>OX420951.1:21756874-23085874 GCA_949091785.1 Polymixis lichenea | reverse complement strand
CTAACCTAACCTAACCTAACCTAACCTAACCTAACCTAACCTAACCTAACCTAACCTAACCTAACCTAACCTAACCTAACCTAACCTAACCTAACCTAACCTAACCTAACCTAACCTAACCTAACCTAACCTAACCTAACCTAACCTAACCTAACCTAACCTAACCTAACCTAACCTAACCTAACCTAACCTAACCTAACCTAACCTAACCTAACCTAACCTAACCTAACCTAACCTAACCTAACCTAACCTAACCTAACCTAACCTAACCTAACCTAACCTAACCTAACCTAACCTAACCTAACCTAACCTAACCTAACCTAACCTAACCTAACCTAACCTAACCTAACCTAACCTAACCTAACCTAACCTAACCTAACCTAACCTAACCTAACCTAACCTAACCTAACCTAACCTAACCTAACCTAACCTAACCTAACCTAACCTAACCTAACCTAACCTAACCTAACCTAACCTAACCTAACCTAACCTAACCTAACCTAACCTAACCTAACCTAACCTAACCTAACCTAACCTAACCTA
The DNA here is from genome assembly GCA_949091785.1 of Polymixis lichenea. Taxonomy (NCBI): domain Eukaryota; kingdom Metazoa; phylum Arthropoda; class Insecta; order Lepidoptera; family Noctuidae; genus Polymixis; species Polymixis lichenea. The sequence continues at coordinate 23,085,331 of OX420951.1, read as the reverse complement.
ACCTAACCTAACCTAACCTAACCTAACCTAACCTAACCTAACCTAACCTAACCTAACCTAACCTAACCTAACCTAACCTAACCTAACCTAACCTAACCTAACCTAACCTAACCTAACCTAACCTAACCTAACCTAACCTAACCTAACCTAACCTAACCTAACCTAACCTAACCTAACCTAACCTAACCTAACCTAACCTAACCTAACCTAACCTAACCTAACCTAACCTAACCTAACCTAACCTAACCTAACCTAACCTAACCTAACCTAACCTAACCTAACCTAACCTAACCTAACCTAACCTAACCTAACCTAACCTAACCTAACCTAACCTAACCTAACCTAACCTAACCTAACCTAACCTAACCTAACCTAACCTAACCTAACCTAACCTAACCTAACCTAACCTAACCTAACCTAACCTAACCTAACCTAACCTAACCTAACCTAACCTAACCTAACCTAACCTAACCTAACCTAACCTAACCTAACCTAACCTAACCTAACCTAACCTAACCTAACCTAACCTAACCTAACCTAACCTAACCTAACCTAACCTAACCTAACCTAACCTAACCTAACCTAACCTAACCTAACCTAACCTAACCTAACCTAACCTAACCTAACCTAACCTAACCTAACCTAACCTAACCTAACCTAACCTAACCTAACCTAACCTAACCTAACCTAACCTAACCTAACCTAACCTAACCTAACCTAACCTAACCTAACCTAACCTAACCTAACCTAACCTAACCTAACCTAACCTAACCTAACCTAACCTAACCTAACCTAACCTAACCTAACCTAACCTAACCTAACCTAACCTAACCTAACCTAACCTAACCTAACCTAACCTAACCTAACCTAACCTAACCTAACCTAACCTAACCTAACCTAACCTAACCTAACCTAACCTAACCTAACCTAACCTAACCTAACCTAACCTAACCTAACCTAACCTAACCTAACCTAACCTAACCTAACCTAACCTAACCTAACCTAACCTAACCTAACCTAACCTAACCTAACCTAACCTAACCTAACCTAACCTAACCTAACCTAACCTAACCTAACCTAACCTAACCTAACCTAACCTAACCTAACCTAACCTAACCTAACCTAACCTAACCTAACCTAACCTAACCTAACCTAACCTAACCTAACCTAACCTAACCTAACCTAACCTAACCTAACCTAACCTAACCTAACCTAACCTAACCTAACCTAACCTAACCTAACCTAACCTAACCTAACCTAACCTAACCTAACCTAACCTAACCTAACCTAACCTAACCTAACCTAACCTAACCTAACCTAACCTAACCTAACCTAACCTAACCTAACCTAACCTAACCTAACCTAACCTAACCTAACCTAACCTAACCTAACCTAACCTAACCTAACCTAACCTAACCTAACCTAACCTAACCTAACCTAACCTAACCTAACCTAACCTAACCTAACCTAACCTAACCTAACCTAACCTAACCTAACCTAACCTAACCTAACCTAACCTAACCTAACCTAACCTAACCTAACCTAACCTAACCTAACCTAACCTAACCTAACCTAACCTAACCTAACCTAACCTAACCTAACCTAACCTAACCTAACCTAACCTAACCTAACCTAACCTAACCTAACCTAACCTAACCTAACCTAACCTAACCTAACCTAACCTAACCTAACCTAACCTAACCTAACCTAACCTAACCTAACCTAACCTAACCTAACCTAACCTAACCTAACCTAACCTAACCTAACCTAACCTAACCTAACCTAACCTAACCTAACCTAACCTAACCTAACCTAACCTAACCTAACCTAACCTAACCTAACCTAACCTAACCTAACCTAACCTAACCTAACCTAACCTAACCTAACCTAACCTAACCTAACCTAACCTAACCTAACCTAACCTAACCTAACCTAACCTAACCTAACCTAACCTAACCTAACCTAACCTAACCTAACCTAACCTAACCTAACCTAACCTAACCTAACCTAACCTAACCTAACCTAACCTAACCTAACCTAACCTAACCTAACCTAACCTAACCTAACCTAACCTAACCTAACCTAACCTAACCTAACCTAACCTAACCTAACCTAACCTAACCTAACCTAACCTAACCTAACCTAACCTAACCTAACCTAACCTAACCTAACCTAACCTAACCTAACCTAACCTAACCTAACCTAACCTAACCTAACCTAACCTAACCTAACCTAACCTAACCTAACCTAACCTAACCTAACCTAACCTAACCTAACCTAACCTAACCTAACCTAACCTAACCTAACCTAACCTAACCTAACCTAACCTAACCTAACCTAACCTAACCTAACCTAACCTAACCTAACCTAACCTAACCTAACCTAACCTAACCTAACCTAACCTAACCTAACCTAACCTAACCTAACCTAACCTAACCTAACCTAACCTAACCTAACCTAACCTAACCTAACCTAACCTAACCTAACCTAACCTAACCTAACCTAACCTAACCTAACCTAACCTAACCTAACCTAACCTAACCTAACCTAACCTAACCTAACCTAACCTAACCTAACCTAACCTAACCTAACCTAACCTAACCTAACCTAACCTAACCTAACCTAACCTAACCTAACCTAACCTAACCTAACCTAACCTAACCTAACCTAACCTAACCTAACCTAACCTAACCTAACCTAACCTAACCTAACCTAACCTAACCTAACCTAACCTAACCTAACCTAACCTAACCTAACCTAACCTAACCTAACCGGTCAATATCTTCGCATCCAGGTGACGCATTTTGACGCTGTTTTCAGCTAATTCGTTCCTAGTTAGGCTACCTGAGACTATCTGACAGATAAAATTGACGAAAACGCGAAAAAAATTTCTTTCGCTCCATAGACTTTGAAAATTCTTACAAACTGTATGTACTGGAGACATAATTCAACAATATTTCAAAATTCTTTCAGTCAATCCCGTTTAAATTAGTTTCAATAGATACTTACCTGCCTTACCTGCAATCCGGTGCGCGTTCCGCGAGTCCGAGACGTGTAGGGTAGTTAATATTCCTGGTTTTGTTTAAATTTTCAGTGAAAATTCACGTTTTTCGGCTGAAATTCAAAATTTTTGTTCAGCACGCTTTTCAGTAACGCCATAGTTAGCTAGTTCGCGCGGAGACGCGTCTTCCGACACCTCGACCGTGCGCCTAGCATACATAGCCACCTTAATACTTAGAATTTTCATTGTTCTACGTAACTAGTAGGTAATAAAAATCTACCTGACCGAACCAAGTTTTCATACATTGGTCAATATCTTCGCATCCAGGTGACGCATTTTGACGCTGTTTTCAGCTAATTCGTTCCTAGTTAGGCTACCTGAGACTATCTGACAGATAAAATTGACGAAAACGCGAAAAAATTTTCTTTCGCTCCATAGACTTTGAAAATTCTTACAAACTGTATGTACTGGAGACATAATTCAACAATATTTCAAAATTCTTTCAGTCAATCCCGTTTAAATTAGTTTCAATAGATACTTACCTGCCTTACCTGCAATCCGGTGCGCGTTCCGCGAGTCCGAGACGTGTAGGGTAGTTAATATTCCTGGTTTTGTTTAAATTTTCAGTGAAAATTCACGTTTTTCGGCTGAAATTCAAAATTTTTGTTCAGCACGCTTTTCAGTAACGCCATAGTTAGCTAGTTCGCGCGGAGACGCGTCTTCCGACACCTCGACCGTGCGCCTAGCATACATAGCCACCTTAATACTTAGAATTTTCATTGTTCTACGTAACTAGTAGGTAACAAAAATCTACCTGACCGAACCAAGTTTTCATACATTGGTCAATATCTTCGCATCCAGGTGACGCATTTTGACGCTGTTTTCAGCTAATTCGTTCCTAGTTAGGCTACCTGAGACTATCTGACAGATAAAATTGACGAAAACGCGAAAAAATTTTGCCGCCCAACCCACCCTGTTACTAGTGGCTAGGGGGACGATTCTGGTTTTTGCCAAAGGATTGGAAATTTTTATTGATTTTTAATTTTTGATTTTCTAGTATATTTTTTTGTAACGTCATACTGACTTGACGGTCGTTCGACCGCAGGACTTTTTATTTTATTGTTTTTGTTTAATTAGCTGCTTCTTTGCATCCCCCCTTTACAGGGACACAGAAGTTTAGCCAGTGCCTTTGACTGAGTGTATGAATCTCACGTTCACTAAAGCGGCCGACATGTTCCGTACACCGGCCAAGAAAACCGCGAGCTCACCGGGCGTCAGGGGCTCACCGCGTTCGACCGAGAAAGCTGGACCATCGCTCCCCAGCGTTAGGCGCAGCATCGGGGAATGGGAAGCCGGGAGTACTCAACCCCAGTCCAAGACCCCGGCCAACTCAAAGGGCGACGCCACACCACCAACTTCCAGTGCTTCTCGGGTACCTGCAGATAACACAAAGCTGCCGAAAAGATCTGGCTACCCCAACCTGACAGCGGAGGCGAGAGCTTGCCTAAATAAAGCTAAGCTACATTTGGGCAACTCTCGCAACCTAAAAACCGAAATCAAGACGGAGGTGCTCAGCGCGATAGATAGACTGTATGAACTCGTGAAAGAGTCCGAGCGGAGCAAAGCTTCTGTCTCGGCTACACCTGCAGTTGCACCAGCAGCCGTGCCAATTACAGAACAACCCAACCCAACCCAACCCATGCACAGTGAGAGTGACGCTTGCCAGACTGAGATTGTAAAAATCTTGGAAAAGCACAGCTCACTCATCAAGGAAAACATGGAACAGATGGAGAAACTAAGCGATGCTCTCTCGAATAGGCAAATCACTGAGGAGCAAACCTACGCCGGGGTTGTGATAGCGCGCAATGGCCAGACCGGAGCACAAGCCCTGGAGCGAGCGACGCTGCACTCAGTGGTTGTCTCTTCAAAAGAAGATTTTGACACGGGAGAGGAGGTCTTGGAGAAAATCAGAAAGGCGGTAGATGCGAAGGAAGGTTGGGTGCAGGTGGAAAGAGTGAGGAAAGCAAAAGACAGGAAGATTATAATGGGCTGTGCAACAAAAGAGGAAAGAAGAAAGATAAAGGAGAGACTGGAGGCTGTTGGAGAGAACCTCGTCGTCGAGGAGGTGGTAAACAGGGACCCGCTTCTGATTCTGAGGGACGTGTTGTTAGTGCATAGCGACGAGGAAGTCCTCAAAGCCCTCAGAAATCAAAATCGGGAGATTTTCCACGACCTCGGCGAAGAGGCCGAAAGGATCAAGATCAGGTACAGGAAGAAAACAAGAAACCCACTCGTGAGCCACGTAGTGTTGAGTGTGTCTCCCACGATCTGGAGGAGGGCTATCGAAGGAGGGAAACTCCGAATCGACCTCCAGAGGGTACGCGTCGAAGACCAGACGCCACTGGTACAGTGCACCCGCTGCCTGGCATACGGCCATGGTAAGCGCTTCTGTAAAGAAGCAGCCGACCTATGTAGCCATTGCAGTGGACCGCACCTCAGAGCGGACTGCCCAGACAGACAGCTGGGCGAAGCAGCGGTGTGCATAAACTGTACCAGAGCAAAGACGGGGAACCACGACCACAACGCGTTCAGCAAAGAGTGCCCGGTGTGGAAGAAGTGGGATGCATTGGCCCGAGCATCAATAGCATACTGTTAAGGGTGTCTTTGCAAACTCCCGCAACGCTGTGAGACGACACTGGCGCCACCACAACTGCGTCGAAGCAACAGATTACTCACGGGACAGGCTGACGATGGCGCATTGCTGGGAAAGGGTGGAGAACTTGACGGATTTAGACCACAAAGGCCTAAAAATAAACCTGGCATATTGGAACCAGTTTCGTGGGAAACTTGCCCAATTAAGACAGCAAAATCCGCCGAATGTCGAAAAACACGCCAAAATATTAATAGTTAGCCCCACCAAAAGACACTGTGCCACGTCAGTACGGAGAGGTAGGGTCGTTAAGCAGTACCTGGAACAGTGCGATCCTTTTGAGCAAGAGCCAGTGATAGCTCCGGTCGATAATCCGTCGATAATCAGTTGTAGAAAATATTATAAGCATAGCAAACAAACAAGATTAGATTATTAAATTATGACTATGTAGTATATTGTTACATATATTAGGATAGCCATAGAATAAGTATAGAGTTACAAAAGTAAAAATAAGAATAGAATAGATACAACTAGGTAGAATAAGCAATATAAAAATAAGAATAAAAAACATAAAAGATAAAGTACAAAAAAAAAAAAAAAAAAAAAAAAAAAAATATATATACATGTATAGATACATATAGTGAAAATAAGAGCGTGTTAGTGTTAGTTAATAAGCCATTAGATATATAAATATAGAAAGTTAACATTTAGAGAAGTAAGGAAATAATCAAGGACTTCGAAACTCTCCATTTTCTTAAAGTAAAACGAAATAGAGCACAATAATTAGAATAAACTTAATAAAAAAGGCTCTGATCATGTCAGAGGTGACTGGCAAGGCAGGAGTGGGTTTTAGCCGGTAAGAGTCCGGCACTGCCCAGACTGTGTCACTAGTGAGGCAGTCTGGGCGTCCATGAGGATTTCCCACTCCTGCCCAAACAAAAAAAAAAAAAAAAAAAAAAAAAAAAAAAAAAAAAAAAAAAACCTAACCTAACCTAACCTAACCTTTTTTTTTTTTTTTGATCACGGGGGGAAATCCTCATGGATGTCCTCCGCCCCGGGGAGGGCGGAGGGGTCTGTCAGACTCTTACTGACTAAAACCACCCCGGTGTTCCGTCTCTCACTTGCACCGGGGATCACGGGAACTAGTGTGACTTCCGCAATCCCCGGCTAGTGCCGGCCCGCCTCTGCGGGCCACCTCGCGATAGGGGGGGAGCGAGGTGTAAAACTCCCCCCTTAAATCATAGAGAGGCGCGCGTGGAACACTACGCGCCGCCATCTCGGGTCCTTAGAAGTAGAGGGCGACAAATTTCCCCGGATCTGTCGCCCCTGGACCCATTTAGGGGGGCTGGAAGAGGGCGTTGTCCGCCCTCCGCCGACGCCCGGTGCGTCTGCTGCGGATCGGGTTAGCGGAAGCAATCTCCCGCTCCCTCTCCGCAGCCTCCTTCTGCGACATGACTGTTTCGCAGAAGGATACCACCGCGTCCCAGGACTCCTCGCTGCCGACCATCGAGTCGACAACGGCCGGCAGCGACAGGTCACTGCCGACTCCTGAGATGAGGGCACGGCGCGGCTCCTCCCAAGCGGCACACTCTGCCAGCGTGTGCCACGCCGTGTCCTCCCGACAGTCGACGCAGTGGTGACACCGAGCGTCCGGCTCCCTGTTTATGCGACACAGGTACTTCCCGAAGCAACCATGCCCCGAGAGCACCTGTGTCACCCGAAACGACAGGGAGCCGTGCCTCCTCCCGAGCCAGCGCTCGAGTACCGGCCGGACCGCCCCGATGGTAGCGGGGCCGGCGGTAGGGCGTGACAGCCTGTCCCGCCATTCCGCCACCAGGGCTGCGCGAAGCTGTGACCGACGCAACTCCAAATGTCGCTGCGTCAGCCATTCGCCCCGCGCCCTCGAGTCCTCGCGCCACCGATACAGTGACGCGAGTACCTTCGCCTCAAGGTCCCAGGGCGGGGATCCGGCCAGTACACAAGCCGCCTCGTAGGAGATCGTGCGATACCCCCTTATGACTCTAACCTAACCTAACCTAACCTAACCTAACCTAACCTAACCTAACCGTGACGCATTTTGACGCTGTTTTCAGCTAATTCGTTCCTAGTTAGGCTACCTGAGACTATCTGACTGAGAAAATTGACGAAAACGCGAAAAAATTTTCTTTCGCTCCATAGACTTTGAAAATTCTTACAAACTGTATGTACTGGATACATAATTCAATAATATTTCAAAATTCTTTCGGTCAATCCTGTTTAAATTAGTTTCAATAGATACTTACCTGCCTTACCTGCAATCCGGTGCGCGTTCCGCGAGTCCGAGACGTGTAGGGTAGTTAATATTCCTGGTTTTGTTTAAATTTTCAGTGAAAATTCACGTTTTTCGGCTGAAATTCAAAATTTTTGTTCAGCACAACTTTCAGTAACGCCATAGTTAGCTAGTTCGCGCGGAGACGCGTCTTTTGACACCTCGCCCGTGTGCCTAGCATATATAGCCACCTTAATACTTAGAATTTTCATTGTTCTACGTAACTAGTAGGTACCAAAAATCTACCTAACCGAACCAAGTTTTCATACATTGGTCAATATCTTCGCATCCAGGTGACGCATTTTGACGCTGTTTTCAGCTAATTCGTTCCTAGTTAGGCTACCTGAGACTATCTGACTGAGAAAATTGACGAAAACGCGAAAAAATTTTCTTTCGCTCCATAGACTTTGAAAATTCTTACAAACTGTATGTACTGGATACATAATTCAATAATATTTCAAAATTCTTTCGGTCAATCCTGTTTAAATTAGTTTCAATAGATACTTACCTGCCTTACCTGCAATCCGGTGCGCGTTCCGCGAGTCCGAGACGTGTAGGGTAGTTAATATTCCTGGTTTTGTTTAAATTTTCAGTGAAAATTCACGTTTTTCGGCTGAAATTCAAAATTTTTGTTCAGCACGCTTTTCAGTAACGCCATAGTCAGCTAGTTCGCGCGGAGACGCGTCTTTTGACACCTCGCCCGTGTGCCTGGCATATATAGCCACCTTAATAATTAGAATTTTCATTGTTCTACGTGACTAGTAGGTACCAAAAATCTACCTAACCGAACCAAGTTTTCATACATTGGTCAATATCTTCGCATCCAGGTGACGCATTTTGACGCTGTTTTCAGCTAATTCGTTCCTAGTTAGGCTACCTGAGACTATCTGACTGAGAAAATTGACGAAAACGCGAAAAAATTTTCTTTCGCTCCATAGACTTTGAAAATTCTTACAAACTGTATGTACTGGATACATAATTCAATTATATTTCAAAATTCTTTCAGCCAATCCTGTTTAAATTAGTTTCAATAGATACTTACCTGCCTTACCTGCAATCCGGTGCGCGTTCCGCGAGTCCGAGACGTGTAGGGTAGTTAATATTCCCGGTTTTGTTCAAATTTTCAGTGAAAATTCACGTTTTTCGGCTGAAATTCAAAATTTTTGTTCAGCACGCTTTTCAGTAACGCCATAGTCAGCTAGTTCGCGCGGAGACGCGTCTTTTGACACCTCGCCCGTGTGCCTGGCATATATAGCCACCTTAATAATTAGAATTTTCATTGTTCTACGTGACTAGTAGGTACCAAAAATCTACCTAACCGAACCAAGTTTTCATACATTGGTCAATATCTTCGCATCCAGGTGACGCATTTTGACGCTGTTTTCAGCTAATTCGTTCCTAGTTAGGCTACCTGAGACTATCTGACTGAGAAAATTGACGAAAACGCGAAAAAATTTTCTTTCGCTCCATAGACTTTGAAAATTCTTACAAACTGTATGTACTGGATACATAATTCAATAATATTTCAAAATTCTTTCGGTCAATCCTGTTTAAATTAGTTTCAATAGATACTTACCTGCCTTACCTGCAATCCGGTGCGCGTTCCGCGAGTCCGAGACGTGTAGGGTAGTTAATATTCCCGGTTTTGTTCAAATTTTCAGTGAAAATTCACGTTTTTCGGCTGAAATTCAAAATTTTTGTTCAGCACGCTTTTCAGTAACGCCATAGTCAGCTAGTTCGCGCGGAGACGCGTCTTTTGACACCTCGCCCGTGTGCCTGGCATATATAGCCACCTTAATAATTAGAATTTTCATTGTTCTACGTGACTAGTAGGTACCAAAAATCTACCTAACCGAACCAAGTTTTCATACATTGGTCAATATCTTCGCATCCAGGTGACGCATTTTGACGCTGTTTTCAGCTAATTCGTTCCTAGTTAGGCTACCTGAGACTATCTGACTGAGAAAATTGACGAAAACGCGAAAAAATTTTCTTTCGCTCCATAGACTTTGAAAATTCTTACAAACTGTATGTACTGGATACATAATTCAATAATATTTCAAAATTCTTTCGGTCAATCCTGTTTAAATTAGTTTCAATAGATACTTACCTGCCTTACCTGCAATCCGGTGCGCGTTCCGCGAGTCCGAGACGTGTAGGGTAGTTAATATTCCTGGTTTTGTTTAAATTTTCAGTGAAAATTCACGTTTTTCGGCTGAAATTCAAAATTTTTGTTCAGCACGCTTTTCAGTAACGCCATAGTCAGCTAGTTCGCGCGGAGACGCGTCTTTTGATACCTCGCCCGTGTGCCTGGCATATATAGCCACCTTAATAATTAGAATTTTCATTGTTCTACGTGACTAGTAGGTACCAAAAATCTACCTAACCGAACCAAGTTTTCATACATTGGTCAATATCTTCGCATCCAGGTGACGCATTTTGACGCTGTTTTCAGCTAATTCGTTCCTAGTTAGGCTACCTGAGACTATCTGACTGAGAAAATTGACGAAAACGCGAAAAAATTTTCTTTCGCTCCATAGACTTTGAAAATTCTTACAAACTGTATGTACTGGATACATAATTCAATAATATTTCAAAATTCTTTCGGTCAATCCTGTTTAAATTAGTTTCAATAGATACTTACCTGCCTTACCTGCAATCCGGTGCGCGTTCCGCGAGTCCGAGACGTGTAGGGTAGTTAATATTCCTGGTTTTGTTTAAATTTTCAGTGAAAATTCACGTTTTTCGGCTGAAATTCAAAATTTTTGTTCAGCACAACTTTCAGTAACGCCATAGTTAGCTAGTTCGCGCGGAGACGCGTCTTTTGACACCTCGCCCGTGTGCCTAGCATATATAGCCACCTTAATACTTAGAATTTTCATTGTTCTACGTAACTAGTAGGTACCAAAAATCTACCTAACCGAACCAAGTTTTCATACATTGGTCAATATCTTCGCATCCAGGTGACGCATTTTGACGCTGTTTTCAGCTAATTCGTTCCTAGTTAGGCTACCTGAGACTATCTGACTGAGAAAATTGACGAAAACGCGAAAAAATTTTCTTTCGCTCCATAGACTTTGAAAATTCTTACAAACTGTATGTACTGGATACATAATTCAATAATATTTCAAAATTCTTTCGGTCAATCCTGTTTAAATTAGTTTCAATAGATACTTACCTGCCTTACCTGCAATCCGGTGCGCGTTCCGCGAGTCCGAGACGTGTAGGGTAGTTAATATTCCTGGTTTTGTTTAAATTTTCAGTGAAAATTCACGTTTTTCGGCTGAAATTCAAAATTTTTGTTCAGCACGCTTTTCAGTAACGCCATAGTCAGCTAGTTCGCGCGGAGACGCGTCTTTTGACACCTCGCCCGTGTGCCTGGCATATATAGCCACCTTAATAATTAGAATTTTCATTGTTCTACGTGACTAGTAGGTACCAAAAATCTACCTAACCGAACCAAGTTTTCATACATTGGTCAATATCTTCGCATCCAGGTGACGCATTTTGACGCTGTTTTCAGCTAATTCGTTCCTAGTTAGGCTACCTGAGACTATCTGACTGAGAAAATTGACGAAAACGCGAAAAAATTTTCTTTCGCTCCATAGACTTTGAAAATTCTTACAAACTGTATGTACTGGATACATAATTCAATTATATTTCAAAATTCTTTCAGCCAATCCTGTTTAAATTAGTTTCAATAGATACTTACCTGCCTTACCTGCAATCCGGTGCGCGTTCCGCGAGTCCGAGACGTGTAGGGTAGTTAATATTCCCGGTTTTGTTCAAATTTTCAGTGAAAATTCACGTTTTTCGGCTGAAATTCAAAATTTTTGTTCAGCACGCTTTTCAGTAACGCCATAGTCAGCTAGTTCGCGCGGAGACGCGTCTTTTGACACCTCGCCCGTGTGCCTGGCATATATAGCCACCTTAATAATTAGAATTTTCATTGTTCTACGTGACTAGTAGGTACCAAAAATCTACCTAACCGAACCAAGTTTTCATACATTGGTCAATATCTTCGCATCCAGGTGACGCATTTTGACGCTGTTTTCAGCTAATTCGTTCCTAGTTAGGCTACCTGAGACTATCTGACTGAGAAAATTGACGAAAACGCGAAAAAATTTTCTTTCGCTCCATAGACTTTGAAAATTCTTACAAACTGTATGTACTGGATACATAATTCAATAATATTTCAAAATTCTTTCGGTCAATCCTGTTTAAATTAGTTTCAATAGATACTTACCTGCCTTACCTGCAATCCGGTGCGCGTTCCGCGAGTCCGAGACGTGTAGGGTAGTTAATATTCCCGGTTTTGTTCAAATTTTCAGTGAAAATTCACGTTTTTCGGCTGAAATTCAAAATTTTTGTTCAGCACGCTTTTCAGTAACGCCATAGTCAGCTAGTTCGCGCGGAGACGCGTCTTTTGACACCTCGCCCGTGTGCCTGGCATATATAGCCACCTTAATAATTAGAATTTTCATTGTTCTACGTGACTAGTAGGTACCAAAAATCTACCTAACCGAACCAAGTTTTCATACATTGGTCAATATCTTCGCATCCAGGTGACGCATTTTGACGCTGTTTTCAGCTAATTCGTTCCTAGTTAGGCTACCTGAGACTATCTGACTGAGAAAATTGACGAAAACGCGAAAAAATTTTCTTTCGCTCCATAGACTTTGAAAATTCTTACAAACTGTATGTACTGGATACATAATTCAATAATATTTCAAAATTCTTTCGGTCAATCCTGTTTAAATTAGTTTCAATAGATACTTACCTGCCTTACCTGCAATCCGGTGCGCGTTCCGCGAGTCCGAGACGTGTAGGGTAGTTAATATTCCTGGTTTTGTTTAAATTTTCAGTGAAAATTCACGTTTTTCGGCTGAAATTCAAAATTTTTGTTCAGCACGCTTTTCAGTAACGCCATAGTCAGCTAGTTCGCGCGGAGACGCGTCTTTTGATACCTCGCCCGTGTGCCTGGCATATATAGCCACCTTAATAATTAGAATTTTCATTGTTCTACGTGACTAGTAGGTACCAAAAATCTACCTAACCGAACCAAGTTTTCATACATTGGTCAATATCTTCGCATCCAGGTGACGCATTTTGACGCTGTTTTCAGCTAATTCGTTCCTAGTTAGGCTACCTGAGACTATCTGACTGAGAAAATTGACGAAAACGCGAAAAAATTTTCTTTCGCTCCATAGACTTTGAAAATTCTTACAAACTGTATGTACTGGATACATAATTCAATAATATTTCAAAATTCTTTCGGTCAATCCTGTTTAAATTAGTTTCAATAGATACTTACCTGCCTTACCTGCAATCCGGTGCGCGTTCCGCGAGTCCGAGACGTGTAGGGTAGTTAATATTCCTGGTTTTGTTTAAATTTTCAGTGAAAATTCACGTTTTTCGGCTGAAATTCAAAATTTTTGTTCAGCACGCTTTTCAGTAACGCCATAGTCAGCTAGTTCGCGCGGAGACGCGTCTTTTGACACCTCGCCCGTGTGCCTGGCATATATAGCCACCTTAATAATTAGAATTTTCATTGTTCTACGTGACTAGTAGGTACCAAAAATCTACCTAACCGAACCAAGTTTTCATACATTGGTCAATATCTTCGCATCCAGGTGACGCATTTTGACGCTGTTTTCAGCTAATTCGTTCCTAGTTAGGCTACCTGAGACTATCTGACTGAGAAAATTGACGAAAACGCGAAAAAATTTTCTTTCGCTCCATAGACTTTGAAAATTCTTACAAACTGTATGTACTGGATACATAATTCAATTATATTTCAAAATTCTTTCAGCCAATCCTGTTTAAATTAGTTTCAATAGATACTTACCTGCCTTACCTGCAATCCGGTGCGCGTTCCGCGAGTCCGAGACGTGTAGGGTAGTTAATATTCCCGGTTTTGTTCAAATTTTCAGTGAAAATTCACGTTTTTCGGCTGAAATTCAAAATTTTTGTTCAGCACGCTTTTCAGTAACGCCATAGTCAGCTAGTTCGCGCGGAGACGCGTCTTTTGACACCTCGCCCGTGTGCCTGGCATATATAGCCACCTTAATAATTAGAATTTTCATTGTTCTACGTGACTAGTAGGTACCAAAAATCTACCTAACCGAACCAAGTTTTCATACATTGGTCAATATCTTCGCATCCAGGTGACGCATTTTGACGCTGTTTTCAGCTAATTCGTTCCTAGTTAGGCTACCTGAGACTATCTGACTGAGAAAATTGACGAAAACGCGAAAAAATTTTCTTTCGCTCCATAGACTTTGAAAATTCTTACAAACTGTATGTACTGGATACATAATTCAATTATATTTCAAAATTCTTTCAGCCAATCCTGTTTAAATTAGTTTCAATAGATACTTACCTGCCTTACCTGCAATCCGGTGCGCGTTCCGCGAGTCCGAGACGTGTAGGGTAGTTAATATTCCCGGTTTTGTTCAAATTTTCAGTGAAAATTCACGTTTTTCGGCTGAAATTCAAAATTTTTGTTCAGCACGCTTTTCAGTAACGCCATAGTCAGCTAGTTCGCGCGGAGACGCGTCTTTTGACACCTCGCCCGTGTGCCTGGCATATATAGCCACCTTAATAATTAGAATTTTCATTGTTCTACGTGACTAGTAGGTACCAAAAATCTACCTAACCGAACCAAGTTTTCATACATTGGTCAATATCTTCGCATCCAGGTGACGCATTTTGACGCTGTTTTCAGCTAATTCGTTCCTAGTTAGGCTACCTGAGACTATCTGACTGAGAAAATTGACGAAAACGCGAAAAAATTTTCTTTCGCTCCATAGACTTTGAAAATTCTTACAAACTGTATGTACTGGATACATAATTCAATAATATTTCAAAATTCTTTCGGTCAATCCTGTTTAAATTAGTTTCAATAGATACTTACCTGCCTTACCTGCAATCCGGTGCGCGTTCCGCGAGTCCGAGACGTGTAGGGTAGTTAATATTCCTGGTTTTGTTTAAATTTTCAGTGAAAATTCACGTTTTTCGGCTGAAATTCAAAATTTTTGTTCAGCACAACTTTCAGTAACGCCATAGTTAGCTAGTTCGCGCGGAGACGCGTCTTTTGACACCTCGCCCGTGTGCCTAGCATATATAGCCACCTTAATACTTAGAATTTTCATTGTTCTACGTAACTAGTAGGTACCAAAAATCTACCTAACCGAACCAAGTTTTAGAAAAAAAGAAAGAAAGAAAAAGTATTTATTAGACTCGCACAGGAATAACACAAACTTAACTAAATAACATTCTTAATAAAATATAAATTAAAATTAGAGAAAAAACAAAAAGTAAAAATAAAAAACAAAGTCCCGTACGAGGCCAAAAGGCCCCTATCTCAGCATGATGCTGCGACATTTAAAAAAAAAACTGTCGCAGCGCTGGTATTCTGATGGGGCCCACTGTGAATGTCACGGACAGATACAGAAATTAAAAATATATTAAAAAATAGATACTATGTGTAAAATAATGTACATAAACAGTAATTAAAGTGATCCGCGTGTCTGCACCCCACGTAACATCTATTACTTGTCTGTGCCTTTATTGTCTGTGACACTATGGCATCATTGTGACAAGTAATGAGACGCAGGCGCTGACATTACGGTAAAAACAAAAGAAAATCACAATTTTATATAAAAGTATTACGGCTATCTTGCAAGTTAGAGAATTTACGGCTATTAGTGAAATAAAGATAATAATAATAACTAAGGTTTTGAGACAGTAAGGAAAAGTGTAAGAGTTCCGATGTACAAAAATGACAAACAACAAACAAAATAAAAACAAAAACAAAGTGCGAAACCAATGTTGCTGTGCCTGTATAATCGCTGCCAAACGCTCGTCACCATTGCAGCTGCGTGCAGATCAAGGGTAAGTTCAAAGTGTGGTATCTTTTTGGAGTTGTAGTAAGTGATGTTTAAATTTGGTTCTGAATGTGCCAACTGTCTTTATAGCACGAAAAGGAGGTGGCAAGTCGTTCCAGCACCGAGAGGCAGCGAATTTGAAACAACCACGGAATGCAGCAGTTCTGTGCGATAAGGCTAACAAGAGGTACGAAGATGCTCTAGTTTTAATCTTGTTAATATCGCGCGACCAAGACAATTTTTTGTATAAATAGTCTGGTCTCTTTGTGAGAATAGTGCCAAAGAGTAGGGTAGCCAGATGAAGCTTTCTGCGTGCTGACATTCTCATCAAATTACCCTTATTTAAAAATGGAGTGATGTGGGATCGGGGTGGGACATTGTAGCAGAATCTTGCACAAGCATTCTGCACCCGCTGTATCAGTTTTTCGCTTCTACCGAGAATGCACGCCCCATACACAGTGTCAGCGTAGTTCAGCTTGGATAGAACAAGTGACTCACACAGCATGACACGCATGTCCACACTTATGTAAGGACGGACACGATACAAGAGCTTGAGTCGGTAGAAGCAGTTGCGCACGGCTTCCAAGATGTGAGTTTCGAAGTGCAGCTGCCCATCAAATATCAGCCCAAGATTACGAGCCTCTAGAACCCTTTCCACATCACAATCATCAATCCTGAGGCCCAGGTTGCATGCAAGCATTTTGTTCAGGAAATCCCTAGATCCCATAACAATGTACTTGGATTTACTTGGGTTCAGGACCAAGGAGTTTCTTCTGGACCAACCAGAGATCCTCTCCAAATCCTCATTGATTTTTTTTACAGTTTCAGCAGTATCCTGGGAGTGAAAGGAGAGGTACAACTGCAGATCATCAGCATACAGGTGGAACTTGGTGTTGACCAGACAGTTGATGATGTCAGCACTGTAAAGAATGAAGAGAAGTGGGCCTAGGATCGATCCCTGCGGTACGCCCCTGTTCACCCGCCTCGGACTAGAAGACTTGGTATCTCCGTTACTGTCAGATGTCACCTGGACGAATTGTGCTCGATCACTGAGGTAACTTCCAAACCATTTGACTGTTTCAACATCACATCCATAGTATGCCAGCTTAGAGAGAAGAAGCGAAGTATTAATAGAGTCAAAGGCGCGCGAGAAATCTAGTAAGACAAGAAGGGATCCCATGCCCTGGTCTCTGGCTTCGAGAATGTTACCAACTACATCCAGGAGCGCTGTAGCTGTGCTATGTCCCCTGCGAAATCCGGATTGAGCCAGAGGCAAAATACTGTGTTGCTCCAGATATGCCCTAAGCTGGTCCGAGACAACTCTTTCTAAAATCTTGGACAGACATGGCAGTAGGCTTATTGGACGGAGGTCTTTCACACTAGTGGGGTTAGGTACTTTTGGGATTGGTCTAACTATTGCCATTTTCCACAGATCAGGGAAAGAAGAGGTGACTATCGACTTGTTGACCATAGCTGTGATAACTGCAAGCGTTCGAGGGAGTGTCAACATCAGCATCTCCAGAGAAATATGGTCTGAGCCCTGCGCATTGGACTTAAGACCGCGCAAGATCCTCAGCACCACATCCTCTTGGACGGGCTCAAGCTGGAAATGACTGTTACTGTGTCTATGGTGTTCAAAATATGTTAATTCAGCAGCTGTGACCTCACCACTGCCAGGCACATCCAGAAAGTGTTGGTTGATAGACTCTGGGTTGTTACAGAAATGTGGTAAACTATGCTCTGGTTTTTTTGAGGTGGCTATAGTTGATTTAATATGTGTCCATAACTTCTTTGGTTGTTTAATATTACTATTAATATATGTTTTAAAATATGCACACTTCTCACTGTCAAAAGCTGCTCTAACAAGGTATTTTAATTCTTTATAGGATTTAATGTGATGTTCAGATTTAGTTGTTTTTGACTTCAAATGGCACTTGTCACGCAGCCTCATCATTTCCTTGACAGTGTCGGTAATCCAGGGATAAGATTTCTCTTTAATTAAGATTTTTTTCAGAGGAGCATGCAAATCAAATAGGGTCAAGATGTATTGGTTAAACATTGCAACCATGGAGTTCACATCCTCCAGGCTTATAATATGTTCCCAGTCCATTTTATTTAAGTCTTCATTAAAAAAATCAGGAAGGATATCTTTAAGCGGCCTATAGGTAGTCCAGTATGGAGTGGGCTTCTCTATTTTAAAATTAAATTCGACACAAATAATTGCGTGGTGTCCGAGCTCCGGTATGTGTGATACTGAGACCCCACACACACGGGCGTCAGTGCACACTATATCAATGAGAGTTTCACTGTGGTCCGTGAAATGGGTTGGCTCAGTAACAACTTGTTTAAGCTTGCAGCAATGTATAAAATTGTTCAGCAGTTTAGATTTGCTGTCAGTGTGGCATAATACGTTAATATTGAAGTCGCCAAGCAAGATGACCTTGTCCGCATTAGCAAAGGAGGAGAGAGAATCAGTAATCGCATCCAAGAAGACATTCACATCAAGCCACGGCGGCCTGTATGCAGTGCCGATGATAACCGAGTGCGAGTTAATGTTAAGCCTGAGCCACATCTGCTCGACCTGCGGCGCCGGCGGGTGCGGCGCGGCACGCACGTGCACCCCGCGGCGCACGTAGAAGCCCACGCCGCCCCCGCGGCCGCCGCGCACGGTGCGCGCGCGCGGCACGTGCCGCAGCCGGTAGCCCGGCACTGTCGGCGCGCGACCCTCCTCTCCCTGCCTGAGCCAGGTCTCATTTATCGCCATGATGTCTACCGAGAGGCTATCCATAGCAACTAGGAACTCCTCATGGCGCGAACCTAGCGACCCTGCATTAAATAATCCAACTGTTAGATTTCTGGTCTTATTCATTTTTGTAAATAATGGTGTATACATATAGTAATAATAATGTGTTTATCGTAGATAGTATCAAATGTAGTATTATGTAGTGTAGAGTTTTGCACCAAATTACGTTGTGGAAATATACTGAAATACATAGTGATAGGTGTAGTTTGTAATTCAAATATTGAATGTACGCCGAAAAAAACTTGTCAGGCAAACTGTAATAAAATAGAAAGTCTGTAAAAATAAATATGTCATAGTAAATATTGTAGCCGTGACAGTATTGAGCGGAAGTGTGATAAATATAAGATGTAAGTACATAAATAATTAACTGTAGAGCTGGGCCAGTAAAAGAAACCAAAGTATACCGAGACAAGAAAACATTGGGCCTCGCACAAGAAAAATTTAAGAATTTTAGTATAAACAAAAGAGATACAGAAAATAGGTACTGGTTTTCAGTCAAATTGTTACACACAGTACTGTGGTGTTCAGGGGTCAAGAAATCAGACATCCTTTCCACTAGACACCTCGTAACCAAAAACCCGCGTGAGGTCCTCCTCTGAGCGGATACAGTGGGTGGGCTTGCCGTCACCCTGCTTGGCTAGAATGCGGCCGAATTTCGTCCAAGTATACCTCCACCCGAGACGGGTACCAGCTTCACGCACTCGGTAAAACAAGTGCTTGTTAGTTTTGGTGAGTCTCTCGTTCAGAAAGAAGCGACGCGGGGGTGCGGACAGTCCTAAATCCGCGGTGGTGGCTCCGCGTCGCACGCGCGCGCTCTGCAGCAGGTCATCGCGCAGTGCGCGCCGCGTCAGGCGCACCACGATGCGCCGCCCGCGTGCTGTCGCTGCCGCTGCTCCCCCTGGGCTCGCTCCGCCGACCGGACTCGCACCGGACTGTGCCTCTCGCTCGGCTCTCAGGCCCACCCGTTGCGCGAACACTATGTCCCGTTCGTCGAGAGTCACCCCTAGTTTTGCCGCCACCAGCCCGACGGTGTGCACCACGTTCTCTCCCGAAGTCTCCGGGATGTTGGCGATCTCGAGATCGGAGCCAAGTAAATCCTGCTCACGGTCGTTAAGGTCGAGCTGTAACTTTAGCACAATCCGTTCGAGCTGGCTTACTTTGCCGTCTGGTACTGCCGCACTTTGCCGACTTTCTAGAGCCTCAATCCTGGCTTCCAACCCGTCAACCCGCTCGGTACATACCCCTAACGACGAGTGCAGGCCGGCCATCTCACGACGGAATTCGCGCATTTCATCACGAACCTCCCGCAGCTCGGAACGGAAGAGCCTTATCTCCTCACGGAGGGTGAGCTGCGCATCTAGCGAGGGCTCCCCGTCAGCACCCTGCTCACTACCAGCCCGAGACAGGGCCTTAGCCTCGGCAACAACGGGCTTGGTCTGATTGCCCCGAACCTGAGTCGCCGCAACTGGTGACCTGATCATGGCGCCTTTGGCTACTGCCGCTGCCGTAACAGGGTCCGCTGCGGATCCAGAGTCTAGTTCAACAGGGACTGCCGCCGCTGTCGACGCTGATGCTGGAATAATAGCGGGACCACTACCCAGGTCCTTTACGGGTGTGGCGCTGTTGTCTCCCCTGGGCAACTTTTTCCTGCACTCAGGGCACAGCCAGTCACCGCTAATCTGCGTTGGGTCGGGCAACAACAGGCAAGCGAGGTGATATCTGTTGTGGCACGCCGAGTTACTACACGCAGCGCCCCCTTTTGCCGAAAGAAATCTACCGCAGGCTGCACACTTCACCATAGTACGGCTGGGAACAACTAGATGTCGCACGCCTTTCTTACTCCAGCGACGATAGATGGCGCCTGCTACTCAACGAATTAATGATTTGTATAAACAGTCTGTGGTAACGTAGTCCGAAGTTGCAAAAAATTACACTTTTAGGGGGTATCGGGGGCACAATGTAAATAACAAGTAACTTCAACGTCAAAATAGTAAATAAAACTGAGAAGTGTTTTTGCGGTTTTACACTACCGAACAGCTTTAAAATTGCTCTACAAACAACCACACGCGTGAGGAACAATACAGTGCTTAAGTAAACACGAAATAAACTGTGAATTGATTGGTATTTTGTTTTTTATCTGTGCTGACACGAACAGCTGATGTGTACCGTAAACCGTCCGTGACGTCACTCTGTTTTCATACATTGGTCAATATCTTCGCATCCAGGTGACGCATTTTGACGCTGTTTTCAGCTAATTCGTTCCTAGTTAGGCTACCTGAGACTATCTGACTGAGAAAATTGACGAAAACGCGAAAAAATTTTCTTTCGCTCCATAGACTTTGAAAATTCTTACAAACTGTATGTACTGGATACATAATTCAATAATATTTCAAAATTCTTTCGGTCAATCCTGTTTAAATTAGTTTCAATAGATACTTACCTGCCTTACCTGCAATCCGGTGCGCGTTCCGCGAGTCCGAGACGTGTAGGGTAGTTAATATTCCTGGTTTTGTTTAAATTTTCAGTGAAAATTCACGTTTTTCGGCTGAAATTCAAAATTTTTGTTCAGCACGCTTTTCAGTAACGCCATAGTCAGCTAGTTCGCGCGGAGACGCGTCTTTTGACACCTCGCCCGTGTGCCTGGCATATATAGCCACCTTAATAATTAGAATTTTCATTGTTCTACGTGACTAGTAGGTACCAAAAATCTACCTAACCGAACCAAGTTTTCATACATTGGTCAATATCTTCGCATCCAGGTGACGCATTTTGACGCTGTTTTCAGCTAATTCGTTCCTAGTTAGGCTACCTGAGACTATCTGACTGAGAAAATTGACGAAAACGCGAAAAAATTTTCTTTCGCTCCATAGACTTTGAAAATTCTTACAAACTGTATGTACTGGATACATAATTCAATTATATTTCAAAATTCTTTCAGCCAATCCTGTTTAAATTAGTTTCAATAGATACTTACCTGCCTTACCTGCAATCCGGTGCGCGTTCCGCGAGTCCGAGACGTGTAGGGTAGTTAATATTCCCGGTTTTGTTCAAATTTTCAGTGAAAATTCACGTTTTTCGGCTGAAATTCAAAATTTTTGTTCAGCACGCTTTTCAGTAACGCCATAGTCAGCTAGTTCGCGCGGAGACGCGTCTTTTGACACCTCGCCCGTGTGCCTGGCATATATAGCCACCTTAATAATTAGAATTTTCATTGTTCTACGTGACTAGTAGGTACCAAAAATCTACCTAACCGAACCAAGTTTTCATACATTGGTCAATATCTTCGCATCCAGGTGACGCATTTTGACGCTGTTTTCAGCTAATTCGTTCCTAGTTAGGCTACCTGAGACTATCTGACTGAGAAAATTGACGAAAACGCGAAAAAATTTTCTTTCGCTCCATAGACTTTGAAAATTCTTACAAACTGTATGTACTGGATACATAATTCAATTATATTTCAAAATTCTTTCAGCCAATCCTGTTTAAATTAGTTTCAATAGATACTTACCTGCCTTACCTGCAATCCGGTGCGCGTTCCGCGAGTCCGAGACGTGTAGGGTAGTTAATATTCCCGGTTTTGTTCAAATTTTCAGTGAAAATTCACGTTTTTCGGCTGAAATTCAAAATTTTTGTTCAGCACGCTTTTCAGTAACGCCATAGTCAGCTAGTTCGCGCGGAGACGCGTCTTTTGACACCTCGCCCGTGTGCCTGGCATATATAGCCACCTTAATAATTAGAATTTTCATTGTTCTACGTGACTAGTAGGTACCAAAAATCTACCTAACCGAACCAAGTTTTCATACATTGGTCAATATCTTCGCATCCAGGTGACGCATTTTGACGCTGTTTTCAGCTAATTCGTTCCTAGTTAGGCTACCTGAGACTATCTGACTGAGAAAATTGACGAAAACGCGAAAAAATTTTCTTTCGCTCCATAGACTTTGAAAATTCTTACAAACTGTATGTACTGGATACATAATTCAATAATATTTCAAAATTCTTTCGGTCAATCCTGTTTAAATTAGTTTCAATAGATACTTACCTGCCTTACCTGCAATCCGGTGCGCGTTCCGCGAGTCCGAGACGTGTAGGGTAGTTAATATTCCTGGTTTTGTTTAAATTTTCAGTGAAAATTCACGTTTTTCGGCTGAAATTCAAAATTTTTGTTCAGCACAACTTTCAGTAACGCCATAGTTAGCTAGTTCGCGCGGAGACGCGTCTTTTGACACCTCGCCCGTGTGCCTAGCATATATAGCCACCTTAATACTTAGAATTTTCATTGTTCTACGTAACTAGTAGGTACCAAAAATCTACCTAACCGAACCAAGTTTTCATACATTGGTCAATATCTTCGCATCCAGGTGACGCATTTTGACGCTGTTTTCAGCTAATTCGTTCCTAGTTAGGCTACCTGAGACTATCTGACTGAGAAAATTGACGAAAACGCGAAAAAATTTTCTTTCGCTCCATAGACTTTGAAAATTCTTACAAACTGTATGTACTGGATACATAATTCAATAATATTTCAAAATTCTTTCGGTCAATCCTGTTTAAATTAGTTTCAATAGATACTTACCTGCCTTACCTGCAATCCGGTGCGCGTTCCGCGAGTCCGAGACGTGTAGGGTAGTTAATATTCCTGGTTTTGTTTAAATTTTCAGTGAAAATTCACGTTTTTCGGCTGAAATTCAAAATTTTTGTTCAGCACGCTTTTCAGTAACGCCATAGTCAGCTAGTTCGCGCGGAGACGCGTCTTTTGACACCTCGCCCGTGTGCCTGGCATATATAGCCACCTTAATAATTAGAATTTTCATTGTTCTACGTGACTAGTAGGTACCAAAAATCTACCTAACCGAACCAAGTTTTCATACATTGGTCAATATCTTCGCATCCAGGTGACGCATTTTGACGCTGTTTTCAGCTAATTCGTTCCTAGTTAGGCTACCTGAGACTATCTGACTGAGAAAATTGACGAAAACGCGAAAAAATTTTCTTTCGCTCCATAGACTTTGAAAATTCTTACAAACTGTATGTACTGGATACATAATTCAATTATATTTCAAAATTCTTTCAGCCAATCCTGTTTAAATTAGTTTCAATAGATACTTACCTGCCTTACCTGCAATCCGGTGCGCGTTCCGCGAGTCCGAGACGTGTAGGGTAGTTAATATTCCCGGTTTTGTTCAAATTTTCAGTGAAAATTCACGTTTTTCGGCTGAAATTCAAAATTTTTGTTCAGCACGCTTTTCAGTAACGCCATAGTCAGCTAGTTCGCGCGGAGACGCGTCTTTTGACACCTCGCCCGTGTGCCTGGCATATATAGCCACCTTAATAATTAGAATTTTCATTGTTCTACGTGACTAGTAGGTACCAAAAATCTACCTAACCGAACCAAGTTTTCATACATTGGTCAATATCTTCGCATCCAGGTGACGCATTTTGACGCTGTTTTCAGCTAATTCGTTCCTAGTTAGGCTACCTGAGACTATCTGACTGAGAAAATTGACGAAAACGCGAAAAAATTTTCTTTCGCTCCATAGACTTTGAAAATTCTTACAAACTGTATGTACTGGATACATAATTCAATTATATTTCAAAATTCTTTCAGCCAATCCTGTTTAAATTAGTTTCAATAGATACTTACCTGCCTTACCTGCAATCCGGTGCGCGTTCCGCGAGTCCGAGACGTGTAGGGTAGTTAATATTCCCGGTTTTGTTCAAATTTTCAGTGAAAATTCACGTTTTTCGGCTGAAATTCAAAATTTTTGTTCAGCACGCTTTTCAGTAACGCCATAGTCAGCTAGTTCGCGCGGAGACGCGTCTTTTGACACCTCGCCCGTGTGCCTGGCATATATAGCCACCTTAATAATTAGAATTTTCATTGTTCTACGTGACTAGTAGGTACCAAAAATCTACCTAACCGAACCAAGTTTTCATACATTGGTCAATATCTTCGCATCCAGGTGACGCATTTTGACGCTGTTTTCAGCTAATTCGTTCCTAGTTAGGCTACCTGAGACTATCTGACTGAGAAAATTGACGAAAACGCGAAAAAATTTTCTTTCGCTCCATAGACTTTGAAAATTCTTACAAACTGTATGTACTGGATACATAATTCAATAATATTTCAAAATTCTTTCGGTCAATCCTGTTTAAATTAGTTTCAATAGATACTTACCTGCCTTACCTGCAATCCGGTGCGCGTTCCGCGAGTCCGAGACGTGTAGGGTAGTTAATATTCCTGGTTTTGTTTAAATTTTCAGTGAAAATTCACGTTTTTCGGCTGAAATTCAAAATTTTTGTTCAGCACAACTTTCAGTAACGCCATAGTTAGCTAGTTCGCGCGGAGACGCGTCTTTTGACACCTCGCCCGTGTGCCTAGCATATATAGCCACCTTAATACTTAGAATTTTCATTGTTCTACGTAACTAGTAGGTACCAAAAATCTACCTAACCGAACCAAGTTTTCATACATTGGTCAATATCTTCGCATCCAGGTGACGCATTTTGACGCTGTTTTCAGCTAATTCGTTCCTAGTTAGGCTACCTGAGACTATCTGACTGAGAAAATTGACGAAAACGCGAAAAAATTTTCTTTCGCTCCATAGACTTTGAAAATTCTTACAAACTGTATGTACTGGATACATAATTCAATAATATTTCAAAATTCTTTCGGTCAATCCTGTTTAAATTAGTTTCAATAGATACTTACCTGCCTTACCTGCAATCCGGTGCGCGTTCCGCGAGTCCGAGACGTGTAGGGTAGTTAATATTCCTGGTTTTGTTTAAATTTTCAGTGAAAATTCACGTTTTTCGGCTGAAATTCAAAATTTTTGTTCAGCACGCTTTTCAGTAACGCCATAGTCAGCTAGTTCGCGCGGAGACGCGTCTTTTGACACCTCGCCCGTGTGCCTGGCATATATAGCCACCTTAATAATTAGAATTTTCATTGTTCTACGTGACTAGTAGGTACCAAAAATCTACCTAACCGAACCAAGTTTTCATACATTGGTCAATATCTTCGCATCCAGGTGACGCATTTTGACGCTGTTTTCAGCTAATTCGTTCCTAGTTAGGCTACCTGAGACTATCTGACTGAGAAAATTGACGAAAACGCGAAAAAATTTTCTTTCGCTCCATAGACTTTGAAAATTCTTACAAACTGTATGTACTGGATACATAATTCAATTATATTTCAAAATTCTTTCAGCCAATCCTGTTTAAATTAGTTTCAATAGATACTTACCTGCCTTACCTGCAATCCGGTGCGCGTTCCGCGAGTCCGAGACGTGTAGGGTAGTTAATATTCCCGGTTTTGTTCAAATTTTCAGTGAAAATTCACGTTTTTCGGCTGAAATTCAAAATTTTTGTTCAGCACGCTTTTCAGTAACGCCATAGTCAGCTAGTTCGCGCGGAGACGCGTCTTTTGACACCTCGCCCGTGTGCCTGGCATATATAGCCACCTTAATAATTAGAATTTTCATTGTTCTACGTGACTAGTAGGTACCAAAAATCTACCTAACCGAACCAAGTTTTCATACATTGGTCAATATCTTCGCATCCAGGTGACGCATTTTGACGCTGTTTTCAGCTAATTCGTTCCTAGTTAGGCTACCTGAGACTATCTGACTGAGAAAATTGACGAAAACGCGAAAAAATTTTCTTTCGCTCCATAGACTTTGAAAATTCTTACAAACTGTATGTACTGGATACATAATTCAATAATATTTCAAAATTCTTTCGGTCAATCCTGTTTAAATTAGTTTCAATAGATACTTACCTGCCTTACCTGCAATCCGGTGCGCGTTCCGCGAGTCCGAGACGTGTAGGGTAGTTAATATTCCTGGTTTTGTTTAAATTTTCAGTGAAAATTCACGTTTTTCGGCTGAAATTCAAAATTTTTGTTCAGCACGCTTTTCAGTAACGCCATAGTCAGCTAGTTCGCGCGGAGACGCGTCTTTTGACACCTCGCCCGTGTGCCTGGCATATATAGCCACCTTAATAATTAGAATTTTCATTGTTCTACGTGACTAGTAGGTACCAAAAATCTACCTAACCGAACCAAGTTTTCATACATTGGTCAATATCTTCGCATCCAGGTGACGCATTTTGACGCTGTTTTCAGCTAATTCGTTCCTAGTTAGGCTACCTGAGACTATCTGACTGAGAAAATTGACGAAAACGCGAAAAAATTTTCTTTCGCTCCATAGACTTTGAAAATTCTTACAAACTGTATGTACTGGATACATAATTCAATAATATTTCAAAATTCTTTCGGTCAATCCTGTTTAAATTAGTTTCAATAGATACTTACCTGCCTTACCTGCAATCCGGTGCGCGTTCCGCGAGTCCGAGACGTGTAGGGTAGTTAATATTCCTGGTTTTGTTTAAATTTTCAGTGAAAATTCACGTTTTTCGGCTGAAATTCAAAATTTTTGTTCAGCACAACTTTCAGTAACGCCATAGTTAGCTAGTTCGCGCGGAGACGCGTCTTTTGACACCTCGCCCGTGTGCCTAGCATATATAGCCACCTTAATACTTAGAATTTTCATTGTTCTACGTAACTAGTAGGTACCAAAAATCTACCTAACCGAACCAAGTTTTCATACATTGGTCAATATCTTCGCATCCAGGTGACGCATTTTGACGCTGTTTTCAGCTAATTCGTTCCTAGTTAGGCTACCTGAGACTATCTGACTGAGAAAATTGACGAAAACGCGAAAAAATTTTCTTTCGCTCCATAGACTTTGAAAATTCTTACAAACTGTATGTACTGGATACATAATTCAATAATATTTCAAAATTCTTTCGGTCAATCCTGTTTAAATTAGTTTCAATAGATACTTACCTGCCTTACCTGCAATCCGGTGCGCGTTCCGCGAGTCCGAGACGTGTAGGGTAGTTAATATTCCTGGTTTTGTTTAAATTTTCAGTGAAAATTCACGTTTTTCGGCTGAAATTCAAAATTTTTGTTCAGCACAACTTTCAGTAACGCCATAGTTAGCTAGTTCGCGCGGAGACGCGTCTTTTGACACCTCGCCCGTGTGCCTAGCATATATAGCCACCTTAATACTTAGAATTTTCATTGTTCTACGTAACTAGTAGGTACCAAAAATCTACCTAACCGAACCAAGTTTTCATACATTGGTCAATATCTTCGCATCCAGGTGACGCATTTTGACGCTGTTTTCAGCTAATTCGTTCCTAGTTAGGCTACCTGAGACTATCTGACTGAGAAAATTGACGAAAACGCGAAAAAATTTTCTTTCGCTCCATAGACTTTGAAAATTCTTACAAACTGTATGTACTGGATACATAATTCAATAATATTTCAAAATTCTTTCGGTCAATCCTGTTTAAATTAGTTTCAATAGATACTTACCTGCCTTACCTGCAATCCGGTGCGCGTTCCGCGAGTCCGAGACGTGTAGGGTAGTTAATATTCCTGGTTTTGTTTAAATTTTCAGTGAAAATTCACGTTTTTCGGCTGAAATTCAAAATTTTTGTTCAGCACAACTTTCAGTAACGCCATAGTTAGCTAGTTCGCGCGGAGACGCGTCTTTTGACACCTCGCCCGTGTGCCTAGCATATATAGCCACCTTAATACTTAGAATTTTCATTGTTCTACGTAACTAGTAGGTACCAAAAATCTACCTAACCGAACCAAGTTTTCATACATTGGTCAATATCTTCGCATCCAGGTGACGCATTTTGACGCTGTTTTCAGCTAATTCGTTCCTAGTTAGGCTACCTGAGACTATCTGACTGAGAAAATTGACGAAAACGCGAAAAAATTTTCTTTCGCTCCATAGACTTTGAAAATTCTTACAAACTGTATGTACTGGATACATAATTCAATTATATTTCAAAATTCTTTCAGCCAATCCTGTTTAAATTAGTTTCAATAGATACTTACCTGCCTTACCTGCAATCCGGTGCGCGTTCCGCGAGTCCGAGACGTGTAGGGTAGTTAATATTCCCGGTTTTGTTCAAATTTTCAGTGAAAATTCACGTTTTTCGGCTGAAATTCAAAATTTTTGTTCAGCACGCTTTTCAGTAACGCCATAGTCAGCTAGTTCGCGCGGAGACGCGTCTTTTGACACCTCGCCCGTGTGCCTGGCATATATAGCCACCTTAATAATTAGAATTTTCATTGTTCTACGTGACTAGTAGGTACCAAAAATCTACCTAACCGAACCAAGTTTTCATACATTGGTCAATATCTTCGCATCCAGGTGACGCATTTTGACGCTGTTTTCAGCTAATTCGTTCCTAGTTAGGCTACCTGAGACTATCTGACTGAGAAAATTGACGAAAACGCGAAAAAATTTTCTTTCGCTCCATAGACTTTGAAAATTCTTACAAACTGTATGTACTGGATACATAATTCAATAATATTTCAAAATTCTTTCGGTCAATCCTGTTTAAATTAGTTTCAATAGATACTTACCTGCCTTACCTGCAATCCGGTGCGCGTTCCGCGAGTCCGAGACGTGTAGGGTAGTTAATATTCCTGGTTTTGTTTAAATTTTCAGTGAAAATTCACGTTTTTCGGCTGAAATTCAAAATTTTTGTTCAGCACGCTTTTCAGTAACGCCATAGTCAGCTAGTTCGCGCGGAGACGCGTCTTTTGACACCTCGCCCGTGTGCCTGGCATATATAGCCACCTTAATAATTAGAATTTTCATTGTTCTACGTGACTAGTAGGTACCAAAAATCTACCTAACCGAACCAAGTTTTCATACATTGGTCAATATCTTCGCATCCAGGTGACGCATTTTGACGCTGTTTTCAGCTAATTCGTTCCTAGTTAGGCTACCTGAGACTATCTGACTGAGAAAATTGACGAAAACGCGAAAAAATTTTCTTTCGCTCCATAGACTTTGAAAATTCTTACAAACTGTATGTACTGGATACATAATTCAATAATATTTCAAAATTCTTTCGGTCAATCCTGTTTAAATTAGTTTCAATAGATACTTACCTGCCTTACCTGCAATCCGGTGCGCGTTCCGCGAGTCCGAGACGTGTAGGGTAGTTAATATTCCTGGTTTTGTTTAAATTTTCAGTGAAAATTCACGTTTTTCGGCTGAAATTCAAAATTTTTGTTCAGCACAACTTTCAGTAACGCCATAGTTAGCTAGTTCGCGCGGAGACGCGTCTTTTGACACCTCGCCCGTGTGCCTAGCATATATAGCCACCTTAATACTTAGAATTTTCATTGTTCTACGTAACTAGTAGGTACCAAAAATCTACCTAACCGAACCAAGTTTTCATACATTGGTCAATATCTTCGCATCCAGGTGACGCATTTTGACGCTGTTTTCAGCTAATTCGTTCCTAGTTAGGCTACCTGAGACTATCTGACTGAGAAAATTGACGAAAACGCGAAAAAATTTTCTTTCGCTCCATAGACTTTGAAAATTCTTACAAACTGTATGTACTGGATACATAATTCAATAATATTTCAAAATTCTTTCGGTCAATCCTGTTTAAATTAGTTTCAATAGATACTTACCTGCCTTACCTGCAATCCGGTGCGCGTTCCGCGAGTCCGAGACGTGTAGGGTAGTTAATATTCCTGGTTTTGTTTAAATTTTCAGTGAAAATTCACGTTTTTCGGCTGAAATTCAAAATTTTTGTTCAGCACGCTTTTCAGTAACGCCATAGTCAGCTAGTTCGCGCGGAGACGCGTCTTTTGACACCTCGCCCGTGTGCCTGGCATATATAGCCACCTTAATAATTAGAATTTTCATTGTTCTACGTGACTAGTAGGTACCAAAAATCTACCTAACCGAACCAAGTTTGTGTTTCCATTGCGAAGATCGCCCAGAGGACACGGTGGAGCATACGGTGGAGGTCTGCCCAGCTTGGGCGGAGCAACGCCGTGTCCTCGTGCAGGTGATCGGCGGCGGCGATCTCTCGCGTCCGACCCTGGTCCAGGCCATGGTACGGAGCGAGAGGGCATGGCTGGCAGTCGCCTCCTTCAGCGAAGCAGTTATGCTCGCAAAGAGGGAGGCGGCGCACGTGAGGGAGATGCAATACATGCGCCCTCACAGCCGTGGCCTTCGCAGGAGACGCCCTGGGCGTCGGGAATCCCAGGCTGATTCCCGGCCACCGTAGGCACGGGCTTGCGGACGGCGAGTAATGGGTAGCTCGCTGTCCGGTAAGGACCAAGCCCGGGTCGACGGCGCGTTGTGTTCCACGCGCGCCTCAAAGAGATGTCAGCAGCAACAGAGGGGCCCGCAAGGGCCGATGCCTGCCGGGGGTGCGGGTTGTTCGAAAGAGATACCGCCGCCCCTGGCACACAGGCAACTGAGGGAACACGGGTGGGTTTTAGTCAGTAAAAGTCTGACACGCCCTCCCGCTCCACCCAGAGCGGGAGAAGTTATTTGATGATTTCCCACCCAGAAAAAAAAAAAAAAACCGAACCAAGTTTTCATACATTGGTCAATATCTTCGCATCCAGGTGACGCATTTTGACGCTGTTTTCAGCTAATTCGTTCCTAGTTAGGCTACCTGAGACTATCTGACTGAGAAAATTGACGAAAACGCGAAAAAATTTTCTTTCGCTCCATAGACTTTGAAAATTCTTACAAACTGTATGTACTGGATACATAATTCAATAATATTTCAAAATTCTTTCGGTCAATCCTGTTTAAATTAGTTTCAATAGATACTTACCTGCCTTACCTGCAATCCGGTGCGCGTTCCGCGAGTCCGAGACGTGTAGGGTAGTTAATATTCTGGTTTTGTTTAAATTTTCAGTGAAAATTCACGTTTTTCGGCTGAAATTCAAAATTTTTGTTCAGCACAACTTTCAGTAACGCCATAGTTAGCTAGTTCGCGCGGAGACGCGTCTTTTGACACCTCGCCCGTGTGCCTAGCATATATAGCCACCTTAATACTTAGAATTTTCATTGTTCTACGTAACTAGTAGGTACCAAAAATCTACCTAACCGAACCAAGTTTTCATACATTGGTCAATATCTTCGCATCCAGGTGACGCATTTTGACGCTGTTTTCAGCTAATTCGTTCCTAGTTAGGCTACCTGAGACTATCTGACTGAGAAAATTGACGAAAACGCGAAAAAATTTTCTTTCGCTCCATAGACTTTGAAAATTCTTACAAACTGTATGTACTGGATACATAATTCAATAATATTTCAAAATTCTTTCGGTCAATCCTGTTTAAATTAGTTTCAATAGATACTTACCTGCCTTACCTGCAATCCGGTGCGCGTTCCGCGAGTCCGAGACGTGTAGGGTAGTTAATATTCCTGGTTTTGTTTAAATTTTCAGTGAAAATTCACGTTTTTCGGCTGAAATTCAAAATTTTTGTTCAGCACAACTTTCAGTAACGCCATAGTTAGCTAGTTCGCGCGGAGACGCGTCTTTTGACACCTCGCCCGTGTGCCTAGCATATATAGCCACCTTAATACTTAGAATTTTCATTGTTCTACGTAACTAGTAGGTACCAAAAATCTACCTAACCGAACCAAGTTTTGCGCTCACTTGGGAGTGGCGCGAGGAGGCCAAACGCCGGGGCGTAACTCCGCTGCCGCGGGAAGTCGCGGCACGGCGGACAGAGCTCCGGCAGGATCTCATGGCGACGTGGAAAGTGCGATTGTCGCAACCCAGTGCTGGGCACGCCACGATTGCGGCGGTAAGTCCCCTCTTTGAGGAGTGGTTTGAGAGGCGGCATGGCGTCCTCACCTTCCGCCTGACACAGGTCCTCACCGGACATGGCTGTTTCGGGAGGTTCCTGTTTCGGATAGGGCGGGAGGAAACGCCCGGGTGTTTCCATTGCGAAGATCGCCCAGAGGACACGGTGGAGCATACGGTGGAGGTCTGCCCAGGTTGGGCGGAGCAACGCCGTGTCCTCGTGGAGGTGATCGGCGGCGGCGATCTCTCGCGTCCGACCCTGGTCCAGGCCATGGTACGGAGCGAGAGGGCATGGCTGGCAGTCGCCTCCTTCAGCGAAGCAGTTATGCTCGCAAAGAGGGAGGCGGCGCACGTGAGGGAGATGCAGTACATGCGCCCTCACAGCCGTGGCCTTCGCAGGAGACGCCCTGGGCGTCGGGAATCCCAGGCTGATTCCCGGCCACCGTAGGCACGGGCTTGCGGACGGCGAGTAATGGGTACCTCGCTGTCCGGTAAGGACCAAGCCCGGGTCGACGGCGCGTTGTGTTCCACGCGCGCCTCAAAGAGATGTCAGCAGCAACAGAGGGGCCCGCAAGGGTCGATGCCTGCCGGGGGTGCGGGTTGTTCGAAAGAGATACCGCCGCCCCTGGCACACAGGCAACTGAGGGAACACGGGTGGGTTTTAGTCAGTAAAAGTCTGACACGCCCTCCCGCTCCACCCAGAGCGGGAGAAGTTATTTGATGATTTCCCACCCAAAAAAAAAAAAAAAAAAAAAAAAAAAAAACCGAACCAAGTTTTCATACATTGGTCAATATCTTCGCATCCAGGTGACGCATTTTGACGCTGTTTTCAGCTAATTCGTTCCTAGTTAGGCTACCTGAGACTATCTGACTGAGAAAATTGACGAAAACGCGAAAAAATTTTCTTTCGCTCCATAGACTTTGAAAATTCTTACAAACTGTATGTACTGGATACATAATTCAATTATATTTCAAAATTCTTTCAGCCAATCCTGTTTAAATTAGTTTCAATAGATACTTACCTGCCTTACCTGCAATCCGGTGCGCGTTCCGCGAGTCCGAGACGTGTAGGGTAGTTAATATTCCCGGTTTTGTTCAAATTTTCAGTGAAAATTCACGTTTTTCGGCTGAAATTCAAAATTTTTGTTCAGCACGCTTTTCAGTAACGCCATAGTCAGCTAGTTCGCGCGGAGACGCGTCTTTTGACACCTCGCCCGTGTGCCTGGCATATATAGCCACCTTAATAATTAGAATTTTCATTGTTCTACGTGACTAGTAGGTACCAAAAATCTACCTAACCGAACCAAGTTTTCATACATTGGTCAATATCTTCGCATCCAGGTGACGCATTTTGACGCTGTTTTCAGCTAATTCGTTCCTAGTTAGGCTACCTGAGACTATCTGACTGAGAAAATTGACGAAAACGCGAAAAAATTTTCTTTCGCTCCATAGACTTTGAAAATTCTTACAAACTGTATGTACTGGATACATAATTCAATAATATTTCAAAATTCTTTCGGTCAATCCTGTTTAAATTAGTTTCAATAGATACTTACCTGCCTTACCTGCAATCCGGTGCGCGTTCCGCGAGTCCGAGACGTGTAGGGTAGTTAATATTCCTGGTTTTGTTTAAATTTTCAGTGAAAATTCACGTTTTTCGGCTGAAATTCAAAATTTTTGTTCAGCACAACTTTCAGTAACGCCATAGTTAGCTAGTTCGCGCGGAGACGCGTCTTTTGACACCTCGCCCGTGTGCCTAGCATATATAGCCACCTTAATACTTAGAATTTTCATTGTTCTACGTAACTAGTAGGTACCAAAAATCTACCTAACCGAACCAAGTTTTCATACATTGGTCAATATCTTCGCATCCAGGTGACGCATTTTGACGCTGTTTTCAGCTAATTCGTTCCTAGTTAGGCTACCTGAGACTATCTGACTGAGAAAATTGACGAAAACGCGAAAAAATTTTCTTTCGCTCCATAGACTTTGAAAATTCTTACAAACTGTATGTACTGGATACATAATTCAATAATATTTCAAAATTCTTTCGGTCAATCCTGTTTAAATTAGTTTCAATAGATACTTACCTGCCTTACCTGCAATCCGGTGCGCGTTCCGCGAGTCCGAGACGTGTAGGGTAGTTAATATTCCTGGTTTTGTTTAAATTTTCAGTGAAAATTCACGTTTTTCGGCTGAAATTCAAAATTTTTGTTCAGCACAACTTTCAGTAACGCCATAGTTAGCTAGTTCGCGCGGAGACGCGTCTTTTGACACCTCGCCCGTGTGCCTAGCATATATAGCCACCTTAATACTTAGAATTTTCATTGTTCTACGTAACTAGTAGGTACCAAAAATCTACCTAACCGAACCAAGTTTTCATACATTGGTCAATATCTTCGCATCCAGGTGACGCATTTTGACGCTGTTTTCAGCTAATTCGTTCCTAGTTAGGCTACCTGAGACTATCTGACTGAGAAAATTGACGAAAACGCGAAAAAATTTTCTTTCGCTCCATAGACTTTGAAAATTCTTACAAACTGTATGTACTGGATACATAATTCAATTATATTTCAAAATTCTTTCAGCCAATCCTGTTTAAATTAGTTTCAATAGATACTTACCTGCCTTACCTGCAATCCGGTGCGCGTTCCGCGAGTCCGAGACGTGTAGGGTAGTTAATATTCCCGGTTTTGTTCAAATTTTCAGTGAAAATTCACGTTTTTCGGCTGAAATTCAAAATTTTTGTTCAGCACGCTTTTCAGTAACGCCATAGTCAGCTAGTTCGCGCGGAGACGCGTCTTTTGACACCTCGCCCGTGTGCCTGGCATATATAGCCACCTTAATAATTAGAATTTTCATTGTTCTACGTGACTAGTAGGTACCAAAAATCTACCTAACCGAACCAAGTTTTCATACATTGGTCAATATCTTCGCATCCAGGTGACGCATTTTGACGCTGTTTTCAGCTAATTCGTTCCTAGTTAGGCTACC
The DNA here is from genome assembly GCA_949091785.1 of Polymixis lichenea. NCBI lineage: Eukaryota > Metazoa > Arthropoda > Insecta > Lepidoptera > Noctuidae > Polymixis > Polymixis lichenea. Next base: position 23,050,021 of record OX420951.1, on the reverse strand, counting down.
TGAGACTATCTGACTGAGAAAATTGACGAAAACGCGAAAAAATTTTCTTTCGCTCCATAGACTTTGAAAATTCTTACAAACTGTATGTACTGGATACATAATTCAATAATATTTCAAAATTCTTTCGGTCAATCCTGTTTAAATTAGTTTCAATAGATACTTACCTGCCTTACCTGCAATCCGGTGCGCGTTCCGCGAGTCCGAGACGTGTAGGGTAGTTAATATTCCTGGTTTTGTTTAAATTTTCAGTGAAAATTCACGTTTTTCGGCTGAAATTCAAAATTTTTGTTCAGCACAACTTTCAGTAACGCCATAGTTAGCTAGTTCGCGCGGAGACGCGTCTTTTGACACCTCGCCCGTGTGCCTAGCATATATAGCCACCTTAATACTTAGAATTTTCATTGTTCTACGTAACTAGTAGGTACCAAAAATCTACCTAACCGAACCAAGTTTTCATACATTGGTCAATATCTTCGCATCCAGGTGACGCATTTTGACGCTGTTTTCAGCTAATTCGTTCCTAGTTAGGCTACCTGAGACTATCTGACTGAGAAAATTGACGAAAACGCGAAAAAATTTTCTTTCGCTCCATAGACTTTGAAAATTCTTACAAACTGTATGTACTGGATACATAATTCAATAATATTTCAAAATTCTTTCGGTCAATCCTGTTTAAATTAGTTTCAATAGATACTTACCTGCCTTACCTGCAATCCGGTGCGCGTTCCGCGAGTCCGAGACGTGTAGGGTAGTTAATATTCCTGGTTTTGTTTAAATTTTCAGTGAAAATTCACGTTTTTCGGCTGAAATTCAAAATTTTTGTTCAGCACAACTTTCAGTAACGCCATAGTTAGCTAGTTCGCGCGGAGACGCGTCTTTTGACACCTCGCCCGTGTGCCTAGCATATATAGCCACCTTAATACTTAGAATTTTCATTGTTCTACGTAACTAGTAGGTACCAAAAATCTACCTAACCGAACCAAGTTTTCATACATTGGTCAATATCTTCGCATCCAGGTGACGCATTTTGACGCTGTTTTCAGCTAATTCGTTCCTAGTTAGGCTACCTGAGACTATCTGACTGAGAAAATTGACGAAAACGCGAAAAAATTTTCTTTCGCTCCATAGACTTTGAAAATTCTTACAAACTGTATGTACTGGATACATAATTCAATAATATTTCAAAATTCTTTCGGTCAATCCTGTTTAAATTAGTTTCAATAGATACTTACCTGCCTTACCTGCAATCCGGTGCGCGTTCCGCGAGTCCGAGACGTGTAGGGTAGTTAATATTCCTGGTTTTGTTTAAATTTTCAGTGAAAATTCACGTTTTTCGGCTGAAATTCAAAATTTTTGTTCAGCACAACTTTCAGTAACGCCATAGTTAGCTAGTTCGCGCGGAGACGCGTCTTTTGACACCTCGCCCGTGTGCCTAGCATATATAGCCACCTTAATACTTAGAATTTTCATTGTTCTACGTAACTAGTAGGTACCAAAAATCTACCTAACCGAACCAAGTTTTCATACATTGGTCAATATCTTCGCATCCAGGTGACGCATTTTGACGCTGTTTTCAGCTAATTCGTTCCTAGTTAGGCTACCTGAGACTATCTGACTGAGAAAATTGACGAAAACGCGAAAAAATTTTCTTTCGCTCCATAGACTTTGAAAATTCTTACAAACTGTATGTACTGGATACATAATTCAATTATATTTCAAAATTCTTTCAGCCAATCCTGTTTAAATTAGTTTCAATAGATACTTACCTGCCTTACCTGCAATCCGGTGCGCGTTCCGCGAGTCCGAGACGTGTAGGGTAGTTAATATTCCCGGTTTTGTTCAAATTTTCAGTGAAAATTCACGTTTTTCGGCTGAAATTCAAAATTTTTGTTCAGCACGCTTTTCAGTAACGCCATAGTCAGCTAGTTCGCGCGGAGACGCGTCTTTTGACACCTCGCCCGTGTGCCTGGCATATATAGCCACCTTAATAATTAGAATTTTCATTGTTCTACGTGACTAGTAGGTACCAAAAATCTACGTAACCGAACCAAGTTTTCATACATTGGTCAATATCTTCGCATCCAGGTGACGCATTTTGACGCTGTTTTCAGCTAATGCGTTCCTAGTTAGGCTACCTGAGACTATCTGACTGAGAAAATTGACGAAAACGCGAAAAAATTTTCTTTCGCTCCATAGACTTTGAAAATTCTTACAAACTGTATGTACTGGATACATAATTCAATAATATTTCAAAATTCTTTCGGTCAATCCTGTTTAAATTAGTTTCAATAGATACTTACCTGCCTTACCTGCAATCCGGTGCGCGTTCCGCGAGTCCGAGACGTGTAGGGTAGTTAATATTCCTGGTTTTGTTTAAATTTTCAGTGAAAATTCACGTTTTTCGGCTGAAATTCAAAATTTTTGTTCAGCACAACTTTCAGTAACGCCATAGTTAGCTAGTTCGCGCGGAGACGCGTCTTTTGACACCTCGCCCGTGTGCCTAGCATATATAGCCACCTTAATACTTAGAATTTTCATTGTTCTACGTAACTAGTAGGTACCAAAAATCTACCTAACCGAACCAAGTTTTCATACATTGGTCAATATCTTCGCATCCAGGTGACGCATTTTGACGCTGTTTTCAGCTAATTCGTTCCTAGTTAGGCTACCTGAGACTATCTGACTGAGAAAATTGACGAAAACGCGAAAAAATTTTCTTTCGCTCCATAGACTTTGAAAATTCTTACAAACTGTATGTACTGGATACATAATTCAATAATATTTCAAAATTCTTTCGGTCAATCCTGTTTAAATTAGTTTCAATAGATACTTACCTGCCTTACCTGCAATCCGGTGCGCGTTCCGCGAGTCCGAGACGTGTAGGGTAGTTAATATTCCTGGTTTTGTTTAAATTTTCAGTGAAAATTCACGTTTTTCGGCTGAAATTCAAAATTTTTGTTCAGCACAACTTTCAGTAACGCCATAGTTAGCTAGTTCGCGCGGAGACGCGTCTTTTGACACCTCGCCCGTGTGCCTAGCATATATAGCCACCTTAATACTTAGAATTTTCATTGTTCTACGTAACTAGTAGGTACCAAAAATCTACCTAACCGAACCAAGTTTTCATACATTGGTCAATATCTTCGCATCCAGGTGACGCATTTTGACGCTGTTTTCAGCTAATTCGTTCCTAGTTAGGCTACCTGAGACTATCTGACTGAGAAAATTGACGAAAACGCGAAAAAATTTTCTTTCGCTCCATAGACTTTGAAAATTCTTACAAACTGTATGTACTGGATACATAATTCAATAATATTTCAAAATTCTTTCGGTCAATCCTGTTTAAATTAGTTTCAATAGATACTTACCTGCCTTACCTGCAATCCGGTGCGCGTTCCGCGAGTCCGAGACGTGTAGGGTAGTTAATATTCCTGGTTTTGTTTAAATTTTCAGTGAAAATTCACGTTTTTCGGCTGAAATTCAAAATTTTTGTTCAGCACAACTTTCAGTAACGCCATAGTTAGCTAGTTCGCGCGGAGACGCGTCTTTTGACACCTCGCCCGTGTGCCTAGCATATATAGCCACCTTAATACTTAGAATTTTCATTGTTCTACGTAACTAGTAGGTACCAAAAATCTACCTAACCGAACCAAGTTTTCATACATTGGTCAATATCTTCGCATCCAGGTGACGCATTTTGACGCTGTTTTCAGCTAATTCGTTCCTAGTTAGGCTACCTGAGACTATCTGACTGAGAAAATTGACGAAAACGCGAAAAAATTTTCTTTCGCTCCATAGACTTTGAAAATTCTTACAAACTGTATGTACTGGATACATAATTCAATAATATTTCAAAATTCTTTCGGTCAATCCTGTTTAAATTAGTTTCAATAGATACTTACCTGCCTTACCTGCAATCCGGTGCGCGTTCCGCGAGTCCGAGACGTGTAGGGTAGTTAATATTCCTGGTTTTGTTTAAATTTTCAGTGAAAATTCACGTTTTTCGGCTGAAATTCAAAATTTTTGTTCAGCACAACTTTCAGTAACGCCATAGTTAGCTAGTTCGCGCGGAGACGCGTCTTTTGACACCTCGCCCGTGTGCCTAGCATATATAGCCACCTTAATACTTAGAATTTTCATTGTTCTACGTAACTAGTAGGTACCAAAAATCTACCTAACCGAACCAAGTTTTCATACATTGGTCAATATCTTCGCATCCAGGTGACGCATTTTGACGCTGTTTTCAGCTAATTCGTTCCTAGTTAGGCTACCTGAGACTATCTGACTGAGAAAATTGACGAAAACGCGAAAAAATTTTCTTTCGCTCCATAGACTTTGAAAATTCTTACAAACTGTATGTACTGGATACATAATTCAATAATATTTCAAAATTCTTTCGGTCAATCCTGTTTAAATTAGTTTCAATAGATACTTACCTGCCTTACCTGCAATCCGGTGCGCGTTCCGCGAGTCCGAGACGTGTAGGGTAGTTAATATTCCTGGTTTTGTTTAAATTTTCAGTGAAAATTCACGTTTTTCGGCTGAAATTCAAAATTTTTGTTCAGCACAACTTTCAGTAACGCCATAGTTAGCTAGTTCGCGCGGAGACGCGTCTTTTGACACCTCGCCCGTGTGCCTAGCATATATAGCCACCTTAATACTTAGAATTTTCATTGTTCTACGTAACTAGTAGGTACCAAAAATCTACCTAACCGAACCAAGTTTTCATACATTGGTCAATATCTTCGCATCCAGGTGACGCATTTTGACGCTGTTTTCAGCTAATTCGTTCCTAGTTAGGCTACCTGAGACTATCTGACTGAGAAAATTGACGAAAACGCGAAAAAATTTTCTTTCGCTCCATAGACTTTGAAAATTCTTACAAACTGTATGTACTGGATACATAATTCAATAATATTTCAAAATTCTTTCGGTCAATCCTGTTTAAATTAGTTTCAATAGATACTTACCTGCCTTACCTGCAATCCGGTGCGCGTTCCGCGAGTCCGAGACGTGTAGGGTAGTTAATATTCCTGGTTTTGTTTAAATTTTCAGTGAAAATTCACGTTTTTCGGCTGAAATTCAAAATTTTTGTTCAGCACAACTTTCAGTAACGCCATAGTTAGCTAGTTCGCGCGGAGACGCGTCTTTTGACACCTCGCCCGTGTGCCTAGCATATATAGCCACCTTAATACTTAGAATTTTCATTGTTCTACGTAACTAGTAGGTACCAAAAATCTACCTAACCGAACCAAGTTTTCATACATTGGTCAATATCTTCGCATCCAGGTGACGCATTTTGACGCTGTTTTCAGCTAATTCGTTCCTAGTTAGGCTACCTGAGACTATCTGACTGAGAAAATTGACGAAAACGCGAAAAAATTTTCTTTCGCTCCATAGACTTTGAAAATTCTTACAAACTGTATGTACTGGATACATAATTCAATAATATTTCAAAATTCTTTCGGTCAATCCTGTTTAAATTAGTTTCAATAGATACTTACCTGCCTTACCTGCAATCCGGTGCGCGTTCCGCGAGTCCGAGACGTGTAGGGTAGTTAATATTCCTGGTTTTGTTTAAATTTTCAGTGAAAATTCACGTTTTTCGGCTGAAATTCAAAATTTTTGTTCAGCACAACTTTCAGTAACGCCATAGTTAGCTAGTTCGCGCGGAGACGCGTCTTATGACACCTCGCCCGTGTGCCTAGCATATATAGCCACCTTAATACTTAGAATTTTCATTGTTCTACGTAACTAGTAGGTACCAAAAATCTACCTAACCGAACCAAGTTTTCATACATTGGTCAATATCTTCGCATCCAGGTGACGCATTTTGACGCTGTTTTCAGCTAATTCGTTCCTAGTTAGGCTACCTGAGACTATCTGACTGAGAAAATTGACGAAAACGCGAAAAAATTGTCTTTCGCTCCATAGACTTTGAAAATTCTTACAAACTGTATGTACTGGATACATAATTCAATTATATTTCAAAATTCTTTCAGCCAATCCTGTTTAAATTAGTTTCAATAGATACTTACCTGCCTTACCTGCAATCCGGTGCGCGTTCCGCGAGTCCGAGACGTGTAGGGTAGTTAATATTCCCGGTTTTGTTCAAATTTTCAGTGAAAATTCACGTTTTTCGGCTGAAATTCAAAATTTTTGTTCAGCACGCTTTTCAGTAACGCCATAGTTAGCTAGTTCGCGTGGAGACGCGTCTTCCGACACCTCGACCGTGCGCCTAGCATACATAGCCACCTTAATACTTAGAATTTTCATTGTTCTACGTAACTAGTAGGTACCAAAAATCTACCTAACCGAACCAAGTTTTCATACATTGGTCAATATCTTCGCATCCAGGTGACGCATTTTGACGCTGTTTTCAGCTAATTCGTTCCTAGTTAGGCTACCTGAGACTATCTGACTGAGAAAATTGACGAAAACGCGAAAAAATTGTCTTTCGCTCCATAGACTTTGAAAATTCTTACAAACTGTATGTACTGGATACATAATTCAATTATATTTCAAAATTCTTTCAGCCAATCCTGTTTAAATTAGTTTCAATAGATACTTACCTGCCTTACCTGCAATCCGGTGCGCGTTCCGCGAGTCCGAGACGTGTAGGGTAGTTAATATTCCCGGTTTTGTTCAAATTTTCAGTGAAAATTCACGTTTTTCGGCTGAAATTCAAAATTTTTGTTCAGCACGCTTTTCAGTAACGCCATAGTTAGCTAGTTCGCGTGGAGACGCGTCTTCCGACACCTCGACCGTGCGCCTAGCATACATAGCCACCTTAATACTTAGAATTTTCATTGTTCTACGTAACTAGTAGGTACCAAAAATCTACCTAACCGAACCAAGTTTTCATACATTGGTCAATATCTTCGCATCCAGGTGACGCATTTTGACGCTGTTTTCAGCTAATTCGTTCCTAGTTAGGCTACCTGAGACTATCTGACTGAGAAAATTGACGAAAACGCGAAAAAATTGTCTTTCGCTCCATAGACTTTGAAAATTCTTACAAACTGTATGTACTGGATACATAATTCAATTATATTTCAAAATTCTTTCAGCCAATCCTGTTTAAATTAGTTTCAATAGATACTTACCTGCCTTACCTGCAATCCGGTGCGCGTTCCGCGAGTCCGAGACGTGTAGGGTAGTTAATATTCCCGGTTTTGTTCAAATTTTCAGTGAAAATTCACGTTTTTCGGCTGAAATTCAAAATTTTTGTTCAGCACGCTTTTCAGTAACGCCATAGTTAGCTAGTTCGCGTGGAGACGCGTCTTCCGACACCTCGACCGTGCGCCTAGCATACATAGCCACCTTAATACTTAGAATTTTCATTGTTCTACGTAACTAGTAGGTACCAAAAATCTACCTAACCGAACCAAGTTTTCATACATTGGTCAATATCTTCGCATCCAGGTGACGCATTTTGACGCTGTTTTCAGCTAATTCGTTCCTAGTTAGGCTACCTGAGACTATCTGACTGAGAAAATTGACGAAAACGCGAAAAAATTGTCTTTCGCTCCATAGACTTTGAAAATTCTTACAAACTGTATGTACTGGATACATAATTCAATTATATTTCAAAATTCTTTCAGCCAATCCTGTTTAAATTAGTTTCAATAGATACTTACCTGCCTTACCTGCAATCCGGTGCGCGTTCCGCGAGTCCGAGACGTGTAGGGTAGTTAATATTCCCGGTTTTGTTCAAATTTTCAGTGAAAATTCACGTTTTTCGGCTGAAATTCAAAATTTTTGTTCAGCACGCTTTTCAGTAACGCCATAGTTAGCTAGTTCGCGTGGAGACGCGTCTTCCGACACCTCGACCGTGCGCCTAGCATACATAGCCACCTTAATACTTAGAATTTTCATTGTTCTACGTAACTAGTAGGTACCAAAAATCTACCTAACCGAACCAAGTTTTCATACATTGGTCAATATCTTCGCATCCAGGTGACGCATTTTGACGCTGTTTTCAGCTAATTCGTTCCTAGTTAGGCTACCTGAGACTATCTGACTGAGAAAATTGACGAAAACGCGAAAAAATTTTCTTTCGCTCCATAGACTTTGAAAATTCTTACAAACTGTATGTACTGGATACATAATTCAATAATATTTCAAAATTCTTTCGGTCAATCCTGTTTAAATTAGTTTCAATAGATACTTACCTGCCTTACCTGCAATCCGGTGCGCGTTCCGCGAGTCCGAGACGTGTAGGGTAGTTAATATTCCTGGTTTTGTTTAAATTTTCAGTGAAAATTCACGTTTTTCGGCTGAAATTCAAAATTTTTGTTCAGCACAACTTTCAGTAACGCCATAGTTAGCTAGTTCGCGCGGAGACGCGTCTTTTGACACCTCGCCCGTGTGCCTAGCATATATAGCCACCTTAATACTTAGAATTTTCATTGTTCTACGTAACTAGTAGGTACCAAAAATCTACCTAACCGAACCAAGTTTTCATACATTGGTCAATATCTTCGCATCCAGGTGACGCATTTTGACGCTGTTTTCAGCTAATTCGTTCCTAGTTAGGCTACCTGAGACTATCTGACTGAGAAAATTGACGAAAACGCGAAAAAATTGTCTTTCGCTCCATAGACTTTGAAAATTCTTACAAACTGTATGTACTGGATACATAATTCAATTATATTTCAAAATTCTTTCAGCCAATCCTGTTTAAATTAGTTTCAATAGATACTTACCTGCCTTACCTGCAATCCGGTGCGCGTTCCGCGAGTCCGAGACGTGTAGGGTAGTTAATATTCCCGGTTTTGTTCAAATTTTCAGTGAAAATTCACGTTTTTCGGCTGAAATTCAAAATTTTTGTTCAGCACGCTTTTCAGTAACGCCATAGTTAGCTAGTTCGCGTGGAGACGCGTCTTCCGACACCTCGACCGTGCGCCTAGCATACATAGCCACCTTAATACTTAGAATTTTCATTGTTCTACGTAACTAGTAGGTACCAAAAATCTACCTAACCGAACCAAGTTTGGGGTGCTTGGACAGGAAACCTCCTCGTGTGCCCGTGGGCTGGAGTTTCCCTTGGATGCGTCTGGGGGAAAGGCCAGTCTCCGGGACGGTGCACCCTGGGATGCGGGCAATGTCCCCCCATTAGGTACGCGTGCCTAAGGGGTGTCGTTGCCCGTATGCCAATATCCTGTCGGAGGAACGCTCCAACGCGTGTCTCTCTGCGACTATGCAGAGACGCACAGCGGCGGAGTAAGAGCGGGCTCGGTGTGCACTTACCCTGCCACCGGGCAGGCAAGAAGGAGTCCTCTCCTTCTGCCACCGTTAATCTCGTAGCCCCGAAGATTGTCACGGTCATGTCTCTGACTTTTGACGGGGGTCGAGGGTCTTGGCTTAACCGCCCGGGCCGCGAGGAAGAAATCCTCTATAAAAAATTACCCCAAACCTCCAAGCGGCGGCGCACCGTGAGGGAGGTTGTTAGCTTGACTAATGGGTAGCTAAATTAGTCTCTAGTGCGAACCACTAGTTTTTGGGAAATAAATTGTATCTACTCGTGGGAACAACTATGGAAAAAATTAATAAAAAACAAAACCAACAGGAGGAGGGGAGCGATTCGGGGTCGGAGTCCGACGCCGCATCGAGCGCGAAGGGCTCTTTCAAGAGTCCGGAGCGTGTAGTGGGCGCTTCGAAGAGGACCAATGAGTTCCTCAAGGAGCGCTCAAAACCGAAGGATGGCCAGGGGTCATCCTCGGACGGTGGCATGACCTCGGCCCGAAAACTCGGGAAGGTCTGTCGCCAGGGTGGGATCCGGCTGGGCAAGGGGCTGACCACCAAGGAGACCGGCGTACTGAGCCAAGCCGGCCCAGTGGAGGCGGCCCAGCGAGCCGAGGCGCTAACCATGGAGGGGCAGCTCTCTGGGGGGACCAGCAGCAGGGCCCTCTCGGAGTCGTCTGACGGGGAGTCGGACGCTGCCGGCGGCTCCAAGTCGGAGCGAATGGCGAGGTTCGCGGAGGCGGTGGCTACGGCAGTCAGGGCTTTGGCCTTGAAGAGGACGTACGCCTCTAAGGACAAGGCCGTGCCCGCAGCCATAGCCTCCATTATGGCGGCAGCGGAGGGCATCCACACCGGACCTCCGTCGGACACCATGTCCGGGATGCGGGCGGAGGTCGCCCGCTTGGCAGCCGCTACGGAGCTTCTCCGAAAGGAGAACGAGGAGCTCCGAGCGGACCTGGCAGCGCTCCGAGGAGCTGGCCCCAGGGTGGTGCCTCAGAAGGGGGCGCGACATGGGCAGGGTGGACCCGTGCCAGAGGAGGACCGGCTGCTGAACCTGGTGCGGCAGGAGCTGGCTGCCTTCAGCAGCCGGTTTTCCGTCCTGGAGGCAATAGTCCTGCGGCCCCCGCTAGCAGCGAGTCGGTCGGCCTCGGGACAGCAGCAGAGGGGGGGCACGTATGCCGCAACCACAGCTGCCACGGCCAAATCGGCACCGCAGCCGGGACGGACTCCGGCGAAACCGGTGCCGACAAAGCCTAAGAAGGGCAGTGTGGCTGCGCAGGCGGTGACGGCCCCAGCTGTGGTGGTGCCAGGAGGGACGGCCCCGCCTCCCAAATCTCCTCCGGCCGACGCCGAATGGCAAGTGGCCGGGGAGAAGAGGAAGGCGGGCAAGGCTGCGAGGGCGGCCAAAAAAAAGGAGAGGCGGCAGCGTGCCAAAAAGCGAAGCGCCGCGGCTAGGTTACGCGCCCCGAAGTCCGCAGCTGTAGTGATCACACTACAGCCGGAAGCGGTACAGAAGGGCGTGTCCTACCGCGACGTGATCGCGAAGGCGAGGGCGGCGGTGGACCTGGCGGAAATAGGAGTCGCCAACGGCCTCCGCATAAGGGTCACTGCGACAGGGGCCCGGATGTTGCAGGTCCCTGGTGCGGCCAGTGGCCCGACCGCAGACGCTCTGGCCGAAAGGCTAAGGGCGTCCATAAGTGCGGACGAGGCCCGAGTGTCCAGGCCCACCAAGTGCGCTGACATGCGCATCTTGGGCCTGGACGACTCCGTGACGGAGAGCGAGGTGGTGGCCGCCATAGTCAGGACTGGGGGGTGCTCTGCCGAGCAGGTGAAGGCAGGCACCATTCGTCCTGACAACACGGGCATGCGAACCGTTACGGTGAGCTGCCCCGTGTCGGCGGCCCGAAAAATCACTGAGGAGGGCCGAAGGCTCCTGGTGGGCTGGGTATCCGCGCAGGTCAAGCTGCTGGAGCCCAGACCTCTGAGGTGCTTCCGCTGTCAGGTGGGTCACCACGTCGGAGTCCAATGCACTTCGGAGGTGGACCGCAGCGGTCACTGCTTCCGCTGCGGTCAGCCCGGTCACAAGGCCGGCTCATGCAATGCCGCGCCGCACTGCTATTTATGTGCGGCAGCTGGCAAGCCGGCCGAACACCGGGCTGGGAGCAAGGCCTGCGCTCCACCCGCTGAAACCAGGAGCCGGGGCAGGGGCAAGCCCTCCGCCACCGCCGTCACCGCCGTAGCTGCCGCCACCACCGCCGCCGCTGCCGCCCCTACCATCGCCGTCGCCGCCGCTACCACCGCGGCAGGGCCCTCTCAGGGGGCTCCGGAGGGGGCTGAAATGGAATGCCAATAACGGCTCCATTTCGCCTCCTCCAGGCGAACATCAACCACTGCGCCACCGCTCAGGATCTGTTGCTCCAGAGCATGGCGCAGTGGTCGATTAACATCGCCGTGGTCGCTGAGCCGTACTTTGTCCCGCCCAGGGATTACTGGGTGGAGGACCTGAGCGGCTCAGTGACCATAATTTCGTCGGCCGCCGCCGGCACCCCGGCTCTCGAGGGTATCCAGAGAGGAAGGGGTTGCGTAGCAGCACGGTTCGGGGAGATTGCAGTGGTAGGGGTGTACTTCTCCCCGAGCCGAACTCTCGCCGAGTTCCACAACTCCCTTGAGGAGTTGAGAGACGTCGTCGTCGGGTTTCGTTCCCTCCCCGTGCTCGTCCTCGGGGACTTCAATGCCAAGAACTTGGCTTGGGGTTCCCGGTTGACGGATGTGCGGGGTAGGATGGTGGAGGACTGGGCTCTAGAGGTGGGCCTGGTCGTCCTAAACCGGGGTTCTGTCGCCACGTGTGTGCGGATGCGGGGTGAGTCGGTGGTGGACATTTCGTTCGCCAGCCCCGCTCTGTCACCGCGTGTCGTCGACTGGCGCGTCATGGAGGGGGTGGAGACGTATTCCGACCACCGGTATATCCGGTTTGACGTCTCCGCCCAGGCCTCGAGCGCGCCGGTCCAACAGGCCCCGTGTGGTCCGCGGTGGGCGCTGAAGCGGCTGGACCGGGAGCTCCTCCTGGAAGCCTCGATCGTGCAGGCCTGGGTGTCACCACCGGACAGGCCTGCCGACATCAACGACGAGGCGGAGTGGTTCCGGGAGGCCATGTCCGAGGTATGCGACGTGGCAATGCCCCGGGTCCAGCCAGGACGTGCTCCACGCCAGGTGTACTGGTGGTCGCCGGAGCTCACAGCTCTGCGCGAGGCGTGCGTTGCTGCGCGGCATCGGTACACCAGGCACCGCAGGCTCCGTATCCGCCCTCCGGATACGGAAGCCATTCAGGCGGAGCTATACGAGGGGTACAGAGTGGCGAAGACCACCCTCCGAGCGGAGATCCTGCGGGCCAGGTCACTGGCCCGCGAGGAGTCGCTGGAGACTCTGAACAGAGACCCGTGGGGACGCCCTTACAAAACGGTGCGGGAGAAAATCCGCCCGTGGGCTCCCCCGCTGACCCAGAGTCTCCGGCCTCAGCTCGTGCAGGACGTGGTGAGCGCTCTGTTTCCCTCGCGAGGGGAGCATGCTCCCCCGGCCATGGCTCCGCCACCTGCGGTGCCCGACGCGGACCACACCGACGACGACGACGATGCTCCAGAGGTGACCGAGGTAGAATTGAGAGTGGCGGTACGTAGGCTGAATGCCAAGAATACCGCCCCAGGACCCGACGGCTTGCCTGGAAAAGCCTGGGTCCTGGCCTTGGAGGCTCTCGGGCCTCGACTAAGAGGGCTCCTAAGCGCATGCTTGGAGGAGGGCCAGTTCCCAGGTCACTGGAAGACGGGGAAACTGGTCCTCATCAAGAAGCAGGGGCGCCCCGCGGACTCTCCGTCCGCTTACCGGCCCATCGTGCTGCTCGACGAGGTGGGCAAGCTCTTTGAAAGAGTCATTGCAGACCGCCTCGTCGGGCGGCTGGTGCGGGTGGGGCCGGATTTGGCGGAGAGCCAGTTCGGTTTCCGCAGGGGGCGCTCCACGGTGGACGCCATCATGCGCGTGCGAGCCCTCACGACGGGGGATGCTGTGGCCCGGGGTGGGGTCGTCTTGGCGGTGTCTCTGGACATCGCCAATGCCTTCAACACCCTGCCCTGGAGTTGCATAAGGGAGGCACTCCGGTATCACCGGATGCCGACCTACCTCTGTCGTGTGGTCGAGGCCTACTTGACGGACAGGGCCGTCATCTACCCCGGTCACCTAGGAGAGTGGAACCGGCGAGAGATGTCGTGCGGTGTCCCACAGGGATCGGTCCTGGGGCCGCATCTGTGGGACATCGGATACGACTGGGTGCTGCGCGCCGACCTCCCTAGTGGCGTCAGCGTAGTTTGCTACGCTGACGACACGCTGGTCCTGGCGCAAGGGAGGTCGTATCAGGCGGCGGCCGACTTAGCGACACACGGAGTTGCGACAATCGTCGATAGGATCCGGCAACTGGGACTCGAGGTGGCCTTGCACAAATCCGAGGCCATGTGGTTTCATGGTCTTCGGAATGCGCCACTGACGGGTTCCCAGATAACGGTGGGAGGGGTTCACATCGGCGTCGAGTCGACGATGAAGTACCTAGGACTCGTCCTCGACAGCCGGTGGAACTTCGGCGAACATTTCCGACGTTTGGCTCCCAGACTGGAGCGGGCCGGGGCTGCCTTGAAGCGGCTCCTGCCCAATCTAGGGGGGCCAAACGCCTCCTGCCGGAGGCTCTACGCGGGGGTCGTGCGGGCCATGGCCCTATACGGGGCGCCGGTGTGGGCGCCTACATTGAGGCGCCAACCAGCGCGCCGGTTGAAGGCGGCCCATAGGGTCATGGCCATCCGGATGATCCGGGGATACCGCACGATCTCCGGTGAGGCGGCGGGCCTCCTTGCCGGATTACCGCCATGGGATCTGGAGGCAAACGTCCTCGCGCTCACTTGGGAGTGGCGCGAGGAGGCCAAACGCCGGGGCGAAACTCCGCTGCCGCGGGAAATCGCGGCACGGCGGACAGAGCTCCGGCAGGATCTCATGGCGACGTGGAAAGTGCGATTGTCGCAACCCAGTGCTGGGCACGCCGCGATTGCGGCGGTAAGTCCCCTCTTTGAGGAGTGGCTTGAGAGGCGGCATGGCGTCCTCACCTTCCGCCTGACACAGGTCCTCACCGGACATGGCTGTTTCGGGAGGTTCCTGTTTCGGATAGGGCGGGAGGAAACGCCCGGGTGTTTCCATTGCGAAGATCGCCCAGAGGACACGGTGGAGCATACGGTGGAGGTCTGCCCAGCTTGGGCGGAGCAACGCCGTGTCCTCGTGCAGGTGATCGGCGGCGGCGATCTCTCGCGTCCGACCCTGGTCCAGGCCATGGTACGGAGCGAGAGGGCATGGCTGGCAGTCGCCTCCTTCAGCGAAGCAGTTATGCTCGCAAAGAGGGAGGCGGCGCACGTGAGGGAGATGCAATACATGCGCCCTCACAGCCGTGGCCTTCGCAGGAGACGCCCTGGGCGTCGGGAATCCCAGGCTGATTCCCGGCCACCGTAGGCACGGGCTTGCGGACGGCGAGTAATGGGTAGCTCGCTGTCCGGTAAGGACCAAGCCCGGGTCGACGGCGCGTTGTGTTCCACGCGCGCCTCAAAGAGATGTCAGCAGCAACAGAGGGGCCCGCAAGGGCCGATGCCTGCCGGGGGTGCGGGTTGTTCGAAAGAGATACCGCCGCCCCTGGCACACAGGCAACTGAGGGAACACGGGTGGGTTTTAGTCAGTAAAAGTCTGACACGCCCTCCCGCTCCACCCAGAGCGGGAGAAGTTATTTGATGATTTCCCACCCAGAAAAAAAAAAAAAAAAAAAAACCGAACCAAGTTTTCATACATTGGTCAATATCTTCGCATCCAGGTGACGCATTTTGACGCTGTTTTCAGCTAATTCGTTCCTAGTTAGGCTACCTGAGACTATCTGACTGAGAAAATTGACGAAAACGCGAAAAAATTTTCTTTCGCTCCATAGACTTTGAAAATTCTTACAAACTGTATGTACTGGATACATAATTCAATAATATTTCAAAATTCTTTCGGTCAATCCTGTTTAAATTAGTTTCAATAGATACTTACCTGCCTTACCTGCAATCCGGTGCGCGTTCCGCGAGTCCGAGACGTGTAGGGTAGTTAATATTCCTGGTTTTGTTTAAATTTTCAGTGAAAATTCACGTTTTTCGGCTGAAATTCAAAATTTTTGTTCAGCACAACTTTCAGTAACGCCATAGTTAGCTAGTTCGCGCGGAGACGCGTCTTTTGACACCTCGCCCGTGTGCCTAGCATATATAGCCACCTTAATACTTAGAATTTTCATTGTTCTACGTAACTAGTAGGTACCAAAAATCTACCTAACCGAACCAAGTTTTCATACATTGGTCAATATCTTCGCATCCAGGTGACGCATTTTGACGCTGTTTTCAGCTAATTCGTTCCTAGTTAGGCTACCTGAGACTATCTGACTGAGAAAATTGACGAAAACGCGAAAAAATTTTCTTTCGCTCCATAGACTTTGAAAATTCTTACAAACTGTATGTACTGGATACATAATTCAATAATATTTCAAAATTCTTTCGGTCAATCCTGTTTAAATTAGTTTCAATAGATACTTACCTGCCTTACCTGCAATCCGGTGCGCGTTCCGCGAGTCCGAGACGTGTAGGGTAGTTAATATTCCTGGTTTTGTTTAAATTTTCAGTGAAAATTCACGTTTTTCGGCTGAAATTCAAAATTTTTGTTCAGCACAACTTTCAGTAACGCCATAGTTAGCTAGTTCGCGCGGAGACGCGTCTTTTGACACCTCGCCCGTGTGCCTAGCATATATAGCCACCTTAATACTTAGAATTTTCATTGTTCTACGTAACTAGTAGGTACCAAAAATCTACCTAACCGAACCAAGTTTTCATACATTGGTCAATATCTTCGCATCCAGGTGACGCATTTTGACGCTGTTTTCAGCTAATTCGTTCCTAGTTAGGCTACCTGAGACTATCTGACTGAGAAAATTGACGAAAACGCGAAAAAATTTTCTTTCGCTCCATAGACTTTGAAAATTCTTACAAACTGTATGTACTGGATACATAATTCAATAATATTTCAAAATTCTTTCGGTCAATCCTGTTTAAATTAGTTTCAATAGATACTTACCTGCCTTACCTGCAATCCGGTGCGCGTTCCGCGAGTCCGAGACGTGTAGGGTAGTTAATATTCCTGGTTTTGTTTAAATTTTCAGTGAAAATTCACGTTTTTCGGCTGAAATTCAAAATTTTTGTTCAGCACAACTTTCAGTAACGCCATAGTTAGCTAGTTCGCGCGGAGACGCGTCTTTTGACACCTCGCCCGTGTGCCTAGCATATATAGCCACCTTAATACTTAGAATTTTCATTGTTCTACGTAACTAGTAGGTACCAAAAATCTACCTAACCGAACCAAGTTTTCATACATTGGTCAATATCTTCGCATCCAGGTGACGCATTTTGACGCTGTTTTCAGCTAATTCGTTCCTAGTTAGGCTACCTGAGACTATCTGACTGAGAAAATTGACGAAAACGCGAAAAAATTTTCTTTCGCTCCATAGACTTTGAAAATTCTTACAAACTGTATGTACTGGATACATAATTCAATAATATTTCAAAATTCTTTCGGTCAATCCTGTTTAAATTAGTTTCAATAGATACTTACCTGCCTTACCTGCAATCCGGTGCGCGTTCCGCGAGTCCGAGACGTGTAGGGTAGTTAATATTCCTGGTTTTGTTTAAATTTTCAGTGAAAATTCACGTTTTTCGGCTGAAATTCAAAATTTTTGTTCAGCACAACTTTCAGTAACGCCATAGTTAGCTAGTTCGCGCGGAGACGCGTCTTTTGACACCTCGCCCGTGTGCCTAGCATATATAGCCACCTTAATACTTAGAATTTTCATTGTTCTACGTAACTAGTAGGTACCAAAAATCTACCTAACCGAACCAAGTTTTCATACATTGGTCAATATCTTCGCATCCAGGTGACGCATTTTGACGCTGTTTTCAGCTAATTCGTTCCTAGTTAGGCTACCTGAGACTATCTGACTGAGAAAATTGACGAAAACGCGAAAAAATTTTCTTTCGCTCCATAGACTTTGAAAATTCTTACAAACTGTATGTACTGGATACATAATTCAATAATATTTCAAAATTCTTTCGGTCAATCCTGTTTAAATTAGTTTCAATAGATACTTACCTGCCTTACCTGCAATCCGGTGCGCGTTCCGCGAGTCCGAGACGTGTAGGGTAGTTAATATTCCCGGTTTTGTTCAAATTTTCAGTGAAAATTCACGTTTTTCGGCTGAAATTCAAAATTTTTGTTCAGCACGCTTTTCAGTAACGCCATAGTCAGCTAGTTCGCGCGGAGACGCGTCTTTTGACACCTCGCCCGTGTGCCTGGCATATATAGCCACCTTAATAATTAGAATTTTCATTGTTCTACGTGACTAGTAGGTACCAAAAATCTACCTAACCGAACCAAGTTTTCATACATTGGTCAATATCTTCGCATCCAGGTGACGCATTTTGACGCTGTTTTCAGCTAATTCGTTCCTAGTTAGGCTACCTGAGACTATCTGACTGAGAAAATTGACGAAAACGCGAAAAAATTTTCTTTCGCTCCATAGACTTTGAAAATTCTTACAAACTGTATGTACTGGATACATAATTCAATAATATTTCAAAATTCTTTCGGTCAATCCTGTTTAAATTAGTTTCAATAGATACTTACCTGCCTTACCTGCAATCCGGTGCGCGTTCCGCGAGTCCGAGACGTGTAGGGTAGTTAATATTCCTGGTTTTGTTTAAATTTTCAGTGAAAATTCACGTTTTTCGGCTGAAATTCAAAATTTTTGTTCAGCACAACTTTCAGTAACGCCATAGTTAGCTAGTTCGCGCGGAGACGCGTCTTTTGACACCTCGCCCGTGTGCCTAGCATATATAGCCACCTTAATACTTAGAATTTTCATTGTTCTACGTAACTAGTAGGTACCAAAAATCTACCTAACCGAACCAAGTTTTCATACATTGGTCAATATCTTCGCATCCAGGTGACGCATTTTGACGCTGTTTTCAGCTAATTCGTTCCTAGTTAGGCTACCTGAGACTATCTGACTGAGAAAATTGACGAAAACGCGAAAAAATTTTCTTTCGCTCCATAGACTTTGAAAATTCTTACAAACTGTATGTACTGGATACATAATTCAATAATATTTCAAAATTCTTTCGGTCAATCCTGTTTAAATTAGTTTCAATAGATACTTACCTGCCTTACCTGCAATCCGGTGCGCGTTCCGCGAGTCCGAGACGTGTAGGGTAGTTAATATTCCTGGTTTTGTTTAAATTTTCAGTGAAAATTCACGTTTTTCGGCTGAAATTCAAAATTTTTGTTCAGCACGCTTTTCAGTAACGCCATAGTCAGCTAGTTCGCGCGGAGACGCGTCTTTTGACACCTCGCCCGTGTGCCTGGCATATATAGCCACCTTAATAATTAGAATTTTCATTGTTCTACGTGACTAGTAGGTACCAAAAATCTACCTAACCGAACCAAGTTTTCATACATTGGTCAATATCTTCGCATCCAGGTGACGCATTTTGACGCTGTTTTCAGCTAATTCGTTCCTAGTTAGGCTACCTGAGACTATCTGACTGAGAAAATTGACGAAAACGCGAAAAAATTTTCTTTCGCTCCATAGACTTTGAAAATTCTTACAAACTGTATGTACTGGATACATAATTCAATAATATTTCAAAATTCTTTCGGTCAATCCTGTTTAAATTAGTTTCAATAGATACTTACCTGCCTTACCTGCAATCCGGTGCGCGTTCCGCGAGTCCGAGACGTGTAGGGTAGTTAATATTCCTGGTTTTGTTTAAATTTTCAGTGAAAATTCACGTTTTTCGGCTGAAATTCAAAATTTTTGTTCAGCACAACTTTCAGTAACGCCATAGTTAGCTAGTTCGCGCGGAGACGCGTCTTTTGACACCTCGCCCGTGTGCCTAGCATATATAGCCACCTTAATACTTAGAATTTTCATTGTTCTACGTAACTAGTAGGTACCAAAAATCTACCTAACCGAACCAAGTTTTCATACATTGGTCAATATCTTCGCATCCAGGTGACGCATTTTGACGCTGTTTTCAGCTAATTCGTTCCTAGTTAGGCTACCTGAGACTATCTGACTGAGAAAATTGACGAAAACGCGAAAAAATTTTCTTTCGCTCCATAGACTTTGAAAATTCTTACAAACTGTATGTACTGGATACATAATTCAATAATATTTCAAAATTCTTTCGGTCAATCCTGTTTAAATTAGTTTCAATAGATACTTACCTGCCTTACCTGCAATCCGGTGCGCGTTCCGCGAGTCCGAGACGTGTAGGGTAGTTAATATTCCTGGTTTTGTTTAAATTTTCAGTGAAAATTCACGTTTTTCGGCTGAAATTCAAAATTTTTGTTCAGCACAACTTTCAGTAACGCCATAGTCAGCTAGTTCGCGCGGAGACGCGTCTTTTGACACCTCGCCCGTGTGCCTAGCATATATAGCCACCTTAATACTTAGAATTTTCATTGTTCTACGTAACTAGTAGGTACCAAAAATCTACCTAACCGAACCAAGTTTTCATACATTGGTCAATATCTTCGCATCCAGGTGACGCATTTTGACGCTGTTTTCAGCTAATTCGTTCCTAGTTAGGCTACCTGAGACTATCTGACTGAGAAAATTGACGAAAACGCGAAAAAATTTTCTTTCGCTCCATAGACTTTGAAAATTCTTACAAACTGTATGTACTGGATACATAATTCAATAATATTTCAAAATTCTTTCGGTCAATCCTGTTTAAATTAGTTTCAATAGATACTTACCTGCCTTACCTGCAATCCGGTGCGCGTTCCGCGAGTCCGAGACGTGTAGGGTAGTTAATATTCCTGGTTTTGTTTAAATTTTCAGTGAAAATTCACGTTTTTCGGCTGAAATTCAAAATTTTTGTTCAGCACAACTTTCAGTAACGCCATAGTTAGCTAGTTCGCGCGGAGACGCGTCTTTTGACACCTCGCCCGTGTGCCTAGCATATATAGCCACCTTAATACTTAGAATTTTCATTGTTCTACGTAACTAGTAGGTACCAAAAATCTACCTAACCGAACCAAGTTTTCATACATTGGTCAATATCTTCGCATCCAGGTGACGCATTTTGACGCTGTTTTCAGCTAATTCGTTCCTAGTTAGGCTACCTGAGACTATCTGACTGAGAAAATTGACGAAAACGCGAAAAAATTTTCTTTCGCTCCATAGACTTTGAAAATTCTTACAAACTGTATGTACTGGATACATAATTCAATAATATTTCAAAATTCTTTCGGTCAATCCTGTTTAAATTAGTTTCAATAGATACTTACCTGCCTTACCTGCAATCCGGTGCGCGTTCCGCGAGTCCGAGACGTGTAGGGTAGTTAATATTCCTGGTTTTGTTTAAATTTTCAGTGAAAATTCACGTTTTTCGGCTGAAATTCAAAATTTTTGTTCAGCACGCTTTTCAGTAACGCCATAGTCAGCTAGTTCGCGCGGAGACGCGTCTTTTGACACCTCGCCCGTGTGCCTGGCATATATAGCCACCTTAATAATTAGAATTTTCATTGTTCTACGTGACTAGTAGGTACCAAAAATCTACCTAACCGAACCAAGTTGAAATTTTTATCTCGGATTTCTAGGCGGTTTTCGACACTATTAATTTTGATTAGGCTCTGTCCTACCTTTTTACCTATTACAATCCATCTGTCTTCATAAAAAGTGCTAAAATGCAATTTTCTTAATTTTCATTTATTTTTAACACAATAATCTCGTTTTCTTATAATTCCTTGTATCTAATTAGTTTCTTTTCGCACTATAAATTACTTACCTGCCATACCTCGGGGCTGGTACGTGTATCGCGTTCAGTTTTGCCGGTTGGAGGCCCAAAATAATAGATTTTCGTATTTTCACAGTACAAAATCGTGTTTTTTTACCTTAAATTCAAAATTTTGTACCGGACCTACCGTCCATTTCACCGTCGTTAGTTAGGCCGCGCGCGGGCGCGTGTTTTGACACCACACACGCGTGTCTAGCTGCAAAAAAGTGAAAAATTTTATTATTACTGGTCTCAAAAATCTACGTAACTGATACATTCAAATACATACGTTACTAGAATTTGAAATTTTTATCTCGGATTTCTAGGCGGTTTTCGACACTATTAATTTTGATTAGGCTCTGTCCTACCTTTTTACCTATTACAATCCATCTGTCTTCATAAAAAGTGCTAAAATGCAATTTTCTTAATTTTCATTTATTTTTAACACAATAATCTCGTTTTCTTATAATTCCTTGTATCTAATTAGTTTCTTTTCGCACTATAAATTACTTACCTGCCATACCTCGGGGCTGGTACGTGTATCGCGTTCAGTTTTGCCGGTTGGAGGCCCAAAATAATAGATTTTCGTATTTTCACAGTACAAAATCGTGTTTTTTTACCTTAAATTCAAAATTTTGTACCGGACCTACCGTCCATTTCACCGTCGTTAGTTAGGCCGCGCGCGGGCGCGTGTTTTGACACCACACACGCGTGTCTAGCTGCAAAAAAGTGAAAATTTTTATTATTACTGGTCTCAAAAATCTACGTAACTGATACATTCAAATACATACGTTACTAGAATTTGAAATTTTTATCTCGGATTTCTAGGCGGTTTTCGACACTATTAATTTTGATTAGGCTCTGTCCTACCTTTTTACCTATTACAATCCATCTGTCTTCATAAAAAGTGCTAAAATGCAATTTTCTTAATTTTCATTTATTTTTAACACAATAATCTCGTTTTCTTATAATTCCTTGTATCTAATTAGTTTCTTTTCGCACTATAAATTACTTACCTGCCATACCTCGGGGCTGGTACGTGTATCGCGTTCAGTTTTGCCGGTTGGAGGCCCAAAATAATAGATTTTCGTATTTTCACAGTACAAAATCGTGTTTTTTTACCTTAAATTCAAAATTTTGTACCGGACCTACCGTCCATTTCACCGTCGTTAGTTAGGCCGCGCGCGGGCGCGTGTTTTGACACCACACACGCGTGTCTAGCTGCAAAAAAGTGAAAAATTTTATTATTACTGGTCTCAAAAATCTACGTAACTGATACATTCAAATACATACGTTACTAGAATTTGAAATTTTTATCTCGGATTTCTAGGCGGTTTTCGACACTTAATTTTGATTAGGCTCTGTCCTACCTTTTTACCTATTACAATCCATCTGTCTTCATAAAAAGTGCTAAAATGCAATTTTCTTAATTTTCATTTATTTTTAACACAATAATCTCGTTTTCTTATAATTCCTTGTATCTAATTAGTTTCTTTTCGCACTATAAATTACTTACCTGCCATACCTCGGGGCTGGTACGTGTATCGCGTTCAGTTTTGCCGGTTGGAGGCCCAAAATAATAGATTTTCGTATTTTCACAGTACAAAATCGTGTTTTTTTACCTTAAATTCAAAATTTTGTACCGGACCTACCGTCCATTTCACCGTCGTTAGTTAGGCCGCGCGCGGGCGCGTGTTTTGACACCACACACGCGTGTCTAGCTGCAAAAAAGTGAAAAATTTTATTATTACTGGTCTCAAAAATCTACGTAACTGATACATTCAAATACATACGTTACTAGAATTTGAAATTTTTATCTCGGATTTCTAGGCGGTTTTCGACACTATTAATTTTGATTAGGCTCTGTCCTACCTTTTTACCTATTACAATCCATCTGTCTTCATAAAAAGTGCTAAAATGCAATTTTCTTAATTTTCATTTATTTTTAACACAATAATCTCGTTTTCTTATAATTCCTTGTATCTAATTAGTTTCTTTTCGCACTATAAATTACTTACCTGCCATACCTCGGGGCTGGTACGTGTATCGCGTTCAGTTTTGCCGGTTGGAGGCCCAAAATAATAGATTTTCGTATTTTCACAGTACAAAATCGTGTTTTTTTACCTTAAATTCAAAATTTTGTACCGGACCTACCGTCCATTTCACCGTCGTTAGTTAGGCCGCGCGCGGGCGCGTGTTTTGACACCACACACGCGTGTCTAGCTGCAAAAAAGTGAAAAATTTTATTATTACTGGTCTCAAAAATCTACGTAACTGATACATTCAAATACATACGTTACTAGAATTTGAAATTTTTATCTCGGATTTCTAGGCGGTTTTCGACACTATTAATTTTGATTAGGCTCTGTCCTACCTTTTTACCTATTACAATCCATCTGTCTTCATAAAAAGTGCTAAAATGCAATTTTCTTAATTTTCATTTATTTTTAACACAATAATCTCGTTTTCTTATAATTCCTTGTATCTAATTAGTTTCTTTTCGCACTATAAATTACTTACCTGCCATACCTCGGGGCTGGTACGTGTATCGCGTTCAGTTTTGCCGGTTGGAGGCCCAAAATAATAGATTTTCGTATTTTCACAGTACAAAATCGTGTTTTTTTACCTTAAATTCAAAATTTTGTACCGGACCTACCGTCCATTTCACCGTCGTTAGTTAGGCCGCGCGCGGGCGCGTGTTTTGACACCACACACGCGTGTCTAGCTGCAAAAAAGTGAAAAAATTTTGCCCGCCCACCCGCCCTATAGCAGCAGGGTAGTGAAACGTGGACATTTTTGCAAAATTTTTTTTATTGCTTTTAATTGCTTTCTGTGGATTCTAAACCTGTCTGTAGTCAATCACGATGAAAACACCCATCCCTTAGCCATTAGAGACCTATTTCCTACTTCTGAATTCAATTGAACTGATAGAAAATGGCCTTAGTCCATTCTCCACCCCGTCCTATCATTCCTCCTGCCCCGATCAAAGTTTCTCTCCTCCCTGCTGACTCGTCAGAAGTCGTCAGCGTGGAATCATGCATCTCCGTCATAACCAGACTTGCTGAATGCATTAAAACCACTGTTAACGAGAATAAAAGCGTCACTGGTGGCAATAAGAGGACTATTGCACTGGCGACGGATGAAATACGCATAGCGATATCAAAGCTCCCTAACTTTGCTCGCTCTCTTAGCGATGAACTCGGCCAGGAAGGCCAACCACCATCTTACATCGGCGACCTGAAAAACGAAATCATCGCGAGTGTTAAGGCAGAGGTCCAAGACATGAAAAACCTTGTCAGAACTGATGATGCTAACGAAGCACTCAAAACAGAAATAGCAACTTGCGTACGAGAGGAGTTGACTAGACACCTCACTGCTATCTCGAGTCCACCTACTGCATCCGGTGCTACTACACCAGCGACACCAACTTACGCGTCGGCTGCCAGCGTGCCGGCAGCCCGGCACCAAATTAGAGAGCCACCACAAACCAGACCTGCCCTCATCGTCGCGGCTAAAGGTGACACACAAACGCGCCAGGAAGTCGTACAGTCCTTCAGAAACACTATCAATTTCCGCACTACCACCTATGCGCCTTCAAGAATTCAGTCCGTGTCGAACAATAAACTCAGGGTCGAGTTCGAAACCGAGAAACAGCGGGACGAGATCCTTAAGAAGTTGGAAACTTCCACCCAGCTTACCGCTGAACCGGCAAGGAAGCTACAACCCATGCTTATCCTCAAGGGAATCTCCACTGACACGCCCTCGGAGGAGCTAATAGACATCATATGTGGTCAGAATGAAGAGCTATCGCCTCTCATTGAGAAGAAGGAGGACCTGCGACTTGCTTTCAAAAGGAACAATAGAAACCCGAACCTCTACAATGCCATCCTAATCGCGCAACCCACCCTTTGGCGCAAAATGGTCGAAATGGGAAGGCTTTGTATCGACTATCAACGCGTCCATTGCGAAGACTTCTCGCCATTTATCCAGTGCAAAAAGTGCCTGCAGTTCGGGCATATTAAGACCAAATGCACTGCGAAGCAATTCCCTTGCGCCTACTGCTCTGTAGAAGGCCACGACATTGAAAGCTGCCCGCTTCGAGAGAAGAAAGGCACACCCAAATGTTACAACTGCCACCAACACAATCACAAATTTAACACCAGCTACGACGCTGGGCACATGGCCACCGCAAATAATTGCCCCAGAGTGAAATCACTCAAACTTAAAATTACTAGCCGCACTGATTATGGATAACAAAGTTATTAAAATAGTACAGTGTAACATCGATCGCTCAAAAAACAGTTTCCACGAATTCCTAACATATTTTTGCAATGGCCAATACGACATAGCTTTGTTATCCGAACCCTATATAGGATCTGGCAAGGAGGTCAAGCCTATATCGGGTATCGACATCTTCCAATACTCGAATGGACGTAATGTTAAGGCATGCATCCTCGTCAAACCTGGATGTGGTGCGGTGTTGGGGGAGTCTGGAATGTCTTCAGCGAACTTAAGTGTGATTCAGCTGCAAACCGATCACCAGAAATGGTACCTGGGCTCAGTTTACGTCGAACCAAGCGATGACACCATTTGCACGCTTGAAGCAGTCGACTGCTTCCTCAAAGCCACATCGCAATACAAGTGCTTAGTGGGGGGAGATTTTAATGGCTGGCACCCTACGTGGGGCAGCGCAAAATCTAACCCCAGAGGAACCAGCGTCTTGGAACTCGCCTACGCTAACGACATGTACATCTGTAATACTGGAACCACCCCGACTTTTGAGACAGTAGCGTATGGGCTCTACCGATCATCTATCATTGACCTGACGCTGGCATCTGCCACAATGTACGACTCGGTGCGGGATTGGAGAGTCAACCTGGACTGCTGCGCGTCATCGCAACACAACGCCATCGATTTCAGTATCGCTACCCAAAAACCCACAGCAAAAGGAAACGACAACAACTCCACTTTCCTATTTAACACCAAAAGGGCGGACTGGGCAGCCTTTAAAGATGCTGTGCTGCACAGAATGACTACCTCAGACGTGCTCGAGAGGGATGTGCCCAACCTCGATGTCGATCAGCTGGAGCATCTCGTCAAAGAAATCACCGGATTGATACGCGACAGCTGCAACGAAACCATGCCTACCAAAGGTCAGAACCGTAGGTACAAACCCCCATGGTGGACCGAGAACCTCGAAACACAAAAGAGAGACATAATCGATCTCCACAGACGCATTCACACCGCAAAACGGCAAGGCCTACCGCTCGAAACCCTGTTGGAGGAGAAACAAAACAAGAAAGCTGTCTACTCGGAGGAACTCAGAAAGGAGTCCACTAAAAATTTTCGAAAGTTCTGCGAGCTTCAGCAGAAAGAGAACGTCTGGTCGTTAACAAACCGACTTCTGAAAGAGACTGCGCCCAGAAGACCACCCATCACCCTCAAAGTAGGCGACAAATTCACCACCGATGGAGAGGAGACAGCCACTGCCCTTCTTAATCACTTCTACCCTGACGATACCCGCGATCTCATGCCTACACAAGAGCAACTCCGTCTTGAGTACCAAAGCCCTACGACCAACACAATAGACGACCTTCCGTTCACAGAAGAAGAGGTTCTCGAGCAACTGAAACAGATACGCCCCGGTAAAGCTCCTGGCCTCGACAACCTCACCTCCGATATCTGCCTCCAATTCACCGTTCATTACCCGCACTTGGTAACCGACATCATGAACAGATGCCGTACATTACAGTACTTCCCCCGAATATGGAAAGAGGCTTATGTCAAGATCATACCCAAACCGGGAAAGGATGATCCAACGGATCTCAAATCCTTCCGCCCCATAGGTCTCATTCCAGTATTCGGGAAACTCTTAGAAAAGCTCTTTATTAAAAGGGTAGCCCACCACGCTGAGGTGGGGAACCAACTTAACCCTCAACAATTCGGTTTCCGTCAGCAAAAAAGCACCACCCAAGCCATCCATTCAGCTGTGAATCACGTACGCAACGCCAAACAAAACCGCAAACTCGCAATAGCTATTTCACTTGACATTAGGGCGGCGTTTGATAACGCTTGGTGGCCTGCCCTATTCCACCGCCTGAAACATATCGGAACGCCGCAAAATATCTATGGGCTGATCAAGAACTACGTAGAGGATAGAACCGCCACGTTGGACCACGCGGGAGTTCGAGTGTGTAAAACCCTGACAAAGGGCTGCATTCAAGGTTCCGCGTGCGGTCCGGTCTTATGGAACCTAATCCTGGACGAGCTCCTGGACATGCAACTCCCACCGGGCTGCCACATGCAAGCCTTCGCGGATGACGTCCTGCTCGTGGTTACGGCCGCTACTCCTGAAACATTGGAACAACTGGCCAACAGCACCCTCGCTAACATCAGCGAATGGGGCAAACGCGTGAAACTGACCTTTGGTCCGGCAAAAACACAAGTCATCGCCTTCACGCCTAAAGCGAAAACCGCGCAGCTCCGAATGGACGGCACTGACCTTGTGTTTGTGCCCGAGATAAAACTCCTTGGCGTCATCTTAGACGAATATCTGCGTTTTAATAGCCACCTGAAATATGTGCTAGGCAAAGCGACTCGCATATTTAACAAATTAAGAATGTACACTAGGTGCACATGGGGCGCACACCCAGAAAACGCCCGCACGATTTATCTACACGTCATAGAACCAACAATCACATATGCTGCTGGTATATGGGGGCACATAGTAAGAAGAAAGTGTATACAAAAGCAAATCGCAAGTCTTCAGCGGTGTTTCGCACTGAAGGCCATCCGTGCCTTCCGGACCGTATCTACAACTGCCGCTCTTGCACTCGCAGAGCTCATGCCACTCGATCTCAGGATCCAAGAAGTCCACCATGTCGAGACGATCCGCCTCACAGGCACTAGTCATCTTCTGCCAGCGGGCATCATCCCCGAGCGCCCCATACCCGTACGTGAGCTATTACACCCAGCAATAAGACTTCCAAAATCTGTTACCAGCACCCGGAAACATGATGAACAAGCGACCCAATTAACACCGGCATCGCAGCACAATATTTACACCGACGGCAGCAAACAGGACGACGGCACCGTTGGAGCGGCCTTCATCTGTTATGATCCGGGAGGAAAGGCAAAAACTAAAAAATTTAAACTCCACAAAGTCTGCACAGTCTTCCAGGCTGAACTGTTTGCCATCCTGGAAGCTTGCAAATGGGCCTCCACAAAGAGACAAACCAGCACCATCATCTTCTCAGACTCCCAGGCGGCCATACAGGCTATCGCAGACCGAAGCAACACTCACCCACTAGTCGCAAAAATCCATAAAATAATCCATAATCACACACAGACAACCACGGATACACCACCAAGCATCAAAATCAAGTGGGTGAAAGGGCACAGCGGCATTGCAGGCAACGAAGCTGTAGATGCTGCCGCGAAAATGGCTACTCGGCTTCGTCAAGCGCCGGACTATAGTGCATACCCGATGTCATATGTGAAAAACGAACTCCGAAAAACCAACCTGGCTAAGTGGCAAGCCAGGTATACATCAAGCGAGCAGGGGCAACACACCAAAACCATATTCCCAACATTATTAGAAATCCACAAATTCCGTAAAAAACTAGACCAAAATTTCTTCGTAACCCAAATTCTGACAGGTCACGGCTTCCACAAACAATACCTCCACCGCTTTAAAATAACCAACGATGACAATTGTCCCTGCCATGACAACACTATACAAACCCTCGACCACCTCCTCAGGGATTGCCCCAGATTCGCCATGGATCGCATGCAGTATGAGGCAGTCTCCGAGAGATTTGGTATCACGGCATATGACATCGGGATGCTAACGCGAAACAAGGATGTCTTTGACGCCTACGTCAAATACGTATCAAAAATAATGAGCCAACTCAAGAGCTTCAACGGCACATAATTAAAAGTACCTATTACATATAAATATGTATCGCTATACCTTATACTTTACTATATCTATTTATTACTATATTATTTATTACCACTATATCTTATATTACCAATGCGAAAAGCCTCAACAAAAAGACAGTGTCCGTATCCAATCGCAGACACTGTCTAAAACTAAAACACAAACACGTTCTTAATCTAAGACAAACAAAACCCAAAAGTGAAACAACAAATAAGCCAAAAAAAAAAAAAAAAAAAAACCGAACCAAGTTTTCATACATTGGTCAATATCTTCGCATCCAGGTGACGCATTTTGACGCTGTTTTCAGCTAATTCGTTCCTAGTTAGGCTACCTGAGACTATCTGACTGAGAAAATTGACGAAAACGCGAAAAAATTTTCTTTCGCTCCATAGACTTTGAAAATTCTTACAAACTGTATGTACTGGATACATAATTCAATAATATTTCAAAATTCTTTCGGTCAATCCTGTTTAAATTAGTTTCAATAGATACTTACCTGCCTTACCTGCAATCCGGTGCGCGTTCCGCGAGTCCGAGACGTGTAGGGTAGTTAATATTCCTGGTTTTGTTTAAATTTTCAGTGAAAATTCACGTTTTTCGGCTGAAATTCAAAATTTTTGTTCAGCACAACTTTCAGTAACGCCATAGTTAGCTAGTTCGCGCGGAGACGCGTCTTTTGACACCTCGCCCGTGTGCCTAGCATATATAGCCACCTTAATACTTAGAATTTTCATTGTTCTACGTAACTAGTAGGTACCAAAAATCTACCTAACCGAACCAAGTTTTCATACATTGGTCAATATCTTCGCATCCAGGTGACGCATTTTGACGCTGTTTTCAGCTAATTCGTTCCTAGTTAGGCTACCTGAGACTATCTGACTGAGAAAATTGACGAAAACGCGAAAAAATTTTCTTTCGCTCCATAGACTTTGAAAATTCTTACAAACTGTATGTACTGGATACATAATTCAATAATATTTCAAAATTCTTTCGGTCAATCCTGTTTAAATTAGTTTCAATAGATACTTACCTGCCTTACCTGCAATCCGGTGCGCGTTCCGCGAGTCCGAGACGTGTAGGGTAGTTAATATTCCTGGTTTTGTTTAAATTTTCAGTGAAAATTCACGTTTTTCGGCTGAAATTCAAAATTTTTGTTCAGCACAACTTTCAGTAACGCCATAGTTAGCTAGTTCGCGCGGAGACGCGTCTTTTGACACCTCGCCCGTGTGCCTAGCATATATAGCCACCTTAATACTTAGAATTTTCATTGTTCTACGTAACTAGTAGGTACCAAAAATCTACCTAACCGAACCAAGTTTTCATACATTGGTCAATATCTTCGCATCCAGGTGACGCATTTTGACGCTGTTTTCAGCTAATTCGTTCCTAGTTAGGCTACCTGAGACTATCTGACTGAGAAAATTGACGAAAACGCGAAAAAATTTTCTTTCGCTCCATAGACTTTGAAAATTCTTACAAACTGTATGTACTGGATACATAATTCAATAATATTTCAAAATTCTTTCGGTCAATCCTGTTTAAATTAGTTTCAATAGATACTTACCTGCCTTACCTGCAATCCGGTGCGCGTTCCGCGAGTCCGAGACGTGTAGGGTAGTTAATATTCCTGGTTTTGTTTAAATTTTCAGTGAAAATTCACGTTTTTCGGCTGAAATTCAAAATTTTTGTTCAGCACAACTTTCAGTAACGCCATAGTTAGCTAGTTCGCGCGGAGACGCGTCTTTTGACACCTCGCCCGTGTGCCTAGCATATATAGCCACCTTAATACTTAGAATTTTCATTGTTCTACGTAACTAGTAGGTACCAAAAATCTACCTAACCGAACCAAGTTTTCATACATTGGTCAATATCTTCGCATCCAGGTGACGCATTTTGACGCTGTTTTCAGCTAATTCGTTCCTAGTTAGGCTACCTGAGACTATCTGACTGAGAAAATTGACGAAAACGCGAAAAAATTTTCTTTCGCTCCATAGACTTTGAAAATTCTTACAAACTGTATGTACTGGATACATAATTCAATAATATTTCAAAATTCTTTCGGTCAATCCTGTTTAAATTAGTTTCAATAGATACTTACCTGCCTTACCTGCAATCCGGTGCGCGTTCCGCGAGTCCGAGACGTGTAGGGTAGTTAATATTCCTGGTTTTGTTTAAATTTTCAGTGAAAATTCACGTTTTTCGGCTGAAATTCAAAATTTTTGTTCAGCACAACTTTCAGTAACGCCATAGTTAGCTAGTTCGCGCGGAGACGCGTCTTTTGACACCTCGCCCGTGTGCCTAGCATATATAGCCACCTTAATACTTAGAATTTTCATTGTTCTACGTAACTAGTAGGTACCAAAAATCTACCTAACCGAACCAAGTTTTCATACATTGGTCAATATCTTCGCATCCAGGTGACGCATTTTGACGCTGTTTTCAGCTAATTCGTTCCTAGTTAGGCTACCTGAGACTATCTGACTGAGAAAATTGACGAAAACGCGAAAAAAATTTCTTTCGCTCCATAGACTTTGAAAATTCTTACAAACTGTATGTACTGGATACATAATTCAATAATATTTCAAAATTCTTTCGGTCAATCCTGTTTAAATTAGTTTCAATAGATACTTACCTGCCTTACCTGCAATCCGGTGCGCGTTCCGCGAGTCCGAGACGTGTAGGGTAGTTAATATTCCCGGTTTTGTTCAAATTTTCAGTGAAAATTCACGTTTTTCGGCTGAAATTCAAAATTTTTGTTCAGCACGCTTTTCAGTAACGCCATAGTCAGCTAGTTCGCGCGGAGACGCGTCTTTTGACACCTCGCCCGTGTGCCTGGCATATATAGCCACCTTAATAATTAGAATTTTCATTGTTCTACGTGACTAGTAGGTACCAAAAATCTACCTAACCGAACCAAGTTTTCATACATTGGTCAATATCTTCGCATCCAGGTGACGCATTTTGACGCTGTTTTCAGCTAATTCGTTCCTAGTTAGGCTACCTGAGACTATCTGACTGAGAAAATTGACGAAAACGCGAAAAAATTTTCTTTCGCTCCATAGACTTTGAAAATTCTTACAAACTGTATGTACTGGATACATAATTCAATAATATTTCAAAATTCTTTCGGTCAATCCTGTTTAAATTAGTTTCAATAGATACTTACCTGCCTTACCTGCAATCCGGTGCGCGTTCCGCGAGTCCGAGACGTGTAGGGTAGTTAATATTCCTGGTTTTGTTTAAATTTTCAGTGAAAATTCACGTTTTTCGGCTGAAATTCAAAATTTTTGTTCAGCACAACTTTCAGTAACGCCATAGTTAGCTAGTTCGCGCGGAGACGCGTCTTTTGACACCTCGCCCGTGTGCCTAGCATATATAGCCACCTTAATACTTAGAATTTTCATTGTTCTACGTAACTAGTAGGTACCAAAAATCTACCTAACCGAACCAAGTTTTCATACATTGGTCAATATCTTCGCATCCAGGTGACGCATTTTGACGCTGTTTTCAGCTAATTCGTTCCTAGTTAGGCTACCTGAGACTATCTGACTGAGAAAATTGACGAAAACGCGAAAAAAATTTCTTTCGCTCCATAGACTTTGAAAATTCTTACAAACTGTATGTACTGGATACATAATTCAATAATATTTCAAAATTCTTTCGGTCAATCCTGTTTAAATTAGTTTCAATAGATACTTACCTGCCTTACCTGCAATCCGGTGCGCGTTCCGCGAGTCCGAGACGTGTAGGGTAGTTAATATTCCTGGTTTTGTTTAAATTTTCAGTGAAAATTCACGTTTTTCGGCTGAAATTCAAAATTTTTGTTCAGCACAACTTTCAGTAACGCCATAGTTAGCTAGTTCGCGCGGAGACGCGTCTTTTGACACCTCGCCCGTGTGCCTAGCATATATAGCCACCTTAATACTTAGAATTTTCATTGTTCTACGTAACTAGTAGGTACCAAAAATCTACCTAACCGAACCAAGTTTTCATACATTGGTCAATATCTTCGCATCCAGGTGACGCATTTTGACGCTGTTTTCAGCTAATTCGTTCCTAGTTAGGCTACCTGAGACTATCTGACTGAGAAAATTGACGAAAACGCGAAAAAATTTTCTTTCGCTCCATAGACTTTGAAAATTCTTACAAACTGTATGTACTGGATACATAATTCAATAATATTTCAAAATTCTTTCGGTCAATCCTGTTTAAATTAGTTTCAATAGATACTTACCTGCCTTACCTGCAATCCGGTGCGCGTTCCGCGAGTCCGAGACGTGTAGGGTAGTTAATATTCCTGGTTTTGTTTAAATTTTCAGTGAAAATTCACGTTTTTCGGCTGAAATTCAAAATTTTTGTTCAGCACAACTTTCAGTAACGCCATAGTTAGCTAGTTCGCGCGGAGACGCGTCTTTTGACACCTCGCCCGTGTGCCTAGCATATATAGCCACCTTAATACTTAGAATTTTCATTGTTCTACGTAACTAGTAGGTACCAAAAATCTACCTAACCGAACCAAGTTTTCATACATTGGTCAATATCTTCGCATCCAGGTGACGCATTTTGACGCTGTTTTCAGCTAATTCGTTCCTAGTTAGGCTACCTGAGACTATCTGACTGAGAAAATTGACGAAAACGCGAAAAAATTTTCTTTCGCTCCATAGACTTTGAAAATTCTTACAAACTGTATGTACTGGATACATAATTCAATAATATTTCAAAATTCTTTCGGTCAATCCTGTTTAAATTAGTTTCAATAGATACTTACCTGCCTTACCTGCAATCCGGTGCGCGTTCCGCGAGTCCGAGACGTGTAGGGTAGTTAATATTCCTGGTTTTGTTTAAATTTTCAGTGAAAATTCACGTTTTTCGGCTGAAATTCAAAATTTTTGTTCAGCACAACTTTCAGTAACGCCATAGTTAGCTAGTTCGCGCGGAGACGCGTCTTTTGACACCTCGCCCGTGTGCCTAGCATATATAGCCACCTTAATACTTAGAATTTTCATTGTTCTACGTAACTAGTAGGTACCAAAAATCTACCTAACCGAACCAAGTTTTCATACATTGGTCAATATCTTCGCATCCAGGTGACGCATTTTGACGCTGTTTTCAGCTAATTCGTTCCTAGTTAGGCTACCTGAGACTATCTGACTGAGAAAATTGACGAAAACGCGAAAAAATTTTCTTTCGCTCCATAGACTTTGAAAATTCTTACAAACTGTATGTACTGGATACATAATTCAATAATATTTCAAAATTCTTTCGGTCAATCCTGTTTAAATTAGTTTCAATAGATACTTACCTGCCTTACCTGCAATCCGGTGCGCGTTCCGCGAGTCCGAGACGTGTAGGGTAGTTAATATTCCCGGTTTTGTTCAAATTTTCAGTGAAAATTCACGTTTTTCGGCTGAAATTCAAAATTTTTGTTCAGCACGCTTTTCAGTAACGCCATAGTCAGCTAGTTCGCGCGGAGACGCGTCTTTTGACACCTCGCCCGTGTGCCTGGCATATATAGCCACCTTAATAATTAGAATTTTCATTGTTCTACGTGACTAGTAGGTACCAAAAATCTACCTAACCGAACCAAGTTTTCATACATTGGTCAATATCTTCGCATCCAGGTGACGCATTTTGACGCTGTTTTCAGCTAATTCGTTCCTAGTTAGGCTACCTGAGACTATCTGACTGAGAAAATTGACGAAAACGCGAAAAAATTTTCTTTCGCTCCATAGACTTTGAAAATTCTTACAAACTGTATGTACTGGATACATAATTCAATAATATTTCAAAATTCTTTCGGTCAATCCTGTTTAAATTAGTTTCAATAGATACTTACCTGCCTTACCTGCAATCCGGTGCGCGTTCCGCGAGTCCGAGACGTGTAGGGTAGTTAATATTCCTGGTTTTGTTTAAATTTTCAGTGAAAATTCACGTTTTTCGGCTGAAATTCAAAATTTTTGTTCAGCACAACTTTCAGTAACGCCATAGTTAGCTAGTTCGCGCGGAGACGCGTCTTTTGACACCTCGCCCGTGTGCCTAGCATATATAGCCACCTTAATACTTAGAATTTTCATTGTTCTACGTAACTAGTAGGTACCAAAAATCTACCTAACCGAACCAAGTTTTCATACATTGGTCAATATCTTCGCATCCAGGTGACGCATTTTGACGCTGTTTTCAGCTAATTCGTTCCTAGTTAGGCTACCTGAGACTATCTGACTGAGAAAATTGACGAAAACGCGAAAAAATTTTCTTTCGCTCCATAGACTTTGAAAATTCTTACAAACTGTATGTACTGGATACATAATTCAATAATATTTCAAAATTCTTTCGGTCAATCCTGTTTAAATTAGTTTCAATAGATACTTACCTGCCTTACCTGCAATCCGGTGCGCGTTCCGCGAGTCCGAGACGTGTAGGGTAGTTAATATTCCTGGTTTTGTTTAAATTTTCAGTGAAAATTCACGTTTTTCGGCTGAAATTCAAAATTTTTGTTCAGCACGCTTTTCAGTAACGCCATAGTCAGCTAGTTCGCGCGGAGACGCGTCTTTTGACACCTCGCCCGTGTGCCTGGCATATATAGCCACCTTAATAATTAGAATTTTCATTGTTCTACGTGACTAGTAGGTACCAAAAATCTACCTAACCGAACCAAGTTTTCATACATTGGTCAATATCTTCGCATCCAGGTGACGCATTTTGACGCTGTTTTCAGCTAATTCGTTCCTAGTTAGGCTACCTGAGACTATCTGACTGAGAAAATTGACGAAAACGCGAAAAAATTTTCTTTCGCTCCATAGACTTTGAAAATTCTTACAAACTGTATGTACTGGATACATAATTCAATTATATTTCAAAATTCTTTCAGCCAATCCTGTTTAAATTAGTTTCAATAGATACTTACCTGCCTTACCTGCAATCCGGTGCGCGTTCCGCGAGTCCGAGACGTGTAGGGTAGTTAATATTCCCGGTTTTGTTCAAATTTTCAGTGAAAATTCACGTTTTTCGGCTGAAATTCAAAATTTTTGTTCAGCACGCTTTTCAGTAACGCCATAGTCAGCTAGTTCGCGCGGAGACGCGTCTTTTGACACCTCGCCCGTGTGCCTGGCATATATAGCCACCTTAATAATTAGAATTTTCATTGTTCTACGTGACTAGTAGGTACCAAAAATCTACCTAACCGAACCAAGTTTTCATACATTGGTCAATATCTTCGCATCCAGGTGACGCATTTTGACGCTGTTTTCAGCTAATTCGTTCCTAGTTAGGCTACCTGAGACTATCTGACTGAGAAAATTGACGAAAACGCGAAAAAATTTTCTTTCGCTCCATAGACTTTGAAAATTCTTACAAACTGTATGTACTGGATACATAATTCAATTATATTTCAAAATTCTTTCAGCCAATCCTGTTTAAATTAGTTTCAATAGATACTTACCTGCCTTACCTGCAATCCGGTGCGCGTTCCGCGAGTCCGAGACGTGTAGGGTAGTTAATATTCCCGGTTTTGTTCAAATTTTCAGTGAAAATTCACGTTTTTCGGCTGAAATTCAAAATTTTTGTTCAGCACGCTTTTCAGTAACGCCATAGTCAGCTAGTTCGCGCGGAGACGCGTCTTTTGACACCTCGCCCGTGTGCCTGGCATATATAGCCACCTTAATAATTAGAATTTTCATTGTTCTACGTGACTAGTAGGTACCAAAAATCTACCTAACCGAACCAAGTTTTCATACATTGGTCAATATCTTCGCATCCAGGTGACGCATTTTGACGCTGTTTTCAGCTAATTCGTTCCTAGTTAGGCTACCTGAGACTATCTGACTGAGAAAATTGACGAAAACGCGAAAAAATTTTCTTTCGCTCCATAGACTTTGAAAATTCTTACAAACTGTATGTACTGGATACATAATTCAATAATATTTCAAAATTCTTTCGGTCAATCCTGTTTAAATTAGTTTCAATAGATACTTACCTGCCTTACCTGCAATCCGGTGCGCGTTCCGCGAGTCCGAGACGTGTAGGGTAGTTAATATTCCTGGTTTTGTTTAAATTTTCAGTGAAAATTCACGTTTTTCGGCTGAAATTCAAAATTTTTGTTCAGCACAACTTTCAGTAACGCCATAGTTAGCTAGTTCGCGCGGAGACGCGTCTTTTGACACCTCGCCCGTGTGCCTAGCATATATAGCCACCTTAATACTTAGAATTTTCATTGTTCTACGTAACTAGTAGGTACCAAAAATCTACCTAACCGAACCAAGTTTTCATACATTGGTCAATATCTTCGCATCCAGGTGACGCATTTTGACGCTGTTTTCAGCTAATTCGTTCCTAGTTAGGCTACCTGAGACTATCTGACTGAGAAAATTGACGAAAACGCGAAAAAATTTTCTTTCGCTCCATAGACTTTGAAAATTCTTACAAACTGTATGTACTGGATACATAATTCAATTATATTTCAAAATTCTTTCAGCCAATCCTGTTTAAATTAGTTTCAATAGATACTTACCTGCCTTACCTGCAATCCGGTGCGCGTTCCGCGAGTCCGAGACGTGTAGGGTAGTTAATATTCCCGGTTTTGTTCAAATTTTCAGTGAAAATTCACGTTTTTCGGCTGAAATTCAAAATTTTTGTTCAGCACGCTTTTCAGTAACGCCATAGTTAGCTAGTTCGCGTGGAGACGCGTCTTCCGACACCTCGACCGTGCGCCTAGCATACATAGCCACCTTAATACTTAGAATTTTCATTGTTCTACGTAACTAGTAGGTACCAAAAATCTACCTAACCGAACCAAGTTTTCATACATTGGTCAATATCTTCGCATCCAGGTGACGCATTTTGACGCTGTTTTCAGCTAATTCGTTCCTAGTTAGGCTACCTGAGACTATCTGACTGAGAAAATTGACGAAAACGCGAAAAAATTGTCTTTCGCTCCATAGACTTTGAAAATTCTTACAAACTGTATGTACTGGATACATAATTCAATTATATTTCAAAATTCTTTCGGTCAATCCTGTTTAAATTAGTTTCAATAGATACTTACCTGCCTTACCTGCAATCCGGTGCGCGTTCCGCGAGTCCGAGACGTGTAGGGTAGTTAATATTCCCGGTTTTGTTCAAATTTTCAGTGAAAATTCACGTTTTTCGGCTGAAATTCAAAATTTTTGTTCAGCACGCTTTTCAGTAACGCCATAGTTAGCTAGTTCGCGTGGAGACGCGTCTTCCGACACCTCGACCGTGCGCCTAGCATACATAGCCACCTTAATACTTAGAATTTTCATTGTTCTACGTAACTAGTAGGTACCAAAAATCTACCTAACCGAACCAAGTTTTCATACATTGGTCAATATCTTCGCATCCAGGTGACGCATTTTGACGCTGTTTTCAGCTAATTCGTTCCTAGTTAGGCTACCTGAGACTATCTGACTGAGAAAATTGACGAAAACGCGAAAAAATTGTCTTTCGCTCCATAGACTTTGAAAATTCTTACAAACTGTATGTACTGGATACATAATTCAATTATATTTCAAAATTCTTTCAGCCAATCCTGTTTAAATTAGTTTCAATAGATACTTACCTGCCTTACCTGCAATCCGGTGCGCGTTCCGCGAGTCCGAGACGTGTAGGGTAGTTAATATTCCCGGTTTTGTTCAAATTTTCAGTGAAAATTCACGTTTTTCGGCTGAAATTCAAAATTTTTGTTCAGCACGCTTTTCAGTAACGCCATAGTTAGCTAGTTCGCGCGGAGACGCGTCTTTTGACACCTCGCCCGTGTGCCTAGCATATATAGCCACCTTAATACTTAGAATTTTCATTGTTCTACGTAACTAGTAGGTACCAAAAATCTACCTAACCGAACCAAGTTTGGGGTGCTTGGACAGGAAACCTCCTCGTGTGCCCGTGGGCTGGAGTTTCCCTTGGATGCGTCTGGGGGAAAGGCCAGTCTCCGGGACGGTGCACCCTGGGATGCGGGCAATGTCCCCCCATTAGGTACGTGTGCCTAAGGGGTGTCGTTGCCCGTATGCCAATATCCTGTCGGAGGAACGCTCCAACGCGTGTCTCTCTGCGCTTATGCAGAGACGCACAGCGGCGGAGTAAGAGCGGGCTCGGTGTGCACTTACCCTGCCACCGGGCAGGCAAGAAGGAGTGCTCTCCTTCTGCCACCGTTAATCTCGTAGCCCCGAAGATTGTCACGGTCATGTCTCTGACTTTTGACGGGGGTCGAGGGTCTTGGCTTAACCGCCCGGGCCGCGAGGAAGAAATCCTCTATAAAAAATTACCCCAAACCTCCAAGCGGCGGCGCACCGTGAGGGAGGTTGATAGCTTGACTAATGGGTAGCTAAATTAGTCTCTAGTGCGAACCACTGATTTTTGGGAAATATAAAGTTTACACTCGTGGGAACAAAAATGGATATTGAACAACAAAAAACAACAAAAAACCAACAAGAGGAAGGGAGCGATGCGGGGTCGGAGTCCGACGCCGCATCGAGCGCGAAGGGCTCTTTCAAGAGTCCGGAGCGTGTAGTGGGCGCTTCGAAGAGGACCAATGAGTTCCTCAAGGAGCGCTCCAAACCGAAGGATGGCCAGGGGTCATCCTCGGACGGTGGCATGGCCTCGGCCCGAAAGCTCGGGAAGGTCTGCCGGCGGGGTGGGATCCGTTTAGGCAAGGGGCTGACCACCAAAGCGACCGGCGAGTCGAGCCAAGCCGGCCCAGCCCAGGCGGACCAGCGAGCCGAGGCGCTGGCCACGGAGGGGCAGCTCTCGGGAGGGACCAGCAGCAGGGCCCTCTCAGAGTCGTCTGGCGGAGAGCCGGACACCGCCGGTTGCTCCATTTCGGAGCAAATGGCAAGGTTCGCGGAGGTTGTGGCTGCTGCAGTCAAGGGTTTGGCCTTGAAGAGGACTTACGCCTCTAAGGACAAGGCCGTGCCCGCAGCCATAGCCTCCATAATGGCGGCAGCGGAGGGCATCCACACCGGACCTCCGTCGGACAACATGTCCGAGATGCGGGCGGAGGTCGCCCGCTTAGCAGCCGCCACGGAGCTTCTCCGAAAGGAGAACGAGGAGCTCCGAGCGGACCTAGCAGCGCTCCGAGGAGCTGGCCCCAAAGTGGTGCCTCAGGAGGTGGCGCGGCAGACGCTGGCTGGACCAGTGCCTGAGGGGGACCAGTTGCTGGCTCTGGTGCGGCAGGAGCTGGCTGCCTTCAGCAGCCGGTTCTCCGTCCTGGAGGCAATTGTCCTTCGCCCCCCACTGGCGGCGAGCCGGCCGGCCTCGGGCCAGCAGCAGAGGGGGGCCACGTATGCCGTCACCACGGCTGCTACGGCTAAGCCGGCACCGCAGCCGGGACGGACCCCGGCGAAACCGGTGCCGCCTAAGCCTAACACGGGCAGGGTGGCGGCGCAGGCGGCGACGGCCCCAGCCGTGGTCCCAGGACGGACGGCCCCGCCTCCCAAATCTCCTCCGGCCGACGCCGAATGGCAAGTGGCCGGGGAGAAGAGGAAGGCGGGTAAGGCTGCAAGGGCGGCCAGACGGAGGCAGAGGCGGCAGCGAGCCAAGAAACGGAACGCCGCAGCTAGGTTACGCGCCCCAAAGTCCGCAGCTGTAGTGATTACACTACAGCCGGAAGCGGAGAAGAAGGGCGTGTCCTACTGCGACGTGATCGCGAAGGCAAAGGCGTCGGTGGACTTGGCAGACCTAGGGGTTGCCAACGGCCTCCGCATTAGGGTCACCGCGACTGGGGCCCGGATGCTGGAGGTCCCTGGTGCGGCTAGTGGCCCGACCGCTGACGCTCTGGCCGAAAGGCTAAGGGCGTCCATAAGTGCGGACGTGGCCAGAGTGTCCAGGCCCACCAAGTGCGCTGACATGCGCATCTTGGGCCTGGACGACTCCGTGACGGAGGGCGAGGTGGTGGCCGCCATCGTCAGGACGGGAGGGTGCTCTGCCGAGCAGGTGAAGGCAGGCACCATTCGTCCTGACAACACGGGCTTGCGAACCCTTACGGTGAGCTGCCCAGTGTCGGCGGCCCAAAAGATTACCGGGGAGGGCCGAAGGCTACTGGTGGGCTGGGTATCCGCGCAGGTGAAGCTGCTGGAACCCAGACCTCTGAGGTGCTTCCGATGCCAGGTGGGGCATCACGTGGGCGTCCAATGCACCTCGGAGGTGGACCGCAGCGGACACTGCTTCCGTTGCGGTCAGCCCGGTCACAAGGCTGGCTCGTGCAATGCCACGCCGCACTGCTACCTATGTGCGGCAGCTGGCAAGCCGGCCGAACACCGGGCTGGGAGCAAGGCCTGCGCTCCACCCGCCGAAACCAGGAGCCGGGGCAGGGGCAAGCCCTCCGCCACCGCCGTCACCGCCGTAGCTGCCGCCACCGCCGCCGCCGCTGCCGCCCCTACAATCGCCGTCGCCGCCGCTACCACCGCGGCAGGGCCCTCTCAGGGGGCTCCGGAGGGGGCTGAAATGGAATGCCAATAACGGCTCCATTTCGCCTCCTCCAGGCGAACATCAACCACTGCGCCACCGCTCAGGATCTGTTGCTCCAGAGCATGGCGCAGTGGTCGATTAACATCGCCGTGGTCGCTGAGCCGTACTTTGTCCCGCCCAGGGATTACTGGGTGGAGGACCTGAGCGGCTCAGTGACCATAATTTCGTCGGCCGCCGCCGGCACCCCGGCTCTCGATGGTATCCAGAGAGGAAGGGGTTGCGTAGCAGCACGGTTCGGGGGGATTGCAGTGGTAGGGGTGTACTTCTCCCCGAGCCGAACTCTCGCCGAGTTCCACAACTCCCTTGAGGAGTTGAGAGACGTCGTCGTCGGGTTTCGTTCCCTCCCCGTGCTCGTCCTCGGGGACTTCAATGCCAAGAACTTGGCTTGGGGTTCCCGGTTGACGGATGTGCGGGGTAGGATGGTGGAGGACTGGGCTCTAGAGGTGGGCCTGGTCGTCCTAAACCGGGGTTCTGTCGCCACGTGTGTGCGGATGCGGGGTGAGTCGGTGGTGGACATTTCGTTCGCCAGCCCCGCTCTGTCACCGCGTGTCGTCGACTGGCGCGTCATGGAGGGGGTGGAGACGTATTCCGACCACCGGTATATCCGGTTTGACGTCTCCGCCCAGGCCTCGAGCGCGCCGGTCCAACAGGCCCCGTGTGGTCCGCGGTGGGCGCTGAAGCGGCTGGACCGGGAGCTACTCCTGGAAGCCTCGATCGTGCAGGCCTGGGTGTCACCACCGGACAGGCCTGCCGACATCAACGATGAGGCGGAGTGGTTCCGGGAGGCCATGTCTGAGGTATGCGACGTGGCAATGCCCCGGGTCCAGCCAGGACGTGCTTCACGCCAGGTGTACTGGTGGTCGCCGGAGCTCACAGCTCTGCGCGAGGCGTGCGTTGCTGCGCGGCATCGGTACACCAGGCACCGCAGGCTCCGTATCCGCCCTCCGGATACGGAAGCCATTCAGGCGGAGCTATACGAGGGGTACAGAGTGGCGAAGACCGCCCTCCGAGCGGAGATCCTGCGGGCCAGGTCACTGGCCCGCGAGGAGTCGCTGGAGACTCTGAACAGAGACCCGTGGGGACGCCCCTACAAAACGGTGCGGGAGAAAATCCGCCCGTGGGCTCCCCCGCTGACCCAGAGTCTCCGGCCTCAGCTCGTGCAGGACGTGGTGAGCGCTCTGTTTCCCTTGCGAGGGGAGCATGCTCCCCCGCCCATGGCTCCGCCTCCTGCGGTGCCCGACGCGGACCACACCGACGACGACGATGCTCCAGAGGTGACCGAGGTAGAATTGAGAGTGGCGGTACGTAGGCTGAATGCCAAGAATACCGCCCCAGGACCCGACGGCTTGCCTGGAAAAGCCTGGGTCCTGG
This sequence comes from Polymixis lichenea, assembly GCA_949091785.1. Taxonomy (NCBI): domain Eukaryota; kingdom Metazoa; phylum Arthropoda; class Insecta; order Lepidoptera; family Noctuidae; genus Polymixis; species Polymixis lichenea. The sequence goes on along the minus strand of OX420951.1, from coordinate 23,007,055 downwards.
CCTTGGAGGCTCTCGGGCCTCGACTAAGAGGGCTCCTAAGCGCATGCTTGGAGGAGGGCCAGTTCCCACGTCACTGGAAGACGGGGAAACTGGTCCTCATCAAGAAGCAGGGGCGCCCCGCGGACTCTCCGTCCGCTTACCGGCCCATCGTGCTGCTCGACGAGGTGGGCAAGCTCTTTGAAAGAGTAATTGCAGACCGCCTCGTCGGGCGGCTGGTGCGGGTGGGGCCGGATTTGGCGGAGAGCCAATTCGGTTTCCGCAGGGGGCGCTCTACGGTGGACGCAATCATGCGCGTGCGAGCCCTCACGACGGGGGATGCTGTGGCCCGGGGTGGGGTCGTCTTGGCGGTGTCTCTGGACATCGCCAATGCCTTCAACACCCTGCCCTGGAGTTGCATAAGGGAGGCACTCCGGTACCACCGGATGCCGACCTACCTCTGTCGAGTGGTCGAGGCCTATTTGACGGACAGGGCCGTCATCTACCCCGGTCACCAAGGAGAGTGGAACCGGCGAGAGATGTCGTGCGGTGTCCCACAGGGATCGGTCCTGGGGCCGCATCTGTGGGACATCGGATACGACTGGGTGCTGCGCGCCGACCTCCCTAGCGGCGTCAGCGTAGTTTGCTACGCTGACGACACGCTGGTCCTGGCGCAAGGGAGGTCGTACCAGGCGGCGGCCGACTTAGGGACACACGGGGTTGCGACAATCGTAGATAGGATCCGGCAACTGGGACTCGAGGTGGCCTTGCACAAGTCCGAGGCCATGTGGTTTCATGGTCTTCGGAATGCGCCACTGACGGGTTCCCAGATAACGGTGGGAGGGGTTCACATCGGCGTCGAGTCGACGATGAAGTACCTAGGACTCGTCCTCGACAGCCGGTGGAACTTCGCGGAACACTTCCGACGTTTGGCTCCCAGACTGGAGCGGGCCGGGGCTGCCTTGAAGCGGCTCCTGCCCAATCTAGGGGGGCCAAACGCCTCCTGCCGGAGGCTCTACGCGGGGGTCGTGCGGGCCATGGCCCTATACGGGGCGCCGGTGTGGGCGCCTACATTGAGGCGCCAACCAGCACGCCGGCTGAAGGCGGCCCATAGGGTCATGGCCATCCGGATGATCCGGGGATACCGCACGATCTCCGGTGAGGCGGCGGGCCTCCTTGCCGGATTACCGCCATGGGATCTGGAGGCAAACGTCCTCGCGCTCACTTGGGAGTGGCGCGAGGAGGCCAAACGCCGGGGCGTAACTCCGCTGCCGCGGGAAGTCGCGGCACGGCGGACAGAGCTCCGGCAGGATCTCATGGCGACGTGGAAAGTGCGATTGTCGCAACCCAGTGCTGGGCACGCCGCGATTGCGGCGGTAAGTCCCCTCTTTGAGGAGTGGCTTGAGAGGCGGCATGGCGTCCTCACCTTCCGCCTGACACAGGTCCTCACCGGACATGGCTGTTTCGGGAGGTTCCTGTTTCGGATAGGGCGGGAGGAAACGCCCGGGTGTTTCCATTGCGAAGATCGCCCAGAGGACACGGTGGAGCATACGGTGGAGGTCTGCCCAGGTTGGGCGGAGCAACGCCGTGTCCTCGTGGAGGTGATCGGCGGCGGCGATCTCTCGCGTCCGACCCTGGTCCAGGCCATGGTACGGAGCGAGAGGGCATGGCTGGCAGTCGCCTCCTTCAGCGAAGCAGTTATGCTCGCAAAGAGGGAGGCGGCGCACGTGAGGGAGATGCAGTACATGCGCCCTCACAGCCGTGGCCTTCGCAGGAGACGCCCTGGGCGTCGGGAATCCCAGGCTGATTCCCGGCCACCGTAGGCACGGGCTTGCGGACGGCGAGTAATGGGTACCTCGCTGTCCGGTAAGGACCAAGCCCGGGTCGACGGCGCGTTGTGTTCCACGCGCGCCTCAAAGAGATGTCAGCAGCAACAGAGGGGCCCGCAAGGGCCGATGCCTGCCGGGGGTGCGGGTTGTTCGAAAGAGATACCGCCGCCCCTGGCACACAGGCAACTGAGGGAACACGGGTGGGTTTTAGTCAGTAAAAGTCTGACACGCCCTCCCGCTCCACCCAGAGCGGGAGAAGTTATTTGATGATTTCCCACCCAGAAAAAAAAAAAAAAAAAAAAAACCGAACCAAGTTTTCATACATTGGTCAATATCTTCGCATCCAGGTGACGCATTTTGACGCTGTTTTCAGCTAATTCGTTCCTAGTTAGGCTACCTGAGACTATCTGACTGAGAAAATTGACGAAAACGCGAAAAAATTGTCTTTCGCTCCATAGACTTTGAAAATTCTTACAAACTGTATGTACTGGATACATAATTCAATTATATTTCAAAATTCTTTCAGCCAATCCTGTTTAAATTAGTTTCAATAGATACTTACCTGCCTTACCTGCAATCCGGTGCGCGTTCCGCGAGTCCGAGACGTGTAGGGTAGTTAATATTCCTGGTTTTGTTCAAATTTTCAGTGAAAATTCACGTTTTTCGGCTGAAATTCAAAATTTTTGTTCAGCACGCTTTTCAGTAACGCCATAGTTAGCTAGTTCGCGTGGAGACGCGTCTTCCGACACCTCGACCGTGCGCCTAGCATACATAGCCACCTTAATACTTAGAATTTTCATTGTTCTACGTAACTAGTAGGTACCAAAAATCTACCTAACCGAACCAAGTTTTCATACATTGGTCAATATCTTCGCATCCAGGTGACGCATTTTGACGCTGTTTTCAGCTAATTCGTTCCTAGTTAGGCTACCTGAGACTATCTGACTGAGAAAATTGACGAAAACGCGAAAAAATTGTCTTTCGCTCCATAGACTTTGAAAATTCTTACAAACTGTATGTACTGGATACATAATTCAATTATATTTCAAAATTCTTTCAGCCAATCCTGTTTAAATTAGTTTCAATAGATACTTACCTGCCTTACCTGCAATCCGGTGCGCGTTCCGCGAGTCCGAGACGTGTAGGGTAGTTAATATTCCCGGTTTTGTTCAAATTTTCAGTGAAAATTCACGTTTTTCGGCTGAAATTCAAAATTTTTGTTCAGCACGCTTTTCAGTAACGCCATAGTTAGCTAGTTCGCGTGGAGACGCGTCTTCCGACACCTCGACCGTGCGCCTAGCATACATAGCCACCTTAATACTTAGAATTTTCATTGTTCTACGTAACTAGTAGGTACCAAAAATCTACCTAACCGAACCAAGTTTTCATACATTGGTCAATATCTTCGCATCCAGGTGACGCATTTTGACGCTGTTTTCAGCTAATTCGTTCCTAGTTAGGCTACCTGAGACTATCTGACTGAGAAAATTGACGAAAACGCGAAAAAATTGTCTTTCGCTCCATAGACTTTGAAAATTCTTACAAACTGTATGTACTGGATACATAATTCAATTATATTTCAAAATTCTTTCAGCCAATCCTGTTTAAATTAGTTTCAATAGATACTTACCTGCCTTACCTGCAATCCGGTGCGCGTTCCGCGAGTCCGAGACGTGTAGGGTAGTTAATATTCCCGGTTTTGTTCAAATTTTCAGTGAAAATTCACGTTTTTCGGCTGAAATTCAAAATTTTTGTTCAGCACGCTTTTCAGTAACGCCATAGTTAGCTAGTTCGCGTGGAGACGCGTCTTCCGACACCTCGACCGTGCGCCTAGCATACATAGCCACCTTAATACTTAGAATTTTCATTGTTCTACGTAACTAGTAGGTACCAAAAATCTACCTAACCGAACCAAGTTTTCATACATTGGTCAATATCTTCGCATCCAGGTGACGCATTTTGACGCTGTTTTCAGCTAATTCGTTCCTAGTTAGGCTACCTGAGACTATCTGACTGAGAAAATTGACGAAAACGCGAAAAAATTGTCTTTCGCTCCATAGACTTTGAAAATTCTTACAAACTGTATGTACTGGATACATAATTCAATTATATTTCAAAATTCTTTCAGCCAATCCTGTTTAAATTAGTTTCAATAGATACTTACCTGCCTTACCTGCAATCCGGTGCGCGTTCCGCGAGTCCGAGACGTGTAGGGTAGTTAATATTCCCGGTTTTGTTCAAATTTTCAGTGAAAATTCACGTTTTTCGGCTGAAATTCAAAATTTTTGTTCAGCACGCTTTTCAGTAACGCCATAGTTAGCTAGTTCGCGTGGAGACGCGTCTTCCGACACCTCGACCGTGCGCCTAGCATACATAGCCACCTTAATACTTAGAATTTTCATTGTTCTACGTAACTAGTAGGTACCAAAAATCTACCTAACCGAACCAAGTTTTCATACATTGGTCAATATCTTCGCATCCAGGTGACGCATTTTGACGCTGTTTTCAGCTAATTCGTTCCTAGTTAGGCTACCTGAGACTATCTGACTGAGAAAATTGACGAAAACGCGAAAAAATTGTCTTTCGCTCCATAGACTTTGAAAATTCTTACAAACTGTATGTACTGGATACATAATTCAATTATATTTCAAAATTCTTTCAGCCAATCCTGTTTAAATTAGTTTCAATAGATACTTACCTGCCTTACCTGCAATCCGGTGCGCGTTCCGCGAGTCCGAGACGTGTAGGGTAGTTAATATTCCCGGTTTTGTTCAAATTTTCAGTGAAAATTCACGTTTTTCGGCTGAAATTCAAAATTTTTGTTCAGCACGCTTTTCAGTAACGCCATAGTTAGCTAGTTCGCGTGGAGACGCGTCTTCCGACACCTCGACCGTGCGCCTAGCATACATAGCCACCTTAATACTTAGAATTTTCATTGTTCTACGTAACTAGTAGGTACCAAAAATCTACCTAACCGAACCAAGTTTTCATACATTGGTCAATATCTTCGCATCCAGGTGACGCATTTTGACGCTGTTTTCAGCTAATTCGTTCCTAGTTAGGCTACCTGAGACTATCTGACTGAGAAAATTGACGAAAACGCGAAAAAATTGTCTTTCGCTCCATAGACTTTGAAAATTCTTACAAACTGTATGTACTGGATACATAATTCAATTATATTTCAAAATTCTTTCAGCCAATCCTGTTTAAATTAGTTTCAATAGATACTTACCTGCCTTACCTGCAATCCGGTGCGCGTTCCGCGAGTCCGAGACGTGTAGGGTAGTTAATATTCCCGGTTTTGTTCAAATTTTCAGTGAAAATTCACGTTTTTCGGCTGAAATTCAAAATTTTTGTTCAGCACGCTTTTCAGTAACGCCATAGTTAGCTAGTTCGCGTGGAGACGCGTCTTCCGACACCTCGACCGTGCGCCTAGCATACATAGCCACCTTAATACTTAGAATTTTCATTGTTCTACGTAACTAGTAGGTACCAAAAATCTACCTAACCGAACCAAGTTTTCATACATTGGTCAATATCTTCGCATCCAGGTGACGCATTTTGACGCTGTTTTCAGCTAATTCGTTCCTAGTTAGGCTACCTGAGACTATCTGACTGAGAAAATTGACGAAAACGCGAAAAAATTGTCTTTCGCTCCATAGACTTTGAAAATTCTTACAAACTGTATGTACTGGATACATAATTCAATTATATTTCAAAATTCTTTCAGCCAATCCTGTTTAAATTAGTTTCAATAGATACTTACCTGCCTTACCTGCAATCCGGTGCGCGTTCCGCGAGTCCGAGACGTGTAGGGTAGTTAATATTCCCGGTTTTGTTCAAATTTTCAGTGAAAATTCACGTTTTTCGGCTGAAATTCAAAATTTTTGTTCAGCACGCTTTTCAGTAACGCCATAGTTAGCTAGTTCGCGTGGAGACGCGTCTTCCGACACCTCGACCGTGCGCCTAGCATACATAGCCACCTTAATACTTAGAATTTTCATTGTTCTACGTAACTAGTAGGTACCAAAAATCTACCTAACCGAACCAAGTTTTCATACATTGGTCAATATCTTCGCATCCAGGTGACGCATTTTGACGCTGTTTTCAGCTAATTCGTTCCTAGTTAGGCTACCTGAGACTATCTGACTGAGAAAATTGACGAAAACGCGAAAAAATTGTCTTTCGCTCCATAGACTTTGAAAATTCTTACAAACTGTATGTACTGGATACATAATTCAATTATATTTCAAAATTCTTTCAGCCAATCCTGTTTAAATTAGTTTCAATAGATACTTACCTGCCTTACCTGCAATCCGGTGCGCGTTCCGCGAGTCCGAGACGTGTAGGGTAGTTAATATTCCCGGTTTTGTTCAAATTTTCAGTGAAAATTCACGTTTTTCGGCTGAAATTCAAAATTTTTGTTCAGCACGCTTTTCAGTAACGCCATAGTTAGCTAGTTCGCGTGGAGACGCGTCTTCCGACACCTCGACCGTGCGCCTAGCATACATAGCCACCTTAATACTTAGAATTTTCATTGTTCTACGTAACTAGTAGGTACCAAAAATCTACCTAACCGAACCAAGTTTTCATACATTGGTCAATATCTTCGCATCCAGGTGACGCATTTTGACGCTGTTTTCAGCTAATTCGTTCCTAGTTAGGCTACCTGAGACTATCTGACTGAGAAAATTGACGAAAACGCGAAAAAATTGTCTTTCGCTCCATAGACTTTGAAAATTCTTACAAACTGTATGTACTGGATACATAATTCAATTATATTTCAAAATTCTTTCAGCCAATCCTGTTTAAATTAGTTTCAATAGATACTTACCTGCCTTACCTGCAATCCGGTGCGCGTTCCGCGAGTCCGAGACGTGTAGGGTAGTTAATATTCCCGGTTTTGTTCAAATTTTCAGTGAAAATTCACGTTTTTCGGCTGAAATTCAAAATTTTTGTTCAGCACGCTTTTCAGTAACGCCATAGTTAGCTAGTTCGCGTGGAGACGCGTCTTCCGACACCTCGACCGTGCGCCTAGCATACATAGCCACCTTAATACTTAGAATTTTCATTGTTCTACGTAACTAGTAGGTACCAAAAATCTACCTAACCGAACCAAGTTTTCATACATTGGTCAATATCTTCGCATCCAGGTGACGCATTTTGACGCTGTTTTCAGCTAATTCGTTCCTAGTTAGGCTACCTGAGACTATCTGACTGAGAAAATTGACGAAAACGCGAAAAAATTGTCTTTCGCTCCATAGACTTTGAAAATTCTTACAAACTGTATGTACTGGATACATAATTCAATTATATTTCAAAATTCTTTCAGCCAATCCTGTTTAAATTAGTTTCAATAGATACTTACCTGCCTTACCTGCAATCCGGTGCGCGTTCCGCGAGTCCGAGACGTGTAGGGTAGTTAATATTCCCGGTTTTGTTCAAATTTTCAGTGAAAATTCACGTTTTTCGGCTGAAATTCAAAATTTTTGTTCAGCACGCTTTTCAGTAACGCCATAGTTAGCTAGTTCGCGTGGAGACGCGTCTTCCGACACCTCGACCGTGCGCCTAGCATACATAGCCACCTTAATACTTAGAATTTTCATTGTTCTACGTAACTAGTAGGTACCAAAAATCTACCTAACCGAACCAAGTTTTCATACATTGGTCAATATCTTCGCATCCAGGTGACGCATTTTGACGCTGTTTTCAGCTAATTCGTTCCTAGTTAGGCTACCTGAGACTATCTGACTGAGAAAATTGACGAAAACGCGAAAAAATTGTCTTTCGCTCCATAGACTTTGAAAATTCTTACAAACTGTATGTACTGGATACATAATTCAATTATATTTCAAAATTCTTTCAGCCAATCCTGTTTAAATTAGTTTCAATAGATACTTACCTGCCTTACCTGCAATCCGGTGCGCGTTCCGCGAGTCCGAGACGTGTAGGGTAGTTAATATTCCCGGTTTTGTTCAAATTTTCAGTGAAAATTCACGTTTTTCGGCTGAAATTCAAAATTTTTGTTCAGCACGCTTTTCAGTAACGCCATAGTTAGCTAGTTCGCGTGGAGACGCGTCTTCCGACACCTCGACCGTGCGCCTAGCATACATAGCCACCTTAATACTTAGAATTTTCATTGTTCTACGTAACTAGTAGGTACCAAAAATCTACCTAACCGAACCAAGTTTTCATACATTGGTCAATATCTTCGCATCCAGGTGACGCATTTTGACGCTGTTTTCAGCTAATTCGTTCCTAGTTAGGCTACCTGAGACTATCTGACTGAGAAAATTGACGAAAACGCGAAAAAATTGTCTTTCGCTCCATAGACTTTGAAAATTCTTACAAACTGTATGTACTGGATACATAATTCAATTATATTTCAAAATTCTTTCAGCCAATCCTGTTTAAATTAGTTTCAATAGATACTTACCTGCCTTACCTGCAATCCGGTGCGCGTTCCGCGAGTCCGAGACGTGTAGGGTAGTTAATATTCCCGGTTTTGTTCAAATTTTCAGTGAAAATTCACGTTTTTCGGCTGAAATTCAAAATTTTTGTTCAGCACGCTTTTCAGTAACGCCATAGTTAGCTAGTTCGCGTGGAGACGCGTCTTCCGACACCTCGACCGTGCGCCTAGCATACATAGCCACCTTAATACTTAGAATTTTCATTGTTCTACGTAACTAGTAGGTACCAAAAATCTACCTAACCGAACCAAGTTTTCATACATTGGTCAATATCTTCGCATCCAGGTGACGCATTTTGACGCTGTTTTCAGCTAATTCGTTCCTAGTTAGGCTACCTGAGACTATCTGACTGAGAAAATTGACGAAAACGCGAAAAAATTGTCTTTCGCTCCATAGACTTTGAAAATTCTTACAAACTGTATGTACTGGATACATAATTCAATTATATTTCAAAATTCTTTCAGCCAATCCTGTTTAAATTAGTTTCAATAGATACTTACCTGCCTTACCTGCAATCCGGTGCGCGTTCCGCGAGTCCGAGACGTGTAGGGTAGTTAATATTCCCGGTTTTGTTCAAATTTTCAGTGAAAATTCACGTTTTTCGGCTGAAATTCAAAATTTTTGTTCAGCACGCTTTTCAGTAACGCCATAGTTAGCTAGTTCGCGCGGAGACGCGTCTTTTGACACCTCGCCCGTGTGCCTAGCATATATAGCCACCTTAATACTTAGAATTTTCATTGTTCTACGTAACTAGTAGGTACCAAAAATCTACCTAACCGAACCAAGTTTTCATACATTGGTCAATATCTTCGCATCCAGGTGACGCATTTTGACGCTGTTTTCAGCTAATTCGTTCCTAGTTAGGCTACCTGAGACTATCTGACTGAGAAAATTGACGAAAACGCGAAAAAATTTTCTTTCGCTCCATAGACTTTGAAAATTCTTACAAACTGTATGTACTGGATACATAATTCAATAATATTTCAAAATTCTTTCGGTCAATCCTGTTTAAATTAGTTTCAATAGATACTTACCTGCCTTACCTGCAATCCGGTGCGCGTTCCGCGAGTCCGAGACGTGTAGGGTAGTTAATATTCCTGGTTTTGTTTAAATTTTCAGTGAAAATTCACGTTTTTCGGCTGAAATTCAAAATTTTTGTTCAGCACAACTTTCAGTAACGCCATAGTTAGCTAGTTCGCGCGGAGACGCGTCTTTTGACACCTCGCCCGTGTGCCTAGCATATATAGCCACCTTAATACTTAGAATTTTCATTGTTCTACGTAACTAGTAGGTACCAAAAATCTACCTAACCGAACCAAGTTTTCATACATTGGTCAATATCTTCGCATCCAGGTGACGCATTTTGACGCTGTTTTCAGCTAATTCGTTCCTAGTTAGGCTACCTGAGACTATCTGACTGAGAAAATTGACGAAAACGCGAAAAAATTTTCTTTCGCTCCATAGACTTTGAAAATTCTTACAAACTGTATGTACTGGATACATAATTCAATAATATTTCAAAATTCTTTCGGTCAATCCTGTTTAAATTAGTTTCAATAGATACTTACCTGCCTTACCTGCAATCCGGTGCGCGTTCCGCGAGTCCGAGACGTGTAGGGTAGTTAATATTCCTGGTTTTGTTTAAATTTTCAGTGAAAATTCACGTTTTTCGGCTGAAATTCAAAATTTTTGTTCAGCACAACTTTCAGTAACGCCATAGTTAGCTAGTTCGCGCGGAGACGCGTCTTTTGACACCTCGCCCGTGTGCCTAGCATATATAGCCACCTTAATACTTAGAATTTTCATTGTTCTACGTAACTAGTAGGTACCAAAAATCTACCTAACCGAACCAAGTTTTCATACATTGGTCAATATCTTCGCATCCAGGTGACGCATTTTGACGCTGTTTTCAGCTAATTCGTTCCTAGTTAGGCTACCTGAGACTATCTGACTGAGAAAATTGACGAAAACGCGAAAAAATTGTCTTTCGCTCCATAGACTTTGAAAATTCTTACAAACTGTATGTACTGGATACATAATTCAATTATATTTCAAAATTCTTTCAGCCAATCCTGTTTAAATTAGTTTCAATAGATACTTACCTGCCTTACCTGCAATCCGGTGCGCGTTCCGCGAGTCCGAGACGTGTAGGGTAGTTAATATTCCCGGTTTTGTTCAAATTTTCAGTGAAAATTCACGTTTTTCGGCTGAAATTCAAAATTTTTGTTTAGCACGCTTTTCAGTAACGCCATAGTTAGCTAGTTCGCGTGGAGACGCGTCTTCCGACACCTCGACCGTGCGCCTAGCATACATAGCCACTGTTGGCGACTACAAGAAGAACTGATTAATAATTAAGAGTTTGATTAAACAATAAAAACCATTTTCTTATAGGTAAAATAGATAGGTAATTCGTTGTTACATTCTTAAGCATAGGGATAGTTTTCATCTCCCATAGTTAATAATAAGTTTTATCAATACCTAATGTAGCTATAAACCAATCAATAAGAAACGTAGTTAGCACCCCACACATCCTCAAAAGGTAAATAAATATCTAAACTAATGGTATCACCCATAAAACAGGTTCTAACTCGACAAAAACACACAGGTAAAACATTAACAGGCACCTACACACACATACGCAACAAATGGTATCGCCCTCGAGCAAGCAAAAACTTGTCCGAACAGGTCTAAACCTGTCGAGAATTAGACTCATGCTTGACCAAAATATCCCGGCCTTTCTTATTGTTGATTGGTTTAGAAGCAATAAATATAAATAATTATCAGTGGGCCTACCCGCTACTTGTACCCTAGTAGAAAACTACTTAAGAAAAATTGAAATGTAAAACGAGTTAGTATTCCATAAGTGCGCGGCTTAATAAATGAAAAGTGTATGTAATAAGGTGTTTCAATAAGAATCCCCTACAAGAATTGGTCCTTCTGCAGCCGGATTGAAGAACTGAAGCCTGAGCCTGAAGATACACGAAGAATACAGAAGCTACTTGAAGATATATCGCTGTATGAAGATAAGCAGCGTTTTACAAGAAGCTTGCGTATTTTGGTAAGTTACGTGAAGATTAGTTCTACGAGCCGCGCCCTCTCGAAGCCCTACGTGTGCCGCCGAAGATTATTGCTGGGAATAAACGACTAGGAAGATCGCTTATTCTCGAAGCTAGGCCCTCCACGGAAGACCTGTTGGCGGGCACACGACCTGCTGAGTGAAGATTATAGCTGGGAGGGTCGACTACGAGCCACGCCGCGCCCTCTCGAAGCCCCCGTATCACTCGAAGCCCTACGTGTGCCGCCGAAGATTATTGCTGGGAATAAACGACTAGGAAGATCGCTTATTCTCGAAGCTAGGCCCTCCACGGAAGACCTGTTGGCGGGCACACGACCTGCTGAGTGAAGATTATAGCTGGGAGGGTCGACTACGAGCCACGCCGCGCCCTCTCGAAGCCCCCGTATCACTCGAAGCCCTACGTGTGCCGCCGAAGATTATTGCTGGGAATAAACGACTAGGAAGATCGCTTATTCTCGAAGCTAGGCCCTCCACGGAAGACCTGTTGGCGGGCACACGACCTGCTGAGTGAAGATTATAGCTGGGAGGGTCGACTACGAGCCACGCCGCGCCCTCTCGAAGCCCCCGTATCACTCGAAGCCCTACGTGTGCTGCCGAAGATTATTGCTGGGAATAAACGACTAGGAAGATCGCTTATTCTCGAAGCTAGGCCCTCCACGGAAGACCTGTTGGCGGGCACACGACCTGCCGAGTGAAGATTATAGCTGGGAGGGTCGACTACGAGCCACGCCGCGCCCGCTCGAAGCCCAGTGTCACTCGAAGCCCTGCTTGTTCCAGTGTTTTGTGAATGTGCATAGTGAGTACATAAGTGTTATGTTAACGTGCGTAATGAGTATATGTGTTATGTGAACGGTGTTTAGTGAGTACATAAGCATTACGTGAACGGTGTTTAGTGAGTACATAAGCATTACGTGAACGGTGTTTAGTGAGTACATAAGCGTTACGTGAACGGTGTTTAGTGAGTACTTAAAGGACACGGAACTAAAGTTTTAATGTGTGTATGTACTGTATAAGTCGAAGTGTGTGTGTACGCCTTCGCTTCAACGCGTCCTCTGCTAAAGGACTAACATATAAACACCGGTAAGTTACTGAACAATATTGACAATAAGTGCTGTGAAAGTGAATAAATAATGATGACGCGAAGCCGTAAAGGAGATAGCACGCGCTCGACCACGGAAGAAGAAACTACGGAAACGTCAGCTACCACCTCCGAAGAGGTGACAGACGGCAGCGCGCTTACCGAAGACACAACCGTGGTCGAGGAAGCCGATGCTACCTTGGTAGAAAATAAAAAGAAGGCAAAGCCGACTTCAAACAAAGCAAGCAATAAGAAGAAAGAAATAGAAGCCAGATTAGAATTAGAGAAATTACAATTGGAAGAAATCAAGATGAAAGCTAAGCTGGCGAATACCAAGTTGGAATTAACGCGTGTCTGCGAAGACGATACGGACTTGAGTGATAATGAAGAAGATACCGCGACCAAAGCCGCTGCTGAAAAGGCTACTGAAGCATGGGTGTCAAAGGCAAAGGAAACGCCACACACGCCACCCACGACGACCCCTGCCAGTCAGCTGGCCGAAGCAATATTGGAAGCAGTCAAATCAGCAACAGACAGCAAGGCAACAGCGGTTATGCAACGCGCGCCGAAGTATGTCAGCGAGCTACACCAATTTGACGGCGACGCAAGAGATTGGATGGCCTTTAAAGCAACATACAAGGACTCGCAGGCTCTCTTCAGTGGAATCGAGAACATGGGAAGATTGAGAAGAGCAATAAAAGGGAAAGCCAAAGAAGCAGTGAAGTCCCTTCTCTATACACAAGTGGATCCAGAAGAGGTAATAACTGCATTAGAACGCCGATTCGGAAGACCCACTTATCTGATAAGAAGCGAGATAGAAAACATAGAGAAGCTGACCCCCATGTCTGAAGACGCAAGAGAGTTGGTGAGATACGCTGGAGCAGTGGCCAATACAGTCAGCGTTGTGAAACAAATGAAGAAGCAAAGTTATCTGCACTCAAGTGATATAGCGAATCGTATAATTGAGAAGATGTGCATCCTGGTGCGATTCAGGTGGTACGATTACAGAGCATCCAAAGAAGAAGATGATGAACCAATCCTCATCAGCCTTATGAACTTCTTCAACCAAATGGTGGATCAGTTCGAAATGCACGAGTTCATGGGTACCAAGGTGAAGAAGGAAGGATTAAGAAACCGCATGCGACCTCCCGGTTCCCGCGGCGTGAACGCCACTCGAGTCGCACGGCACAATGAAGAAGAACATTCATCGAACGAGGAAGATTCGGATGATGAAGAAGAAGAAGATGAACCACAAACAGCGACAGTCTGTTCATGCAAGGACGACACCAAGAAACCAGAAAAGATCGCCTGTCCTGAATGTGCTGGGGAACACGCACTGTTGAAATGCAATAAGTTCATCAACGCTTCCATAGAAGAAAGATGGGAACAAGCCAAGCGAGCTTTCATATGTTTCAAATGCCTATTGGGACGACATAGAAGATTCAGCTGCAAAGCAAAGCCGTGTGGAAAATGCAAGAGAAGTCACCATGTGATGTTACATTCAGAAGAAAGGACGAAGCCAGCCACGCAAGATACCCAAGCTGTAGCATCGACAGTGAATGCAACGCGGACGATATCAAGAGCCTACTTGAAAATCGTGCCAGTAGAACTATGGGGACCAGATGCCAAAGCCGAAGTCTACGCCCTCATGGACGAAGGATCAACAGTGACCCTGATAGAAGAAGACATCGTGAACATGATCGGAGCCCAGGGCCCTGAAGAAGAATTAAGAATCGAGGGCGTGGGAGGTCATCGAATGAGCCAGAAGTCAAAGAAGGTCGATATCAAGATCAGAGGAAGATTCGAGCGCAGCATGGAGAAAATGTCAGGATACACCGTTAAGGCCTTGCACTTGTCCCCCCAAGAAGTCAGCGATAAGGATCTGGAAGACTGCCCACATCTGGAAAAGATAGCAGAGCAACTGAAATATCCAAACGCTCGTCCTACTGTACTCATCGGACAGGACAATTGGCATCTGATCGTGTCTCAAGAAGTAAAAGTTGGCGACCGAAGCAAGCCAGTAGCCTCCAGAACCCAGTTGGGTTGGGTCTTGCACGGAACCAAGTCAAGAAATAATACTGCGGTACGAATAGTGAATCATCTTGTGACATTGCCTGAAGGAAAAGATGATTGCCTCGAGAAGATGATTAGAAACCACTTCGACATCGAAGCCCTAGGAATCGCCGCGAGGAGACCGTCCAGCGACATCGACCAACGGGCTCTTGACCTGCTGCATACCACGACGAAAAGATTACCTGATGGAAGATTCAGTGCAGGTTTGATCTGGAAGACGGACGAAGAAAGCCTGCCGGAAAGCAAAACAGCTGCAGCGCGACGACTAAGGGGAATGGAGAAAAAGTTCTTAAAGGACAAAGAATTTGAACGAAAATATGAAGAGCAGGTCGAAAACCTGATCAACAGTAAATACGCCGAGGAAGTAACAGACGAACCCGCCTCCTCAAGATCATGGTACCTGCCGCATTTCGCCGTTGTCCACCCCCAGAAGAAGAAGATGAGACTGGTCTTCGACGCCGCCGCTAAATCAAATGGAAAATCGCTGAACGACGCATTGTTAGCAGGACCCGACTTGCTACAATCACTGTTCGGTGTCCTGCTCCGGTTCCGCCAAGAAGCAGTAGCCGTCGTCGCAGACATCAAAGAGATGTTTCTGAGAATAAAAATCAACGAAGAAGATAGAGACAGCCTTCGATTTCTTTGGAAAAATAAGGAATACAGAATGACATCATTAATATTCGGAGCCGCCTGCTCGCCGTGTACCGCTATATATGTAAAGAACAGAAATGCAGAAGATTTCACCAATTGCTGTCCAGAAGCCGTCAGAGCGATAAACCGAAACCATTACATGGACGATTACATCGCAAGCTTTCCCGACGCAGCGACAGCTACCAAAGTATCAAGAGATGTGAATGAGATCCACAAGAAAGGGGGATTCCTCTTGAGAGGCTGGGCGAGCAACGACCCTTCGACGATTGAAGAGTTCACCGACGCAGACACCAAGACAAACTCCATCGTGCTAGGAGAACCTAAGGATCAAGTCGAGAAAACCTTGGGACTCAATTGGAACGTCCAAGAAGACAGTCTTCATTTCACTCTGAGTCTACGGAACACCCCCGACGAAGCCAAGGAAGGAAAACGCGCACCGACGAAGAGAGAGGCGACAAGCGCAGTGATGTCGGTCTTCGACCCATTAGGATTAGCGTCACCCATAACCGTACAGGGAAAAGTGAAGCTTCAAAACTTGTGGAGGTCCGGCCTAGAATGGGACGAGATATTACCTCCACCAAGAGAACAGGAATGGAGAAAGTGGCTTGAAGATTTAAGAAAACTTGAAGACCTTCGAATTCCTCGCTGTTTCACATACGACGCGACCGAGGGGGAGCTGCACACATTCTGCGATGCAAGTGAGAAGGCATACGCTTGCGCGGTGTACTGGCGCTCTCAACATCCGGACAATCGCGTGGAAGTAAAGCTGCTAACGGCGAAAGCTAGAGTGTCACCTCTCAAGCCAACTTCAATACCTCGACTCGAACTACAAGCGTGTCTACTGGGAAGCCGCTTGGCCAATAGTACAAGCCAAGAAATGGATTTAACGACGACCCGAAGATACTTCTGGACCGACTCCAGAACAGCGCTGACATGGATCAAATCAGACCCTAGGCGTTTCAAGCCCTTCGTCGCGCACCGTCTCGCCGAGATAGAAGAGCTGACGAAGCATAAAGAATGGCGCTGGGTTCCGACGAAACACAACGTAGCCGACGACGCTACCAGAGAAACCCCGTCTAAATTCGATGTAACACATCGATGGTTTAATGGCCCAGCCTTCTTGCGTGAAGATCCCAGAAATTGGCCTACAGAAGAGAAAAAAGTCTCTATCACCGATACGGGCGAGGAAAAGCCTAACGCCATCACGTTAAGCGTCAGGAAAGTCATACCTGTCACCGTGCCCGATCCAGAGAGATTTTCCAGTTGGATACGCCTACTTCACGCAACAGCAAGGTACCTACAAGCCATAGACGTTTTCAAGCGAAAAATAAAGAAAAAGGTGAACATCACAAAACTCATCACCAGAAGAACCCAAGACCCAGCCTGGAAAAAGATACAAAAACAGAAGATCCAACCGTCGGAAAAGAGACCAAGCAGAAAAGAAGCGGCCTTTCTACCAAAATCTGCACTCTACATAGAAAAGGCGGAACAACTGCTGATAAAAAGAGTGCAAGAAGACAGCTTCCCAGACGAACTAGCTGCCCTGCGTAAGAAAGAAGACCTTAATTCGACATCCAACCTGAAGAACTTCACGATCAAATTAGAAGACGGGCTCATCAGACTATCCACCCGCATCGGAGCCGCCAAGTACTTGATAGCTTCATACAAGAATCCGATCCTGATGGACAAACGTCACCGAATAACCCAGCTACTAGTGAAATACCTCCATGAAGCTTTCAATCACGGGAACCACAACACCGTGATGAATGAGGTCCGGCAGAAATATTGGATACCATCGCTTCGAAACATGGTAAAAAAGGTAGCACGAGACTGCGGATGGTGTAGAATTCGGAAGAAGACTCCACAGATCACACCTCAAGGAGATCTGCCACCTGAACGTCTAACAAAGGCCAGCCCTCCCTTCACCTGCCTAGGAGTAGACTATTTCGGACCTATGTTTGTTACCATTGGAAGACGTACAGAGAAACGTTGGGGAGCATTGTTCACGTGCCTCACCACAAGAGCGATTCATCTAGAATTGGCTAACTCCCTATCAACCGACTCCATGATCCTCGCGCTACGAAGAATGATCGCCAGAAGAGGAACACCGAAAATTATCCTGAGCGACAACGGAACCAACTTCATCGGTGCCAACAGAGAAATCACTGCAGCCATCGAGACTCTGGGAAAAGAAGTAAACAAAATGGGCATCGTTTGGAAGTTCATCCCTCCTGGAGCCCCCCACATGGGCGGAGCCTGGGAAAGAATGGTGCGATCCGTAAAAGTCGCTCTCTCAGCAACACTACACGAGCGGCAACCTAAAGAAGAAATACTCCACACATTGCTTCTGGAGGCCGAGCACATCGTGAACTCGAGACCCCTCTTCTCCGTCAGCACCGACCCAGAAGAAGAAGAAGCCTTGACCCCGAACCATTTCCTCATCGGGCGCTCATGCGGAGCTACCCTCTTTGGCTCCTTCGACGACACAGAACTCATCGGTTCTCCCAACTGGAAGACATCCCAACGCTTGACCGATCATTTCTGGTCAAGGTGGTTGAGAGAGTACCTACCAACTCTCTCGCCACGCTACAACCAAGGTCCTCACTATCAGGACCCTACATTGGGCGACATAGTCCTGATCGTCGACCACACCCTGCCACGGTACTCGTGGCCACGCGGCGAGATAGTCGCCACTCATCCCGGACCAGACGGAAGAACCAGGATCGTAGACGTGCGAACTGCAGCGGGTGTCCTGCGGCGACCAGCATCGCGCCTAGTCCTGATCGTACCAGCAACGTCGCCCCAACGAGATGGAGTGCAACGCACTGAGGGGGAGACTGTTGGCGACTACAAGAAGAACTGATTAATAATTAAGAGTTTGATTAAACAATAAAAACCATTTTCTTATAGGTAAAATAGATAGGTAATTCGTTGTTACATTCTTAAGCATAGGGATAGTTTTCATCTCCCATAGTTAATAATAAGTTTTATCAATACCTAATGTAGCTATAAACCAATCAATAAGAAACGTAGTTAGCACCCCACACATCCTCAAAAGGTAAATAAATATCTAAACTAATGGTATCACCCATAAAACAGGTTCTAACTCGACAAAAACACACAGGTAAAACATTAACAGGCACCTACACACACATACGCAACAAATGGTATCGCCCTCGAGCAAGCAAAAACTTGTCCGAACAGGTCTAAACCTGTCGAGAATTAGACTCATGCTTGACCAAAATATCCCGGCCTTTCTTATTGTTGATTGGTTTAGAAGCAATAAATATAAATAATTATCAGTGGGCCTACCCGCTACTTGTACCCTAGTAGAAAACTACTTAAGAAAAATTGAAATGTAAAACGAGTTAGTATTCCATAAGTGCGCGGCTTAATAAATGAAAAGTGTATGTAATAAGGTGTTTCAATAAGAATCCCCTACAGCCACCTTAATACTTAGAATTTTCATTGTTCTACGTAACTAGTAGGTACCAAAAATCTACCTAACCGAACCAAGTTTTCATACATTGGTCAATATCTTCGCATCCAGGTGACGCATTTTGACGCTGTTTTCAGCTAATTCGTTCCTAGTTAGGCTACCTGAGACTATCTGACTGAGAAAATTGACGAAAACGCGAAAAAATTGTCTTTCGCTCCATAGACTTTGAAAATTCTTACAAACTGTATGTACTGGATACATAATTCAATTATATTTCAAAATTCTTTCAGCCAATCCTGTTTAAATTAGTTTCAATAGATACTTACCTGCCTTACCTGCAATCCGGTGCGCGTTCCGCGAGTCCGAGACGTGTAGGGTAGTTAATATTCCCGGTTTTGTTCAAATTTTCAGTGAAAATTCACGTTTTTCGGCTGAAATTCAAAATTTTTGTTCAGCACGCTTTTCAGTAACGCCATAGTTAGCTAGTTCGCGTGGAGACGCGTCTTCCGACACCTCGACCGTGCGCCTAGCATACATAGCCACCTTAATACTTAGAATTTTCATTGTTCTACGTAACTAGTAGGTACCAAAAATCTACCTAACCGAACCAAGTTTTCATACATTGGTCAATATCTTCGCATCCAGGTGACGCATTTTGACGCTGTTTTCAGCTAATTCGTTCCTAGTTAGGCTACCTGAGACTATCTGACTGAGAAAATTGACGAAAACGCGAAAAAATTGTCTTTCGCTCCATAGACTTTGAAAATTCTTACAAACTGTATGTACTGGATACATAATTCAATTATATTTCAAAATTCTTTCAGCCAATCCTGTTTAAATTAGTTTCAATAGATACTTACCTGCCTTACCTGCAATCCGGTGCGCGTTCCGCGAGTCCGAGACGTGTAGGGTAGTTAATATTCCCGGTTTTGTTCAAATTTTCAGTGAAAATTCACGTTTTTCGGCTGAAATTCAAAATTTTTGTTCAGCACGCTTTTCAGTAACGCCATAGTTAGCTAGTTCGCGTGGAGACGCGTCTTCCGACACCTCGACCGTGCGCCTAGCATACATAGCCACCTTAATACTTAGAATTTTCATTGTTCTACGTAACTAGTAGGTACCAAAAATCTACCTAACCGAACCAAGTTTTCATACATTGGTCAATATCTTCGCATCCAGGTGACGCATTTTGACGCTGTTTTCAGCTAATTCGTTCCTAGTTAGGCTACCTGAGACTATCTGACTGAGAAAATTGACGAAAACGCGAAAAAATTTTCTTTCGCTCCATAGACTTTGAAAATTCTTACAAACTGTATGTACTGGATACATAATTCAATAATATTTCAAAATTCTTTCGGTCAATCCTGTTTAAATTAGTTTCAATAGATACTTACCTGCCTTACCTGCAATCCGGTGCGCGTTCCGCGAGTCCGAGACGTGTAGGGTAGTTAATATTCCTGGTTTTGTTTAAATTTTCAGTGAAAATTCACGTTTTTCGGCTGAAATTCAAAATTTTTGTTCAGCACAACTTTCAGTAACGCCATAGTTAGCTAGTTCGCGCGGAGACGCGTCTTTTGACACCTCGCCCGTGTGCCTAGCATATATAGCCACCTTAATACTTAGAATTTTCATTGTTCTACGTAACTAGTAGGTACCAAAAATCTACCTAACCGAACCAAGTTTTCATACATTGGTCAATATCTTCGCATCCAGGTGACGCATTTTGACGCTGTTTTCAGCTAATTCGTTCCTAGTTAGGCTACCTGAGACTATCTGACTGAGAAAATTGACGAAAACGCGAAAAAATTTTCTTTCGCTCCATAGACTTTGAAAATTCTTACAAACTGTATGTACTGGATACATAATTCAATAATATTTCAAAATTCTTTCGGTCAATCCTGTTTAAATTAGTTTCAATAGATACTTACCTGCCTTACCTGCAATCCGGTGCGCGTTCCGCGAGTCCGAGACGTGTAGGGTAGTTAATATTCCTGGTTTTGTTTAAATTTTCAGTGAAAATTCACGTTTTTCGGCTGAAATTCAAAATTTTTGTTCAGCACAACTTTCAGTAACGCCATAGTTAGCTAGTTCGCGCGGAGACGCGTCTTTTGACACCTCGCCCGTGTGCCTAGCATATATAGCCACCTTAATACTTAGAATTTTCATTGTTCTACGTAACTAGTAGGTACCAAAAATCTACCTAACCGAACCAAGTTTTCATACATTGGTCAATATCTTCGCATCCAGGTGACGCATTTTGACGCTGTTTTCAGCTAATTCGTTCCTAGTTAGGCTACCTGAGACTATCTGACTGAGAAAATTGACGAAAACGCGAAAAAATTGTCTTTCGCTCCATAGACTTTGAAAATTCTTACAAACTGTATGTACTGGATACATAATTCAATTATATTTCAAAATTCTTTCAGCCAATCCTGTTTAAATTAGTTTCAATAGATACTTACCTGCCTTACCTGCAATCCGGTGCGCGTTCCGCGAGTCCGAGACGTGTAGGGTAGTTAATATTCCCGGTTTTGTTCAAATTTTCAGTGAAAATTCACGTTTTTCGGCTGAAATTCAAAATTTTTGTTCAGCACGCTTTTCAGTAACGCCATAGTTAGCTAGTTCGCGTGGAGACGCGTCTTCCGACACCTCGACCGTGCGCCTAGCATACATAGCCACCTTAATACTTAGAATTTTCATTGTTCTACGTAACTAGTAGGTACCAAAAATCTACCTAACCGAACCAAGTTTTCATACATTGGTCAATATCTTCGCATCCAGGTGAAGCATTTTGACGCTGTTTTCAGCTAATTCGTTCCTAGTTAGGCTACCTGAGACTATCTGACTGAGAAAATTGACGAAAACGCGAAAAAATTGTCTTTCGCTCCATAGACTTTGAAAATTCTTACAAACTGTATGTACTGGATACATAATTCAATTATATTTCAAAATTCTTTCAGCCAATCCTGTTTAAATTAGTTTCAATAGATACTTACCTGCCTTACCTGCAATCCGGTGCGCGTTCCGCGAGTCCGAGACGTGTAGGGTAGTTAATATTCCCGGTTTTGTTCAAATTTTCAGTGAAAATTCACGTTTTTCGGCTGAAATTCAAAATTTTTGTTCAGCACGCTTTTCAGTAACGCCATAGTTAGCTAGTTCGCGTGGAGACGCGTCTTCCGACACCTCGACCGTGCGCCTAGCATACATAGCCACCTTAATACTTAGAATTTTCATTGTTCTACGTAACTAGTAGGTACCAAAAATCTACCTAACCGAACCAAGTTTTCATACATTGGTCAATATCTTCGCATCCAGGTGACGCATTTTGACGCTGTTTTCAGCTAATTCGTTCCTAGTTAGGCTACCTGAGACTATCTGACTGAGAAAATTGACGAAAACGCGAAAAAATTGTCTTTCGCTCCATAGACTTTGAAAATTCTTACAAACTGTATGTACTGGATACATAATTCAATTATATTTCAAAATTCTTTCAGCCAATCCTGTTTAAATTAGTTTCAATAGATACTTACCTGCCTTACCTGCAATCCGGTGCGCGTTCCGCGAGTCCGAGACGTGTAGGGTAGTTAATATTCCCGGTTTTGTTCAAATTTTCAGTGAAAATTCACGTTTTTCGGCTGAAATTCAAAATTTTTGTTCAGCACGCTTTTCAGTAACGCCATAGTTAGCTAGTTCGCGTGGAGACGCGTCTTCCGACACCTCGACCGTGCGCCTAGCATACATAGCCACCTTAATACTTAGAATTTTCATTGTTCTACGTAACTAGTAGGTACCAAAAATCTACCTAACCGAACCAAGTTTTCATACATTGGTCAATATCTTCGCATCCAGGTGACGCATTTTGACGCTGTTTTCAGCTAATTCGTTCCTAGTTAGGCTACCTGAGACTATCTGACTGAGAAAATTGACGAAAACGCGAAAAAATTGTCTTTCGCTCCATAGACTTTGAAAATTCTTACAAACTGTATGTACTGGATACATAATTCAATTATATTTCAAAATTCTTTCAGCCAATCCTGTTTAAATTAGTTTCAATAGATACTTACCTGCCTTACCTGCAATCCGGTGCGCGTTCCGCGAGTCCGAGACGTGTAGGGTAGTTAATATTCCCGGTTTTGTTCAAATTTTCAGTGAAAATTCACGTTTTTCGGCTGAAATTCAAAATTTTTGTTCAGCACGCTTTTCAGTAACGCCATAGTTAGCTAGTTCGCGTGGAGACGCGTCTTCCGACACCTCGACCGTGCGCCTAGCATACATAGCCACCTTAATACTTAGAATTTTCATTGTTCTACGTAACTAGTAGGTACCAAAAATCTACCTAACCGAACCAAGTTTTCATACATTGGTCAATATCTTCGCATCCAGGTGACGCATTTTGACGCTGTTTTCAGCTAATTCGTTCCTAGTTAGGCTACCTGAGACTATCTGACTGAGAAAATTGACGAAAACGCGAAAAAATTGTCTTTCGCTCCATAGACTTTGAAAATTCTTACAAACTGTATGTACTGGATACATAATTCAATTATATTTCAAAATTCTTTCAGCCAATCCTGTTTAAATTAGTTTCAATAGATACTTACCTGCCTTACCTGCAATCCGGTGCGCGTTCCGCGAGTCCGAGACGTGTAGGGTAGTTAATATTCCCGGTTTTGTTCAAATTTTCAGTGAAAATTCACGTTTTTCGGCTGAAATTCAAAATTTTTGTTCAGCACGCTTTTCAGTAACGCCATAGTTAGCTAGTTCGCGTGGAGACGCGTCTTCCGACACCTCGACCGTGCGCCTAGCATACATAGCCACCTTAATACTTAGAATTTTCATTGTTCTACGTAACTAGTAGGTACCAAAAATCTACCTAACCGAACCAAGTTTTCATACATTGGTCAATATCTTCGCATCCAGGTGACGCATTTTGACGCTGTTTTCAGCTAATTCGTTCCTAGTTAGGCTACCTGAGACTATCTGACTGAGAAAATTGACGAAAACGCGAAAAAATTGTCTTTCGCTCCATAGACTTTGAAAATTCTTACAAACTGTATGTACTGGATACATAATTCAATTATATTTCAAAATTCTTTCAGCCAATCCTGTTTAAATTAGTTTCAATAGATACTTACCTGCCTTACCTGCAATCCGGTGCGCGTTCCGCGAGTCCGAGACGTGTAGGGTAGTTAATATTCCCGGTTTTGTTCAAATTTTCAGTGAAAATTCACGTTTTTCGGCTGAAATTCAAAATTTTTGTTCAGCACGCTTTTCAGTAACGCCATAGTTAGCTAGTTCGCGCGGAGACGCGTCTTTTGACACCTCGCCCGTGTGCCTAGCATATATAGCCACCTTAATACTTAGAATTTTCATTGTTCTACGTAACTAGTAGGTACCAAAAATCTACCTAACCGAACCAAGTTTTCATACATTGGTCAATATCTTCGCATCCAGGTGACGCATTTTGACGCTGTTTTCAGCTAATTCGTTCCTAGTTAGGCTACCTGAGACTATCTGACTGAGAAAATTGACGAAAACGCGAAAAAATTTTCTTTCGCTCCATAGACTTTGAAAATTCTTACAAACTGTATGTACTGGATACATAATTCAATAATATTTCAAAATTCTTTCGGTCAATCCTGTTTAAATTAGTTTCAATAGATACTTACCTGCCTTACCTGCAATCCGGTGCGCGTTCCGCGAGTCCGAGACGTGTAGGGTAGTTAATATTCCTGGTTTTGTTTAAATTTTCAGTGAAAATTCACGTTTTTCGGCTGAAATTCAAAATTTTTGTTCAGCACAACTTTCAGTAACGCCATAGTTAGCTAGTTCGCGCGGAGACGCGTCTTTTGACACCTCGCCCGTGTGCCTAGCATATATAGCCACCTTAATACTTAGAATTTTCATTGTTCTACGTAACTAGTAGGTACCAAAAATCTACCTAACCGAACCAAGTTTTCATACATTGGTCAATATCTTCGCATCCAGGTGACGCATTTTGACGCTGTTTTCAGCTAATTCGTTCCTAGTTAGGCTACCTGAGACTATCTGACTGAGAAAATTGACGAAAACGCGAAAAAATTTTCTTTCGCTCCATAGACTTTGAAAATTCTTACAAACTGTATGTACTGGATACATAATTCAATAATATTTCAAAATTCTTTCGGTCAATCCTGTTTAAATTAGTTTCAATAGATACTTACCTGCCTTACCTGCAATCCGGTGCGCGTTCCGCGAGTCCGAGACGTGTAGGGTAGTTAATATTCCTGGTTTTGTTTAAATTTTCAGTGAAAATTCACGTTTTTCGGCTGAAATTCAAAATTTTTGTTCAGCACAACTTTCAGTAACGCCATAGTTAGCTAGTTCGCGCGGAGACGCGTCTTTTGACACCTCGCCCGTGTGCCTAGCATATATAGCCACCTTAATACTTAGAATTTTCATTGTTCTACGTAACTAGTAGGTACCAAAAATCTACCTAACCGAACCAAGTTTTCATACATTGGTCAATATCTTCGCATCCAGGTGACGCATTTTGACGCTGTTTTCAGCTAATTCGTTCCTAGTTAGGCTACCTGAGACTATCTGACTGAGAAAATTGACGAAAACGCGAAAAAATTTTCTTTCGCTCCATAGACTTTGAAAATTCTTACAAACTGTATGTACTGGATACATAATTCAATAATATTTCAAAATTCTTTCGGTCAATCCTGTTTAAATTAGTTTCAATAGATACTTACCTGCCTTACCTGCAATCCGGTGCGCGTTCCGCGAGTCCGAGACGTGTAGGGTAGTTAATATTCCTGGTTTTGTTTAAATTTTCAGTGAAAATTCACGTTTTTCGGCTGAAATTCAAAATTTTTGTTCAGCACAACTTTCAGTAACGCCATAGTTAGCTAGTTCGCGCGGAGACGCGTCTTATGACACCTCGCCCGTGTGCCTAGCATATATAGCCACCTTAATACTTAGAATTTTCATTGTTCTACGTAACTAGTAGGTACCAAAAATCTACCTAACCGAACCAAGTTTTCATACATTGGTCAATATCTTCGCATCCAGGTGACGCATTTTGACGCTGTTTTCAGCTAATTCGTTCCTAGTTAGGCTACCTGAGACTATCTGACTGAGAAAATTGACGAAAACGCGAAAAAATTGTCTTTCGCTCCATAGACTTTGAAAATTCTTACAAACTGTATGTACTGGATACATAATTCAATTATATTTCAAAATTCTTTCAGCCAATCCTGTTTAAATTAGTTTCAATAGATACTTACCTGCCTTACCTGCAATCCGGTGCGCGTTCCGCGAGTCCGAGACGTGTAGGGTAGTTAATATTCCCGGTTTTGTTCAAATTTTCAGTGAAAATTCACGTTTTTCGGCTGAAATTCAAAATTTTTGTTCAGCACGCTTTTCAGTAACGCCATAGTTAGCTAGTTCGCGTGGAGACGCGTCTTCCGACACCTCGACCGTGCGCCTAGCATACATAGCCACCTTAATACTTAGAATTTTCATTGTTCTACGTAACTAGTAGGTACCAAAAATCTACCTAACCGAACCAAGTTTTCATACATTGGTCAATATCTTCGCATCCAGGTGACGCATTTTGACGCTGTTTTCAGCTAATTCGTTCCTAGTTAGGCTACCTGAGACTATCTGACTGAGAAAATTGACGAAAACGCGAAAAAATTGTCTTTCGCTCCATAGACTTTGAAAATTCTTACAAACTGTATGTACTGGATACATAATTCAATTATATTTCAAAATTCTTTCAGCCAATCCTGTTTAAATTAGTTTCAATAGATACTTACCTGCCTTACCTGCAATCCGGTGCGCGTTCCGCGAGTCCGAGACGTGTAGGGTAGTTAATATTCCCGGTTTTGTTCAAATTTTCAGTGAAAATTCACGTTTTTCGGCTGAAATTCAAAATTTTTGTTCAGCACGCTTTTCAGTAACGCCATAGTTAGCTAGTTCGCGTGGAGACGCGTCTTCCGACACCTCGACCGTGCGCCTAGCATACATAGCCACCTTAATACTTAGAATTTTCATTGTTCTACGTAACTAGTAGGTACCAAAAATCTACCTAACCGAACCAAGTTTTCATACATTGGTCAATATCTTCGCATCCAGGTGACGCATTTTGACGCTGTTTTCAGCTAATTCGTTCCTAGTTAGGCTACCTGAGACTATCTGACTGAGAAAATTGACGAAAACGCGAAAAAATTGTCTTTCGCTCCATAGACTTTGAAAATTCTTACAAACTGTATGTACTGGATACATAATTCAATTATATTTCAAAATTCTTTCAGCCAATCCTGTTTAAATTAGTTTCAATAGATACTTACCTGCCTTACCTGCAATCCGGTGCGCGTTCCGCGAGTCCGAGACGTGTAGGGTAGTTAATATTCCCGGTTTTGTTCAAATTTTCAGTGAAAATTCACGTTTTTCGGCTGAAATTCAAAATTTTTGTTCAGCACGCTTTTCAGTAACGCCATAGTTAGCTAGTTCGCGTGGAGACGCGTCTTCCGACACCTCGACCGTGCGCCTAGCATACATAGCCACCTTAATACTTAGAATTTTCATTGTTCTACGTAACTAGTAGGTACCAAAAATCTACCTAACCGAACCAAGTTTTCATACATTGGTCAATATCTTCGCATCCAGGTGACGCATTTTGACGCTGTTTTCAGCTAATTCGTTCCTAGTTAGGCTACCTGAGACTATCTGACTGAGAAAATTGACGAAAACGCGAAAAAATTGTCTTTCGCTCCATAGACTTTGAAAATTCTTACAAACTGTATGTACTGGATACATAATTCAATTATATTTCAAAATTCTTTCAGCCAATCCTGTTTAAATTAGTTTCAATAGATACTTACCTGCCTTACCTGCAATCCGGTGCGCGTTCCGCGAGTCCGAGACGTGTAGGGTAGTTAATAT
Source organism: Polymixis lichenea (assembly GCA_949091785.1). NCBI lineage: Eukaryota > Metazoa > Arthropoda > Insecta > Lepidoptera > Noctuidae > Polymixis > Polymixis lichenea. Next base: position 22,979,532 of record OX420951.1, on the reverse strand, counting down.
TCCCGGTTTTGTTCAAATTTTCAGTGAAAATTCACGTTTTTCGGCTGAAATTCAAAATTTTTGTTCAGCACGCTTTTCAGTAACGCCATAGTTAGCTAGTTCGCGTGGAGACGCGTCTTCCGACACCTCGACCGTGCGCCTAGCATACATAGCCACCTTAATACTTAGAATTTTCATTGTTCTACGTAACTAGTAGGTACCAAAAATCTACCTAACCGAACCAAGTTTTCATACATTGGTCAATATCTTCGCATCCAGGTGACGCATTTTGACGCTGTTTTCAGCTAATTCGTTCCTAGTTAGGCTACCTGAGACTATCTGACTGAGAAAATTGACGAAAACGCGAAAAAATTTTCTTTCGCTCCATAGACTTTGAAAATTCTTACAAACTGTATGTACTGGATACATAATTCAATAATATTTCAAAATTCTTTCGGTCAATCCTGTTTAAATTAGTTTCAATAGATACTTACCTGCCTTACCTGCAATCCGGTGCGCGTTCCGCGAGTCCGAGACGTGTAGGGTAGTTAATATTCCTGGTTTTGTTTAAATTTTCAGTGAAAATTCACGTTTTTCGGCTGAAATTCAAAATTTTTGTTCAGCACAACTTTCAGTAACGCCATAGTTAGCTAGTTCGCGCGGAGACGCGTCTTTTGACACCTCGCCCGTGTGCCTAGCATATATAGCCACCTTAATACTTAGAATTTTCATTGTTCTACGTAACTAGTAGGTACCAAAAATCTACCTAACCGAACCAAGTTTTCATACATTGGTCAATATCTTCGCATCCAGGTGACGCATTTTGACGCTGTTTTCAGCTAATTCGTTCCTAGTTAGGCTACCTGAGACTATCTGACTGAGAAAATTGACGAAAACGCGAAAAAATTGTCTTTCGCTCCATAGACTTTGAAAATTCTTACAAACTGTATGTACTGGATACATAATTCAATTATATTTCAAAATTCTTTCAGCCAATCCTGTTTAAATTAGTTTCAATAGATACTTACCTGCCTTACCTGCAATCCGGTGCGCGTTCCGCGAGTCCGAGACGTGTAGGGTAGTTAATATTCCCGGTTTTGTTCAAATTTTCAGTGAAAATTCACGTTTTTCGGCTGAAATTCAAAATTTTTGTTCAGCACGCTTTTCAGTAACGCCATAGTTAGCTAGTTCGCGTGGAGACGCGTCTTCCGACACCTCGACCGTGCGCCTAGCATACATAGCCACCTTAATACTTAGAATTTTCATTGTTCTACGTAACTAGTAGGTACCAAAAATCTACCTCACCGAACCAAGTTTGGGGTGCTTGGACAGGAAACCTCCTCGTGTGCCCGTGGGCTGGAGTTTCCCTTGGATGCGTCTGGGGGAAAGGCCAGTCTCCGGGACGGTGCACCCTGGGATGCGGGCAATGTCCCCCCATTAGGTACGCGTGCCTAAGGGGTGTCGTTGCCCGTATGCCAATATCCTGTCGGAGGAACGCTCCAACGCGTGTCTCTCTGCGACTATGCAGAGACGCACAGCGGCGGAGTAAGAGCGGGCTCGGTGTGCACTTACCCTGCCACCGGGCAGGCAAGAAGGAGTCCTCTCCTTCTGCCACCGTTAATCTCGTAGCCCCGAAGATTGTCACGGTCATGTCTCTGACTTTTGACGGGGGTCGAGGGTCTTGGCTTAACCGCCCGGGCCGCGAGGAAGAAATCCTCTATAAAAAATTACCCCAAACCTCCAAGCGGCGGCGCACCGTGAGGGAGGTTGTTAGCTTGACTAATGGGTAGCTAAATTAGTCTCTAGTGCGAACCACTAGTTTTTGGGAAATAAATTGTATCTACTCGTGGGAACAACTATGGAAAAAATTAATAAAAAACAAAACCAACAGGAGGAGGGGAGCGATTCGGGGTCGGAGTCCGACGCCGCATCGAGCGCGAAGGGCTCTTTCAAGAGTCCGGAGCGTGTAGTGGGCGCTTCGAAGAGGACCAATGAGTTCCTCAAGGAGCGCTCAAAACCGAAGGATGGCCAGGGGTCATCCTCGGACGGTGGCATGACCTCGGCCCGAAAACTCGGGAAGGTCTGTCGCCAGGGTGGGATCCGGCTGGGCAAGGGGCTGACCACCAAGGAGACCGGCGTACTGAGCCAAGCCGGCCCAGTGGAGGCGGCCCAGCGAGCCGAGGCGCTAACCATGGAGGGGCAGCTCTCTGGGGGGACCAGCAGCAGGGCCCTCTCGGAGTCGTCTGACGGGGAGTCGGACGCTGCCGGCGGCTCCAAGTCGGAGCGAATGGCGAGGTTCGCGGAGGCGGTGGCTACGGCAGTCAGGGCTTTGGCCTTGAAGAGGACGTACGCCTCTAAGGACAAGGCCGTGCCCGCAGCCATAGCCTCCATTATGGCGGCAGCGGAGGGCATCCACACCGGACCTCCGTCGGACACCATGTCCGGGATGCGGGCGGAGGTCGCCCGCTTGGCAGCCGCTACGGAGCTTCTCCGAAAGGAGAACGAGGAGCTCCGAGCGGACCTGGCAGCGCTCCGAGGAGCTGGCCCCAGGGTGGTGCCTCAGAAGGGGGCGCGACATGGGCAGGGTGGACCCGTGCCAGAGGAGGACCGGCTGCTGAACCTGGTGCGGCAGGAGCTGGCTGCCTTCAGCAGCCGGTTTTCCGTCCTGGAGGCAATAGTCCTGCGGCCCCCGCTAGCAGCGAGTCGGTCGGCCTCGGGACAGCAGCAGAGGGGGGGCACGTATGCCGCAACCACAGCTGCCACGGCCAAATCGGCACCGCAGCCGGGACGGACTCCGGCGAAACCGGTGCCGACAAAGCCTAAGAAGGGCAGTGTGGCTGCGCAGGCGGTGACGGCCCCAGCTGTGGTGGTGCCAGGAGGGACGGCCCCGCCTCCCAAATCTCCTCCGGCCGACGCCGAATGGCAAGTGGCCGGGGAGAAGAGGAAGGCGGGCAAGGCTGCGAGGGCGGCCAAAAAAAAGGAGAGGCGGCAGCGTGCCAAAAAGCGAAGCGCCGCGGCTAGGTTACGCGCCCCGAAGTCCGCAGCTGTAGTGATCACACTACAGCCGGAAGCGGTACAGAAGGGCGTGTCCTACCGCGACGTGATCGCGAAGGCGAGGGCGGCGGTGGACCTGGCGGAAATAGGAGTCGCCAACGGCCTCCGCATAAGGGTCACTGCGACAGGGGCCCGGATGTTGCAGGTCCCTGGTGCGGCCAGTGGCCCGACCGCAGACGCTCTGGCCGAAAGGCTAAGGGCGTCCATAAGTGCGGACGAGGCCCGAGTGTCCAGGCCCACCAAGTGCGCTGACATGCGCATCTTGGGCCTGGACGACTCCGTGACGGAGAGCGAGGTGGTGGCCGCCATAGTCAGGACTGGGGGGTGCTCTGCCGAGCAGGTGAAGGCAGGCACCATTCGTCCTGACAACACGGGCATGCGAACCGTTACGGTGAGCTGCCCCGTGTCGGCGGCCCGAAAAATCACTGAGGAGGGCCGAAGGCTCCTGGTGGGCTGGGTATCCGCGCAGGTCAAGCTGCTGGAGCCCAGACCTCTGAGGTGCTTCCGCTGTCAGGTGGGTCACCACGTCGGAGTCCAATGCACTTCGGAGGTGGACCGCAGCGGTCACTGCTTCCGCTGCGGTCAGCCCGGTCACAAGGCCGGCTCATGCAATGCCGCGCCGCACTGCTATTTATGTGCGGCAGCTGGCAAGCCGGCCGAACACCGGGCTGGGAGCAAGGCCTGCGCTCCACCCGCTGAAACCAGGAGCCGGGGCAGGGGCAAGCCCTCCGCCACCGCCGTCACCGCCGTAGCTGCCGCCACCACCGCCGCCGCTGCCGCCCCTACCATCGCCGTCGCCGCCGCTACCACCGCGGCAGGGCCCTCTCAGGGGGCTCCGGAGGGGGCTGAAATGGAATGCCAATAACGGCTCCATTTCGCCTCCTCCAGGCGAACATCAACCACTGCGCCACCGCTCAGGATCTGTTGCTCCAGAGCATGGCGCAGTGGTCGATTAACATCGCCGTGGTCGCTGAGCCGTACTTTGTCCCGCCCAGGGATTACTGGGTGGAGGACCTGAGCGGCTCAGTGACCATAATTTCGTCGGCCGCCGCCGGCACCCCGGCTCTCGAGGGTATCCAGAGAGGAAGGGGTTGCGTAGCAGCACGGTTCGGGGAGATTGCAGTGGTAGGGGTGTACTTCTCCCCGAGCCGAACTCTCGCCGAGTTCCACAACTCCCTTGAGGAGTTGAGAGACGTCGTCGTCGGGTTTCGTTCCCTCCCCGTGCTCGTCCTCGGGGACTTCAATGCCAAGAACTTGGCTTGGGGTTCCCGGTTGACGGATGTGCGGGGTAGGATGGTGGAGGACTGGGCTCTAGAGGTGGGCCTGGTCGTCCTAAACCGGGGTTCTGTCGCCACGTGTGTGCGGATGCGGGGTGAGTCGGTGGTGGACATTTCGTTCGCCAGCCCCGCTCTGTCACCGCGTGTCGTCGACTGGCGCGTCATGGAGGGGGTGGAGACGTATTCCGACCACCGGTATATCCGGTTTGACGTCTCCGCCCAGGCCTCGAGCGCGCCGGTCCAACAGGCCCCGTGTGGTCCGCGGTGGGCGCTGAAGCGGCTGGACCGGGAGCTCCTCCTGGAAGCCTCGATCGTGCAGGCCTGGGTGTCACCACCGGACAGGCCTGCCGACATCAACGACGAGGCGGAGTGGTTCCGGGAGGCCATGTCCGAGGTATGCGACGTGGCAATGCCCCGGGTCCAGCCAGGACGTGCTCCACGCCAGGTGTACTGGTGGTCGCCGGAGCTCACAGCTCTGCGCGAGGCGTGCGTTGCTGCGCGGCATCGGTACACCAGGCACCGCAGGCTCCGTATCCGCCCTCCGGATACGGAAGCCATTCAGGCGGAGCTATACGAGGGGTACAGAGTGGCGAAGACCACCCTCCGAGCGGAGATCCTGCGGGCCAGGTCACTGGCCCGCGAGGAGTCGCTGGAGACTCTGAACAGAGACCCGTGGGGACGCCCTTACAAAACGGTGCGGGAGAAAATCCGCCCGTGGGCTCCCCCGCTGACCCAGGGTCTCCGGCCTCAGCTCGTGCAGGACGTGGTGAGCGCTCTGTTTCCCTCGCGAGGGGAGCATGCTCCCCCGGCCATGGCTCCGCCACCTGCGGTGCCCGACGCGGACCACACCGACGACGACGACGATGCTCCAGAGGTGACCGAGGTAGAATTGAGAGTGGCGGTACGTAGGCTGAATGCCAAGAATACCGCCCCAGGACCCGACGGCTTGCCTGGAAAAGCCTGGGTCCTGGCCTTGGAGGCTCTCGGGCCTCGACTAAGAGGGCTCCTAAGCGCATGCTTGGAGGAGGGCCAGTTCCCAGGTCACTGGAAGACGGGGAAACTGGTCCTCATCAAGAAGCAGGGGCGCCCCGCGGACTCTCCGTCCGCTTACCGGCCCATCGTGCTGCTCGACGAGGTGGGCAAGCTCTTTGAAAGAGTCATTGCAGACCGCCTCGTCGGGCGGCTGGTGCGGGTGGGGCCGGATTTGGCGGAGAGCCAGTTCGGTTTCCGCAGGGGGCGCTCCACGGTGGACGCCATCATGCGCGTGCGAGCCCTCACGACGGGGGATGCTGTGGCCCGGGGTGGGGTCGTCTTGGCGGTGTCTCTGGACATCGCCAATGCCTTCAACACCCTGCCCTGGAGTTGCATAAGGGAGGCACTCCGGTATCACCGGATGCCGACCTACCTCTGTCGTGTGGTCGAGGCCTACTTGACGGACAGGGCCGTCATCTACCCCGGTCACCTAGGAGAGTGGAACCGGCGAGAGATGTCGTGCGGTGTCCCACAGGGATCGGTCCTGGGGCCGCATCTGTGGGACATCGGATACGACTGGGTGCTGCGCGCCGACCTCCCTAGTGGCGTCAGCGTAGTTTGCTACGCTGATGACACGCTGGTCCTGGCGCAAGGGAGGTCGTATCAGGCGGCGGCCGACTTAGCGACACACGGAGTTGCGACAATCGTCGATAGGATCCGGCAACTGGGACTCGAGGTGGCCTTGCACAAATCCGAGGCCATGTGGTTTCATGGTCTTCGGAATGCGCCACTGACGGGTTCCCAGATAACGGTGGGAGGGGTTCACATCGGCGTCGAGTCGACGATGAAGTACCTAGGACTCGTCCTCGACAGCCGGTGGAACTTCGGCGAACATTTCCGACGTTTGGCTCCCAGACTGGAGCGGGCCGGGGCTGCCTTGAAGCGGCTCCTGCCCAATCTAGGGGGGCCAAACGCCTCCTGCCGGAGGCTCTACGCGGGGGTCGTGCGGGCCATGGCCCTATACGGGGCGCCGGTGTGGGCGCCTACATTGAGGCGCCAACCAGCGCGCCGGTTGAAGGCGGCCCATAGGGTCATGGCCATCCGGATGATCCGGGGATACCGCACGATCTCCGGTGAGGCGGCGGGCCTCCTTGCCGGATTACCGCCATGGGATCTGGAGGCAAACGTCCTCGCGCTCACTTGGGAGTGGCGCGAGGAGGCCAAACGCCGGGGCGAAACTCCGCTGCCGCGGGAAATCGCGGCACGGCGGACAGAGCTCCGGCAGGATCTCATGGCGACGTGGAAAGTGCGATTGTCGCAACCCAGTGCTGGGCACGCCGCGATTGCGGCGGTAAGTCCCCTCTTTGAGGAGTGGCTTGAGAGGCGGCATGGCGTCCTCACCTTCCGCCTGACACAGGTCCTCACCGGACATGGCTGTTTCGGGAGGTTCCTGTTTCGGATAGGGCGGGAGGAAACGCCCGGGTGTTTCCATTGCGAAGATCGCCCAGAGGACACGGTGGAGCATACGGTGGAGGTCTGCCCAGCTTGGGCGGAGCAACGCCGTGTCCTCGTGCAGGTGATCGGCGGCGGCGATCTCTCGCGTCCGACCCTGGTCCAGGCCATGGTACGGAGCGAGAGGGCATGGCTGGCAGTCGCCTCCTTCAGCGAAGCAGTTATGCTCGCAAAGAGGGAGGCGGCGCACGTGAGGGAGATGCAATACATGCGCCCTCACAGCCGTGGCCTTCGCAGGAGACGCCCTGGGCGTCGGGAATCCCAGGCTGATTCCCGGCCACCGTAGGCACGGGCTTGCGGACGGCGAGTAATGGGTAGCTCGCTGTCCGGTAAGGACCAAGCCCGGGTCGACGGCGCGTTGTGTTCCACGCGCGCCTCAAAGAGATGTCAGCAGCAACAGAGGGGCCCGCAAGGGCCGATGCCTGCCGGGGGTGCGGGTTGTTCGAAAGAGATACCGCCGCCCCTGGCACACAGGCAACTGAGGGAACACGGGTGGGTTTTAGTCAGTAAAAGTCTGACACGCCCTCCCGCTCCACCCAGAGCGGGAGAAGTTATTTGATGATTTCCCACCCAGAAAAAAAAAAAAAAAAAAAACCGAACCAAGTTTTCATACATTGGTCAATATCTTCGCATCCAGGTGACGCATTTTGACGCTGTTTTCAGCTAATTCGTTCCTAGTTAGGCTACCTGAGACTATCTGACTGAGAAAATTGACGAAAACGCGAAAAAATTGTCTTTCGCTCCATAGACTTTGAAAATTCTTACAAACTGTATGTACTGGATACATAATTCAATTATATTTCAAAATTCTTTCAGCCAATCCTGTTTAAATTAGTTTCAATAGATACTTACCTGCCTTACCTGCAATCCGGTGCGCGTTCCGCGAGTCCGAGACGTGTAGGGTAGTTAATATTCCCGGTTTTGTTCAAATTTTCAGTGAAAATTCACGTTTTTCGGCTGAAATTCAAAATTTTTGTTCAGCACGCTTTTCAGTAACGCCATAGTTAGCTAGTTCGCGTGGAGACGCGTCTTCCGACACCTCGACCGTGCGCCTAGCATACATAGCCACCTTAATACTTAGAATTTTCATTGTTCTACGTAACTAGTAGGTACCAAAAATCTACCTAACCGAACCAAGTTTTCATACATTGGTCAATATCTTCGCATCCAGGTGACGCATTTTGACGCTGTTTTCAGCTAATTCGTTCCTAGTTAGGCTACCTGAGACTATCTGACTGAGAAAATTGACGAAAACGCGAAAAAATTTTCTTTCGCTCCATAGACTTTGAAAATTCTTACAAACTGTATGTACTGGATACATAATTCAATAATATTTCAAAATTCTTTCGGTCAATCCTGTTTAAATTAGTTTCAATAGATACTTACCTGCCTTACCTGCAATCCGGTGCGCGTTCCGCGAGTCCGAGACGTGTAGGGTAGTTAATATTCCTGGTTTTGTTTAAATTTTCAGTGAAAATTCACGTTTTTCGGCTGAAATTCAAAATTTTTGTTCAGCACAACTTTCAGTAACGCCATAGTTAGCTAGTTCGCGCGGAGACGCGTCTTTTGACACCTCGCCCGTGTGCCTAGCATATATAGCCACCTTAATACTTAGAATTTTCATTGTTCTACGTAACTAGTAGGTACCAAAAATCTACCTAACCGAACCAAGTTTTCATACATTGGTCAATATCTTCGCATCCAGGTGACGCATTTTGACGCTGTTTTCAGCTAATTCGTTCCTAGTTAGGCTACCTGAGACTATCTGACTGAGAAAATTGACGAAAACGCGAAAAAATTTTCTTTCGCTCCATAGACTTTGAAAATTCTTACAAACTGTATGTACTGGATACATAATTCAATAATATTTCAAAATTCTTTCGGTCAATCCTGTTTAAATTAGTTTCAATAGATACTTACCTGCCTTACCTGCAATCCGGTGCGCGTTCCGCGAGTCCGAGACGTGTAGGGTAGTTAATATTCCTGGTTTTGTTTAAATTTTCAGTGAAAATTCACGTTTTTCGGCTGAAATTCAAAATTTTTGTTCAGCACAACTTTCAGTAACGCCATAGTTAGCTAGTTCGCGCGGAGACGCGTCTTTTGACACCTCGCCCGTGTGCCTAGCATATATAGCCACCTTAATACTTAGAATTTTCATTGTTCTACGTAACTAGTAGGTACCGACTAGAATTTGAAATTTTTATCTCGGATTTCTAGGCGGTTTTCGACACTATTAATTTTGATTAGGCTCTGTCCTACCTTTTTACCTATTACAATCCATCTGTCTTCATAAAAAGTGCTAAAATGCAATTTTCTTAATTTTCATTTATTTTTAACACAATAATCTCGTTTTCTTATAATTCCTTGTATCTAATTAGTTTCTTTTCGCACTATAAATTACTTACCTGCCATACCTCGGGGCTGGTACGTGTATCGCGTTCAGTTTTGCCGGTTGGAGGCCCAAAATAATAGATTTTCGTATTTTCACAGTACAAAATCGTGTTTTTTTACCTTAAATTCAAAATTTTGTACCGGACCTACCGTCCATTTCACCGTCGTTAGTTAGGCCGCGCGCGGGCGCGTGTTTTGACACCACACACGCGTGTCTAGCTGCAAAAAAGTGAAAATTTTTATTATTACTGGTCTCAAAAATCTACGTAACTGATACATTCAAATACATACGTTACTAGAATTTGAAATTTTTATCTCGGATTTCTAGGCGGTTTTCGACACTATTAATTTTGATTAGGCTCTGTCCTACCTTTTTACCTATTACAATCCATCTGTCTTCATAAAAAGTGCTAAAATGCAATTTTCTTAATTTTCATTTATTTTTAACACAATAATCTCGTTTTCTTATAATTCCTTGTATCTAATTAGTTTCTTTTCGCACTATAAATTACTTACCTGCCATACCTCGGGGCTGGTACGTGTATCGCGTTCAGTTTTGCCGGTTGGAGGCCCAAAATAATAGATTTTCGTATTTTCACAGTACAAAATCGTGTTTTTTTACCTTAAATTCAAAATTTTGTACCGGACCTACCGTCCATTTCACCGTCGTTAGTTAGGCCGCGCGCGGGCGCGTGTTTTGACACCACACACGCGTGTCTAGCTGCAAAAAAGTGAAAAAATTTATTATTACTGGTCTCAAAAATCTACGTAACTGATACATTCAAATACATACGTTACTAGAATTTGAAATTTTTATCTCGGATTTCTAGGCGGTTTTCGACACTATTAATTTTGATTAGGCTCTGTCCTACCTTTTTACCTATTACAATCCATCTGTCTTCATAAAAAGTGCTAAAATGCAATTTTCTTAATTTTCATTTATTTTTAACACAATAATCTCGTTTTCTTATAATTCCTTGTATCTAATTAGTTTCTTTTCGCACTATAAATTACTTACCTGCCATACCTCGGGGCTGGTACGTGTATCGCGTTCAGTTTTGCCGGTTGGAGGCCCAAAATAATAGATTTTCGTATTTTCACAGTACAAAATCGTGTTTTTTTTTTTACCTTAAATTCAAAATTTTGTACCGGACCTACCGTCCATTTCACCGTCGTTAGTTAGGCCGCGCGCGGGCGCGTGTTTTGACACCACACACGCGTGTCTAGCTGCAAAAAAAGTGAAAAAATTTATTATTACTGGTCTCAAAAATCTACGTAACTGATACATTCACACTAGAATTTGAAATTTTTATCTCGGATTTCTAGGCGGTTTTCGACACTATTAATTTTGATTAGGCTCTGTCCTACCTTTTTACCTATTACAATCCATCTGTCTTCATAAAAAGTGCTAAAATGCAATTTTCTTAATTTTCATTTATTTTTAACACAATAATCTCGTTTTCTTATAATTCCTTGTATCTAATTAGTTTCTTTTCGCACTATAAATTACTTACCTGCCATACCTCGGGGCTGGTACGTGTATCGCGTTCAGTTTTGCCGGTTGGAGGCCCAAAATAATAGATTTTCGTATTTTCACAGTACAAAATCGTGTTTTTTTACCTTAAATTCAAAATTTTGTACCGGACCTACCGTCCATTTCACCGTCGTTAGTTAGGCCGCGCGCGGGCGCGTGTTTTGACACCACACACGCGTGTCTAGCTGCAAAAAAGTGAAAAATTTTATTATTACTGGTCTCAAAAATCTACGTAACTGATACATTCAAATACATACGTTACTAGAATTTGAAATTTTTATCTCGGATTTCTAGGCGGTTTTCGACACTATTAATTTTGATTAGGCTCTGTCCTACCTTTTTACCTATTACAATCCATCTGTCTTCATAAAAAGTGCTAAAATGCAATTTTCTTAATTTTCATTTATTTTTAACACAATAATCTCGTTTTCTTATAATTCCTTGTATCTAATTAGTTTCTTTTCGCACTATAAATTACTTACCTGCCATACCTCGGGGCTGGTACGTGTATCGCGTTCAGTTTTGCCGGTTGGAGGCCCAAAATAATAGATTTTCGTATTTTCACAGTACAAAATCGTGTTTTTTTACCTTAAATTCAAAATTTTGTACCGGACCTACCGTCCATTTCACCGTCGTTAGTTAGGCCGCGCGCGGGCGCGTGTTTTGACACCACACACGCGTGTCTAGCTGCAAAAAAGTGAAAAATTTTATTATTACTGGTCTCAAAAATCTACGTAACTGATACATTCAAATACATACGTTACTAGAATTTGAAATTTTTATCTCGGATTTCTAGGCGGTTTTCGACACTATTAATTTTGATTAGGCTCTGTCCTACCTTTTTACCTATTACAATCCATCTGTCTTCATAAAAAGTGCTAAAATGCAATTTTCTTAATTTTCATTTATTTTTAACACAATAATCTCGTTTTCTTATAATTCCTTGTATCTAATTAGTTTCTTTTCGCACTATAAATTACTTACCTGCCATACCTCGGGGCTGGTACGTGTATCGCGTTCAGTTTTGCCGGTTGGAGGCCCAAAATAATAGATTTTCGTATTTTCACAGTACAAAATCGTGTTTTTTTACCTTAAATTCAAAATTTTGTACCGGACCTACCGTCCATTTCACCGTCGTTAGTTAGGCCGCGCGCGGGCGCGTGTTTTGACACCACACACGCGTGTCTAGCTGCAAAAAAGTGAAAAAATTTATTATTACTGGTCTCAAAAATCTACGTAACTGATACATTCAAATACATACGTTACTAGAATTTGAAATTTTTATCTCGGATTTCTAGGCGGTTTTCGACACTATTAATTTTGATTAGGCTCTGTCCTACCTTTTTACCTATTACAATCCATCTGTCTTCATAAAAAGTGCTAAAATGCAATTTTCTTAATTTTCATTTATTTTTAACACAATAATCTCGTTTTCTTATAATTCCTTGTATCTAATTAGTTTCTTTTCGCACTATAAATTACTTACCTGCCATACCTCGGGGCTGGTACGTGTATCGCGTTCAGTTTTGCCGGTTGGAGGCCCAAAATAATAGATTTTCGTATTTTCACAGTACAAAATCGTGTTTTTTTACCTTAAATTCAAAATTTTGTACCGGACCTACCGTCCATTTCACCGTCGTTAGTTAGGCCGCGCGCGGGCGCGTGTTTTGACACCACACACGCGTGTCTAGCTGCAAAAAAGTGAAAAATTTTATTATTACTGGTCTCAAAAATCTACGTAACTGATACATTCAAATACATACGTTACTAGAATTTGAAATTTTTATCTCGGATTTCTAGGCGGTTTTCGACACTATTAATTTTGATTAGGCTCTGTCCTACCTTTTTACCTATTACAATCCATCTGTCTTCATAAAAAGTGCTAAAATGCAATTTTCTTAATTTTCATTTATTTTTAACACAATAATCTCGTTTTCTTATAATTCCTTGTATCTAATTAGTTTCTTTTCGCACTATAAATTACTTACCTGCCATACCTCGGGGCTGGTACGTGTATCGCGTTCAGTTTTGCCGGTTGGAGGCCCAAAATAATAGATTTTCGTATTTTCACAGTACAAAATCGTGTTTTTTTACCTTAAATTCAAAATTTTGTACCGGACCTACCGTCCATTTCACCGTCGTTAGTTAGGCCGCGCGCGGGCGCGTGTTTTGACACCACACACGCGTGTCTAGCTGCAAAAAAGTGAAAATTTTTATTATTACTGGTCTCAAAAATCTACGTAACTGATACATTCAAATACATACGTTACTAGAATTTGAAATTTTTATCTCGGATTTCTAGGCGGTTTTCGACACTATTAATTTTGATTAGGCTCTGTCCTACCTTTTTACCTATTACAATCCATCTGTCTTCATAAAAAGTGCTAAAATGCAATTTTCTTAATTTTCATTTATTTTTAACACAATAATCTCGTTTTCTTATAATTCCTTGTATCTAATTAGTTTCTTTTCGCACTATAAATTACTTACCTGCCATACCTCGGGGCTGGTACGTGTATCGCGTTCAGTTTTGCCGGTTGGAGGCCCAAAATAATAGATTTTCGTATTTTCACAGTACAAAATCGTGTTTTTTTACCTTAAATTCAAAATTTTGTACCGGACCTACCGTCCATTTCACCGTCGTTAGTTAGGCCGCGCGCGGGCGCGTGTTTTGACACCACACACGCGTGTCTAGCTGCAAAAAAGTGAAAATTTTTATTATTACTGGTCTCAAAAATCTACGTAACTGATACATTCAAATACATACGTTACTAGAATTTGAAATTTTTATCTCGGATTTCTAGGCGGTTTTCGACACTATTAATTTTGATTAGGCTCTGTCCTACCTTTTTACCTATTACAATCCATCTGTCTTCATAAAAAGTGCTAAAATGCAATTTTCTTAATTTTCATTTATTTTTAACACAATAATCTCGTTTTCTTATAATTCCTTGTATCTAATTAGTTTCTTTTCGCACTATAAATTACTTACCTGCCATACCTCGGGGCTGGTACGTGTATCGCGTTCAGTTTTGCCGGTTGGAGGCCCAAAATAATAGATTTTCGTATTTTCACAGTACAAAATCGTGTTTTTTTACCTTAAATTCAAAATTTTGTACCGGACCTACCGTCCATTTCACCGTCGTTAGTTAGGCCGCGCGCGGGCGCGTGTTTTGACACCACACACGCGTGTCTAGCTGCAAAAAAGTGAAAATTTTTATTATTACTGGTCTCAAAAATCTACGTAACTGATACATTCAAATACATACGTTACTAGAATTTGAAATTTTTATCTCGGATTTCTAGGCGGTTTTCGACACTATTAATTTTGATTAGGCTCTGTCCTACCTTTTTACCTATTACAATCCATCTGTCTTCATAAAAAGTGCTAAAATGCAATTTTCTTAATTTTCATTTATTTTTAACACAATAATCTCGTTTTCTTATAATTCCTTGTATCTAATTAGTTTCTTTTCGCACTATAAATTACTTACCTGCCATACCTCGGGGCTGGTACGTGTATCGCGTTCAGTTTTGCCGGTTGGAGGCCCAAAATAATAGATTTTCGTATTTTCACAGTACAAAATCGTGTTTTTTTACCTTAAATTCAAAATTTTGTACCGGACCTACCGTCCATTTCACCGTCGTTAGTTAGGCCGCGCGCGGGCGCGTGTTTTGACACCACACACGCGTGTCTAGCTGCAAAAAAGTGAAAAAATTTTGCCCGCCCACCCGCCCTATAGCAGCAGGGTAGTGAAACGTGGACATTTTTGCAAAATTTTTTTTATTGCTTTTAATTGCTTTCTGTGGATTCTAAACCTGTCTGTAGTCAATCACGATGAAAACACCCATCCCTTAGCCATTAGAGACCTATTTCCTACTTCTGAATTCAATTGAACTGATAGAAAATGGCCTTAGTCCATTCTCCACCCCGTCCTATCATTCCTCCTGCCCCGATCAAAGTTTCTCTCCTCCCTGCTGACTCGTCAGAAGTCGTCAGCGTGGAATCATGCATCTCCGTCATAACCAGACTTGCTGAATGCATTAAAACCACTGTTAACGAGAATAAAAGCGTCACTGGTGGCAATAAGAGGACTATTGCACTGGCGACGGATGAAATACGCATAGCGATATCAAAGCTCCCTAACTTTGCTCGCTCTCTTAGCGATGAACTCGGCCAGGAAGGCCAACCACCATCTTACATCGGCGACCTGAAAAACGAAATCATCGCGAGTGTTAAGGCAGAGGTCCAAGACATGAAAAACCTTGTCAGAACTGATGATGCTAACGAAGCACTCAAAACAGAAATAGCAACTTGCGTACGAGAGGAGTTGACTAGACACCTCACTGCTATCTCGAGTCCACCTACTGCATCCGGTGCTACTACACCAGCGACACCAACTTACGCGTCGGCTGCCAGCGTGCCGGCAGCCCGGCACCAAATTAGAGAGCCACCACAAACCAGACCTGCCCTCATCGTCGCGGCTAAAGGTGACACACAAACGCGCCAGGAAGTCGTACAGTCCTTCAGAAACACTATCAATTTCCGCACTACCACCTATGCGCCTTCAAGAATTCAGTCCGTGTCGAACAATAAACTCAGGGTCGAGTTCGAAACCGAGAAACAGCGGGACGAGATCCTTAAGAAGTTGGAAACTTCCACCCAGCTTACCGCTGAACCGGCAAGGAAGCTACAACCCATGCTTATCCTCAAGGGAATCTCCACTGACACGCCCTCGGAGGAGCTAATAGACATCATATGTGGTCAGAATGAAGAGCTATCGCCTCTCATTGAGAAGAAGGAGGACCTGCGACTTGCTTTCAAAAGGAACAATAGAAACCCGAACCTCTACAATGCCATCCTAATCGCGCAACCCACCCTTTGGCGCAAAATGGTCGAAATGGGAAGGCTTTGTATCGACTATCAACGCGTCCATTGCGAAGACTTCTCGCCATTTATCCAGTGCAAAAAGTGCCTGCAGTTCGGGCATATTAAGACCAAATGCACTGCGAAGCAATTCCCTTGCGCCTACTGCTCTGTAGAAGGCCACGACATTGAAAGCTGCCCGCTTCGAGAGAAGAAAGGCACACCCAAATGTTACAACTGCCACCAACACAATCACAAATTTAACACCAGCTACGACGCTGGGCACATGGCCACCGCAAATAATTGCCCCAGAGTGAAATCACTCAAACTTAAAATTACTAGCCGCACTGATTATGGATAACAAAGTTATTAAAATAGTACAGTGTAACATCGATCGCTCAAAAAACAGTTTCCACGAATTCCTAACATATTTTTGCAATGGCCAATACGACATAGCTTTGTTATCCGAACCCTATATAGGATCTGGCAAGGAGGTCAAGCCTATATCGGGTATCGACATCTTCCAATACTCGAATGGACGTAATGTTAAGGCATGCATCCTCGTCAAACCTGGATGTGGTGCGGTGTTGGGGGAGTCTGGAATGTCTTCAGCGAACTTAAGTGTGATTCAGCTGCAAACCGATCACCAGAAATGGTACCTGGGCTCAGTTTACGTCGAACCAAGCGATGACACCATTTGCACGCTTGAAGCAGTCGACTGCTTCCTCAAAGCCACATCGCAATACAAGTGCTTAGTGGGGGGAGATTTTAATGGCTGGCACCCTACGTGGGGCAGCGCAAAATCTAACCCCAGAGGAACCAGCGTCTTGGAACTCGCCTACGCTAACGACATGTACATCTGTAATACTGGAACCACCCCGACTTTTGAGACAGTAGCGTATGGGCTCTACCGATCATCTATCATTGACCTGACGCTGGCATCTGCCACAATGTACGACTCGGTGCGGGATTGGAGAGTCAACCTGGACTGCTGCGCGTCATCGCAACACAACGCCATCGATTTCAGTATCGCTACCCAAAAACCCACAGCAAAAGGAAACGACAACAACTCCACTTTCCTATTTAACACCAAAAGGGCGGACTGGGCAGCCTTTAAAGATGCTGTGCTGCACAGAATGACTACCTCAGACGTGCTCGAGAGGGATGTGCCCAACCTCGATGTCGATCAGCTGGAGCATCTCGTCAAAGAAATCACCGGATTGATACGCGACAGCTGCAACGAAACCATGCCTACCAAAGGTCAGAACCGTAGGTACAAACCCCCATGGTGGACCGAGAACCTCGAAACACAAAAGAGAGACATAATCGATCTCCACAGACGCATTCACACCGCAAAACGGCAAGGCCTACCGCTCGAAACCCTGTTGGAGGAGAAACAAAACAAGAAAGCTGTCTACTCGGAGGAACTCAGAAAGGAGTCCACTAAAAATTTTCGAAAGTTCTGCGAGCTTCAGCAGAAAGAGAACGTCTGGTCGTTAACAAACCGACTTCTGAAAGAGACTGCGCCCAGAAGACCACCCATCACCCTCAAAGTAGGCGACAAATTCACCACCGATGGAGAGGAGACAGCCACTGCCCTTCTTAATCACTTCTACCCTGACGATACCCGCGATCTCATGCCTACACAAGAGCAACTCCGTCTTGAGTACCAAAGCCCTACGACCAACACAATAGACGACCTTCCGTTCACAGAAGAAGAGGTTCTCGAGCAACTGAAACAGATACGCCCCGGTAAAGCTCCTGGCCTCGACAACCTCACCTCCGATATCTGCCTCCAATTCACCGTTCATTACCCGCACTTGGTAACCGACATCATGAACAGATGCCTTACATTACAGTACTTCCCCCGAATATGGAAAGAGGCTTATGTCAAGATCATACCCAAACCGGGAAAGGATGATCCAACGGATCTCAAATCCTTCCGCCCCATAGGTCTCATTCCAGTATTCGGGAAACTCTTAGAAAAGCTCTTTATTAAAAGGGTAGCCCACCACGCTGAGGTGGGGAACCAACTTAACCCTCAACAATTCGGTTTCCGTCAGCAAAAAAGCACCACCCAAGCCATCCATTCAGCTGTGAATCACGTACGCAACGCCAAACAAAACCGCAAACTCGCAATAGCTATTTCACTTGACATTAGGGCGGCGTTTGATAACGCTTGGTGGCCTGCCCTATTCCACCGCCTGAAACATATCGGAACGCCGCAAAATATCTATGGGCTGATCAAGAACTACGTAGAGGATAGAACCGCCACGTTGGACCACGCGGGAGTTCGAGTGTGTAAAACCCTGACAAAGGGCTGCATTCAAGGTTCCGCGTGCGGTCCGGTCTTATGGAACCTAATCCTGGACGAGCTCCTGGACATGCAACTCCCACCGGGCTGCCACATGCAAGCCTTCGCGGATGACGTCCTGCTCGTGGTTACGGCCGCTACTCCTGAAACATTGGAACAACTGGCCAACAGCACCCTCGCTAACATCAGCGAATGGGGCAAACGCGTGAAACTGACCTTTGGTCCGGCAAAAACACAAGTCATCGCCTTCACGCCTAAAGCGAAAACCGCGCAGCTCCGAATGGACGGCACTGACCTTGTGTTTGTGCCCGAGATAAAACTCCTTGGCGTCATCTTAGACGAATATCTGCGTTTTAATAGCCACCTGAAATATGTGCTAGGCAAAGCGACTCGCATATTTAACAAATTAAGAATGTACACTAGGTGCACATGGGGCGCACACCCAGAAAACGCCCGCACGATTTATCTACACGTCATAGAACCAACAATCACATATGCTGCTGGTATATGGGGGCACATAGTAAGAAGAAAGTGTATACAAAAGCAAATCGCAAGTCTTCAGCGGTGTTTCGCACTGAAGGCCATCCGTGCCTTCCGGACCGTATCTACAACTGCCGCTCTTGCACTCGCAGAGCTCATGCCACTCGATCTCAGGATCCAAGAAGTCCACCATGTCGAGACGATCCGCCTCACAGGCACTAGTCATCTTCTGCCAGCGGGCATCATCCCCGAGCGCCCCATACCCGTACGTGAGCTATTACACCCAGCAATAAGACTTCCAAAATCTGTTACCAGCACCCGGAAACATGATGAACAAGCGACCCAATTAACACCGGCATCGCAGCACAATATTTACACCGACGGCAGCAAACAGGACGACGGCACCGTTGGAGCGGCCTTCATCTGTTATGATCCGGGAGGAAAGGCAAAAACTAAAAAATTTAAACTCCACAAAGTCTGCACAGTCTTCCAGGCTGAACTGTTTGCCATCCTGGAAGCTTGCAAATGGGCCTCCACAAAGAGACAAACCAGCACCATCATCTTCTCAGACTCCCAGGCGGCCATACAGGCTATCGCAGACCGAAGCAACACTCACCCACTAGTCGCAAAAATCCATAAAATAATCCATAATCACACACAGACAACCACGGATACACCACCAAGCATCAAAATCAAGTGGGTGAAAGGGCACAGCGGCATTGCAGGCAACGAAGCTGTAGATGCTGCCGCGAAAATGGCTACTCGGCTTCGTCAAGCGCCGGACTATAGTGCATACCCGATGTCATATGTGAAAAACGAACTCCGAAAAACCAACCTGGCTAAGTGGCAAGCCAGGTATACATCAAGCGAGCAGGGGCAACACACCAAAACCATATTCCCAACATTATTAGAAATCCACAAATTCCGTAAAAAACTAGACCAAAATTTCTTCGTAACCCAAATTCTGACAGGTCACGGCTTCCACAAACAATACCTCCACCGCTTTAAAATAACCAACGATGACAATTGTCCCTGCCATGACAACACTATACAAACCCTCGACCACCTCCTCAGGGATTGCCCCAGATTCGCCATGGATCGCATGCAGTATGAGGCAGTCTCCGAGAGATTTGGTATCACGGCATATGACATCGGGATGCTAACGCGAAACAAGGATGTCTTTGACGCCTACGTCAAATACGTATCAAAAATAATGAGCCAACTCAAGAGCTTCAACGGCACATAATTAAAAGTACCTATTACATATAAATATGTATCGCTATACCTTATACTTTACTATATCTATTTATTACTATATTATTTATTACCACTATATCTTATATTACCAATGCGAAAAGCCTCAACAAAAAGACAGTGTCCGTATCCAATCGCAGACACTGTCTAAAACTAAAACACAAACACGTTCTTAATCTAAGACAAACAAAACCCAAAAGTGAAACAACAAATAAGCCAAAAAAAAAAAAAAAAAAAAACTAGTAGGTACCAAAAATCTACCTAACCGAACCAAGTTTTCATACATTGGTCAATATCTTCGCATCCAGGTGACGCATTTTGACGCTGTTTTCAGCTAATTCGTTCCTAGTTAGGCTACCTGAGACTATCTGACTGAGAAAATTGACGAAAACGCGAAAAAATTGTCTTTCGCTCCATAGACTTTGAAAATTCTTACAAACTGTATGTACTGGATACATAATTCAATTATATTTCAAAATTCTTTCAGCCAATCCTGTTTAAATTAGTTTCAATAGATACTTACCTGCCTTACCTGCAATCCGGTGCGCGTTCCGCGAGTCCGAGACGTGTAGGGTAGTTAATATTCCCGGTTTTGTTCAAATTTTCAGTGAAAATTCACGTTTTTCGGCTGAAATTCAAAATTTTTGTTCAGCACGCTTTTCAGTAACGCCATAGTTAGCTAGTTCGCGTGGAGACGCGTCTTCCGACACCTCGACCGTGCGCCTAGCATACATAGCCACCTTAATACTTAGAATTTTCATTGTTCTACGTAACTAGTAGGTACCAAAAATCTACCTAACCGAACCAAGTTTTCATACATTGGTCAATATCTTCGCATCCAGGTGAAGCATTTTGACGCTGTTTTCAGCTAATTCGTTCCTAGTTAGGCTACCTGAGACTATCTGACTGAGAAAATTGACGAAAACGCGAAAAAATTGTCTTTCGCTCCATAGACTTTGAAAATTCTTACAAACTGTATGTACTGGATACATAATTCAATTATATTTCAAAATTCTTTCAGCCAATCCTGTTTAAATTAGTTTCAATAGATACTTACCTGCCTTACCTGCAATCCGGTGCGCGTTCCGCGAGTCCGAGACGTGTAGGGTAGTTAATATTCCCGGTTTTGTTCAAATTTTCAGTGAAAATTCACGTTTTTCGGCTGAAATTCAAAATTTTTGTTCAGCACGCTTTTCAGTAACGCCATAGTTAGCTAGTTCGCGTGGAGACGCGTCTTCCGACACCTCGACCGTGCGCCTAGCATACATAGCCACCTTAATACTTAGAATTTTCATTGTTCTACGTAACTAGTAGGTACCAAAAATCTACCTAACCGAACCAAGTTTTCATACATTGGTCAATATCTTCGCATCCAGGTGACGCATTTTGACGCTGTTTTCAGCTAATTCGTTCCTAGTTAGGCTACCTGAGACTATCTGACTGAGAAAATTGACGAAAACGCGAAAAAATTGTCTTTCGCTCCATAGACTTTGAAAATTCTTACAAACTGTATGTACTGGATACATAATTCAATTATATTTCAAAATTCTTTCAGCCAATCCTGTTTAAATTAGTTTCAATAGATACTTACCTGCCTTACCTGCAATCCGGTGCGCGTTCCGCGAGTCCGAGACGTGTAGGGTAGTTAATATTCCCGGTTTTGTTCAAATTTTCAGTGAAAATTCACGTTTTTCGGCTGAAATTCAAAATTTTTGTTCAGCACGCTTTTCAGTAACGCCATAGTTAGCTAGTTCGCGTGGAGACGCGTCTTCCGACACCTCGACCGTGCGCCTAGCATACATAGCCACCTTAATACTTAGAATTTTCATTGTTCTACGTAACTAGTAGGTACCAAAAATCTACCTAACCGAACCAAGTTTTCATACATTGGTCAATATCTTCGCATCCAGGTGACGCATTTTGACGCTGTTTTCAGCTAATTCGTTCCTAGTTAGGCTACCTGAGACTATCTGACTGAGAAAATTGACGAAAACGCGAAAAAATTGTCTTTCGCTCCATAGACTTTGAAAATTCTTACAAACTGTATGTACTGGATACATAATTCAATTATATTTCAAAATTCTTTCAGCCAATCCTGTTTAAATTAGTTTCAATAG
The DNA here is from genome assembly GCA_949091785.1 of Polymixis lichenea. Taxonomy (NCBI): domain Eukaryota; kingdom Metazoa; phylum Arthropoda; class Insecta; order Lepidoptera; family Noctuidae; genus Polymixis; species Polymixis lichenea. Next base: position 22,957,781 of record OX420951.1, on the reverse strand, counting down.
ATACTTACCTGCCTTACCTGCAATCCGGTGCGCGTTCCGCGAGTCCGAGACGTGTAGGGTAGTTAATATTCCCGGTTTTGTTCAAATTTTCAGTGAAAATTCACGTTTTTCGGCTGAAATTCAAAATTTTTGTTCAGCACGCTTTTCAGTAACGCCATAGTTAGCTAGTTCGCGTGGAGACGCGTCTTCCGACACCTCGACCGTGCGCCTAGCATACATAGCCACCTTAATACTTAGAATTTTCATTGTTCTACGTAACTAGTAGGTACCAAAAATCTACCTAACCGAACCAAGTTTTCATACATTGGTCAATATCTTCGCATCCAGGTGACGCATTTTGACGCTGTTTTCAGCTAATTCGTTCCTAGTTAGGCTACCTGAGACTATCTGACTGAGAAAATTGACGAAAACGCGAAAAAATTGTCTTTCGCTCCATAGACTTTGAAAATTCTTACAAACTGTATGTACTGGATACATAATTCAATTATATTTCAAAATTCTTTCAGCCAATCCTGTTTAAATTAGTTTCAATAGATACTTACCTGCCTTACCTGCAATCCGGTGCGCGTTCCGCGAGTCCGAGACGTGTAGGGTAGTTAATATTCCCGGTTTTGTTCAAATTTTCAGTGAAAATTCACGTTTTTCGGCTGAAATTCAAAATTTTTGTTCAGCACGCTTTTCAGTAACGCCATAGTTAGCTAGTTCGCGTGGAGACGCGTCTTCCGACACCTCGACCGTGCGCCTAGCATACATAGCCACCTTAATACTTAGAATTTTCATTGTTCTACGTAACTAGTAGGTACCAAAAATCTACCTAACCGAACCAAGTTTTCATACATTGGTCAATATCTTCGCATCCAGGTGACGCATTTTGACGCTGTTTTCAGCTAATTCGTTCCTAGTTAGGCTACCTGAGACTATCTGACTGAGAAAATTGACGAAAACGCGAAAAAATTGTCTTTCGCTCCATAGACTTTGAAAATTCTTACAAACTGTATGTACTGGATACATAATTCAATTATATTTCAAAATTCTTTCAGCCAATCCTGTTTAAATTAGTTTCAATAGATACTTACCTGCCTTACCTGCAATCCGGTGCGCGTTCCGCGAGTCCGAGACGTGTAGGGTAGTTAATATTCCCGGTTTTGTTCAAATTTTCAGTGAAAATTCACGTTTTTCGGCTGAAATTCAAAATTTTTGTTCAGCACGCTTTTCAGTAACGCCATAGTTAGCTAGTTCGCGCGGAGACGCGTCTTTTGACACCTCGCCCGTGTGCCTAGCATATATAGCCACCTTAATACTTAGAATTTTCATTGTTCTACGTAACTAGTAGGTACCAAAAATCTACCTAACCGAACCAAGTTTTCATACATTGGTCAATATCTTCGCATCCAGGTGACGCATTTTGACGCTGTTTTCAGCTAATTCGTTCCTAGTTAGGCTACCTGAGACTATCTGACTGAGAAAATTGACGAAAACGCGAAAAAATTTTCTTTCGCTCCATAGACTTTGAAAATTCTTACAAACTGTATGTACTGGATACATAATTCAATAATATTTCAAAATTCTTTCGGTCAATCCTGTTTAAATTAGTTTCAATAGATACTTACCTGCCTTACCTGCAATCCGGTGCGCGTTCCGCGAGTCCGAGACGTGTAGGGTAGTTAATATTCCTGGTTTTGTTTAAATTTTCAGTGAAAATTCACGTTTTTCGGCTGAAATTCAAATTTTTGTTCAGCACAACTTTCAGTAACGCCATAGTTAGCTAGTTCGCGCGGAGACGCGTCTTTTGACACCTCGCCCGTGTGCCTAGCATATATAGCCACCTTAATACTTAGAATTTTCATTGTTCTACGTAACTAGTAGGTACCAAAAATCTACCTAACCGAACCAAGTTTTCATACATTGGTCAATATCTTCGCATCCAGGTGACGCATTTTGACGCTGTTTTCAGCTAATTCGTTCCTAGTTAGGCTACCTGAGACTATCTGACTGAGAAAATTGACGAAAACGCGAAAAAATTTTCTTTCGCTCCATAGACTTTGAAAATTCTTACAAACTGTATGTACTGGATACATAATTCAATAATATTTCAAAATTCTTTCGGTCAATCCTGTTTAAATTAGTTTCAATAGATACTTACCTGCCTTACCTGCAATCCGGTGCGCGTTCCGCGAGTCCGAGACGTGTAGGGTAGTTAATATTCCTGGTTTTGTTTAAATTTTCAGTGAAAATTCACGTTTTTCGGCTGAAATTCAAAATTTTTGTTCAGCACAACTTTCAGTAACGCCATAGTTAGCTAGTTCGCGCGGAGACGCGTCTTTTGACACCTCGCCCGTGTGCCTAGCATATATAGCCACCTTAATACTTAGAATTTTCATTGTTCTACGTAACTAGTAGGTACCAAAAATCTACCTAACCGAACCAAGTTTTCATACATTGGTCAATATCTTCGCATCCAGGTGACGCATTTTGACGCTGTTTTCAGCTAATTCGTTCCTAGTTAGGCTACCTGAGACTATCTGACTGAGAAAATTGACGAAAACGCGAAAAAATTTTCTTTCGCTCCATAGACTTTGAAAATTCTTACAAACTGTATGTACTGGATACATAATTCAATAATATTTCAAAATTCTTTCGGTCAATCCTGTTTAAATTAGTTTCAATAGATACTTACCTGCCTTACCTGCAATCCGGTGCGCGTTCCGCGAGTCCGAGACGTGTAGGGTAGTTAATATTCCTGGTTTTGTTTAAATTTTCAGTGAAAATTCACGTTTTTCGGCTGAAATTCAAATTTTTGTTCAGCACAACTTTCAGTAACGCCATAGTTAGCTAGTTCGCGCGGAGACGCGTCTTTTGACACCTCGCCCGTGTGCCTAGCATATATAGCCACCTTAATACTTAGAATTTTCATTGTTCTACGTAACTAGTAGGTACCAAAAATCTACCTAACCGAACCAAGTTTTCATACATTGGTCAATATCTTCGCATCCAGGTGACGCATTTTGACGCTGTTTTCAGCTAATTCGTTCCTAGTTAGGCTACCTGAGACTATCTGACTGAGAAAATTGACGAAAACGCGAAAAAATTTTCTTTCGCTCCATAGACTTTGAAAATTCTTACAAACTGTATGTACTGGATACATAATTCAATAATATTTCAAAATTCTTTCGGTCAATCCTGTTTAAATTAGTTTCAATAGATACTTACCTGCCTTACCTGCAATCCGGTGCGCGTTCCGCGAGTCCGAGACGTGTAGGGTAGTTAATATTCCTGGTTTTGTTTAAATTTTCAGTGAAAATTCACGTTTTTCGGCTGAAATTCAAAATTTTTGTTCAGCACGCTTTTCAGTAACGCCATAGTCAGCTAGTTCGCGCGGAGACGCGTCTTTTGACACCTCGCCCGTGTGCCTGGCATATATAGCCACCTTAATAATTAGAATTTTCATTGTTCTACGTGACTAGTAGGTACCAAAAATCTACCTAACCGAACCAAGTTTTCATACATTGGTCAATATCTTCGCATCCAGGTGACGCATTTTGACGCTGTTTTCAGCTAATTCGTTCCTAGTTAGGCTACCTGAGACTATCTGACTGAGAAAATTGACGAAAACGCGAAAAAATTTTCTTTCGCTCCATAGACTTTGAAAATTCTTACAAACTGTATGTACTGGATACATAATTCAATAATATTTCAAAATTCTTTCGGTCAATCCTGTTTAAATTAGTTTCAATAGATACTTACCTGCCTTACCTGCAATCCGGTGCGCGTTCCGCGAGTCCGAGACGTGTAGGGTAGTTAATATTCCTGGTTTTGTTTAAATTTTCAGTGAAAATTCACGTTTTTCGGCTGAAATTCAAAATTTTTGTTCAGCACAACTTTCAGTAACGCCATAGTTAGCTAGTTCGCGCGGAGACGCGTCTTTTGACACCTCGCCCGTGTGCCTAGCATATATAGCCACCTTAATACTTAGAATTTTCATTGTTCTACGTAACTAGTAGGTACCAAAAATCTACCTAACCGAACCAAGTTTTCATACATTGGTCAATATCTTCGCATCCAGGTGACGCATTTTGACGCTGTTTTCAGCTAATTCGTTCCTAGTTAGGCTACCTGAGACTATCTGACTGAGAAAATTGACGAAAACGCGAAAAAATTTTCTTTCGCTCCATAGACTTTGAAAATTCTTACAAACTGTATGTACTGGATACATAATTCAATAATATTTCAAAATTCTTTCGGTCAATCCTGTTTAAATTAGTTTCAATAGATACTTACCTGCCTTACCTGCAATCCGGTGCGCGTTCCGCGAGTCCGAGACGTGTAGGGTAGTTAATATTCCTGGTTTTGTTTAAATTTTCAGTGAAAATTCACGTTTTTCGGCTGAAATTCAAAATTTTTGTTCAGCACAACTTTCAGTAACGCCATAGTTAGCTAGTTCGCGCGGAGACGCGTCTTTTGACACCTCGCCCGTGTGCCTAGCATATATAGCCACCTTAATACTTAGAATTTTCATTGTTCTACGTAACTAGTAGGTACCAAAAATCTACCTAACCGAACCAAGTTTTCATACATTGGTCAATATCTTCGCATCCAGGTGACGCATTTTGACGCTGTTTTCAGCTAATTCGTTCCTAGTTAGGCTACCTGAGACTATCTGACTGAGAAAATTGACGAAAACGCGAAAAAATTTTCTTTCGCTCCATAGACTTTGAAAATTCTTACAAACTGTATGTACTGGATACATAATTCAATAATATTTCAAAATTCTTTCGGTCAATCCTGTTTAAATTAGTTTCAATAGATACTTACCTGCCTTACCTGCAATCCGGTGCGCGTTCCGCGAGTCCGAGACGTGTAGGGTAGTTAATATTCCTGGTTTTGTTTAAATTTTCAGTGAAAATTCACGTTTTTCGGCTGAAATTCAAAATTTTTGTTCAGCACAACTTTCAGTAACGCCATAGTTAGCTAGTTCGCGCGGAGACGCGTCTTTTGACACCTCGCCCGTGTGCCTAGCATATATAGCCACCTTAATACTTAGAATTTTCATTGTTCTACGTAACTAGTAGGTACCAAAAATCTACCTAACCGAACCAAGTTTTCATACATTGGTCAATATCTTCGCATCCAGGTGACGCATTTTGACGCTGTTTTCAGCTAATTCGTTCCTAGTTAGGCTACCTGAGACTATCTGACTGAGAAAATTGACGAAAACGCGAAAAAATTTTCTTTCGCTCCATAGACTTTGAAAATTCTTACAAACTGTATGTACTGGATACATAATTCAATTATATTTCAAAATTCTTTCAGCCAATCCTGTTTAAATTAGTTTCAATAGATACTTACCTGCCTTACCTGCAATCCGGTGCGCGTTCCGCGAGTCCGAGACGTGTAGGGTAGTTAATATTCCCGGTTTTGTTCAAATTTTCAGTGAAAATTCACGTTTTTCGGCTGAAATTCAAAATTTTTGTTCAGCACGCTTTTCAGTAACGCCATAGTCAGCTAGTTCGCGCGGAGACGCGTCTTTTGACACCTCGCCCGTGTGCCTGGCATATATAGCCACCTTAATAATTAGAATTTTCATTGTTCTACGTGACTAGTAGGTACCAAAAATCTACCTAACCGAACCAAGTTTTCATACATTGGTCAATATCTTCGCATCCAGGTGACGCATTTTGACGCTGTTTTCAGCTAATTCGTTCCTAGTTAGGCTACCTGAGACTATCTGACTGAGAAAATTGACGAAAACGCGAAAAAATTTTCTTTCGCTCCATAGACTTTGAAAATTCTTACAAACTGTATGTACTGGATACATAATTCAATAATATTTCAAAATTCTTTCGGTCAATCCTGTTTAAATTAGTTTCAATAGATACTTACCTGCCTTACCTGCAATCCGGTGCGCGTTCCGCGAGTCCGAGACGTGTAGGGTAGTTAATATTCCTGGTTTTGTTTAAATTTTCAGTGAAAATTCACGTTTTTCGGCTGAAATTCAAAATTTTTGTTCAGCACAACTTTCAGTAACGCCATAGTTAGCTAGTTCGCGCGGAGACGCGTCTTTTGACACCTCGCCCGTGTGCCTAGCATATATAGCCACCTTAATACTTAGAATTTTCATTGTTCTACGTAACTAGTAGGTACCAAAAATCTACCTAACCGAACCAAGTTTTCATACATTGGTCAATATCTTCGCATCCAGGTGACGCATTTTGACGCTGTTTTCAGCTAATTCGTTCCTAGTTAGGCTACCTGAGACTATCTGACTGAGAAAATTGACGAAAACGCGAAAAAATTTTCTTTCGCTCCATAGACTTTGAAAATTCTTACAAACTGTATGTACTGGATACATAATTCAATAATATTTCAAAATTCTTTCGGTCAATCCTGTTTAAATTAGTTTCAATAGATACTTACCTGCCTTACCTGCAATCCGGTGCGCGTTCCGCGAGTCCGAGACGTGTAGGGTAGTTAATATTCCTGGTTTTGTTTAAATTTTCAGTGAAAATTCACGTTTTTCGGCTGAAATTCAAAATTTTTGTTCAGCACGCTTTTCAGTAACGCCATAGTCAGCTAGTTCGCGCGGAGACGCGTCTTTTGACACCTCGCCCGTGTGCCTGGCATATATAGCCACCTTAATAATTAGAATTTTCATTGTTCTACGTGACTAGTAGGTACCAAAAATCTACCTAACCGAACCAAGTTTTCATACATTGGTCAATATCTTCGCATCCAGGTGACGCATTTTGACGCTGTTTTCAGCTAATTCGTTCCTAGTTAGGCTACCTGAGACTATCTGACTGAGAAAATTGACGAAAACGCGAAAAAATTTTCTTTCGCTCCATAGACTTTGAAAATTCTTACAAACTGTATGTACTGGATACATAATTCAATAATATTTCAAAATTCTTTCGGTCAATCCTGTTTAAATTAGTTTCAATAGATACTTACCTGCCTTACCTGCAATCCGGTGCGCGTTCCGCGAGTCCGAGACGTGTAGGGTAGTTAATATTCCTGGTTTTGTTTAAATTTTCAGTGAAAATTCACGTTTTTCGGCTGAAATTCAAAATTTTTGTTCAGCACAACTTTCAGTAACGCCATAGTTAGCTAGTTCGCGCGGAGACGCGTCTTTTGACACCTCGCCCGTGTGCCTAGCATATATAGCCACCTTAATACTTAGAATTTTCATTGTTCTACGTAACTAGTAGGTACCAAAAATCTACCTAACCGAACCAAGTTTTCATACATTGGTCAATATCTTCGCATCCAGGTGACGCATTTTGACGCTGTTTTCAGCTAATTCGTTCCTAGTTAGGCTACCTGAGACTATCTGACTGAGAAAATTGACGAAAACGCGAAAAAATTTTCTTTCGCTCCATAGACTTTGAAAATTCTTACAAACTGTATGTACTGGATACATAATTCAATAATATTTCAAAATTCTTTCGGTCAATCCTGTTTAAATTAGTTTCAATAGATACTTACCTGCCTTACCTGCAATCCGGTGCGCGTTCCGCGAGTCCGAGACGTGTAGGGTAGTTAATATTCCTGGTTTTGTTTAAATTTTCAGTGAAAATTCACGTTTTTCGGCTGAAATTCAAAATTTTTGTTCAGCACGCTTTTCAGTAACGCCATAGTCAGCTAGTTCGCGCGGAGACGCGTCTTTTGACACCTCGCCCGTGTGCCTGGCATATATAGCCACCTTAATAATTAGAATTTTCATTGTTCTACGTGACTAGTAGGTACCAAAAATCTACCTAACCGAACCAAGTTTTCATACATTGGTCAATATCTTCGCATCCAGGTGACGCATTTTGACGCTGTTTTCAGCTAATTCGTTCCTAGTTAGGCTACCTGAGACTATCTGACTGAGAAAATTGACGAAAACGCGAAAAAATTTTCTTTCGCTCCATAGACTTTGAAAATTCTTACAAACTGTATGTACTGGATACATAATTCAATAATATTTCAAAATTCTTTCGGTCAATCCTGTTTAAATTAGTTTCAATAGATACTTACCTGCCTTACCTGCAATCCGGTGCGCGTTCCGCGAGTCCGAGACGTGTAGGGTAGTTAATATTCCTGGTTTTGTTTAAATTTTCAGTGAAAATTCACGTTTTTCGGCTGAAATTCAAAATTTTTGTTCAGCACAACTTTCAGTAACGCCATAGTTAGCTAGTTCGCGCGGAGACGCGTCTTTTGACACCTCGCCCGTGTGCCTAGCATATATAGCCACCTTAATACTTAGAATTTTCATTGTTCTACGTAACTAGTAGGTACCAAAAATCTACCTAACCGAACCAAGTTTTCATACATTGGTCAATATCTTCGCATCCAGGTGACGCATTTTGACGCTGTTTTCAGCTAATTCGTTCCTAGTTAGGCTACCTGAGACTATCTGACTGAGAAAATTGACGAAAACGCGAAAAAATTTTCTTTCGCTCCATAGACTTTGAAAATTCTTACAAACTGTATGTACTGGATACATAATTCAATAATATTTCAAAATTCTTTCGGTCAATCCTGTTTAAATTAGTTTCAATAGATACTTACCTGCCTTACCTGCAATCCGGTGCGCGTTCCGCGAGTCCGAGACGTGTAGGGTAGTTAATATTCCTGGTTTTGTTTAAATTTTCAGTGAAAATTCACGTTTTTCGGCTGAAATTCAAAATTTTTGTTCAGCACAACTTTCAGTAACGCCATAGTTAGCTAGTTCGCGCGGAGACGCGTCTTTTGACACCTCGCCCGTGTGCCTAGCATATATAGCCACCTTAATACTTAGAATTTTCATTGTTCTACGTAACTAGTAGGTACCAAAAATCTACCTAACCGAACCAAGTTTTCATACATTGGTCAATATCTTCGCATCCAGGTGACGCATTTTGACGCTGTTTTCAGCTAATTCGTTCCTAGTTAGGCTACCTGAGACTATCTGACTGAGAAAATTGACGAAAACGCGAAAAAATTTTCTTTCGCTCCATAGACTTTGAAAATTCTTACAAACTGTATGTACTGGATACATAATTCAATTATATTTCAAAATTCTTTCAGCCAATCCTGTTTAAATTAGTTTCAATAGATACTTACCTGCCTTACCTGCAATCCGGTGCGCGTTCCGCGAGTCCGAGACGTGTAGGGTAGTTAATATTCCCGGTTTTGTTCAAATTTTCAGTGAAAATTCACGTTTTTCGGCTGAAATTCAAAATTTTTGTTCAGCACGCTTTTCAGTAACGCCATAGTCAGCTAGTTCGCGCGGAGACGCGTCTTTTGACACCTCGCCCGTGTGCCTGGCATATATAGCCACCTTAATAATTAGAATTTTCATTGTTCTACGTGACTAGTAGGTACCAAAAATCTACCTAACCGAACCAAGTTTTCATACATTGGTCAATATCTTCGCATCCAGGTGACGCATTTTGACGCTGTTTTCAGCTAATTCGTTCCTAGTTAGGCTACCTGAGACTATCTGACTGAGAAAATTGACGAAAACGCGAAAAAATTTTCTTTCGCTCCATAGACTTTGAAAATTCTTACAAACTGTATGTACTGGATACATAATTCAATAATATTTCAAAATTCTTTCGGTCAATCCTGTTTAAATTAGTTTCAATAGATACTTACCTGCCTTACCTGCAATCCGGTGCGCGTTCCGCGAGTCCGAGACGTGTAGGGTAGTTAATATTCCTGGTTTTGTTTAAATTTTCAGTGAAAATTCACGTTTTTCGGCTGAAATTCAAAATTTTTGTTCAGCACAACTTTCAGTAACGCCATAGTTAGCTAGTTCGCGCGGAGACGCGTCTTTTGACACCTCGCCCGTGTGCCTAGCATATATAGCCACCTTAATACTTAGAATTTTCATTGTTCTACGTAACTAGTAGGTACCAAAAATCTACCTAACCGAACCAAGTTTTCATACATTGGTCAATATCTTCGCATCCAGGTGACGCATTTTGACGCTGTTTTCAGCTAATTCGTTCCTAGTTAGGCTACCTGAGACTATCTGACTGAGAAAATTGACGAAAACGCGAAAAAATTTTCTTTCGCTCCATAGACTTTGAAAATTCTTACAAACTGTATGTACTGGATACATAATTCAATAATATTTCAAAATTCTTTCGGTCAATCCTGTTTAAATTAGTTTCAATAGATACTTACCTGCCTTACCTGCAATCCGGTGCGCGTTCCGCGAGTCCGAGACGTGTAGGGTAGTTAATATTCCTGGTTTTGTTTAAATTTTCAGTGAAAATTCACGTTTTTCGGCTGAAATTCAAAATTTTTGTTCAGCACAACTTTCAGTAACGCCATAGTTAGCTAGTTCGCGCGGAGACGCGTCTTTTGACACCTCGCCCGTGTGCCTAGCATATATAGCCACCTTAATACTTAGAATTTTCATTGTTCTACGTAACTAGTAGGTACCAAAAATCTACCTAACCGAACCAAGTTTTCATACATTGGTCAATATCTTCGCATCCAGGTGACGCATTTTGACGCTGTTTTCAGCTAATTCGTTCCTAGTTAGGCTACCTGAGACTATCTGACTGAGAAAATTGACGAAAACGCGAAAAAATTTTCTTTCGCTCCATAGACTTTGAAAATTCTTACAAACTGTATGTACTGGATACATAATTCAATAATATTTCAAAATTCTTTCGGTCAATCCTGTTTAAATTAGTTTCAATAGATACTTACCTGCCTTACCTGCAATCCGGTGCGCGTTCCGCGAGTCCGAGACGTGTAGGGTAGTTAATATTCCTGGTTTTGTTTAAATTTTCAGTGAAAATTCACGTTTTTCGGCTGAAATTCAAAATTTTTGTTCAGCACAACTTTCAGTAACGCCATAGTTAGCTAGTTCGCGCGGAGACGCGTCTTTTGACACCTCGCCCGTGTGCCTAGCATATATAGCCACCTTAATACTTAGAATTTTCATTGTTCTACGTAACTAGTAGGTACCAAAAATCTACCTAACCGAACCAAGTTTTCATACATTGGTCAATATCTTCGCATCCAGGTGACGCATTTTGACGCTGTTTTCAGCTAATTCGTTCCTAGTTAGGCTACCTGAGACTATCTGACTGAGAAAATTGACGAAAACGCGAAAAAATTTTCTTTCGCTCCATAGACTTTGAAAATTCTTACAAACTGTATGTACTGGATACATAATTCAATAATATTTCAAAATTCTTTCGGTCAATCCTGTTTAAATTAGTTTCAATAGATACTTACCTGCCTTACCTGCAATCCGGTGCGCGTTCCGCGAGTCCGAGACGTGTAGGGTAGTTAATATTCCTGGTTTTGTTTAAATTTTCAGTGAAAATTCACGTTTTTCGGCTGAAATTCAAAATTTTTGTTCAGCACAACTTTCAGTAACGCCATAGTTAGCTAGTTCGCGCGGAGACGCGTCTTTTGACACCTCGCCCGTGTGCCTAGCATATATAGCCACCTTAATACTTAGAATTTTCATTGTTCTACGTAACTAGTAGGTACCAAAAATCTACCTAACCGAACCAAGTTTTCATACATTGGTCAATATCTTCGCATCCAGGTGACGCATTTTGACGCTGTTTTCAGCTAATTCGTTCCTAGTTAGGCTACCTGAGACTATCTGACTGAGAAAATTGACGAAAACGCGAAAAAATTTTCTTTCGCTCCATAGACTTTGAAAATTCTTACAAACTGTATGTACTGGATACATAATTCAATAATATTTCAAAATTCTTTCGGTCAATCCTGTTTAAATTAGTTTCAATAGATACTTACCTGCCTTACCTGCAATCCGGTGCGCGTTCCGCGAGTCCGAGACGTGTAGGGTAGTTAATATTCCTGGTTTTGTTTAAATTTTCAGTGAAAATTCACGTTTTTCGGCTGAAATTCAAAATTTTTGTTCAGCACAACTTTCAGTAACGCCATAGTTAGCTAGTTCGCGCGGAGACGCGTCTTTTGACACCTCGCCCGTGTGCCTAGCATATATAGCCACCTTAATACTTAGAATTTTCATTGTTCTACGTAACTAGTAGGTACCAAAAATCTACCTAACCGAACCAAGTTTTGTGGGGACGCCCTTACAAAACGGTGCGGGAGAAAATCCGCCCGTGGGCTCCCCCGCTGACCCAGAGTCTCCGGCCTCAGCTCGTGCAGGACGTGGTGAGCGCTCTGTTTCCCTCGCGAGGGGAGCATGCTCCCCCGGCCATGGCTCCGCCACCTGCGGTGCCCGACGCGGACCACACCGACGACGACGACGATGCTCCAGAGGTGACCGAGGTAGAATTGAGAGTGGCGGTACGTAGGCTGAATGCCAAGAATACCGCCCCAGGACCCGACGGCTTGCCTGGAAAAGCCTGGGTCCTGGCCTTGGAGGCTCTCGGGCCTCGACTAAGAGGGCTCCTAAGCGCATGCTTGGAGGAGGGCCAGTTCCCAGGTCACTGGAAGACGGGGAAACTGGTCCTCATCAAGAAGCAGGGGCGCCCCGCGGACTCTCCGTCCGCTTACCGGCCCATCGTGCTGCTCGACGAGGTGGGCAAGCTCTTTGAAAGAGTCATTGCAGACCGCCTCGTCGGGCGGCTGGTGCGGGTGGGGCCGGATTTGGCGGAGAGCCAGTTCGGTTTCCGCAGGGGGCGCTCCACGGTGGACGCCATCATGCGCGTGCGAGCCCTCACGACGGGGGATGCTGTGGCCCGGGGTGGGGTCGTCTTGGCGGTGTCTCTGGACATCGCCAATGCCTTCAACACCCTGCCCTGGAGTTGCATAAGGGAGGCACTCCGGTATCACCGGATGCCGACCTACCTCTGTCGTGTGGTCGAGGCCTACTTGACGGACAGGGCCGTCATCTACCCCGGTCACCTAGGAGAGTGGAACCGGCGAGAGATGTCGTGCGGTGTCCCACAGGGATCGGTCCTGGGGCCGCATCTGTGGGACATCGGATACGACTGGGTGCTGCGCGCCGACCTCCCTAGTGGCGTCAGCGTAGTTTGCTACGCTGACGACACGCTGGTCCTGGCGCAAGGGAGGTCGTATCAGGCGGCGGCCGACTTAGCGACACACGGAGTTGCGACAATCGTCGATAGGATCCGGCAACTGGGACTCGAGGTGGCCTTGCACAAATCCGAGGCCATGTGGTTTCATGGTCTTCGGAATGCGCCACTGACGGGTTCCCAGATAACGGTGGGAGGGGTTCACATCGGCGTCGAGTCGACGATGAAGTACCTAGGACTCGTCCTCGACAGCCGGTGGAACTTCGGCGAACATTTCCGACGTTTGGCTCCCAGACTGGAGCGGGCCGGGGCTGCCTTGAAGCGGCTCCTGCCCAATCTAGGGGGGCCAAACGCCTCCTGCCGGAGGCTCTACGCGGGGGTCGTGCGGGCCATGGCCCTATACGGGGCGCCGGTGTGGGCGCCTACATTGAGGCGCCAACCAGCGCGCCGGTTGAAGGCGGCCCATAGGGTCATGGCCATCCGGATGATCCGGGGATACCGCACGATCTCCGGTGAGGCGGCGGGCCTCCTTGCCAGATTACCGCCATGGGATCTGGAGGCAAACGTCCTCGCGCTCACTTGGGAGTGGCGCGAGGAGGCCAAACGCCGGGGCGAAACTCCGCTGCCGCGGGAAATCGCGGCACGGCGGACAGAGCTCCGGCAGGATCTCATGGCGACGTGGAAAGTGCGATTGTCGCAACCCAGTGCTGGGCACGCCGCGATTGCGGCGGTAAGTCCCCTCTTTGAGGAGTGGCTTGAGAGGCGGCATGGCGTCCTCACCTTCCGCCTGACACAGGTCCTCACCGGACATGGCTGTTTCGGGAGGTTCCTGTTTCGGATAGGGCGGGAGGAAACGCCCGGGTGTTTCCATTGCGAAGATCGCCCAGAGGACACGGTGGAGCATACGGTGGAGGTCTGCCCAGCTTGGGCGGAGCAACGCCGTGTCCTCGTGCAGGTGATCGGCGGCGGCGATCTCTCGCGTCCGACCCTGGTCCAGGCCATGGTACGGAGCGAGAGGGCATGGCTGGCAGTCGCCTCCTTCAGCGAAGCAGTTATGCTCGCAAAGAGGGAGGCGGCGCACGTGAGGGAGATGCAATACATGCGCCCTCACAGCCGTGGCCTTCGCAGGAGACGCCCTGGGCGTCGGGAATCCCAGGCTGATTCCCGGCCACCGTAGGCACGGGCTTGCGGACGGCGAGTAATGGGTAGCTCGCTGTCCGGTAAGGACCAAGCCCGGGTCGACGGCGCGTTGTGTTCCACGCGCGCCTCAAAGAGATGTCAGCAGCAACAGAGGGGCCCGCAAGGGCCGATGCCTGCCGGGGGTGCGGGTTGTTCGAAAGAGATACCGCCGCCCCTGGCACACAGGCAACTGAGGGAACACGGGTGGGTTTTAGTCAGTAAAAGTCTGACACGCCCTCCCGCTCCACCCAGAGCGGGAGAAGTTATTTGATGATTTCCCACCCAGAAAAAAAAAAAAAAAAAAAAAAAAACCGAACCAAGTTTTCATACATTGGTCAATATCTTCGCATCCAGGTGACGCATTTTGACGCTGTTTTCAGCTAATTCGTTCCTAGTTAGGCTACCTGAGACTATCTGACTGAGAAAATTGACGAAAACGCGAAAAAATTTTCTTTCGCTCCATAGACTTTGAAAATTCTTACAAACTGTATGTACTGGATACATAATTCAATAATATTTCAAAATTCTTTCGGTCAATCCTGTTTAAATTAGTTTCAATAGATACTTACCTGCCTTACCTGCAATCCGGTGCGCGTTCCGCGAGTCCGAGACGTGTAGGGTAGTTAATATTCCTGGTTTTGTTTAAATTTTCAGTGAAAATTCACGTTTTTCGGCTGAAATTCAAAATTTTTGTTCAGCACAACTTTCAGTAACGCCATAGTTAGCTAGTTCGCGCGGAGACGCGTCTTTTGACACCTCGCCCGTGTGCCTAGCATATATAGCCACCTTAATACTTAGAATTTTCATTGTTCTACGTAACTAGTAGGTACCAAAAATCTACCTAACCGAACCAAGTTTTCATACATTGGTCAATATCTTCGCATCCAGGTGACGCATTTTGACGCTGTTTTCAGCTAATTCGTTCCTAGTTAGGCTACCTGAGACTATCTGACTGAGAAAATTGACGAAAACGCGAAAAAATTTTCTTTCGCTCCATAGACTTTGAAAATTCTTACAAACTGTATGTACTGGATACATAATTCAATAATATTTCAAAATTCTTTCGGTCAATCCTGTTTAAATTAGTTTCAATAGATACTTACCTGCCTTACCTGCAATCCGGTGCGCGTTCCGCGAGTCCGAGACGTGTAGGGTAGTTAATATTCCTGGTTTTGTTTAAATTTTCAGTGAAAATTCACGTTTTTCGGCTGAAATTCAAAATTTTTGTTCAGCACAACTTTCAGTAACGCCATAGTTAGCTAGTTCGCGCGGAGACGCGTCTTTTGACACCTCGCCCGTGTGCCTAGCATATATAGCCACCTTAATACTTAGAATTTTCATTGTTCTACGTAACTAGTAGGTACCAAAAATCTACCTAACCGAACCAAGTTTTCATACATTGGTCAATATCTTCGCATCCAGGTGACGCATTTTGACGCTGTTTTCAGCTAATTCGTTCCTAGTTAGGCTACCTGAGACTATCTGACTGAGAAAATTGACGAAAACGCGAAAAAATTTTCTTTCGCTCCATAGACTTTGAAAATTCTTACAAACTGTATGTACTGGATACATAATTCAATAATATTTCAAAATTCTTTCGGTCAATCCTGTTTAAATTAGTTTCAATAGATACTTACCTGCCTTACCTGCAATCCGGTGCGCGTTCCGCGAGTCCGAGACGTGTAGGGTAGTTAATATTCCTGGTTTTGTTTAAATTTTCAGTGAAAATTCACGTTTTTCGGCTGAAATTCAAAATTTTTGTTCAGCACAACTTTCAGTAACGCCATAGTTAGCTAGTTCGCGCGGAGACGCGTCTTTTGACACCTCGCCCGTGTGCCTAGCATATATAGCCACCTTAATACTTAGAATTTTCATTGTTCTACGTAACTAGTAGGTACCAAAAATCTACCTAACCGAACCAAGTTTTCATACATTGGTCAATATCTTCGCATCCAGGTGACGCATTTTGACGCTGTTTTCAGCTAATTCGTTCCTAGTTAGGCTACCTGAGACTATCTGACTGAGAAAATTGACGAAAACGCGAAAAAATTTTCTTTCGCTCCATAGACTTTGAAAATTCTTACAAACTGTATGTACTGGATACATAATTCAATAATATTTCAAAATTCTTTCGGTCAATCCTGTTTAAATTAGTTTCAATAGATACTTACCTGCCTTACCTGCAATCCGGTGCGCGTTCCGCGAGTCCGAGACGTGTAGGGTAGTTAATATTCCTGGTTTTGTTTAAATTTTCAGTGAAAATTCACGTTTTTCGGCTGAAATTCAAAATTTTTGTTCAGCACAACTTTCAGTAACGCCATAGTTAGCTAGTTCGCGCGGAGACGCGTCTTTTGACACCTCGCCCGTGTGCCTAGCATATATAGCCACCTTAATACTTAGAATTTTCATTGTTCTACGTAACTAGTAGGTACCAAAAATCTACCTAACCGAACCAAGTTTTCATACATTGGTCAATATCTTCGCATCCAGGTGACGCATTTTGACGCTGTTTTCAGCTAATTCGTTCCTAGTTAGGCTACCTGAGACTATCTGACTGAGAAAATTGACGAAAACGCGAAAAAATTTTCTTTCGCTCCATAGACTTTGAAAATTCTTACAAACTGTATGTACTGGATACATAATTCAATAATATTTCAAAATTCTTTCGGTCAATCCTGTTTAAATTAGTTTCAATAGATACTTACCTGCCTTACCTGCAATCCGGTGCGCGTTCCGCGAGTCCGAGACGTGTAGGGTAGTTAATATTCCTGGTTTTGTTTAAATTTTCAGTGAAAATTCACGTTTTTCGGCTGAAATTCAAAATTTTTGTTCAGCACAACTTTCAGTAACGCCATAGTTAGCTAGTTCGCGCGGAGACGCGTCTTTTGACACCTCGCCCGTGTGCCTAGCATATATAGCCACCTTAATACTTAGAATTTTCATTGTTCTACGTAACTAGTAGGTACCAAAAATCTACCTAACCGAACCAAGTTTTCATACATTGGTCAATATCTTCGCATCCAGGTGACGCATTTTGACGCTGTTTTCAGCTAATTCGTTCCTAGTTAGGCTACCTGAGACTATCTGACTGAGAAAATTGACGAAAACGCGAAAAAATTTTGCCCGCCCAACCCACCCTGTTACTAGTGGCCAGGAGGAGGGTTTTGATTTTGCCAAAAGGTTTGAATTTTCTTTTTAATTGTTGTCCACAGATTTTTCGCGAATAGATATTGCGTTAGGTTATAGTATTACATATAGTATTTAGTATTAGATAATTCGTGTCTTGACGTCATTTGCTGTGCAAGTGACAGAGGTTTTATAGTGTTAAGATTTATTTACCTGACGGACGTTCGTCATTAGGACGACGTACAAATTTTTGATTGTGTAAGTTGTTAGTTTATCTGTATCCCCCCTTTACAGGGACATAGAAGTATCGCCAGTGACCTCTGACTTGGCTTTTTATGAATTTAACTTTTACACTTACCAGCGCAATGTTCCGCACACCGGCCAAGAAGCCCGCAAGCCTGCCAAGCTCCGGGGCCTCGCCAAGTTTGGTAGAGACTGCTGGAGTGTCGCTCCCCAGTGTTGGGCGTAACATTGAGGAATGCGAGGCTGGTAAACCATCTGCACAGCCTCTCAGAACACCAACACCTCCGAAAAAGGCCCCACTGTTTACCCCTCCCAAACTTAGGTCTAAATCAACTCTCGCTCATCAAAGCAAGTTGGATGGACCAAAGCAGCCAGAAGGGAGCGGAGAAGGTTTGACGCGAGACACGCCACCCGTGAGGTACCTAAACCGAACCACGGAGGCAAAGGCGTGCCTCCAAAAGGCCAAAATGCAACTCCTCAGCTCACGCAATCTCAAAAAAGAAATTAAGGATGAGATAACAAAAGCGGTTGAGCGACTATATCAGCTCGTAAAAGATGCAGAGAGGGAAAATGAAAGCGGAACAGAGTCGGGAGAAAAGCCCAACACCCAAACGGAGCCTAGGCCGACCTTAGAACAGCCAACAGAGCTGATGAAGAGCCTTGTGGAAGGCCTCCAACAGCACAAACAGGTGCTGCAGGAGTGCCAAAAACAAACACTGGCTCTGTCGGAGCAATTACAGGTGGCCCCTCCCTTTGTCGCCAACCAAGGCCCAACTTTCGCCGAAATCGCTGCCGGCCCAAAGCAGAACATCCAAGGGCCTCTTCACTCGATAGTTGTATCATCTGTGAATGATCAGGACACGAGTGAAGAGGTCATTGAGAAGCTCAGGACGGCGGTCGATGCCCGTAATGAGGGCACCAGAGTCGAACGGTTGCGTAAGGCAAGGGACCAAAAGGTGGTGGTGGGTTTTAGGAGTAGGGAGGAGCTTACTGCGGTGACTGAGAGGATTCGGAGGGTTGGCAATCTGGTGGCGGAGGAGGTTAAAAATAAGGACCCTCTCATTATTGTTAAAGACGTCCTTTCCTGCCACTCGGATGTGGAGCTTACGGAGGCCTTGCAGCGGCAGAACACCCACCTAGTCGGGGACATTCCTGCGGGTGATATGAGGTTGGGGGTGAAGTACCGTCGTAAGACGAGAAACCCCCACATGTGCCACGTCATCCTTCAGGTGTCCCCGACCGTGTGGCAGAGGCTGATTACGGCGGGTCGCGTGCACATTGACCTGCAGCGGGTGCGAGTGCAGGACCAGTCTCCACTGGTGCAGTGCACTCGCTGCCTGTGCTTCGGCCACGGCAGGAAACTGTGCACGAAGCCCGCCAATCTCTGCGTCCACTGCGGTGACCCCCACTTACGTGCCGACTGTCCGTCGCGGCTTGCAGAGGAGGTACCAAAGTGCCACAATTGTCTGTCAGCCAAACTGGAGAGGACTGATCACAACGCCTTCGACACTGCGTGCCCGATTCGCGTAAAGTGGGACGCATTGGCGCGCCTGTCGGTGGCGTACTGCTAAGGTGCAGTCAGCGTCCCCTGAAAAGAACGACCGCAACGGTAATAATAACAAAATTAAAACTCGAAGACCCAAAACCATACATTTTATTAGGAAAAAAGATATGTCAAATCCGAAGAATGCGAATTGGCGCCAATTTCATAAGAAATTGGCCCAATTAACAGGCACCAAATTAAACTCTCAAAAAACCAGAAATAAACTTACCTTGCCGTTGTGGTCTCTTGTTAGGAAGAAGAAGGTCAGCACCTCGAGACGTTACATCCCAAAAGCTACATCAGTCCAAAGTGCGCAGACTATAGAGCAGTACCTGAAACAAATGAAAGTTTTATTAAAAAACATATTTAGTATAGCAACAGTGAGTCTGCCAGGATTGCCAATAACAAACCCAGCACACACATGTTATTTAAAATATATGGTAGTAATTAATAGAATAGGTAATAAATATAACAGTTTTAGAATAAGAAATTATGTCTATGTGATATATTGTATATATATTAGAATAGTCATAGTATAACACTACAGCGTAGAAAAAGTTTCAGTTAAACATATATTATTATAATTAGCATAAAAGACTCAAAAAAGGGGAAAAAAAAAAAAAAAAAAAAACAAAAAAAAAAAAAAAAATACAATTATAAACATAAAAAGTAAAGAAAAAGACGAAATAATATAGGAAATTAGGATTAATAGGAAATAAGTTTATGAGTCCGCAGGATAAATTAGCTTGGTTTAATACGACCCAATGCAAAACTGAATAAGCGTTTAAGTTAAGCGCTAAAATATTGATGAAGTGAGGCACAACACTGCTTCCAGGAACTCCCTTCCTAAAACAGGACTGCCAAAAACTCAAAACCAAAAGACCGACAGCAATCAGACTACCGTATTATCAAGGGCTCTGATCATGTCAGAGGGACACTGAGCAAGGGCAGGAGTGGGTTTTAGCCGGTAAGAGTCCGGCACTGCCCAGACTGCGTCACTAGTGAGGCAGTCTGGGCGTCCATGAGGATTTCCCACTCCTGCCAAAAAAAAAAAAAAAAAAAAAAAAAAAAAAAAACCTAACCTAACCTAACCTAACCTAACCTAACCTAACCTAACCTAACCTAACCTAACCTAACATAACCTAACCTAACCTAACCTAACCTAACCTAACCTAACCTAACCTAACCCCTCAAATTTAGAGTAGAAAAAGTTAAAACGTCCATAACCATTATAAACGGAAGAATTTCAAATATAAAAACAGCAAATTGGTGCCTATTTTATGAAAAATTGGGCCAATTAAAAGCAGGGACTTATTCAAATTCTTTAGTAACTTTCAAAAATTCTAACAAAATTAATTTAGAACGTAAGAAATCCGAAAACATAAAAATAGTCAATAAAATAAAATGTATTAACAAACCCTTTTTACTGATGTGGTCCAGCGAGCTCGTTGATGTGAAGAGGGACGTAGGCACCAGGAAACGCTACACTCAAAGCGCTGTACCAGTCGAGCAGTACCTGAAACAAAGAGAAGCACAGAATAAAAGACGAAAATGCCTAAACAAGAAGCAGAGCAAAATGCCTGGAATAACTGCGTTAAGACTAACAGCCCTGAGCCTACAAGGATTTTTACTAAGACAAGAGAAGTGTTTAAAACTGGAAGTAATAAATTATAGAATAGGAATTAAATATAAGCAAATAGAATAAGAAAAATATGTCTATGTGATATATTGCATATATATTAGGATAGTCATAGCATAAATATAGTATAAAATAAGTTACAGATATAATAATTATTAGAATAAGCATAGTTAGACACAATAAATTAGAAAAACTAAACAAAAATATAAAAGTGTAAAATAAGATAGCAAAATAAGTTTATAAGTAATTAGGTATGTTAGATGTAGCTTTTAAAAGTACAGTACAAAAAAAAAAAAAAAAAAAAAATCCTTAATCTAAGAATAAAGCGAAGCAAATGCTTCTGGGAACTCTCACCTTCCTAAACCAGGACTGACAAAAAATTAAAACACTAAAGAACGACTAGTAATCAGAACAGTCTAACAAGGGCTCTGATAATGTCAGAGGAACACTGAGCAAGGGCAGGAGTGGGTTTTAGCCGGTAAGAGTCCGGCACTGCCCAGACTGCGTCACTAGTGAGGCAGTCTGGGCGTCCATGAGGATTTCCCACTCCTGCCAAAACAAAAAAAAAAAAAAAAAAAAAAAAAAAAACCTAACCTAACCTAACCTAACCTAACCTAACCTAACCTAACCTAACCTTTTTTTTTTTTTTTTTTTGATCACGGGGGGAAATCCTCATGGATGTCCTCCGCCCCGGGGAGGGCGGAGGGGTCTGTCAGACTCTTACTGACTAAAACCACCCCGGTGTTCCGTCTCTCACTTGCACCGGGGATCACGGGAACTAGTGTGACTTCCACGATCCCCGGCTAGTGCCGGCCCGCCTCTGCGGGCCACCTCGCGATAGGGGGGGAGTGAGGTGTTAAACTCCCCCCTTACGTCATAGAGAGGCGCGCGTGGAACACTACGCGCCGCCATCTCGGGTCCTAACAAGTAGGGGGCAACGAATTTCCCCAGATCCGTTGCCCCTGGACCCATTTAGGGGGGCTGGAAGAGGGCGTTGTCCACCCTCCGCCGACGCCCGGTGCGTCTGCTGCGGATCGGGTTAGCGGAAGCAATCTCCCGCTCCCTCTCCGCAGCCTCCTTCTGCGACATGACTGTTTCGCAGAAGGATACCACCGCGTCCCAGGACTCCTCGCTGCCGACCATCGAGTCGACAACGGCCGGCAGCGACAGGTCACTGCCTACTCCTGAGATGAGGGCACGGCGCGGCTCCTCCCAAGCGGCACACTCTGCCAGCGTGTGCCACGCCGTGTCCTCCCGACAGTCGACGCAGTGGTGACACCGAGAACCTAACCTAACCTAACCTAACCTAACCAAAATTCTTTCAGCCAATCCCGTTTAAATTAGTTTCAATAGATACTTACCTGCCTTACCTGCAATCCGGTGCGCGTTCCGCGAGTCCGAGACGTGTAGGGTAGTTAATATTCCTGGTTTTGTTTAAATTTTCAGTGAAAATTCACGTTTTTCGGCTGAAATTCAAAATTTTTGTTCAGCACGCTTTTCAGTAACGCCATAGTCAGCTAGTTCGCGCGGAGACGCGTCTAACGACACCTCGCCCGTGCGCCTAGCATACATAGCCATCTTAATACTTAGAATTTTCATTGTTCTACGTAACTAGTAGGTACCAAAAATCTACCTGACCGAACCAAGTTTTCATATATTGGTCAATATCTTCGTATCCAGGTGACGCATTTTGACGCTGTTTTCAGCTAATTCGTTCCTAGTTAGGCTACCTGAGACTATCTGACTGAGAAAATTGACGAAAACGCGAAAAAATTTTGCCCGCCCAAACCACCCTGTTACTAGTGGCCAGGTAGACATCAGTTTTTGACGAATATTATTTTGTTATTGTTTGCTCTGTGAGCTTTGTCAATAACGTTTTTTCGTAGTTGTCTGGGAAATAGACGATTGTTACGACATTGTAGCTTCTCCTGAAGCCATATTATTGACTTTTTATACTTTTGACGTGAGCGAGTCCTGCTATTTAGGCTCGTATTTATTAACTGTTTGATTATTTACTTTCGGCTGATCCCCCCTTTACAGGGATTCAGTACAGACAAGTGTCCTCTGACATTGTAGACTTTTCGTATCCCCGAACTCGCCATCATGTTCGGATTCAGGACACCTGTAAACAAGACGAAAGTTTCGGAGGAGAGCTCAGACACGGGGAGGCCACAACTCGCACAAGCTGGTCCATCGGTTAGGCGTAGCATTGGGGAGTGGGAGGCTGACCGTCCATCTGGACAGCCTCAAAAAACACCAACGCCTCCGAAGAAGGGCCCTATGTCTAGCCCCCCAAAGCTTAAATCCAAAGCAACACTCACCCTTCAGTACAGGTTGGATGGACAGAAGCAGCTAGAGGAGAGCTCGCCACAGGAAGCAAAACCCGAGAGGTACTTAAACCGAACCACGGAAGCAAAGGCGTGCCTCCAAAAGGCGAAAATGCAGCTGTTGAGCTCTCGAAACCTGAAAAAGGAAATAAAAGACGAGATAACAAAAGCAGTAGAGAGGCTATACCAGCTGGTTAAGGAGGCTGAAACCGATAAAGAAAGAGCAGCTGACAGATCGGACATGGTAGAAACAGCACATGATCAAGCCCACCACAGATGAATCGACAGAGCTCATGAGGAGCCTGGTGGTAGGCCTCAAAGAACACAAGGAGGCATTGCAGGTGTGTCAACAACATACCCAAGCTCTGTCGGAGAATCTCCAGCTGGCCCCTCGTTACGTCGCAAGCCAAGCCCCGACTTTTGCGGATGTCACCGCCGGCCAGAAGCAGAACATCCAAGGGCCTCTTCACTCGTTAGTTGTATCATCTGTGAATGATCAGGACACGAGTGAAGAGGTCATTGAGAAGCTTAGGACGGCGGTCGATGCTCGGAACGAGGGTACAAGGGTGGAGCGGCTGCGCAAGGCGAGGGACCAGAAGGTGGTGGTGGGCTTTGGAACTAGGGAAGAGCTCACGAGAGTTACTGAAAGGATCCGTAGGGCTGGAAATCTGGTGGCGGAGGAAATGAAGAACAAAGATCCGCTCATCATCGTCAAAGACGTACTTTCCTGCCACTCAGATGCGGAGCTGGCAGAAGCCCTGCAGCGGCAGAACACCCACCTGATCGGGGACATTCCTGCAGGTGATGTGAGGTTGGGGGTGAAGTACCGTCGTAAGACGAGGAACCCCCACATGTGCCACGTCATTCTGCAGGTGTCCCCGACCGTGTGGCAACGGCTGACTACGGCGGGTCGCGTGCACATCGACCTGCAGCGGGTGCGAGTGCAAGACCAGTCACCACTGGTGCAGTGCACTCGCTGCCTGTGCTTCGGCCACGGCAGGAAGCTGTGCACGAAGCCCGCCGATCTCTGCGTGCACTGTGGCGATCCCCATCTGCGTGCTGACTGTCCGTTGCGGTTGGCGGAGGAGGCCCCAAAGTGCCACAACTGCGTACTGGCCAAGCTCGATAAGACCGATCACAACGCCTTCGATAGTGCGTGCCCGATACGCGTGAAGTGGGACGCATTGGCACGCCTGTCAGTGGCGTATTGCTGAAGTTGTGTATGCCGCTCCCGGAGGTAAAAACCAGTATAGCAAGGCCCTACTTGACGCTTATGCTCTCAGATATAATCAGAAGATGGGTGGGACCGCATCAGATTACATCCTCAAATTTAGAGTAGAAAAAGTTAAAACGTCCATAACCATTATAAACGGAAGAATTTCAAATATAAAAGTAGCAAATTGGTGCCTATTTTATGAAAAATTGGGCCAATTAAAAGCAGGGACTTATTCAAATTCTTTAGTAACTTTCAAAAATTCTAACAAAATTAATTTAGAACGTAAGAAATCCGAAAACATAAAAATAGTTAATAAAATAAAATGTATTAACAAACCTTTTTTACTGATGTGGTCCAGTGAGCTCGTTGATGTGAAGAGGGACGTAGGCACCAGGAAACGCTACACTCAAAGCGCTGTACCAGTCGAGCAGTACCTGAAACAAAGAGAAGCACAGAATAAAAGACGAAAATGCCTAAACAGGAAGCAGAGCAAAATACCTGGAATAACTGCGTTAAGACTAACAGCCCTGAGCCTACAAGGATTTTTACTAAGACAAGAGAAGTGTTTAAAACTGGAAGTAATAAATTATAGAATAGGAATTAAATATAAGCAAATAGAATAAGAAAAATATGTCTATGTGATATATTGCATATATATTAGGATAGTCATAGCATAAATATAGTAAAATAAGTTACAGATATAATCATTATTAGAATAAGCATAGTTAGACACAATAAATTAGAAAAACTAAACAAAAATATAAAAGTGTAAAATAAGATAGCAAAATAAGTTTATAAGTAATTAGGTATGTTAGATGTAGCTTTTAAAAGTACAGTACAAAAAAAAAAAAAAAAAAAAAAAAAAAAAAAAAAAAAAAAAAAAAAAATCCTTAATCTAAGAATAAAGCGAAGCAAATGCTTCTGGGAACTCTCACCTTCCTAAACCAGGACTGACAAAAAATTAAAACACTAAAGAACGACTACTAATCAGAACAGTCTAACAAGGGCAATGTTTGTTAGAGAAAAGCTAATAGAATTGAGTCATACTAATTTTATAATTTGTTTACCAACGTTTAAATATATGATAGATGCTAACATAATGTATAACAGCCGCGTAGAAACATTCAATAACCTAATTTACTTGGATATAAACACATGTAACTATGCATATTTACTTGACTCAAATCTGAATCTATCTTATGACTATGATACTTACAGCAAACGCTATGGAACCTTAAATAACAGTGGTTTAAATATAGTTATATCAGATTTACAAGACCTGATTCTAAGCCTATGCAACCTGAATGCTATGCACTCAGAAGTGAACTGCCACCCTCAAATTAATAATAGTCAACACGATTTCTCTAATAACTCACAACAGTCAAGTTCTCAGTTTTTTCGTTAACTACCTTAATATCTTACACCAAAACATAGCTGGTCTGATTAATAAATCTGATGCACTGACTGTAAAATTAGTAGAATTAGGTAACAAAGGAACTATTATAGATGTGCTTTGTGTAACAGAACATTTTATACAAACAGGTTATGAGAATTTATTGCACATTCCACATTTTTGCCCAGCTGCTTTCTTTTCTAGAAATACAAAGAGAGGAGGAACAGGTATTTTCGTAAAAGTAGGATTGCAGTTTACAGAATTATCGGACGTAGCAAAACAATCAGCTTCAGGCATCTTTGAATGCTGCGCTGTAGAAATAATAGCTTATAAAATTATAATTATTTGTATTTATAGAATCCCAAAACATAACTACGAAATATTTTACAATAAATTGGATTATATTTTAAATAAAATCTGTCTATCTTCAAATAAGAAAATCGTCTTGTGTGGAGATTTTAATATTGATGTGTTGAAAAGAAATAAAGCTACACTAGAACTTGAATACTTTCTTATGAAGTACAATTTAAAACTAGCACTTTGTACTCCCACTAGGTTAAAAAGTCAAACCTGTATTGACAATTTTGCTCATAACTGTCGGAAAGAATGTAAAGCTGAAGTTGTAGATCTTATTCTTTCGGATCATACATCTCAAATACTCAAAGTACCAATAAATAAAACTTGCAACTTAAAATATTGGAGAACAAAAAAGCAGGACACATGTATGGATAATTTAATAACTTTTAAAACACATCTCAGCTCTCTATCTTTTGTGCGGGTTCATGAAGCTAAGGATGCGAATGAAGCTTTTGACAATTTTATGGAAGATTTCATACTTCTGTATAGATTATGTTTTCCGGAGAAAATTATAACCATTAAAACTAGCAAGAAAACGAAATGGATATCACGCGGAATAAAAACATGTAGTAACAAGCAAAGGCAGTTACTTTGGGCATATCGATTAAATTCAGATTCAAAAAATAAATTAGTCCTTAAAAACTACACCAAACTTTATAGGAAAATTATTAACTTAACACAAAAAGCACAAAATAATCACTTAATAAATACAGCTCAAAACAAATCAAAAGCTACCTGGCAAATTATAAATAAATCCAAATTTTGTCTGCCATTGGAGCCTGTTACATGCGTGAAAAGAGATAATTTGACATTTACAGACCCCGTGGACATTGCAAACGAATTTAACGATTACTTTATTGACACAATTGACAATAATATTAAAGCTGACATCACATTAAATAATACAAATATAAACAATCAAACTTTAAATTCATTATTCATGCAACCTGTAACAAATGACGATATAATACAAATAATTTGCAGCCTTAAAAACACAAATACTGTTGGATACGATGGAGTTTCCACAAAAGTATTGAAGTTTACCAAAGAACTAGTTGCACCTCCATTAGTTCATATAATTAATTTGTGCATAGTTGATGGCACTTTCCCGAACAAACTTAAAAAAGTAATAATAAAACCCCTGTATAAAAAAGATGATAAAACAAATTTAAAGAATTATAGACCTATTGCAAAAATACCAATTATTTCCAAAATTTTCGAGAAAGTGATCTAAAACTCTTTATATGCCTATTTCGAAAAGTATAAATTATTTTGCACAGAACAAAAGGGATTCCGTAAAAACACTACGATTAATATGGCTCTGTTTGACTTGCTAGCTAACATAATGTCGTCTGTCGATAAAAGAAATCCAGTCTGTGCAATTTACACTGACATGACCAAAGCTTTTGACTATGTTGACCATAAGATTCTGTTGCAGAAATTAAATAGTTATGGTATAAGAGGGAACATCCTAAAGCTAATAAAATCATATCTGAGTGATAGGCTTCAATGCACGGAAATATCTAGGATATGTCCTAAAACTAAATTGGAAACCATATATGTGTCAAAACCAAGACATGTAAAATATGGCGTCCCACAAGGTAGTGTATTGGGTCCGCCACTTTTTTTGATATATATAAATGATCTCCCGAAAGCAACAACCAACAAAATGGTTCTTTTTGCGGATGACAGTACCGCTGTAATAAAATGTACTAATGCAAATAATTATGAGAATGACATTAATACTTGCTTAGGTGACATTATAGATTGGTTAAAAAATAATAATTTGGTTATAAACTTGAGCAAAACAAAAGTCATGCATTTTTATCAACGTCGTGAAAACCCTAACATTAGCATTTCCTACAAGGGTTGTGATATTGAAGAAGTTAATCAGGCTAAGTTCTTAGGCATTATTATTGATAGCCAACTTACATGGAAACCTCATGTTGAAGAGTTATGTAAGAAACTCAGCAAATCTGCATATGCTCTTTTTCAACTCTCAAAGAAAGTTAACAGTCAGGCTCTTTCGACGGCGTACCACGGACTGGTTGCCTCTGTTTTGCGGTATGGCATCATTTTCTGGGGGCAGTCGACTGATAGGGAGCTGGTATTTAGACTGCAGAGGCGATGCATCAGGTCAATGTGCGGCCTTAGGTCAACTGATAGCTGTGTTCCCTATTTTAAAGCGTTAAAAATTCTAACTTTGCCGTGTTTATATATAATGGAAACTGCTTTGTTTGTGAAGTCTAACCCACATCTATTTAAACAATTATCAGAGATCAGGAAAAATCCAATACGGGCTCAATACATTAATCAGTTATGTCAAGTAAAATGTAAAACCGCACTAATGCAAAAAAGTTTTTTTGGTATTGCCCCACTTATATATAATAAAGTACCTAATATTATAAAAAATATGACTACAGTAAAATTTAAAAGGACGCTAAAAGAAATTTTAATTAAGAAAACCTATTACGCGATTAACGATTTTCTGAATGATGATTCACTAACTGACTGACATACGGTTACTCTGACTGACATTATTATTTTGATCCTGGTTTTTATTTTCTGTTTGACATTCTATTATAATGTCTTATTTTTTTATTGCTGTGACCATGCTGACATTTTTGATTTGCACGTTTCTTTTTTTCTTTTTTAATTTGTAATTCCAATGTTTATTTTTGAATTTTAATTAAGTAATGTCAACCACCTTTGCATGCCCTGACGGTAAAATATGGAGAACTTTATTATAAAACATCTATGTACTATACCCATGTTTGCAAAGAAATAAATGATTTGATTTGATTTGATTTGATTTGATTTGAAGGGCTCTGATAATGTCAGAGGAACACTGAGCAAGGGCAGGAGTGGGTTTTAGCCGGTAAGAGTCCGGCACTGCCCAGACTGCGTCACTAGTGAGGCAGTCTGGGCGTCCATGAGGATTTCCCACTCCTGCCAAAACAAAAAAAAAAAAAAAAAAAAAAAAAAACCTAACCTAACCTAACCTAACCAAGCTGTAAAAGCTAAAGACGGGTGGATCAAGGTGGAGAGAGTCAGGAAAGCCAAAGATAGAAAAATAATAATAGGTTTGGAGACACGAGAGGAGAGGTGCAGGCTAAAGGAGCGTCTACAAAAAGAAGGAGTCGATCTCACCGTCGAGGAAGTAAAGAACAGAGACCCGCTGCTGATCCTGAAGGACGTCTTGGTGATAAACACCGACGAAGACGTCTTAAAGGCATTACGGAACCAAAATCGGGGTGATTTTGACGGCCTCGACGGAGAGGAAGACAGAGTGGAGGTAAAATATAGACGCAGGGTAAGGAACCCCCACATGTGCCACATAGTCGTTAGCGTTTCGCCCACCATCTGGCGACGAGCACTGGAGAACGGAACCGTACACATTGATCTCCAGAGGGTAAGGGTCGAAGACCAGACCCCACTTGTACAGTGCACGCGCTGCCTTGGCTTCGGTCATGGAAAGCGGTTCTGTAAGGAGACTATAGACCTGTGTGGACACTGTGGGGGTCCCCACGTGAGAGCAGAATGCCCAGACTGGCTCTCGGGCACATCACCTGCTTGCCGAAATTGCACAAAGGCAAAAATTGAAAATGGCACACCCCACAACGCCTTTAGCCACGACTGCCCCGTACGGAAGAGGTGGGACCACATAGCACGCTCAACGGTTGCGTATTGCTAAGGGCACCACAATGGATAACACTGTCTACAAAATGGCGCAGGCAAACCTCCAACGAAAGAAACTAGCCACCAATGAGCTTTTAACGGAAGCTGCGAGGCGCGGAATAGCGGTGGCGCTTCTGCAGGAACCCTATGTGGCCGGAGCAAAAGTAATGAGGAGTCACAGGGGCGTGAGAATCTTCCAGAACACTGGTACAGGAGATGGGACTGTCAAAGCGGCAATAGCCGTCTTTAATAGCGACCTCAACGTTAGACAGTACCCAAAACTCACCACAAATAACATCGTAGTGGTGGGAATCCAGACCAGTGCCTGGGAGATCACGCTTGTCTCCTTTTACTTTGAGCCAGACCAGCCCATAGAGCATTACCTGGAGCATCTGAAGCAGACAGAGCTAGTAGTTGGCTCTAAAAGACTTATCGTTGGAGGGGATGCCAAAGCCAAAAATATATGGTGGGGTAGCCCAACGACTGACCTCAGGGGCGAAGAGGTGGCAGCAACTCTCGGCGAGCTAAGCCTGGACATACAAAACCGAGGGGAAATTCCGACCTTCGACACTATCCGAGGAGGAAAGCGGTACAGCAGCCACGTGGACATCACTGCTTGCTCCAACGACATCTTGGACCGGATTGACAACTGGAGGGTTGACGAGGGACTCACGAGCTCGGATCACAACGGCATCATGTTCGAGGTCCTCTTACAAAAATCTAAGGGAATCAAAATTGAGAGAACTACTAGGAAATTCAACACAAAGAAAGCAAATTGGTCTAAATTTCGTGAGAAATTTAGCCAATTAAAAATAGATAACAACTTAACATTAGCCGAATTAAATAAAATAAAAGACAGTATGGAATTAGACAATACAGTAAAAAAATTTTCTAAAGTAATAGACGAAGCTTGTAAACAAGCAATACCAAGTAGAAAATCCAAAGAGGAATTCACCTTGCCGTGGTGGTCCGAGACTCTCGCTGAGATGAAGAAGACCGTCGCCACCAAGAAGCGCAGGATCCGTTGTGCTGCTCAAATCCGAAGGTCGAAGGTCATCGAAGAGTACCTGAGGGAAAAAGAAAGGTATGAATTAGAAGAGGCCAGAGCTCAGACCGAGAGTTGGAGGAAATTCTGTGGAAAACAGGACAGGGAGGGGGTCTGGGAGGGTATTTATAGGGTGATAGGTAGGACGCGGTGCAGGGAGGAGGACCTACCGCTGGAAAGAAACGGTGATGTGCTGGACGCGAAGGGGTCCGTAGAACTGCTGGCAAAAACTTTTTACCCGGAGGACCTTCCAGAAAGCGACAACGCGCATCACCGGTTCATCAGAAGCAAAGCCGAAGACGTGAACGCTGTCGAGCAAAATGTTACTTGTGAACCACCGTTCACAATGGCGGAACTGAAAAGTTCAGTGGAGTCTTTCAACCCCAAGAAGGCACCGGGCTCTGATGGCTTTACCGCTGACATATGTTCCCATGCCGTGGGTAACGACCCGGAATACTTTCTGGGATTATTAAATAAGTGCCTGGAGAGTCATCACTTCCCCACAGCCTGGAAGGAAGCAACCGTAGTGATTTTAAGGAAACCCGGAAAGGATAATTACTCAACTCCAAAATCCTATAGGCCGATTGGGCTGTTGCCTATATTAGGAAAAATTTTTGAGAAGATGCTGGTGGCCCGCCTAAAATTCCATCTTTTGCCAAGGATGAGTACTCGCCAGTACGGATTCATGCCACAAAGGAGCACCGAGGACTCCCTCTATGATCTAATGCAGCACGTTCATAATAAATTAGCGGAAAAGCAAATAGTTACGCTTGTATCATTGGACATAGAGGGGGCCTTTGACAGCGCCTGGTGGCCAGCAATACGAGTCCGTCTGGCTGAGGAAAAGTGTCCAATTGGCCTTAGGCGGGTCATGGACAGCTATCTCAGAAACAGAAGAGTTTCGGTCAGGTACGGTGGGGAAGCCTACGGAAAGGGAACGGAAAAGGGCTGCGTACAGGGTTCGATAGGGGGCCCCATTCTGTGGAACCTCTTACTGGACCCCCTCCTAAAAACAGTGGAAGACATGGGGCATTATATACAAGCGTTTGCGGACGATGTTCTCCTCGTCTTCAATGGAGAGACCGTGCAGGAGATTGAGGAACACGCCAATGCCGTCCTCGCTCGTGTTCTGGCGTGGGGCGTCGAAAATAAACTTAGGTTCGCACCGCACAAGACCACCGCTATGGTGGTAACCAAAAAGTTGAGACACGACACACCACGCCTGAGCATGGGAGGGATTGACATCATCCCGTCGAGGGAAATGAAGCTTCTGGGTGTTACGCTGGACCAGAAGCTGACCTTCAACACGCACGTCTCGGCTGTTTGTAGGAAGGCAATTGCAATCTACAAGCAGCTGAGTAGGGCCGCAAAGGTCAGCTGGGGGCTTCACCCGGAGGTGATAAGGATCATCTACGTGGCGACCATAGAGCCGGTAATACTTTATGCAGCTGGCGTCTGGGCACCAGCTGCTAAAAAGTTGGGTATAAGGAAACAGCTCGGGATGGTCCAGCGCGGAATCGCCCAAAAAATGTGTAAGGCGTATCGCACGGTCTCCTTGAACTCAGCATTGGTGCTGTCTGGGATACTCCCCCTTGACCTCCGAGTCCGTGAGGCGGCCTCACTGTATGAGGCCAAGAGGGGGTTGTCCCGGGCGTCACTGCCGGGGGACAGGGAGGCCGAGCGAATGACCGCTGCTGCTGGGGGTTCCCATCCTGCGACACGAGATACCTTGAAGTTCAGGAGCCTGGTAAACCAAGAGGAATTAGATAATAACTGCAATTTTGACATCCGCATTTTTACGCACGGGAGCAAGATTGGAGGAGGGGTCGGCGCTTCACTGTCTATATGGCAGGGGGAGGCCGAGACCAGAGCCCTCAAACTAGCTCTATCCGACTACTGCACAGTTTACCAGGCTGAACTCTTAGCAATAGCGAGGGCGACTAGGGAAGTAACAAAGCTCAAGGCATCCTCTTTTGGAGTATTCAGCGACTCAATGGCGGCTCTGCAAACGTTAACAAACCCCGGGACACTCCACCCTCTCGCAGTTGAAGCCAGGGATAACTTAAGGACTGCATCCCGCCAGAACAAGATGGTCAACTTGTTCTGGGTCAAGGCTCACGTGGGGCTGCCAGGGAATGAGAGAGCCGATCAGTTAGCAAAAGAGGCCGCTGAAAACTCCAAAAGAAAGCCGGACTACGATCGGGTCCCAATTTCATTCATCAAGCGAAGCATACGTATGGCGACGCTTGATGAATGGAACAACAGATATGATGCCAGCGACACCGCATCTGTTACCAAGTTGTTCTTCCCGGACGTGCATGTCGCTTACAGGACAGTTCGCAGGATGGGCACCGACAGCATAAAAACACAGATAATGACAGGGCATGGTGGATTCTCCGAGTACTTGTATCGCTTCAAGTGCAAGGAGAGTCCATCATGCATCTGTGATCCAGAAGAGGCTGAAACTGTTCCACATATAATCTTCCACTGCCCACAATTCGAGTACAAACGATACAGTATGGAAAGGACCTTGGACACAAAAATAACACCGGAAAATGTGAAATATATAATGGACAGTAAAAATGCAAAAAATTTCTTGGACTATTGCATACAAATTGCAAAAATACTAATAGATCGAAATAAAACCGCATAAGTAAATATGCTATCATAATATAGTGTATTATATTATTGTTTAGCATAGTAAAAATAAGATGTATAGTAAATGGTAAAGTCAATGTAAAATAGCATGTAAAATAATGTAAGGAAATAGGAATAAGGTAAAATAAAAAATGTATAAGAACGGGCCAAAATTAAAAACCGCCCCCTGTATATTGAAATAGGAATAAGAATGTGGAACATGAAATTAAAGAGTAAAGATAAGATTAAAATAGAAGTAAATAAAAATAGAATAACCATAGATTAAGATAAAAATTGTAAACTGTGAAAATAAAAAATTTGTTTGTTGTTGTATTCTTAGAAGTACCCCAAATTGGAAAAATTAAATAATAAGAAGAAGAAAAAGTAGATAGATAGAAATAGTTGGTAGTTGGGAACCCCACCCATAAGGACGTAAATGATGAGGAATGTAAGAAAGATATAGTATGAGGAATGAAAGTGCGAGAGGCAAAAAAGCGAGAACTTGTATGAAAGAATAATTAGTAAACATAGGCTCCGATTATGTTGGAGGTATAAGTTTAAAAAAAAAAAAAAAAAAAAAAAGAAAAAAAAAAAAAAAAAACCTAACCTAACCTAACCTAACCTAACCTTTTTTTTAATCCTCATGGATGTCCTCCGCCCCGGGGAGGGTGGAGGGGTCTGTCAGATTCTTACTGACTAAAACCACCCCGGTGTTCCGTCTCTCACTTGCACCGGGGATCACGGGAACTGATGTGACTTCCGCGATCCCCAGCTAGTGCCGGCCCGCCTGTGCGGGCCACCTCGCGATAGGGGGGGAGTGAGGTGTTAAACTCCCCCCTTACGTCATAGAGAGGCGCGCGTGGAACACTACGCGCCGCCATCTCGGGTCCTAACAAGTAGAGGGCGACAGATTTCCCCGGATCTGTCGCCCCTGGACCCATTTAGGGGGGCTGGAAGAGGGCGTTGTCCGCCCTCCGCTGACGCCCGGTGCGTCTGCTGCGGATCGGGTTAGCGGAAGCAATCTCCCGCTCCCTTTCCGCAGCCTCCTTCTGCGACATGACTGTTTCGCAGAAGGATACCAACGCGTCCCAGGACTCCTCGCTGCCGACCATCGAGTCGACAACGGCCGGCAGCGACAGGTCACTGCCGACTCCTGAGATGAGGGCACGGCGCGGCTCCTCCCAAGCGGCACACTCTGCCAGCGTGTGCCACGCCGTGTCCTCCCGACAACCTAACCTAACCTTTTTTTTTTTTTTTTTTTGATCACGGGGGGAAATCCTCATGGATGTCCTCCGCCCCGGGGAGGGCGGAGGGGTCTGTCAGACTCTTACTGACTAAAACCACCCCGGTGTTCCGTCTCTCACTTGCACCGGGGATCACGGGAACTGATGTGACTTCCGCGATCCCCGGAACCTTTTTTTTTTTTTTTTTTTTTTTTTCTCGCTGGGAAAATGCATTACGCATGCCCGCTCGCGGGGGACGAGACGGGGTATGTGGGACTCCTGTCAGAATAGCAGTCTACCCACTAAAAACCCAGCGGTGTTCCCGCATCGCCGTGATGGGAGGGTCATGGGAAACCGGCTCAGCCTTTACTTCCACAACCCTCCCGGCGTATGCCCGCCTTATTGGCGGGCCCCGCATGCCCCCCAGTCTGGGGGGTTACGGGAATGGCCGGAACACCTGGCCATTCCCGTCCGACACTGGTGGAGGCCTGTGCAATACAGGCTAGGGTGCCCCCGCAACCGTTGCCTGCTGGCCTCCACCTGGGAGGAGTCGAAGATGACTGTCATACTGACGTCTTCTTCGGCCCCTCCTCCGCCTTCGGAGCGGCGCCGCTTGAGGATCGTCCTCTCGCGCGCGCTCCGCCGCCTCCTTCTGGGACATGACGTGTTCGCAGAAGGAGGCGACTGCCGCCCAGGACCTCTCATCTCCCAGCATGGTGTTGACCAAACCGGGGAGTGAGAGGTCCGGTCCGATCACCGCAATGAGACTGCGGCGCGGCTCAGACCACGACGGGCACACCTCGAGGGTGTGCTGCGCCGTGTCCTCCGCCGCACCACAGCCGTGGCACGACGGTGTCTCCTCCCGTCCGATTCGGTGCAGGTACGATCCGAAGCAACCGTGTCCGGAGAGCACCTGCACGAGACGGAAGGAGAGGAACCCATGCGACCGCTCGAGCCAGTCTCGCAGGACCGGCCGAATCGCGTCGAGGGTTCGGCGGCCGAAGACTGCGGTGGCAAGGTCCCCCATCCAATGGACGACTCTGGCGAGCACCCACGCCTCGAGCTCCCAAGGAGGGGTGCTGGCCAGAGCACATGCTGCCGCAAAGCCCACCGTGCGGTAGGCCCGTGCCACCCGCTGGGCTATGGCCCTTTGGGGTGCCCGCAAGGCGGCGGCGTTCTCCCTCCTATGGAGGGAGTCCTCCCAGATGGGGGCCCCATAGAGGGCAATACTCTTCAAGATGCCGGCATAAAGTTGCCGGCACCGTGCGCTGGGCCCCCCCAAGTTGGGAAGAAGCCACGATAGCGCGCTGGCGGCCTTTAGCAGGCGCGATGACAGCCCGCTAAAATGCGGACCGAAGCGCCACCTGCTGTCAATGACAAGGCCCAGATATTTCATCTGGGCCTTAACCTCAATCCTGACGCCCTCCACGAAGATGTGGGCGTCAGGTGGGGGGCGCTGCCGTGGCCCGTGGAAGAACACGGCCTCGGTCTTGTGCAGCGCCACCGTTAAACCTAGGCGGCGGATCCTCCCCGCGACCAAGGATCCACCCGCCGAAGCCAGGCTGGCCGCCTCCCTGAAACTCCCCCCCCGGGCGGTGAGGAGAGTGTCATCCGCGTAGCAGATGACACTCGTGCCTCGGAGGAGAGTTCCCCGTAAGAGCCAATCATAGCCGATGTTCCACAGGAGAGGTCCTACGACTGACCCCTGTGGAACACCGGCTTCAACGGCGTACCGCCGGACTTGGCCAGTCCTATTTACCAGGAGGATCGCCCGATCCTCCAGGTAGCTGGCCAGCAGACTGCGCAGGTATCGAGGCACTCCGTGGAATCGGAGCGCCTCTAGGATGGTGGAGTGGGGAACGGAGTTGAAGGCATTGGCTATGTCGAATGACACAGCCAACACTCCGTCCCCCGCCTCCATCGCTTCCTTCACCTGGCCCTTAAGGCAGGCCAGCGCGTCCACTGTGGAACGCTCAGCCCGAAAACCGAACTGAGCGTCCGACAAGTCCGGCCCGACATCCCGCAGATGGCCCTTTAGGCGAGCAGCGATTATCCCCTCGAACATTTTGCCGACCTCATCGAGCAGAACGATGGGCCGGTATGCCGAGGGGGAGTCTGCTGGGCGGCCCTCCTTGCGAAGGAGGCACAACTGCCCCTCCTTCCACGGTT
This sequence comes from Polymixis lichenea, assembly GCA_949091785.1. NCBI lineage: Eukaryota > Metazoa > Arthropoda > Insecta > Lepidoptera > Noctuidae > Polymixis > Polymixis lichenea. The sequence continues at coordinate 22,921,041 of OX420951.1, read as the reverse complement.
TCGGAAACCTCCCAGACGCAAGGCATGTGCTGAAGAGGTCCCGAAACCTCTCCGCCATTTGAGTGGCAGCGATTGCCACCACTCTTGCGGGAACACCGTCGGGGCCTGGGGCTGTCTTCTTGGCGCGGATATGGAAAATCGCCGCGCCAAGTTCTGACTCCGTGACAGGAGGGGCCTCCTCCTCTTCCTCGTCTGGCAGAGCTATCCCTTGTGGTGGGACCATCACTGGCGGGGTGAAGTTGCCCCTGCACGGGAACAGGGACTGAACCACCCCGTCCAGGAATGAGGGCTCCAGGGTCTCGGCAACCGGGGGACCAAAGGGGCGCAATTTGTTGCGCGCAGCCTTGTACGGTCTCCCGTAGGGGTCGCTGTCAAGACCCTCCAGCAGCTCGGCTCTCGCCGAGTCCCTGGCGGCGGCGATGGCCCGACTGAGGACCATTTTTGCCTCCATGTATACCTCATAGAGGTGGTCCTCGTCGGACAGATCCCGTCGACGCCGCCGCCGGCTACGCGTATAGGCCCTCTTAGCCTCCACACACGCTGCTCGAAGCCCCGCCAGCTCCACCGACCACCAGTACACGGCACGTTTGGGGTGTGGTCGGCGAGACCGAGGCATGCTAGAGTTGCATACCTCGGTCAGAGACTCCCTCAGCTGCCCCGCTACGGTGTCCACATCCAGGCCGGCGGTTGGCGGCGAAAGCCAGTCCTGGATGAACGCCGCCTCCCCCGCTGCCTCCTTGTCCAGGCGGGTTAGAGCCCACCGCGGGAACGGTGACCGCCCCGAGAGGGGCCGCCTCTCTCCGGGACCACTGGTGGAGATGTCGAACCGCACGTAGCGGTGGTCCGACATAGTCTCCACCAGGTCCACCCGCCAGTTCAACACGCGCGCGGCTAACGCAGGGGTGGCGAAGGTGACGTCCACTATTGAGCCACCCCCACGCCGCACGCATGTCTGGACGCTTCCTCTGTTCAGGAGGGAGAGTCCGGAGGAGGCTGCCCACATCTCAACCGCCCGCCCGCGTGCGTCGGTGGCCGGGTTGCCCCAGGTCACCGACTTGGCATTCAGGTCTCCCAGTACGGAGACCTGACGCGGCGCCGCCCTGCCGACCACGGCGGCCAGGACTCCGAGATAGTTCTCGAAGTCCTGAAGAGGGCGGTTTGGGGAGAAATATACGCCCACAAGGGCTAAGTCTCCCCACGCGGCGGCCACGTATCCCGGTCCCCTCTCTAATAGCGAGAGGGGAGGTGAGTCTGTGGACGACCGCGCCGCGAGTGCCACCGAGTCTTCCTCGTCACCCAGCCAGCTGCTGGGGATCGAGTAGGGCTCGGCGACCACCGCTACGTTCACCAACCATTCGGCCATGACCTGCACTACCAGGTCCTGGGCCGCTCTGCAGTGGTTGGTGTTCGCCTGGATGATGCGATAGTCGTAACCCATTATTCCGACATCGCACCATCCTCCTCAGCTACCGCCGCTGGGGCTGCAGCGGCGACGACGGCGGCGGTGGTGGCAACAGGGCGAACCTGCGCCGGCACTATGCCCTTCCGCACGGGGGGCTTACAGCTCCTGCCCGTCATCCTGTGGTCCGCGGGGCGGCCACTGGCGGCACACGCCGTGCAGTGTGGCGTGGTGGCGCGGCAGGTGACACTCTTGTGTCCTTTTTGCCCGCATTGGTAGCACGTGTCTCCCCAGTCAAATTTGGAGGGACACGTGACCCGGGTGTGGCCGAACGCGAAGCACTTGAAGCAGCGCATTGGCTGGTCTTCAAGTGCCTTGACCACAGCTAAGCTGAGGCCCACCAGCAGCCGTCCCTTGGTCGCAGCAAGGACGGCCCCAGCCGCGGCGACTGGGCACTCGACGCGGATGATGCCCATGCCGCGGCGGCCAAGCCTGATGGCTCCACCTTTCACTGCGCCAGCGTCGCAGCCTCCAGCCGCCGCGATGGCCGCCACCACATCCTCCTTGGTGACCGAATCCTCCAGATCGGCCACCTCCAAGGCTGCGGTCTTAACCGGTCTGACGACCGTCGCCGCATCCGCGATGGCCTCTTGCAACTTTGTTGCGAAGAGGTCCGCATTTGTGCCGCGCTGTTCCCCCGAGAACTCGAAGATTCGAGCCCCGGTTAGGGTTCGGCGGCACGCGACTTTGCTGATCCCCAGCCGGGAGGGATCAGCATTGGTACGAGCCCGTCGTAGGACGGACTCGTACGTCTCGCCCCTCTCCACGGCCTCCGGGGTGATGGTCACCACGACGGCCGCGGTTTTGGGAGGAACTAGCTTCTTCCCGCTGGCTGGAGCCCTTTTGGCTACAGAAGCAGGCTTGGGGGCCGACTTTTCCGGCTTCTTCCCTCCCTTCCCCTTTCCTCTCTTGACCACTTCCGTCCACGCCTGGTTGGACGGGGTGGTGGAGGGAAGAAGGGCGTCTTCCTCCTGCAAGTTCTGGGGGGCTGCTGCAGTGGCAGACGACCCAGACGCTCCCTCCGCACTTGTGGTGCGGATCTGAGGAACCTGCTTGGTCCTCTTGCCCTTGCCTTTGCCCTTAGAGGCCTTTTGGGCCTGGGGCTGCGCACCCGATGCCGGGCCTGCTAGAGGCGCAGGTTCCGATTCCATCGGTGGTGGACTCTTATCCGCCGCTAGCGGCGGGCGGAGCCGCTTTTCCGGCAAGAGCCGGTCCTCAATGCCTGCGAAGCAGGCTCTGGTGAAGGCCCTCTCCTCCATTACAACCTTTCGGATTACATCCTCAAGGTTGGGAGGCGAGGAGGAGGAGCCTCCTACCACTGGACCTGGGGCAGGTTGGGCAGGCCGGGCCGTGACCTCAGCCAGCTTCTGATGTAGCTGGCTGACCTCCGCCTGCAAGCGATCCACCTTCGCCTGCAGCTGCCGCGTCTCGTCCGTGGCCGTCCGCTTCACCAGCTCCAGGACAATGCCGTGCAAACTGGCGGCCCGGCATTTGAGGGCCTTTTGAAAGGTCCCCTTCAAGTTGGAGGACTTTGCGGCGACCTCGAAGACCTCCTCCTTGTCCTCCTGTGCCATGCGCTCCAGTTCCGCCAGGGAGTGGTCAGCATAGAGTACACTGGATGCACCATAGCCAGCCCTCGACCGGGCGGTTTGCACCTGGTGCTCCTTGGCAGCGACCCTCTCCTCCAGGTCTTGCTGGAGTTGCACCCTTTTTGCCAGGTTTAGCTGGCGTTCAGCGTCCACTAAGCCCACATCGTGGGACGAAGCTTTAAAAAACTTCGACCCCTTCTTCGCCTTACTTACGGCCGGATCGTCGGCCCCAGAGGCCACGCTCTCCACGCTCTCCGCGTGTTCGACCGGAGCAGACGTAACACTTCCCACAGGTAGACGCGAAGGTCCGCCTGCAACTGCGCGACCTCGCCTACTCCTGCCCGTTGCCACCTTAGCGGCTGGCAGGTTCTCCTCGCTGCGGGAGCGTGGCGAACGCTTCCTCCTTCCCTTGGAGAGACGCCCAGCCATCCCTTCCTCAGCCCGCGAGCGCTCCGAGCCAACGCTCGCCACGCTCGCCCTCCTCTCGGATGCGGTGTCGGAGTCCGACATAGCACTCTTGCTCATCCGCTCGACCAACACGATCGGCAACTTCTCAAGATTTTTATTTTTAGTATCCATAAAGATTCCCACGAGTGTGGGGGATATAAACGGTCCACCTAGGTTCACCCCCTGTCCCTAGGTAAGTGTAAATTTGTGACCCAACCAGGGGGTCCACTAATCCCTGGCTGGGGGTGCGCTTGTGACTGATGCGCCATCTACAACTAAGAAGCTGCAGATGACACTACTCCTCAGCCATTCATACCCTCGCCGCACACCAAAACTTGGTATTAGAGGAATTTTTTTATAGAGGTTATCTTCCTCGCGATCCGGGCGGTCAAGCCAAGATCCTCGTCCCGTTCCGAGTCATAAAACATGACCATGATCTCGTTACGGATTACGATTTCGACGGTTGCAGTCGGGAGAATCAGATCCCCCGCTGCTAGCCCGTTGGCAGGGTGAGTGCACAACGAGCGCCGCCCATGTTTCTCCACATTTCTGTCTGTATGAAACAGACAGAAATGTGAAGAAACGTCCCACGCCCACTCAACTCACCCTCTGTAAGCAGAGGGGTGAGTGAGCGATCGTGGGGTGGTCTAAGTCGACCGACCCCGGAGCATAAGGCTCCCCCGCCCACGCGCCGGAGCGCACCTCCGACAGGATATTGGCATACGGACAACGACACCCCTTAGGCACACGTACCTAATGGGGGGAAATTGCCCGCACCCCAGGGTGCACCGTCCCACAGACTGGCCTTTCCCCCGGACGCATCCAAGGGAAACTCCAGCCCACGGGCACACGAGGAGGTTTCCTGTCCTAGCACCCCCGATCCCCGGAACCTAACCTAACCTAACCTAACCTTTTTTTTTTTTTTTTTTTTTTTTTTTTTTTTTTCTCGCTGGGAAAATGCATTACGCATGCCCCCTCGCGGGGGACGAGACGGGGTATGTGGAACTCCTGCCAGAATAGCAGTCTACCCACTAAAAACCCAGCGGTGTTCCCGCATCGCCGTGATGGGAGGGCCATGGGAAACTGGCTCAGCCTTTACTTCCACGACCCTCCCGGCGCATGCCCGCCTTGTTGGCGGGGCCCGCATGCCCCCCAGACTGGGGGGCTACGGGAATGGCCGGAACACCTGGCCATTCCCGTCCGACACTGGTGGAGGCCTGTGCAAGACAGGCTAGGGTGCCCCCGCAACCGTTGCCTGCTGGCCTCCACCTGGGAGGAGTCGAAGATGACTGTCATACTGACGTCTTCTTCGGCCCCTCCTCCGCCTTCGGAGCGGCGCCGCTTGAGGATCGTCCTCTCGCGCGCGCTCCGCCGCCTCCTTCTGGGACATGACGTGTTCGCAGAAGGAGGCGACCGAGGCCCAGGACCTCTCATCTCCCAGCATGGTGTTGACCAAACCGGGGAGTGAGAGGTCCGGTCCGATCACCGCAATGAGACTGCGGCGCGGCTCAGACCACGACGGGCACACCTCGAAGGTGTGCTGCGCCGTGTCCTCCGCCGCGCCACAGCCGTGGCACGACGGTGTCTCCTCCCGTCCGATTCGGTGCAGGTACGATCCGAAGCAACCGTGTCCGGACAGCACCTGCACGAGACGGAAGGAGAGGAACCCATGCGACCGCTCGAGCCAGTCTCGCAGGACCGGCCCAATCGCGTCGAGGGTTCGGCGGCCGAAGACTGCGGTGGCAAGGTCCCCCATCCAATGGACGACGATGGCGTCCCTCGCCTCCCGCCGGACGGCCTCCCGCTCTTCCGGGACTGGGCGTTCTCCTCTCGCCCTCCGCCCCGCCGTCCATTCATATACTCTGGCGAGCACCCACGCCTCGAGCTCCCAAGGAGGGGTGCTGGCCAGAGCACATGCTGCCGCAAAGCCCACCGTGCGGTAGGCCCGCGCCACCCGCTGGGCTATGGCCCTTTGGGGTGCCCGCAAGGCAGTGGCGTTCTCCCTCCTGTGGAGGGAGTCCTCCCAGATGGGGGCCCCATAGAGGGCCATACTCCTCAAGATGCCGGCATAAAGTTGCCGGCATCGTGCACTGGGCCCCCCCAAGTTGGGAAGAAGCCACGATAGCGCGCTTGCGGCCTTTAACAGGCGCGACGACAGCCCGCTGAAATGCGGACCGAAGCGCCACCTGCTGTCAATGACAAGGCCCAGATATTTCATCTGGGCCTTCACCTCAATCCTGACGCCCTCCACGAAGATGTGGGCGTCAGGTGGGGGGCGCTGCCGTGGTCCGTGGAAGAACACGGCCTCGGTCTTGTGCAGCGCCACCGTTAAACCTAGGCGGCGAATCCTCCCCGCGACCAAGGATCCGCCCGCCGAGGCCAGGCTGGCCGCCTCCCTGAAACTCCCCCCCCCGGGCGGTGAGGAGAGTGTCATCCGCGTAGCAAATGACACTCGTGCCTCGGAGGAGAGTTCCCCGTAAGAGCCAATCATAGCCGATGTTCCACAGGAGAGGTCCTACGACTGACCCCTGTGGAACACCGGCTTCAACGGCGTACCGCCGGACTTGGCCAGTCCTATTTACCAGGAGGATCGCCCGGTCCTCCAGGTAGCTGGCCAGCAGACTGCGCAGGTATCGAGGCACTCCGTGGAATCGGAGCGCCTCTAGGATGGTGGAGTGGGGAACGGAGTTGAAGGCATTGGCTATGTCGAATGACACAGCCAACACTCCTTCCCCCGCCTCCATCGCTTCCTTCACCTGGCCCTTAAGGCAGGCCAGCGCGTCCACTGTGGAACGCTCAGCCCGAAAACCGAACTGAGCATCCGACAAGTCCGGCCCGACATCCCGCAGATGGCCCTTTAGGCGAGCAGCGATTATCCCCTCGAACATTTTGCCGACCTCATCGAGCAGAACGATGGGCCGGTATGCCGAGGGGGAGTCTGCTGGGCGGCCCTCCTTGCGAAGGAGGCACAACTGCCCCTCCTTCCACGGTTTCGGAAACCTCCCAGACGCAAGGCATGCGCTGAAGAGGTCCCGAAACCTCTCCGCCATTTGAGTGGCAGCGATCGCCACCACTCTTGCGGGAACACCGTCGGGGCCTGGAGCTGTCTTCTTGGCGCGGATATGGAAAATTGCCGCGCCAAGTTCCGACTCCGTGACAGGAGGGGCCTCCTCCTCTTCCTCGTCTGGCAGAGCTATGCCTTGTGGTGGGACCATCACTGGCGGGGTGAAGTTGCCCCTGCACGGGAACAGGGACTGAACCACCCCATCCAGAAATGAGGGCTCCAGGGTCTCGGCAACCGGGGGACCAAAGGGGCGCAATTTGTTGCGCGCAGCCTTGTACGGTCTCCCGTAGGGGTCGTTGTCAAGACCCTCCAGCAGCTCGGCTCTCGCCGAGTCCCTGGAGGCGGCGATGGCCCGACTGAGGACCATTTTTGCCTCCATGTATACCACATAGAGGTGGTCCTCGTCGGACAGATCCCGTCGACGCCGCCGCCGGCTACGCGTGTAGGCCCTCTTTGCCTCCACACACGCTGCTCGAAGCCCCGCCAGCTCCACCGACCACCAGTACACGGCACGTTTGGGGTGTGGTCGGCGAGACCGAGGCATGCTAGAGTTGCATACCTCGGTCAGAGACTCCCTCAGCTGCCCCGCTACGGTGTCCACATCCAGGCCGGCGGTTGGCGGCGAAAGCCAGTCCTGGATGAACGCCGCCTCCCCCGCTGCCTCCCTGTCCAGGCGGGTTAGAGCCCACCGCGGGAACGGTGACTGCCCCGAGAGGGGCCGCCTCTCTCCGGGACCACTGGTGGAGATGTCGAACCGCACGTAGCGGTGGTCCGACATAGTCTCCACCAGGTCCACCCGCCAGTTCAACACGCGCGCGGCTAACGCGGGGGTGGCGAAGGTGACGTCCACTATTGAGCCACCCTCACGCCGCACGCATGTCTGGACGCTTCCTCTGTTCAAGAGGGAGAGTCCGGAGGAGGCTGCCCACATCTCAACCGCCCGCCCGCGTGCGTCGGTGGCCGGGTTGCCCCAGGTCACCGACTTGGCCTCTGAAGGAGCTAGAGCCCCAACTGAGAGGACTCTACACCGCGTGCCTTGAGCAGGGCCAGTTTCCCACTTTGTGGAAATCTGGTCGTCTGGTCCTGCTCAAGAAGGTGGGGCGCCCGGCGGACTCGCCGTCCGCATACAGGCCCATAGTGCTGCTCGACGAGGTGGGCAAGATGTTTGAGCGGATAATCGCTGCCCGCCTCGTCGGCGACTTAAGCAGGGAGGGGCCTGACCTAGCCGAGAGCCAGTTCGGCTTTCGGCACGGGCGCTCCACCATCCACGCGATATCGCGGGTGAGAGTCCTGGCGGAGGAAGCGGTGTCCCGGGGCGGGGTGATGTTGGCGGTGTCCTTGGACATCTCCAACGCCTTCAACACCCTGCCCTGGAGCTGCATTCGGGAGGCACTGCAGTATCATCGGGTGCCTTCCTACCTCCGCCGCATCGTTGGGGCTTATTTGGCGGAAAGGTGTGTCACCTACACGGGACGTGATGGCGGAAACCAGCGCCGCATGTCGTGCGGTGTTCCACAGGGTTCGGTTGTGGGACCGCTCCTGTGGAACATCGGGTACGACTGGGTGCTGAGGGGCGAGCTCCAGCCGGGCGTGGACTTGACGTGTTATGCGGATGACACGCTGGTCACTGCCCGGGGGAGCTCGTACAGGGAGGCAGCGTTGCTGGCGACGGCTGCGGTGTCACAGGTCGTGACCCGCATACGGCGCCTAGGCCTGGAGGTGGCCCTCAACAAGTCGGAGGCCATGGTCTTTCATGGCCCCCGGCGGGCGCCACCGCTGGGATCACACATCGTGGTCGGGGGGTCCCGAATTGCTGTCGAGTCAACCATGAAGTATCTTGGATTGGTGCTCGACAGCCGGTGGGATTTCGGCCCCCACTTCCAGCGGCTGGTGCCCAAGTTGATGGGCGCGGCTGGGGCGCTGTCAACGCTGCTTCCCAATCTGGGGGGCCCGAGCGCCGCCTGTAGGCGGCTCTACGTGGGGATCGTGCGATCGATGGCCCTGTATGGGGCCCCGATCTGGGCGGCTGACCTGACGGCCGGCAGCATCGCTGTCCTGCGAAGGCCACAGCGAACGATGGCCGTCAGAGTCATTAGGGGGTATCGCACGATCTCCTACGAGGCGGCTTGTGTACTGGCTGGATCCCCGCCCTGGGACCTCGAGGCGAAGGTACTCGCGTCACTGTATCGGTGGCGCGAGGACTCGAGGGCGCGGGGCGAGTGGCTGACGCAGCGACATTTGGAGTTGCGTCGGTCACAGCTTCGCGCAGCCTTGGTGGCGGAATGGCGGGACAGGCTTTCACGCCCTACCGCCGGCCCCGCTACCATCGGGGCGGTCCGGCCAGTACTCGAGCGCTGGCTCGGGAGGAGGCACGGCTCCCTGTCGTTTCGGGTGACGCAGGTGCTCTCGGGGCATGGTTGCTTCGGGAAGTACCTGTGTCGCATAAACAGGGAGCCGGACGCTCGGTGTCACCACTGCGTCGACTGTCGGGAGGACACGGCGTGGCACACGCTGGTAGAGTGTGCCGCTTGGGAGGAGCCGCGCCGTGCCCTCATCTCAGGAGTCGGCAGTGACCTGTCGCTGCCGGCCGTTGTCGACTCGATGGTCGGCAGCGAGGAGTCCTGGGACGCGGTGGTATCCTTCTGCGAAAGAGTCATGTCGCAGAAGGAGGCTGCGGAGAGGGAGCGGGAGATTGCTTCCGCTAACCCGATCCGCAGCAGACGCACCGGGCGTCGGCGGAGGGCGGACAACGCCCTCTTCCAGCCCCCCTAAATGGGTCCAGGGGCAACGGATCTGGGGAAATTCGTTGCCCCCTACTTCTTAGGACCCGAGATGGCGGCGCGTAGTGTTCCACGCGCGCCTCTCTATGACGTAAGGGGGGAGTTTAACACCTCACTCCCCCCCTATCGCGAGGTGGCCCGCAGAGGCGGGCCGGCACTAGCCGGGGATCGCGGAAGTCACACTAGTTCCCGTGATCCCCGGTGCAAGTGAGAGACGGAACACCGGGGTGGTTTTAGTCAGTAAGAGTCTGACAGACCCCTCCGCCCTCCCCAGGGCGGAGGACATCCATGAGGATTTCCCCCCGTCATCAAAAAAAAAAAAAAAAAAAAGGTCACCGACTTGGCATTCAGGTCTCCCAGTACGGAGACCTGACGCGGCGCCGCCCTGCCGACCACGGCGGCCAGGACTCCGAGATAGTTCTCGAAGTCCTGAAGAGGGCGGTTTGGGGAGAAATATACGCCCACAAGGGCTAAGTCTCCCCACGCGGTGGCCACGTATCCCGGTCCCCTCTCTAATAGCGAGAGGGGAGGTGAGTCTGTGGACGACCGCGCCGCGAGTGCCACCGAGTCTTCCTCGTCACCCAGCCAGCTGCCGGGGATCGAGTAGGGCTCGGCGACCACTGCCACGTTCACCAACCATTCGGCCATGACCTGCACTACCAGGTCCTGGGCCGCTCTGCAGTGGTTGGTGTTCGCCTGGATGATGCGATAGTCGTAACCCATTATTCCGACATCGCACCATCCTCCTCAGCTACCGCCGCTGGAGCTGCAGCGGCGACGACGGCGGCGGTGGTGGCAACAGGGCGAACCTGCGCCGGCACTATGCCCTTCCGCACGGGGGGCTTACAGCTCCTGCCCGTCATCCTGTGGTCCGCGGGGCGGCCACTGGTGGCACACGCCGTGCAGTGTGGCGTGGTGGCGCGGCAGGTGACACTCTTGTGTCCCTCTTTCCCGCATTGGTAGCACGTGTCTCCCCAGTCGAATTTGGAGGGACACGTGACCCGGGTGTGGCCGAACGCGAAGCACTTGAAGCAGCGCATTGGCTGGTCTTCAAGTGCCTTGACCACAGCCGAGCTGAGCCCCACGAGCAGCCGTCCCTTGGTCGCAGCAAGGACGTTCCCAGCCGTGGCTACTGGGCACTCGACGCGGATGATGCCCATACCGCGACGGCCGAGCCTGATGGCTCCACCTTTCACCGCGCAAGCGTCACAGCCTCCAGCCGCCGCGACGGCCGCCATCACATCCTCCTTGGTGACCGAATCCTCCAGATCGGCCACCTCCAAGGCTGCGGTCTTAACCGGTCTGACGACCGTCGCCACATCCGCGATGGCCTCTTGCAACTTTGTTGCAAAGAGGTCCGCATTTGTGCCGCGCTGTTCCCCCGAGAACTCGAAAATTCGAGCCCCGGTTAGGGTTCGGCGGCACGCGACTTTGCTGATCCCCAGCCGGGAGGGATCAGCATTGGTACGAGCCCGTCGTAGAATGGACTCGTACGTCTCACCCCGCTCCACGGCCTCCGGGGTGATGGTCACCACGACGGCCGCGGTTTTGGGAGGAACTAGCTTCCTCCCGCTGGCTGGAGCCCTTTTGGCTGCAGAAGCAGTCGCAGTAGGCGGGGGGGCTGACTTTTCCCCCTTCTTCCCTCCCTTCCCTTTTCCTCTCTTGACCACTTCCGTCCACGGCTGGTTGGACGGGGTGGTGGAGGGAAGAAGGGCGTCTTCCTCCTGCGAGTTCTGGGGGGCTGCTGCAGTGGCAGACGACCCAGACGCTCCCTCCACACTTGTAGTGCGGATTTGAGGAGCCTGCTTGGCCCTCTTGCCCTTGCCTTTGCCCTTAGAGGCTTTTTGGGCCTGGGGCTGCGCACCCGATGCCGGGCCTGCTAGAGGCGCAAGTTCTGGCTCCCTCGGTGGTGGAACTTGGTCCGCCGCTAGCGGTGGGCGGAGCCGCTTTTCCGGCAAGAGCCGGTCCTCGATGCCTGCGAAGCAGGCTCTGGTGAAGGCCCTCTCCTCCATTACAACCTTTCGGATCACATCCTCAAGGTTGGAAGGGGAGAAGGAGGAGCGTCCTACCTCTGGACCTGGGGCAGGTTGGGCAGGCCGGGCCGTGACCTCAGCCAGCTTCTGATGTAGCTGGCTGACCTCCGCCTGCAGGCGATCCACCTTCGCTTGCAGCTGCCGCGTCTCGTCCGTGGCCGTCCGCTTCACCAGCTCCAGGACAATGCCGTGCAAACTGGCGGCCCGGCATTTGAGGGCCTTTTGAAAGGTCCCCTTCAAGTTGGAGGACTTTGCGGCGACCTCCAGGACCTCCTGCTTGTCCTCCTGTGCCATGCGCTCCAGTTCTGCGAGGGAGTGGTCAGCATACAGAACAGTGGATGCACCATAGCCAGCCCTCGACCGGGCGGTTTGTACCTGGTGCTCCTTGGCAGCGACCCTCTCCTCCAGGTCTTGCTGGAGTTGCACCCTTTTCGCCAGGTTTAGCTGGCGCTCGGCGTCCACCAAGCCCACATCGTGGGTCGAAGCTTTAAAATACTTCGATCCCTTCTTTGCCTTACTTTCGGCCGGATCGTCGGCCCCAGAGGCCACGCTCTCCACGCTCTCCGTGTGTTCGACCGGAGCAGGCGTAACACTTCCCACAGGGAGACGCGAAGGTCCGCCTGCAACTGCGTGACCTCGCCTACTCCTGCCCGTTGCCACCTTAGCGGCTGGCAGGTTCTCCTCGCTGCGGGAGCGTGGCAAAAGCTTCCTCCTTCCCTTGGAGAGACACCCAGCCATCCCTTCCTCAGCCCGCGAGCGCTCCGAGCCAACGCTCGCCACGCTCGCCCTCCTCTCGGATGCGGTGTCGGAGTCCGACATTGCACCCTTGCTCATCCGCTCGACCAACACGATCGGCAACTTCTCAAAATTTGTATTTTTAATATCCATAGAGATTCCCACGAGTATGGGGGATATAAACGGTCCACCTAGGTTCACCCCCTGTCCCTAGGTAAGTGTAAATTTGTGACCCAACCAGGGGGTCCACTAATCCCTGGCTGGGGGTGCGCTTGTGACTGATGCGCCACCTACAACTAAGAAGCTGCAGATGACACTACTCCTCAGCCATTCATACCCTCGCCGCACACTTAAACTTGGTATTAGAGGAATTTTTTATAGAGGTTATCTTCCTCGCGATCCGGGCGGTCAAGCCAAGATCCTCGTCCCGTTCCGAGTCATAAAACATGACCATGATCTCGTTACGGATTACGATTTCGACGGTTGCAGTCGGGAGAATCAGATCCCCCGCTGCTAGCCCGTTGGCAGGGTGAGTGCACAACGAGCGCCGCCCATGTTTCTCCACATTTCTGTCTGTATGAAACAGACAGAAATGTGGAGAAACGTCCCACGCCCACTCAACTCACCCTCTGTAAGCAGAGGGGTGAGTAAGCGACCGTCAGGCGGTCTAAGTCGACCGACCCCGGAGCAAAAGGCTCCCCCGCCCAACCTAACCTAACCTTTTTTTTTTTTTTTTTTTTTTTTTTCTCGCTGGGAAAATGCATTACGCATGCCCGCTCGCGGGGGACGAGACGGGGTATGTGGGACTCCTGTCAGAATGACAGTCTACCCACTAAAAACCCAGCGGTGTTCCCGCATCGCCGTGATGGGAGGGTCATGGGAAACCGGCTCAGCCTTTACTTCCACAACCCTCCCGGCGCATGCCCGCCTTGTTGTTGGCGGGCCCCGCATGCCCCCTAGGTTGGGGGGTTACGGGAATGGCCGGAACACCTGGCCATTCCCGTCCGACACTGGTGGAGGCCTGTGCAATACAGGCTAGGGTGCCCCCGCAACCGTTGCCTGCTGGCCTCCACCTGGGAGGAGTCGAAGATGACTGTCATACTGACGTCTTCTTCGGCCCCTCCTCCGCCTTCGGAGCGGCGCCGCTTGAGGATCGTCCTCTCGCGCGCGCTCCGCCGCCTCCTTCTGGGACATGACGTGTTCGCAGAAGGAGGCGACCGCCGCCCAGGACCTCTCATCTCCCAGCATGGTGTTGACCAAACCGGGGAGTGAGAGGTCCGGTCCGATCACCGCAATGAGACTGCGGCGCGGCTCAGACCACGACGGGCACACCTCGAGGGTGTGCTGCGCCGTGTCCTCCGCCACGCCACAGCCGTGGCACGACGGTGTCTCCTCCCGTCCGATTCGGTGCAGGTACGATCCGAAGCAACCGTTTCCGGACAGCACCTGGACGACACGGAAGGAGAGGAACCCATGCGACCGCTCGAGCCAGTCTCGCAGGACCGGCCCAATCGCGTCGAGGGTTCGGCGGCCGAAGACTGCGGTGGCAAGGTCCCCCATCCAATGGACGACTATGGCGTCCCTCGCCTCCCGCCGGACGGCCTCCCGCTCTTCCGGGACTGGGCGTTCTCCTCTCGCCCTCCGCCCCGCCGTCCATTCATATACTCTGGCGAGCACCCACGCCTCGAGTTCCCATGGAGGGGTGCTGGCCAGAGCACATGCTGCCGCAAAGCCCACCGTACGGTAGGCCCGCGCCACCCGCTGGGCTATGGCCCTTTGGGGTGCCCGCAAGGCGGCGGCGTTCTCCCTCCTATGGAGGGAGTCCTCCCAGATGGGGGCCCCATAGAGGGCCATACTCTTCAAGATGCCGGCATAAAGTTGCCGGCATCGTGCGCTGGGCCCCCCCAAGTTGGGAAGAAGCCACGATAGCGCGCTGGCGGCCTTTAGCAGGCGCGATGACAGCCCGCTAAAATGCGGACCAAAGCGCCACCTGCTGTCAATGACAAGGCCCAGATATTTCATCTGGGCCTTAACCTCAATCCTGACGCCCTCCACGAAGATGTGGGCGTCAGGTGGGGGGCGCTGCCGTGGCCCGTGGAAGAACACGGCCTCGGTCTTGTGCAGCGCCACCGTCAAACCTAGGCGGCGGATCCTCCCCGCGACCAAGGATCCACCTGCCGAAGCCAGGCTGGCCGCCTCCCTGAAACTCCACCCCCGGGCGGTGAGGAGAGTGTCATCCGCGTAGCAGATGACACTCGTGCCTCGGAGGAGAGTTCCCCGTAAGAGCCAATCATAGCCGATGTTCCACAGGAGAGGTCCTACGACTGACCCCTGCGGAACACCGGCTTCAACGGCGTACCGCCGGACTTGGCCAGTCCTATTTACCAGGAGGATTGCCCGATCCTCCAGGTAGCTGGCCAGCAGACTGCGCAGGTATCGAGGCACTCCGTGGAATCGGAGCGCCTCTAGGATGGTGGAGTGGGGAACGGAGTTGAAGGCATTGGCTATGTCGAATGACACAGCCAACAATCCGTCCCCCACCTCCATCGCTTCCTTCACCTGGCCCTTAAGGCAGGCCAGCGCGTCCACTGTGGAACGCTCAGCCCGAAAACCGAACTGAGCGTCCGACAAGTCCGGCCCGACATCCCGCAGATGGCCCTTTAGGCGAGCAGCGATTATCCCCTCGAACATTTTGCCGACCTCATCGAGCAGAACGATGGGCCGGTATGCCGAGGGGGAGTCTGCTGGGCGGCCCTCCTTGCGAAGGAGGCACAACTGCCCCTCCTTCCACGGTTTCGGAAACCTCCCAGACGCAAGGCATGCGCTGAAGAGGTCCCGAAACCTCTCCGCCATTTGAGTGGCAGCGATTGCCACCACTCTTGCGGGAACACCGTCGGGGCCTGGAGCTGTCTTCTTGGCGCGGATATGGAAAATCGCCGCGCCAAGTTCTGACTCCGTGACAGGAGGGGCCTCCTCCTCTTCCTCGTCTGGCAGAGCTATCCCTTGTGGTGGGACCATCACTGGCGGGGTGAAGTTGCCCCTGCACGGGAACAGGGACTGAACCACCCCGTCCAGGCATGAGGGCTCCAGGGTCTCGGCAACCGGGGGACCAAAGGGGCGCAATTTGTTGCGCGCAGCCTTGTACGGTCTCCCGTAGGGGTCGCTGTCAAGACCCTCCAGCAGCTCGGCTCTCGCCGAGTCCCTGGCGGCGGCGATGGCCCGACTGAGGACCATTTTTGCCTCCATGTATACCTCATAGAGGTGGTCCTCGCCGGACAGATCCCGTCGACGCCGCCGCCGGCTACGCGTATAGGCCCTCTTAGCCTCCACACACGCTGCTCGAAGCCCCGCCAGCTCCACCGACCACCAGTACACGGCACGTTTGGGGTGTGGTCGGCGAGACCGAGGCATGCTAGAGTTGCATACCTCGGTCAGAGACTCCCTCAGCTGCCCCGCTACGGTGTCCACATCCAGGCCGGCGGTTGGCGGCGAAAGCCAGTCCTGGATGAACGCCGCCTCCCCCGCTGCCTCCCTGTCCAGGCGGGTTAGAGCCCACCGCGGGAACGGTGACCGCACCGAGAGGGGCCGCCTCTCTCCGGGACCACTGGTGGAGATGTCGAATCGCACGTAGCGGTGGTCCGACATAGTCTCCACCAGGTCCACCCGCCAGTTCAACACGCGCGTGGCTAACAGGGGTGGCGAAGGTGACGTCCACTATTGAGCCACACCCACGCCGCACGCATGTCTGGACGCTTCCTCTGTTCAAGAGGGAGAGTCCGGAGGAGGCTGCCCACATCTCCACCGCCCGCCCGCGTGCGTCGGTGGCCGGGTTGCCCCAGGTCACCGACTTGGCATTCAGGTCTCCCAGTACGGAGACCTGACGCGGCGCCGCCCTGCCGACCACGGCGGCCAGGACTCCGAGATAGTTCTCGAAGTCCTGAAGAGGGCGGTTCGGGGAGAAATATACGCCCACAAGGGCTAAGTCTCCCCACGCGGCGGCCACGTATCCCGGTCCCCTCTCTAATAGCGAGAGGGGAGGTGAGTCTGTGGACGACCGCGCCGCTAGTGCCACCGAGTCGTCCTCGTCACCCAGCCAGCTGCCGGGGATCGAGTAAGGCTCGGAGACCACCGCTACGTTCACCAACCATTCGGCCATGACCTGCACTACCAGGTCCTGGGCCGCTCTGCAGTGGTTGGTGTTCGCCTGGATGATGCGATAGTCGTAACCCATTATTCCGACATCGCACCATCCTCCTCAGCTACCGCCGCTGGAGCTGCAGCGGCGGCGGCGGTGGTGGCAACAGGGCGAACCTGCGCCGGCACTATGCCCTTCCTCACGGGGGGCTTACAGCTCCTGCCCGTCATCCTGTGGTCCGCGGGGCGGCCACTGGTGGCACACGCCGTGCAGTGTGGCGTGGTGGCGCGGCAGGTGACACTCTTGTGTCCTTTTTGCCCACATTGGTAACACGTGTCTCCCCAGTCGAATTTGGAGGGACACGTGACCCGGGTGTGGCCGAACGCGAAGCACTTGAAGCAGCGCATTGGCTGCTCTTCAAGTTCCTTGACCACAGCTGAGCTGAGTCCCACGAGCAGCCGTCCCTTGGTCGCAGCAAGGACGGCCCCAGCCGCGGCTACTGGGCACTCGACGCGGATGATGCCCATACCACGGCGGCCGAGCCTGATGGCTCCACCTTTCACCGCGCCAGCGTCGCAGCCTCCAGCCGCCGCGATGGCCGCCACCACATCCTCCTTGGTGACCGAATCCTCCAGATCGGCCACCTCCAAGGCTGCGGTCTTAACCGGTCTGACGACCGTCGCCGCATCCGCGATGGCCTCTTGCAACTTTGTTGCAAAGAGGTCCGCATTTGTGCCGCGCTGTTCCCCCGAGAACTCGAAAATTCGAGCCCCGGTTAGGGTTCGGCGGCACGCAACTTTGCTGATCCCCAGCCGGGCGGGATCAGCATTGGTACGAGCCCGTCGTAGAACGGACTCGTACGTCTCACCTCGCTCCACGGCCTCCGGGGTGATGGTCACCACGACGGCCGCAGTTTTGGGAGGAACTAGCTTCCTCCCGCTGGCTGGAGCCCTTTTGGCTGCAGAAGCAGGCTTGGGGGCCGACTTTTCCGGCTTCTTCCCTCCTTTCCCCTTTCCTCTCCTGACCACTTCCGTCCACGGCTGGTTGGACGGGGTGGTGGAGAGAAGAAGGGCGTCTTCCTCCTGTGAGTTCTGGGGGGCTGCTGCAGTGGCAGACGACCCAGACGCTCCCTCCACACTTGTAGTGCGGATTTGAGGAGCCTGCTTGGCCCTCTTGCCCTTGCCTTTGCCCTTAGAGGCTTTTTGGGCCTGGGGCTGCGCACCCGATGCCGGGCCTGCTAGAGGCGCAAGTTCTGGCTCCCTCGGTGGTGGAACTTGGTCCGCCGCTAGCGGTGGGCGGAGCCGCTTTTCCGGCAAGAGCCGGTCCTCGATGCCTGCGAAGCAGGCTCTGGTGAAGGCCCTCTCCTCCATTACAACCTTTCGGATCACATCCTCAAGGTTGGAAGGGGAGGAGGAGGAGCCTCCTACCACTGGACCTGGGGCAGGTTGGGCAGGCCGGGCCGTGACCTCAGCCAGCTTCTGATGTAGCTGGCTGACCTCCGCCTGCAGGCGATCCACCTTCGCTTGCAGCTGCCGCGTCTCGTCCGTGGCCGTCCGCTTCACCAGCTCCAGGGCAATGCCGTGCAAACTGGCGGCCCGGCATTTGAGGGCCTTTTGAAAGGTCCCCTTCAAGTTGGAGGACTTTGCGGCGACCTCCAGGACCTCCTCCTTGTCCTCCTGTGCCATGCGCTCCAGTTCCGCCAGGGAGTGGTCAGCATAGACTACACTGGATGCACCATAGCCAGCCCTCGACCGGGCGGTTTGCACCTGGTGCTCCTTGGCAGCAACCCTCTCCTCCAGGTCTTGCTGGAGTTGCACCCTTTTTGCCAGGTTTAGCTGGCGTTCAGCGTCCACTAAGCCCACATCGTGGGACGAAGCTTTAAAAAACTTCGACCCCTTCTTCGCCTTACTTACGGCCGGGTCGTCGGCCCCAGAGGCCACGCTCTCCACGCTCTCCGCGTGTTCGACCGGAGCAGACGTAACACTTCCCACAGGTAGACGCGAAGGTCCGCCTGCAACTGCGCGACCTCGCCTACTCCTGCCCGTTGCCACCTTAGCGGCTGGCAGGTTCTCCTCGCTGCGGGAGCGTGGCGAACGCTTCCTCCTTCCCTTGGAGAGACGTCCAGCCATCCCTTCCTCAGCCCGCGAGCGCTCCGAGCCAACGCTCGCCACGCTCGCCCTCCTCTCGGATGCGGTGTCGGAGTCCGACATTGCACCCTTGCTCATCCGCTCGACCAACACGATCGGCAACTTCTCAAAATTTTTGTTTTTAATATCCATAGAGATTCCCACGAGTATGGGGGATATAAACGGTCCACCTAGGTTCACCCCCTGTCCCTAGGTAAGTGTAAATTTGTGACCCAACCAGGGGGTCCACTAATCCCTGGCTGGGGGTGCGCTTGTGACTGATGCGCCACCTACAACTAAGAAGCTGCAGATGACACTACTCCTCAGCCATTCATACCCTCGCCGCACACTTAAACTTGGTATTAGAGGAATTTTTTATAGAGGTTATCTTCCTCGCGATCCGGGCGGTCAAGCCAAGATCCTCGTCCCGTTCCGAGTCATAAAACATGACCATGATCTCGTTACGGATTACGATTTCGACGGTTGCAGTCGGGAGAATCAGATCCCCCGCTGCTAGCCCGTTGGCAGGGTGAGTGCACAACGAGCGCCGCCCATGTTTCTCCACATTTCTGTCTGTATGAAACAGACAGAAATGTGGAGAAACGTCCCACGCCCACTCAACTCACCCTCTGTAAGCAGAGGGGTGAGTAAGCGACCGTCAGGCGGTCTAAGTCGACCGACCCCGGAGCAAAAGGCTCCCCCGCCCACGCGCCGGAGCGCACCTCCGACAGGATATTGGCATACGGACAACGACACCCCTTAGGCACACGTACCTAATGGGGGGAAATTGCCCGCACCCCAGGATGCACCGTCCCGCAGACTGGCCTTTCCCCCGGACGCATCCAAGGGAAACTCCAGCCCACGGGCACTCGAGGAGGTTTCCTGTCCTAGCACCCTCCTAACCTAACCTAACCTTTTTTTTTTTTTTTTTTTTTTGATCACGGGGGGAAATCCTCATGGATGTCCTCCGCCCCGGGGAGGGCGGAGGGGTCTGTCAGACTCTTACTGACTAAAACCACCCCGGTGTTCCGTCTCTCACTTGCACCGGGGATCACGGGAACTAGTGTGACTTCCGCGATCCCCGGCTAGTGCCGGCCCGCCTCTGCGGGCCACCTCGCGATAGGGGGGGAGTGAGGTGTTAAACTCCCCCCTTACGTCATAGAGAGGCGCGCGTGGAACACTACGCGCCGCCATCTCGGGTCCTAACAAGTAGGGGGCAACGAATTTCCCCAGATCCGTTGCCCCTGGACCCATTTAGGGGGGCTGGAAGAGGGCGTTGTCCGCCCTCCGCCGACGCCCGGTGCGTCTGCTGCGGATCGGGTTAGCGGAAGCAATCTCCCGCTCCCTCTCCGCAGCCTCCTTCTGCGACATGACTGTTTCGCAGAAGGATACCACCGCGTCCCAGGACTCCTCGCTGCCGACCATCGAGTCGACAACGGCCGGCAGCGACAGGTCACTGCCGACTCCTGAGATGAGGGCACGGCGTGGCTCCTCCCAAGCGGCACACTCTGCCAGCGTGTGCCACGCCGTGTCCTCCCGACACGCCATGTCCTCCCGACAAACCTTTTTTTTTTTTTTTTTTGATGACGGGGGGAAATCCTCATGGATGTCCTCCGCCCCGGGGAGGGCGGAGGGGTCTGTCAGACTCTTACTGACTAAAACCACCCCGGTGTTCCGTCTCTCACTTGCACCGGGGATCACGGGAACTGATGTGACTTCCGCGATCCCCGGCTAGTGCCGGCCCGCCTCTGCGGGCCACCTCGCGATAGGGGGGGAGTGAGGTGTTAAACTCCCCCCTTACGTCATAGAGAGGCGCGCGTGGAACACTACGCGCCACCATCTCGGGTCCTAACAAGTAGAGGGCGACAGATTTCCCCGGATCTGTCACCCCTGGACC
Organism: Polymixis lichenea; assembly: GCA_949091785.1. Classification (NCBI taxonomy): domain Eukaryota; kingdom Metazoa; phylum Arthropoda; class Insecta; order Lepidoptera; family Noctuidae; genus Polymixis; species Polymixis lichenea. The sequence continues at coordinate 22,900,776 of OX420951.1, read as the reverse complement.
CATTTAGGGGGGCTGGAAGAGGGCGTTATCTGCCCTCCGCCGACGCCCGGTGCGTCTGCTGCGGATCGGGTTAGTGGAAGCAATCTCCCGCTCCCTCTCCGCAGACTCCTTCTGCGACATGACTGTTTCGCAGAAGGATACCACCGCGTCCCAGGACTCCTCGCTGCCGACCATCGAGTCGACAACGGCCGGCAGCGACAGGTCACTGCCTACTCTTGAGATGAGGGCACGGCGCGGCTCCTCCCAAGCGGCACACTCTGCCAGCGTGTGCCACGCCGTGTCCTCCCGACAGTCGACGCAGTGGTGACACCGAGCGTCCGGCTCCCTGTTTATGCGACACAGGTACTTCCCGAAGCAACCATGCCCCGAGAGCACCTGTGTCACCCGAAACGACAGGGAGCCGTGCCTCCTCCCGAGCCAGCGCTCGAGTACTGGCCGGACCGCCCCGATGGTAGCGGGGCCGGCGGTAGGGCGTGAAAGCCTGTCCCGCCATTCCGCCACCAGGGCTGCGCGAAGCTGTGACCGACGCAACTCCAAATGTCGCTGCGTCAGCCACTCGCCTCGCGCCCTCGAGTCCTCGCGCCACCGATACAGTGACGCGAGTACCTTCGCCTCGAGGTCCCAGGGCGGGGATCCAGCCAGTACACAAGCCGCCTCGTAGGAGATCGTGCGATACCCCCTAATGACTCTGACGGCCATCGCTCGCTGTGGCCTTCGAAGGACAGCGATGCTGCCGGCCGTCAGGTCAGCCGCCCAGATCGGGGCCCCATACAGGGCCATCGATCGCACGATCCCCACGTAGAGCCGCCTACAGGCGGCGCTCGGGCCCCCCAGATTGGGAAGCAGCGTTGACAGCGCCCCAGCCGCACCCATCAACTTGGGCACCAGCCGCTGGAAGTGGGGGCCGAAATCCCACCGGCTGTCGAGCACCAATCCAAGATACTTCATGGTTGACTCGACAGCAATTCGGGACCCCCCGACCACGATGTGTGATCCCAGCGGTGGCGCCCGCCGGGGGCCATGAAAGACCATGGCCTCCGACTTGTTGAGGGCCACCTCCAGGCCTAGGCGCCGTATGCGGGACACGACCTGTGACACCGCAGCCGTCGCCAGCAACGCTGCCTCCCTGTACGAGCTCCCCCGGGCCGTGACCAACGTGTCATCCGCATAACACGTCAAGTCCACGCCCGGCTGGAGCTCGCCCCTCAGCACCCAGTCGTACCCGATGTTCCACAGGAGCGGTCCCACGACCGAACCCTGTGGAACACCGCACGACATGCGGCGCTGGTTTCCGCCATCACGTCCCGTGTAGGTGACACACCTTTCCGCCAAATAAGCCCCAACGATGCGGCGGAGGTAGGAAGGCACCCGATGATACTGCAGTGCCTCCCGAATGCAGCTCCAGGGCAGGGTGTTGAAGGCGTTGGAGATGTCCAAGGACACCGCCAACATCACCCCGCCCCGGGACACCGCTTCCTCCGCCAGGACTCTCACCCGCGATATTGCGTGGATGGTGGAGCGCCCGTGCCGAAAGCCGAACTGGCTCTCGGCTAGGTCAGGCCCCTCCCTGCTTAAGTGGCCGACGAGGCGGGCAGCGATTATCCGCTCAAACATCTTGCCCACCTCGTCGAGCAGCACTATGGGCCTGTATGCGGACGGCGAGTCCACCGGGCGCCCCACCTTCTTGAGCAGGACCAGACGACCAGATTTCCACAAAGTGGGAAACTGGCCCTGCTCAAGGCACGCGGTGTAGAGTCCTCTCAGTTGGGGCTCTAGCTCCTTCAGAGCGAGGGCTAGCACTATGCCGTGTATACCATCGGGCCCCGGAGCCACGTTCTTGGCCCGGAGCCGCATCACGGCCGCCCTCATCTCTGGCTGTGTCACCTCCGGAACGCTGATGGCGCTCTCTTCGGTAGGCTCTGCGGCTGCGGGCAATGCCATCGGCGGCGGAATGTGCTCCACTCTTGCCGGGAAGAGGGCTGCGACGACCTCCTCCAGCAGCTCAGGTTGGAGACTCTCCGTGAGTGGAGGCGCCGCGGCTCGAAGTTTCCCTCGAACCGCACGATACGGGCGCCCCCACGGATCTCCGTCGAGAGTCTCCAACATCTCCTCCCTGGCTCGCGTCCTCGCTTCGCCGATGGCCAGCCACAGAGCCTCCTTAGCCGCGCGGTACACCTCATACCGCGCGGCTTCTTCGTCAGGGACCCGACGACGTCTCCTCCGGTATCGGGTGTACTGGCGTCTGACCGCCACGCACTCGACGCGTAGTCGCGCGATCTCGGCAGACCACCAGTACACCTGGCGCCTTCCTGAATGCGTGTGGACGCGGGGCATGGACGCGTCGCTGATTTGCGTCATCGCCCCGCGGAACCACAGCGCCTCCTCTTCGACGTCGACGGGTCCGATCGTCACCGACTCCCGGGTCCAGGCCTGGACAACAGCGGCCTCCTCGAGAACCTCCTTGTCAATGCGCTTACGCGCCCAACGCGGGCCGTCCGTTCGCGGGGCCAATGGACTGCGGCCGCCAGTGGTCTGGGTGGAGACGTCGAAGCGGATGTATCTGTGATCCGACAACGTCTCCACCTCCACGGCGACACGCCAATCGCGGACACGGCTCGCGACAGCAGGGCTAGCGAACGATACGTCTACGATCGAACCGCCCCGCTGCCGCACGCACGTGTGTACCGAGCCCCGGTTTAGGACGACCAGGCCAGTAGTGACCGCCCACTCCTCCAGCGCCTCACCCCGAGCATCGGTCACCGGGGATCCCCACGCCAAAGACTTGGCGTTGAGATCCCCTAGTAACAGCATGGGGTGAGGGTGGAGTCGGCCTACGATGGCCCCCAACTCGACAAGGAAGTTCTCGAAGTCGGCGAGGCTCTTGTTGGGCGAGAAATACGCCCCAACAGTGCCAATTCCGTCCGCGAGGGCGGCTACCCAGCCGTGACCTCGCGACGGGTTGACGAGAGCCCCGCCAATGATGGCCACCGAGCCGTCCAGATCTCCCACCCAGTTACCCCTGGGGGGGACAAAGTACGGCTCGGCGACCACAGCCACGTCAATCGACCACTCTGCCATGCTCTGGATCAATAAATCCTGAGCTCTGGCAGCGTGGTTGATGTTGCCCTGGAGGAAATGGTAAGGCGCCATTAAGCGCAGTCCATTCCCTCCGTCGCACCATCCGTAGGCCGGGAGTCGGCCGTAGAGCACTGAGGCTGAGGGGGGGGTAACGATCCCCTTGCAGCCTTAGTGCCCCTCCTCTTCTTTTTTTGGGTGGGTGCGCCACAGGCTCTTCCACCCGCCCTGTGCCCGGCGGGCCTCCCTGCAGCTGTACAGAGGCTGCAGTTTGGCGCCGCCGAGCACTGGGCGGACTTATGGCCGGGCTGACCGCAGCGAAAACATTGCTCGCTGCGGTCTGTTGCGGCGGTGCAACCCGCCCGGACATGCCCAATGTCCAGGCAACGGTAGCACCTCAAAGCCCTGGGCTGCAGCAACTTAACTCTTGCTGCAACCCAGCCCACCAATAGCCGCCCAGCGTCGGCGACCTTATTGGCCGCCGCCACCGGGCAACGCACCCATACCACACCGAGCCCGGAAGCGCCAGTGCGGATTTCGCCCACCCGTATGTCATCGGGCGGACATCCACCGGCTCCGGCGATGGCCGCCACAACCTCAGCCGGGGTGATCGAGTCGTCCAGGCCGTCGACTCGCAGCTCAGCTGTCTTTTTCGGCCTGGACACTCGAACGTCCTCCGGGTTAAGGACCTCCCTTAGCTTGGCGGCCAGGATATCCGCCTTCTCGCCGCTAGAGGCACCCGGCACCTCCAGCAGCCGCGCCCCCGTAATCGCCGACCTAAAGCCTAGGCCGGATGGTATGCTGAGGTCGGGAAAAGCGACTTTGGCTTTGGCCTCCAAAAGGACCGTCTTGTAGGAGACGCCCCTCTCGACGGCTCCGGGCTGCAGTGTAATAACCACTGCCGCGGAGCGTGGGGCCCTCACCCTAGGCGGCCTCTGGGTCTTCTGCGTGGCCGGGGCAGATGCCTTAGCGGGTGCAGTTGCTGTTGCCTTCTTCTTACGGCCCCTCTTGACGACCGTTGTCCATGCCTCCGTAGAGGGCCCGGGAGCGGTCGCCGGGGGACCAGCCGTCTGGGAAGTGGGCCCAGGTGCGGACGCCGGGGGAGCAGCCTTCCGGGAAGTGGACGCAGACTTTGCCTTCGCAGGCTGGCTGGCCACTTTCCCGGACCCACTCGGCTCTGCCGCCACAACTGTTGGGCCCGGTTTGGTGGTGCCAGCCAGCCTCCGCTTGTCCGCAGCGAGTGGTGGGCGGAAGGTTTCGGCAGGAAGAAGCCTCCCCTCCATGGCCTCCAACCGAGCCCCCACCATCTGCCCGCACTGCATCATGCAGATGCGCGCGATCTTCTCGATCTCCGCATCCGCAAGTGCAGAGACCGATGATGGGGCCGGCGATGGAGCCGACAACGAGACCGATTGGGTGGCCGCGGGAGCTACCATCTGGGCGGCAAACTGCCGCTTGAGGTCCTCCAACTCTGATTGGAGACGGCGGTTTTCCTCCCACAACTTCGCCGTCTCCTCCGTGCTCGACCGAGTCTGGAGGACCTCAACTGCCTCCCTGATACCATCAGCCGCCTCCTTTAGAGCGCGCGTGAACGTGCCCTTCAAGTTGCCGGATTTAGTGGCAACCTGCAGGACGACGCCCACGCCGTCCAGAACTTGGCGACTGAGCGCCACCGCCGAAACGCTCCCCCCGGCAGCCATTCGGGCTGAGCGTCGCTCCCGCAACTGACGAGCCAACTCTTCAACCTCCTCAGCCGCTCTGGCCTTACGCTGCGCCCGCTTGGCAGCATTTGCCTCAGCCTTATTCGAAGGCAACATAAGTCCCTCGCCGACGTCTGAGAACGTGGGTGCGGAGTCACTGCCCACGCTCTCTACGCTCTGCGCGTGCTCCAGTGGGGCAGGCGTGTCAGGCCGGCATACCGGCACGGACCGATCCCGCTCCAGCAAACGAGCGGACGACCTATTCGCCACCGCGCGACCTCGCCTGCTCCTGCCCGTCGGCACCTTAGCAGCCGGCAGGTTTTCCTCGCTATGGGAGCGAGGCGACCGCTTCCTCCTCCCTTTGGACGGCAAAATACCCTCCGTAGCCCGCGAGCGCTCCGAGCCAACGCTCGCAACGCTAGCGACGCTCATCATCTCGGATGCGGTGTCAGAATCCGACTCCGCACCCACACCTATCCGTTCGATCAGAATGATCGGAACCTTCTCTTTTTTTTTACATTTTGTAGTCTCCATATAAGTCCCACGAGTGTGGGGGATATAAAAAGTCCACCTAGGGTAACCCCCTGTCCCTAGGTAAGTGTACATTTGTATCCCAACCAGGGGGTCCACTAATCCCTGGCTGGGGGTGCGCTTGGGACTGATGCGCCACCTACAACTAAGAAGCTGCAGATGACACTACTCCTCAGCCATTCATACCCTCGCCGCACACCAAAACTTGGTATTAGAGGATTTTTTTATAGAGGTTATCTTCCTCGCGATCCGGGCGGTCAAGCCAAGATCCTCGTCCCGTTCCGAGTCATAAAACATGACCATGATCTCGTTACGGATTACGATTTCGACGGTTGCAGTCGGGAGAATCAAATCCCCCGCTGCTAGCCCGTTGGCAGGGTGAGTGCACAACGGGCGCCGCCCATGTTTCTCCACATGTCTGTCTGTTTGGAACAGACAGACATGTGCAGAAACCTCCTATGCCCACTCAACCCACCCTCTGTAAGCAGAGGGGTGAGTGGACGACCGTCGGGTGGTCTACATAGACCGACCCAAGAGCATAAAGCTCCCCTCCCTACGCAGAAATTCGCCACAGTCAATACCCTCTCCGACATGGAGAGACTATTGACCGTACCCAGGGTGCACCGGCCCAACGACTAGCCTTTCCCCCGAACGTATTCGAAAGGAACGAGCAGCAATCAGGCACACGAGGAGGTTTTCTGCACGCACCCCCTCCCGACAAACCTAACCTAACCTAACCTAACCTTTTTTTTTTTTTTTTTTTTTTTTGATTACGGGGGGAAATCCTCATGGATGTCCTCCGCCCCGGGGAGGGCGGAGGGGTCTGTCAGACTCTTACTGACTAAAACCACCCCGGTGTTCCATCTCTCACTTGCACCGGGGATCACGGGAACTAGTGTGACTTCCGCGATCCCCGGCTAGTGCCGGCCCGCCTCTGCGGGCCACCTCGCGATAGGGGGGTAGTGAGGTGTTAAACTCCCCCCTTACGTCATAGAGAGGCGCGCGTGGAACACTACGCGCCGCCATCTCGGGTCCTAACAAGTAGGGGGCAACGAATTTCCCCAGATCCGTTGCCCCTGGACCCATTTAGGGGGGCTGGAAGAGGGCGTTATCTGCCCTCCGCCGACGCCCGGTGCGTCTGCTGCGGATCGGGTTAGCGGAAGCAATCTCCCGCTCCCTCTCCGTAGCCTCCTTCTGCGACATGACTGTTTCGCAGAAGGATACCACCGCGTCCCAGGACTCCTCGCTGCCGACCATCGAGTCGACAACGGCCGGCAGCGACAGGTCACTGCCGACTCCTGAGATGAGGGCACGGCGCGGCTCCTCCCAAGCGGCACACTCTGCCAGCGTGTGCCACGCCGTGTCCTCCCGACAGTCGACGCAGTGGTGACACCGAGCGTCCGGCTCCCTGTTTATGCGACACAGGTACTTCCCGAAGCAACCATGCCCCGAGAGCACCTGTGTCACCCGAAACGACAGGGAGCCGTGCCTCCTCCCGAGCCAGCGCTCGAGTACTGGCCGGACCGCCCCGATGGTAGCGGGGCCGGCGGTAGGGCGTGAAAGCCTGTCCCGCCATTCCGCCACCAGGGCTGCGCGAAGCTGTGACCGACGCAACTCCAAATGTCGCTGCGTCAGCCACTCGCCCCGCGCCCTCGAGTCCTCGCGCCACCGATACAGTGACGCGAGTACCTTCGCCTCGAGGTCCCAGGGCGGGGATCCAGCCAGTACACAAGCCGCCTCGTAGGAGATCGTGCGATACCCCCTAATGACTCTGACGGCCATCGCTCGCTGTGGCCTTCGCAGGACAGCGATGCTGCCGGCCGTCAGGTCAGCCGCCCAGATCGGGGCCCCATACAGGGCCATCGATCGCACGATCCCCACGTAGAGCCGCCTACAGGCGGCGCTCGGGCCCCCCAGATTGGGAAGCAGCGTTGACAGCGCCCCAGCCGCGCCCATCAACTTGGGCACCAGCCGCTGGAAGTGGGGGCCGAAATCCCACCGGCTGTCGAGCACCAATCCAAGATACTTCATGGTTGACTCGACAGCAATTCGGGACCCCCCGACCACGATGTGTGATCCCAGTGGTGGCGCCCGCCGGGGGCCATGAAAGACCATGGCCTCCGACTTGTTGAGGGCCACCTCCAGGCCGAGGCGCCGTATGCGGGACACGACCTGTGACACCGCAGCCGTCGCCAGCAACGCTGCCTCCCTGTACGAGCTCCCCCGGGCCGTGACCAACGTGTCATCCGCATAACACGTCAAGTCCACGCCCGGCTGGAGCTCGCCCCTCAGCACCCAGTCGTACCCGATGTTCCACAGGAGCGGTCCCACGACCGAACCCTGTGGAACACCGCACGACATGCGGCGCTGGTTTCCGCCATCACGTCCTGTGTAGGTGACACACCTTTCCGCCAAATAAGCCCCAACGATGCGGCGGAGGTAGGAAGGCACCCGATGATACTGCAGTGCCTCCCGAATGCAGCTCCAGGGCAGGGTGTTGAAGGCGTTGGAGATGTCCAAGGACACCGCCAACATCACCCCGCCCCGGGACACCGCTTCCTCCGCCAGGACTCTCACCCGCGATATCGCGTGGATGGTGGAGCGCCCGTGCCGAAAGCCAAACTGGCTCTCGGCTAGGTCAGGCCCCTCCCTGCTTAAGTGGCCGACGAGGTGGGCAGCGATTATCAACCTAACCTAACCTAACCTAACCTAACCTTTTTTTTTTTTTGATCACGGGGGGAAATCCTCATGGATGTCCTCCGCCCCGGGGAGGGCGGAGGGGTCTGTCAGACTCTTACTGACTAAAACCACCCCGGTGTTCCGTCTCTCACTTGCACCGGGGATCACGGGAACTGATGTGACTTCCGCGATCCCCAGCTAGTGCCGGCCCGCCTCTGCGGGCCACCTCGCGATAGGGGGGGAGTGAGGTGTTAAACTCCCCCCTTACGTCATAGAGAGGCGCGCGTGGAACACTACGCGCCGCCATCTCGGGTCCTAACAAGTAGGGGGCAACGAATTTCCCCAGATCCGTTGCCCCTGGACCCATTTAGGGGGGCTGGAAGAGGGCGTTATCTGCCCTCCGCCGACGCCCGGTGCGTCTGCTGCGGATCGGGTTAGCGGAAGCAATCTCCCGCTCCCTCTCCGCAGCCTCCTTCTGCGACATGACTGTTTCGCAGAAGGATACCACCGCGTCCCAGGACTCCTCGCTGCCGACCATCGAGTCGACAACGGCCGGCAGCGACAGGTCACTGCCGACTCCTGAGATGAGGGCACGGCGCGGCTCCTCCCAAGCGGCACACTCTGCCAGCGTGTGCCACGCCGTGTCCTCCCGACAGTCGACGCAGTGGTGACACCGAGCGTCCGGCTCCCTGTTTATGCGACACAGGTACTTCCCGAAGCAACCATGCCCCGAGAGCACCTGTGTCACCCGAAACGACAGGGAGCCGTGCCTCCTCCCGAGCCAGCGCTCGAGTACTGGCCGGACCGCCCCGATGGTAGCGGGGCCGGCGGTAGGGCGTGAAAGCCTGTCCCGCCATTCCGCCACCAGGGCTGCGCGAAGCTGTGACCGACGCAACTCCAAATGTCGCTGCGTCAGCCACTCGCCCCGCGCCCTCGAGTCCTCGCGCCACCGATACAGTGACGCGAGTACCTTCGCCTCGAGGTCCCAGGGCGGGGATCCAGCCAGTACACAAGCCGCATCGTAGGAGATCGTGCGATACCCCCTAATGACTCTGACGGCCATCGCTCGCTGTGGCCTTCGCAGGACAGCGATGCTGCCGGCCGTCAGGTCAGCCGCCCAGATCGGGGCCCCATACAGGGCCATCGATCGCACGATCCCCACGTAGAGCCGCCTACAGGCGGCGCTCGGGCCCCCCAGATTGGGAAGCAGCGTTGACAGCGCCCCAGCCGCGCCCATCAACTTGGGCACCAGCCGCTGGAAGTGGGGGCCGAAATCCCACCGGCTGTCGAGCACCAATCCAAGATACTTCATGGTTGACTCGACAGCAATTCGGGACCCCCCGACCACGATGTGTGATCCCAGTGGTGGCGCCCGCCGGGGGCCATGAAAGACCATGGCCTCCGACTTGTTGAGGGCCACCTCCAGGCCGAGGCGCCGTATGCGGGACACGACCTGTGACACCGCAGCCGTCGCCAGCAACGCTGCCTCCCTGTACGAGCTCCCCCGGGCCGTGACCAACGTGTCATCCGCATAACACGTCAAGTCCACGCCCGGCTGGAGCTCGCCCCTCAGCACCCAGTCGTACCCGATGTTCCACAGGAGCGGTCCCACGACCGAACCCTGTGGAACACCGCACGACATGCGGCGCTGGTTTCCGCCATCACGTCCCGTGTAGGTGACACACCTTTCCGCCAAATAAGCCCCAACGATGCGGCGGAGGTAGGAAGGCACCCGATGATACTGCAGTGCCTCCCGAATGCAGCTCCAGGGCAGGGTGTTGAAGGCGTTGGAGATGTCCAAGGACACCGCCAACATCACCCCGCCCCGGGACACCGCTTCCTCCGCCAGGACTCTCACCCGCGATATCGCGTGGATGGTGGAGCGCCCGTGCCGAAAGCCAAACTGGCTCTCGGCTAGGTCAGGCCCCTCCCTGCTTAAGTGGCCGACGAGGTGGGCAGCGATTATCAACCTAACCTTTTTTTTTTTTTTTTTTTTTTTTTTTTTCTCGCTGGGAAAATGCATTACGCATGCCCGCTCGCGGGGGACGAGACGGGGTATGTGGGACTCCTGCCAGAATGGCAGTCTACCCACTAAAAACCCAGCGGTGTTCCCGCATCGCCGTGATGGGAGGGTCATGGGAAACCGGCTCAGCCTTTACTTCCACGACCCTCCCGGCGTATGCCCGCCTTGTTGGCGGGCCCCGCATGCCCCTCAGGTTGGGGGGCTACGGGAATGGCCGGAACACCTGGCCATTCCCGTCCGACACTGGTGGAGGCCTGTGCAAGACAGGCTAGGGTGCCCCCGCAACCGTTGCCTGCTGGCCTCCACCTGGGAGGAGTCGAAGATGACTGTCATACTGACGTCTTCTTCGGCCCCTCCTCCGCCTTCGGAGCGGCGCCGCTTGAGGATCGTCCTCTCGCGCGCGCTCCGCCGCCTCCTTCTGGGACATGACGTGTTCGCAGAAGGAGGCGACTGCCGCCCAGGACCTCTCATCTCCCAGCATGGTGTTGACCAAACCGGCGAGTGAGAGGTCCGGTCCGATCACCGCAATGAGACTGCGGCGCGGCTCAGACCACGACGGGCACACCTCGAGGGTGTGCTGCGCCGTGTCCTCCGCCGCGCCACAGCCGTGGCACGACGGTGTCTCCTCCCGTCCGATTCGGTGCAGGTACGATCCGAAGCAACCGTGTCCGGAGAGCACCTGCACGAGACGGAAGGAGAGGAACCCATGCGACCGCTCGAGCCAGTCTCGCAGGACCGGCCCAATCGCATCGAGGGTTCGGCGGCCGAAGACTGCGGTGGCAAGGTCCCCCATCCAATGGACGACGATGGCGTCCCTGGCCTCCCGCCGGACGGCCTCCCGCTCTTCCGGGACTGGGCGTTCTCCTCTCGCCCTCCGCCCCGCCGTCCATTCATATACTCTGGCGAGCACCCACGCCTCGAGCTCCCAAGGAGGGGTGCTGGCCAGAGCACATGCTGCCGCAAAGCTCACCGTGCGGTAGGCCCGCGCCACCCGCTGGGCTATGGCCCTTTGGGGTGCCCGCAAGGCGGTGGCGTTCTCCCTCCTGTGGAGGGAGTCCTCCCAGATGGGGGCCCCATAGAGGGCCATACTCCTCAAGATGCCGGCATAAAGTTGCCGGCATCGTGCGCTGGGCCCCCCCAAGTTGGGAAGCAGCCACGATAGCGCGCTTGCGGCCTTTAGCAGGCGCGACGACAGCCCGCTGAAATGCGGACCGAAGCGCCACCTGCTGTCAATGACAAGGCCCAGATATTTCATCTGGGCCTTAACCTCAATCCTGACGCCCTCCACGAAAATGTGGGCGTCAGGTGGGGGGCGCTGCCGTGGTCCGTGGAAGAACACGGCCTCGGTCTTGTGCAGCGCCACCGTTAAACCTAGGCGGCGGATCCTCCCCGCGACCAAGGATCCGCCCGCCGAGGCTAGGCTGGCCGCCTCCCTGAAACTCCCCCCCCGGGCGGTGAGGAGAGTGTCATCCGCGTAGCAAATGACACTCGTGCCTCGGAGGAGAGTTCCCCGTAGGAGCCAATCATAGCCGATGTTCCACAGGAGAGGTCCTACGACTGACCCCTGTGGAACACCGGCTTCAACGGCGTACCGCCGGACTTGGCCAGTCCTATTTACCAGGAGGATTGCCCGATCCTCCAGGTAGCTGGCCAGCAGACTGCGCAGGTATCGAGGCACTCCGTGGAATCGGAGCGCCTCTAGGATGGTGGAGTGGGGAACGGAGTTGAAGGCATTGGCTATGTCGAATGACACAGCCAACACTCCGTCCCCCGCCTCCATCGCTTCCTTCACCTGGCCCTTAAGGCAGGCCAGCGCGTCCACTGTGGAACGCTCAGCCCGAAAACCGAACTGAGCATCCGACAAGTCCGGCCCGACATCCCGCAGATGGCCCTTTAGGCGAGCAGCGATTATCCCCTCGAACATTTTGCCGACCTCATCGAGCAGAACGATGGGCCGGTATGCCGAGGGGGAGTCTGCTGGGCGGCCCTCCTTGCGAAGGAGGCACAACTGCCCCTCCTTCCACGGTTTCGGAAACCTCCCAGACGCAAGGCATGCGCTGAAGAGGTCCCGAAACCTCTCCGCCATTTGAGTGGCAGCGATCGCCACCACTCTTGCGGGAACACCGTCGGGGCCTGGAGCTGTCTTCTTGGCGCGGATATGGAAAATTGCCGCGCCAAGTTCCGACTCCGTGACAGGAGGGGCCTCCTCCTCTTCCTCGTCTGGCAGAGCTATGCCTTGTGGTGGGACCATCACTGGCGGGGTGAAGTTGCCCCTGCACGGGAACAGGGACTGAACCACCCCGTCCAGGAATGAGGGCTCCAGGGTCTCGGCAACCGGGGGACCAAAGGGGCGCAATTTGTTGCGCGCAGCCTTGTACGGTCTCCCGTAGGGGTCGTTGTCAAGACCCTCCAGCAGCTCGGCTCTCGCCGAGTCCCTGGCGGCGGCGATGGCCCGACTGAGGACCATTTTTGCCTCCATGTATACCTCATAGAGGTGGTCCTCGTCGGACAAATCCCGTCGACGCCGCCGCCGGCTACGCGTATAGGCCCTCTTAGCCTCCACACACGCTGCTCGAAGCCCCGCCAGCTCCACCGACCACCAGTACACGGCACGATTGGGGTGTGGTCGGCGAGACCGAGGCATGCTAGAGTTGCATACCTCGGTCAGAGACTCCCTCAGCTGCCCCGCTACGGTGTCCACATCCAGGCCGGCGGTTGGCAGCGAAAGCCAGTCCTGGATGAACGCCGCCTCCCCCGCTGCCTCCCTGTCCAGGCGGGTTAGAGCCCACCGCGGGAACGGTGACCGCCCCGAGAGGGGCCGCCTCTCTCCGGGACCACTGGTGGAGATGTCGAACCGCACGTAGCGGTGGTCCGACATAGTCTCCACCAGGTCCACCCGCCAGTTCAACACGCGCGCGGCTAACGCAGGGGTGGCGAAGGTGACGTCCACTATTGAGCCACCCCCACGCCGCACGCATGTCTGGACGCTTCCTCTGTTCAAGAGGGAGAGTCCGGAGGAGGCTGCCCACATCTCCACCGCCCGCCCGCGTGCGTCGGTGGCCGGGTTGCCCCAGGTCACCGACTTGGCATTCAGGTCTCCCAGTACGGAGACCTGACGCGGCGCCGCCCTGCCGACCACGGCGGCCAGGACTCCGAGATAGTTCTCGAAGTCCTGAAGAGGGCGGTTTGGGGAGAAATATACGCCCACAAGGGCTAAGTCTCCCCACGCGGCGGCCACGTATCCCGGTCCCCTCTCTAATAGCGAGAGGGGAGGTGAGTCTGTGGACGCCCGCGCCGCGAGTGCCACCGAGTCTTCCTCGTCACCCAGCCAGCTGCCGGGGATCGAGTAGGGCTCGGCGACCACCGCTACGTTCACCAACCATTCGGCCATGACCTGCACTACCAGGTCCTGGGCCGCTCTGCAGTGGTTGGTGTTCGCCTGGATGATGCGATAGTCGTAACCCATTATTCCGACATCGCACCATCCTCCTCAGCTACCGCCGCTGGAGCTGCAGCGGCGACGACGGCGGCGGTGGTGGCAACAGGGCGAACCTGCGCCGGCACTATGCCCTTCCGCACGGGGGGCTTACAGCTCCTGCCCGTCATCCTGTGGTCCGCGGGGCGGCCACTGGCGGCACACGCCGTGCAGTGTGGCGTGGTGGCGCGGCAGGTGACACTCTTGTGTCCTTTTTGCCCGCATTGGTAGCACGTGTCTCCCCAGTCAAATTTGGAGGGACACGTGACCCGGGTGTGGCCGAACGCGAAGCACTTGAAGCAGCGCATTGGCTGGTCTTCAAGTGCCTTGACCACAGCCGAGCTGAGCCCCACGAGCAGCCGTCCCTTGGTCGCAGCAAGGACGGCCCCAGCCGCGGCTACTGGGCACTCGACGCGGATGATGCCCATACCGCGGCGGCCGAGCCTGATGGCGCCACCTTTCACCGCGCCAGCGTCACAGCCTCCAGCCGCCGCGACGGCCGCCACCACATCCTCCTTGGTGACCGAATCCTCCAGATCGGCCACCTCCAAGGCTGCGGTCTTAACCGGTCTGACGACCGTCGCCACATCCGCGATGGCCTCTTGCAACTTTGTTGCAAAGAGGTCCGCATTTGTGCCGCGCTGTTCCCCCGAGAACTCGAAAATTCGAGCCCCGGTTAGGGTTCGGCGGCACGCGACTTTGCTGATCCCCAGCCGGGAGGGATCAGCATTGGTACGAGCCCGTCGTAGAATGGACTCGTACGTCTCACCCCGCTCCACGGCCTCCGGGGTGATGGTCACCACGACGGCCGCGGTTTTGGGAGGAACTAGCTTCCTTCCGCTGGCTGGAGCCCTTTTGGCTGCAGAAGCAGTCGCAGTAGGCTTGGGGGCTGACTTTTCCCCCTTCTTCCCTCCCTTCCCTTTTCCTCTCTTGACCACTTCCGTCCACGGCTGGTTGGACGGGGTGGTGGAGGGAAGAAGGGCGTCTTCCTCCTGCGAGTTCTGGGGGGCTGCTGCAGTGGCAGACGACCCAGATGCTCCCTCCGCGCTTGTGGTGCGGATTTGAGGAGCCTTCTTGGTCCTCTTACCCTTGCCTTTGCCCTTGGAGGGCTTCGGGGCCTGGGGCTGCGCACCCGATGCCGGTCCTGCTAGAGGCGCAGGTTCCGATCCCATCGGTGGTGGACTTTTATCCGCCGCTAGCGGTGGGCGGAGCCGCTTTTCCGGCAAGAGCCGGTCCTCGATGCCTGCAAAGCAGGCTCTAGTGAAGGCCCTCTCCTCCATGACAACCTTCCGGATTACTTCCTCAAGGTTGGCTGTGGAGGAGGAGGAGCCTCCTACCACCGGACCTGGGCCAGGTTGGGCAGGCCGGGCCGTGACCTCAGCCAGCTTCTGATGTAGCTGGCTGACCTCCGCCTGCAGGCGATCCACCTTCGCCTGCAGCTGCCGCGTCTCGTCCGTGGCCGTCCGCTTCACCAGCTCCAGGACAATGCCGTGCAAGCTGGCGGCCCGGCATTTGAGGGCTTTTTGAAAGGTCCCCTTCAAGTTGGAGGACTTTGCGGCGACCTCGAAGACCTCCTCCTTGTCCTCCTGTGCCATGCGCTCCAGTTCCGCCAGGGAGTGGTCGGCATACAGTACACTGGATGCACCATAGCCAGCCCTCGACCGGGCGGTTTGCACCTGGTGCTCCTTGGCAGCGACCCTCTCCTCCAGGTCTTGCTGGAGTTGCACCCTTTTCGCCAGGTTTAGCTGGCGTTCGGCGTCCACCAAGCCCACATCGTGGGTCGAAGCTTTAAAATACTTCGATCCCTTCTTCGCCTTACTTCCGGCCAGATCATCGGCCCCAGAGGCAACGCTCTCCACGCTCTCCGCGTGTTCGACGGAGGCAGACGTAGCGCTTCCCTCAGGTAGACGAGAAGGTCCGCCTCCAACTGCGCGACCTCGCCTACTCCTGCCCGTCGCCACCTTAGCGGCTGGCAGGTTCTCCTCGCTGCGGGAGCGTGGCGAACGCTTCCTCCTTCCCTTGGAGAGACGCCCAGCCATCCCTTCTTCAGCCCGCGAGCGCTCCGAGCCAACGCTCGCCACGCTCGCCCTCCTCTCGGATGCGGTGTCGGAGTCCGACATTGCACCCTTGCTCATCCGCTCGACCAAAACGATCGGCAACTTCTCAAAATTTGTATTTTTAATATCCATAGAGATTCCCACGAGTATGGGGGATATAAACGGTCCACCTAGGTTCACCCCCTGTCCCTAGGTAAGTGTAAATTTGTGACCCAACCAGGGGGTCCACTAATCCCTGGCTGGGGGTGCGCTTGTGACTGATGCGCCACCTACAACTAAGAAGCTGCAGATGACACTACTCCTCAGCCATTCATACCCTCGCCGCACACCAAAACTTGGTATTAGAGGAATTTTTTATAGAGGTTATCTTCCTCGCGATCCGGGCGATCAAGCCAAGATCCTCGTCCCGTTCCGAGTCATAAAACATGACCATGATCTCGTTACGGATTACGATTTCGACGGTTGCAGTCGGGAGAATCAGATCCCCCGCTGCTAGCCCGTTGGCAGGGTGAGTGCACAACGAGCGCCGCCCATGTTTCTCCACATTTTCTGTCTGTATGAAACAGACAGAAATGTGGAGAAACGTCCCACGCCCACTCAACTCACCCTCTGTAAGCAGAGGGGTGAGTAAGCGACCGTCAGGCGGTCTAAGTCGACCGACCCCGGAGCAAAAGGCTCCCCCGCCCACGCGCCGGAGCGCACCTCCGACAGGATATTGGCATACGGACAACGACACCCCTTAGGCACACGTACCTAATGGGGGGAAATTGCCCGCACCCCAGGGTGCACCGTCCCGCAGACTGGCCTTTCCCCCGGACGCATCCAAGGGAAACTCCAGCCCACGGGCACACGAGGAGGTTTCCTGTCCTAGCACCCCTTATCAACCTAACCTAACCTAACCTAACCTAACCTTTTTTTTTTTTTGATCACGGGGGGAAATCCTCATGGATGTCCTCCGCCCCGGGGAGGGCGGAGGGGTCTGTCAGACTCTTACTGACTAAAACCACCCCGGTGTTCCGTCTCTCACTTGCACCGGGGATCACGGGAACTGATGTGACTTCCGCGATCCCCAGCTAGTGCCGGCCCGCCTCTGCGGGCCACCTCGCGATAGGGGGGGAGTGAGGTGTTAAACTCCCCCCTTACGTCATAGAGAGGCGCGCGTGGAACACTACGCGCCGCCATCTCGGGTCCTAAGAAGTAGGGGGCAACGAATTTCCCCAGATCCGTTGCCCCTGGACCCATTTAGGGGGGCTGGAAGAGGGCGTTGTCCGCCCTCCGCCGACGCCCGGTGCGTCTGCTGCGGATCGGGTTAGCGGAAGCAATCTCCCGCTCCCTCTCCGCAGCCTCCTTCTGCGACATGACTGTTTCGCAGAAGGATACCACCGCGTCCCAGGACTCCTCGCTGCCGACCATCGAGTCGACAACGGCCGGCAGCGACAGGTCACTGCCGACTCCTGAGATGAGGGCACGGCGCGGCTCCTCCCAAGCGGCACACTCTGCCAGCGTGTGCCACGCCGTGTCCTCCCGACAGTCGACGCAGTGGTGACACCGAGCGTCCGGCTCCCTGTTTATGCGACACAGGTACTTCCCGAAGCAACCATGCCCCGAGAGCACCTGTGTCACCCGAAACGACAGGGAGCCGTGCCTCCTCCCGAGCCAGCGCTCGAGTACTGGCCGGACCGCCCCGATGGTAGCGGGGCCGGCGGTAGGGCGTGAAAGCCTGTCCCGCCATTCCGCCACCAGGGCTGCGCGAAGCTGTGACCGACGCAACTCCAAATGTCGCTGCGTCAGCCACTCGCCCCGCGCCCTCGAGTCCTCGCGCCACCGATACAGTGACGCGAGTACCTTCGCCTCGAGGTCCCAGGGCGGGGATCCAGCCAGTACACAAGCCGCCTCGTAGGAGATCGTGCGATACCCCCTAATGACTCTGACGGCCATCGCTCGCTGTGGCCTTCGCAGGACAGCGATGCTGCCGGCCGTCAGGTCAGCCGCCCAGATCGGGGCCCCATACAGGGCCATCGATCGCACGATCCCCACGTAGAGCCGCCTACAGGCGGCGCTCGGGCCCCCCAGATTGGGAAGCAACGTTGACAGCGCCCCAGCCGCGCCCATCAACTTGGGCACCAGCCGCTGGAAGTGGGGGCCGAAATCCCACCGGCTGTCGAGCACCAATCCAAGATACTTCATGGTTGACTCGACAGCAATTCGGGACCCCCCGACCACGATGCGTGATCCCAGCGGTGGTGCCCGCCGGGGGCCATGAAAGACCATGGCCTCCGACTTGTTGAGGGCCACCTCCAGGCCTAGGCGCCGTATGCGGGTCACGACCTGTGACACCGCAGCCGTCGCCAGCAACGCTGCCTCCCTGTACGAGCTCCCCCGGGCCGGGACTAACATCCTGCAAACCAACCTCCAGCACAGCCAATCTGCGTCGGCCACCTTGCGCAGAGTGCTGGAGAAAAACCAACACCAACATGGCAACACCATCGCCCTCATCCAAGAGCCGTGGATCAGGGGTGGCAAAATATGCGGTCTTGGTAACATCGGAGGTAAGTTGCTGCTGGACACCTCCGTAAGTAATCCGCGCACTTGCATTTTTGTCCCAAAACATGTACCTAACCTTTTAATTAACGAATTCTGTTCAAGGGACCTGACAGCAATCAGGCTTTTCAGAACCGAACAGGAACTCCCGGACATCGTACTAGCCTCGGCATACCTGCCAGGCGACGAGGACGTGCCTCTGCCAGAGCTCGCGTCATTGGTTGAGTACTGTGAAAAGGAGAAACTGGAACTAATCATCGCGACAGACTCCAATGCGCATCACACGCTCTGGGGTAATGTCAAAACTAACAACCGAGGTGAGGTAATGCTTGATTTTATTCTTAGTAATAACCTTGTTTTACTCAACAAGGGCTCTGAACCTACCTTCATAAACGCGAGATCGCAAACAATAATAGACTTAACTATAACAACCATAGGTATCTCCAACTGCATACAGGACTGGCATGTATCCAACGAGATATCATGCTCGGACCACAGATGGATACGCTATACCATCAACTTCAACCTAACCAAACCACAGCCGAGAAGGGTTCCTCGCAACACAGACCAAGCCAAGTTTATTAAACTCGTCGAGGCTGAACTGGGTAGATTACCCATTCTTCCGGCTGAAATACCAGTAACCAATTTAGATGAACATGTAAACAACATCACATCTATCCTTCTATCTAGCTATGAACAGTCGTGCCCCCTCACGGTACCTAGGCAGGGAGCTCGCCATTCCTGGTGGAGTCCTGAGCTGGAAAGACACCGACGCAAGCTGAGAAGACTGTTCAACAGAGCTAGGAACACACGGTCGCCAATAGATTGGGACCGCTATACAACAGCTCGTAAAACATACAAAAAACTGATACGCCTCAGAAGGAAGAATGGTTGGAGGCGATTCTGTACTAACATCGAAAGCAACAACCAGGCAATGAGAGTCAAAACCTGTCTTGCTCAAGAGACAGACCACTCAATAGGAAGCCTGAAAAAACCAGATAACACCTACACTACAAACGACGCTGAAACAAGCGAGCTACTTCTAACCACCCACTTCCCAGGATGTCAGACGGACACCCAGCAAAGCTGGGAACCACATGGGGAGAGGGTCACTAGTAGCTTGGATTGGGAGGTGGCGTTAGAAGTAATTGACAAAGACAAATTAACATGGGCAATCAACACCTTCTTACCTTTCAAGGCAGCAGGGCTGGACGGTATTTTCCCAGCTCTGCTCAGGTGGAGTCAGGATCTACTGGCTGATCACCTCGTTAAGGTGTTTCGGGCCTGCCTGGCCCACCGTTACATCCCCTTGAACTGGCGAGAGGTGAAAATAATCTTCATACCGAAACCAGGTAGGGGTGACTACACCCAACCCAAGTCCTTTAGACCCATAAGCCTCTCCTCGTTCTTCCTGAAGACACTGGAGAGGCTGGGGGATAGGAAGATTAGGTCCCAAATTTCGGTACAAAGACCCTTACATCCTAATCAACACGCCTACTGTGCAGGCAAATCAACTGAATCAGCACTCCATAGCGTAGTATCACGCATAGAAAATGCTCTTAAAGCTAAAACCCCAACCCTAGGCGCCTTCATTGATATAGAAGGTGCTTTTGACAAAACTAACTTCGTCAGCATCGAGCAGGCACTTGCCACGCACGGTGTTGCGCGAACACTCATAGAATGGATTAATAACATGTTAAAATACCGTGCTATTCAATTTACCGTGAACACCACCACACGAGGTATCGTGAGTAGAGGCTGCCCACAGGGTGGGGTGCTGTCACCACTACTGTGGAATCTAGTCGTAAATGAGCTCATCGCAGAGCTCAACGCTAGCAGTCTGTACTCGGTGGGATACGCGGATGACTTAGCAATTTTAATCTCGGGGAAATTTGAGGGCATCTTGTGCGATCTCATGAGAAGAGCCTTCAAAATAATCGAGAGTTGGTGCACGAAACACGAACTATCGGTTAACCCCTTGAAAACAGAACTTATAATGTTCACCAACAAAAGAACCATGGGACCCCATAGGCTTCCAAAACTTTTCAACACAGAATTAACACTTACAGACGAAGTCAAGTACTTGGGGGTGATCCTTGACAGCAAACTACTCTAGAATAAGCATCTTGACTACAAACTGAATAAAAGCACAATTGCACTATACCAATGTAAAAAAATGCTAGGAAAAACTTGGGGGCTCTCTCCGAAGATTACTCTGTGGCTATATAAAGCGGTGATCAGGCCAATGTTGGCGTATGGCGCTCTGGTTTGGTGGACGAGGACTGAGCTCTCGACCACCATCGCTAGACTGCAACGCTTCCAACGACTGGCCTGCTCAGCCACCACTGGCTGCATGAGAACCACCCCAACAGCAGCCATGGAGGTAGCCCTTCAATTAACTCCCCTTGACCTGTACATACAGCAGGAGGCGGCTTTGGCTGCCATCAGATTAATGCATCTGGGCATATGGGGCAAGAATTTAACCAGTCCACACGCTAACATCCTGGATCGGGCGATTGAGTACCAGCCGCTCATCGTTGCCCCGTGTGATAGAACACCAAACCAACCTATGTTCAACAAAAACTATACCATACAAATAATAGAGGAGAAGAGGGATCAGTCAGGAGCCAAGGAAGTGCGCATCTATACAGACGGCTCAAAAACACAAACCGGTTCAGGTGCTGGCGCACATTCCCTTGACCTCAACATTAACTTTCACATACCGCTAGGCACACACAGCTCAATCTTTCAATGCGAATGTGTTGCCTTAACACAAGCCGCAGCAGCAGTAAAGCGCTTAGGCATCCGGAATTACGGCGTTAAATTCGTATCCGACAGCCTATCTGTGCTCAAAGCTCTAGCAAACAAACAAACCAATAACAAACTAATCTTTGAGTGCCATCAAGCTCTGGAGAGTTTATCGACGTCCAATCGTATTACACTCCAGTGGATCAAGGGGCATAGTGAATCCTTAGGTAATGATGCCGCCGATGAACTTGCGAAGAGAGGCTCCGATATGAAAGTGCTAGGCCCGTACCCACTTCTCCCCCTGCCTTTCTCACAACTTCGTGCGTGGATTCGCCAAAGATCAACCGAACTTCATAACAACAGATGGTCACGGGCAACAGACTGTAGACAGTCAAAATTGGCTTTACCAACTGTAAACCCGCGATTAACCAAAAAACTTCTTAGCCTGAGCAGAAATAACCTTAGAATAATCATAGGAACAATTACGGGCCACAACCACCTTAACAAACATCTTTATAACATAGGCGCCACAGACAGCCCGCTTTGCAGGGGCTGCCTGGACGCCGAGGAATCAGCCACCCACGTCATCCTGGACTGCGAGGCTGTGGCTACTCAACGTGAAGAAATCCTCGGAACAGTGAGGTCGCTCCGCGAAGCCTGCGAAGCCCCCAGGAAACTTCTGAGCTTCTGGGCGGAGCTAGGCTGGCTCTGTTAGCCAGAATCCCCACGCACAACGGACCGAGTGGGAGTCTACGTGCGGAGAAGGGAGTCCAATCATCATCATCATCATCATCATCCCCCGGGCCGTGACCAACGTGTCATCCGCATAACACGTCAAGTCCACGCCCGGCTGGAGCTCGCCCCTCAGCACCCAGTCGTACCCGATGTTCCACAGGAGCGGTCCCACGACCGAACCCTGTGGAACACCGCACGACATACGGCGCTGGTTTCCGCCATCACGTCCCGTGTAGGTGACACACCTTTCCGCCAAATAAGCCCCAACGATGCGGCGGAGGTAGGAAGGCACCCGATGATACTGCAGTGCCTCCCGAATGCAGCTCCAGGGCAGGGTGTTGAAGGCGTTGGAGATGTCCAAGGACACCGCCAACATCACCCCGCCCCGGGACACCGCTTCCTCCGCCAGGACTCTCACCCGCGATATCGCGTGGATGGTGGAGCGCCCGTGCCGAAAGCCGAACTGGCTCTCGGCTAGGTCAGGCCCCTCCCTGCTTAAGTGGCCGACGAGGCGGGCAGCGATTATCCGCTCAAACATCTTGCCCACCTCGTCGAGCAGCACTATGGGCCTGTATGCGGACGGCGAGTCCGCCGGGCGCCCCACCTTCTTGAGCAGGACCAGACGACCAGATTTCCACAAAGTGGGAAACTGGCCCTGCTCAAGGCACGCGGTGTAGAGTCCTCTCAGTTGGGGCTCTAGCTCCTTCAGAGCGAGGGCTAGCACTATGCCGTGTATACCATCGGGCCCCGGAGCCACGTTCTTGGCCCGGAGCCGCATCACGGCCGCCCTCATCTCTGGCTGTGTCACCTCCGGAACGCTGATGGCGCTCTCTTCGGTAGGCTCTGCGGCTGTGGGCAATGCCATCGGCGGCGGAATGTGCTCCGCTCTTGTCGGGAAGAGGGCTGCGACGACCTCCTCTAGCAGCTCAGGTTGGAGACTCTCCGTGAGTGGAGGCGCCGCGGCTCGAAGTTTCCCTCGAACCGCACGATACGGGCGCCCCCACGGATCTCCGTCGAGAGTCTCCAACATCTCCTCCCTGGCTCGCGTCCTCGCTTCGCCGATGGCCAGCCACAGAGCCTCCTTAGCCGCGCGGTACACCTCATACCGCGCGGCTTCTTCGTCAGGGACCCGACGACGTCTTCTCCGGTATCGGGTGTACTGGCGTCTGACCGCCACGCACTCGACACGTAGTCGCGCGATCTCGGCAGACCACCAGTACACCTGGCGCCTTCCTGAATGAGTGTGGACGCGGGGCATCGACGCCTCGCTGATTTGCGTCATCGCCCCGCGGAACCACAGCGCCTCCTCTTCGACGTCGACGGGTCCGATCGTCGCCGACTCCCGGGTCCAGGCCTGGACAACAGCGGCCTCCTCGAGAACCTCCCTGTCAATGCGCTTACGCGCCCAGCGCGGGCCGTCCGTTCGCGGGGCCGATGGACTGCGGTCGCCGGTGGTCTGGGTGGAGACGCTGAAGCGGATATATCTGTGATCCGACAACGTCTCCACCCCCACGGCGACACGCCAGTCGCGGACACGGCTCGCGACAGCGGGGCTAGCGAACGATACGTCTACGATCGAACCGCCCCGCTGCCGCACGCACGTGTGTACCGAGCCCCGATTCAGGACGACCAGGCCAGTCGCGACCGCCCACTCCTCCAGCGCCTTACCCCGAGCATCGGTCACCGGGGATCCCCACGCCGAAGACTTGGCGTTGAGATCCCCTAGTAACAGCACGGGGTGAGGGTGGAGTTGGCCTACAACGGCCCCCAACTCGACAAGGAAGTTCTCGAAGTCGGCGAGACTCTTGTTGGGCGAGAAGTACGCCCCAACAGTGCCAAAGCCGTTCGCGAGGGCGGCCACCCAGCCGTGACCTCGGGACGGGTTGACGAGAGCCCCGCCAATGATGGCCACCGAGCCGTCCAAATCTCCCTCCCAGTTACCCCTGGGGGGGACAACATACGGCTCGGCGACCACAGCCACGTCAATCGACCACTCTGCCATGCTCTGGATCAATAAATCCTGAGCCCTGGCAGCGTGGTTGATGTTGCCCTGGAGGAAATGGTAAGGCGCCATTAAGCGCAGTCCATTCCCTCCGTCGCACCATCCGTAGGCCGGGAGTCGGCCGTAGGGCACTTAGGCTGAGGGGGGGGTAACGAGCCCCTTGCAGCCTTGGTGCCCCTCTTCTTCTTTTTCTGGGTGGGCGCGCCACAGGCTCTTCCACCCGCCCTGTGCCCGGCGGGCCTCCCTGCAACTGTACAGAGGCTGCAGTTTGGCGCCGCTGAGCACTGGGAGGACTTATGGCCGGGCTGACCGCAGCGAAAGCATTGCTCGCTGCGGTCTATTGCGGCGGTGCAACCCGCCCGGACATGCCCGATGTCCAGGCAACGGTAGCACCTCAAAGCCCTGGGTTGCAGCAACTTAACTCTTGCTGCAACCCAGCCCACCAATAGCCGCCCAGCGTCGGCGACCTTATTGGCCGCCGCCACCGGGCAACGCAACCATACCACACCGAGCCCGGATGCGCCAGTGCGGATTTCGCCCACCCGTATGTCATCGGGCGGACATCCACCGACTCGGGCGATGGCCGCCATAACCTCGGTCGGGGTGATCGAGTCGTCCAGGCCGTCGACTCGCAGCTCAGCGGTCTTTATCGGCCTGGACACTCGAACGTCCTCCGGGTTAAGGACCTCCCTTAGCTTGGCGGCCAGGATATCCGCCTTCTCGCCGCTAGAGGCACCCGGCACCTCCAGCAGCCGCGCCCCCGTAATCGCCGACCTAAAGCCTAAGCCGGATGGTATGCCGAGGTCGGGGAACGCGACCTTTGCTTTCGCCTCCGTCAGGACCGTCTTGTAGGAGACGCCCCTCTCGACGGCTCCGGGCTGCAGTGTAATAACCACAGCCGCGGAGCGTGGGGCCCTCACCCTAGGCGGCCTCTTGTTCTTTTGCTTGGCCGGTGCAGGTGCCTTAGCGGGTGCAGGTGGCGCTGCCTTCTTCTTGCGGCCCTTCTTGACGACCGTTGTCCAGGCCTCCGTGGAGGGCCCAGGAGCGGTCGCCGGGGGACCGGCCGTCCGGAAAGTGGAAACGGACTCCGTCGCCGGGAGAGTGGCCGACCCTGAAGTGGGCGCAGACGTCGCCTTTGCCGACTTACTGGCCCTCTTCCCAGACCCGCTCGGCACAGCTTCCGTCACCAATGACCCCGCTTTGGTGGAGCCACTCAAACTCCGCTTGTCAGCAGCGAGTGGTGGGCGTAAGGTTTCGGCCGGGAGCAGCCTCGGCTCGATAGCCTCCAGCCGAGCCCCTACCATTTGCCCGCACTGCATCATGCAGATGCGAGCGATCTTCTCAACCTCCGCATCCGCAAGTGCAGGGGCTGATGACAGGGTAGAAGATGGAGGCGAAGGTGGGACCGGCGATCCGGTGACCGCTGGAACTGCCCTCTGGGCGGCAAACTGCCGCTTGAGGTCCTCCAATTCGGAGTGGAGACGGCGGTTCTCCTCCCATAACTTCGCCGTCTCCTCCGTACTCGAACGGCTGAGGAGGACCTCGACAGCCTCCTTGATGCCGTCAGCCGCCTCCTTAAGAGCGCGCGTAAAGGTGCCTTTCAGGTTGCCCGATTCGGTGGCAACCTTCAGGACGACATCTACGCCGTCCAAAGCTTGGCGACTGAGTGCCACCGCCGAAACGCTCCCCCCAGCAGCCATCCTGGTTGAGCGCCGCTCCCGCGCTTGGCGTGCCAGCTCGCTGACCTTGTCAGCCGCTATAGCCTTCTGCTGCGCCCGCTTTGCAGCATTAGCCTCCGCCTTGTTGGACCCCAGCAATAAACCCTCGCTGAGGTCCGACATTGTAGCCCTGGAGTCCACACTCTCCACGCTCTCCGCGTGCTCCACCGGAGCAGGCGTGTCGGGCCGGGATACCGGCACGGAACGATCCCGCTCCGGCAAACGAGCACTCGCCACCACGCGACCTCGCCGGCTCCTGCCCGTTGGCACTTTTGCAGCCGGCAGGTTCTCTTCACTATGGGAGCGTGGCGAGCGCTTCCTCCTCTCTTTGGAAGAACGCCCAGCAATCCTCCCTTCAGCTCGCGAGCGCTCCGAGCTCACGCTCGCCACGCTCGCCATCTTCTCCGATGCAATGTCGGAATCCGACATTGCACCTACACTCATCCGCTCGACCAACACGATCGGTAAACTTTCCACATTTTTTTTAAATTTGGTATCCATATGATTCCCACGAGTATGGGGGATATAAAAAGTCCACCTAGGGTAACCCCCTGTCCCTAGGTAAGTGTACATTTGTAACCCAACCAGGGGGTCCACTAATCCCTGGCTGGGTGTGCGCTTGGGACTGATGCGCCACCTACAACTAAGAAGCTGCAGATGACACTACTCCTCAGCCATTCATACCCTCGCCGCACACCAAAACTTGGTATTAGAGGATTTTTTTATAGAGGTTATCTTCCTCGCGATCCGGGCGGTCAAGCCAAGATCCTCGTCCCGTTCCGAGTCATAAAACATGACCATGATCTCGTTACGGATTACGATTTCGACGGTTGCAGTCGGGAGAATCAGATCCCCCGCTGCTAGCCCGTTGGCAGGGTGAGTGCACAACGAGCGCCGCCCATGTTTCTCCACATGTCTGTCTGTTTGAAACAGACAGAAATGTGGACGTCGCGGGGGACGAGACGGGGTATGTGGGACTCCTGTCAGAATAGCAGTCTACCCACTAAAAACCCAGCGGTGTTCCCGCATCGCCGTGATGGGAGGGTCATGGGAAACCGGCTCAGCCTTTACTTCCACAACCCTCCCGGCGCATGCCCGACTTGTTGTTGGCGGGCCCCGCATGCCCCCTAGGTTGGGGGGTTACGGGAATGGCCGGAACACCTGGCCATTCCCGTCCGACACTGGTGGAGGCCTGTGCAATACAGGCTAGGGTGCCCCCGCAACCGTTGCCTGCTGGCCTCCACCTGGGAGGAGTCGAAGATGACTGTCATACTGACGTCTTCTTCGGCCCCTCCTCCGCCTTCGGAGCGGCGCCGCTTGAGGATCGTCCTCTCGCGCGCGCTCCGCCGCCTCCTTCTGGGACATGACGTGTTCGCAGAAGGAGGCGACCGCCGCCCAGGACCTCTCATCTCCCAGCATGGTGTTGACCAAACCGGGGAGTGAGAGGTCCGGTCCGATCACCGCAATGAGACTGCGGCACGGCTCAGACCACGACGGGCACACCTCGAGGGTGTGCTGCGCTGTGTCCTCCGCCGCGCCACAGCCGTGGCACGACGGTGTCTCCTCCCGTCCGATTCAGTGCAGGTACGATCCGAAGCAACCGTGTCCGGACAGCACCTGCACGAGACGGAAGGAGAGGAACCCATGCGACCGCTCGAGCCAGTCTCGCAGGACCGGCCCAATCGCGTCGAGGGTTCGGCGGCCGAAGACTGCGGTGGCAAGGTCCCCCATCCAATGGACGACGATGGCGTCCCTTGCCTCCCGCCGGACGGCCTCCCGCTCTTCCGGGACTGGGCGTTCTCCTCTCGCCCTCCGCCCCGCCGTCCATTCATATACTCTGGCGAGCACCCACGCCTCGAGTTCCCATGGAGGGGTGCTGGCCAGAGCACATGCTGCCGCAAAGCCCACCGTACGGTAGGCCCGCGCCACCCGCTGGGCTATGGCCCTTTGGGGTGCCCGCAAGGCGGCGGCGTTCTCCCTCCTATGGAGGGAGTCCTCCCAGATGGGGGCCCAATAGAGGGCCATACTCTTCAAGATGCCGGCGTAAAGTTGCCGGCATCGTGCGCTGGGCCCCCCCAAGTTGGGAAGAAGCCAGGATAGCGCGCTGGCGGCCTTTAGCAGGCGTGACGACAGCCCGCTAAAATGCGGACCAAAGCGCCACCTGCTGTCAATGACAAGGCCCAGATATTTCATCTGGGCCTTAACCTCAATCCTGACGCCCTCCACGAAGATGTGGACGTCAGGTGGGGGACGCTGCCGTGGCCCGTGGAAGAACACGGCCTCGGTCTTGTGCAGCGCCACCGTTAAACCTAGGCGGCGAATCCTCCCCGCGACCAAGGATCCGCCCGCCGAAGCCAGGCTGGCCGCCTCCCTGAAACTCCCCCCCCGGGCGGTGAGGAGAGTGTCATCCGCGTAGCAGATGACACTCGTGCCTCGGAGGAGAGTTCCCCGTAAGAGCCAATCATAGCCGATGTTCCACAGGAGAGGTCCTACGACTGACCCCTGCGGAACACCGGCTTCAACGGCGTACCGCCGGACTTGGCCAGTCCTATTTACTAGGAGGATCGCCCGATCCTCCAGGTAGCTGGCCAGCAGACTGCGCAGGTATCGAGGCACTCCGTGGAATCGGAGCGCCTCTAGGATGGTGGAGTGGGGAACGGAGTTGAAGGCATTGGCTATGTTGAATGACACAGCCAACAATCCGTCCCCCACCTCCATCGCTTCCTTCACCTGGCCCTTAAGGCAGGCCAGCGCGTCCACTGTGGAACGCTCAGCCCGAAAACCGAACTGAGCATCCGACAAGTCCGGCCCGACATCCCGCAGATGGCCCTTTAGGCGAGCAGCGATTATCCCCTCGAACATTTTGCCGACCTCATCGAGCAGAACGATGGGCTGGTATGCCGAGGGGGAGTCTGCTGGGCGGCCCTCCTTGCGAAGGAGGCACAACTGCCTCTCCTTCCACGGTTTCGGAAACCTCCCAGACGCAAGGCATGCGCTGAAGAGGTCCCAAAACCTCTCCGCCATTTGAGTGGCAGCGATCGCCACCACTCTTGCGGGAACACCGTCGGGGCCTGGAGCTGTCTTCTTGGCGCGGATATGGAAAATTGCCGCGCCAAGTTCCGACTCCGTGACAGGAGGGGCCTCCTCCTCTTCCTCGTCTGGCAGAGCTATGCCTTGTGGTGGGACCATCACTGGCGGGGTGAAGTTGCCCCTGCACGGGAACAGGGACTGAACCACCCCATCCAGAAATGAGGGCTCCAGGGTCTCGGCAACCGGGGGACCAAAGGGGCGCAATTTGTTGCGCGCAGCCTTGTACGGTCTCCCGTAGGGGTCGTTGTCAAGACCCTCCAGCAGCTCGGCTCTCGCCGAGTCCCTGGCGGCGGCGATGGCCCGACTGAGGACCATTTTTGCCTTCATGTATACCTCATAGAGGTGGTCCTCGTCGGACAGATCCCGTCGACGCCGCCGCCGGCTACGCGTATAGGCCCTCTTAGCCTCCACACACGCTGCTCGAAGCCCCGCCAGCTCCACCGACCACCAGTACACGGCACGTTTGGGGTGTGGTCGGTGAGACCGAGGCATGCTAG
Source organism: Polymixis lichenea (assembly GCA_949091785.1). Taxonomy (NCBI): domain Eukaryota; kingdom Metazoa; phylum Arthropoda; class Insecta; order Lepidoptera; family Noctuidae; genus Polymixis; species Polymixis lichenea. The sequence goes on along the minus strand of OX420951.1, from coordinate 22,871,905 downwards.
AGTTGCATACCTCGGTCAGAGACTCCCTCAGCTGCCCCGCTACGGTGTCCACATCCAGGCCGGCGGTTGGCGGCGAAAGCCAGTCCTGGATGAACGCCGCCTCCCCCGCTGCCTCCCTGTCCAGGCGGGTTAGAGCCCACCGCGGGAACGGTGACCGCACTGAGAGGGGCCGCCTCTCTCCGGGACCACTGGTGGAGATGTCGAACCGCACGTAGCGGTGGTCCGACATAGTCTCCACCAGGTCCACCCGCCAGTTCAAACGCGCGCGGCTAACGCAGGGGTGGCGAAGGTGACGTCCACTATTGAGCCACCCCCACGCCGCACGCATGTCTGGACGCTTCCTCTGTTCAAGAGGGACAGTCCGGAGGAAGCTGCCCACATCTCAACCGCCCGCCCGCGTGCGTCGGTGGCCGGGTTGCCCCAGGTCACCGACTTGGCATTCAGGTCTCCCAGTACGGAGACCTGACGTGGCGCCGCCCTGCCGACCACGGCGGCCAGGACTCCGAGATAGTTCTCGAAGTCCTGAAGAGGGCGGTTTGGGGAGAAATATACGCCCACAAGGGCTAAGTCTCCCCACGCGGCGGCCACGTATCCCGGTCCCCTCTCTAATAGCGAGAGGGGAGGTGAGTCTGTGGACGCCCGCGCCGCGAGTGCCACCGAGTCTTCCTCGTCACCCAGCCAGCTGCTGGGGATCGAGTAGGGCTCGGCGACCACCGCTACGTTCACCAACCATTCGGCCATGACCTGCACTACCAGGTCCTGGGCCGCTCTGCAGTGGTTGGTGTTCGCCTGGATGATGCGATAGTCGTAACCCATTATTCCGACATCGCACCATCCTCCTCAGCTACCGCCGCTGGAGCTGCAGCGGCGACGACGGCGGCGGTGGTGGCAACAGGGCGAACCTGCGCCGGCACTATGCCCTTCCGCACGGGGGGCTTACAGCTCCTGCCCGTCATCCTGTGGTCCGCGGGGCGGCCACTGGCGGCACACGCTGTGCAGTGTGGCGTGGTGGCGCGGCAGGTTACACTCTTGTGTCCTTTTTGCCCGCATTGGTAGCACGTGTCTCCCCAGTCAAATTTGGAGGGACACGTGACCCGGGTGTGGCCGAACGCGAAGCACTTGAAGCAGCGCATTGGCTGGTCTTCAAGTGCCTTGACCACAGCCGAGCTGAGCCCCACGAGCAGCCTTCCCTTGGTGGCAGCATGGACGGCCCCAGCCGCGGCTACTGGGCACTCGACGCGGATGATGCCCATACCGCGGCGGCCGAGCCTGATGGCTCCACCTTTCACCGCGCCAGCGTCACAGCCTCCAGCCGCCGCGACGGCCGCCACAACATCCTCCTTGGAGACTGAATCCTCCAGATCAGCCACCTCCAAGGCTGCGGTCTTAACCGGTCTGACGACCGTCGCCACATCCGCGATGGCCTCTTGCAACTTTGTTGCAAAGAGGTCCGCATTTGTGCCGCGCTGTTCCCCCGAGAACTCGAAAATTCGAGCCCCGGTTAGGGTTCGGCGGCACGCGACTTTGCTGATCCCCAGCCGGGAGGGATCAGCATTGGTACGAGCCCGTCGTAGAACGGACTCGTACGTCTCACCTCGCTCCACGGCCTCCGGGGTGATGGTCACCACGACGGCCGCGGTTTTGGGAGGAACTAGCTTCCTCCCGCTGGCTGGAGCCCTTTTGGCTGCAGAAGCAGGCTTGGGGGCCGACTTCTCCGGCTTCTTCCCTCCCTTCCCCTTTCCTCTCCTGACCACTTCCGTCCACGGCTGGTTGGACGGGGTGGTGGAGGGAAGAAGGGCGTCTTCCTCCTGTGAGTTCTGGGGGGCTGCTGCAGTGGCAGACGACCCAGACGCTCCCTCCGCACTTGTGGTGCGGATCTGAGGAGCCTGCTTGGTCCTCTTGCCCTTGCCTTTGCCCTTAGAGGCCTTTTGGGCCTGGGGCTGCGCACCCGATGCCGGGCCTGCTAGAGGCGCAGGTTCCGATTCCATCGGTGGTGGACTCTTATCCGCCGCTAGCGGTGGGCGGAGCCGCTTTTCCGGCAAGAGCCGGTCCTCGATGCCTGCGAAGCAGGCTCTGGTGATGGCCCTCTCCTCCATTACAACCTTTCGGATTACATCCTCAAGGTTGGGAGGGGAGGAGGAGGAGCCTCCTACCACTGGACCTGGGGCAGGTTGGGCAGGCCGGGCCGTGACCTCAGCCAGCTTCTGATGTAGCTGGCTGACCTCCGCCTGCAAGCGATCCACCTTCGCCTGCAGCTGCCGCGTCTCGTCCGCGGCCGTCCGCTTCACCAGCTCCAGGACAATACCGTGCAAACTGGCGGCCCGGCATTTGAGGGCCTTTTGAAAGGTCCCCTTCAAGTTGGAGGACTTTGCGGCGACCTCGAAGACCTCCTCCTTGTCCTCCTGTGCCATGCGCTCCAGTTCCGCCAGGGAGTGGTCAGCATAGACTACACTGGATGCACCATAGCCAGCCCTCGACCGGGCGGTTTGCACCTGGTGCTCCTTGGCAGCAACCCTCTTCTCCAGGTCTTGCTGGAGTTGCACCCTTTTTGCCAGGTTTAGCTGGCGTTCAGCGTCCACTAAGCCCACATCGTGGGACGAAGCTTTAAAAAACTTCGACCCCTTCTTCGCCTTACTTACGGCCGGATCGTCGGCCCCAGAGGCCACGCTCTCCACGCTCTCCGCGTGTTCGACCGGAGCAGACGTAACACTTCCCACAGGTAGACGCGAAGGTCCGCCTGCAACTGCGCGACCTCGCCTACTCTTGCCCGTTGCCACCTTAGCGGCTGGCAGGTTCTCCTCGCTGCGGGAGCGTGGCGAACGCTTCCTCCTTCCTTTGGAGAGACGCCCAGCCATCCCTTCCTCAGCCCGCGAGCGCTCCGAGCCAACGCTCGCCACGCTCGCCCTCCTCTCGGATGCGGTGTCGGAGTCCGACATAGCACCCTTGCTCATCCGGTCGACCAACACGATCGGCAACTTCTCAAGATTTTTATTTTTAAACTGTTTGCGTGTGGGTCATTCCAATAAAGACTGTTTTTTCGGACCATGCAGACAGTGTAACGAAAAACACAACTCATTGTTGCATGAGGTTCTCAACAATGGAGACTTAGTATCTGCCGTATCTCATTCTGCCTGTGATATTCAGTCGCAACCCGCAGGTTGTAATTCTTCAGCTAGTTTGCACTCTAGTACAATACACACAACTTTAGAACCGGTTTTGCTGTCGACCGCTGTGGTAGAAATTGCTGCTGATGATAATACCCAGTATATCAGAGCTCGTGTTTTACTGGACAGCGGTAGCCAGTGCCTCATATCAAGCTCATTATGTAAAAAAATTCGCGCCAAAACTTTACAGTCCACGTATAAAATCAGTGGTATAGGTCAAACAGTTACAAAAACGAACGAAACTTGTTACATAAAATTACGTTCTTAAGAACGAAATTTTAAAGAATAATCACACGATACGCATGCATTGTTTGACCATGCCGCAAATAACTCTCGCTGATCGTTTGTTTTGCACACCTTCTCAAATAGTTATTTTAATTGGAGCAAACTATTTTTGGGATCTATTACTTGAAGGTCGAATTCGGTTACCCAGTGGTCCGTATTTGAATAATACGAAGCTGGGATGGATAGTCTCAGGTCCGGTACACACTGAGATCTTGCGCATAAATCAGGTGCAGTGTAATTTCGGCCAAATTTCAGAATTAGAAGTTAACGATCAGTTAAAAAGGTTTTGGGAAATTGAAGAAATTTCACCATGTTTAAAGTCACTTTGTTCTGAAGATCGTTTATGTGAACAATTATTTAATAATACTACTAAGCGAGACGACAACGGTCGTTTCTCGGTTAGAATACCGCTTAAGGAATCACCAAATAATCTTGGTGATAGCTACAATGTAGCTAAAACTGGATTTTTGTCCCTCGAAAGTAAATTACAACGTCAACCGCATTATAGGTCCATGTACGTTGATTTTATGCGAGAGTACGAGAGACTTGGACATATGACTCGTGTTAAGGATTACCCTATGCCGTCTTACTTTCTGCCTCTTCATGGAGTCTTCCGTGAGCACAGCATTACGACCAAATTGAGGGAGGTCTTCAATGCGAGCCAAAAAACGTCGTCCGGAAAATCTCTCAATAATATCCAATGGACAGGTCCTCCTCTTCAAAATGATTTGTTTGTTATTCTTTTGAGATTCAGGCAATATCAGTATGTTGCATATGCCGATATAGAAAAAATGTTTCGTCAGATTTCCATACATGAGGATCAACGTAAGTTACAGTTGGTTTTGTGGCGTGAGAATAATTCCGATCCCCTCAGTGTGTATCGCCTTAACACCGTTACTTATGGAACGGCCTCCGCGCCCTACTTAAGTTATCATCCATATTAAACTAAAGATAACAATAAAAAAATAAAAATTATAATTAAGTCTAAAATATACTCAAGTGTGCGGCGCTCTTAAGCGCCTTCATAATCAATCGAATTTATATACCTGTATTCGGCAGCTTTTTTAGCTGGGCAATCTGTGTCTCCTGTCTTGTGGTTGGCTTGTTTTTTAAAGCGCGTACATGTAGCACATTTAGGTGGATTGGCTTTCTTCTCGCAATCCTGGGTTGAGTGCCCTTCCTCACTGCAATGTCCACAAGTGGGGACAGGTATTTTGCAAGTGTTGGCTACGTGACCGTACTGCTGGCACTTCTAACATCTAGTTACAAGTGTGAAATCTCGTACCGGGCAGGACGTCCAATTAATAAATAATCTGTCCTTTGTGATGAGGACCTTACGAATGACGGCTGGAACTTCTATTATGTAATTGCAATTCTCGGCGCCTTTCCTGGCAGACTTGTGGCTCAGTTTTATGGAGGTCAAAAATATGTCTTGCGCAAACCTCGCATTATAGTTATAGGTGTTCCTACAGCAATGGCTGAAAATTAGGTTTTTAAATGTAGGTATATACGAGCAAAATTTGACTGACAAACTGCCAACTCTGACCGAGTTGGCAGTTTGTCAGTCAAATTTTGCTCGTATAAAACTCGTATAAAACTCGTTAAAAACCTAATTTTCAGCCATTGCTGTAGGAACACCTATAACTATAATGCGAGGTTTGCGCTTTTTAGGTTCGTCGACGGTAAGCCCTGACGAAGCGAGTTGGACTGTTTGCCTTAGCTTTTCTAGGTCATCTTTGGTCTCAGTGCTGATTATCAGTCCTCCTTTTCCTATTTTCCGTACGCCTCGTACTTTCAGCTTAATTTCTCCGGATTGTTCGGTTCATCTCTGTTAGACAGTCTGATAGGTCTCTTGCTTCGGTCATTGTTTTAAGAGATGTATGGGTTTGTATGGCTTTTTGCTTAAGCGACTGGTATTGAACAGCCATTTGCGACGCTCCATGTCCAATTTTTCGGCAAAGATTGCTAATTTTTAGCTTCTGCTCAGCGTTAAGCTTTCCATCAGTAGCAATAGCACAGACTTCACTGAGGCACTGCTCAATGGATACCATCCAGTTCTGGATCTCCGGAGTGGACACTACTTCAAAAACCTCTTCTTGGTCCTTTCTTACTTGTCGGGGCGGTGTCGGAGCCGGGGTCGGTACCGGGATCGGGGTCGGTGTCGGTGGAGGGCTGCGTCGCATCATCGCGCTCCGATTAAAGGGGCTGCCATCCATATATTACAAAACTTATAAATTATCAAGTCATTTCATTACTTTAACTTATCACTTAAAATGTTTCTTTGTATAGCACGCTAATACACATAAACTAGGTCACTATTTATGCAAACGTTACTTTATTTAATTTCATTAAATGCATTGATGTACACGTCTGTATGCTTTGAATGCCTACGTAGTGATTCCAAATTTTGTAACCCTGGTTGAAATGCCATCCAACGCTCTTTTTATTTTTTAAGTTTTTTATTACACGCTCTACATCTTGTGGAATAACTGGGGTCATAAATATTGAATTTGTGTTGATATTTATTTTAATTGTTTCGCCTGACGTATGATTTGGTATATCCGAAATCTGGTCAATGAAGAAATTATTGAAAGATTCTGCTATTATATTAGGGTTTGATATTATTTCATCTCCTTTTTTTATATGAGAAATGGGTTCTCTTAAAATGTTATTATTATTAATATTTTGCCACGCAGTTTTGGATTTATTTTTGGAGTTATTTATCAAGTAGTTATTCTGAACTCTCTGTGTTAGTTTAATGATTAAGTATCTTAAATCTCTTTGAGTAATTATTAAATGTCCTTTTATTTTCACAAGTTGGTTTTAGTCTCTGTTGCCACAGTAATTGTCGCTGTCTTTTGCTACATATTCGTATCCCCCGAGAAACCCATTTTATTTTTTTCTCAGATCTTATAGTCACTAATTTGTGAGGGAAACATTAGAAAGTGGACTACCAAGTGAATCACATAAATCTGAAGGATGTGACGTCTTAATATAACTAACATAATGAACTTAAGTTCTTAATCTTAATTTTAAGAGAACCCATTTCTCATATAAAAAAAGGAGATGAAATAATATCAAACCCTAATATAATAGCAGAATCTTTCAATAATTTCTTCATTGACCAGATTTCGGATATACCAAATCATACGTCAGGCGAAACAATTAAAATAAATATCAACACAAATTCAATATTTATGACCCCAGTTATTCCACAAGATGTAGAGCGTGTAATAAAAAACTTAAAAAATAAAAAGAGCGTTGGATGGCATTTCAACCAGGGTTACAAAATTTGGAATCACTACGTAGGCATTCAAAGCATACAGACGTGTACATCAATGCATTTAATGAAATTAAATAAAGTAACGTTTGCATAAATAGTGACCTAGTTTATGTGTATTAGCGTGCTATACAAAGAAACATTTTAAGTGATAAGTTAAAGTAATGAAATGACTTGATAATTTATAAGTTTTGTAATATATGGATGGCAGCCCCTTTAATCGGAGCGCGATGATGCGACGCAGCCCTCCACCGACACCGACCCCGATCCCGGTACCGACCCCGGCTCCGACACCGCCCCGACAAGTAAGAAAGGACCAAGAAGAGGTTTTTGAAGTAGTGTCCACTCCGGAGATCCAGAACTGGATGGTATCCATTGAGCAGTGCCTCAGTGAAGTCTGTGCTATTGCTACTGATGGAAAGCTTAACGCTGAGCAGAAGCTAAAAATTAGCAATCTTTGCCGAAAAATTGGACATGGAGCGTCGCAAATGGCTGTTCAATACCAGTCGCTTAAGCAAAAAGCCATACAAACCCATACATCTCTTAAAACAATGACCGAAGCAAGAGACCTATCAGACTGTCTAACAGAGATGAACCGAACAATCCGGAGAAATTAAGCTGAAAGTACGAGGCGTACGGAAAATAGGAAAAGGAGGACTGATAATCAGCACTGAGACCAAAGATGACCTAGAAAAGCTAAGGCAAACAGTCCAACTCGCTTCGTCAGGGCTTACCGTCGACGAACCTAAAAAGCGCAAACCTCGCATTATAGTTATAGGTGTTCCTACAGCAATGGCTGAAAATTAGGTTTTTAACGAGTTTTATACGAGTTTTATACGAGCAAAATTTGACTGACAAACTGCCAACTCGGTCAGAGTTGGCAGTTTGTCAGTCAAATTTTGCTCGTATATACCTACATTTAAAAACCTAATTTTCAGCCATTGCTGTAGGAACACCTATAACTATAATGCGAGGTTTGCGCAAGACATATTTTTGACCTCCATAAAACTGAGCCACAAGTCTGCCAGGAAAGGCGCCGAGAATTGCAATTACATAATAGAAGTTCCAGCCGTCATTCGTAAGGTCCTCATCACAAAGGACAGATTATTTATTAATTGGACGTCCTGCCCGGTACGAGATTTCACACTTGTAACTAGATGTTAGAAGTGCCAGCAGTACGGTCACGTAGCCAACACTTGCAAAATACCTGTCCCCACTTGTGGACATTGCAGTGAGGAAGGGCACTCAACCCAGGATTGCGAGAAGAAAGCCAATCCACCTAAATGTGCTACATGTACGCGCTTTAAAAAACAAGCCAACCACAAGACAGGAGACACAGATTGCCCAGCTAAAAAAGCTGCCGAATACAGGTATATAAATTCGATTGATTATGAAGGCGCTTAAGAGCGCCGCACACTTGAGTATATTTTAGACTTAATTATAATTTTTATTTTTTTATTGTTATCTTTAGTTTAATATGGATGATAACTTAAATATTCCTGTCATTTATATAATTAATCTCACTTATTTTCAAGAAAAAACTGAATGAACAACTTGTTACGGAATTCGTATCCATTCTGTGGAACAAATAACTCAAAAAACTCAAACTCAAAAGCATTTATTTCAATCATGTATTGTCAAGTAAAGTAACTTACTTTATGTAGGCCTTAATACAAAGTACTCTGTGATGTAGGCTCACTGTCATTGGATGGCGGAAGTGCCAGAGACGTGCTGCGCTGCCCGCCCCCACCGCCCGCGCCCCGCGCCGCCTGCGCAACTAGGAGCAGCGGCTGGCGAGCCGTCAAAGTCAAACGGACGTCAGTGTCAGTGGTGGTAACACGGACACTGGTTTTATTATCGTAATCGTACTACCACTAACTTCACTCTCCGTTTGAAACTTTGAATCGAGCGACCGCTGACGCTATGCGTGCCAGTTAATCGCGCCGGTGTCCGGTTTGCAGTTTAGACCTGCTCTACGCAAACATTAGTAACAGTGGTAGTGCGATGGCTGGCGCGGCGCTGTGGCTGGTGCTGGCGCTGGCGGGCGCGGCGCGCGGCGCGGGCCGCGGCCTGCTGGGCGCGCCGGCCGCCTACGACCTGGAGTCCACACTGCAACTCAACGACGCGGCGCGCGCCGACCGCGAGGTGGGCTACAAGCTGCGCGCGCGCCTGGCCGTGCTGCCGCGCTGGGCGGGCGAGCAGGACGAGTACCTGCTCGAGTTCCGGGTCAGTATCGCAGCTCTGATATCATCAAAAGTTTATTTTGATTGAAAGAATTACTGTTTCCTATTCTAAGCATCACCAGAAGTAAAATTTAGTTTCGTTTTAGTTGCTGTCCCCCAAACTATATCTGCGAGGGAAACATGTAAATGCAGATTTCATGCCATATGAGTCAATCTGGGACTCGCACAGTGACAGCACATTCTATGCTCACTGGAGCCGTGGTGAGATCAAGGTGGCATACCTGGACCCCAACGAGCTACCCGATGTGCTCAATTACAAGAAGTCCCTGCTAAGTCTGTTTCAGGTAATGTTTTACTTCATGCAAACACAATCTAACAATAGGCTTAATTAAACTGATTTTCAGTTTTTTTGTTTGTCTTGGCTAAACTACTCAAAAAATTTAATTCATTAAATTTTTTGTCAGTGGCTGGAGTCTTGACATGATTAAGGTGGACTAAAATATTAAATAAAAACATTTTTAGGTACAAATGGTAGATGGTGAATACAATGAGACTGATGTGTCCGGCCCCTGCCAAGTGCTCTATGAGACCATTTCCACAGAGGTGTTCAGAAAAATCAAGGTGGGTGGAAACACAATGTTAGTTCATTTGTCATGAACATTTAATTGGAATGCAGTTTTTATTCAGTTCTGTAGGGTACAAAGACATTTTAATATTTCTGTGTATGTTATTACATCTAAATACAGATCACTATTACCTACTTTGTAAACGTTAATAACATGATATTTCCATTGAAATTGCATTAGTGGCATTGATAAGTAGGTACAATTTAATTGAAATAAGAAAAATGTTTTAGTTCCCACTATATCTAACTGGTCAAAGCAACATAATCGTTATTTATAATTTTTGTCTGATCTATCTGCCTGAACTTTCTAACCTAGTTTTAAGGTTTCGACTAAATCGGTCGTAGCATAAACATGAGCTAGTAACATTAACGCGTCCGTGCGTAGCGGAGCTGCGCGGACAGCGACGGCGCGCTGAGCGGCGCGCGGCGCGTGGCGCGCTACTCGCTGGACGCGCCCGGCCTGCGCGCGCTGCACGCCGAGGAGCTGCTGCAGCTGGGCCCCGCCGCGCTGGGGCTCAAGGCGCGCTCGTGGCACACGCTGCAGCGCGCAGGGCCCGCGCCGGGGCCCGCGCCGGGGCCCGCCGCGCTGCCCGACGCGCTGCGGGCGCTGCCCGGCGCGCTGCGGGCGCTGCCGCTGACGCTGCAGGCGGAGCCGGGCGAGGCCGCGGCCGACGCCGAGGTACAGATAAGCGGGGTCGGAGGGCGCGCAATGATAGGCTGCCAGCCGCCACATGCCGCCACGTCGGAAGCTTACGGCTATTATCTCCCTGTCTCAGATAATGAACGATATTTTTATTACGTTTTCGTTTACTTCTCATAAAATAACTTATAAATAGGTGCTTACTTACTTGCTTAGGCATCTTAAATACTGGATAATTATACCCTATCCCATTACTACAGTTTAATTAGCTTTTACTGATACGCCTGTTTGTTACCTGACTGCAATACAGTCTCTATGCAGGAGTTAGATTTCACTGCAAAAGTATGTTAAAACAATGCATTTCTAAAATGAGAAAATAAATAAAATAAGCGCTGCGCTATTTCTCACCAGTTGTACGCCGGCCGTAAGTGGTGTATACGTCTATGTAGAACTAGGTAATGTTCGATCGTAGCTCTAAAACTAGAAAACTGACTTTAATATTTGCACCGTTGTCGACACATGTTGCATGCATGAGGTGCATTGAGTTATAGAACAACTGGCATCCCGGCGGTGACAAGAGAACGACGGTTGACGTCATTGATGCTAGCGTGCCGTGCTTTCCGGCCTACGCTCTACTACAGTATAGGCCATGTCACACCATGGCCTATCCTGCACCACGATGGTGTCCCCTCGGGCAGTAGACACCTTTACCGCATTGGCAGCGATACAGAGCCACGCAAGGGCCGCAGACGCAGACAAGTAGCAAGCCGGAAGGTGGTATCACTCAGCATAGTGCCTTTGTTGGCTGACGGTAGTGCTTGAAGCCAGAGGCCCAACTCCCAACCGCCCACAGCCAGACGGCGGGCACGCTCAGCAGTATCACGTTTATATCGGTCAACAGGACCTCATCAAATACACGCAAAAATATAATGGCTTGAGTACCACGATTAATACCCCCGTTGGGTCTTTTGCTTCTAATAGTTTCAAATACACCTTGTACACATAATAGGTTAAATACACATTAATGTAGGGGCAGTTTAGAACAGCTCTGCCCCTGGCCACTGTCTTACTGTGTAGACACAGACTCCCCATCGGTGAACGTATTAAAATAAGAAAATTTAAGATTTGATTAGAAGAAATTTATTAAGATTAAAGTAATTGAAATGGTAATGAGATGGGAATAAGATTATTTTTTTAAATTATTACCAACTTGCAGTTAATCCCATCCCACTGTCTCTGGGAAGATGTGTTCACGGGTCGATCTGTATCTGGGTTAGCCATTTTCCAGGCATTCACCGCATCGATCAAGCACTGCACTTCAGAGTTAACCATGGAAGAGGCTAAAATTTTCCTTTTCAGTCCTGTGGACAGTGGACAGGAAAGCTGGTTAGCTAATACTAGTGATTTTACGGACGCCGAGGCCGCCAAAACGGATAGGTAGTGTGGCTTGCAGCCACGCTCGGTTGTCCAAAGCCACATGTAAAATAGATGTTAATGCACTGCAAACAATTTGGTACATTTTCTCCAAGAGCTGTCGCTGCTTCTATGTGGGAAGAGCATAGAAAATTTACAAAATTTGGGCCAAAATAACAATATAAAATCAGAGTGAATGCCGAATTTAAATTTATTTTCTATCTATAGTCTCTCCGAAGTGTCTTTGAGATTTTTAATTTTGCTGTCGATGACGATAATGAGAAAAACTGTCTTCTAAAATGAAGGGAACGGGGGAATATGGGGCCACGGAATTATGGGAAACCCATTACGAAGGAAATAAATGACCGCGTGCCCAAACAATTTATCTTAGATAAGAAATACATCCTACTGCAGCATGAGGATAGACGATGCGAAGGTTTGTGCCCCGCAGAGCTGCGTATTTTCACGGACGGATCAAAAACAGGTAGTGGCACAGGGGCTGGAGTCTTCTCGGAGGACTTCAACATCTACATAGCCACCACTGGGAGTCCATAACACAGTGTTCCAAGCCGCATGTCAGCTATCATGGCCAGGGAAGTTAAGGACCACTCGATCCGCATACTCTCAGACAGCATGGCTGTTTTGCAAGCGCTGAACAGTCACACAGTTGACTTTGGGCTGATATACGAGTGCCACCAGGGGCTCAACGAGGTAGACAGCCTCAATAATTTTACCATTCAGTGGATCAAAGGACACCAGTTCGCTAGGCAACGATGCAGCCGATGAACTTGCCAGGAGGGAGTTCGAGCATGGCACCAGTGGGACTAGAACCCATTGCGCCACTCCCCTTCGCGTATCTACGCACTCTGGTAAGGAAACGAACCAGGGATCAACATCACAAAATATGGTTGGACCTAAGAGTGCAGGCAGCCTAAGGAAGCACTTCCTACGATCGATGCCCGCCTCACGAAACATGTTCCCGTCTAACTAAACCACAGTTGCGTACAGCAGCTGTAACTGTCCATGGGTCATTTAACAATCATCTGTTTGTCATAGGAGTAACAGACAGTCCGCAGTGCAAGGCATGCATGGAGGACGACGAGACAGCGGCTCATGTGCTGATAAACTGCCTGGTGGACGCTAATTACAGAGCAAAATACTTTGGTAACCCAGGTACCCTAAGTGAGATTGTCAGCAACACCAAGGCGTTGCTGGCCTTTTTCGAGGAGCTGGGGTGGATCGGATAACTGATTCTCCCACCCGTACGCGAAATACGCGATTTGACGTGGAGTTGTGGACAACAGCCCGTTTTACCTATTACCTATGGTGTATACGATTATCATAATAAAATCAATGCTTGAGGTAACTGTATATAGGTAAGTTGATAAGGATTAATACTGTAGTCATAACTTGATGTAAATTCCTGAATCTCTTGGCGTAGTTAGTAAAATCGCAATATCCCGTTGAGTCAGCTGATATGTAGTATGTCAATTATGGACAAACGAAAAACATTTAGGTATGATAAGAACAACAGCATGCACGTAGCAGTGTGTGTGGAGCCTGACGTCGGGCAGTCCCCAGGCTCATCGGTTGTATCTACAGGAGCTGAGCGCAGTGCTGCAGCAGGCGGGCGCGACGCTGGCGCGCGCGGGGCCCAGCGAGGGGCCCGGCGAGGGCGGCGGCGGGGCCCAGGCCGCGGCCGCGCTCACGCTGCTGCCGGCGCTGCGCCGCGCCAACCACTCTGCGGCGCTGCAGCTGTTGCAGCGCGTCGAGTTGCACGACCACCTGTGAGTACTGCGAGCGCGGCCCCGCTGTGGCCTGAGCTACACATGACACGGGACACCCGAATGGGATCATCTTTTACTGCAGTTCATAATCTCAGTTAATTAGCATTTTATCGCTAACTCCTCAATTACATGACACTTCCTAAGCATATTCTATGGTGTTTGAGTTGCTATTTGTACTACTTATAAACTTTGTACTAAAAACTGTTGTAAGCTCGGGCCTATGTCGCCTGCTGGGGCTGGCCGGCACGCGCGCCGCGCACGCCGCCGCCGACGACTTCCTGCAGTTGCACGCGCACGACCCGCTGGCAGGCCTCGCGCAGGACTACCTCGCCGGCTTCGCGCTCGCCGATTGGCCCGATGTGAGTATCGGTACAGACATTCTGCCGCGAGTACCGGCTCAGGCATCTCGCCGTGAGTACCGGCACAGGCTCGTGCTCACCCATCACTGTCCGTAGGAGGCGGCCGTGCTGGACGTGCTGCGCCTGGCGCACGAGGCGCGCGCACCGGCCGTGCGCGCGGCCGCTCTGCTGGCCGTCGCGGCCGCGGCGTGCCAGCAGCCCTGCGCGCAGGCCGTGCGCGACGCGCTGGCGCGCGGCCTGGCGCGCTGCCACGACGAGCCGTGCCGCGCGCTGCACCTGCGCGCGCTGGGCAACCTGCGGCGCGCCGACACCGCCGACCTGCTGCTGGAGCACGCCGAGCGCGACGAGCCGGGCGCGGCGCTGGCGGCGCTGGGCGCGCTGGGCGCCGCGCCGGCCGCCGCGCTGAGCTTCGCGCGCCTGGACCGGCTGCAGGCGCTGGCGCTGAGCGCCGCGGCCGCGCTGGAGGTGCGCGCCACGGCACTGGACCTGCTGGTGCGGCGCCGCGCCGACGTGCCGCTGCCGCTGGCGCACGTGGCGCACCAGCTGCACGAGCGCGGCCCGCACGAGCTGCGCCGCGTGCTGTGGCAGCGCGTGGCGGCGCTGGCGCCCGCGCACGCGGCCCTGCGCGCGCTGCCGCGCCACCTGCCGGCGCAGCTGCGCGGCTGGGACGCGCGCGCGCACGGCGGCTCGTCGGCCGTGCTGGCGCGCGCGCCGGGCTGGGCGGCGGCCGGCTGGCGCGCCGAGCTGCAGGCGCTGCAGGTGGCGCGCGGCGGCCTGCTGCGGCGCGGGGAGCTGCGGCTGCTGGCGCGGGACGACCTGGGCGACTCCTTCGACGCGCTCACTGTCAGTGTCGCACGCCGCTATGCTGTTGTATCTAGATGTTGAATTATCGGGTCCGTCGCCCACTAGATAATACGGTAATATTATTAATTTTAGATAGATGTGTGGACACGCGGTCTCGAGGCTTTCGGCGGAGAAAGCGGCGACGCCGGCGCAGAGCCCGCCCAGCCCGAGCAGGCCGGCGAGGAGCCCGCCGGCGGGCTCGGCCTCAGCGTGGCCGGCGCGCGCCTGGCAGAGATCGCGCTGTTCGACGGACAGGTGAGCGAGTGCGTGCGCGCAGGTTTGCCTCGCCGCCGGCCTGCGCGTACTGACGGGCCGTCTTGCAGGCGGAGTTGCTGGGCCACGTGTGGGCCGGCACGGCCAGCTCGCCCACGCCCGTGCTGCGCGCGCTGTGGCCGCTGCGCCAGACGCGCGCGACCGTGGCGCTGCTGGCCGGCGTGCGCGTGCGCGTGCGCGCGTCCGCGGCGCTGGCGCTGGCGCTGGACGCACAGGCGCAGGCCTCGCTGTGGTGGCGCAGCGCGCGCGCAGAACTGCAACTGCACGCCGGGCTGGCCGCGCGCGCCGAGCTGCGCCTGCGCACGGCCTGGGTCGAGCTGAGCGCGGCCGCCGACGTGCGCGCCGAGCCGCGCCTGCGCATCGCGGCGGACCTGGACTTCTACTCGGGCGTGGCGCTGTGCGTGCGCGTGAGCACGGAGGCGCACTGGCTGACGCGCTCGGTGGAGCTGGCGGCGACGGCGCGGCGCCTGCGCGTGCGGCGCGTGCGCGACTGGCGCGTGCGCACGCCGGGCCGCACGCTGGCGCTGGGCCGGCCCAACGACGCCACGTGCCGCACGCTGCGCGCGGCCGACGCCGAGGCCGAGGACGAGGCCGGCGACGCCGACGCAGACGTACAGTGACACGCTTCACTCTTCGCTCACACCAAAGACTCGCGCGTTTTTGCAGCGAATTTCGTTATTAAGATAGATAAGCTATTAATGTTGTAATATATATATTTTGTGTGTATTTCGATGGCGCGACCACAAAATATCATTTAAAAGCAACTATGCCAAGATTTAGTAAATATGTGATATTGAGAATAACAAATATTTACTAAATCTGTCTAAATCTGTTATTGAGAATAACAAATATTTACTAAATCTTGGCATAGTTGCTTTTTAATGATATGTCTTCGTGGTTGGTAACCATAAATTTGTCAAAGTCATAACTTTAACGTTAAAAAGTTAGAAGGGTTTCAACGTGGCCGCGCCATTGAAACGCGGAGAACCGCGCGGCCACGGAGACCTTTAAAACTTAGCGTTGTAGAGAATTGAAATTTAGGTTATATATAACTTTTTATCCAAAACATTGACAAATTGATGGTTTCGGGAATCAACTTTAACAATTTTTTACAAAATCATAGCATATTTTTCTTTTAAAATATAGCCGCGGTTGCGCCATCATAACTCACACATATATTTTTCATTATGTAGTTAATGATAAAATATTTACCTGCATTTAACTGGAGATCTGATAGATTTGTAAACAAAATCACTTTTGTATTTTATAAAAAATTATGAAAAATACTCGGTTATTTTATTTATCTACTCCAAAAGTATCTGCTACTAGCGGCCCGTTCCGGCTTCGCACGGGTGGACATTTTTTTTAAATACTTGGATAAATAAAGATAATTTAACTTATAAGTATGCTAATTAAAACGCACATGACTCAATTTGTCCAAATGTTCAAAATTAAAAATAAAGAGTTCCAGACTGGAGCGGGCTGGGGCTGCTTTGAAGTGGCTCCTGCCCAATCTAGGGGGTTCAAACGCCTCCTGCTGGAGGCTCTACGCGGGGTCGTGCGGTCCATGACTCTTTATGGGGTACCGGTGTGGGCGCCTTCTATGAGGCTCCGACCAGCTTGCCGGCTGAACGCATCCCATAGGGTCATGGCCATCCGGATGATCCGGGGAGGTATCCCCGGACCATCCGGATGGCCATGACCCTATGGCCCGCCGCCACACCGGAGATCGTGCGGCAGCACGATCTCCGGTGAGGCGGCGGGCCTCCTTACCGAGTTGCCGCCATGGAATCTGTAGGCAAAGATCCTCGCGCACACTTGGGAGTGTGCCCGCGAGGAGGTCAAACGCCGGGGCGTAACTCTGCTGCCGCGAGAAATCGCGGTACAGAGTTCGGGTGGGATCTCATTCCGACATGGAGAATGTGATAACAAAATTCTGCATTCCGTGTTATTTAGGCAGCATGGAAGCAAAATGTCACCTCAGCGTGGTGGGCTACCCTTTTAATAAAGAGCTTTTCTAAGAGTTTCCCGAATATTGGAATGGGACCTATGGGGCGGAAGGATTTCAGATCCGTTGGATCATCGTTTCTTGGTTTGGGTATGATCTTGACATAAGAACATCACACACACATCACATTGATCATTGAATGTCATACTGTATTTTTTTTCTGTTCCTTTTCTGTGGCTGTGTTGTGCTTGTGCTGTTCACACTCTTTTTTTACAATCTGTTTTTAGAAGTGAAGACTTTTAATTGGCTGTCAGTCTCACATACTATTTTTAATATGTTTGTTTTAGCTGTAAGTCATCCATAGTAAATAAATAAATAAATAAATAAATAAGCCTCTTGCCATATTCGGGGGAAGTACTGTAATGTAAGGCATCTGTTCATGATGTCGGTTACCAAGTGCGGGTAATGAACGGTGAATTGGAGGCAGATATCGGAGGTGAGGTTGTCGAGGCCAGGGGCTTTACCGGGGCGTATCTGTTTCAGTTGCTCGAGTTCTTTTGTGAACGGATGGTCGTCTATTGTGTTGGTCGTAGGGTTTTGGTACTCAAGACGGAGTTGTTCTTGTGTAAGCATGAGATCGCGGGTATCGTCAGGATAGAAGTGATTAAGGAGGGCAGTGGCTGTCTCCTCTCCATCGGTGGTGAATTTGTCGCCTACTTTGAGGGTGATGGGTGGTCTTCTGGGCGCAGTCTCTTTCAGAAGTCGGTTCGTTAACGACCAGACGTTCTCTTTCTGCTGAAGCTCGCAGAACTTTCGAAAGTTTACTTGGTTCGGTTAGGTAGATTTTAGGTACTTACAAATTACGTAGAACAAAGAAAATTTTAAGCATTAAGGTAGCTATATACGCTAGGCGCACGGGCGAGGTGTCGGTAGACGCGTCTCCGCACGGGCTAGATAACTGTGGCGTTACTGAAAAGTGTGCTGAAGAACAATTTTGAATTTCTGCCAAAAACGTGAATTTTCACTGAAAATTTGGACAAAACCAGGAATATTAACTACCCTACAGGACTCGGACTCGCGGAACGCGCACCGGATTGCAGGTAAGGCAGGTAAGTATCTATTGAAACTAACATAAACGGGATTGACTGAAAGAATTTTGAAATATAATTGAAATATGTCTCCAGTACATAAAAGTTGTAAGAATTTGCAAAGTCTATGGAGCTAAAGAACTTTTTTCGCGTTTTCGTCAATTTTATCAGTCAGATAGTCTCAGGTAGCCCAACTAGGAATAACTAAGCTGAAAACAGGGTCAAAATGCGTCACCTGGATGCGAAGATATTGACCAATGTATGAAAACTTGGTTCGGTTTTTTTTTTTTTACTGGGTGGGAAATCATCAAATAACTTCTCCCGCTCTGGGTGGAGCGGGAGGGCGTGTCAGACTTTTACTGACTAAAACCCACCCGTGTTCCCTCACTTGCCTGTGTGCCAGGGGCCGCGGTATCTCTTTCGAACAACCCGCACCCCTGGCAGGCATCGGCCCTTGCGGGCCCCATCAGTTGCTGATGACATCTCTTTGAGGCGCGCGTGGAACACAACGCGCCGTCGACCCGGGCTTGGTCCTTACCAGACAGCGAGCTACCCATTACTCGCCGTCCGCAAGCCCGCGCCCACGGTGGCCGGGAATCAGCCTGGGATTCCCGACGCCCAGGGCGTCTCCTGCGAAGACCACGCCTGTGAGGGCGCATGTACTGCATCTCCCTCACGTGCGCCGCCTCCCTCTTTGCGAGCATAACTGCTTCGCTGAAGGAGGCGACTGCTAGCCATACCCTCTCGCTCCGTACCATGGCCTGGACCAGGGTCGGACGCGAGAGATCGCCGCCGCCGATCACCTCCACGAGGACACGGCGATGCTCCGCCCATTCCGGGCAGACCTCCACCGTATGCTCCACCGTGTCCTCAGGGCGATCTTCGCAATGGAAACACCCGGCCGTTTCCTCCCGCCCTATCCGAAACAGGAACCTCCCGAAACAACCGTGTCCGGTGAGGACCTGTGTCAGGCGGAAGGTGAGGACGCCATGCCGCCTCTCAAGCCACTCCTCAAAGAGGGGACTTACCGCCGCAATCGCGGCGTGCCCAAAACTTGGTTCGGTTAGGAAGATTTTAGGTACTTACAAATTACGTAGAACAAAGAAAATTCTATGTATTAAGGTGGCTATATACGCTAGGTGCACGGGCGAGGTGTCGGTAGACGCGTCTCCGCGCGGGCTAGATAACTATGGCGTTAATGAAAGTTGTGCTGAACAAAAAATTTTGAAATTCTGCCGAAAAACGTGAATTTTCACTGAAAATTTGGACAAAACCAGGAATATTAACTACCCTACGGGGCTCGGACTCGCAGAACGCGCACCGGATTGCAGGTAAGGCAGGTAAGTATCTATTGAAATTAATTTAAACAGGATTTACTGAAAGAATTTTGAAATATAATTGAATTATGTCTCCAGTACATAAACTTGTAAGAATTTTCAAAGTCTATGGAGCGAAAGAAAATTTTTTCGCGTTTTCGTCAATTTTATCAGTCAGTGTTAATGACTGATAAAAGATAGAAGAAGAAATAGTGTTAGCAAGCAGAGCGGAGACTTTTTCCCAGGTTTTGAGGAGTAGTAAAAGAAAGAACGCAGTTCTCGTTTCAAGTGTTTAATGATTGTGCAAAAATTAAGATTAAGTACATTGACATAGACAATATAGAAAAAGGTGTCACAGACAACATCTACATATTTGTTGGTTTCTGGTATGGAAGTTGTGCCATCTAACCGAGATGTAGCAAATTAGAAGGACGCGTGACAAGCAGGATTAATTTGGCGGTCGAACTATCGTCGTGGTAAGCTGTGGTAGTGTCGTCCGATGGTCAAAGATGGCGCTGCGTTAACATACTGGCCCCCCTTGAGAGCTATAGCTGTCAACCTTGGCTACCTTGTCTTCATCTTCTAGCGACGATGATGAAACTGGGAGAGGGCAGATCTTCGAAAGCGCCCTCTCCACGACGCCAGTTGCTGTCTTGATACGAGCAACTCTGGAAATCTTGTCTCGTCCTGGGTATGTCAGTAGTATTCGACCTAACCGCCATTTGAGGGGCGGTAGATTGTCCTCTTTGATGAGCACCAAGGAACCGGGAGTGAGTGTACCCTGATTCTCCTTCCATTTGATACGTCTCTGAAGCTCGAAGATGTAATCCGTGGCCCAGCGCTTCCAAAAGTGCTGCCTGAGCTGCTCGACACGTAGGTAGCGGGTTAAGGCATGTGAAGGTTTCGCCGTGATGTCTGCGCCTACAGGAGCCGTCAGAGGCCGGCCGATGAGGAAGTGACCTGGCGTCAGGGGCGCAAGGTCATCAGAATCTACGGACATTGGGTGCATAGGACGGGAGTTCAGGACGGCTTCTATTTGTACTAAAACCGTGTTGAACTCCTCATAAGTTAAATGAGCCTTCCCTATCACGCGCGTTATATGGTGCTTGCAGGATTTGACTCCAGCTTCCCATAAACCGCCAAAGTGAGCTGCGTAAGGAGGTATAAATTTAAATTCTATTTGATTATTTGAAGCGTAATCAATAATACCTTGACCGCTGTTTTGTAAAAAATCTGAAAATTTTCTAGCTGCACCCACAAAGTTTCTACCATGATCAGAGTAAATGAGGGAAGGTTTCCCTCTACGGGAAATAAATCTTTTAAGAGCTAATATATAACCTTCTGATGACAGTGACGTCACAAGTTCTAAGTGTAATGCTCGTGTTGATAAACAAACAAATAAACATAAGTAGCATTTCTCTAACCTAGAACCTCTGCCTTTTTTGTTTAAAACATACATAGGCCCTGCGTAATCAACGCCACATTTAATAAATGGAAAACCTGACTGGAAACGTTCACTGGGTAGATTACCCATTGTAGGTTGTATGGACTTAGCCTTCATTCGACAACACCTGACACACTGATGCACAACCTTCTTAGCTAGATTCCTACCACCTATTATCCACCACATTTGTCTTATATGTGATAACAAAAGCTGTGGACCGGCATGTAGCATATCACCATGATTATGCCTAAATAACAGTATAGTGAACGAATGTTTGCTACATAACAGCATGGGATGTTTTTGATCGAAGGGTAAGTCTGAATTGCATAACCTGCCCTCCATTCTCATTATATTATTTTCATCCAAAAAAATATTTAATGAACTTTACCAGAAGATTTAATTTTATGTTTATTAATTAAAGCGTAATATTCACTTGGAAAGGCTTCTAGTTGCGCAATTCTAGTTAGAAACATTAGTGACCTATTTAATTCCTTGACTGATAAAGTGCTCATGCTACGCTCCGATTTATTCCTTTCACGTAGATTGTTTACAAATCGAAACACGTATGCATAGACGCGTTGTATTTTTATAAATGAAGAATATCGATTAAAATTAATAATATTAATAGTAGGATTATTACTAAACATACAAACTGTATTCAATTTAATTTCTGGCAAGTTATCGCAAAGTGGAACATCACCTTGTTTATCCCAGTTGGCGACCGCATTCAATAAAAAATCTAGTCCGTGCCACCACAGATTTGACCTACCGAATTCACCCAAGGTCGTTCCACGCGATAACAAATCCGCAGGGTTGGACTTGCCATCAACATGACACCAAATGCCTTTATCTGCCACCAGATCATTTATTTCTTGTATTCGGTTTTGGACGAAAACCTTTAAGGAATGCGGTGACATCCTTAGCCAACATAGGACTATTGTTGAATCAGTCCACATTATGATCTTGTCAAAGTTAATGTGCATAGATTTCATTATCTTAGATTGTAATCTAGCACCTAGTAGCGCACCGCACAATTCCAAACGTGGAATGGTTTGATTGGAGCGACGCGAGTCTTAGAACGAACATAACAGCCGGACTGTTACGTCATCATTGCTATTCACTGAACGTATGAAAGCGCATGCACCGTAAGCCGTTTGACTGGCATCAGAAAATACGTGTAATTCAATACGATCTGGGGAATTTCCTATCACGTGACGAGGAATCCGAAGTTTATGCAAATCGATTAATGAATGAACAAATTTATGCCAGCATATCAAAACATCTGGTGGTAATGAGTCATCCCAACCTGTTTTGCCTATCCAGAGTTTTTGCAATAGCGCCATTACAATACAATTGCTACTATCACAATAGGGCTTAACAAACCTAACGGGTCGTATATTTGAGACACAACTGATAAGATAAAACGTTTAGTTATTTTAGATGTGTCAGAATAAATTTTTGTAGTAAAATGTAGTTGATCACTATAGTTTAACCAGCCCAATCCTAACGTTTTGTTAGATTGGTTCTCGTCTAACATTAATTCTTTAGAATTTTCACTCTGTATGGAATCTGAAGCCACTTCCGGTGAATTGAAAACCCACTTACGCAGCGGAAAACAACCAGAGTTGAACACATCAGAAACCAGTTTATAAAGGTGAGATAAATGCGATTTATTGTCGTCGCCCATTAATAAATCGTCGACGTACATATTTTCTAATATTATTCTCGAGATTTCAGGATCATCACAATCTAGTGGCAGCTGACGGACACAACGTATACTTAATTACAGATATAGACAACACATTTATAACTGTGTCAAAGACATGTAACGTTGAGGACTGCATAAAATATCTTTCCGACTTTCAAAATCCACTAACCGTACTGACCCAAAATATTCGTAGTATTTTTAAGAACATAGACAGCTTTAACATTTTTGTTCATAGACTTAACTTTGATTGTGATATAATGGTACTTACCGAGTGCTGGCTAGCTAACCGCTACGATAATCTACCAGTAATACCAGGGTACACCTTATTTCATACCACAATAAATCACAATCAAAATGATGGTGTCGTAGTCTTTGCTAAGGAAACGTTAAAGGTCACGGTCGAGAAACATAATCTACAAGACTGCATGAGTAATTGTTTAGTCATCAAAATTGGTACTACTACAGCGATTATCGCTATGTACAGATCTCCTTCCTCTAGAAACTTAGATCCTTTTAACAGATCCTTAAACCAGCTTCTCCAAGCACTTAGCCCATTTAAGACGTCATACTAACAGGTGATTTAAATATAAACATTGATTCTGAAAACTGCGATGCAGGGACCCAAGATTACCTTAACATCTGCTTATACCATGGTTTTCTTCCCGCTCACACATTGCCTACACTTCAGAGCGGCTCTTGCCTAGATCATATGATGATCAAAACTAGCCTGACTTATATTACGCTTGTTACTAACTCAACAATTACTGACCATCACGCAGTCCTATTAACAGTAAATTTATCGCTGCCTAAGCTAAATCGTCCTCTGACTATTAGCAAATTAAACATAAACAAACTCGAATCTGATTTATGCAACATTGATTTTGGCCTAGTTTACAATACTGCTGACGCTAATTCAGCTTTATCGTATTTAATTGAACAAGTCAAACAAGCAATATTACGTAATACGACAGTTTCGACAGTAAACAAGAAACTTTATAATATTAAGCCATGGATTACTTCTGGATTAATTCGGTTTATAAGACACAGAGACAAACTTCATCAGAGAACAAAGAGATACCCTGATAATGTAATAATCCGAACTACCTATAAAAGATACAGGAATTTTTGCAACAATCTCGTATAGAATATAAAAAACAATTACGATAAAAGTCAATTAAATAGAGCAGGTAAAAATAGCAAACAACTTTGGAAACAAATTAAAAACGTCACCAATATGTCAAAACAGCGTGAATCAAGTTCGAGTTTACTGCTTGCAAATCCTTCACCACTCATATCAGCTAACAATGTAAATAACTTTTTTGTAAATGTTGGGAAAACTCTTGCCGAGCAGATTCCGAAATATTGCGACCAACCTCCTTTCCAAAAATCAAGCGATAACTGTAACCCAAAATCTTTTGCTATGTTGGACACTGATGAAGATGAAATAACCCGAATAATTTCTGGGCTAAAAGATGATTGTGCAGCTGGATGGGATAATTTAAGCAATAAGATCCTTAAACGCTTCAAGCATATTTTGATACCTCCTTTAACGCATATTTTTCGAATCTGTCTTGCCGAAGGAATTTTCCCTAGTTACCTATCTAAAAAAGGCAGTTGTAATCCCTATCTTTAAATCCGGAAGTAAAGACGCAGTTAATAATTATAGGCCGATGTCCTTACTCCCCTCGATTTCAAAAATACTACAGAAAATTATAAACAGTAGACTTGTTAATTACCTAGAGAAAAACAACATTTTATCCCCTGCGCAATTTGGTTTTAGACCCAAACTATCGACAGCCCATGCGGTGCATAGCTTGACTGATTATATTTCAGAAAACCTCGGCAAAGGAAACCAGACCCTAGGAGTCTTTCTCGATTTAGCCAAGGCCTTCGACACGGTGTCTGTTTCTGTTCTTCTGGATAAATTAGAGGCCATAGGAATAAGAGGAACGCCGCTGAAACTTTTTACTGACAATTTACACGGCCGATACCAGTATGTTCGAATAGATAATACTACGAGTGATGAGCAGAAAAATACTGGTGTTGGTGTTCCGCAAGGGAGTATTTTGGGTCCCACAATTTTCCTGATTTATATAATGATTTGTGTAATCTAAATATTAAAGACGGTAAAATTATATCATATGCCGACGATACGGCGTTAATGTTTACCGCTAAGACCAGTAGTGAACTGTTTCAAATCGCTCAATTAGGTTTAAATTCTGTGACTAATTGGCTTCAAAGCAATTTACTAACATTAAATGCCGACAAGACTATATATATTCACTTCTCCATGCGCAAGCCTCAACTTAACATTACTAACCGAAATCTATATGCCCATCAATGTGGAAACCGTATAGTCAGCATGTGTAATTGCCCTTCTATCTTCAAAACGAGCTACATTAAATACCTGGGGGTAATGATGGACGACACACTTTCTTTTAGAAAACATATTGAAAGCCTAACTAATAGAGTGCGCAAACTCATATATGTTTTTAAAAAATTGCGGGCGTTAGCAGATTCAAAATTAATCACACAGGTTTATTTTGCCCTATGTCAATCAATTATTCTATACTGTATCACTTTTTGGGGTGGTGCACCTGAAACTAATTTGCTTCCTCTTGAAAGAGCTCAGAGAGCAATTTTAAAGGTAGCACCTTCCATCCCTTCTTCTTTCCTACAAATCTGCTATATAAATCCTGCAACGTACTCACTATTCGCCAGCTTTTCATTTTGTACTTAGTATTAAAACAGCACACCATGCTTACCTACAATGCTGACAATACTAACAAGAGACGGAATGATATAGTATGCATAACTAATGCAACCTCAAAACATGTCTTTGTAGAAAGATTTTATACATTTTTGGGCCCATTTCTGTACAGTAGATTAAATAGAAAACCTATAAATTAAATTACTATAGCTGTAAAAAAAAAATACTGAAATATTTACTATCCATTCATTATGCACAGACAGAAGATCTACTTGTTGTCTGCAAATAAAACCGCTAACATGCAGTTTTACTTTTGTTGACCTAATTTCTATTTTAGTTATTACTTAATACACATTGTTAATTTATTTCTTTAAGTAGTTTTGCATTTTTGTAGCCTGAAACACAGGTTCAACCTAGTTCAGGCAAATTAGCAATTGTGCTCTATTTTAGTTGTTAAGGTATATATTGTAAACGAGCCCCTTTTATAAATAAACGATTTTATTATTATTATTATTTGCCCTTGCTTATATCATTAACGTAAGCATATACACTGGAGTATTTCCAGAATGTCTAAAAACTGTAATAGTTAAACCACTATACAAAAAGAATGATAAAAACGAAATGGCATACTATAGACCAATTGCACTAACTCCCATCTTCTCAAAGATCATAGAAAAAATTATCTATGGATCTTTCTACAATTTTCTAACCAAACATCATGTACTATGTGACGAACAAAAGGGTTTTAGAAAAAATGAAAACATCGACATGGCTATTTTCGATTTTCTCCATAGAATAATGCCAAAAGTTGACTCTAAAATACCTGTATGCGCCATATATACCGATATGTCGAAGGCTTTTGACTGTGTGGATCACGATACCCTTCTAACCAAACTTCACGCATACGGTATTCGTGGCAATGCCCTTAATTTAATAAAAACATACCTAAAAGGTCGTAGACAATGTACGGAGATATCGAGCCTGTGTTTAGGATCTAGAAAGGAATTAAAATCTATGTCGCCTTTTAGAGAAATAAAACATGGTGTCCCGCAGGGCACCGTCATCGGACCTTTGCTATTTTTATTATATATAAATGACCTGCCACGACATATACTTCATCCTATGGTATTATTCGCAGATGATAGCACATCAATTGTTTCATGTATTAATAAAGAATCATATGTAAATGACATTAACAATACAATTAGTAGTTTAATAAGGTGGCTTGACAATAATAATTTAGTTATTAATCTCCAAAAAACTAAAATCATGTACTTTTACCAACGCATATCAGCGGGAGATGTGGATATAAACTACAATGGTCAAACTATAGAAAAAGTACACAACGTAAATAAACAAAGCCGACAAAGCTACGGGAATAATGGTGGTACCAAATTGGCCTAGTCAGCCTTGGTACCCAATTTTTTTGAAGTTGTCAGTAAACGACCCTATTTACTTTAAATCTGATGCTAATTTACTACTGTCTCCTTTCAGAACCAGACACCCCCTCTGGACACGACTTACCCTGGTGTCATCCCTATTATCAGGGAAGCATATGCAAGACAAGACTTAACTACCGATACTATCGAAATCATGATTGCGTCCTTGGCCAATAATTCTTTAAAACAATACAACTGAACTGCGCTTATAAAAAATGGTGGCTTTTTTGTATCAATAATAATATATGCTGTTTTAGTGCACATATTCCACTAATCCTACAGTTCTTAACGGTGCAACTCGAAGAGGGAGCGAGCTATTCTAATTCCACTCGCTCTGAATTGGCTTTAATATTGGGCAGGCAGTTAAGTGACGATCACCGGGTCTCCCGGTTCTTTAAGGAAGTATTTAAAAAGAATCCTATTTTTCCTAAATATCAGGCAACTTGGAACCCAAATCTGGTCCTTGATTATGTTTCTAACTGGTATCCAAACGAGGATTTGCCGCTAGATAAACTTACTAAAAAGCTGGTAGCTCTACTTGCGTTGTCGACTGCACAACGTGTGCAGACGCTATCATTAATTCGTTTGTGTGTAGACCTTATTAAGAGGTCAGCGGGTTGGTCAGGAAACTCCCTAACGTTTGTCAAACGTTTGTTTTAACATTTGCTACTAAAATATCGACATCGTTATATTCTGATCTTATCTTCTCTGATATACGATGAAGAGCATGCGTCAAACATGTTACATGTTTCATTTCAGGTAAATATACTTTTAAATTTCGCCCTGCAGACAGCATGTACGCTACACTGTCAGTGCAGAGCAATAAGACATTGTAAACTTTTGATTCAAAAGAGTTTTGCCATAATTTTTCTAGACATTGCAATACAAATTGCGCGATTGTTTGACCATTTACTACCGTTAACATTTTACAAGCTATCAAATAACACCGGCTTGAATTATTATTAGGATGCAGTGGCTTTATTAAGAAATGGACTATATATCTACCTAAAAAATCTGTGGTGTCATCCAACGATATCCATAGTTTCTCATTTTTATTATTTTCATAAATGGTATTAATTTTGTTCTTATAAAACTTATCTAAATAAACTTTACGTAACTGTGATTCATCGGGCACTTTTCTATCACTACAAACACAACAACAAGTACTTAATAAGGTCGAAGTAAAACTCCTCATTCGGACGCTTATATTTTCCTTGATGTACTGCGCCTTCGATGTGTCTTGTGATATTGCCTTTATTTATAATTTTGAAGTGGCTCTCACACTTCGAGCAATATAGAGATCGGCTAGCGTGATCGTAAATTAGCTCGGGATGACCGATTATCCACTTTTGTACTGTTTCAGCCTTGATGTTTGCGCCAGCCATGTTTGAGTGAAAGATTCTCCTAAAACAATTAAAATGTTGCTAAAGTGATATTTGTTGAAACTAACAGTTAACTAACCTGAACAGTTTTCAGTTTATAATTTTATTTAGAAGAACAATTATGCGTATGCATAACCCGGGTTCCGAGAGAACGATATATAAACGTCTAGTAAATCAACTTTTACATATTACAATTAGCTACAATATGTATTAAAAACAAATTATGATTTATCGCGTGAATAGGAAGATTATCAATCCGATATGAGACTAAAACTGTTAACATTATTCTTTAAAAAAAGGCCTAAAACATACTTATATAAGAAAATTATTAAAGCTTACCTGAAGCGAAATAACTTGAAGTAGAGATACAATTTAAAAACAAATCGATGTCCGTAGATACAAGCCAAATTCGTCGTTTTAAGAAGGTACTAGAAATCAGTAAACAAGCCAGGGTGAGATTATTATTTACACAACACAGGAATTTCACAAATTAGGAGCGCATTCTACGAACCGAGGTAAGCGAGTGAGATACAACGCGCGCGCATTGTTCTAACAAACACCCAATGAGTCATACAGGATACTTGCTTCTGATTGGTCGTTGCGTGCGGTCAATGCGTTGTGAACATAGATGAAATGAGATAAAGAAACAAAAGGCCCTGTCTAAGTTTTGTCTCATACTGTCAAGCGTCATTTCTAATTCAACAGTAAGAGTCAAAATACGGTGTAACTATTCCAAGGTATTTTTGTATAAAATAAAATACTGATTTCTTTCACCATTAGCTAACACTGGTAGCGTAGATTGATATTATTAATACGTTTTTCACCTTAAACACAAATTCGTGCTAATTCCGGAACAAATATCACAATAAATATGAAGTTCCGGTATTTTGGAGGCATATCCATATTATCCTCTACGTTTGACGTCAACGACCTTAAATCAATCTACCTACTCCGACCTCTGAGTGATTAATGATGAAGTAATAAAAGATATAACATTTGGTAATCTTGAATTTTAACTTTCTCATTTTTTTAACTTGTTTCTCCTGATTCTTACTCTACTGATTAACAAATAATTAACAAATTAATATGTTTATGTGGTTTTATTTCACAGCATATAGAATACTAAACATTTTGTCAAGTTAGACCGAATATACTGTTTATGTTTGGTAAATTATAAGTTAGTAAAACTCCACAATTGCACTCTGGTAAAAATACACAAAATTAAAAAAATACGTATAAATTTAGCAGCATTTGGTGGTTTCTTTTAATCCAAATTTCTTAAATATATGGCGACATTTTACTCTTGACCTAGCGCCTTAAAAAATCCAAGGTGGCAACACTGACCGCAGCCAGCACAGTTTTTGTCAAATATCTATTACAATCAAATGACGATATTCTACATTTTTTGGCTGGGGTAACGCACATCTTTACAATAGGTGCTAGCACTCCTAGCCACCGGTACGGCTAGCAGTTTGTACTTTATAATAGGTTCTAGCACTCCTAGCTACCGGTAACGCGAGGAGTTTGTACTTTGCAATTGGTCCTAGCGCTCGTAACTACCGGTCCGCTAGGAGTTTGTACTTTATAATAGGTCCTAGCACTCCTGGGTACTGGCACGGCTAGCAGTTTGTCTTTTATAATAGGTTCTAGCACTCCTAGCTACTGGTAACGAGCAACGAGGAGTTTGTACTTTATCATTGGTCCTAGCGCTCCTAGGTACTGGTACAGCTCGCAATTTGTACTTTACAGTAGGTACGGTATGGGGGGACGGGTTACACAGTAAGACAAGAACACAGTATCATGCGATAGTACATTTATTTGAACAGTTCCGGGCGCTTTGCGGCGCACATCGGCTGCTGACACTAATCACTGTCATTACCGATAGATCATATAATATTTATCTAATGAGGACAAAGTTTTGGTTCGTAGATTAGGTGCTACTCAAATAAAAATACATTTAATTTGAGTAAAAACCTACGGTACCTATTATCTGATCTATTTTTAATTTGAATAAATAATTAAAAAATCATTAACAAACTGTAAAGACAATTATCATTAGAAAATTGATATAACAGAATTAAATTAACAGAATAAAGACGTTGCGTCTGTTGAGAGTATTAATGAACGCTCAAAAGAGCGACAACGCTTCTCAACGCGTGCTGTCTGCGTCCATAGCGACTGCAACACATTAGATGATGTCACGCCTGTAGGTATGTGAGCGAGGACCAGAGTACCAATATTATTATGTATAATCGATCTCTAAACTTTGTCACTAAGAAAATATACACAAAAAAAATTGTATTGCAGCTAACTGTCACTTACACAGGTAGGCTTTGTGCGCTTAGGACGTGAAAATGACTTTCTACCTGAGGGTGGTAAATCAAATTGCGGCTGGTTTGTTTGAATCCCACATTATTTCCATCAACCGTCCACGAATCCAAACTCCGGGCTGCTATCAGTAGTAGCCCGGAGTTTGGATTCGTGCAATTTCGTTTTTTTTTTTTTTGTAGAATTTCTCAGAAAATTATATAAGAACACCAGTGGCCCATCGAGGGTCAGTTGCTGTTGGTATTCTGCGAGTGCCATCACTTCATCACATGAGCATCGCGCTGTGGATCATTTAAATAAACCACGTGTGTGGTTGAGCGTTTTCGTTTTTTGAGTACAACATGACATCAGCCAATGTGTCGCCAAGAGACATGTTCTCAGCGCGGCCGCTGGAGGCGCTCGTGTCGGGCTCGCCGGCCTCACACACACACATTCAGTCCGGCTTCAACATCACATAGCTACAACATTGCACATAATTATAACAATAAATAGCACCTGTCTGACAATGTAGTACGTTCACCGTACACTGTGTGTACAGTTCAACATTATCACAACATGGACGTGTAGCTCGCGTACTCGCGTACTCGCTATGCTTTGTACTGTAGCCGCAGCTCATTTGGATCGGATAATCTTTGGTCATTGAACTATATTATCTGTAGAACAGTGCAGCCGATATACGGCCAATAAATAATAATATTTACAATAACTTTTAACTACTTATTTAAGTAACACTTCAAATCTTAAAGCGATTCCGTGTTTAAGTTTACACGACAGAGTGGTAATTGCGTAACACACTAGCAGTAGGAATGGCTTTCATTTTGACAGTTCAACAAGATTCATTGCGTTATTTACGTTGTTGAGCAGACAAGTTTTTCGAACATTTATGAAGCAATGAATTAGCAATATCCTTCAAAATTAAGTATTCCGATTATGATTGATAGTGTTTTAAGCAAATTGGGATGCAATGCAGAAATCAAAAACAATACATTTGAACAACCTCGGCGGAAGCCGCACCGGCGACTCACGAGTAGATCGTCATCAGGATCATCTAGAACAGAACATCGCTGTCAGTGTCATAAGGCCAGATTCACAGATCGCACTTTGACTTTATGAAGTAAAGTGAGCGTTTCATACGATTATGAACCTATGATATGCCTATTAAAGCGAAAGTGAGCAAGCGTTTCATTCGAATATAAATATTGACACTATATTATAATGTTCACATTCGTATGCGACGCTTAGTTTCCTTGGCCAAGTAAAGTCAAAGTGCGGTCTGTGAACCTTGCCGACAGCGTCAGCGAACCGGTAGACATACGCCACTCACGACACACACACGTCACTCACGACACACACACGCCACTCACGACACACATTCACCAATCACGACAGACACACGCCACTCACGACACACATACGCTACTCACTACACACACTCGCCACTCACGACACACTCACGGCAAGCACGCACCTCTTCTAGAGAAAGCGGGTTGGACTTCATCTTCGTGTCGAGGCTGCGGTACCGCTCTGCAACAGAAACCCGCCGCGTTAACCTCGAAAAGTGTCGCAACGCAATAGACAGATCCACAAACCGATCCATTCAAACCAAGTAACATAAAATAAATAAATTAGGTTGGAGTGGAACCATTTTGATCGTGTACGCGTAGGTATGGTTACAGAGTTTTGGCAAACTTTCACGGGTCTGAGGCCCTAGTGTGAGTTTCATTTAACCATCTCGATCAAATGCATCGAGCGCGTTCGGCGCTCCGATTGGCCCTGGATTGGTAAGCACCAATCGGAGCGCCGAACGCGCTCGACGCGTTAGATCGGGATGGTTAAAAGTAACTCACACTAGGGCTTACTTAACTCGTTGAGTGTATTTTTTTTTGTGTTTGTGTTTTAGGGGGATGCGATAAGGTACGTCGCAAAATTTAAACTTAAGGCAGTTTTTTTGCAAGTTGCATATCAGTGTCAAGTTGTAGGTAAGTTGTGTTGGGTAATTATAGATATGGCATCTGTGGGTTATCCCTTAACACCACAACTATTGGGCCCGCCACGATACTGGGCACGCCACGATTGCGGCGGTAAGTCCCCTCTTTGAGGAGTGGTTTGAGAGGTGGCACGGCGTCCTCACCTTCCGCCTGACGCAGGTCCTCAACGGACACGGTTGTTTCGGGAAGTTCTTGTTTCGGATAAGGCGGAAGAAACGCCAGGGTGTTTTCACTGCGAAGATCGCCCTGAGGACACGGTGGAGCATACGGCGGAGGTCTGCCCGGCTTGGGCGGAGTACCGCCGTGTCCTCGTGGCGGCGATCTCTCTCGTCCGGCCCTGGTCCAGGCCATGGTACGGTGCGAGAATGCATGGGTAGCCGTCACCTCCTTCTGCGAAGCAGTAATGCTCGCGAAGAGGGAGGCGGCGCACGCGAGGGAGAGGCAGTATATGCGTCCTCACGGCCTTAGTCGCCGCAGGAGACGCCTTGGGCGTCGGGAATCCCAGACTGCTTCCAGGCCACCGTAGGCGCAGGCTTGCGGACGGCGAGTAATGGGTACCTCACTGTCCGATGGTCATTACCAAGGCCGGGTCGACGGCGCTTTGTTTTCGACGAGCGCCTCAAAGAGATGTCAGGACCAACTGATGGGGCCCGCAAAGGCCGATGCCTGCCAGGGGTGCGGGTTGTTCGAAAGTGATACCGCGGCCCTTGGCACACAGGCAACTGAGGGAACACGGGTGGGTTTTAGTCAGTAAAACTCTGACACTCTCTCCTGCTCCACCCAGAGCGAGAGAAGTTATTTGATGATTTCCCACCCAAAAAAAAAGGACGTTTTTTTTGCAATTTGCAGGTCAGTGTCAAGTTGTAGGTACGTTGTGTTGGGTATTTTAGTCGGGGATCTAATGACTGAAGCAGTCATTAGATCGCCAAATACAGAAGAAGAAGAAGAATCAAGAAGAATCAGAAGAATCTTGAATCTTGAACAGGGCATGTCGCGCAGGACGGTAGGTGAGCTATTGTCGGCGGGGTGATGCCGCATGCGCAGTTTGGATCTGAGGCGTTCGTGAACCTCCATCTGTGCAGATTGTCTTTGCTCTGGTCGACTGGGATTCGAAGTCTATTTAGAGATTTCCAAGTCGGCCACGGTAACCCGTGTCCAGGCGGAATGCTCTCAGATGGTTCGATAAAACTGTCAGGGGATTTATTCAGCTCCCGCCACAGGTTACATCTCGCTGTGTAGGCGTTAGTATTGGCTGGACTTAGAGAATCTGGTATTATGAACTTGGAGAGTTGGATCGATTCGATGGGAGACGATCGAAATCTCGCAGGCCCTTCACACAGCGCCACTCACCGTGCGCGAGGTGCAGGCGCGCCAGCGCCATGACGTAGGCCTCCTCCGTGAGCTGCGCGCCGCGCGCGTAGCGCAGCACCAGGCACTCCAGCACCTTGTTGCTGGCCGTCACGCCCGCCGCCCACAGCAGCGCGCGCAGGCGGTAGGACGAGCACGTGGCGCCGCAGCGCCGCGCGCCCGCGCGCAGGAAGGCGGCGCGCCAGTACGCCAGGAGCGCCACCAGCGCCGGCGCGTCGCGCGCGCGCATGGCGCCGCTCAGCGCCGCGTCGCGCAGCGGCACCAGCGCGCGGCACAGCGCCAGCGACGGGCGCGCGCACAGGCACGCGCGCCACACGCGCCGCAGGGCCACGCGCAGCGCCGCCGCGTCCAGCTCGCCGGGCCCGCCCAGTCGCGCCGCGGCCGCGCGCACCGGCGCCGGGATGGCCGCCGCGTCGTCGCGGAACTCGGCCGCCACGTCGCGCACGATCAGGTTGTCCTCGTTCACCTCCCTGCGGGCACAC
This sequence comes from Polymixis lichenea, assembly GCA_949091785.1. NCBI lineage: Eukaryota > Metazoa > Arthropoda > Insecta > Lepidoptera > Noctuidae > Polymixis > Polymixis lichenea. The sequence continues at coordinate 22,837,852 of OX420951.1, read as the reverse complement.
GGTAGGTGAGCGCGCGCCGGCGGGCCCCTGCCACAGCCGGCGCGGCACGCACCACACGTCGGTGAGCTCGTCCGTGAGGATGCGCAGCAGGAAGGCGGCGTCGGTGTGCGGGCGGCGCGTGTGCGGCACCACGAGGTAGCGGCCCGGCGGCAGCGTGAAGAACGTGACCACCTCGCGCGCGCGCGACTCGTGCGTCACGTCCAGCGGCCGCAGGCCCCGCAGCGCCGCGTGGTCGCTGGGCCGGCGCGGGCCCCCGGGGCCCAGCTCGTACACGGCGAACCCGATGGCGCGCAGCTTGCGCGCAGCGGCGCCCACGTCGTACTGCTGCGTCACCGACACCACCACGTGGCACTTGCGCGCGCCCGCGGCCTCCGAGTGCGGGATCTGCACGTGGAACTGCGGGTTGGTGCCCGTGGTGTCGTGGCAGGAGGGGGGTCCGCCCGCGTTGTACCCGGCGCGCCAGCGACGCCGTGCCAGCACGGCGCGCCAGGGCCGCTTGGCGTGCAGGCCGCGCTCCAGCAGCCAGTCGTCGGGCCCCACGTGCAATAGCTCCAGTTGGTTGAAGCAGCGTGCGAAGTCTTCGAACGACATCCTGCCACACAACACACCTCACCTTGGATGCAGTACGCGATGGAATGATCACTTAAGCCTATGTCAATATATTTGTGGATGTCTATACTTGTGACCTATTGGGAACCGTTCGCGCCGGTTTTCACGTTACCTTATGGGTATTTTTAATAAGATCCGTAAGTGAGCAGAAAAAAGAAAGCTATTATTGGATTGCGTAGATACCACCAGCCCCGAACGGAGGCGCTGCGCAACGTGCGCATAGTAAGTCTACCAAGCAATTCAACAGTCGTTGGTAGGTATTCCAATGACGAGAGTGAACGAAGTGAGAGCACGACATAATCAAGAGCATAACGAGAAGAGAAAAGTGTTTCTTGAACAAAGAGTACTCTATACTTAATTTTATTTGAGTTTCTACTATGATCAAAGTTGTGATAGACTCGGAACATTTTTATCATTGTTGCATTTGTCGAAAGTCTGGTCTGGTCTGGTGTCTGGTGTCTGGTCTGGTCTTGTTATAATAGGTATTTCAAATATTTCGGTTTATGTTTTTTATGTTTTCAGTTCTAAGGACGTACAGTCATAGAGTCGTTCATCCATTTATTTGCAATTGAATACATTATGGAATACACACATGTACAGGAAGGGCTCCTCAATTAAGAATGGGAATATCTGGATGACCGAGCTTTGCTCGGTATTTTTCTTTCGTTTTCTATAAATAAAAACTAGCTAGATCGATTTATTACCCCCGAAACCCCCTGCATACTAAATTTCATGAAAATTGGTGGAGCCGTTTCTGAGATTCAGATTATATACATATATATACCTACAACGTGTAACGGAAAGGGTAAATACATACCAAAGGCACGGCTTCTTTGGACGATATCAAACAATATTGGAAGGACTTTTTAATCCTATCTCTACATGTTCGGAACTTATAACACTTTTTAATACATTGATACCAGAAACTAAATCATCAAATTGAAATAAACACATCACTTGGAAGAGATTTATTGTGATATTGGCAAGTAACGTGGAAAGTTATTGACCTACGAGTACGTAGTGCGGTGAGTCGGTGACACGTTTGTTACCTATGATTTGAATTTAAGAAACATAAACCGAAAATTTGGTATCAATTTTTAGAGTATTTTATTTTGAGCTGTTGGTAAAGGATTGCAATAGGGTTTGTGTTACACCCCGTATACATGCAAGAATTGCTCGTTTAAAGGTATTAGATAGATTATACTTTGTGTTGATATTTATGGTCAATTTATAAGAGAAGGGTTTATTCAAGATTTACCAGATATAACTGCAAAAAACATAGCGTTTGGTTGGATCCTTTTTGGAACAGTTTCAAATAAGAGCGAATCAATAGTACACCGTCATCATGTCAGTAACAATGGCATAGATCGATCTGATGACGGCGAATTGTTGTGACTGTTCCTGGATGGAGTTAGTTGCACCCCAAGAGATAATGAGTAATGATGACGAGCGATGACAATTTGTTCAAACTATCTAAGTAGGTATCGCGATAAAGAGAGTCTGTACGCAGTCAATCTTCCTTTCTGTGTTGAAGGTTTGCAGTGTCAAAAGGAGATAATTAGTTGTGATGACTTGATGAGTTAAGAGAGAATTGAGTTTTATTGCTATTATTTAAGATCGCTGTTCAGTTTAGAATCAATACTTCGATTAACAGCAAGCGTTTGATTCCCAAAATTGTAGAATGTGGGCCCTACTGCTAAGCATGAGTTCCTGGTTCAATTGTCGGTCCGTCAAAGTGTTATTGGGTTTATCATTTCTCAGTAGCAGCCCAGAATCTGTATTTGTGCCCGGTCGATGGCAATAGGCTCGACCCTTGTTACATGGGACTTACACATAAGTCCCACGCGGAATGTGGGATATACGACAGTTCGTAACGTGCAGTCTGGCTACGTGTGGTTGGAAACGGGAAATTGTGTAACTAATCGACCGTAAGTATGCTTGTGCACCGACCAGAAATCCCCGGGCCGATCGGCGCGCGGCGCCAGTAGCTCGCGGTCAGGCGGCGTCAGCGCAGCCCACTCCGCGCTGGCAGGCGCCCACGCGCCGCGCCACGCGCCGCGCCCGCCCGGCGCGCGCAGGCGCACCAGCGCGCCGCCCGCGCCGCGCACGCGCGCCAGCCCCGACACCGCGTAGGGCTGCGCGCCCAGCAGGCCGCCGGGCGCGCCGCCGGGCGCCGTGGCCACCAGCAGCGTGGAGCGCGGCACGCCCGAGTTGAGCACCTGGAAGGTGAGCGCGCGCGGCTGCACGCGCAGCGAGAAGCTCTGCACGATGCCGCCGGACAGCTCCTGCAGCGCGCGCGCCACGCTGCCGCCGCGCAGTGCGGCGTACGAGCCGTGCAGCCTGCGGACAGAGCGCGCTACACTGGCTGGCCGGGCCGGGCGGGGTCGCGCCGCGGCGCCGCTACTCACTTGGCGTAGGCCTTCTCCAGCAGCGGCAGCGTGAAGTCGTCCCGGGCGGCGCGCAGGCCCAACAGGCGCGCGCCGCGGGCCGGCAGCCGGTCGTCGACCACCACCTCGCGCCACTCGCCGAACACCCAGAACCGGAACCTACGCCCAGGACGTGCATATTATTATGACAGCTGCAGAACCAACAGCCGGCGAGTCTCGACGACCCCTGCCACCAAAGTACATGGTGAGGTAATATAGCTCCATTGTATGGGTATTTTTTGCGTAATTCGTCTGCCGTGACGTTGCAGTCACATTGTGGATATATCAAGCAACCTGCCATGGTACAGTCTCATGACGATTGTTCCATTGTTAAATGCTATTTTCCCCGATAACCTTGCAATGGTCAATTAAGGAAGTAAACACGGACATTGCCGACCCATATGTATGACATTAAAAATAAAATACATACCGCCACACGAGTGGAAATTACTCAAAAATCTAGCTATTAAACAGGAGCGGGGCCACAGAATGTAGGCTCCCGCAAACAGGCCCGACGCGATTCTCGTAGAACAATTTCTATGTAAATCGCGTCTATTTGAAGAAGCCTTATAACACAAGACCATTTCATAGTTAGTATACAGTGTTTAGTAGTTCGTCGAGGCGAGTCGTGTGACGGGGCGCGCACGGCACGTCCGCACAGGGGTGCAGTTCTCCTCCATCCACAGCGACTCTCATGCACATTACCAAGTGCACTGCGGCTACGCGGCTGCAAGGCGCGGCCCTGCCCGAGCACCCCGCGAACCTAATCGTTCATTGTCCCAACATTTCCGATCACGACTGACCAACTTGTTCCGCAAACCTTTACAGCAATTACAAATATTAAGAAATCGCTATAAAACTTTATTTTTTATTTTTTTTTTATTTACGAAATGTTACATAGAAAAATACATAAGTCTTCTGCCAAACTGCTGTGCAGTTTGTCGGCAGTGTTCTCGTGGATACACTTTTGTGATTGACTACTTTATAATAATTATACACATGGACGCAAAGTCGAAGCAAAAAGAAAAGAAACTAGCTTGGTGTGTACTCATTACTCGACCTAGGTTTTGGTAGTACGAAGACAGGCAAGAAACTCTTAAAGCACGTGTTATTTCCACAATGTTCATATGTGGTCGGTGGAATTATGCTCTCGACACAGATTACTTTTTGCCAAATTCCGTGATTCCAGGTCAACGGGACCTACCATATAGGTTTAATTGCCAATTTTGGTTAAAAGCAAGGTCTTACAGCACAAGTAAAGAGAAAGTTCCGAAAAAAAAAAAGTAGAAAATTAAGGTAAATTTTGGTACTTACAAGTTTTCGAAAAAAATGTAAATTTGCCCATATCTTTTTATCGTATTGACTCAAGACCTTGATTTTTAAACACCTAATAGGGACTACAGACTTCAATATCTGGTATAAATTTCAACTTGCTAGATCCACCCGTTCCTGAGAAAATCGGTGGTGACATACGGATAGACAGACGGACAAGAGAGTGATCTTATAAGGGTTCCTTTTTTACCTATTGAGGTACAGAACCCTAAAAACAAACTCTTCAGCTTTATTATTATTATGATTGCTACGGGTTTGGACCTCCGGACTAGCTACTTCTCACACGGACAACTGTACGTCAATTGCTCCCGCGACACCAGTCCTGTTCTTTTTGTTTTAAGCTGTTGAGAGCAAAACTACAAATGTGACGTTGATGTATACAGGGAAGTTTTATATAATGTGGCTGTCGTACAATATACTTTAGTATATTGAGGTGTCTTACAACTTCCACGCGAACGAAGTCGCGAGCAGAAGCTAGTTACAGATACACATGGTTTTTCGGTTGTAAGGCGAAAATAAAAAAATTGCTATGGTTTTACCATTGCAGTAGGAACCCTTGTGCAATTTGTTCTTTGAGAAAATAAATGTCTTTAAACCGAAATCATGCTTCCAGACATTTCAACCAGCGACTTTCTACACAAGTGTTAATTAAAACTATAATATAATTACAACATACTTTTGTGAGATAACGCGATTTCATAATTTAATTTGTTATTATTTTATTAGGTGTTGTCCAGGCGGAGGGTGAGCGAGTTTTTGAAAATTTTGATACAGGTCCACCCGCGATGACGTCCCGCAGGACTCTGAGCGCGAGCCGATTTAGCCCGATTAAACGATTTTTGAGTTTATTAAAAAAAATCTATTAAACTAAAAATTTCAACTTTTAATTTCCCTCCTAAATACAATTCCCTTCGTACATGCAATTTCCACATTATTTTGTGCTTTTATTAGGAAATGAGACGGAAAATGGTTTCGAAATCGACCCTGTTTCGGATTTATTTTTCATAGAGCAAATTGCAATTTATCGTGTTTTGAACCTTTAACTTCCCTCAAATAAGGGCCCAAATACACTAATTTGATCATTTAATCTTGATTCTGAAACAGGCAATTTCGGATAACCCCCCGATAACCTCCACTTTTTGGTCCAGTCATAAACTTGATCTACAGCCATTTGAACCTTTTCTGCTGCTTCTTCTGTTGCTGCTGTCTTCTACGCTTCTGCGGCTTTTCTTTCTTTTCTGTTTCCTACAGCCATTATAGGTGTATCATCAGCAAAGGTCCCAATCGTGTTTTGCCCTAATCCAGGAATACCGCAAGAATATTGTTGCGCGCCACAATTAATGTCTGGTACATGGTAACATTAGTTACAACTAGCGCCATCTAGTATCGAGGAGCAGAATTAATAGAGTCAAGATCTTTCTAGAAATTTCAATGCTAGAACTTTCTAGAACTATGGATATCTGTTCAGTCGGGGCCGGTTTGAACTACATTCTAGATGCTTCTACAGTTGAAGGTTCTGGAACTATTCGAGGGCCCTATAAAAGGCCGGAACGGATCGCGACTCGACGAGTATTGGACATACGAGAACATCGAAAGCGATCGTCAAGTGCGACTTTGACCAATAGTGCAATTGTGTTTTGTAATTAGTGTGTTTGAGTTGTGTTATTAGGCTGTTTAATTAATGTGTAATTTATGGTAATTTATATTGGCAGTTTTTAATTATCACGAACCCTAAGCTCGTAACAATATAGTAAGTACAGGACCAGACCTAACACGCTTCTTTGCGGAACAGGCTCTTCAAAATCCGGCTAGTTATACTGGTCACAGCTTTAGAAGGACCTCTGCAACATTACTAGCTAATTTCGGAGCCAATAGCATTACACTGAAACGCCACGGAGGATGGCGCTCTAATAATGTTGCAGAGGGTTATATTTAAGACTCGGTGCACAATAAAATTGAAATAGGCGACAAGATATCAAAGTGTATAAATATAAATAATGGTGAGAAATAGGGCATGCAAAAACCGGGTTGCTTTAAAAAACCGTTTTTTTCGGGTTTAATGTTTACAAAACCGTTGAAACCGGTTAAATCGGTTTTTTCTTTCAATCTTTATTAAAGAAATGAGAAATATGTATGTAAAGAAATAAAAATGCTGAAGTCTAATCAAAATAGGTTTTTTTTTACTTTATCTCACTTATTTTAATACTAATGAGCATTTGTTTGCACTGAAATAAGCTGCAACTACTAAGTAACAATACAAAAAGTTTATTTTCTATAAACATAAAATAGAATCAAGATTATTATTTAGGAAAACAACATATTCTCCAATACTTAAGGTACCTAACATACAAAATTAGCAACATCTGGTAGGTACAAAAAGGTCAAAAAAAAAATATATATATATAAAATATTTAATAGGATATTAAATAATTCAAACGAAAATTATTAAAGCGCTCTTCGTCGCTCTAGTTATTTTAGTTATTTAAAAATTTGCTGTGCCCGATAGGGTCCATAATTGTTTCTAATTTTTGTACCACCTGTAAGTGTACATTATGGATTGCAATAAACGTTTTGATTTGATTTGTCTAAAATCACAGAATATTAAATAACAATTTAACTGTCATAAAATACAAACAGGCAAAATCAACAGTACGTAAAATGCTATCAAAATAATTATTTAAATAACACATAAAATAGAAGTCTTATTCCTAATTTACCAAAACCAAATAAATCAGTTATACTTAAAGATATAGATTGAAAAGGCGCTCTCTAATTCCACACTTGTTGGAGGTATAGATTTCAAAGCTTTATATACTTTTGATATACATTATATATTCTTTATATACTATTCTCCCGTTTTTCCTCCACCGTCGTAAAGTGTCATTTCCACCTTGATTTTAGTTTCTAAATCAAGTTCTATAGATGGGCTTGCACCAGAGGTATGTTGTTTGAGCACGTCAAGGCGATCTTCGCAATGGAAACACCCGGGCGTTTCCTCCCGCCCTATTCGAAACAGGAACCTCCCGAAACAGCCGTGTCCGGTGAGGACCTGTGTCAGGCGGAAGGTGAGGACGCCATGCCGCCTCTCAAGCCACTCCTCAAAGAGGGGACTTACCGCCGCAATGGTGGCGTGCCCATTCTGTAAATGTTAAGTGCCATTGTAGCAAAAGTTCATGATCATAAATCTTAAAAATAATAACGGACAACTGGAAGGAAGTTATACGCCACGTAGTCTAGTTAAATACACTTTAGGTGCAGAAACTCAACAACAGAAGATTTCGATTACGAAGATTCTAAATTGAAGACAAATAAACAAACAATATGCCACATTTGTGCCATATTACCTACTGTAAAAAACTTATTAAAAACGCACTCTTTGTAAGTCTACTTAGCTAGGTATTAATTTTATATTTTTAACATTCACATTATCCAAAGACCATTAAAATTTACTTCGTTGTTAATATACGTAATCAAAACATTAAAGTTTAAATGTAACAATGTGCTGTGATCAGCTCAAACTACTTCAAATAAAAACCGGCTTTTATTAATTATAGGTACGTTACATATTTACAAAAATGAGAACTGCCGGCTGCCATAACTTAATTAATTATAGCTATTACTTATATGCATAACATCTTTGCTGTGATTAAATTTCAGTATTTGGTCATACACTTCATGTAATATTAGCAATGCATAATATACGAGTGATATAAAAGAATGTGACCAACTTACCTACGACAAACACAACACGTGCACTCGTCTCATTCACTCATAACACTATAAAAACAAAATGGCGGCAGCGTGGCATAGTAGTGCGACAAGGAACTAAATTAACGTAGCCAAAATAGAAACGAAACTAACGCCGCCTCGCCGTCCTGTTCACATTTTTCGGTTTTAAACAAAACCGAAAAACCCGGTTTTGTTGTCCTAAAAAACCCGGGTTTGAAATCAGTCGGTTATCCGGTTTTTACGGTTATCCGGGTATCCGGTTTGCATGCCCTAGTGTGAAACCGCGCCCTTCTACCTCACGCAAAAACGTCCAGCCACCGCCGCCTCCGCTACAAGCTCCGCCGCCACCAACGTCACCGCCGCCGTCGTCGCCGACGTTTACGCCACATTCTCCCGTTCAACATAATATGTGTGAAATTAATAATGTCAGTCAGTCAGTTAAGCTTCCAAAGCAGCAATTTCACTGAATTTAAATAATGGTTCAAATTTTACTATTAATTTCCAAGAGTAGTGTATATACATAGCTGTATAATTTCTTATTTACTTTTAAAAACAGTCTAATGAAAAAGTTTATTTCATTTCATATTATACGGTTTTCTCGCAAATGTGTTGAAAAACATTGTATGATACACGTGTAGAAATTGGTTTTTACAAACTCGTGACAATGGTAAGCCCTCGACTTATGGTACTAGTGCGGTAAGTTGGATTAAATGACGAATCATACCTATAATCTGCCGCAGAAATGTTTTCGCCATAGTCTAATAATCTAGTCGCAGGCAGATTGTATCATTCATCATATTGAACTTGGTGAAATAGGTTAGGTCAGGTTAGAATTGTGACCAACCGCGCGTGAGCCGAGCAAGCGAAGCGAGCGGTGCTGCGGCAGCGGCCGGCGAACGCTACTTCCGAGTTTTTAAATTATCCGTGTTCTCGCAAGATCCGAATTGTCAAATTACCCTGTGACATACATTATAAATAAATATCGATATTTAAGACATTCGATACTCTGTACTTCGATATTTGGGAGTGATATGAAAATTCGAATGACTTTATTGCGACGCACGCTATTTCGAAAAAAAATACGAGTGGTACGCCAGTTCGAAAACACATTGAGTCGAAAACCTCTATTTCGAATGACGTTGTCGCGAATACGCTGATTCGCAAAACTGTTTGAATGGTACATTATGAAAGTCTTGATACCGAAATCCACTGTTGCGAATAGCATATTCCAATCTGAATTTGTCTGGGGATCGAACTCGCGACCCAGTTGTTACCAAGAATCACGATGATAAACTGACACTGATCTAGTTGTCTATACCACTAAGTAGGTATAAATGATTAATATTAGTACTTATTATGAATTAGCTATGTATCCCTAGCATGCTTCCCGTTTTGGTAAGCTAATAATAATACAGTACCTATACAAATATACATTAGTACAAATACTACAGTACCTACTCGTACCTATTTATTATAATGCAATCCCAACAATATATTAATGAAGGTTTATTAAAACCTTAATTCCATTAATAACCTTAATTCTTAGGTGTAATTTATAAGAGCTGTAGCCAGTGGCGGACTAACAGGGGGGCAGAAGGGGCGGCCCGCCCCGGGCCTCCAGTCTTGGGGGGCCCCCAAATGCCTCCGCGTTCCCCTGATCAAATCCTAAACAAGACTACTTTTAACTTTGCTGAACGCGTCCAATACGCTGGGGGAATTCCCGTCTTTGTAGTGGGTACTTACTTCCCCAGGAATCCCTGAATGAATGAAGTGCAAATAATTCACTCTTGTACGCCTACATTTACATTCACTACATTCTATTTACGTCGAAAAACAATCATTGGTCTCATTTTAAATATATTACCCATTACTCGCCGTCCGCAAGCCCGTGCTTACGGTGGCCGGGAATCAGCCTGGGATTCCCGACGCCCGGGGCGTCTCCTGCGAAGGCCACGGCTGTGAGGGCGCATGTACTGCATCTCCCTCACGTGCGCCGCCTCCCTCTTTGCGAGCATAACGGCTTTGCTGAAGGAGGCGACTGCTAGCCATGCACTCTCGCTCCGTACCATGGCCTGGACCAGGGTCGGACGCGAGAGATCGCCGCCGCCGATCACCACCACGAAAACACGGTGGTGCCCCGCCCAAGCTGGGCAGACCTCCACCGTATGCTCCACCGTGTCCTCAGGGCGATCTTCGCAATGGAAACAACCGGGCGTTTCCTCCCGCCTTATCCGATACAGGAACCTCCCGAAACAGCTGTGTCCGGTGAGGACCTGTGTCAGGCTGAAGGTGAGGACACCATGTCGCCTCTCAAGCCACTCTTCAAAGAGGGGACTTACCGCGGCAATCGTGGCGTGCCCAGCACTGGGTTGCGACAATCGCACTCTCCACGTCGCTATGAGATCCCGCCGGAGCTCTGTCCGCCATGCCGCGATTTCCCGCGGCAGCGGAGTTTGGCGTCCTCGCGCCACTCCCAAGTGTGCACGAGGACCTTTGCCTCTAGATCCCATGGCGGCAATCCGGCAAGGAGGCCCGCCGCCTCGCCGGAGATCGTGCGGTATCCTCCGGCAGGAGGCGTTTGGTCCCCCTAGATTGGGCAGGAGCCATTTTAAGGCAGCCCCGGCCCGCTCCAGTCTGGAAGCCAAACGTCGGAAATGTTCCGCGAAGTTCCACCGGCTGTCAAGGACGAGTCTTAGGTACTTCATCGTCGACTCGACGCCGATGTGAACTCCTCCCACCGATGTCTGGGAAACCGTCAGTAGCGCACTCCGAGGACCATGAAACCACATGGCCTCGGACTTGTGCAAGGCCACCTCGAGTGCCAGTTGCCGGATCCTAACCACGATTGTCGCAACCCCGTGTGTTGCTAAGTCGGCCGCCACCTGGTACGACCTCCCTTGCGCCAGGACCAGCGTGTCGTCAGCGTAGCAAACTACACTGGAGCCGCTAGGGAGGTCGGCGCGCAGCACCCAGTCGTACCCGATGTCCCACAGATGCGGCCCCAGGACTGAACCCTGTGGGACACCGAACGACACCTCTCGCCGGTTCCACTCTCCTTGGTGACCGGGGTAGATGACGGCCCTGTCCGTCAAGTAGGCCTCGACCACACGACAAAGGTAGGTCGGCATCCGGTGATACCGGAGTGCCTCCCTTTTTGATTAAAAGGGAGGCACTCCGGTATCACCGGATGCAACTCCAGGGCAGGGTGTTGAAGGCATTGGCGATGTCTAGAGACACCGCCAAGACAACCCCACCCCGGGCCACAGCATCCCCCGACGTGAGGGCTCCCACGCGCATGATGGCGTCCACCGTGGAGCGCCCCTTGCGGAAACCAAACTGGCTCTCCGCCAGATCCGGCCCCACCCGCACCGCACCTTTCTAAGCTATATACAATTCTGGCTTTCTATACTGGAGGAAGTAAATTTAGTTCAACAATATTTGCAGTCTCCAAAAATGACTCTGGATACAGGAATCACCAAACTAAACGCCTTGAATAAGTATTTAAAAACCGAACGAACCACGATTGTAGACAATGCTGTAACTTTTGGCATACAAAATGCAGTGACGTGGACAACATCGAGACACGAGGAAGACGGAAGGTAAAAAGAACGATGCCGGGTGAATCAGCTCATGATGCTGGATTATCAATTCAAGAAGAAATACGTCGGTCAATGTATGAATGCATAGACCGATTTATACAAGAATGTCGACACGATACGGGGCCATGAAACTTCAATAATATTTTCCAAATTATTGAAACAAAGTTTATGCTAGAAGCTTCAGATGACGCTCTAGCGGTAGCAGTTGACAAACTGATACAAATTTATAGTGAATTTGACAAGGAGCCAGTTTCCCAAGAAATAAAAAGGTACCGCAGACATGTAAAAGCCACCGATACGAGTACGGACGTTGCTGCCAAATGGAGAGCCCAAGAAATCCTTCAATTTATAATAAAATGAGACTTCAGTGAATCGTTACCCTGTATATCACTTATACTTCAATACTTCTTGACCCTTTGCATCTCGGTTTTTCGAAACTTAAAATAATTAAAAAATCTCTTCGATCTACAATGGGTCAAGAGCGACTGGTTAATCTAGCCATGCTTTCAATAGAAAGAAAAATTTGAAAAGAAATCGATTTCACAGAAGTTATTGAGGAGTTCAATAAATTGAAGGAAACCGTATAACACGCTACAAAAAAAAAATATCTTCCATTTATTTTATCTCATTTTTTTTGTCGATCGATTCCTATTTTATTTGCCTGAGCCATATCCATTCCATATTGTAGGTAAGTATGTTTATTTAGACTAAATAATTTAAGTCGAATTTAAATTTCACTAGCCAGATTTTAACGAAATAAACATAAACACTTATTTATACATACAAATGTGAACTGAATAAAAAGCTTGAAATACTATTTTTTTTTAAACCGGGGGGGCCTCATTCAGCTTTTGCCGCCCCGGGCCTCTGACGGGCTTAGTCCGCCACTGGCTGTAGCATTAGATACTAGTCTATGAGATGAATCTACCATTTTGTCATCAATATGACAGTCTTGTTACTTTTGGTAATAGTACCACCTATAATTTTGATTTGTTTATTTCTTTGTTAATTACTTTACGCGGGGAAGCCGCCGGCAAAAGCTAGTATAATATAATAATACCCAGAGAATTTGCACATAGGTATTGGAAAAATAAAGGGTGATAAACCGATAAACGGCATCAAGAGGTATTCGTTATAATAGTACCTATTTAAAAAAAAAACGATTAATTCATTCGAAAGGATTTACGTGAATAGCCCAAGCTGGGACTACAACTCTCCCTACTCCTTTAATATTTTTTTGTGTTTTCTGATTATAAGTTGCGAATGATGATTACTAATACAATTACATATTTTCTTTCAGATTGCGCAGAATCGTAAAACTAGCTCAAAAAATCAAAATAGGCAGAGAGTATGGAGGATCATAAAACTGTTTGGACATAATTTACAAAAAGTTACATCTGCCATGCCAGCTAGTAAACTGAATGATGAATGATGCAAGTTGTATTTGGGGACTTTTAAACATACATTCCTGAACTGTGAGGTAAAATCAGTGGGGAAAATTAAAAACTTATCTTAAATAATACTTCTCATTGCTCTTGTTTCCCAAACCCAATACAAAGATAAGGCTTTATCGGGGTCGCGAGTTCAATCCCCAGACAAATTCAGATTGGAATATGCTTTTCACAGCAGTGGATTTCGATACCAAGGCTTTCATATTGTACCATTCAAACAGTTTTGCGAATCAGCGTGTTCGCGAGGTCATTCGAAATAGCGGTTTTCGACTCGATGTGTTTTCAAACTGGCGTATACAACTCGTAAATTTTTTCGAAATAGCGTGCGTCGCAATAACGTCATTCGAATCTTCATATCACTCCCTCGATATTTAGATCTTTCGATGTCACTTTTGTAGATAATTAGATTTTAGAAATATTGGACGTAGGTTATCTAATCATTCGACAATTTAAACTTACGTTATTTTAATTTACGGTCTTATGGTCGTTTGATATTAAAAAAAAAATATGTTTTGAATATACACATTTTATCCGTAGGTATTTTAATTTTCGACATTGAAATATGTACCCTATAAGAGTAACCATGGAGATTCTTGCCGGCCCTTCTTCATAGGAAATTACCAATTGCAACTGTGCACTTAGCTTCTGACGTTTCTTATGTGTCCAAAAGGCGCGGCGTGGGCGCCAGTGCGGCCGCTGCGGGACACGCCCTCACACTCACACTATTCATGCACAGGTACACACCTGAAGGCGCCGGTGTAGCGCTTGCGGAAGGTCTGCGGTGGCGCAGCGCGGTCCAGCAAGCGCGGCGTGGGAGCCAGCGCGGCCGCCGCGCAGCACAGGTGCGGGTCGCCGGCTGTGCCCACCTGCACGCTCCACCTGCACTCACACCAACAATCACGCTATATCATTTCTGACAGACACTGTGACAGTTGTTATGGGGTCAAAGTGGCTGAATGAATAACTATTATAAGTAAAATTATGCTCAAATGCAGTGGAAGGGCATGCAATTATTTCACGTTCTATACGTATCTGCTGATTCCAACGGCCTTATTTCTATTACGCGGGTGACACTGGTTTGCATTTGCGTGCGTGTCTCAGCGCATGCATGATGCACCCGCGAACTCCCCGCGTCGCGCATGCTGCATGCATGTGGCATGCGTGACAGGAAAAGTATATAATACGAGACGATAGGATGCGGGTGCGGAAATAAATTCGCATGATAGGAAAAGGACGTAAAGACTCTTATTTCACCAAATTATATCCAAGACTTGACACAATTTACATAAATCTACAGATACACAAACAAATATGTCTGTGTGTCTGTCTCTGGCATCGTAGCTTCCAAATGGCTGAGCAGTTGTTGTTTTGTCTGAAACGTGAATTTATCTATAGTGTTCCGAGACAGTGATGAACTTACGATTCTCGAAAATCTGTTCAGCCGTTTGAAGATTACCAACTCTTTTGTAGTTGAGGATGGGATGTGAGCATTTTCCATGGGTCTGATCGACTCGATATTTGTAATTTTTCAATGACATTAGAAGAACAAAGAAACCTGTTCAAGGTTACTTTGCTTTGTGTATGATGCAGCATCACCTGGAATTTTCAAAATACTCAACTACCTCACCAACAAACAGCAGAAGTATCGTGTTTGGGCGCATAGGATAGTTCTCAAGGAATAGACTATAGCTAGATGGGGTACTTATAGGGTCTGATAATGGTGTAGCAAAGGGGAATGAGGATAAAATAGTAGCTAGGTAACTAGCTTCATTGTGGAAACATACCTACGTTAAAACTACGCAGATTTAAGCGAGGATGTGTCGATCGTAACGTGTCTACTATTAATATATAAAGTTTTAAAATCAGGAAATAAAAGTTAAAGTAAATAAACCCGGGGGGGGGCGGGGTTTAATTACTTTAACTTTTATACTTCTATACCCACCACATAAGCAAAAAACTCTATGGAGTGAAAAATTCACATGGATTGCCCGTTTAAGTTTAAGGCGGAGATTTCTGGAAACCGCTCAAAAATTTGTTTTTTTTAACCGTGTCTCTTCTCTCTAATCGTATCTCTTTAACCGTAAATAATTTTGAAAGCAAAAAAATATATAATATATTCAAGTCTTTTTTGCATACAGTGATGGAACTCAAAACATAATTAAAGATACTTTAATGCATCAAAAAATAATCAAAGTCACCTCTTGATTATCTTTAAAATCAGTTTATGCCTTCAATAACGGATAAAAACATAATCAAATATATACCATAAAATTCCAAAGGCCAAACTGCATCCAGTGATGGATTATTTATTATTAAATAGTTAATATCTAATTTTATACGATTTTATTTGCATTTTTACGACATACGCTTGCTCATTTGTTACTCGAATTTATTACAACAGATTTTAACCCGTGACAAATTGCAATAAGAACTATTATCGCCCATAACGACAACATTTAAAGTTACCAGGGCCTTAATAAGAAGTTGTAGGTAATAAGTATTTAGATTGATGCATAGTTGCATAGGGGGACGGTCAATAAAAACGCTAAGCAGACGAGGCCTAGCGTGGGCCCAGCAATAATAAATGTATGCTATTGTAGAATGGATAAATTGTAAAGTTTCATTAAAATCCATTCAGTAGTTTTTGCGTGAAAGAGTAACAAACATCCATACATCCATACTCACAAACTTTCACATTTATAATATTAGTAGGATTAGTAGGAAGTAGAATAATAATATCTAATAAACTGGCAACACTCTTAAGTCAACCACGTCAATTTTTTTTCACATCTCTTATTGTCCTTAATTATCCGTATTTATTCATTACTGTAAGCCACATCTGTATTAATATCAGTACAAAACCTTTTGGAAGAAAACCATTAATAAATTGACAAACAGAAACGCTATTATAATGAAAAAAATAAACAAAGAGAAAACCACCAACAATGACGGCTGTCAAAGCCGTCCTTGTTTACTAAAGGATTAAGGAAATATGTAAAATACGATATGTTGACGAGATCAGCAGCTCGCCGAGCACGCCCACCACCCCCGGACTCGTCGCTCAGCTCCGCCTCGCCGCCGCCGGGACCCAGCCCCATCGAGAGTGCTGTGACACCGGCCGGTAGTTGCGTCGACCTCAAGCGACGAATCCCCGGCGACGTCGCCAACACCTGTACGTCGCCAGGGGAGAGGCCGGCCACCGAGGAACTTGGGACTCAAGGGCCATCGGGCCCCATGCCGGGTCTCCGCTGCCGGTGGTTGTGTGCAGCGCATGAGATGGACTTAGTCCATAAACGAAAACGTCATGCGCGCATGTTACGGATCTACAGATGGGGGAATTAACCTCACTACGTAACGTGAAAGGATATGCTGTATTTGTTCCAGGGACTGGAACCAACCGTTAACGTTTCGGCCCAACGACTATCGGATCAGGTGCGAGTCATCCAACGCAATCACAGGTTGGACGATACCGCACTTGATGGGCTGCGCTCAGAAGTACTGAGCAATCATATCGTCTCGACTCCGACACAGACTGCGGGACATGCGTCAGCTATTGATGCAATCTCGCCGCGACCCAATCATGTTGAATAAGATGATAGGGTTGCCACAGTAAGTAGCCAGTACAACGCCCGACTGAGGAGCGCACTGGAGGATGCGTTTCGCGAGTATCGATCCACTCCGACCGAACTTAGACCCCGATTACCACGGCTACCTGAAAAGGTACCTACCACAAGAAAAATAGGGCGCTGGTGTGTGCCTTGGACTCGCAGCTCAAGAATTTCTTCGAGAGCAGCGAGGATCTCGTTGATACACACTCGATCCTGTATTGCGCGGCTGCTGTGGCATATCGTTTAGCTAACGTCAAGTTTCCAACGTCAAGTTTGTGACGGAGCTTCCAGACCGAAACCAACCGCACCAGCCTGGCAGTGCAGGATCGAGCGTCATATCAATGGGGCCAGGGTACTCATCGGCAAACTATAATGCTTCAGGGAGGGCAATAGAGGACCACGAGTGATGCGCTTTGTGAGGCGGGCTTTCTCGGAGACTGGAATCAGTCCTCCAGAATACATGTCCCGTGTCACAGAGCGCATAGAGTTCCTGAAGCAGAAAGTTTGTGCATGGGCGAGCCGTATTCAGCGGTATAAGCAGCGGGTTGATCTGTACACGCAAAATCGCTTGTTCCAGAGCGATGAGAGGTGGGTGTATAGAGCTTGGGAGCGACCTGAACAAAATGTGACGGACGTATGCCGCCCGGATGATGCTACCACGAGTGCATTCTGGCGCAGCATCTGGTCAGTACCCGTCTGTCACGCTGATGCTGGTTGGATGCAGGACGACAGGCGAGTGTGTGAAACTATACCAGAAATGAAACCTTGTTCAATTACGCCATTAGACGTAGCCAGAGCAGTCCGTCCGTTACCGAATTGGAAATCACCGGAACCGGACGGACTGCATAACTTTTGGTTAAAATGGATAAATAGTTCCTACAGTCGCCTGGCATCTCAATTCCAGTCATCCTTAGAGTCTGGTTCGGTACCGCAGTTTCTAACAACAGGCGTTACCCACCTGCTTCATATGTCAGGTAGTCCCGCGGACCATAGGCTGTCGGCTGAGGAGAGTTGATCAGGTTATATTTCACCTCCTCTACATGAATGACCTTAAACTCTTTGCGCCCAACAAATTACAACTGATGGGAGCTACTAAAGGTAACTGAAACTTTTAGTAACGCCATCAGGATGGAATTTGGTGTGGACAAATGTGCAGTCATGCATGTAAGGCGAGGTGAGATTATGGAATCCGAGGGAATTCAACTTTCAGATTCCATATACCTCAGATCCCTCTCCTCATTCGAGAGCTATAAGTATTTGGGTAAATCGGAAGCGTTAGGCATCAACGCTTCTGACATGAAGCAATCGTTGAGGAAGCGCTTCTTTGGTCACCTGAAAAAGGGATTAATTAGTCTTCTCACGGGCTACGTTCAAGCCTTCAGCGGTTGGGTCATGCCGGTTATGATGTACTCTTTCGGCATACTCAAATGGACTCAAACTGAACTCGATGCCCTGGATAGGAGGAATCGAACCGGATGCATCACCCACGATCATCGGTGATGAGACTGTACATCCCGCGGAAGTGCGGGGGTCGAGGCTCACTGTATGCCAAGACCCTCCACAACCGTGAGGTGTGCAGTCTCAAGGAATATTTTATAAAAGCGGAAGTGGGTATTGACCGTGATGTGGTCGCAGTGAATAAGGGATTCACCCCGTTGTCCATGGCTAAAGAAAACTGGCGCAAACCTGTTATACTTACAATCGATGACCGCAAGGAAGTATGGCGAAACAAGGAGCTTCACGGGCTCTTCTATCGGGCTCTTCATGAGCCCGGCGTAGATTTCTTAGCGTCCGTATCCTGACTACGTTTTGGTGACCTTTTCGGGGAAACTGAAGGGTTAGTCTGTGCAATTATGAACGAAGTTATGTTGACGAATATCTACCGGAGACATATTATGAAGGACGGGACGGTTGACGTATGTCGGGCATGTCACCGTCCGGGTGAGTCCATCAGGCATATTATCTCCGGTTGTTCTCGTTTGGCTGACGGCGAGTACTTGCACAGGCATACCCAAGTAGCCAGGATTATTCAGCAGCAACTCGCTTTGCAATATAAACTTGTGGATTCTGAGGTACCGTATTACAAGTATGTGCCCGACCCAGTTCTGGAAAATGACCATGTCACGTTGTACTGGGATTGGTCTATCATTACTGACAGGACTATTGTAGCCAATAAGCCTGATATAGTGGTGATAGATCGGTTAGGGCGCCGCACAATTATAGTCGATGTTACGGTTCCAGATGACGGGAACCTCGTGAAAGCTGAGAAAGAGAAAAAAAAATATCTTGACTTAGCACACGAGGTTGTTGACATGTGGAATGTGAGCTCGGCTGTAATTGTGCCGATTGTTGTATCAGCCAATGGACTGGTGACCGAAAGCCTCGATCAACATTTCTCGAGGCTCTCGTTAGGCGGTTGGATCAAAGGCCTGATTCAGAAGGCAGTACTCCTCGATACGGCTCGCATCTTGAAGAGGTTTCTGTCTCTAGAGCCCTAACCACCGGTAGCTTGGACCCTGCTCCCGATACCGGCGGACCACTATTTTTTGTTAAGTTACTTTTATATCAATATTTAAAAGTGTAGTTCATATAGATAGACATAATAATATCTAAGTATAGGTACTATTATTATTTAGAGGTAATAATTAATATAAGTAAGAATATTATCAATTGTACTTTAATGTTAGGGCTACAGTTTTCTAAAAGAGCGGTGGCGACTACACGGCCGCAGTGACGGCTGTCATGAAAACTATATGCGCGGCGTCAAAATACGCTCCAAAACTTCAATGTAAGCCACGTCACGTTTACTTACACACTTTGTTTCTCTGTACTTGATACCGAAGTCGTCAATGCCCATAGCTGTTAGTGATAGTTCACATACTCGTATAATATGCCTGAACATTTCTTCTGAGAGGCTGCCATCGCCCAGTGTTATCTCCTATCCGGCATGCGTACTTAGATCAAAAGATCGAGAAAGCTAGAGCAGCTGAAGTAGGAATACTAGAGCCGGAGTGTGCACCTCATGACCTTACTGCTCAGGAATCGGCACTCAGCGAAGAGACTATGAATTAGTGTGCATGCAGTGTCAGCAGCACGAACATCAGCTCATTGAGAGTGCGACCGCGTCGCCGCCGCGCGCGCACGCCTTACTCGGCAGAGACGCGCGCCCGGTGGGGCGCAAGCACTGGTCGTGGTCAGTGGACACACTGCCTGCCACGTGTACGCAGCTTCACTCCGGTATGGCAGTCACGCGTACGCGCCGTCAGCTTCTGCTCAGCTCACCTCATAACACCCGCGAGTAACGTAACTTTGTGAGATTAAAGCCAGCCATGTTGAACCGGAAATAAAGTGGCTCTTCTAGTTTAATTTCATCTGATGAGCGAATTAATCAGTCAGTCTCCCGAAAGTTACCACAGATTTTATACCGATTTTGATGGGATTTGGTACAGAGATAGACTAAACCTTGGGAAAGGACATAGGCTATTTTTATCGCGAAAAAAGGCTTAAAAATAGCATGAAGGGGTTAAAGTAGGGGATGAAAATGTGTATGAGAGTTCGTCATTATCGAAGATAAAACCATGTGAGAAGTAAATAAATATTTGTGCTCGCGTTTTTGAAAACAAGCATATTACAAATTAGAGGATTATATCCAAGATAAGAATGCTTGGAAACATGCTGGTCCTACTCCATAGGACAATCTAGAGTCTAGACAAAATCAAACTGGTTGCTAATTGATTTATGTAATTAATTATATCTATGACATTGATTAAACAACATTGACACACTGAACATTGAACATTGATTCTGATCCAAACTATAATGTAATTTAATAACTTGCATGCTCTGTATGTGTACTCATGTTTTCACAAATAAAGAATCTTGTATCTTGTATCTTGTATCTTGTACACTCAGTGATTACTTTAACTCACACACTGACTGATTACATACTTGTTAATATTTTAGGTAAATTGTATATTTACTTTTACAATGTTTGTAAATGTGTGGGTACCATGTATCTATCATAAAATTAATTTATCTGTAATTGCTTCAATTTCATTATTTTTACCTATTTTGGTACAGTAATTTTGTTCTGGATGCATCGTTTTCACACATAATTATACAATGAATGTATGTTAAATATTGTAGTTACATCATTTTAAAAGAGTAACGGTGGAGTTTCTTGCCCATTCTTCTCCATACGAAACTACATTTTGGAAGGGGCGACTAGAATCAATTCTATTTTAATGTAAATGTTGACGTTCAAAAGTGCCTTTTAAGTGCCTATTTGAAATAAATGCTTTGACTTTGACTTTAACTTTGAAATGTCGACCTACGTGGGGATGAAATAGGTCATGGAAATGCCTATGACAGTCCAAACACATCTGTCTACATGTTTACTATAAGCATATTTAACGGGAACATGTGTATGATTGATGAGTAAACACTAATTTAATAAAGCTGAAGAGTTTGTTTGTTTGAATGCCAGATAGATTTGGATACCCACATTCTTGAGGATGGATAATAGGCTATTTAGCATCACGCTATGCCCCTTAGGAGCCGAGCAAAAAGAAAAATGTGGAAATAAATAAAACAATACTTAGTTTTAAAAACTAAAAAACACGCTTTAAAAACCAAACTAAAAAAGTAGAAAATAATTATATTCAATTAAAAAGCGTAGGGTGCTTGTTATTATTAAAACATTATGCATGTTCGGAAAAATCTACATCTTTTTAGTAAGATAAGTGACAGGCACAATTTTAAAACTAGAAATAGGAACAAATTAGATCAACCACGTTTCAGATTATCTAAAGTACACACTTCTTTTATAGGGTACTGTGTAAAATGTTATAATAAAATACCAGTCGATATTCTTGAACTAAATGAAAAGAAATTTAAATCATGCATTAAACGCACATTATGTAGACAAGCATATTATAAGTTAGATGATAATATCGTAAATAAAAATGCTTGGCTTAATGCTGGTCCTGCTCCACAGCCACCTGGGCATACTAGTTAAAATTTTAATATATTAAAAGATATGCTTCCCTTTTTTATTTTTGTGACATTACGAACATTTTTGTTCCTATTATTATAATTTTTGTGACATTACGAATATGTTTTATTTTTGCTGAACCAAGTGTTAGTTATTGAATACTTCAATATTTATTAAATGAATCAAATTTTATTAATCTCAAATAGATTGCAAACTTTAGTTTTGCATAATGTAGAAAAAATTTGCTTAAATTTTGTAAATGTGAGTACCGTGCATCCGTTTATTGTGTTGTTATGATGTACGTTGACTTGAAAAAGCATGGCAGTTGAGAGTATGTCATGCTCACATAAATGTCTCACTGATGGTGGCGCGTGTGTTGGATCATTCGGTTCCCTACAAAATGGTTGAGCTGGATGGTGCTGATCCACGCGTCAAGTTCGTGAACGGGCGCTGTCGGTTGAGACTGGTCATCTCCTAACTTCCAGGGCTTATTTTTATCTTGTATTTAGAATTGTTTTTAATTACATTTTTTTACATTGATCTCACCTACAGAAGCAACAAGAATAATGTTCCCAAGATTTTGTAATATTTCAACTTGATTTTAAAAGAGTGTCCGTGGAGTTTCTTGCCCGTTCTTCTCCATTGAGATCTACGTTTTGGAATGGGCAACCAGTTTCAACCTTCCAACTGATCGACTTTTTGACAGTTCAAAAGTGCCTGTAAATGGTTTAATTGAAATAAATGCTTTGAGTTTGAGTTTATTCTATACATATAGAGATCCAGACTGTAACACCTTTATACCATGTTTAAAGCAAATAAAGACTTATCTTATCTTATCTTATCTATAAAATGCTTTGTTCTGAATGACTGAATGATGGATCAACGCACAGTCGCTGATCGCTGATCGTAGAGACCTGAAACTTGGAGGGTGTGTTCTTTGTATGACGTAGGCATCCGATAAGAAAGTTTGTATGGGACAACGTGATTCCTTGGTCCAATCAACTTCAAATTTTGCATAAACTTTCTTTAACAGAATTGATGGAAGACGAGTTTCGTGTTTAATTGAAACTCAAGTAATTAGGAATAATAAAGAGAGGCCAGTTTTTTAGTGTCATCACCATGGCTAAAACCCTTCTATATGCGGAAGTGCCTTCATATTTTGTATAGCAAAAAAATACATCTGTGAGAAGGAAAAGAGGAAAACCCGTAGATGGCTGGCCAGGAATAATGAAAGAACACGCACTAGGTAGAGTGTACACGGTGAAGGGCTCGAATATCAATATAAATAATGAAAGAACACGCACTAGGTAGAGTGTACACGGTGAAGGGGCCGAATATCAATATAAATAATGAAAGAACACGCACTAGGTAGAGTGTACACGGTGAAGGGCTCGAATATCAATATAAATAATGAAAGAACACGCACTAGGTAGAGTGTACACGGTGAAGGGCTCGAATATCAATATAAATAATGAAAGAACACGCACTAGGTAGAGTGTACACGGTGAAGGGCTCGAATATCAATATAAATAATGAAAGAACACGCACTAGGTAGAGTGTACACGGTGAAGGGCTCGAATATCAATATAAATCCGTCGACTCAATGATAAACACCGATGATGCCATTCACTATCCGGTCTAGTTCCTGAATACACTGAAGGCTCCCGGTCTCCCAACTCACATATTAAAATTGAGAGTTGGCGCGCCAATTATGTTGCTGCGCAATATAAATCCACCAAAATTAAGCAATGGCACCAGATTGCAAGACAGTGAAGCCATTGCATCGCAATGTAATCGAGGTAACTATACTGACAGGTTGTTCTCGAGGAGACTGTATTTATTCCTAGGATTCCCCTAACACAATTAAATTACCCCTTCGAATTCAAGAGAGTGTAGTTTCCTATCAAAGTCTGCTTCGCCATAACCATAAACAAAGCTCAAGGTCGAACTCTTATGGTGGCGGGAGTAGACTTGAGAGAAAGCTGCTTCTCCCACGGCCAGTTGTAGGTATGTAGTAAGCTCCAGAGCAAGCGCAGAGAGTAGCCTGGTGATTCTAGCACCCGAAGGAAAAACAAAAAATATGGTTTACAAAGAAATACTGCGGTAGGTGTAGTATTTCGATTTCGTTGTAAAAAGATAATACCCCCGTGTCACTTTCACCAGATCGAAGGCTGTGCTTCGTTTTTATAAAACATGACAAAATTTTATTTTATTTTCATGTATAATTAACCTTTAAATCCCTACACTATAATAAAGATGGTTATATTTTATAAGTATTCAAACATTTTAACATAATTTGTATGTTTAAAAAAATTTATAACATGAAACCATTTAAAAATCCCTTCCATTCTATGGAACCGTATTCGACTTCTACGCGGACGAAGTCGCGTGCAAAAGCTAGTTGATTATAAAAATAAATAAATAAAAAAACCTACCCACCTACCCTACCTATCCTATAAAAATACCTCAAAAAGCACCCCACGCTTTTTAATTGAATTAAATTAATTTCTACTTTTTAGTTTGGTTTTTAAAGCGTCTTTTTTTTGTTTTTATAAACTATTATTTATTTTCAATTTTCTAGTTCGACTAACAACAAAAGCATGCTTTTTTGCCATCTTAATGGAACAAATTTATGAAATTGTTGAATTGTCATCGGTCCTTGATACGTGTGCAAAGTTTCAAATCAATCCGACGTTCTGAAGGGGGTGAAAATCACATTCAAAGATTCCTTTACACAGATACATACATACCAAGCTAATAAAAGCGTGTTGAAAACGCTAAGCGAAAACGAAGTAGGTACTAGCACGACGATGCGATGCGACGCACGGTGTGGGTTGGGTTAGAAAGCACACAGCACACATGGGTTACAGACACGAAAAGCGGCTTTGTTTTATACTACGTAAATAAAAAGCATTATTTTTAAAATTACTTAGGCTATTGTTAGCTTGTATCTGGGAACCCTACTTATTATGTCGACTATTTCTCGTATGTCACTCAATCGATTACTCGTTCATTCTGACATTCACTGTCGTCCTATAAGGTGGACAACTGACACCCGGCCTTCTTGATCGAGACGCCGAGCAGTGAACACACATTTATTATCAGCATTACAAATTGGTGTTATTTTCAATCTTAGCGAGTAAGTACAGGACTTATTATTTTGGTGTTAACTGTGTGATTTACAAATATCGTGGAAAACTTTCACGTTCGTTTACAAAGCAGTCCTTACAATAAAAACTGAACTTTTCGTCACCGAAATACAGTCGATAATCTATTACCAGTTGTCAATGCTGTCGTTCGTCATGAGACGGTTAAACCCGTGCAACCTTATGTTGGTTGACTTAAAGTTCAAAGTCGATTCGCATGAACGATGAATTGGGATAATCGCAAAATTTCCTGGAATTTGCGCCAGTGAGCGCGTCGCGTGGTTATTATTTCATAACATTTGTTCACATTTAGTTAACCATTTCATAGATTTTAAATCGTTGCTAGTTTTAAGAACTAACAAACTGCAACTATTTCACTCGACGAAAACCTCGAAAACGGAATTCTATTCCATGTTGGAGATAAGTTCGTCCGTCAGTCGTCCGTCTCGAAACCAGTTGGAACGACGACCGTTTTCTGCAACCGTTTTCGTCGTCAGGAAAACGGTTGCGTTTCGTTCGTCAAAAATTCGACAACGACCCACCACTACTTGTCCTGGATGTAAAGTGCCCGCCTAATCTACCTGTGTTGAGAGGGGGAACTGATCACTTTTCCGAATATATTTTTTTTCGAATTTCATTTTACCGAAAACTACTGACCGACGTCTTTTTTGCTGTATGTATTATTTGACATATCTTTAGATCATCGAAGTATCATTTGTCATAGGTATTATTTTACCGAAGTTTAATTCGCCGATTTACAAAATAACTTTTTGCTATTGGCAGAAGCCTCTTTTGAACTTTTTTTCATTTGCCAAATCATTTATTTGCCATATTTTCACCACCGAAAAAACATTTTACGGGTTATTATTTGGTCACAAACATATAGCCGGTTATTTGGTAGCATTTTCAATATTAAATTAAAATAGTGTCTTAAAAAGTCAATATGTTGTGCTACAAAATTTAGTGAGAAACGAATCGCTGCAAAACCGACTTCACGCAGTCTTGTCTGCCCTACCCCTAGAGTGTAATTTACGCGGCGCGGAGGGGCGGGATGGCCCGCAAGCTGAGGAGCAGGTGGTGAGCGTTAAAAATAACTGCGACGAAAAGCTCGCGTGAGGCCGCCCAAACCCCACAGCGCCGGAGCCGTGACAGAAACAATGCTTGCTGCATGTTGTATGCCTGCTTGCACACTGCATGCCTGCTTGCACGCTGCATGCCTGCTTGCACACTGCATGCCTGCTTGAATGCTGCATGCTTATGCTTGCATGCTGCATGCTTGAAGCAAACATCCTTGTTTGCATGCTTCTTACTGGAACCACTTAAAACCACTTTTGTTCATAATCAATTTTTTTATTAAGTGCCATTACATTTAAAGAATTAGTTAAACAAAAAAGTTGTCTAATGAAAGTTCGGAAACATAATACTAATAATAGTAATACTTCGAACAAATGTTATTTCGGCTAAGTGTAACTTCGGTAAACAGTTCTTTGACCAAATGACACGTCGGAGTAACGAAAAAAAACTAATTGGTAATAGGTCAACTGATTCAGTGGCAGACGTGACTTCGATGAAGTAAAACAAAAAGGAAAGGAGGGATAAAAGTTGAAAAGTTTTAGGTGAAATGAAATTCGGTCAAATATCTTTCGAACATATGGTAGGTAACCGTTGAGAGGTATAGGTTCAAATCTGACTAATCCATTGGGTATAATTACTGTACTGCCGAAGTTGAAGTTCAGGGCATCAGAAAAACTATAGACATTTACGTAGTTGAAGATCACGTACTGAATCACTCTGCTCTCTTGGGGCACTCGTTTACTTAAATGTCCGATCTTATTATTACGAAAACTCCAACTAATTTAATATTTAAAAGAATTTATTCCACGAACATGCACTTGCTATGTTATGATAATGTTTTCATTCCGCCATCTTCATTGCATGCAATACCAGTAAAATCTGAGCCATGTTTTAGTGGCAATGTTTATGTACGAGCATCCCCTAGGGAGTTAGATGGAAGACATTATTATCTTTTATCGGGTGAATATAACATCAAGGAAGGGAATGGTTCAGTACTTATATATAATGTGTCTGGAAGCGAAATAAACATCTCTAAAAATTCTTCGTTGACTCGTTCTATTAAAAGCGAATATCTAAACTCTTCAGAAGTTCTTAATTGCTGTCAATTGTCTTTCAATTCTGTCGATACCAATGAACTAATTCAAACTCAAATTCAAACTCAAACTCAAAGCATTTATTTCAATTAAACCCTTTCCAGTAGATGTAAGTACTAACACTAGTTTCTAAGTCGTTTGTATACTAACCAAATGGATTTTATGGGTCTGAAATAAAAGATTATTATTTTTATTTTATTATTTACAGGCACTTTTGAACTGTCAAAAAGTAGATCAGTTGGAAAGTTGAAGCTAGTTGTTCAGTGTAGTTATTCAGTGCGATGAAAAACTCAATGACGAGGAACGTTTACGGTTACAACAGCTATTAAATAAATATAAAGACTGTTTTTCTAAAGGCCTAAAAGATCTCGGGTTTGCTAAGGTAACAGAGATGGATAATGAACTGGAAGATGCCGAACCAATCGTATATAGACCGTATCGTTTGTCTCATGCCGAAAGAAAATTAGTAAGCGACATGGGCCAAGAGATGATACATAGTGGCATTGTGAGGGAGACTTCTTCGCCTTATGCTAGCCCCATTGTTTTAATTCAGAAAAAGTCGGGAGAGAAACGGTTATGTGTTGATTATCGAGCGCTGAATAGGAAAACAAAAAAGGATCATTACCCGCTTCCACGCGTCGAGGACCAACTAGACCAACTGGCAGGCAACCAACTATTCACGTCTCTTGATTTAAAGTCAGGCTATTACCAAATTCCGATTAGTAAGGAGTCTTGTCATAAAACAGCCTTTGTTACCCCAGACGGACAATTTGAGTACAACCGCAAGCAATTTGGTCTAGTTAATGCGCCCTCCGTCTTCCAAAGGACCATTAACAAAATTCTTCATGACGCTAAAATCAAATACGCAATCGTCTACATGGAAGACGTCCTTATGCCGTGTAAAGATATATCTGAGGGTTTGAAGAGATTTGAGGAAGTTTTACAGCTTCTAAAGCAAGGACGCTTAATACCTGAGCGTAAACCCAGTAAATGTAACTTCTTCTAAGATACAATCGATTTTTTAGGATTCGAAGTAAATTCATAGGGTATTCGTCCGGTTGGTAGGAAAACCGAGGCTATCTCAAAGTTTTCAAGACCCAAAAACATACACGAATTAAGACAATTTCTGGGGTTATCTGGTTTCTTTACACGGTTTATTAAAGATTATGCTTTAATAACTTCCACGTTGACAAACTTATTGAAAAAAGACGTTGTTTGGACCTGGGGTAGTAACCAGGAAGAATCCTTCAACTTGGTTAAAACGTTGCTTACGCAACGACCATTATTGGCTTTATACGACCCTAAAGTAGTAACACAATTACACACCGACGCATGTAAAGATGGGCTTGCAGGTATACTGTTACAGAGTGATTCTTTAGGCATATTTCATACGGTTTCATATTTTAGCCGTAAAACTTCCCCCGATGAACGCAAGTTGCACTAGTATGAGCTTGAAACTCTAGCAGTGGTAGCATCGTCAAGTAGGTTCAGGGTATATTTACTGCGGTTACCCTTCAAAATGTATGGTGACTGTAGCGCTTTAAGATCAACATTCGTAAAACGCGGTCTGATCCCGCGTGTTGCACGTTGGTGGGTCCAAATACAAGAATTCGATTGTACTATCGAATATCGACCCGGTTCGCGAATGACGCATGTTGATGCGCTAAGCCGCGGACCGGTTGCGAATCCTGAGTTCGAAACAAGTATTAGACGTCCTAACTATTGAAAGTTCTGATCAGAACTGGATTGTCACCGTGCAAGACGCGGATGATGAGGTACAGAGGATTAAAAATATATTAGAGGATAAAACTGCAGATTTAGTCATGGATATTCATAAAAATTACAAAATGAAGTACGGTCGTATATATGTGCACATCATAAGACCCCTGGTGGCAAAAGAGAAGGCGGACTGCACCCGATTGAAAAAGTCAGTGTCCCTTTCCATACGGTACACGTCGACCACTTGGTCCTTTTATCAAGAGCAAGTGGGATAACTGGTATTTACTGGTCTTGGTATCCACCAAGACCAGTAAATAGCAGTTATCCCGGACTATATTATTATATATTATATTTACAAATTGCAATTTCGTGAAACTGGATAGTTGCAATATAAATTATTTAATTATTACTGGAAATTTGTAAATATAAATGCTGTCAAAAATACTAAGTCCCTCACTAGTATATGCGTAATAAAAGAACAAATACGTAATTTCGGGGTCCCCACACGGCTGATATCCGATAAAGGAACTAGTTTCACTAGTAAAACGTTTAAAGAATTAACAACACTATACGGAATTAAACATATTATAAATGCCGTAGCAACACCTAGAGCAAACAGACTAGTTGAACGGTTTAATAGGACTATCTTAGATGCGCTTTCGACTTGTACTCATAACAAAGATGACAAATCTTGGGATGATTACATCTGTGACATTCAAGTAGGTATCAATACCACAGTACATAAGGTTTTTTTTTTTTTTTGGATGTGAAATCATCAAATGACTTCTCCCGCTCTGGGTGGAGCAGGAGGGCGTGTCAGACTTTTACTGACTAAAACCCACCCGTGTTCCCTCAGTTGCCTGTGTGCCAGGGGCCGCGGTATCTCTTTCGAACAACCCGCATCCCTGGCAGGCATCGGCGTTTGCGGGCCCCATCAGTTGGTGCTGACATCTCTTTGAGGCGCGCGTGGAACACAACGCGCCGTCCGCAAGCCTGCGCCTACGGTGGCCGGGAATCAGCCTGGGATTCCCGACGCCCAGGGCGTCTCCTGCGAAGGCTACGGCCGTGAGGGCGCATGTACTGCATCTCCCTCACGTGCGCCGCCTCCTTCTTTGCGAACATCACTGCTTCGCTGAAGGAAGCGACTGCTAGCCATGCACTCTCGCTCCGTATCATGGCCTGGACCAGGTCTGAACGCGAGAGATCGCCGCCGCCAATCGGATCCATGAGGATACGGCGGTGCTCCGCCCAAGCCAGGCAGACCTCCACCCTATGCT
Source organism: Polymixis lichenea (assembly GCA_949091785.1). Taxonomy (NCBI): domain Eukaryota; kingdom Metazoa; phylum Arthropoda; class Insecta; order Lepidoptera; family Noctuidae; genus Polymixis; species Polymixis lichenea. Next base: position 22,807,795 of record OX420951.1, on the reverse strand, counting down.
CCACCGTGTTCTCAGGGCGATCTTCGCAATGGAAACACCCGGGCGTTTCCTCCCACCTTATCCGAAACAGGAACCTCCCGAAACAGCCGTGTCCGGTGAGGACCTGTGTCAGGCGGAAGGTGAGGACGCCATGCCGCCTCTCAAGCTACTCCTCAAAGAGGGGACTCACCGCCGCAATTGTGGCGTGCCCAGCACTGGGTTGCGACAATCGCACTCTCCACGTCGCCATGAGATCCCGCCGGAGCTCTGTCCACCGTGCCGCGATTCCTCGCGGCAGCAGAGTTACGCCCCGGCGTTTGGCCTCCTCGCGCCACTCCCACGTGTGCGCGAGGACCTTTGCCTCCAGATCCCATGGCGGCAATCCGGCAAGTAGGCCCGCTGCCTCACTGGAGATTTATTACCCTATGTGCCGCATTCAACCGGCGTGCTGGTTGGCGCCTCAATGTAGGCGCCCACACCGGTGCCCCGTATAGGGCCATGGCCCGCACGACCCCCGCGTAGAGCTTCAGGCAGGAACAGTACATAAGGTTACGCATAAGAGCCCTTCCGAATTATTATTTGGGTTTAACATTACTAGTAAGTTGGAAGGTATCCTGAACCCGATATCCGATACCACTAATTTTATTGACTCGGAAGGCTTGAATAACAAGAGATAAGGCAAGTTGTAGTATACAAGCACAGCAATTAAAAGACGTAGAAAGGTTTAAGAGACATAGGAAATCGGCCAAAACGTACAAGGTAGGAGACTTAGTCCGCGTTGAGAGGCAAGTTCCTCATGATGGCTAATCAAGGGTATATAATTGAGGACACCCCTATGACACGCAAACACGGCCGTCGCTACGGAGCTGTGGTAGCTATAGATAAAATACAGCCTTGGCTAACATTTAGTAGAAACTTAGAAAGTTGTGATAATGAGGATAGCGATAGTAATGCTAAGAAACAGAATGAAGTAGAGAATTAAAATAAATGATTTGATTTGTTTAAGTAATCATCATGTTGATCTTAAAATATTAATTAAGTTTATGTTTAAGAAATAGTGAATAATAATAAGCAATTGTTCAGAAATATTATTTTAATCTAGATAAAAATAATAATAAGATAAATAATAATAACGCTTTTTCCGGGCCCTACATGGACCCGATGTAGACCTACTAGCGTCCGTAGCCTGGCTGCGTTTCGGTGACCTCTTTGGAGAAACCGAAGGTTTTGTCTCTGCAATTATGGACGAAGTTATGATGACGAACAAGTACCGGAGATTTATTATGAAAGACGGCACGGTTGACATCTGTCGGGCATGCCACCGTCCAGGTGAATCAATCAGATACATTATCTCCGTGTGTTCTCGTCTAGCTAACGAGGAGTACTTGCATAGACACAACCTTGTAGCCAGGATTATCCACCAGCAACTTACTCTGAAATACAGCCTTGTGGAATCCGAAGTGCCGTACTACAGGTATGCGCCCGACCCAGTTCTTGAAAATGGACATGTCACACTGTACTGGGATCGATCCATCATCACTGACAGGACTATTATTGCCAATAAGCCTGATATAGTGGTGGTGGATCGACTAGAGCGGCGTACAATGATCGTTGATTTAACGGTCCCGCATGACGAGAACCTCGTGAAAGCCGAAAAAGATAAACAAATCAAGTATCTTGACTTGGCTCGCGAGGTTGTCGACATGTAGGATGTGGACTCAGCGATCATTGTACCGATAGTCGTTATAGCCAATGGTTTGATAGCCAAGAGCCTCGACCAACACCTGAGGAGGCTCTCGTTGGGCAGCTGGGTCAAGGGCTTGATCCAGAAAGCGGTACTCCTGGACACGGCTCGCATTGTTAGGAGGTTCCTCTCTCTGGAGCCCTGACCGCCGGTAGCTTGGACCCTGTTCCCGATACCGGTGTGCTACTATTTTTTATATTTTTAAATGTTTTTATATATTTTATATTCTAATATTTAAAAATGTAATTTATGTGTATTTAAAGTGATAAAGGATAATAAGATTATTATTTGGATAGTGAACTGAAATTATTATTAAAATAGTATAGTTATTTTTGTTTTCTGAGTTTTTTTTCTGTTTTTCGTTTTTTTTTCTTTACAATTTATACGAGATTGTAAGCGCGAGGACGCACTTTGAGCAGGATGACCGAGCTATTAGTTTGTATCTGGTAACCCTACTTATTATGTCGACTATTTCTCGTATGTCACTCAATCGACTACTCGTTCATTGTGACATTCACTGTCGTCCTCTATGGTGGACAACTGACACCCGGCCTTCTTGATCAAGACGCCAAGCACTGAACACACATTTATTATCAGCATAACAAATTGGTGTTATTTTAAATCTTAACGAGTAAGTACAGGACTTATTATTTTGGTGTTAACTGTGTGATTTACAAATATTGTGGAAAAGTAAATAAATATGTTTCTGTTCGAATAATGTTTTGTGTTTTCTATTGCGAACCCCTTCATTTCTGAACTGTGGCTAACACTATACTACCTGTGTACCTAGTACCAACTGTGTAAGCAATATTTGTAAGCCTTGCAAAGCAGCACATGGTGACTCAATATTTTTATTTTATACCATCATGTAACGCTGTATTATACTTATCTGTAGGTACTAATTAATAAATTTGAATTCGAATGACTATAATATTTTGCGGGCTACCCTGGCGCTTCCCCCTTCAGGTGACGAACATATTTTGAATAAGATTGTACTTACCGCTCGGCAAGCTCGTCGGGCGACTCGTCGACGTCGTCGTCTCCGCGGAATCGTGGCCGCGCGCACAGCTCCTGCAAACACCACACTCGTACACTCCAGCGCAGATCAGTGGCAAGGCAACTGCGGCAAAAGCAGCAATCGGACATTTACCAACAGAGTTTCTCTGCGAGAATTTTTTAAGGATATTGGGATGCTCACGGTCGCATCGCAATTCATCTTGGCCAACATCTTATATATTAGGCAAAATATACACTTGCATACTAAAAGCAGTGATATTCATAATATTAATACTAGAAATAAGGACAAACTACGTGTTCCCTTTCACCGGCTTCATAAGGTTCATAACTCTTTTGTTGGTCTTGGTATAACTTTTTATAACAAGCTTCCCTCTTCTTTGCTAGATTTGCATTTTAATGCGTTTAAAGCTAAAGTTAAATCCACCCTCTGTTCAAAGGCTTACTATTCTGTCAACGACTACTTAAACGATAATAATTGTTGGTCGCTGTGATTAACTCAAGACAATGTTCGTGTTCTTTCACCAGTATTAGCTTGACTAGTGACAGGTTATATAAATATATTACTTCATATAATGGTTTATTTTATTTGCCTGTACTATGTTTTCAATGTTTTGTTGGTATATAGGCCTGTGCTAGCTGACATATGGCAAATTTAATGTTTTTTGTGTTTCGTAATGTTAATTACCTACTACTGTATAGAATCAAGTTCTTCTAAATTAACAGACAGCTGTCCTGCTGGGGAGTTTGTTGCGCCACTTCTTCTTCCCAGCTAAAGCACTAGGAAGTGGTGAAGGGCGGGCATTTTGGGGGGACTGTCTTATGTAATTTTGACGTTCAAAAAGAGCTGACTCTCAGCCTAGCTTGAATAAATGACTTTTGATTTTGATTGAAGCCCGTCACAGACGTAGCTTTAATATATAGTAATATGAATCATAGCAAGGCATATTACGACATACTTTATATATACATTTTTGAGTGACCGCACACGCAGCTATGATTTATATATTTCTATGACGTCACCAAAATATGTCGACATACTCGTATATATCTCGGTATATTTTAGCATATTGATACATATTTTGGTATTTAAATATATATTTTGAGGATACGGGATGTACCATTTATTCACCGAACGCCTGCCCGCCGTCCGTGCTCGATGCGCACGAGCATTTCTCTCCCGCCTGCTTCACCCCAATGACGCCTACACACCTATTGTTTGTGTCTCGGCTGTGTGCGAGCCCGCATCGCCTGTTATTTGTTCGTGGAAGGAGCTTGCGCTTTATTTAATACTAGCTTTTGCCAGCGGCTTCGCCCGCGTGGAGGTCGTTGTATTATACATATAAACCTTCCTCTTGAATCACTCTATCTATTAAAAAACCCGCATCAAAATCCGTTGCGTAGTTTTAAAGATTTAAGCATACATAGGGATATAGGGACAGAGAAAGCGACTTTGTTTTATACTATGTAGTGATGGAACATTTGAGTGTACGTAAGAATTGAGTGTACTAAAATACCCTTGTTTGTGGCAAATTGATTTACCCGAGTACAAGGACAATGAATTAAAAGAAGCGGCCTGTTTTATATGCGGCTCTACCCAGATGGTTTTACTTTTCATTCTTGACAGGCAACATGCATATCAAATTCAGCATCCTAATCATCCTCTGAGGAACTATCAATTAGATCTAAAAGTAGTGCTCTTGTCGAATTCATTTAGGTACCTAGATTGATTATAGTTGAAACATAAATTTGAACATCCAGTACAGAAAATAAGTTTTAAAACCGTGCGCTTGCAAGGACGACCGCAGACCGAATGAGGGCAAATATATTATAGTATAGCTCCCGTGCGATATATTAATATATATTATAGCTACGTCTGTGACGGGCTTGACAGTGCCTGTATGTACCAGTAACTTAAGAGCGGTTTTCGTAGTGCAAGTATTACCAGTAGTGTGCGGTTTACTGTATGTAAGGGAACCTGTGTTCGCATCTGCACGTTAAACCCTGCGAATTCATACGAGTACATACTTATTTCAAGTTACAAAATAGTCTTTCTTTAAAAGTCCTTCATAAAGGTGGTTGTAGTTTGTTGTAGTGCACCCAGATAACTGGACTGTGTTGAGACGGCCAAGTTGAAGCGTTGATATGGCCCGTGAGTCTGAGCCTCTGAGGTAGCTGCGCCGTGCGGAAGGGGTGACAGTTCTGTCAAGCTGCTGGGACCAGATTGTTCTGCCTGGACCCGCTTGCACCTTTGCGAAGCCGGGGTGGTTCAGCTATTCAGCTTCTGAGTTTATTGCAAATCTGAGCCAAGTAATAAAGAAGGTGCAGTGTGCCAGAGAGAGCGCATCCCACCGCTCAAAGAAACACCAGAGCCGCACGCTTCCCGGAAAACGATAACTTCTTGGAAGTAGATCAGTCGTGTGCTCGTGTGATTCCGCGATAGAACAAAAGCGTCTAGATAACGCAAGTATCAACTCTTACAAACGGCGCAAGGTAACATCGCCCTACAAATAGAGTAACGCTTGAATCTGGGGCGAGTGGCGCGGGCGACAGTGCGCGACGCGGGGCCTATCATAACGGCTCGCGCGCAACTAAAACTGCGCCCGCGCCGGTGATATTATTACATGGTGTTATATGCGGTGCGCTACTTCTGCCGCGCCCGCGCTGAGGCATCAATGTGCTCGGATCACACATCACTGATCAACAACGATGAAAGTTCAGAATTTATGAGATTTGACTTCAGTGTTTTTTTACTCTTCAGTGTTTGCCGACTCGCCTCACAGCCACACTCGCTAGCACGAGCAGCAGCTATCCATTTTTTTATGTTCTGGTTTCGAAAATCCTCATGGATGTCCTCCGCCCCGGGGCGGGCAGAGCCACTGTCAGAATCTTACTGCCTAAAAACCACCCCGGTGTTCCCTTCCTACACTTGGACCGGGGAACATGGGCACTTGTGCGCCTCCCACGAACCCCGGCTGATGTCGGGCCGCCTCAGGCCGGCAGAGGGAGTTAGGTGTAAGACTCCTCCATCGACGTGCAATAGGGGTGCGCGGGTATTTCCCGAAGCAGCCCAGAGCTCCTGCTTTGCCCGAAAAATCAGGAAGCCGTGCCTCCTCCTGAGTCATCCGTCGAGCACTGGTCGGATCGCCTCGACGGTAGCGGTAGGGCGCAGAAGCCTGTCCCGACATTCCGCCATCAGGGCCTCGCGGACCTGACCGACGGCGCTCCCCCTTTCGCTGTATCGGTCCACCGCTCCGCGTTCGCGCGGTTCGCGCCTCCTCGCGCCGTCGATACAGTGAGGCAACAGCCTTCGCCTCTAGATCCCAGGGAGGGTATCCGGCCAGTGCACAAGCCACCACGTAGGAGATCGTTTTTAGCCCCTGATTGCACTGACGGCTTTCGCCCTCTGTGGTTTTCAGCCCCTGGCGGCTGGTATTTTAAATTGTGTTGAACCAAAAAAAAAAAAATCGTTTATCCAACATAACATCAACCCTGCATTCCACTAAGGGTTAAGCAGAGGTGTGTGTGTTCACCCATATTTCGGAAGTTACATTTAAGTCCCATGTAGTAGGGAGCGCGCCTATTGCCATCAACCGGGTACTTATTCAGACTGCAGACTGCTACTAAGACATACCCCATGGAAAAACCCAATAGCAAAATTCAAAATTATTTTTTTATGACAAAAAGGTAAAATGTTGTAGTACATGATGATATGAAATAAAATAAAAGTTGTATTACTATGCGCTGCCTTGCAAGGCGTATAAATACGGTCTACACAATAGTAGTTGTACATGTAGGTCAGTGGCGTGCACAGAGTTTTTAGACAGGGTAGGCAGAAATTAAAAAAAAACAATAACCAATTGCTGTACCTACACAGCACATGCCACCTGTGCAATTAAATATGTACATCAGAATCGCGGGTGTACTTTTGAGATTTGCCTACATTTATTTGCCTGCCTCTCCTGAAAATCTATGTACCTACACTCGTACAATGATATTTTAAAAATTAGAAACACCCGCCATCCCGACATCAGAACCGCGGGTGTACTGCTAACCAATATAGGTAATTAGGGCCCGCTAGGGCCGATGCCTGCCAGGGGTGCGGGTTGTTCTAAAGAGATACCGCGGCCCCTGGCACACAGGCAACTGAGGGAACACGGGTGGGTTTTAGTCAATAAAAGTCTGACACGCCCTCCCGCTCCACCCAGAGCGGGAGAAGTTATTTGATGATTTCCCACCCAAAAAAAGAAACATTATAATTATGCAGCTAAGTGCACTGTATAAGAAGATCTGGTACCTCTTGTGTGCTTGCAAAAACACGTATTTATTAAAGAGAATACTGTAAGGTTGCTGCGAAAAGTAAAACAACGATTTTCTTTCTTTGAAGTTATTACTATACTATAAAATAGTAACGACGTCGAAGAACCACCGCAGCAGTCAAAACTACATTTTTTTGGTTGCATTTGGATGTGTGCATGACCCTGGCAAAATGTTGTGCTTTAGAGAGGTGAGACTATAACAAATAATGAGTGTATCATGAGGAGCAATTTGTTTACTAATATTAAAATTTGTTTGAATTGTAGTTTTAAAGTTATTTGAGAAAAAAATAAACAACCGACTTCCAAAAAAACACTTAAAAGTGAAAAATAACTTTAATTTCGGAAGTCGGTGACTTTGGATATGTATTTTAATTTTTTGTCACTGCCTTCCGAAATTAAACTTATTTTTCACTTTTAAGTGTTTTTTTGGAAGTCGGTTGTTTATTTTTTTGAAAAAAGTTTTTTATTTTTCACTTTTTAGTGGTTCACATGTGCTTACCCCTTCACAGCGTACCGGCGTGATGTTATGTTATTAACTGGCGTAAACAATTGACAGACATGAGATTTCAGCAATCCATGTCCATTTGCTATCATTTATTGAGGAGTTCCGTTGCCTATCTCCAAAGTTCTTCATCAGGTGTTCACCAAATTGAAATGGAACCACTCCGAGAAAGTACTCTTCCAAAAACTACACAAATTGCTTCAAGTGTGCCTATAAAATTTGAAGAGTTCTCTCTATTTCTCCAGGATCCCATCATCAGATCCTGACTTGATGATCATGGGACCACCTGGGAAGTATACCCTTTCAAACAAAAAAAAATATCCAAATCGGTCCAGCCATCTTCGAGTAATCGGGGAACATACATAAAAAAAAATAAAAAAGGTTCCGACGAATTGAGAACCTCCTCCTTTTGGAAGTCGGTTAAAAAAGAGATCACACCAAAAACATTTTCATGTAAAATGTTTCCAAGACGAGACCATATGACTCGCACTGTCAAAAGATCTCATGTAGGGACTAATCAAACAAACTTTACACCTTAGTCAAATCGTTAAATCATTTGATTTACCGGTATTTAAATAGCGATACCAGTATCGTTACTTCGCTAAAATCTAACAAGAAGCAACATTTTGTGCGACGTTGCCAAACCAAACCAAGCGCCTCGCGGCCTTGCGTTCGGCTCTTCTAAGCGGAGCGACAACAACGCATATTACGACGATCGGAAAGATACGAATACGATAAGACTCGCGATCGCGCGAGTTTCATTTCATAATCAAACATCGCGTCGCGTACGCCAAACGTACCTACATCTACTGCCTTCGATTGATCAACTAGTTGTTTGTGTAAAAATATTATTATGGGCCGAAGGAAGTGTCAACCTTTCAACTCAAACTGTATTATAACTATATTGCTACTTTTTAATTAGTCTTATGTCTGTATGTAGGTACAGTCGACCTCGCATCTCTGGATACAATATTAAAACCTTTCTCATATCTTACGTGCCTCATAAAAGCGCTGTCAAGGTCAATTTTATTGTTTCCAGAAATAGACTAAAGTGACACAACTTGACTATATTTTAGTTTAACAGCACTAAGATGGCACTGAGAAATTAATTTACTGAAAATTGCAATTTTGCTATTCTGAATTAGACGTCTTTCAGCTAAAATTTTGATTGACTAACTAAATCAGACTTTTTAAAATCGTGATTACAAAGTTGTGGAATAAAATTAGTTGCCATGAACTAAAATTCACACCAACACCGCGACTTTAGGTGTAAAAACAGTACTGTATCTTTTTTTTGTTTTCTTTTGTTTATATCTCGAAAACGGTGTGTCCTATCGCAAAAATAATGAAAATTTCGACCCCCTTTATGAAACTCATAATCCTCTAAAACCCAACATGTAGGTATTTTTTTCCATACAAAAAGTGAACAAAATCCATATAAAACACACCGAGACTGGCGCATATGCGCGCTTCCGGCTATAAATAAAATTCACGGGGTGGGGCAAACAAGTATCACGTTGCAATGCAAAATAAAAAATACCACATGTAGTGGCGATTTTCAAATACAATTTTCGATGAGATTTTAAAATTTTGAGTTTTTTTTGCACAAAAGCTTTAAGATTCTCATAGCCTACACTAAACAAACTTACTAAACTATCATTTATTCAGTGTTTAGTTCGGTGTAAAAGAGAATCGGCACCAGTATTGTATACATTCATGGTTTCAGCTTTCGCGTGGATGCCACCCTGTTTATTATAACTTTCTGCAGCACAGGAACAATATTGTACGCACACCGAAGGCACGTTCGGCGTGTATGTAATATTGTTTCTGTGCACACACCGAAAGATGCTAGTCTGGCCACCGTCATAGTTAGAAAGAGATACGTATAAATTACCGGTATAAGAATTGTTACTTTTATCGATGCTAATACTGGTAATTAGATAACGTTAACTGACTGTGGGTATCGGTATTATTAACGTTACTTTTTTATCGTTAACAGAACGGTAATTGTAACGTTATTTAAAAAATACCGGTAATTCGGTCCCTGGTCAAAATATGTGGCTTGGCTGTTTCCTTACTACAAGAACTATTGTATAACAGAAAAGTAATGAACAGTGGATACATTTTTTACCTTACGCCCATGTGAATGTGGCGAAATGGCCAAGTCACATATTTTGACTAAGATGTAGAGATTATGAAGCTATGCCTTGTAGAGTTAGGGCGTGTAGAGTTAGAAGCTTGGCTCCACATGAGATCTTAAATGCACATTGAATCAATGCGTTATTCATATTAATCATTACTTATTTTGTTACCATTCAAATTAATTATAAAATACTTTAAAACTGCCCCTTGTTTCGTTTTGATTCTGGAAACACTGACAAACATCCTAATTCTATAAATCTTTTTTTAATAGGTTTTGGTAATAGGTTTTTTAAATATTTTACTTAAATTATTTATACTGAAGATTGTTTTTTTTTTTTTTTAATTACCAAAAAAAAACAACTGACTTCCGAAAAAACACTACAAAGTGAAAAATTACTTCAATTTCGGAAGTTGGTGACTTTGGTGCTTGATTTTAATTTTTTGTCACCGCCTTCCGAAATTAAAGTTATTTTTCACTTTGTAGTGTTTTTTCGGAAGTCGGTTGTTTTTTTTTTGATAAAAGTTTTTATTTTTCACTTTTTTAGTTGTAGTACCTACCCCACTAATTCGAAATTTCTTCATCCTTGGGGTCAAAACAATGCATATTTGCGCGATAGCAGCAATCGCGGTTGATTTACTGTTACATTTTGAAGAGTTTCGTTGTCTGTCTCCGAAACGCATCATCAGATCTAGATGAAATTGAAATGAGACCACACGGGAAGCACCAGCTTTCAAATAAAAAAAGAATGATCAAAATCGGTTCACCCAGTCGAAAGTTCTGAGGTAACAAACATTTAAAAAAACATACAGACGAATTGAGCACCTCTTCCTTTTTTGAAGTCGGTTAAAAATAATAACGAAGTCAAAGAAAGAAAATCGTTTTTTTACTTTTCGCAGCAACCTAACAGTAGGTATTTCGTTTATTTAATATTTGTTTCTGCAGGTACACAAAAATGACCAAATCTACTTATACAGTGCACTTAGATAAGCTAGTACCCCCGCGATTCTGATGTATACATAATTAAATTAATCACATTGTTGTGTATTGAATTTACGATTGACTTTACCTTAAGTTTGTATTAATTGCAAATCCGATGTACTACTTTTCACGATCACTGGTTTTTTTTTTCTCCGGAAGATAGTTTTGAAAATGCATCATATTTTATTTTCTCTATACACACACCACCTGAACAACTTCCACAGTGAACTATCTATTTTTCACACTATTATCAAAAAATATGTTAAAATCTATAATACCAGGATGTCCAGTGGCCTCAGGGCGAAGTGGAAAGTGCGATTGTCGCAATCCAGTGCTGGGCACGCCACGATTGCGGCGGTATGTCCCCTCTTTGAGGAGTGGCTTGAGAGGCGGCATGGCGTCCTCACCTTCCGCCTGACACAGGTCCTCACCGGACATGGCTGTTTCGGGAGGTTCCTGTTTCGGATAGGGCGGGAGGAAACGCCCGGGTGTTTCCATTGCGAAGATCGCCCAGAGGACACGGTGGAGCATACGGTGGAGGTCTGCCCGGCTTGGGCGGAGCACCGCCGTGTCCTCGTGGAGGTGATCGGCGGCGGCGATCTCTCGCGCCCGACCCTGGTCCAGGCCATGGTACGGAGCGAGAGTGCATGGCTAGCAGTCGCCTCCTTCAGCGAAGCAGTTATGCTCGCAAAGAGGGAGGCGGCGCACGTTAGGGAGATGCAGTACATGCGCCCTCACAGCCGTGGCCTTCGCAGGAGACGTCCTGGGCGTCGGGAATCTCAGGCTGATTCCCGGCCACCGTAGGCACGGGCTTGCGGACGGCGAGTAATGGGTAGCTCGCTGTCCGGTAAGGACCAAGCCCGGGTCGACGGCGCGTTGTGTTCCACGCGCGCCTCAAAGAGATGTCAGCAGCAACTGATGGGGCCCGCAAGGGCCGATGCCTGCCAGGGGTGCGGGTTGTTCGAAAGAGATACCGCCGCCCCTGGCACACAGGCAACTGAGGGAACACGGGTGGGTTTTAGTCAGTAAAAGTCTGACACGCCCTCCCGCTCCGCCCAGAGCGGGAGAAGTTATTTGATGATTTCCCACCCAAAAAAAAAATTAAAAAAAAGGATGTCCAGTGGCAGATTTCACAGTTCGAAAAATTGTAAAAAAAAACTACATCTCTGATACAAAGTATGTTTATTGTAATTTAAAAACAACAAATGAGGATTTCATTTTACGAAAACCACGTTCTCCAAATGGAGGCCATCGAGCCTGACACACTCTTCTAGTCTAGCACGCATGTTTTCAAGAACACGTTTACAGAGCGACTGGGGAATCCTGCTGATTTAGGCTCGAATATTTTCTTTAAGTTGTGTCACAGTGCTCGGAGTTGTTTTGTAAACAACGGATTTCAAGTATCTCCATAGGAAAAAGTCACACGGGCTTAAATCTGGTGACCTAGGTGGCCACAGTATCGTGCCGTTTCAGGATATTTTTTTTCTGGAAATAACTGCCGCACTGCATTCATGGACACATTAGCGGTATGAGCTGTGGCCTCGTCCTGCTGGAACCACGTGTTCCGGTTGAAGTATGCACTATTCTGTAGTTCCAGTCTAAAAAAGTCATTTATCATCTCGGCATATCTCTCCGAATTCACAGTTACAGTTTGGCCAGGTTGGTTTTCAAAGAAATAAGGCCCTAAATGGCAGATGCAGATGTAAACATTGCACATCTGACTGCAACTTTAGGTTTATGTTAAGGCTCTGAACTTTCCTACCCATGATTGAATGAGGTTGATCGATGGTCCATCACGTAATCGACAAATAACGTAAATCGTTACGTTTAATTTAAGTCGATGACGTGTTTCAGACAGAGAAAACCCACTCGAAATGTACGATTATCAAAATCATTCATAATCGCCCACAGCTACTAAAAAATCCGCAGCACTTACGCTTTCAACGACGCCCCCCGCGCCCTTCGCACGTGTTGCGTTCAGAAACTATGTTTATTCAAACTTTGAAATCTGCCACTGGACACTGGACACTGTACATATAATATAATACATGCTATCCATAGATCACAACCAAAACAAATAAATCAAAACAAACAGTGGCGTCAGAAATCGGAATATTAAAATAATACGACAATAAACTAAGTATTTTTTTTAAGTTAAACGGTTTTAACTAAAAGCTAAAAAATAATTCGGTAAAATAAAATCGTGGGGCATGTGAAACATATTTACTCAGGTTACGCTACGCCCCACGATTTTATTTTATCGAATTATTTTTTAGCTTTTAGTTACTTAAAACATAATTAACATTTTTATTTTCAAGTTTTTATTTCGTTACATAATTATAATAATATATAATGTCAAGGACGGTACGGTTGACATCTGTCGGGCATGCCACCTGCACCGTTCCGGTGAATCAATCCGACATATCGGTTCCGGTTGCTCTCGTCTTGCTAACGGCGAGTATTTGCACAGACACAATCTAGTAGCTAGGATTATCCATCAGCAACTTGCTTTGCAGTACAACCTTGTGTAGTCTGAAGTACCGTACTACAAGTATGTGCCCGACCCAGTTCTCGAGAATGGTCACGCCACATTGTACTGGGATCGATCTGTCATCACTGACAGGACTATTGTCGCCAATAAGCCTGATATTGTGGTGATAGATCGACGAGAGCGTCGTGCAATGATTGTTGATATCGCTGTCCCTCATGACGAGAATCTCGTGAAAGCTGAGCAAGATAAGAAAATCAAGTATCTTGACTTAGCTCACGAGGTTGTCGACATGTGGGACGTGGACTCAGCAATCATTGTACCGATAATCGTTACAGTAAATGGTCTGATAGCGAAGAGCCTCAACCAATACCTTAGGAGGCTCTCATTGCACGGCTGGATCAAGGACTTGATTCAGAAAGCAGTACTCCTGGACACGGCACGCATAGTCAGGAGGTTCTTTTCTCTGGAGCCCTGACCACCGGCATCTTGGACCCTGGGGGCCTACTCCCTAAGCGAAATCCGTAGTATCGGCCGTCGTTACGAGCGCTTCGCTCTCTGTCTAACTTACGGTATGTCCGTAAGTGAGACGGAGAACGAAGCGCCCGTAACGATGGCCGATACTACGGATTTCGCTTAGGGAGTAGGCCCCCTGCTCCTGATGCCGATGGACCACTATTTTTTTTATTTTTAAATGTTTTTGTATAATTTTTGTAAAAACATTTAAAAATATCCTTAATACGAGTATGTATGAAAATAAATAAATGATAAAAATATAATATAATATATTTTTATTTGATTTGACAACATTGGTCTACTGGTTAGTACAAAGAACTTATTAAACTAAGGGCACTAATTTCTAATTTCTAATTTCTATTCTATTCTTGTAGAAAGTTAAAGGTTATCGGATAACCACATGTGAGGAGCTGTCCTGAATTATTTTTAATATCGTGTTGGTGGTAATAAAAAAAATAGTGGTCCATCGGCATCAGGAGCCCCTGCTCCTGATGCCGATGGACCACTATTTTTTTTATTTTTAAATGTTTTTGTATAATTTTTGTAAAAACATTTAAAAATATCCTTAATACGAGTATGTATGAAAATAAATAAATGATAAAAATATAATATAATATATTTTTATTTGATTTGACAACATTGGTCTACTGGTTAGTACAAAGAACTTATTAAACTAAGGGCACTAATTTCTAATTTCTAATTTCTATTCTATTCTTGTAGAAAGTTAGAGTTATCGGATAACCACATGTGAGGAGCTGTCCTGAATTATTTTTAATATCGTGTTGGTGGTAAAATCAAGGAGAGATTGTAGTCTTATCTTAGCATCAGATTCAGTTACAGTTATGTCTGTCTCTGCAGGATAACAAGTTTTTTTAGAGTCGACGGGAGTCGGCGAGAGTCGAGAGACGGAAGACAAAAAATATTCTCTGAACCAAGAATGAATCTCAAATTAAGAAGAAGCCCTGCTCTCGTAACTTGTGCGGTACCGCACCGAGTGGACCCAGCATGCTGCTGCGCCCTGCCGTACCTACGACGCAGCTGTACATTTCGCGTCTGCATCATTCCACGAAGATTGAGGAGGTCGTGCAGTACTTGAAAGTGAAGACCAACTGGACTCTGAGGGTCGAAAGGTTGGAGTCGCGCCACGACGTCAACTTTAAGTCATTCGTGGTACGAGTTCCAACCCACCATCTACAGTACTGCTTGAAAGAGGACTTTTGGCCGAAAGGTGTCGTATATCGACGTTTCCGAGGACGGTTACGTGACACCTCGCAGCGAAACACAACGCCGTCAACTTTACGTGTTTAGGTATAGTTTTAAGCCGGTTTTTAATATGTATTAGTTTGTTATTATAGTTTTTTTTTTTTTGCGTGGGAAGTCATCAAATAACTTCTCCGGGAGGGCGTGTCAGACTTTTACTGACTAAAACCCACCCGTGTTCCCTCATTTGCCTGTGTGCCAGGGGCGGCGGTATCTCTTTCGAACAACCCGCACCCCTGGCAGGCATCGGCCCTTGCGGGCCCCATCTGTTGCTGCTGACATCTCTTTGAGGCGCGCGTGGAACACAACGCGCCGTCGACCCGGGCTTGGTCCTTACCGGACAGCGAGCTACCCATTACTCGCCGTCCGCAAGCCCGTGCCTACGGTGGCCGGGAATCAGCCTGGGATTCCCGACGCCCAGGGCGTCTCCTGCGAAGGCCACGGCTGTGAGGGCGCATGTACTGCATCTCCCTCACGTGCGCCGCCTCCCTCTTTGCGAGCATAACTGCTTCGCTGAAGGAGGCGACTGCCAGCCATTCACTCTCGCTCCGTACCATGGCCTGGACCAGGGTCGGACGCGAGAGATCGCCGCCACTGATCACTCCACGAGGACACGGCGGTGCTCCGCCCAAGCCGGGCAGACCTCCACCGTATGCTCCACCGTGTCCTCAGGGCGATCTTCGCAATGGAAACACCCGGGCGTTTCCTCCCGCCCTATCCGAAACAGGAACCTCCCGAAACAGCCATGTCCGGTGAGGACCTGTGTCAGGCGGAAGGTGAGGACGCCATGCCGCCTCTCAAACCACTCCTCAAAGAGGGGACTTACTGCCGCAATCGTGGCGTGCCCAGCACTGGGTTGCGACAATCGCACTTTCCACGTCGCCATGAGCTCCTTGTTATTATAGTTTAAGTTTATTTTGTGTATTTTATGTATGGGCCTTAGTTGCCTGATAATAAAAATAATAATAATAAGCCCCCTAAACAACCACACGTCCTGATTGACCATCTAATCACGTGGGGGGCGGACACACGAATGAGAAATGACTGGCGTGGCTAACGTGGCTCTGGAAACCCACTTAAAAATGGAGACTCGTACGAAAAGAAAACGTATAGGACCGCTGCCCGGGGGCGATCGCCGGGGCGCACTAGGAGCTGACGCTGAGTGTTACAGCATGCGAACCGTCAGCGGTGAGGAGTTGAACAGGCGGACTCCCACCGACAAAGATGCTACAGCCGAAGTTATTGGCAATGATGCTAGACTGACAAACAGGACAGACACCCCTGTAGAGCCTTATAGTCCAAGTACAGTATCGTACACACCCTCAAGAACATCATCACCATCAATACCATCTTCACCGATACACCCCATAACTAGTTTTAATACAGTTTCACCCACTCCGGTCTTGAATGTTGCGCGGGAGTTATCTACCTTTTTACCCGCGTCCACCAAGGCTGGGAAAGCAAGAGTTCGCATGAGATGGAGCAAAGAAGTAAACCTATTCATTATGCGAACTTATCTATACATCACTAAATTGGAGACCGACATGACCACCTACAGACATCAACTGCATAAACTCTTTTCACGTCAATATCCTGAGATTTCTGTTTCGGAACAACGGATTTCGGATCAACGAAGAACTATAGTTAGAAATAATCTGTTGTCGCAAGTCGTAATAGATCAGTTAAAAGAAGAAGTACGCACACAATGACTACAAGAATCAGAAAACTATGCAGACACTGGCACTATCACAGTAACCCAAAACACAAACGAAAATACCCTACACGAACAACCACGATTACTCACTCAATTACAACCTAATTGTCAATCACAACCATTTAACCAATCGCAAACAGCACACACATCCACACAAACCGAATCTTTAACCCTAACGCTCGAAAATGATATTGAGACTTTAGCTGTCGCAGATCAAAACCTTATCACAGATACGTATATACAAGAAATACTTGACAAATTTAGAAGAACAATAACGCAATACTCCGGAATGGATCCAACAGTACGACCAAAACTCCCTAAACTTAAATACACCCCTAACCTATTCCGTTTAGTTAATTTATTTAATGAAAATATCCTTATACAATTCATTTCTGATGACGCACAACTTACAGACATACATTTACTTATATATTGCACAGCGGTAGTTATATCTGAAGAACTAAACTTTAAAATCACTGACCACATAGGAACCACAAGAAGAAGCCACACTATCAAACCAGCATGGCAACAGAGACTAGAAAAAGACATCGAAAAGTTAAGAGCAGACTGTGGTAGACTGACACATTATATCAATGGCATCAGATCGCAAAAAGTAGTTAAGAGAGTTGAAACAATATTTAATAATTATTCTCATCACACTAGACACGAAACTAATAATAGAAGACCTGAGGAGTTTCTGGACACATTAAAGCAGAAACTAGCACTTAAAGTTCATAGGCTTAGGAGATATGTGAAGGCACAACAACGCAAAAATGATAATGCAACATTTGCTATGAATGAAAAAGTATTTTACAGGAACATACAGAAAACACATACCGACACAACAATAGAAAACAACATAGACGCACCATCAAAAGAACACCTAGAAACATTCTGGTCTAGCATATGGGAAGAACAAGTACAACACAATGATAGAGCAACTTGGATCACAGAAGAAGAAACAAAATGGAGAGCAATAGATGAAATGGAATTTAAAGAGATAACAGAGTCTGATATTACAAATATAACAGCCAGATTACATAACTGGAAGTCACCGGGTATAGACAAAATACAAAATTTTTGGTACAAAAAATTAACGATCCTCCACAAGTCTATGGCAAAGAACTTGACGGAAATTATTTTAGGACAACAGAACGTACCCGATTTCATTGCAACGGGAATAACATACATGCTACCTAAAAGTACATATACAACACAACCTTCCCAATACAGACCAATTACATGCTTACCTACTATATACAAAATATTAACATCAGCAATCACAACAAAAATCAACTCACACGTTGAACATCACAATATAATAGCTGAGGAACAGAAGGGTTGCAGGCGGGGCCACATGGGATGCAAAGAACAGTTAATTGTAGACTCCACTATTCATAAACATGCCACCACAAAAAATAGAAATCTCCATTGTACCTATATAGATTACCAAAAAGCTTTCGACAGTATACCGCACTCCTGGTTGATTCAAATTTTAGAGATTTACAAAATTAATTCAAAAATAATAGATTTTTTGCGTAACATAATGCCGCTTTGGAAAACGACATTATAGCTTAATAACCGCAATTCTTCTCTTATAACACGACAGATATCTATTAGGAAGGGTATCTATCAAGGAGATTCCCTGAGCTCTCTGTGGTTTTGTCTCGCCCTTAACCCTTTGTCTCACTTGTTGCACCGATGTCAGGCCGGATACAACCTTAAACATAATACTGAAGAAACAGTTATCTCACACCTCATCTATATGGATGACATTAAGTTATATGCAAAAACCGAAAAAGAAATGAAAAAGCTTATAGAAGTCACGACAAAATTTAGCCAAGATATAAATATGAAATTTGGGTTAGACAAGTGCAAGACATTACATATTATAAGAGGTAAAATCAAACCTGGCAGCTATACAGTTAACGACACCGACACCATTGATGCAATTGAACCAACACATCTGTACAAATATTTAGGATACAAGCAACTTAAGGGACTCGACCACACAACAATTAAACAGACAATAAGTACAGAATATCGAAGGAGAATTAACGTAGTTTGCAAAACACAACTATCAGGAAAACATCTTATTAAAGCCTTGAATACTTTTGCCATACCAATATTGACCTACTCATTCGGAGTCATAAAATGGTCAAAAACCGACATCGAAAAGTTAGAGAGAACCACGCGCACAATACTCACAAAACACAACAACCTGCACCCTAAATCTGCAATCGAACGACTTACCATCAAAAGACAGAATGGAGGGAGAGGCCTAATCGACATCCAGCACCTTTGGAAGAAACAGATCACTGGGCTTAAAACATTCTTCAATTCAAAATCACACTCTAGTAATATACACAAAGCTGTTTCTCTAAATGATTCTAACTACACCCCACTTAACTTAAAGGAACCAAATATACAAGACTCAAATAACGCGGACCCACAGAACCAAAAAATTGAAAATTGGAAAAAGAAAGTCCTTCACGGTAGACACCCTCACGATTTAGAACAATCCCATATTAATACAGTAGCGTCTAATAAGTGGCTTAAAATAGGAAACCTGTTCCCTGAAACAGAGGGCTTCATCATGGCCATACAAGATCAAATCATCAACACCAAAAACTACAGGAAATTTATCATTAAAGACCCTACCATCACAAACGATAAATGCCGCAGGTGCCACATTCAATCAGAAACCATCCAACACATCACTGGGGCATGTACAACCCTCGCACAGACAGACTACACTCACAGACACAACCAGGTTGCAAACATTATTCACCAAAAACTAGCTCTCAAACATAATCTCATACAAAATACTAACACTCCCTATTATAAGTACGCGCCACAAACTATCCTAGAAAATGACACACATAAACTATATTACGATCGTGCCATACTTACAGATAGGACTATCCACTACAATAGACCAGACATAACCCTTCAGGATAAAATTAGAAAAACCACTTACCTCATAGACATTGCAGTTCCCAACACCCATAACTTACAAAAAACAATCACAGAAAAAATAAGCAAATACGCTGAACTTAAGGAAGAAGTAACACGAATATGGAGACAAGATAAAGTTTATGTTGTTCCTCTAGTTGTCTCCACGACAGGTGTTATTCCCAACCAGCTCCTCCGTAGCTTAAAAGTAATAGACTTGGAAGAATCCCTCTACATCAATCTGCAGAAAGCAGCCATCCTAAATACATGTAGAATCGTTAGGAAATTTATGCAGTTGGACGAAAATACACTCTCAACCTAAAGTTCACCACTCGCTACATTTACTTGGTTTTGGCCCGTAAATGTAGCTTAAACCAGCCTAGAGCTGAGAAAAAGAACACTCTCGAAAATAATAATAAATTTCGGTATTGCCATTTTGACAGATTTGTTGACGTGAGAAGCGCCATTGCTTTATTGCCAGGTAAACACGGATTTACAGTTTTTACAGCGAATAATACTTTATTTACAATTTCAAATTTTTCCTCATTTTGACAGAGTTCGTTTATTATTATAGCTGCAAATTTTTTTTTTTACTCTTTTAATTTTGCACATAATGCATAAACTAGTTCCTCTTCAGTATGATCTAGAAGAGTAAGAATACGCCTTTTCTTCTGCTTACCAGATAAATCAACAAAAGGTTTTTTACTAGTACCAAAACTTGATGAAGGAGTATTTTGAGTAACTTGGGTATCAATAGTTAGAATATCTTCTTCGATAATTGTAAAAATGTTGTTTAAATCGATATTTTGACATTTTGGCCACGCTATTTGGGATTCTAACCAGTCTGAATTTTTGTGTAAAAATGTATTTTGGGCTCTACTGGAAGCAGACTATCTTTTAGAGATATAACTTGAAAAATTACGACAAAATGTCTTAATTGTACTCAAATCTTCGGAAGACAATTCAACGCCAATACGTTCGATAAGGACATTAAATAAAAAATCAGTATTTTTAAAACCACCTCCTGATCTAAGAGCGACATCCAAGTCTAAGTTGGTGACAAATGAAGACATATTCTATATTTTTTAAGGAAAGTTGACAACAAAACGGAAACTAAAAGATCTTTTACGTAAACAGAAAAAGACACGGTCTATTTTGATAGACCTGAAGATAAAAAAAATACAAAAACGAACTCGACGAAACAAAACGACAACAACAAGACAAACAAACGAAAAATTGGATAAAAAAATCCAAAGATTTAAAAGACACAAAGAATTGTTTAACAACGAAGTATTTATGCAAGCGTACAGTAAATGTGGGAACACGTCTAATCGCAACCAAATTTAGCTGTACACTGACGTGTGCGCGAGGCGAGTGTAGGTATCTTGATACGTCATGAATGGCGACCATCTTGTTAGTCTGGCAAACTCGCGTCGAAGCTTCATTTTGCTGGCCAGCGAACCTATTGTAGGTATATAAAAGTGTAGCATGTTTTGCGTCTAAAACATTTGTTTAAAAAATTGTAATTAACATGTGGTTATCCGATAACCTTTACCTTTCTACATAACAGTTTTTGCCTAGAAGTCCTAAATTCACCACAATTCATGAAAATTAAGTGGTGGCGCTAGTGAACGAATAACTTCCTATTATGTGTGAGTTGTTATCTTCGTTGTTACTTAATTAACAACAGAGCTCCTCTTTTTAACGTTCAACTCGTACCAAACTAAGGGTTGAGTAGGAAAAATACACTATTTAAGATGCTTATTATCTCCAAAGTACGCAAGAGATAAGCAAATAGTTTCTTCGAGCGAATTACTCAGAACGATTAGTTTTCTAACATATATTATGATTGCCATCTCGACATCGTTTAACGTTTTTGAGAAATTAAATAAAATGTAATAATTCCTATTGACGTAATCTATAGGTACTAACGTTAAGTAAGTAGTACATATTACCTCAACGTAATTCCCATTTAAAAAAAAAAATACGAAAGATTATTTGAGGTACGACAATAATATGTTTTGTCTAATTTGTTTGTCAGCGGCTTTGCCCCACAGCAGAATTAGATATAGATTGTCAGAAAATGGTTCCATGAATACTCTTTTACATGCCCATACAATAAGTTGGTGGGGTGTTGTCAGTGTTTAGTTGGTCGCGTGACCTCGTGCCGCCGCGCCATAGTCGACAAACACTTGCGACTCATTGTTGTAACAAGTGCAACCTAATGCGTGCTCGTGCTGCGACGCGCGACGTGTGGCGTGTGCAGTGTGGACGCTTGCGGCATGAACCACTCACTTTAGCAGTGCACAGGACATTAGCAGGGTCTAGTAAAACAAGCAACGTCCATCGTGAAGACCATGAAGAGCATGTCGGGGGTCGGGTGGCCTCCTTCCCTCAAATATGGCGAGGTGGGCAATAGCTGATCCTTGCGTTATGCTCGTGCACGGGTGCTGCGTGTGGTGACTGGTTGTCTTGCTGACCATGGTTTTTGTCATTGTTATTCGTAATTAACTGCTTAGCTATTTTACTCCGAAGGTCTTAGCTTAACTTTTATTACTTATATTTAAATCTTAATGAACATAATGCAGCACTGCATATGTACGCGGGCACACCCTTTATGCCTGGAGGCTTTTATGTGGGTATTGAGTTCTGTTTACATATTTTATTGATTTGTTTTTAGTATTTATATCTGCTTGAGTTTAGTTACTACATTTTGTTAGTATATTGACGTGTACTAGCTGACATATGGCAAATAATTTAATTTTATGTTTTGAATTTAGTCATTTTAATTATTCACCTATTATTGTACAGAATCAAGTTCTTCTAACTTAACAGACAGCTGTGCTGCTGGGCTGTTTGTTGCGCCACTTCTTCTTTCCAGCTAAAGCACTAGGAAGAGGTTAAGGGCGGGCGTTTTGGGGGGACTGTCATAGGTAATTTTGACGTTCAAAAAGTACTGACTCTCAGCCTAGTTTGAATAAATAACTTTTGATTTTGATTTTGATGAGGACGAGAGTGATAATTGATTATGAGGATCGAGTAGCTGTGTGCTTTACTGCGGTACCGCACTAGGCTGCCGCGCGCTGGTGTGTCGGTAAGGCGTCGAGGTATCAGTGGCTCAGTGCAGCCGTCGGTTGTCGCCTGTCAACCTTGATTTCTCTCACGTCTAATGTCGATGATACCGCGAACGCCCTCAAAGCCAGAAAGCACCGTTACGCCGTTTGAATGACCGTTATTACAGCGCATAAGAAAAGTAGAGGCATTCCGTGAGGATCACCCATTTGAAGATCCCCATAGTATCCCGCATTGCGCACCCAAAATGGTAGTTTCAGTTAGAGAGAGGTATGACATATTTTATCCAAAAAAACAAAAAAAAATTGCAAGCCTACTACTTTTTTTTTTGGGTATTCAGCAAACAGCTGTTAATTAAAAAAAATAACATAATCATATTAACTGAATCCGCTTTACTTTTTGTGATATATGTGTTGGTACTTACCTACTTTACTTTTAACCTAACGCGAATCGGGAAACTATGTCGAACGAGCGAGACTGATTGTGATATTAGAATGAATAGCGTTTCTCATCAAAACAACGCGGATGGGTGTTCTCAATGGGCCTCGAATCCTGGAATCCAGCTGGATACACGATGATGGGCATTTACTTTGACCGTTCAAATGTGGCCACTACGGCCGCCACGTCCCATTCACCAGACAACTCTGCCCGATTTTCAAGATCGCATAAACAATTATGAAGACTAGAAACAAAAGGGACAAATTCTTAATAAAATAGGCCAGCTGTAAATAGGTATATCGTGAAGTTGTTCGTAGTTTTTACGATACTAAGTACCTAAGGCATAGTTATCGGTATAGTACACGGAGCGCGCCGGAAGCGGATCCCGTTGCGACCTACACACACACACACAGACACCCATCACACAACAGCGCTGCCAAGTCTGCACCGAGCAGTGACCACTCGCTGCCGCCAGCACTACAAGCTGCACCCTAGTTGCGTAACGCACGATCAATCATAATCTGAATCATTTTGAAACAGATTGCTAATCCATTGCTTCATATGTTCGAAAAATATGTCTGCTCGACAACGTAAATAACGCAATGAATATTGTTGAACTGTCAAAATGGAACAGATTATGATTGATCGTGAGTTACGCAATTATGGTGCTGTATGTACTACATGAGAACAGCAGCTGCCGCGGCACTCATGATAACAGAAACATTAAGAAGTTGGTAAAAAGCATTAAGTCTATTTTTAGCACTGACGAATTTCTGACTGAAAAATTAATCCAACTCGTGTGAAATATCTAGATTTTGTTCTTTTTACATTTAATTGTCTTGTTTTATTAAGATAAGAAAATTGATGAAAATATGTGATTATTCTGTAGCTACCTACTACAGAAAATTAAAATGTACTACTTAGTAGTTACCGTTTAGCGTAGTACATTTTAATTTTTAAATTCTTATGTGGATTAAATTGTTTTGAAAAATGGATAAATTTATAATTATATTTGCCTTTTTTAAATAATATCCTAGGTACCTATTTACATTTGTACTCTGTTACGACATGACTGTGATATAATTTTATGTAAGTAACATCTTGTATTCCATGTGTGTGTAAGGTAAGGGTACCTACTTATATTAAGTTACAAGTAAATGGTGTTCTCTTACACTAGGAGAAAAATGTCGCGCGACACGTGTCTCCACACACTAGAGGCTGCCGGACTGCTCTCGTTCGTGTGACATGTCGCGCGACACTTGCCTCGCGCGACTCACGTGCGGGCGCGGCCAGCTGGTGTTGCGCACGAGGCGCGCGTCGCCGAGTGCGCGCGCCGGCGGGAACTCGGCGTCCTCGAACAGAGCCCCCGACGCCTCCGACTCGCTCCAGTACCTGCACACTCACACACACACGTGATACCCCACAGTTCTGTCACCCAGTCGGCTTCCATTCGTGCCGTTCGTAAAGATGATAATGCTTAGTCCTCGTCCTGTCCAAGTAAATAGGTATAGCTACTTACAGTGCGAGGATAAATAAATAATATCTAACTCCTACACGGTCCGCCGGAGGAGCGTAAAAGAGAGTTCAAATACTAAAATAACTTTTAAGGTCAACCAAGAATTGCTGACGAAGCTGAGGGACTTAAATCGGTGTAGAACATGTATTGATTGCAGATCGAGCTAATCTGTAAATCAGCTTGCCAAGCGGAGTTAGTAGACGCCAGTCACGGAAGCCTTACAAGTTACCGTCCGTAGCAGTCCGCAAGGAGTGCACTCACTTGTAATCGAAGACGAGTGTTGAGGCTCAACTCAATAGTTGAACATCAGCAACACTTGCTCTGCTTGGACCATCGTGCGGCGGCCACTCGAGAGTTTTCGGAGAAACGATCACAGACACAGATAAGATCTGTTCACACCGCTCGCGGCTGCTCAAACACGTGTGAAAGGTCACAGCGTTACACACAACAATCAGTTTGGAGTGATCTGGTTTCCTCAATCTAACATGGTTATTCATTAAGTAATTACAAACGCGAACATTTAGAATGTTTGGTAGTTAAGAAAACCGTGCGGGGCAGTGTGGGGCAATGCGAGCCGTTGCGTGGTGACGCGGGTGCTGGAGACTCACCTGGAGAGCGAGGAATGCCGATCGTCACGCGTGCCGCCATCTGCACACAACACACACGTTAGCCAAAAGCGCGTCCGACCGTTGCTGGCAGTGCACTAGACATGGGTAGCCCGTGAGCGAGTGTGTAATACGTGTAGACTATCATACGACATAAATCGCTGTAAATCTATCTTTATGGCTATTGCTTTAAAGTAGAAAATACTTTGGCATATTATAAAAGGTTCCTTTTTATAATGTGCCAAAGTATTATATTCATATTCTGCATTGTTTATTTTTTGCGTGTTGTTTACGTAAAATCATAACATTATATTAACAAACAGAAAAAAATTTAACTTAACTCCAAACTTCCAAAGAACTATTGACGGTGAATATGAAGCGAGCCGAGCCGTTTCCTTCGATGCGCGTGCAGCGTAAGTCAAATGAACTAACAGTCGGCGTCTGAATCACTGAGCTATAGAAGAGCTAGTGAGCTAGAAGAGTGATGTAGCTCTTTAGAGTGAAAGAGCTAATCGCTCTTTTTCTTTTCAGTGAGCTATTTCGCCCATGTCTACAGTGCACACTTCCTGCAGCGAAACTCTCAATAAGTACCCGAGTCATGTCAATTAAAATGATATATTATAATAATAAATTACTGGAAATCATTTAAAAAGAACAAAAATATAATACATTCATACGTAAATTAAAACAATTTCTATTAAGTACCTAAATTCTATAATGTCAATGAATATCTAAATGACAAAGAAGAATGTGGACCCGACCTATGGGTTTCTGGTCTGAAGCCCAATAACCATAAGATATATACCAATGCAGAACAGTTGCATGACATGGCGACTGTGATGGATGAAGCATATAAGATGAAAGGATACATATCAATGTGAATAAGACGAAGATCATGATGTTGAGATAGAAGAGGATGTATCGGTGGGTGATGTTAAAAACAATGATAAGAGTATGAAGCAAGCAAGTGAGTTTGTTTACAAGGGTTGGAAAGATTGATGTAGGTGTGGACGTACAGGCAATAACGTGAATGGTGCTACACATGCGATTGTGACCAACCAGTTGATGTCGAAGTAAGCTTGACTGGCTGTTCACAATAGTCTGTTGGTGCCCACGCTTATGTATGGAAGTGAATGTTGGCTGGGCTGTAGCAAAAGAAGCGTAAAAGTAGAATAAATGCTGTGGAGATGCGTTGCTTTCGAAGCATATGACTATGAATGATAGGCTGATGTATAATGTGATAAGGCAACGGTGCGGTTTAATAGAAAATGTAGTGACAAAAATTTAAAACATATGGTAACCTCATTGGTGATGTTCTTCAGAGGGTATAGGTGCATAGTACTCGCAACCAGCGTGCGTGTATAACCAGATGTATGAACGCAACGAGGCAAAAGGAGTATTTAAGGATGGCAGCAGGTGGCGTGCTGTAGTTGTTGCCTACGATCCTTTCGTACTTCTTTTTCCCCGTTTCGTTTAGACACACAAGCACGCCGGTTGCGAGTAGTACGCACCTGATATTTCTGAAGAATAGCATCAATATCTTAGAGGTTTTAGAACTTTCGGGAGGTTTAACATGATGTCCGACCGACTATTAAAAAGTTAAATTTAAAATTTAAAAAACCCCCGACCCAATTATATATATATATTGGTCTTTTAAGTTGTAGGTAATATTTTGATCAACGTATTGTCAAGTCGGGGGACGGCTAATGAAAATGCTAGGCGACCTTTGTTTGGCGTTTTCTTTGACCGTCCCCCGACTTGACAATACGTATATATATATATATATACATATATTTTACTTTTGAGAGTTTTTTTTTGGGTCGGGGGATTTTTAAATTTTAAATTTAACTTTTATTTCCTGCTTTTTAAACTTAATGTCTCGCTTAAATCTGCGCAGCGTTGCGTTAGTTTTTCACAGTGAAGTTTGTTACTAATCTGTTCTCATTCCTCGTCCTGATCACTATTTGTCCACAAGCTATTCATTGAGACCTTTTCAATCAGACCAAACACGATACTTCTGCTGTTTGTTGGTGAGTAAGTTACTCACCAACAAACACGGGTATCCTGGAAATTCCAGGTGTTGCTCCAGCAACAGTTCAGGGTTACTTTGTTCGTCAAGTATTATTGAAGTAATAGAATACCAAATTTCGACTTGATCAGACCCATGGAAGATGGTCAAATCCCTTCAGCGACCAGAAAAGAGCTGATAATTTTCAAACGGCTGAACCGATTTTGATGAAACCTGTCTAAGAACACTCCCGACTAAAGGCTCGTGCAGACTAGCGCGACGCGACGGTCGCGTCGCGACACTCGTAGAACAATCTCTATGAAAACTAAATGGAAATTGTTCTACAAGTGTCGCGTCGCGCTGTCGGGTCGCGGCTGTTTGAAGAAGCCTTAACTCAAGAGCTACGATGCCACAGACAGGCACACACACACACACTCACACGCATGCGCACGCACGCACAAGCACGCACATACACACACGCACACACGCGCACGAGCGCGCACGCACAAGCACGCTCACACACACACACACACACACACACACACACATACACACGCGCACGCGCGCATACACTCACAAGCGCACGCGCGCATACACTCACACGCGCACACACACACACACGCATACGCACGCGCGAGCGCGCATACACTCACACGCGCACACACACACACACACACACACATACACACCCTCACGCGCGCATACACTCACACGCCCACGCGCGCATACACTCACACGCGCACGCGCGCATACACGCACACGCGCCCGCGCTCATACACTCACACGCGCACAACACACACACACATACACACGCGCACGCGCGCATACACTCACACGCGCACGCGCGCATACACTCCTACGCGCACGCACACACACACACATACACACGCGCACGATTTTTCCATTGGAATAATATCTTAACGCTTTTGGGCTTCAGTGCAGAATCGCCCCACAATGATCATGTCTTTGTAAAACCTACCCACCTACAAGTTTACAATTGTAAATTTGTTAATGTATGTTACGAACTTATTAATTAAAATGTTGCGCTAGCAGAAGCAAACATTAAATTATTATCTAAGGGAGTGTTTGGGTCACCAATATACAGGCTGTGCACAGATTGGGACCCGCTGATGAATATGGTCTGTTACTTATAATTTCATACTTTGTTATTTGTATGTTTACTTTGCGCAATGAAGTAAATACATCATTTTGTTTGGGTATTGAGCTAGCCTTGGGCAGTGGGCACAGAGGTCATCAAACAGACAGACGAAGCTAGACCAGTGCGCCCTCGGTGTGCTCGCCAAGCCAGCAACTAGCTGGCAGCCGTATAAATGAAGTCCAATAGAACTATTGACTCAATAACTTAGGCTAAATATAGAAATACAAATACAAAGTATTGTTGCTATAACAATCGCAGAAGGCCGTCTCGCGTCGGTCCGCGCGCACACAATACCCGCACGACGCGCAGCGTCACTCATTATGATAACGAGCCGCAACAAGCGGGCTTCTCACAATGTTGCAATGACAATTTAGATTATTAGCGAATAAGTCACGCTCACTTAGGCAGTGCACTCAACGTTCACCCTCACCAGTTGTCAGCCGGGGTCGGATAAAGGTTTCCACATTAATTTGGTTGCGAATATCAGATAGAATAATAAGAGCCTTTATTTTAACTTTAACATCCATCGGTTTAAGGGGTAGGAGTGGCAAGTGAGGGAAGGGGGTGTGTGTAGAGCCCCCTGTGAAGGAAAAGTTGCGGAGTATTAAAAAAATCATATCTCAAAAAGAACCTTTTCAGAGATACACACATCAAAAAAAGTTTGCGATCACTTTGAAAAATCGAAATCTTTTTTGTTACGGTAGATATTATTATGATTTCTTCGTCTTTTTAGATTCTTTATTTAAAAATATAGAATCAGGTGGCAATTTCCATAGCACCGGTCTGCGAACGCTGATGTGCACAAAATAGAATTTTAATCACAGTGCACTAGACATGGGTAGCTCGTGAGCGAATGATAGAAAAGAGATAGGTATTTTTGATTGACGTCGCTCTCGCTCACTCACTCGCTCGCTTAATAACTCACTGGCTCAGTTAGCTTACTCAGACTCAGCAGCTCAGTACTTCAGCGAGTCACCGACGACCGACCAGAGTCACCGGCCGAACGGCTCATTCGGCTCCCTTCGGAATACTTCAGATCGCATCATTAATTCTTCCAACAATAGCTCTCCGGCACAATACGTCATTGTAAACTTATCATAAGACATAAATCACTGCAAATCATCTTTATGGTTATTGACTTTAAGTAGAAAATACATTGGCACATTATAAAAAGGAACCGGAATGTTAAATAAACAAAAACAAATTAGCTAACAGTCGGCGTCTGAGTCACTGAGCTATAGAAGAGCCACTGAGTAACAAAGAGTCCAAACTTCCAAAGAGCTATTCACTATTAAGCGAGCCGAGCCGTCTCCTCCGACGCGCGTGCGTCGTGAGTCAAATGAGCTAACAGTCGGCGTCTGAGTCACTGAGCTACAGAAGAGCTAGTGTAGCGGAGTGATATAGCTCTTTAGAGTGGAAGAGCTAATCGCGTTTTTCTTTTCAGAGAGCTATTTCACCCATGTCTACAGTGCACGAAATACAAGCGTCATGTGTGCTATGTGTGGTCCCCAAGGTGCCTTCGTACCATCAAGTATGTGTGGCACATGGTATACCATGTGAGTATTGGATGTATATACCAAGTGCTTTACCAAGTGATTAAAGATTTACTCGTTTAAGAAAGTCCGACTTTTATATATTTCCTCGCAAATCTAATATATAAAATTATCGTGTCACAGTTTTCGTTGCCATACTCCTCCGAAACGGCTTGACCGATTTTGATGAAATTTTTTGTGCTTATCCGGTATCTATGAGAATCGGCCAACATCTATTTTTCATCCCCCTAAATGTTAGGGGTAGTCCACCCCTAAATAATTTATAAGGCAAAACAACGTTTCTGGGTCAGCTAGTATGTTATAAAACGTCGTAGTGGAGGTCGGTGTGTTATACCTACATATAAACCTTCCTCTTGAATCACTATATCTATTAAAAAAACCCGCATCAAAATCCGTTGCGTTTAAGATTTTAGCATACATAGGAATATAGGGACAGAGAAAGCGACTTTGTTTTATACTATGTCAACTCTATCTATTAAAAAAACCCGCATCAAAATCCGTTGCGTTTAAGATTTTAGCATACATAGGAATATAGGGACAGAGAAAGCGACTTTGTTTTATACTATGTCAACTCTATCTATTAAAAAAACCCGCATCAAAATCCGTTGCGTAGTTTTAAAGATTTAAGCATACATAGGGATATAGGGACAGAGAAAGCGACTTTGTTTTATATTATATAGTGATACTGGCTATTTTTGTGCCTTTGCTTTAAAAAAAGCGCTGATGCGCGCGCATCGCTAATTTGTGAACAAGTAAAAATTATTCCGTGCGCTTCTTTCGTTTAAGAAAGTCCGAGTTTTCTTTATTTCCTCGCAAATAGGTTATAAAACGTCGTATGACATACGTGCGCTTTGATAATTACAGCCTCTGCTTTCTTGTAGCCCTCGCCTACGGCTCGGGCTAGCAATATCGCTTCGGTTGTAATTTTCAACTTACCGCACTTATATCATAATGTACTACTACGTATCAAACGGTAGAAGATATTGGGCACGCCGCGATTGCGGCGGTAAGTCCCCTCTTTGAGGAGTGGCTTGAGAGGCGGCATGGCGTCGTCACCTTCCGCCTGACACAGGTCCTCACCGGACATGGCTGTTTCGGGAGGTTCCTGTTTCGGATAGGGCGGGAGGAAACGCCCGGGTGTTTCCATTGCGAAGATCGCCCAGAGGACACGGTGGAGCATACGGTGGAGGTCTGCCCGGCTTGGGCGGAGCACCGCCGTGTCCTCGTGGAGGTGATCGGCGGAGGCGATCTCTCGCGTCCAACCCTGGTCCAGGCCATGGTACGAAGCGAGAGGGCATGGCTGGCAGTCGCCTCCTTCAGTGAAGCAGTTATGCTCGCAAAGAGGGAGGCGGCGCACGTGAGGGAGATGCAATACATGCGCCCTCACAGCCGTGGCCTTCGCAGGAGACGCCCTGGGCGTCGGGAATCCCAGGCTGATTCCCGGCCACCGTAGGCACGGGCTTGCGGACGGCGAGTAATGGGTAGCTCGCTGTCCGGTAAGGACCAAGCCCGGGTCGACGGCGCGTTGTGTTCCACGCACGCCTCAAAGAGATGTCAGCACCAACTGATGGGGTCCACAAGGGCCATGCCTGCCAGAGGTGCGGGTTGTTCGAAAGAGATACCGCGGCCCCTGGCACACAGGCAAGTGAGGGAACACGGGTGGGTTTTAGTCAGTAAAAGTCTGACACGCCCTCCCGCTCCACCCAGAGCGGGAGAAGTTATTTGATGATTTCCCACCCAGAAAAAAAAAAAAAAACGGTAGAAGATATCAACCTACTTACCATTACATTCCATCATTAATTCCATCTCCATAACAGGATGTTTCAAACTACGTCATGCGGTAAATTATATTTTCATTTTTTTAAATTAATGAAATGTTCAAAAATATCTTTTTTTTATAAATGATTAGCAGTCATTGAATACATGAAGTGGGCTGCCGTTGTAAGACGACTAAAATGTCACGTTGTATAAAAAAAAAACGAAATTATCTTGAAGAACTATGGAAGGAGCCTGCAGGAAACACGAAAGACAGGATAGGACTTGACTTGAGCTTTTGAGAGAAATCGAAAGGTTCTACGGACAGTTACAAAAAGTAACCCCGTTATGAATCTGGCAAACGAACCAAGAACAACGGCGGATAACCCGTTCTTAAGGCCCTCCAGAATCTGTACGATTCCGTCATACTCGAGGGCAAAACAACACAGGCATGGAAGAGAGATATGATGGTACTTTTCTTTAAGAAGGGTCACAATACCCTTCTTAAGAATGATAGGCCCATCTCACTTCTGAGCCAGTCTACAAGCTATTTCCAAGAGTCATCACGAACCGTCTCGCGCGCAGGTTTGACGACTTCCAGCCTCCCGAACAACCCAGGTTCCATAAAGGCTTTAGTACCGTAGACCACATAAGCACACGCTGCGGCAGGTCATACAGAAGACCGAAAAGCCTGCCTCTCTGCTTAGCGTTTGTGGACTACGAAAAAGCCTTCGATACGATCGAGACATGGGCTGTATTGCAGTCTCTTCAACGGAGCCAGATCGACTATTGGTACATCGAGGTGCTGAAGTGTCTGTACGAAAACGCCACTATGTCAGCCGCCATTATGTTACCACTCTCTGGTAATCTGTTTGATGAGGTATATCTTAATATATAAAAATCCAGTGTCATGATGTATGTTCCCAGTGAACTCTTCACCAAGCCAACCGATTTTGATGAAAATTGGCATTTATATGTAATTTGTTCAAACTTGAGTGATAGGATAGTCTTTTTTCCTTAATAATTTATAATTAACAATAAAATTATTATCAATGTTGATTGTTGTTATTAATCGTAAGTTTCATAAGTCTCAAACAGATGTAAGAAGTTTGTATGTATGGATGTTTGTTACTCTTTCACGTAAAAACTACTGAATGGATTTGAATGTAATTTGGCACACAAATAGATTATAGCCTAGATTAACACATAGGATACTTTTTATCCCGGTAGTACCTTCCCGCGGGATAATTTCCGACTTCCAAGCAGGCGAAGCCGCGGCCGGAAGCTAGTATACTATTTTTATTTTTTGAAGTGTAAGTACTACATTTTTTATAGCTTATTTCGAAAAATACTTTATTCTGTCGCAGAATTGTTGGCAACCCTAATTGAGAGGCGCCGCGGCGTCCTCACCTTCCGCCTGACGCAGGTCCTCACCGGACACAGTTGTTTCGGGAGGTTCCTGTTTCGGTTAAGGTGGGAGGAAACGCCCGGGTGTTTCCACTGCAAAGATCGCCCTGAGGACACGGCGGAGCATAAGGTAGAGGGCTGCCCGGCTTGGACGGAGCACTGCCATGTCCTCGTGGAGGCGATCGGCGGCGGCGATCTCTCGCGTCCGGCCCTGGTCCAGGCCATGGTACGGAGCGAAAGTGCATGGGTAGTCGTCACCTCCTTCTGCGAAGCTGTAATGCTCGCGAAGAGGGAGGCGGCGAACGTGAGGGAGAGGCAGTACCTATATGCGCCGTCACGGCCTTAGTCGCCGCAGGAAACGCCCTGGGCGTCGGGAATCCCAGGCTGATTCCCAGCCACCGTAGGCACGGGCTTGCGGACGGCGAGTAATGGGTAGCTCGCTGTCCGGTAAGGACCAAGCCCGGGTTGACGGCGCGTTGTGGTTCACGCGTGCCTCAAAGAGATGTCAGCACCAATTGGTGCGGTCCGCAAGGGCGATGCCTGCCAGGGGTGCGGGTTATTCGAAAGAGATACCGTCGCCCCTGGCATACAGGCAACTGAAGGAACACGGGTGGGTTTTAGTCAGTAAAACTCTGACACGCCCTCCTGCTCCACCCACAGCGGGATAAGTTATTTGAAGGTTTCCCACCCTCAAAAAAAAAAACCATTGGAGCACGACCAGCCCCCATTCGAAATGAGTTGATTAATAGTAGTAATTGGTAGTGTGGAGGTAGCGGTGGTATACTCACTGGCGAATCCGTTTTTCTTGTGCGCGTGTCCGTTGAGCGCAGGGGCGTCACGCGGCGGCGGGGTCGAGGGCGAGGGCGACGCCGGGGGCGGGTGGGAGGGGGGCGAGGGCGACGCCGGGGGCGGGTGGGAGGGGGGCGAGGGCGACGCCGGGGGCGGGTGGGAGGGGGCCGCGCGCGTGCGCATGAACTTCCTCATGGCGGCGCCGCGTTGCGCTGCGCATCACGTCACACACTCAGAGGGTCACCACCCCACGGCTCAGTAAACAATATCTGCTAACATAATTCATTATTTGTGATTATTTTATGGGGCTTCGTTCGTCGCATTTATTAAATTACTACCTTTTCTTACTAGGTACGTAAGGGTCCAACCGCCAACGTTAAGAAGTCGATCTGTGGTTCTAATAAGAACTTAATATTAAAGCTGTAAGTAGGGGATAGCTCGCCTATCAGTAGGCATCAAAAGGATTAACTGTCAAAACAATTAGGAACTGCGCGGTTGTTGAATTAAGTGGCAGGTGGCGCTGCTCTGAAGAGATGCTAGATGTTGGTGTCAGCTCATCGTGTACTGTCCGCGCCCCGCGCTGGAGCTGGCTCTTGGCTACTTGCTGTAGGCTGACACATCTGGCATGGCGTTGTAATGAACAGCCGATCTACTTTATAAATCTGTCAATAGCTAAGAAGATCAAGCCCTGGCATCAGGTGGAATGACAGCTCGCTTCACCTAAGTTTTCACGGTCACATTTTTAGAGAATAGATTTTCTTGTAATGTGCACCTATTTTACTGTACTTACTTAATTATTTATTGCTGCTTGAGGTAAGGTTCCTACCTTGTTTCAACCTACACGCAATGTTTATGTTAGACATCCGTCGGCCGCTTGCAACTTTTTCGAAGTCTGGATAAGCAAAGCACAGGAAAACTATTGTTTTTTTTTTTTATTAGGTATGTAGGTCAGTTGCACTTTAAACTAAGGTAGATGGCCTAGTAGCCTCATAGGCAAGTCTGGTCTGCTGATTTAGATATAAATGATGGTGGTGACAGCAATTATTGACAAAAACGTATCTGGAAATAGTTAAGTACGTACATTGTTGTATTTACCTACAAACAAGTAGGGAAATAGGAAATGGATTCAATGACAGCTAGGCCAGGACTTCAGGAATGAATAGCAAGGAGTATTGTTAGGTGATGTGTACACGCACTATAATACGTGACAGGTGCCGTTATCCGCACTGCACTGACACTCGCGGCACTAAAACCATCTGCGCACAAGTAACGGTGTTGCGCGCGCGGCGGTGTGGCGCGCACTGTCAGGTCCGATCGCCCGATCGCCGCATTCGCCGCTATAATAGCAAGTACTGCAAGTAGTAGCTTATAGACAGGTGTACCACAGAAATACTACTAAGACAGAGCATAGTGCTACAAGCGTACTTACAAGGATCTTGACACTGAAAGAAGGGCACTGTTGCCAGACCTTTTGTGAAATCTTATTGAAAAAAGAAAGATGGTAGTGTAAGTTTCGATTTTGGCGACGACGCGCGACGTGTCAAAATATCCTAGTACAACTTTATATGGTTCTAAATAACCAACCAATGTGAATGGCGGCGGTACTTGTAAAAGAACATGTCTACTGCAACCACTGAATTTGCGAACATTTTTACTTCCACTGTAAACAAACACTCGCGAAATGTAAAAATGTCTAGGAAATTGGAATGCATCAAACCATGAATCACCCCGGAATTAATAAGATGGATGATCCATATTGACAGTTTGCATAATGATTTTAAATCTGACCCTTATAATCCAGTCCCAAATAAATATCCATATCCTTCAAAAAATTTAACGTTCCGCCTTCTGAGCCTCAATGCAGAAAAACTTAATTCCTGCAACTCAACTTATTTCCTGGACAGAAACCTCCTCACGCTTAATGGCAGCATAACTAAATATTTTGATTTCACCAAGACCGCAACTTCAAACGCACCGAAACACCATAAACTCAAAATATATCTTTACTCACAGTAGTGATGTAGTTTGAGGTAGTCACAACGGAAAGTAAATAAATGTTTGGAGACTATAGTTTACTCTTCTAACATTTATATACATCCGAAAATGAACTGCTTAGTGAATTACCTGAGCATTCAAATTATTTTTTATTTCTGTTAGCTGTCAAAGCCAGTAAATTTCATGTTAGTTTTGTATTTCGCCACGTCCACTTAGATTCATCCAGCGACCATATAGCCATATACCTACCCACAGTGCACACTGCTCTCAGAACAGCAGCACTCGCACGCTGCGCCTGCGCTGATTGCGATTGCAATATTTGTAAGTATGCACCATGAATCCTAATATTATAAATTTTATTTGTCTGTCATAGCTTAATTTTTAATACTTTACCTACTGTAGTATAAGGGCTCTGCTTGTTGACCGGCTAAAAGTGCAGAGTGGTGTGCCAAGCATGCTAATGGGGCTATGGTTGATGTGGGTGCTGGCTGGCTGTGTAACTCGCCGCTGAAAACCTTAAGGAAGTGATGATGATGACGTCACGCGGATGATGTTGCACGAAGGGTGTGCTGATGTTCAAACCCCCGAGGTCACCAGTTTAGAGGTATGAGGAACAGGCTTTCTATAGAGGATGAGTAAACTTTACAAGTTTACTCATCCTCTATAGAAAAGGGAGGATCCTCCGACCAGACGGGTATAGTGACAGTTTTTGGGTTTTTTTGGGTTGGTGTCTACCTGACGATTGTTTTTTTTTTGAACTAGACAGATAGATCAATCAATCAAACAAACATTTGCAAACAGACGGACTAGGTACCTACTATGACCCGGGACATTGCAGTCCGTCTGTTATGGTTTTTTATTATCAAAAGTCATTTCTCCAAACTAGGCTGAGAGTCAGGCGCGATCGCAGCCAAAGACTTGGGGGGGGGGGGGGTCACAGCCAAAGATTACCTACATATTACATAGAAAATTTATTATAATTTCGAAAATTTACTATTTTAAGCTTTACGTTTACGGCTTTGGGGCTTCATGACCCCTAGGATCCCCCCCCCCCCTTGGACCGCGCCTGCTGAGAGTCAGCACTTTTTGAACGTCACAATTACATAAGACAGTCCCCCAAAACACCCGCCCTTCACCACTTCCTAGTGCTTTAGCTGGGAAGAAGAAGTGGCGCAACAAACTGCCCAGCAGCACAGCTGTCTGTTAAGTTGGTAGAACTTGATTCTATACAATAATATTTAAGTAATTAACATTCAGCAATAAAACAAAAATTTCAAAAAAAGATGGTTTATACAGTCAAATAAAATAAACAATGATATGAAGTAACTCATATGACCTGTCAGTAGGTAAGCTAATTCTGGTGAAAGAACACAAACGTTGTCTTGAATTAATCACAGCGACCAACCATTCCCGCCACAATGTGCGTTTTAGTAACGTGTGTTAGATTTTCTGGTCAGAAAATCACCTGTGTTATTCAATATGAATATGGATAAAAATAAACACCCCGATCCGCCTGATGGTACCCCTACTACTCCCCTATCCGGCTTTTCTCCGTCCATCTCAAGTCCCACCCCAGTAAGCCGCATTAAGCAGATGTGGTCTGTAATCTAGAGTCCCAAATCCTTCCATCCCAGACTAATATACGTAAGCGCCCGGGTAATGAAGAGGATGTTTCCAATCGCCCTACCAAACAACCGAGAACTCACATAGGATGTGTTAGGTATTCCGTAACAGATAAAGGACCTTTTATAGTCCATGTTTCCCGTCAGGAGTCCAAACCTAACTCTACTACCCTACACCCAGTTACATTTGGGCGCTTTCTGGCAAATCAGAACTTTTCCAATATTGTTGCAGTCAACCGAGTTGGTAGAAACCGCGTATCGGTTGAGTTTGCAGCCCCACAGTATCTTTGATTTATTTTTTTACTGTTGTATTTTGTAATTATTCTGTGCTTTCTGTGTTAGACTAATAATGTTATGGTGGTTAGGATTTAATATAAATTGCCATAAGAGTTTTCTGTTTTTTTTACTGCACAATTTAATGCCCTTTAGGTTTATTAAATGTGCTGATTTTGATTTCCTTGAACGTGAAGCATAAGTCGTAGAACAATTTAAACGTGTTGATAAGTTCATTGTACGCCAAATTAGGATCCTCAGTAAGATACATATATCTCCGATTTTTCACCTCATTTTCGTTGTAGTAATCCCTTCTAGATAGATGCCAGTATTTTATTCTACATTCAGTGGGTACTAGACATTGAAGCAGCTGTGCTGTATGGTCTGACAATGCAAACTCCAACACGTATGTTTTACAAGTCTTTTTAAAATTATGCGCAAAATTATCTATACATGTCTTGCTAGCCATTCGAGTCGGTTGTTTAAGAGCAAGTTTTAAGTTGTAATTTAATAACATACACTCCAGTGCAATTCAATTTCTATTCGGTTTTAAAAGTATCGATATTGAAATCGCCTGCAATAACAATATTCTTATTATACCGGTTGGATACATCTTTGAGTAACAATTCAAGTTTATTAAAAAAAATCATCAATGTTCTTAGCATTTGGTACTCTATAGATACATATGACTATCAATTTATAATTAATTAGCTCAACACCACAACACTCAAAAAGCCCTGATGATGACAACCTTGCTATTTGAGGCATTTCTTTCCATTGGTGACAATTATTAATAATAATGTTCATGCTCCCTTCTCTTGTTACCTAGTCTACTATAACATGCAGATAAACTGTAGTTTGGTATGCGTAGTTGTTTTTCGAAACCCTTCATGATGAAATGCTCGGTAATACATACCACATCCACATTTATATCACAAAGTTCACACCGGGATACCGTGACAGTGAGTGCATTTGATTTATTTAACAAAGCTGCAATATTTTGGTGTAGGTAGAACGTTATTGGTGTAAAAAAAAAACAATTATTTTGGCTCATTAGTTGTATTAAGCGTATTTTCTTCTAAAATTTCCAGTTGAAGATTGTACAAAGATATTTTTCACGGCGTAGTTATTTTTTAATTTATTGTTGTTTGTTTGTGTATTCCGCTTTGTCACTTGCACATTGGCAGATAGCGGCGCCATCTGTGGACTGGAATGTGTACTAACGGTTTTCTGTCCATCATCACTTTCGCTTTCAGTCAGTTTTTCTGTTAATGTTACTGTTTCTTTATTTTTACACCCCGCTTGTTTTTTCATCATTTTTTTAGGTGTTGGAGATTTAGATGGACTAGTTATTTGTAGAGCGAATTCTTTCGACTTACATTTTTATTTTCCTTCTTTATGTTTACGTTTTCAAGGCTTAATGTGTCTATTTCTCCATTTGCACCACATCATTTAATTGTGAGCTCCTCAATCTGTTTCTTTAATTGAGAAATTAAATCAATAACATCATCCGATAAATCTGGCATACTGCATACAGTGCCATCTAGAGTGAAATTAGCAACACTATCATCCAAGTTCGTATTCAGAGGTTGAGCGCGCTCGTGTGCGTCTCACAGTGACGTTTTTGGTTCCACTCATAAATCAGAAATTTGTCGCTAGATGTCTCTTAATTGAAGTCGATAATACGATTCTAGGCTTTAGTTCAGCTACTGTCCGCATGAAGCGCTGACAAAAAGTTCAAATTTTA
Organism: Polymixis lichenea; assembly: GCA_949091785.1. Classification (NCBI taxonomy): domain Eukaryota; kingdom Metazoa; phylum Arthropoda; class Insecta; order Lepidoptera; family Noctuidae; genus Polymixis; species Polymixis lichenea. Next base: position 22,768,244 of record OX420951.1, on the reverse strand, counting down.
GAAAAAGAATACGTCATCCCCTATTGTTCACCATAGTCTATTCACAACATAAAGTATGTTATGTCACTGCTTAATGATCACGGAATAGAAAAAACAGGTGGAAGTGCAATGCAAGAAAATTACTAGGTATAGGAACTGTTGTCTCCAAACTCACACACATAAACCGATAATCATATAATGCAAATAAACAATTCGTTTGATTTGTCGTTTTACTTTTAGTCAAAACTAGCATAAGCCACAGATCCTACGCCTGGAAATAAACCTTCATGCTCTGTGGATAGGATTTATTTTGCTTTAGCTCAGAAAGTATTTACAACGTTTTGTAATATAAAGTCAAACTAGGTTCGATTGCCGAGTAAATTCCGCTACTCGACCATAGATGTCAGTATTCTCAGTGGTCGCAATTATAGACTTAATTGTGATAACGATAAGGTTGACATTCGTGTCGTAGGTCTATATCTAGTGCTACTCGACCAAGGTCACACCAGTGTAGAATAAATTGAATTTTGAATTACATTATCGATATCGATAGATACTTTTTTCGAATTAAACCAGAAATCGGGTAAGTCTTGTTGGGCATTCAGTAATAAAACTGTAGGAAGAATGACGTATTATTTGAAAATAAAATAATTATAATAATTACGTTATTATGTAAAAGTTTGATTACATTTTTGCTATAAAGCATCTATGCAACCTAATACACTTCTTAAAATAAATTTCGTGTATGAATGTTAAGCAACCATATTTGTATTGTAATGGTATTTTGTAATACATATTAAATGACTAATTTTTTAATCGATAAATCTAACATCCGACCCGACTACATCACTAATTGAGTAGCGAAGTACTTTCCTGAACGAAATAGTGAATACAATCAATCCAAAATAAACTTTATTTTAATCGTATAACGTTGATTTGAACTAGACGTCATATTAAATTAAGAGTAAATAAAAATTTACTAAAATTTTATTAGAAAACAAATAAAACGTACTTATCGATGATACGAAACACCTCCATTTTTTAAGATTTATTCTCTTATTATCATTTTTGCGCTCCAAACTGGAACACTGCGGCATAGCCACGGAAAAATAAATTTGTCGCGACACTTGAAGTATAATTTATCCAATCCTGATTGGGCAAGATATTCCTCATTATTGGAGGGAGGACAAAGTTGACTCTCAATTTCTCATGACTTTTGTTCTCTTATTCCTCTCCATGTGTCAAACTGTTTTAATAACTTCATTTCTGCTTTAACAGCTACTGCAGACACATGTTTCCCTGTTAAAACTCAGCTCGTGGGCTGATCTCTCCCCCACCATGGTGGGACCAAGAAAGCACATCAGCAATAAGGGAAATGGATGATGCTGAAATGGCATATAATGAGGCGATGGAAAGCGATAACCTAATAGCATTCAATAGGATCGTCATTACATCTAAAAGATTGCTGCGAAGGAAGAAACATACCGGTTTGGCTGACTTTAGTGGTTCCCTGACCTTTAGTGTTTTATCTATGTCTCTGACTCCCTCCCATAGATAAAACACTAAATGTACCTCCCTCCACTCCTTTATCCGTAGTATGGAAGAAGATCAACCACTTTAGATCTGGATGTCCCCCTTCTATTTCTTCTCCCGTTTCTCGAGTGACTGCTGAGCAGTGCCTTGATAAACTGGCTACTCCATTAGGTACCATCGGAAACAGAACATAATCTGCCATCTCTCATTCCTTCAGAAGATCCTTTTTGTGCCGGACGGGCGTGATCGCTTGGACGCGAGGGGTGTGTGGTGAGGGTATATGCCTGTCCCACTGTGTGTGTAGGGCTCCCGGTCCGCGCGGCGCTGACGTCCTGCACCTATAGATTCCAGATATCTTCAGGGCGGCTACTATCTTCCGGGCTTCATGACGTTACCATATGTACCAGTGTTATGACTCGTCTCAAAGAAATAGTTTCCAGACTTTCGTCTAGGAAGGGGGTGTTTTTTGACTCCGTGAAGGAGGGGTGCCTTACCTGATTACAGGAAGCAATTTCAGAACACTACTTGAACTATATCTATTAATTAATTTAAGAATTAAATAAAAATCTTGCCGATGACTACGAATTGCTAGAAATTACACGTTTACTATCGTACTATGAATCTTTACCGTAACGAGAGCCGCAAATTGCTTCCTGTTTTTAAGTTTTATTTGTTCTAGATTTCATTACATTTATGACGGAATTATGCATATAACATCTCAATTTATTAAAATATACAAGGCATGTTACATATTGTTGCATTCCCCATGAAATTCCCCGTCTCCTGAGATATCCACATCAACTATATCTTTCCATACTGAAAGAATGTTTCGAGGAAACCCGAAAAAAATCTGAAAAATGTTAATAAATTTATTTTATAAGTTGATTTCCTCGAAAACTACTGAACGGATTTCAAATCCAATTATAGATATCTCAGGCTGGTCTGTAGACCTAAAACAATCTGATATTTAAAACTATACAACTATGGCTTTCAGGGAGTGACGCGCCCTGAAAGAGGGTTAGCAAAAACACAAATCTTAAGAATTACTTAACTAAAGTAACACGACATACAAACTCAATTAAGTGGGCTTTATCTTAGGTTTACATTATTGAAAGTTACGTCCAGGGCTAGGTCTCGGTACTAGGTTACCTGGACGCAACTAAAACTATAAGTTACTGCTATATAGCCCACTCAAATGAGGTTTGCAGGGGTGGTACTTACGGTTATCTTATACTAGCCGCTTAGTCACTACTGTTTATTGGTTTCACTATCACTCTTATCCTTAGAGCATTTAACCTTAAATGCTCTAAGCTCTTATCACTATGAATCTACGTTAATGTCAAAAACAAACTATTTACCTATGTAGTGACGCATCGTCGCGAACACTTTTGAAGCACCATTTTCTATGCGAGAGCTTAACTCAGTTTCAAAACATGTTCATGACTCTGCCCCCGACATAGACGGTATCGTCTATTCCTCTAAGTCACACGCAGGCCATGGAGCAAAAAACTATTCTTTATTCATGCTAAATTTCTATTACACTAATGGCTGGGTTCCTGATCAGTGGAAAACTCAAATCATTATACCAATTTTAAAACCTGGCAAGCACGCTGATGACTCAAACAACTTTAGACCAATCGGTTTGTAATCAGTCCTTGCAAAAATATTGGAATACTTAGTAAAGAACCGAGTAGAGTTTTTAGTGGAATCCAGAAATTATTACCTAGGTCCCCAATTCGGTTTTAGAAAGGGACTTAGTACCATGGATAGTGTTGTGGTTATGGTTTCAGATATACGCTCATCGTTTTCGAAGAATGAATCTGTAGTCGCTGCCTTTTTAGACATTTCCTCTGCATATGATAATGTCCTTCCCATTCTCAGGCAAAAATTGCAACAACTAGAATACCGGAGAGAATGGTACACAGGCGCGGTTGCAGCCAAAGACTTTGGGGGGGGGGGGGGGTTGGTCGCAGACAAAGACTACCTACATATTAATAAGAAAATTTATTATATTTTCGAAAAACGACTATTTTAAGCTTTACGTTTACGGCTTTGGGGGGATCATGACCCCTAGGACTCCAGCCCCTCGGACCGCGCCTGATGGTACAATGCATCTGTAGTTTATCTTGCATCATGTTGTCATTGCATTTATGTTGCATCTTTGGTTTTGAGGGAACCAAGTGAATTTGACGTCAGGATGTCATGGAAGGGCCTACCACAAGGCTCTGTGTTTAGGCCCTTACTGTACAATTTATATACAGCTGACATCGGTTCATGCCTGAAATTACGACTGTCAAATTCTTCAGAATGCTGACGACTTGGCTTTATACGTTACCAACAATTCGGTTAGCGATACTGCATCATCACTTTGTGTCTCCCTGGACTCTCTAAACCAAATGGATAAATTCTCACGGTCTGAGTTTGTCTGCCCCCAAAAGTACTATAGTTGTGTTTTGCCGCTGGAGGCTGATCCCAAAAATGTCAGTGAGCATCCAAGGACATTGTATAGGTGTCCTACCGGTGTCCTCAAAAGTAAAATATGCCTAAAAATGTATGTAAACACATCACCTAAATAACTTAGTTAATAGATGCGAGAGAACTATACCCATTTTAAAAGTGCTTGCTGGTGTCTGGTGGGCGGCACATCCCTACACCAAGAAACTGGTATATTGTATACTAGTTTCAGCTTTAATCCAGAGTGTTTTAGACTACGGATCTTTCCTTTTAATTCCCTGCAACAAAGGTGCTCTGGCAAGGTTGGACAGAATCCAGGCTAAGTGTCTACGGATCATATCGGGATGTGTGAAGTCTTCACCAATTAACGCATTGCAAGTAGTGCAGAACCTCCGTTGGCTTTGAGAAGACAGTACCTAGCATCGAGATTTTGGGCTCGAGTCATGACCAAATCTTCCCACCCTCTTGTACAAAACGTGGACAACCTTGATGTTGTATGCCAAAGTTCCACTTATTGGAACTATAAAGAAGTCCCTATGTTTTTAAAATCCTTCCGTTGCTCTCAAAATTTAGATTCCCCATTATTCAGTTCCCGAAACTCCCTATTTTCAGTTTTGAATATGAAATTATATGTTTTAAGCCAGATAACTTCTACGATATTGGCATTTCAAAAAAGTCTCCTTCTGCGGACTCTATTTTCAATGCGGCGGTCGGTGAACGTTGGTAAAATTTTGGAAGATTTCTCAAGGACGCCTCTAAATTATCAGATGCAAGTTGCACTGTTGCTGCGGTACACCACCAAAACTAAAATTGTTTTAAAACTCAGCTGCCCTGTTCAATCATCAGTGTTTACGGGTGAATGCGTGGCCATATTAGAAGCGAGTTTATTTATAGAGGTTCATATCATAAGTTTGGTGTCATCTTTACACTCACTTAGTTGCTAGTTGCTTAGTTGCTTAGTTGCTTGCAAGTTTTGGAGCAGAATCCTTTCAAGGGTAAACTGCACAGTCCAATCCTGCTTCAAATAATAAAGCATCTTTTCTCTTGTGCCAAGAATCACAAAACCGTACACTTGGTTTGGATCCCAAGCTATTGTGGCATAAGAGGAAACGAATATGTTGATACTCTCCCTAAGGATGCTGTAACGTCATAAGCCGTTGACCTTAAACATTTTCAATGGCTACGATTTGCTCAACCTACCCAAAAAGAGCTTGCTAACCTCATGGCAGATGCAGTGGCAAAATTCAAGTAAACAGAAAGGTGCCTATTATCACGCAATACAGCTTAATGGTACTCCCAAGCCTTGGTTTTACCCATATAAAAAAATATTCAAGAAGGTGATATCCACTCATTGCCGTCTCCGTATGGGTCATTGTTGTTCTCCGGTTTTTCTACTCAATATCCGGGTCAGAGACACATCGCTCTGTGAATGTGGATTGGATGAAGGTACTTTGAAGCACATCTTTTTTTAACTGCTCCAGAAATAACCCAGCCCATGACTTGTATAGTCATCTTCCTAAATTAAAGATCCCTGTCCCAACTAGCTTTCCATCCCTACTAACACATTTTTCCCCAAAGCTCTTTGAGGCTTTGATGTTTTTTCCGCGTCAATGATGATTTTTGTGTAGTTTACGCTCAATTATGTAAATATTTATTGATATACACCGTGACATTTTAGTCGTCTTACAACGATTAATGGTAACAATGTTTTAATCACGCGTAGAGGTATTTTATGACGGATACATTGAGTGGACCACCTTTGTAAGACGACTAAAATGTCACGGTGTATTTAACAGCACTTTTGTTTGTTTCGGTGTACCTACTTACTTACAACAAATTCACATTAAATCAACTTTTAGTAACTATATAGCATCGGATTTGTGTTTTTGCTTTTTTGGAACGAAGTTCCTTATCGCGTGTTGTGAAAGGGGGCTAGACGGAAAAAATTAAGACCACAAGTTGTAACGACACTTTTTGCTACATTGTTGTAAGCCGTGCGGCGTGTGCGTGTTTCTCTGCAGACAGAAACACAGACACAGTGCATATATATATACCATATATATATATATATATATATGTGTGTGTGTGTGTATATTTACAATTTTTTTAATGTTATTACAATTCCTTCACTAATTAATCGAAAGGAACTTCGTTCCATCCGGGTGTCCCTTGACACCTCTCAAGTTTTTTTTCTTTCGCATGTTTTCTCAACACATCTGACATTGGCAGAATTGCCGACATCGGCACCATTGCCATAAACAAAAATAGAATAGAACACAGCGACTAACAACTCTTAATGACAATTTAAATGACAATAATAGTTGGTCGCTGTGATTAACTGAAGACAATGTTTATGTTCTTTCTCCAGAATTGGCGTATCTAGTGACAGGTTATATGGGTTCATATTATTATTTTATTATTTTTTATTGCCTTTCTAAGTATTTTTTTATTATTATATATTATGTCATTAGTTATTGACATGATCTACTCATAACAATGTTTTTTATGATGAGTTCTTTTATGCTTTATTTGGCCTCAACAGTTTAATTTTATTGGTATGGCTAGCTGACATTTTGACTAATTATTTAATTAATGTTCTTGGTCTCGTAATGTTTATTACTTTGCCTATGTATGTATAGAATCAAGTCTTTCCGACTAAACAGACAGCTGTGCTGCTGGGGAGTTTGTTCCGCCACTTCTTCCCAGCTAAAGCACTAGGAAGTGGTGAAGGGCGGGCGTTTTGGGGGACTGTCTTATGTATTTGACGTTCGAAAAGTGCTGATTCTCAGCCTAATTTGAATAAATGACTTTTGATTTTGATTTTAATTTTATCCATTAAGTGGTCGTTTAGGATTGTTTAGGGAACTCTTCTTACTAGGTTAGGTCATGTTAATTGTGACCAACCGTTTTCACGAAAGCAAACGGCGCGGCACAATGCGCAGCCCTATATGTTCTCACTAGTTCGATCGTCAAACTAGTGAGAATTTTTTTTCTCAGTTGTTCGACCGTCGAACTACTGGGTAGTCCGACTTGACACTGGAATCCACCATCATAGACTTACGTGATTGTTCGAGCGTGCGCGTACTGTTTGCGATCTGAATTCGGGACGCATTGCTCCTAACACGGAATAGAAAAAACAGGTGGAAGTGCAAAGTAGGCGTGGCACGCGTGCCACAAATAAGCGTTGTTACGCTTAATTGGTCCCAGTCGTGTTCTAACATCGCGTCGAGTTGCTAGTTTCGCGACAAATTAATTTTTCCGTAGCTCTACCAAACTGTTCCATTTTGGAGCGCAAAAATGACAGTAGGAGAATAAATCTTAAAAAATGGAGGTGTTTCGTATCATCGATAAATACGTTTTATTTGTTTTCTAATTAAATTTTAGTTAATTTTATACTCATAATTTAATATAACGTCTAGTTCAAATCGATAAAAAATTAGTCATTTAATATTTATTACAAAATAACAATACCATACAATTATAGGTTGCTTAACATTCATTCACGAAATTTATTTTAAGAAGTGTATTAGGTTGCATAGATGCTTTATAGCAAAAATGTAATCAAACTTTTACATAATAACGTAATTATTATAATTATTTTATTTTCAAATAATACTACGTCATCATTCTTCCTACAGTTTTATTACTAAACTCCCTAGAAGATCGGATTTCTGGTTTAACTCGAAAAAAGTATCTATCGATATCGATAATGTAATTCAAAATTCTATGTATTCTGCACTGGTGTGAATCCTAGCCATAGAGCATGAAGGTTTATTTCCAGGCGTAAAATCTGTGGCTTATGCTAGTTTTGACTAAAAGTAAAACGACAAATCAAACGAATTGTTTATTTGTAGTGCATTATATGATTATCGGTTTATTTGTGTGAGTTTGGCGACAACAGTTCCTATACCTAGTTATTTTGTTGCATTGCACTTCCACCTTTTTTTTCTATTCCGTGGTTCCTAAGCAGCAATACCTTAGTACCTTTTATTCGAATGATGGAAGGATTACGCTGTACGTAAAGGGGCCGTAAGGGGCCGTGTATGTAAAGGGGCCACATATATAATAACATCATACTACTTTGTACACCTACATTTTGGCAAATAAAGTACTATTACTATTATTACTATTACGCATAATACATTCGAGTGTTTTGAATACTTTCGGTTCGAGTTTTCGTGACCAGTATTTCCGTTCGGAATCGTATCATAGGCACTGCATTACATAAACCGTCACAACAATGGAAATTAAATTGAGTGTATCGAGTCCATCACGCGCGCAATGCACTTGTGGGTCCGGTCACTCCACGACACTGCTCGTCACGCATGTCGTACGTTTCACTTCGAAATACACAAGCAGAAAAAATTACAAACATGTTACGATTTTAAAGATATTTATTAACTTCCTTAAATTATAATATATTTACAGGTATGCATGTGAGTAATTACAATTAGAGAAGTACTTATTTCTAGCTTTATAACTTTATATCCACACATTCTACAATACTAGGCTAACGATAGAAAAATAATTACAGCTATATTGAGATTGTTCACGGCGGCATTACCGACACTGCGTTCAGCGAAGGCAGCACCGCGCGAGATGAATGCGCGTCGCTCCGTCAGTCGTCGTCGGTCTCCGTGCAGTCCCGCGCCCCGCGCCGTCAGTCGTCGTCGGTCTCCGTGCAGTCCCGCGCCCCGCGCCGTCACTCGTCGTCGGACTCCGTGCAGTCGCGCGCGCCCGGCTCGCGGCGCGGCAGTAGCAGTACGCAGGGCGCCACGTCGATGGCGGCGCACGAGGCCGACAGGCGCGCGTCCAGCGCCACGCGCACGCCGCACACGGCGCGCAGGCGCGGCACGGTGTGGCCCGAGGGCCCGGCGCGGCCCGCGGGCCCGGCGCGGCGCGCGGCCGGCTCGGCGCGCGAGTGGAACTCCAGCGTCTGCGCGCGGCCGGGCCGGCGGCAGCGCCACCACCACGCGGCGCCGCCCACGTTCTCGTACGCGTTCTCCTGCGACGCGACGACATTGAATATTACGTGTAGGGACAACGCTGTCAATGATGACAACGTTAGTTCTCGCGTGCTAAATCGGAAGTCGACAGTAACCATTAGAGATCACGCCCTGCCGCCCGTCAACCTGTCGAAATCTCGATTTCGAGATTTTTGAATTCTTGATTTCGAGATCTTACAAATCGATAGTTCACCTACTTCTTTAAACAATGCGTCTTAAAAATAATTAAATGTGCTTAAACTTGTAATAACATCTTAGAAAAGTCAAAACTTAACTTTGTTTTAGCGAGGTCTGGAAACGATGCTAACGCCTAGTGAATTGATAAATAATAATGATAAATGATATATGATTTTATTTCTGTAAGTAGATTTGTACAAACTCTTTTACACGTCAATCATATTTTTTTAAACTAGATGAGGTCGGTGTTTCCTATCTGACTACTCTGAGAAGAAAGGCCGAAACAAACTCAGAGGTCACAGTCTCTTTTAAAGTCCAGACATAATCTTGGTCAGATCATGTGAAGACCATGTGGATCGGTGTCTGAAATGGTCTTTTGAAGAAAGAACCACACAGATTGAGTAGTTCTGTCCATTCAGTGCACGCATTTGTCAGTAATCATACAGCTCAAATCAGAACTTGAGGAGCTCAACGATTTGACGAACAGTACCAAAGACAGGACATTTGGGTAGGTCGCATAAAATACTCAAACTGCCAGATTAATATTAAAACTAGCTGAGAAAGAGATGAAACACAACAAAAAACACAAAAACAAACAAAATATGACCCACATAGTCTTGACATTCACAATAATTAAAACAAAAATATTATTATGTGTCAAAGTGTATATAATAATCATCAAATGTCAGAGTATAAGTTTGCAAAAAAAAAAAAACAACATTTATTATGTAATAATTGGAGCAGGTACCTCAATATAATCGTGATTGCGATAACTTTTGTTATTTTGTCCTTTATTTGTGCTGTAAGACCTTGCTTTTTGCCAAATTTCGTGATTCTAGGTCAACGGGAACTACCTACTACATAGGTTTTCGACCCAAAACCTATAGGGTACGTCCGGTTGATCTAGAATTGTCAATTTTTGTTAAAAGGTAGGTCTTATAGCACAATTAAAGGGAAAATTCCGAAAAATAAAAAAGTTGATAATTAAGATAAAGGAGAATGGTCATCAAGTATGAAAAGAAAACCCAGAGCGAACAGAAACAGAAGAATGTAGCTCAGAATTTTATTGACATTTACTCAATACTCACTACTTTATTGCATTCCACAATGTATGTGTTTAGGTGGTAAACATTAGCTTTATGACACAATCGTGGACCCTGTCGGGCACAGTAAAAGAAATTTAGAAGGATGAGGACCTATAGTTTATCTTATAATCTAACTTATTCCAAATACAATAAAAAATAACAATAGAAAGTAATGTTTGGGTATTCTAAATTAGTTTTAGGGGGTTTTTTTAGGGATATCATTCTGTAAATATTTCATTATTAGATTCTATGGCTAAATGTGTGATTTTGTGCTATTTGTTTTTCATCAGGGGTGATTTTATTGTTCTTTAAGATTCTTCGCTTTGGGTATATCCGACGACATACATGCATACACTCACGCCCATAATCCCATAGGAATGGAGTGTCATAGTCGACTTTTCGCCGAATTTCTGTGAGACAGGGTGATGAGTGGTGAACTCTGTCGCCGCCATTAGTCTATTATTTAACATTTTTATCATTTTAATCTTTTACGAACTCTACAAAAACATGCCTGGTAATATCTTTAGGAATCAGTGAAAACCGCATTAAAATCGGTCCAGCCGTTCTCAAGTGATGCGCTTATCAACTAACATCTTTTATATTTTTAATTATTTAAAAAAATGTATTGTATTATTACTATTTAAAATGGGTCAGTGGTGATTGTGGTCGTGAAGAATAACACTTTTAAATAATGTATTTATATCGTCTATCGTGTATACACGATATAAATACATAATTCAAAAATTAATCGCGAAAATAATGTTCATTTAAGTTCGCTTAACTCGTCAAAAAGTAATGATTTTTTAATTCGTGATGTCTGGGTTGGTGCCAAAATAAAAGTTGTCCATAATGATGAGTACAATGACCCCTTAAGAGGATGCCCATGAATTCAATTTCACCCAGTATATTTGAATTTATTTATTTAAGCTGTGTGGTGTCGGTTACGACCAACGCCTTTTCGGCGTGTCATAAAAGTCGACTAAGACCCGAGTTCACCAACACATGGTTAAATTTAAAACAGCCGGTTAGACCATAACCGGCTGATTACCAATATTTTGCTGTTCGCCACGCACTAACCATTGGTTAAGTCCTGTAATCGGATGATTAACTTAAACGAGGTGGCCAACTCAGTTTAACCGTTGGTTTATGCTTTCTGATTTGAAGTTTTGCATTGTGAATCACTTTTGGTTACAAAATAAAAATGAGTTATTATAGTTATTACGCTTTGAGTTACTTAGTCTTTGAAGAGGATAATATGTTAGTTGAGTTTGAAGATAATATATAATTTTGCGCACTCACTCATTCAAAAAATTTTGGTACTTAAAAGTTTTCGCGAAAATCTAAATTTGCCCATATCTTTTTATCGTGTTGACTCGGGACCTTGATTTTTATAAACCTTATAGGGAATATAGACCTCAGTATCTGGTATAAATGTCAACTTGCTAGGTCCACCCGTTCTTGAGAAAATCGGTGGTGACACACGGACAGACAGATGGGCAGACGGACAAGAGAGTTATCTTAGAAGGGTTTTTTTTTACCTTTTGAGGTACGGAACCCTAAAAAGGGCGGGAAAATAAATACGACCGATTTTTGCTTGTACGCAGCAAACAATACGTTCATCCCAACACGTACGGTGAAATAACGGTACAACAGGATCTCAAATTTTTATGTTAGAAATTATTCTAAATTATTTAAAAAAGTTTGTTGATGTCTTTATTTATAAAGAACGGACTTTAAACTAAACAAATAAATACAAAAACACAAGGGCACTAAGGCGTCGAAGTATTCGTCCGCATCGCTGTCATCAGGAAACGAGGCCAGAAGACTGGCAGCATTGCCACGTTGAATGGCAATGCTAATTCTTTGGCCAAAGAATGACCCAGCCCTCTGGTCACGTGAAATGTCGACCAGCTGGCGAGAAATTTCCTTAAAAAGAAGACGTGCACTCGGGCCCCATGACCCGAGCGTTTCGACCCCTAACGGCTCATAACTGTAATTACCCATAAGGGTAGAGTATTTACACCGCTTGAGGGTCTCAGCAGCCGCAGCAGCGGCACCAGCACAGCCCGCCGTGCTAGGAACATGAGATGGCGCAAGGGTGTTGACACAGGTTGCATCCCACACCAGAGGTCTACCCACCTTCCAAGGCAATTACGTCATACCGTCTGGTCTCTTCCCATCGTCACGTACCAAGCCGTTTGGTTCTAATACGGCTGGTACGCCGGCGGTGACAAGGACTCGACGAATAATATCGTTGATGCTGGCGTGGAGTGCTATGCGACCTGCGCTCCTGCAGCAGGACAGGCCATGGTGCCCAAAAATGTCGACAGCTTCACCGCAATGACACCGACGCGGAGCAACACAAGGTGCGCCCAAGCGGAGAGAGTAAGCAAGCCGAAACGATGAGGCATCCATCATAGTGCCTATGGTGGATGACGGGAGCGCCTGAAACCACAAGCCTGACTCCCATTCTCCCACTGCCAGCAGGCGGGCACGCTCAACAATATTAGAGTATTCAATATAATACTGCAGAGCGGCACGTCCCACCGTCTCTGGGAGGATGGGTTATCAGATAAAACCGTATTGGGACAAGCCATTTTTCAAGCGTTCAACGCATCAGTCAAACACGGCACTTCAAAATCCACCAGTGAGGAAGATAAAATGTTCCTGGTTAATTTATCCGTGCTGTGGACCGAGGAGAGGAAGGCCGGTAAACTTATACTTGAAATTTTGCGGACGCCAAGACCACCCAGGCGAATGGGAAGTGTGGCTTGCTGCCAAGCTCTGTCGTCCAGGGTCACACTTAGGATTGAAGTTAGTGTGTTTCTAATAATTTAGTCTACTTTTTCTAAAAGTTGTAGATGCTTCCAAAGATGGGAGGAGCGAAGGCTATATGTAAATTTTGATCCAAAACAACAGTATTGAATGAGCGTGAAGGCCGAATGAATATTAATTTTGAAAAGTCGTTCCGAGACATCATTGAAATTTTTAATTTTCTCCTCAATAACCGTTGGAAAGGATTCGTCAAAAATTGGGGACCCTAATAGGTGTAGAGAGTTTCTTTCTGTAATTTTGATATCTGGTGCTATTGTACAAAATTTTGTAATGGTAGTCTGTCTGTCAGTGGTTTGGGGAACATAGATTTCACATTTTGAAAGGTTAAGGTCTAGGCCAATCGAATTGAATTTTTCTTTCAGAAAAGTTAAATCTTTTAAGACTGTGTCTACATCACCTCCTAGGGTTCCGTTATCCAAATACCATACGTTGAATTTAGAATTTAGCTGTCACATAATAGGATTTTCGAAGGTAAAAACAGTAGTAATGTAATTAAAACGACTTGGAATATTATTAATAGTGAAACGGGAAGGTCTAGTAACAGAAGTTCTGACTTCAGCCTGTCTATTAATGACAACATAATAACATCAGAATCACAAGTCGCCGCGGCTTTTGAAAATTTATTTTCATATATTCCCGTTTCAACTACAAAACCTCTTAACTCATCACCTTCTGTTGCTGAGTCTTTGCTTAAGGAAAATGTTAATGTTTGCGATTCGCATTTTGATTTTGAACATATTAGCTGTAGAGATATAATTAAAACCTTTCACACTTTAAATGTAAAAAAGACTGCAGATCGCTGCAGTAATTCTGTAGAAGTCGCCAAATCTACTATTGACATTGTAGCACCTACTTTAGCTCTTATATTTAATAATTGTATAGACTGTGGGGTTTTTCCTGACCTTATGAAGAATAGTAAAATAATACCTTTGTTTAAATCAGGTAGTACATCAGACCCCTCTAATTATAGACCTATTTCAGTACTACCTACCTTTAGTAAAATTTTTGAAAAATTAATTTTAGACCAATTGCAAAGTTTTTACTAAACATAATTTATTACATAGCTAACAGTGCGGTTTCACAAGGGGTCGTTCAACTACCGATGCAGGTGTTGAACTCTTAGGGCATATTTACAGTGCATGGGAAAATAAATACGATGCCTTAGGCATTTTTTGTGATTTATCTAAAGCATTCGATTGCGTTCCTCATGAAATATTAATCAGGAAACTCCGCCACTATGGGATCCGGAACACCGCTCTGGATCTTCTTACTTCGTACTTGAGTAATAGGATTCAGTGTGTTTACGTAAATGGAAAAAGATCTCCCGGATCTATGGTATCAATGGGAGTCCCACAGGGCTCGATTCTTGGTCCTTTCTTGTTTTTTATTTATATTACTGACTTGCCTTACCTCATAAAGGATGATCATGATGTAGTGTTGTTTGCGGATGACACTTTTGTTTAAACTTAAATGTCACCAGTTGGTTACTAACGATGTAAATAACGCAATCTCAAAAATAGTTCACTGGTTCAATGTTAATCATTTACTGCTTAATGAAAAAACAAACCAAATGCATTAAGTTTACACTACCTTACGTTAGGCAGGTTAAAACTACTGTGTTGATAAAGGGCGAAGAATTGAATCCTGAAGATAGTACTGTATTCTTGCGATTAAAGTTGGATGCCAAGCTTCAGTGGGGCCCACATATAGATAATTGTCGAAAAAGCTAAGGTCCGCAGCATACGCTGTTAGAAAAATTGGTAATATAACTGACACAGAGACAACCCGCTTAGTCTACTTTAGTTATTTTCATATTGTAATGTCGTATGGTATTCTGTTGTGGGGAAATTCCGCCGACATTCAGACTATCTTTGTCTTGCAGAAAAAGCTGTCCGATCAATTTATAAATGAAGTCCGAGACACTCTCTCAAAGAGAAATTTAAGGAGATTAATGTAATGACTGTGCCTTCACAGTATATTTTTTAAATCTTTTATATGCCCTTATAAATATTAAATTGTTTAAAAAATACAGTGATATCCATAGTATAAATACTAGAAACAAACACAAATTTGTTGTACCATCAAGAAGGCTCAAGAAAATAGGTGGCTCATTCAGATGTCTATGTATACGCTTTTATAATAAACTTCCAAGCCATGTTCAAGATCTAAGTCTCAATAAATTTAAATCATACATTAAACGTAAGTTGTGCCTGAAAGCTTTTTATACCGTTAAAGATGATTAGTATTGAGGATCAAAAAACTTGGGATAGACCTGCTCCAATTTTTTACATACTGAATGTTTTTTTTTTGCAAATTTACTCATTGACATACTCTTTGACATTTGATAGTTATTATATACACTTTGACATGAATATTTACTTTGAGACGTATAATATAATTATTGTGACTGGGAGGACTATGTGGGTCATGTGATATATTTTTTTGTTTTCTTTTTGTTTTTTACTCTCTCTCTCTCTGTTAGTTTTTAATGATAATTTGGCAGTTTCAATACTTTCTCAAGTTCTGAGTTGAGCTGCATGATTACTGACAAATGCGTGCATTGATTGGACAAGTCCATTCAATCTGTGTGGTTCTTTTCTCAAAAGACCATTTCAGACACCAATCCACATGGTCTTCACATGATCTGACCAAGATTATGTCTGGACTTTAAAAGAGACTATGACCTCTGAGTTTGTTTCGGCATAGGGAAACGCCGATCCCATCTAGTTTTAAAAATATGATTGACGAGTGAAAGTGTTTGTACAAACCTACTTACAGAAGTAAAATCATTTCTCATTTATCAACCTACGAAGACCCCCTGGAAGTTCAGCGTAGCTGCAGTCGGCAAGCCCATAATCAAGTACCGGTTCCTTAAGCATCACCAATCACATAGCCAGTTGTTGTCTCGTACACAAAGTCACAAATCCATTCACAATTACCACCGAGCCTTCAATAAGAAGCATCGACGTTGACCAGCCAGATCACCAACGAATCAGCAAGTACCCGATATCTTGAGGCGTTCATGCATGAGCATGAAGGATACTCCAAAACACTACATTGAAAAAGAAACTAGACCATTACCAGCACATCGATACCTGTCCGTGAAGAAGGAATTTGTGACGATGATGCAGCAAGGAATATGCCGTCCAAGCAAAACTCCCTGGCCAACTCCACTGCACGTCGTGCCTAAGAAAAACGGTGACAGTCGCGTATGTGGCGACTGCAGAAGGTTAAAAGACGTTACCGAACCAAGGCCTGAAATCACTATGACCACTTAACGATTCCTTACTCGTAACCACGTCAATCACACACGAATTATGCTAATGTCGTATTAATAATATGGACAAATTGTCTTGGAACATCCAGAATATGATATTTCGATTCCTTACCGTTACATTGGTCTAAAAAAAAAATAAACGATATTGACGCACAGTACGATAAATGCCTCAAAAATCGGTCATCGCTTTTTTATTCTTCTAATCGATAGCATACACTATTTTAAATGCTAGGACTCCCATATTCGAATCCAATTTCTACGTTGAGTTATAATTTATATAATATTTTATTCAGGTGATCCATAGAAATAAAAAAAAATGTTATAATTTATTATGTATGCAACATTATTGGGTTTTAATTATAGTATGCGGCAAAGCCAAATGTCTGCTATTTTTAGAAACGCAAAAATATTTTTTAGGTGTAATTTAAAGCAAATTACGTATTTTTTTCTGTAATTTTTTAATTATTTTGTTGCGCAGTTTCTAGAGGGTAGTAGCATTTTATTTTCACACACATTATTGTTTAGTGTTACGTCAATCTGCCTGTAAAATATCAGCTGCATAACACGAAGGAATTCGGATTTTTCGAGTTCAGTATATTTTTTGTTAGGGTTATCACAAAATAAAAATCTATAACCAAATTTTTAGCGTTACATTGAAGTAGGTATTACTCATTAATTATAAACAGTAGGTACCTCACGTATAGGTAATGTAATGGGATAACAAAAAAGTTGGCAACAAAATATTTTGTGAAATTCAAAAATTCCTCGTAGTGGCTGTTTGTAAGTCACATACTTTTACCATAAAACATCCTATACATAGCACTTGGCAATAGTATAGCTCTCTATTTGTGAAATATTTTTTGAAATCGGATGAGAAGTTTTGGGGAATACCCCTGCTTAGACAAATTCACAAATTTTATCGCTTTATAAATGACATCAATAAGTACTGCACCCGGGCGCCGGGACCCGCGTTAAGATAGAAAATAATATAGTCACAATAGAAATTATTAATTAAAAATTTTGTGTTCCAAGTTTAAACTGTTAACCCTATTTTCAGAGAAAATTTTGAAAACCATAGAATCATCATAATGATCTTCGATTTCCTGATAGCTTTGCATCTGATATTTTTAATAGTTGATGGTACAGTTTTAAAGAAAATTTAAGGATAAATATTAGGTGCTACTTACAAAACATGTCTGGGGAAAAAATAAAAAAGAAAAAAAAATAAAATCGGGCATATTTCTGTTTCGCCTATAGAATACCTTGTATATACTGTCAATAAACTTAAAAAACAAATGTTCAAATATGATAGCGATGTCCGATTTTTGAGGCATTTATCATACTGTGTGACGTAGTTTGAACGTAGAAGATTTCGCGGGGAATCATAATAACGATTCAGTTCCGTAATACACGAAAAAAATCTTCACTGCCCTCGACGTAAATCGTGCATACTAACAACTACCAGTATATGAACCGGTCATCAAGAAAATGGCCATCATAAACACCTTTCTTTTTTTTTTTTGGGTGAGAACACATCAAATAACTTCTCCCGCTCTGGGCGGAGCGGGTGTCAGACTTTTACTGACTAAAACCCACCCGTGTTCCCTCAGTTGCCTGTGTGCCAGGGGCCGCGGTATCTCTTTCGAACAACCCGCACCCCTTGCAGATCATAAACACCCTTCGGCCTATTCTTAGTTCCACGAATGAGTCCAGGACTGAAAAATAGGCGACATTTCAACTGTTCATACATCATGCTCATCGGATTGGACTACGCATTCCCATTTCTGCAATGAAAATTCTGAAAATTACATCTCTGCAATTTCGTTGTGAACAGACGTGTCGATAATTTACTAAAATAATTGCTGACTCGTGACCTGGTTTTGCCAAATAGCCGGTAGTAGAGCAAACTGTTTCTTACGTAGTCATAATATGTTAGGTATGTGTAAATCGTATCTGTGGAAATGTCTATAAGTTATTAACAAGTAAATAACTTGTAACTGAATGGCAACCAGCCCCTTCAGCCGCGGCTGCAGATGTGCTCGGAGCCCACCTCCTACACCCGTGCCCGTACCTGCACCAGAACCCGAGCCCACACCCACACCTCACCCTCAACCGCCCAGCCAAAGAGACCGCGATGACGCGTTGGAAGTGATAGCAACGTCAGAAATCCAGAACTGGATGTCGTCCATTGAGCAGTGCCTGAGTGAAGTGTGTTCTATTGCATCAGATGGCAAATTAAACATGGAGCGAAAACTGCGAATAAGTACCCTGTGCCGAAAAGTAAGTCACGGAACATCGCAGATGGCCGTCCACTACCAGTCCCTTAAACTAAGAGCCGTCCGGGCTCACTCCACCGTCCAAACACTAGAAGCCCAAATTGATCTGTCGCAGCAACTGCAAGACCTTAAGCTGTCCATCGAAGCTTCAATTAAACCAGTTACGGGAACTTCCTTCTCTGACATAGTTAAAAAAGGTACCAACAATTTTATACAGCCGATCAATTTAAGCTCAGTAGCCATATAACCTAACGACAAACTGAAATCTAGTGAGGAGACTAAAACACTTGTTCAAAAAATTATATGCCCCGAGCAAATGAAGCTTCAAATAAGAGGACTACGTAAAACTAAAAATGGCGGTGTCATTATCAGCACTGAAACCAAGGATGACATTGAAAAGATGAAAAAATCGATGCAGCTTTCAAATTCAGGCCTTACAGTAGACGAGCTCCCCAAAAAGGAAGCCTAGAGTAGTGGTTATCGGAGTGCCCTCATCCATGCAAGAGAATGAAGTTTTTACTTTTTGTTCCACCAAAATCTAGCCGAGAACCTTCAAGATTGTAGCCTCGAAACCTGTTAGACCTCCTTTAAGTTAAGCCATAAGTCAGGTAAGAAGGATGCTGAGACCTGTAATTATATAATTGAAGTATCTGCAGATATACGCAAGGCCCTGATATCAAAAGACAGAGTCTTTGTAAATTGGTCGTCATGCCCTGTGAGAGACTTTACCCTAGTCACGCGCTGTTATAAGTACCGGCAGTATGGACATGCGGCCAAATCATGTCGGGAGACCACTTACACCTGTGGCCACTGTGGTGATCAGGGTCACGCTGACTGTCCAGCGAAAATTATGGCTGAAAAGAGGTACATTAATTCTATTGATTATGTAGGCGCCTAAGAGCGCCGTTAATTACGTATTTTTTGGCCCTTGTTGTTGTTAATTATGATTAATAGTTTAATTAATGACATAGATAACTTCTCTGTATCTGAATCCCAAGCGTGTGACGTTGAACACTGTTAACAATATTTCTCCTCCTACACTAGTCCACTAACCCAAAATATTCGTAGTATTTTAAAGAATTTTGACAATTTTAGCATTTTTTCTACAGCGTTTAGACATTAACTGTGACGTTATTGTCTTAACCGAATGTTGGCGTTCCAAACAATGTCACATACCACTAATTCCGGGATATAATATGTACAAAAGTAGCGTCAACCACAATCAAAACGATGGGGTGATAGTTTATGCAAGAAATCATCTCAATGTGTCGATCGAGGAACCGACTATACATGACTGTAGTAGATTGCTAATTAAGATTGGATCAGAATTCGCAATACTTGCCTTATATCGGCCCCCTTCTTTTAGAGATATAAACAATTTTACTTTCTCTCTAAACGACACCTTGCAGAACCTATCATCTTTTAAAAATACCATTTTAATTGGAGATATTAACATCAATATTTTTCCAGAAAGTGCTGACGCGTCCGCTGAGGAATACCTTAACCTATGCGCGTTCCATGGTTTGCTGCCCACTCACACGCTTCCCACACATCAAAGTGGCTCCTGCTTGGACCATATAATACTCAAATCAAATTTTCCTGCACTTACCCTTGTAATTAATTCAATAATAACCGATCACAGTGCTAACCTACTTATTTTAAATTGTAAATTGCCTAAACTGGTCACTCGCACAATTTCGAGTATGAACGTAAATAAACTTGAAGAAGACTTACGAAATATCGACTTTGACCCAGTCTAAGATTCCGCAGATCTGCAGTTTTGTATGTTGTACCTAATTAAAAATGTTCAAAATGCAATTCAGAAAAATACTGTCAAATATCAGCTAAATAACAAAAACTACAACATAAAGCCATGGATCACGACAGGACTCATTCGTTGTATGAAAAATAGAGATAAACTGCATATGAAAGCTAAATCTAATCCAGATAATTTAATTTTACAAATGACTTTTAAACGATATCGTAACTTCTGCAATGATCTCCTAAGAAAAGTAAAAAGCAACTACGATAAAATTGCACTCAAAAAGGCTGGTACAAATAGCAAAAAAATCTGGAATATAATTAAAAATGCAAAGTATAGCTCAAAACAAAATCAGTCATCTTCAGGTTTGTTACAAGCACAATCATAACAGTTAACATCTGCCAGCATTGCAAATAATTTCTTTGTGAATGTTGGAAAGTGTCTAGCTGAAAAAGTTCGGGACCAATCACAAAATCAAACAAGCACACCATTTACGTGTAGCACTATTTTATCATCCGTTGCGTTGATAGACACTGACGAGGCTGAGGTAGAAGCGATAATTATGAATTTGAAAGATGAATGTGCAGTTGGCTGGGATAACATATCTAATAAAACTATTAAGCAGTTTAGGCACTTTTTGGTACCGCCTCTAGCTTATATTTTCCAAAAATGCTTATCTACGGGTCTTTTTCCCGAATGCCTAAAAAAAGCTGTTGTGGTCCCTGTTTATAAATCGGGCAACAAAGATCAAGTGAAAAATTATAGGCCTATTTCCTTACTGCCTTCTATGTCTAACATATAAGAAAAAATCATAAATAAAAGACTTCACAAATACTTGGAGGATAAATTAATATTATCGAAGCGGCAGTATGGATTTAGGCCTGGAATGTCAACAGACGATGACTTACACCATCTGACTAACTTCTTAGCAAAAGAACTTGATAACGGTAACCACACAGTAGGTATCTTCTTGGACCTCGCCAAAGCTTTTGACACGGTTTCTATTTCTATTCTGTTGCACAAGCTTGAAGCCATAGGTATCAGAGGTACCCAGCCAAAACTATTTAAAAGCTATCTAAAAGACCGTACCCAATGTGTAAGGATTGATAATGTTCTCAGCGATGGCAAAAAAAAACAAGTCTTTCGGAATACCCCAAGGAAGTATTTTGGGGCCTACCCTATTTTTGATTTACATAAATGATCTTTGTAATCTAAACCTAGATCACGGCCAAATTGTTTCTTATGCTGACGATACTGTCCTTCTATTTTCCGCTGACTCAGAAAATAATGTCTAAAAGCTTGCGCAACACGGATTCAATATTGTAAATAAATGGCTTCAACAAAATTCACTAACATTAAATGCAGACAAGACAAATTACATACAATTTTCGATGCGTAAGCAAACATCGACTGGCACTACCTCGACATTATATGCCCATTATTGCGCTATTCCTATAGATAACCAATGTGTGTGCCCCAAAATTAAAATGGCAAATACAACTAAATACCTTGGTATAATAATGGATGAAACACTTTCGTTCAAAAAACATATAAGAGCTTTAAATAGTAGAAATTCGCAAGTTGATATTTGTTTTTAAAAAGTTATGCTATATTGCTGATCCAAAAATAGTTAGACAAGTTTACTTTGTTCTATGTCAATCGATATTAACTTACTGTATTACCACTTGGGGTGGTGCTGGTAAAACACTGTTACTAACCATCGAGAGAGCTCAGAGAGCGATTCTCAAAGTGTCTACTTCCCGCCCTTTTCCCTTTCCTACTGACCTACTATACAAATCTTGTGAAGTATTAACAGTTCGACAGTTATTTATTATGGGCATTGTATTAAAACAACACACAGCTTTACCTTACAGTACAGAATATACTAATAAAAGACGTAAAGATATAGTTTGTCCACAAATTATAACTAAACATGCTTTTGTATCCAAATTTTACCTGTACCTCGGTCCTCTCCTCTATAATAGACTAAACTCGAAAGCAAATATTTATTCCCTGAACTACACAAATTGTAAGAGAACTCTCAATGATGCTCTCCAAAACTGTGTTGAAATAAATATTCACCTATGTTAAGTATTTATCAAACTTAGAAACTAAGAGTTAAGCTACTCAACATTTATCTAATTATTTGTCTATTGTCAACTTTTGATTATTTATTACAGACTATTTTAGCTCTTCTTGCCTGAAACACAGGATTACCTAGTTCAGGCACGTAAGTCTTAGGAATATAATTTACATTTAAGCAAAACTGTACATATTCTTATGCCTTGTAATTTTTTAATAAATAAATATTATTATTATATTATTATTCATTAAATGGGAATGCGTAGTCACCTAAGTCATTCGCGAAGTTATTGTATAACTTTAAATTCAAATTTTGAAGCGCGTGAACCGATTTAAATTAAATATAATAAAATAAGTAATACCTCAAGATACAGGTTCTTATTATATTATCAATTCTTTAAATCTCCTTACAACAGGTAGAAAAAAAAACAAAAATCTTGTGAATTAAAACAACTGTCCCGTATTTTTTTTGCTTACCGAAAAGCTTACTTTTCATTTACCTAACTTATCACCTTGCCTTTACATTTTAGAAATTGCTCTTTTTGTTAAATGTAATCGACATCTATTTATAACTCTATCGGAAAGCAGATACCGAGATGGAACTTTGCGATCTCAATACCAACACTTGTTACGCACAGGTGGATATAGGACTGCTTTGTCGAGGAAAAATGTTTTTGGTATGGCGCCAGCTATTTTTAACCACATTCCTAATTCAATAAAAGAGGAACCAGTAACGATTTTCAAAAAGAAACTAACTGCACTTCTAATAAATAAATGTTACTACTCTGTATCGGATTTTCTAGCTGACAAATTTTAGTTGTGTATTTGTAAAGAATTTGTTGTATAGTGTATCGGTAAAGATTTATTATGTGTTTGATGATGAACTGCATCAATATTTGCATGCCAAAAAGGTAGAATGTACAAGGATTCTTTAATATTATTGTAACCACCTTATTGTAAATACCTACCTACCTACATTCTGAGCAAATAAAATTCTATTCTATTCTATTCTTTTAAGAACTGCTATTTTTCCCATACAAACTTTCATCCCCTACATCAGCCACTTAAAGGATTATTTTTGAGATAAAAAGTAGTAGTATTTTAGTCTTTCCACAAGCTGTAATTCCTTGTCAATTTTTTTAAATCCGTTCAGTGGTTCGCGTACCTACTGCACTTCAGACAGACCGACAGGATTACCAATTAGTATGGGTTAGTATTCTTTTACCTGTTCAGAATCTTGTCGTTGCACGTAGAGCGGCCTCCAGCACGGCGGTGCAGGCCCCGCTACCATCCCCGCTGGCCCCGCCAGCCCTACGGGGCCCGCCAGACCCACGGGCCCCGGCAGTCCCACGGGCCCCGCCCCCCCTGGGACCCCTGCCACCAGCCCGGGTCCTCCATACACGCCCACGTTCGCGTACCTACAGACATAGCAATTCAGATTTATGTAGTATGTCAGCAATGTGAACGGGTCCAGTTTTGTAATCCAGCGTCGTACTCACCCCGGTTCGGGCGGTAGATGTATGCGCAGAGCGTGGGCGGCGCGGGCAGCGTGCGCAACTTGCACGGGGTAGGCGGCGTGCGCGCCGTGCATCGCGTGCGGCGGGTGCGACACGTGCGCCGCGCGGGGCAGGGGCGCGCGCGGCGGGGTGCGCGGGGCCCCCGCCGCCGCGCGCCCTCAGGCGCCCGCGCGCTCCACCACGCACACGCCGGCGTAGGAGCGGCCCAGCGCCATGCTGGCCGGCAGCAGCGCCCAGCTGCAGGCGGCCGGGTCGAACACCTCCACGCTGCTGAGGTTGGCGGCGCCGTCGTCGCCGCCCACCACGTACAGGCGGCCCAGGTGCGCGGCCACGGCGGCGTTGCGGCGCGCCGTGTGCATGGGCGGCGCCGCCTGCCAGCCCGCGCCGGCCCAGCGCTCCACACTGCGGCGCACGGCGGGCCCGTCGTGGCCGCCCACGGCGTACAGCGCGCCGTCCACCACGCCCACGCCGCAGCCCGAGCGGCGCGCGCCCATCTCCTCCACGGGCTCCCAGGCGTCGGCCGCGGGGTCGTAGCGCTCCACGGTGTGCAGGCACTGGCGCGACGCGCCGTCGTAGCCGCCCACGGCGTACAGCTTGCCGCCCAGCACGCCCACGCCCACGGACGAGCGGCGCGTGGACATGGGCGCCACCGGGCGCCACACGCCCTCGCGCGTGTCCAGCGCCTCGGCCGAGCTCAGCCCCGTGGCGCCGTCGAACCTGCACCGAAGGTCCGAGTCACGTCCGGCACTCACCACGAGTACAAACCTCTCAGTAAGATGGCTCACCCGCCGACGGCGTAGATGACGTGCCCGATGACGGCCACGCCGAGCGTGGAGCGGCGCGCGCCCAATGGCGGGCCCGCACTCCACGTGTCCGTGGCCACGTCATACACGTCCACGCTGCGCACGCGCAGGGTACCTGCACACGCACGCGTTACCTACAGCTACGGAAGACAATATCGAGTCGAGATTGACCCGGCAATAGGCTATTACACCCATTTTTGAAAAGAGTCCTAATTCGATTCTAAAGTGCTAATAAACCACTAAAATCAACACAATATTTTTATTCAATCGATTAGTGCCGTAAAAATGCATTAAACTTTTACACTTTCAAATTTCGCGCGTAATTTGACGACGCCATATTACTCTGTCAGTATGAAGTCAGTTTGCATAAAGACAAATGCGCTGATATTTAATAAGATAAATGTTTACAGTAAAAAAAATTTGTTATTATTCTTGTCACTTGTCGTTGGTTTGCTGTTCCTGAATGCAAAATATTATTTAAATAAAAATTACTTTTGTTACGAAAATAATAACAGTACAAAGTCTTTCAATTGAGACGCCGTATGACTTAATAACATGGCGGCTACTATTTCATGGTGTTCAAAAACAGGTTAAATAAACTAAAATCTTTGAATTAAATTGTAAAATTTATTTTATTATTTCATGAACTAAAACTAACATTTTCCGACTGCATTTTCGCTAAGCTATTTCAATTGTATATTTTTAGATTTTTTCTCCCTAGGTATTATGTAAAATCTCGTTTTCGAGATTCTCGAAATGAAATGAAATATTTATTTCTAGTAAGTAGATCTTCTAAAACACTTTTGTCGTGATAACGACTTATAAATCGATGAACGCCGGCCGCACGCACGAAAAAGCATGACTCATTGTAACGTTCCGACTGAGCCGAGCGTGCAAGCGAGAGCGCGGAACAAGCGATAAAGAGGCACGATCGGCCTGTTTTCGTTACGTTACGTTATCACGTAAAATAATCGTCCGTAAACCGACGTTACAGACAACCATTTTTATTCAGTATTTTAAAACTAGTTAGCTCCGCCCTGAGAATAAATGCCGAAACAAATTCCGAGGTCATGGTCTCTTTTAAAGTCCAAGCTCCCGGATACCTGAATGGAGCCCTGCATATTTTTTGTAAAGGTATCTTTCTAAAAATTCACAAAAGAAGAAAAAAGGTACGTGGTTTGTAAGCCAGTCACATACTTTGATCCAAATTTGGAATCGGAATACAAAAAAGCAGTTCAGGGTCCAGTGTAGCCCGCGAAATTCAAATTATCTTACGTTGTTTTAATAATAGTGTGAATAGTAGTAGTACTACTTACTTGTTGCTAACTATATTATGAACCTGAGCTGTTTGAGAGAGATCGAGATCGAGGTTCTATCGACAGTTGTACACGTCCACAAGAAAACCCGTTACGTATCTGGCAAACGACCCAAGAGCCAGATTGACACTATACTGAAGACATCCCGAACGTCAGCTTCCACACGATTAGGATGGCTCAGAAGCAGCTCAAACAACATGGCACCGGGTGATGACGGGATTGCGCCCGAACTCCTTAGGGCCGGAGAAAACCCCGTTCTCCAGGCTCTCCAGAAGCTGTTTGATTCCGGCAGAGTCGCGGGAAAGACGTCACAGGCATGGAACAGAGGTGCGGTGGTACTTTTCTTTCAGAAAGGTGATTTAATGCCTTTCTTAAAAACTAGCTAACCCGTGCCCACTTTGTTGGGCGATAAACATTTTTATAACACTCAATAGATTACGACACGGTCGCGGTTCCATACCTATGTCGTATTATCTGTTGTAAAGACTTGAGACACTAATTTTACTTATTTTGATAAGAATTCATAATTGTTGATAATATGACCAATAAACATGACCTAACGAGTTAAATTATTATTTTTATGTAAAAAAACTACGTTTTATGACTTAAATATAAAAGTTAGACACATGCTGCCGCTGACTGTTTTGTAGGCATTATCAAGCTCTACATCTTTTCTCTAGAACTCAATCATATTTCTCTCATCGTTAAGGCAGCGTTTGTAAGAAACGTTTTCGTTCGACCGTTTTTTCTCCGACTTACTTTGCAAATCCAACTACCCCAAAAGTCTTTTCATTTTTCGGGTTAATATACAGCCAATGACACTCACAAATAACGTGGCTTTCTATTGGTAAAAGATTTTTTCTAAATCAGTTCAGTAGATGCAGAGATTACCCCCTACAACCTCACAAACTTTACCTCTTTATAATATTAGTATAGATTATAGGCCCAAGTCATTTCTGAGCTGTGTGGCCACGTCTACAACACACTCTGTAGCCGCCAGCAGAAATATTTCGTCCAGCGAATATGGTATTTGAATTTGAATATTCTGTTCTAAGTTTAGCAAGTACGCAAAATAATCAGGTGAAACTACTCTATTCAATGTACCTAAGTATCGCTATGTAAAAGTAGGTACAAGGGCTGGCAGGGATATTGACGCGCAACCTACCACGTTACCCTGGATTCAGTACGTGATTCTAGACAACCCTGACAGCGTATAATTTTTTTATATTAAAAAAATGCTGTTCCGTACATTTTGACTGCGTAGGTACTGCACTTTTGAAGGATACAGCAATTTTTTTTATTATAACCGACGAAAACTGTATGAAGTAAATAGTAAACGAATTAGTGTTGTTATATCTTGAGTCAATAGCAATAAGATCTAAAATGTCCAGCACAACCTTCAAATGAACGTGGAATTTGCTAGTTGGCTATGTCATAAATTTTCTCCGGGTAAATGGCCCGAAATACAGAGCAATGGCGCTAGTTATACTATACTAGTCAAACATCTGTCAAACAAAATGTATGTCTATGTGTTTTTGGTTGCTGATGATCTCAAAGTATACCTATTTGTAACATTCAAGATTGCTATCTATCTTCTCCAAGAGAACTTGAATCAACTGACGGACTATTGTTGGACTAGTAAGCTCCGTCTGTGCATTCTCAAGTGCAACTACCTAAATACAAATATTATGAACATAATAAGGTTTTCATACTCATTATTTGTAATGTTTTTTTAAATAAAGTTTACGCGGTTCGTGATCTTTTTTTTATTTTTTGAGGGTGGGAAATCATCAAATAACTTCTCTCGCTCTGGGTGGAGCAGGAGGGCGTGTCAGACTTTTATTGACTAAAACCCCTCAGTTGCCTGTGTGCCAGGGGCCACGGTATCTCTTTCAAACAACCCGCACCACTGGCAGGCATCGGTCCTTGCGGACCCCACCAGTTGGTGCTGACATCTCTTTGGGGCGCGCGTGGAACACAACGCGCCGCCGACCTGGGCTTGGTTCTCACCGGACAGCGAGCTACCCATTACTCGCCGTCCGCAAGCCCGTGCCTACGGTGGCCGGGAATCAGCCTGGGATTCCCGACGCCCAAGGAGTCTCCTGCGGCGACTAAGGCCGTGAGGACGCATATACTGCCTCTCCCTCACGTGCGCCGCCACCCTCTTCGCGAGCATTACTGCTTCGCAGAAGGAGGTGACGGCTACCCATGCACTCTCGCTCCGTACTATGGCCTGGACCAGGGCCGGACAAGAGAGATCACCGCCGCCGATCGCCGCTCCGCCCAAACCGAGCAGTCCTCCACCTTGTGCTCCACCGTGTCCTCAGGGCGATCTTCGCAGTGTCAACGCCCGGGCGTTTACTCCCGCCTTATCCGAAACGAACCTCCCGAAACACCCGTGTCCGGTGAGGACCTGCGTCAGGCGGAAGGTGACGACGCCGCCGTGCCGCCTCTCAATCCACTCCTCAAAGAAGGGACTTATCGCCGCAATCGTGGCGTGCCCACGGTTCGTGATTCGCGAACAAATTGTAAATAAAGCGTAAATTATGTGCGGATATACACTTATGACTTTAAACGCACATCCTCGTACCTATGGCTGTATAAAGCCTAGTTCGTTCCCAGCTCGAATATGCTGCATATCTGGAACCCGTGATACCTACATTGACATGATAAAAAAATGTCCAACGTAGATTTCCGTGTGCGATGCACTACAGATGTCACAAAACTTATATTTTACCGTATAACCAGTTGCTCAGTAAATACAGGCTTTTGACGCTCAGCTCTAGACGTAAACAATTAGAAGCAATTGCAATGTATAACATCTAACGGCAATTTTTATTATATTGATTTGAATAATTTAATTTGCTATGCAGTCCCCAGAACTGTCCTTAGACGACGGGTGCGTGCGGGTAAACTCTTTGCAGTAGGTACATGCCGATCTAACACTGGTGTACGTTCACTGATTCAGCGAAGGTTTCACTTCACACTGACTCTTGAACGATTTCTTTGTTGTTTATTGAGGAGGATTTAGGAGTAATGCATTATTTTATTGAAGACATGTCCCTAATCTAATTAGACTGACTAAAGTTAAGTTTGAAGACCATTTTGGATGTTGTTAGAATTTTTGTATAATTACGTAAGTTGAAAACGAGTTTTTTTTTGTAGAGGCATTTCAATAATTTAAGTCTCAAAAGATAGGTTTAGGTCCAGAACTAATATTCCAGTTGTAATTATGAAAATTGGATAACCCGTTTAGAAGATATGGCAAAAATTATGATTATCAATAAGGTGAAATCCTGTTTTTATTTTACTTTTATGTTCTAGAAACTTCGTTCTCCTTCTCTATTTCACTTTCTTTTCTCGGCACGCACCCACTGTTGGCTGACAGTACCAACCTCTTGGCAAATGGGTTGGCTCCATCTGACGGCCAACTCCAACAGCGCGCGCTCATTGGTCAAATCAAATAGTGCGCGCTTCCCCGGCTAACCTGTTACCTACACATACGGTCGTTGCTTTTTAACCGACTTCATAAAAAGGAGGAGGTTCTCAATTCGTTTCTATATATATATCATTATTTTTTACCTCAGATCTCATTTATTTATAAACCGTTTTGTAAATTCTTTTTTGGTTTGAAAGAGCTTATACCTACTTACCGAGTTGACCCATATAAATTTGGTCCAGTTCTGATTAATGGTTTTTGAGTTAGCTTCAGGAATAAGTATTTTTGCCGTATCTGCCAGTGAAAGTCACTTCAAAATCGGTCCAGCCGTTTCGGCCAGCCGGCCAGAAGGAGCACACAGACAACAATTAAAAAAACCGGTCAAGTGCGAGTCGAACTCGTGCGCCGAGGGTTCCGTACCTACCCATTAAACCGCCATAATAAAAAAGATATGGCCAAATTAGGTTTTCGCGAAAACTTGCAAGTACTAAAATTTGCCTTAATTTTCAACTTTTTTTAATTTTTTGGAAGTCTTCCTTTATTTGTGCTGTAAGCCTTGCTTTTTGGCAAATTTCGTAATTCTAGGTCAACGGGAACTACCATATAGTTTTTCGACCCAAAACCTATAGGCTACTTCCGGTTGACCTAGAATTGTCAATTTTGATTAAAAGCAAGGTCTTACAGCACAAGGGAAAATTCCGAAAAATAAAAAAGTTGAAAATTAAGATAAATTTTGGTACTCAAAAGTTTTCGCAAAAATCTAAATTTGCCCATATCTTTTTGTCGGGTTGACTCAGGACCTTGATTTTTATACACCTAATAGAGACTATAGACCTCAGTATCTGGTATAAATTTCAATTTGCTAGGTCCACCCGTTCCTGAGAAAACCTGGTGACACACGGACCGACAGACGGACAAGAGTGATCTTATAAGGGTTCCTTTTTTTACCTTTTTAGGTTCGGAACCCTAAAAAGATGTTTTTTTTAATAAGTACCGTATATTATACTTACATATGCATTTAGTAAAAAGCTGTTATTTTGACATTACACAGAGAACTACAACTTTATTTATTTGCATGGATGTTTTAATAATTCCCAGTCGCTGTTATTTACTTTGCAAGTATAAAATTTTGTGTGGGGTAGGTCAATAACAGTGGGGTAGGTACAACTAAAATGTGAAATCGACTAAAAAAGAAAACAGTGGCACTCCGGGAGTGCCGACAGAAGTGAAAACTTGAACAATTACGTGTGTATTTTTTTAAGTGTCGCTAGTTCAATTGTTTTTCCCATCTCAAAAAATGCCCAACGCGCCCAAAGAAGTTTTCACTTCAAAAATACTAAAAAGTGAAAAATCTTTTTAATTTCGTCGGTTGTTTTCACGAAATCACTCAAGGCGGGAAGAAAGATGTTACACATCATAAATGGGTGGGTCAGGATGTCGCCCGTTAGGGACGAAGTTCCTTACGCTTAACTTCAAATCCGAATTTGGTTTAGCACCGGACCTTAGAACCCTTGAAAACCATGAAAACGACACCTAAGATGGAAAATTCGAAAAAATTCTTGTCCGTCATCTTGGATTTACATTTTGATTAGAGTTATTCTACTCAAAACAATTGTTTACCTGGGAAATCCTTTAAGGAAATAATGACATCAATTACAAGATATCAATATGATTGTAATACCAACATAACTGTATTTGTAGGTAATATTAGTTCATAGGTAAAAAAAGAAGATATCACTGACAGTGTTACTGAGATTTTAAAGATTAATTGTAATAAAATTATTTTGTGTGCTTTTCCATATTTTGAGAGCTTATCTAGTAGAAAAAACAACTTTATACATATGCTAAATAATCATATGCAGTTCTTAGTAAGTCACTACAGTGAAAAACATATATTTTTTGACACCAACAGTTTTGTTGATAAGTTAAAATCGACAAGGAATACAGTGTATCTGCCCATTAGGGTTAGACTTAAAATAGCGAGGCTATTAGCATATATAAACCCAGACATAAGTAGTATGTCGAAGTCATGTTTGATTACTGTTAGTAGTGGTACTAACACTACTTTTGATTCGTCTAGTAGTTTAAACTATTAGGTGCGACAACGGGTGAGTCGTATATGTTGAATGTTGTCCATCACAATATGCAGGGTCTGTCCGGCAAAGAGCTAGAGTTAAGCTTATTTATGGAGAACTATGATGTTCAGGTGTTATGTTTGACTGAACACTGGTTGAAAGAACATGAAGTAGTGTTTATCAATGATGATAATTTTACCGTTCAAAGTGAATTTGTAAGAAAAACTGCTATTCGCGGTGGATCTTTAGTTCTTGTTTCGTTTAGATTTAGTTAACCTTTCTATTGAGCGCACTATTGAGTTGTCTTGTGTTGAACTCGAGCGATACGTTATAATTTGAGTTTATCGACCCCCCTCTGGGGATTTCATTAGTTTCGAATCAGTAATGGAGGATTTACTCCATAAGTTAAAATCAAGTAATAAAAGTATAATTTTGTGAGGAGATTTTGTGATTAACATTTTAGATGTTACGCCATTAAGTATTAGACTTCTCAACCTGTTTAGGTCTTTTAATTTAATTAACTTGTTTTTTGAACCTACTAGGATCACGGCATCTTCGTCAACATGTCTTTATAATATATTTAGTGACTGTGATGCCAAATATAAATAAGTGCTAACTGACTTAACGTCCGACCACTGTGGTTTATTAGCTAGCTTCCCCATGCCATAACATAAAAAGCAGCATACACTTGAATGCAGCCCTTATACAGCTAGTCGTTGCAAAAGGTTTAAAAATAATATAGCTCATAAAATTACACCATCTATAGCACAACACGAGAATCCAAATGAAATGTATGGAGCCCTTTTTGATGTTGTGCAAAAAGAGTACCTATCTACTTTCAAGACCAAAACCATTAACATTAATGGCACCTCCGTTGGCCAATCGGCCACTCCAGGTATTTATAAAAGTAGAGCGAGGCTGTACGAGTTATATGGATTAAAAAAAAATCAGGCTTGATACTCCTTTCCTACAGTATGTCAAAAATGATTCAATGTTATTTAAAAAGATTAGTGCTTTTGCAAAATCGAAATTTTTAAGCGACACAATTAAAAATTCTAATAATAAACTTAAAACCACTTGGAAAAAAATTAACAATGAAACGGGTAAGTGCATTAAACAAGACAAACAACTTGAGATTATAGTCGACGACAAATTAATTAGTAAAGAGGCTGACGTAGCACATGTATTTAATGAGTTTTTTGCCAACATACCTGTAACGACGACTCGCTCCTTAAATTCGTCCCCGTCTAAAGCTGAAAACCTTTTGCATAGTAGTGTGCCTAAAAGTGGTGACCTATTCAGTTTCGAACATGTAACGCTTCGTGATGTAGTTAATGTTTTTAACACACTTAAGTCTTAAACACTGGTGATTTCTGGGGTATTTCCATTAAACTTTTAAGTAATATAATAGATATCGTAGCCCCCTATCTAGCTGTCACTTTTAATAAATGTGTTGATTCAGGAACTTTTCCTGACCTCATGAAGAGTAGTAAAGTCGTACCATTATTTAAAACAGGTAATAAAAATGACGTTCGTAATTTAAGGCCTATTTCTATCTTACCTGCATTTAGCAAAATTTTTTAAAAGTTAATACTCAAGCAGTTGCTAAGACATTTTAATTCAAATAGCCTCCTTCATAATGAGCAATATGGCTTTACAAAAGGTCGTTCGACTACAGATGCGGGTGTTGCTCTGTTGAACCACATTTAAAGCATGGGAGAACTCGCAAAATGCTATTGGAGTTTTCTGTGATCTCTCCAAAGCCTTTGATTGCGTGCACCATGAAACGTTTTTGCGTAAACTGCGGTATTACGGTGTCCATAACGAAGCTTTAAAATAATAAAATCTTATTTACAAAATAGGTTCCAATGTGTAGAAATTAATGGTGAAAAATCTTTCGGGCTACCAGTACAGTTAGGTGTGCCTCAAGGGTCAATACTCGGCCCATTCTTGTTTTTAGTGTATGTCAATGACTTACCATTCTATTTAAAGGGTATTTGTGATGTTGTACTGTTTGCAGATGATACTTCTCTTATTTTTAAAGTAGACCGGAATAGACAAGATTTTGACGACGTAAACAGTGCTCTCTCAATGGTTACGGATTGGTTTACCACAAATAAACTAGTTCTCAATGCCAAGAAAACAAAATGTGTAAAGTTTGCCTTACCGAATGTTAGAAATCTAGGTCCCAACATCGTCTGAGATAAAGAGGTTCTTGAAACCGTAGACTCAGTAGTTTTTCTGGGCATAACAGTAAATGCCAAACTTCAGTGGGGATCACACATATCAAGCCTAGCTGGGAGGCTCAGTTCAGCCGCATACGCCGTCAGAAAAGTAAGACAATACACTGACGTCGATACAGCTCGGTTAGTCTAGTTATTTTCACAGCGTTATGTCCTACGGTATTCTGCTGTGGGGCAAAGCTGCTGACATTCAAAATATTTTTGTCCTTCAAAAACGTGCTGTTCGTGCAATTTACCAGCTAGGTGCCAGTTTCCTTGAGGGACTTTTTTAAAGATGTTGGTATTCTCACGGTGGCATCACAATTCATACTTCGCTAACATCTTATATATTAGGCAATATATACACTTGTACACTAAAAACAGTGATATTCACACCGTTAACACAAGAAATAAGGACAAACTACGTGCTCCCTTTCACCGGCTTCGTTAGGTTCATAACTCATTTGTTGGGCTTGGTATAATTTTTTATAACAAGCTTCCCTCTTCTTTGCTAGATTTGCCTTTTAATGCGTTTAAAGCTCAAGTAAAATCCATCCTTTGTTTAAAAGCTTACTATTCCATCAACGACTATTTAAATAACAAGAATAGTTGGTGGCTGTGATTAACTCAAGACAATGTTTGTGTTCTTTCTCCAGAATTGGCATATCTAGTGATAGGTTACATGGGTTCATATAATTTTTTTATTAATTTTTATTGCCTTTTAAGTATTTTTTATTATTATCTATTATGTCATTAGTTATTGACATGATCTACTCATAACAATATTTTCTATGATGAGTTGTTTTATGCTTTATTTGGCCTCGACAGTTTTCATTTTATTTGTCGGTATATTGGTATGGCTAGCTGACATTTTGACTAATTATTTAATTAATGTTCTGTGTCTCGTAATTTTTATTACTTTGCCTATGTATGTATAAACCAAGTCTTTCCGACTAAACAGACAGCTGTGCTGCTGGGGAGTTTGTTGCGCCACTTCTTCTTCCCAGCTAAAGCACTAGGAAGTGGTGAAGGGTGGGCGTTTTGGGGGACTGTCTTATGTATTTTGACGTTCGAAAATTGCTGATTCTCAGCCTAATTTGAAAAAATGACTTTTTATTTTGAAAACCATGTAAACGACACCCATGATGGAAAATTCGAATACTTTCTCGTCCGCCATTTTGGATTTTTATTTTGACCTTACAATTGGCTTCAGCCCCCTTGGGCAGGTACAAGCACAATTACAAAATAACCTTTCGCGTAATCTTTACTTTTATAGTATGAACGCTAAAAGGACTGGCATTATGAAAAAAGAAAATATATCTATACTATATATCCTATGGGAGGCAGGGACATCGACGCGGAAACTGTAACCATGCATTCAGTAGATGATTCTAGATCGTCGTTTATCCAAAAAACAAATTACAACTGTTTCATAGAGAAGTGCAATATCAGACCTACGGTGTCAAAATGTATGGAAATTGTATCGATGGTTAATTTAAAAAAAATAACCATTGATAAAATTTCAACGCAAGGGGTCTGGAATCATTACTGAATTCTTGGTAACAGTTATGAATATTTATCTCTAGTTAATCATTGTTCTGTGTATTTAGGGATTGGCTATGAGTCAGGCTTATGACAAATTCATATTTATTTATACATGAGTGGTTGTCGTTTGATTCCATATACGGTGGCAGGGACATCAACGCGCAAACTGTTACGATGAATTCAGCACATGATTCTAAGCACCCTAACGTAGAAATTACTCGTCGATCACCTAAAAAAAATCTGCTTTTATATAGATAACTACCTACGCGGTCAAAATGTGTAGAATAGCTATTTTTTTAAAGAACCGAAGAAAAATATCAACGGCACACGAAAAACAAATTATAATATACAGATACTATAAATATTTTTCATATACCAGCAGTCCTACAAAAAAAAAACGCGGCAAGATCAGAATCGTGTACTGAATCACAGGTTCGCGTCGATGTCCCTGCCACCCTGTATATCCAAGTCCGGAAACAAAGCAAAATTCGTAAGAATGTAGGTTACTCAATACCAAATCACAAGTTTATAGCCAAGTGAATACTGTCACGTTGCGCTCGTGTTAGTGCCTGTACGAGCGATACACACCTACAGTGTGCAGTACGATCACACATACACCGACATTTGCTTGACGTGATAGCACTACTAGCTACTGAAGATTTATTATGAATTTGGATGTGTTCCGTAACACCAGAAATGATTAATGAAAACTTATTAATCACGTATTTCGATATTTTACAACTTGGTAATATGAGGTATGTTTCTAGGATAAAAATATTACAGATATTGTTGGTTATAATACCAAAAAAACCGTAAGAAAACGTCATTTACGCAGTAAAAATGTGCGAAATGCAATTCGCCCTAACTTCATTTTAGGTAAGTACTTTGGAAAAAAATACCCCTACGAACCTAGATAAATACTGTCTGAATCCGAATATCACCATAACATTTATTTATTTTACGAAATGTTTCCTTTGCCATTACAGATCATAATAAATCTAATGCGACAAAGTAACTTAAAATATACTAACTATACCTTACATGCTACACAGTACGTGGCTCTTGTGAACTCACCCAGTGTACAGGTGAACATGGCGGAAATATGCTCAAATTGCAAATGATTTAAGTATTACCTCAGTATGGACAATTAATACTTCGTTGTCCCCTTAAACTAGGACCTTCAGAGTAAAATAAATAAACAGTTAAAACTATTAACATAAACAAAATCATGGTCAGCAAGACGACCAGTCACCACAAACAGCACCCGTACACGAGCGTAACGCAAAGATCAGCCATAACCCCCCTCGCCATATTTGAGGAAAGGAGGCAACCCGATCCCCGACACTACCGCAAGCAGTGACATCTAAGGGACCATGACGAACTTACTGCCGGTATGCTCAGGCAAGAATAATATGATCAATTGTCGAGGTCGCTAGCTAACTACACCTTGCAATACAATTCATTATTTAAAAAAAAACATTGTAAGGAGTAGATTATGTCAGCAATACTTAAATGAAAATAAAAATGAATGTATACAGTCAAATAAAAACAAACAAATTAATATAAATATAACCTGTCAGTAGGCAAGCAAATCATGGTGAAAGAACACAAACATTGTCTTAGGTTAATCACAGCGACCAACTATTCTTATCGTTTAAGTAGTCGTTGATAGAATAGTATGCCTTTGCACAAAGGTTGGATTTTACTTTACTTTAAACGCATTAAAATTCAAATCTAGTATAGAAGAAGGAAGCTTGTTATAAAAGGTTATACCAAGACCAACAAATGCGTTATGAACCTTATGAAGCCGGCGAAGCAAGTAGTTTGTCCTTATTTCTAGTATTAATATTATGAATATCACTGTTTTTAGTGTACAAGTGTATATTTTGCCTAATATGAATATAGATGTTCCATGATGATGATCCAGATATAGTCTTAGATTTATTTTATAATAAGATATATGACGTTTTTGACAAGTGTGTTCCTCCAAAAAATAAACATGTAAATTCATTAATTAACAGATACGTTTATCCAGATTGGTATACAGCTAAAATTATTAGAGATATAAAATTTAAATATTTATTACATAAAAAATATAAATTGAGTAAATCACGCAGTGATTATGTGGAATTCGCACGATACAGGGCGAGAGTGAAAATCGAGACTGCTCGAGCGCATGATCAGTACCGCGACCGCGTGCAGGGGCACCTGGCAAAGGATCCGCGAGCGTTTTGGGGGTATATTAGGTCTAGGAAAGGCGATTCGAATCAGCGGAAGTTAATTAAGGACGGACGGGTATTATCGGAGTACGAATGTGCCAATGAGTTCGCTCGGTTCTTTCAGTCTGTGTATAATCCGGAACCTCCCGAACTGAGTGTAGCGGCGGCGAGTGCTGGCCAGGCAGCGGGCGCGTCGCAGGGCGCGCGGGTGCACCTAGCTAGCGTGGGCCACTCTGACGTACAGCGCGCACTCGCACGCTTGTCGCCTAAGCGCTCAGCTGGGCCGGATGGTATTCCGGTGTACATTTTTAGGGATTGCCGTGCGGTGTTAGTTAAGCCGTTGCTACACTTGTTCAACCTCTGTATCAAGTCCGCAACTTTTCCTGAGCGCTGGAAACTTACCCGGGTTGTACCCGTGCCTAAAGGTAATAGAGGTTCAGCACCCTGCGATTATAGACCTGTAGCAGTATTATGCACTCCAGCTAAAGTGTTTGAGTCCACCATTCACGGTAGCCTGTATCCACAGATAAGCGCTCTGTTGTCCGACGCGCAGCACGGTTTCCGTCCTGGGCGGGGGACAACGGGGAACTTGCTGGATCTTATGACACAAATAGTACCAACGGTGGATAAGGGTCAACAGGTAGATGTTGCCTATTTCGATTTCAGGAAGGCTTTTGACACAGTGGATAATGACGTCCTTTTGGCTAAATTAGCTGGTGTAGGCTGTACACCTCACACTTTGTCGTTTTTCGCCTGCTATTTACGAGATCGTTGTCAGTACGTCGACTGCAGCGGGCAGCTCTCTGAGCCCTATTTCACGAGATCAGGAGTGAGTCAGGGCACTAATTTAGGGCCTTTTCTCTTCATTTTAACAGTTAATGACCTGCCGAGAGTAGTCAATAAATCCCTACCATTGTTATTCGCTGACGACTTGAAATTAGTTCTTAAAATAAAACAGGAAACTGATCATGACGTATTGCAGCAGGATATTAATAGGGTACTAGAGTGGAGTCGTAGGAATAGGTTGTATTTCAATGTAGCCAAATGTTCAGTGTTATCATTTACCCGTGCGCGCGACCCAAGTCATTATCAATATTGCATGGATGGAATCCAACTGCAACGTGTCTCAGAGGTTAAGGACTTGGGCGTGCGCTTTACAACTGATTTAAAATTCCGTAAGCACACCACTGATGTTTGTAAAAAAGCATACCGCAATTTAGGGTTGGTCTTACGGCTAGGAAACCAGTTCACGAACATCAGTGCTCTGAGATCGTTGTACGAAGCGCTTGTAAAAAGTCATTTGGAATGCAATGCTGTCGTCTGGTCGCCACATGAAGCCAAGTACAAACTGATGCTAGAACGTATCCAGAACAAATTTGTGAGATTCCTGTACTTAAAGCAGTATGGTGTATATCCAGGGTATCCACTGTTGTATCCTACTCTGTTTGTGCTGGGCATGGTAGGCTATGATAAACTGGAAGTACGAAGAGAAGTAGCTCTCGCCACCTACTTATTTAAGATAATGCGTGGTAAAATACACAACCCAGGCGTGTTACGGACGGTTGGTTTGTGTGTACCTGATGGGTACGTGGGGCGACGGAGGCGGCCGCCCCTGCTATGGGTGCCGCCCGCTCGCACCAACCTCCTGCTGCACGCGCCGCTGACGCGCGCCCTGCGCACACTCAATATGATGTCACAACAGATTGACTGCTTCAGTTGTACTCTGAGTGAATTCACACGGGCCGCATTTTTTAAAATTGCTCTTGATTGTTTTTAAATATAATAATTGTGTCTACATTTATAAGCGTTTATTACTATAACTACACTATTGTATTAGGTGAGCCTGTGATGATAGTTGTATGTGTTTGGGGAATAAATAAATAAATAAATGTTGGTCAAGATGCATTGCGATGCCAGGGTGAGTATACCAATATTTAAAAAAAATCTCTAAGAGAAACTCTAGCACCTCATTGATAAATTGCTCCAACAGCTCGTGTTTGAAGAACAAAAATATTTTGAAGATCTGCAGCTTTGCCCCACAGCAGAATGCCGTAGGGCATAACGCTATGAAAATAACTAAAATAGACTAACCGCGCTGTATCAACGTCAGTATATTGTCTTACTTTCCTGACGGCGTAGGCGGCCTACTGAGCCTTCCCGCTAGGCTTGATATATGTGAACCCCACTAAGTTTGGCATCAACTGTTATACCTAGAAAAACTGCCGAGTCTACAGTTTCAAATTCCTCATTATCTACGACGATGTTCGGGTTTAGATTCCTAACATTCGGTAAGGCGAACTTCATACATTTCGTTTTCTTGGCATTGAGAACTAGGTTATTTGTGGTATACCAATCCGTAACCATTGCGAGTGCACTGTTTACGTCGTCAAAATCTTGTCTATTCCCATCTACTTTAAAGATAAGAGAGGTACCATCAGCAAACAGTACAATGTCACAGATACCCTTTAAATAGAATGGTAAGTCATTAATACACACTAAGAACAAGAATGGACCCAGTATTGAGCCTTGAGGTACACCTAACTGAACTGGTAGCCCGGAGGATTTTACACCACAAACATCTACACATTGGTGAATATTTTGCAAATAAGAATTTATTACGTTGAGTGCTTTGTTTTGAACACCGTAATGACGCAGTTTACGAAAGTGTGTCATGAAATCAAAGGCTTTGGAGAGATCACAGAAAACTCCAATAGCATTTTGCGAGTTCTCCCATGCGTCAAAAATGTGTATTAGCAGTCTTAGCACGTGTCACCGATTTGTCGACGGAAGAATAGACATGACTATTAACTAAATGATGTACAATAGGAGAAGATAGCTATGTTTTTCTATTAATTATCACAGTTCTAAATGAATTATGATTTTGTAGATAATCGTATATATTTTGTGGCCGTCGAGTTGAAAGTTTGTTGTCAGTATGATTTTGACAGTTTGGGAAGAAATATTCTTCGGAATTAGTCTACAGTTTTATGGACCTAGACAAAGATCGTTGGAAACGAAAGACAAAATTACAGATTGTAGAAGGATATCTACGGTGGGATGTCAAAAATGGAGAAACGAAATGTGACTTTGTATAGAAAAAGCACTGTCTATTCTTCGTAGAACTAGAACGCGTCATGCTAAGCCTGATGCAGAGTAGAGATGTTGAATATAACCATCACCCATTAAAATTTAGTAATATTTAAAATTAACTATGATATTCGATAAACAAAATTAACATTATCGAATAAAAACATCATTTCAACTTCTTAAAAATATTCATTCCGTTACGTGCATTAAATTTTATGCTACATATCTCTCTTACGATAAAACACATTTACTGTTGGGGATATTTTATTCTAAACAAACGCAAGTGATATTTTTAACAAATATTTAGGTCGGTTAATGGTTG
Source organism: Polymixis lichenea (assembly GCA_949091785.1). Lineage (NCBI taxonomy): Eukaryota > Metazoa > Arthropoda > Insecta > Lepidoptera > Noctuidae > Polymixis > Polymixis lichenea. The sequence goes on along the minus strand of OX420951.1, from coordinate 22,727,233 downwards.
GTTGATGGAATAGGTTAGTTTTGTTTTGTTATTCGACTAACAAAGCCGTGTCGTCGCGTTGTATTTCGAATATTTAACCAAAATAAATGCTAGTCAGCCCAATGCTTGTTCAATTATGAAGGAAAGTTGATTGAGTTTAACTTAACAATTTCAACATGCATTAGTACAATATTCAACCATTAACCATGTTGCAGTTAACTACTTCAATAAAAATATGAACTAATATTTTCAACATATAAATTTATCGATATTTTTTTTTTAACCACTATCTAATAACCAATAAACAATTTCAACCAATATTCTCATCTCTAATGCAGGGCAACACCCGCATCGGTAGTCGAACGACCTTTTGTAAAACCATATTCTTCATCTTCAAGGAGGCTATTTAGGTAAAATGTCTTAACAACTTGAGTATCAGCTTTTCATTGAATTCCGTTGAATGTCTATTTCATGACAAAATCATTCAATCGAATTATATGAATTTAAGAGGGTTGTATTGATGATTTAAATTATTATAAATAATATTTTTAGGGTCGCGAATAATATTTTGTTCAATATAAACTTGGCACTAACCTGCTAATTGCAATAACCGTAAGAAAAATTGAATTTGTCGGGATAACAAATTGAGCACAAACCAATAAATTAGCTTTCACCTTATGTCGTAACATATTAATTAGTGTAAACGAAAATGTGTGAAACTTAACTAGTATAAACGGAAATGGTGTCAAACTTACTAGTGTAAACGGAAATGGTGTCAAACTTAACTAGTGTAAACGAAAATGGTGCCAAACTTAACTAGTGTAAACGGAAATGGTGTCAAAATTAACTAGTGTAATCGGAAATGTGTGAAACTTAACTAGTGTAAACGGAAATGGTGCCAAACCTACCAAGACCAAAGTAGGACATAATAACTAGCAATAGGAATTGCATAAACATTTCACAATTTAGGAAGAATGTAAATAAGTAAAGTTGCTGTCCCTCAGGTGGCCGGGGTTTCTGCAATTTTCTTACCTTAAGAAAATTGCAGAAGCCCCGGCCACCCCATCAGGGTCCCTGCCAAGGAAGTAATAAAAGTTATTCGGTGTATGAGTAGGGGGTCTTGTCTATGATTTAGTTACTATGCATTTCACATTTATACTTACCGCCAGATTTTTTTAAGACAATAGTAGTGCCAGTGATAAAAACAAAATGGGTAACTTAAATGACAAAAGCAATTATAGACCGATATCATTGGCAACACTCATGGCAAAAGTCCTGGATACGCTAATTGATAACGCTTACGCTAGGTAAATACATATTACTTCTACATAATAGGCAGTTTGGGTTTAGACCAGGGGGTCTAAAAAGGCCACTTTGGCAGAACCATAATATGATCATATTATGAATCATATTTAAAATTGTGAAATTGTCACAAACTGACAATTCGTAATATTATCTGCGTTGACAGCACGCAATTTATCTATTTGACAGTGTTGTATGGAAATTCGTAAAATGGTCACCAAATGATGAATTGATTTATTAAAGTAAAATGTCAAATAGCAGAATCTTAGGGGAATTCAGGAAATGAATCGCTTTTAGGGGAATTGCTTAATGTGGCCTTTTTAGACCCGTAGGTCTGTCCACCGTCAGATATTATGTGGACAGAAAGACACCGGTCTATGTCTGTTTCGTATACTTGAGCAGGGCTTTCGACATGGTTTGTTCTGATGTCCTATGGATACGTGATGCCAATGTGTCTAAGGAGTTATGTTCTGTTCTCGAGTAGGTATTGGTACAATTGGGAGATTAACCATGTAAAAATGGAACGGGTCTCTCTCGCACCCATATAGTTTAAGATGCGTGGTGAGACAGGGGGGTATATTTTCTCCACTTCTGTTGAACTTCAAATCTTCAAATCAGGAGGCCAGTCGGATGCAATGTTATTGGAGTCTGTCAAAATAACATCAGCTATGAGGGTGACAAGATACTACTGGCTCCATGTATAAAGGTTCTCAGAGAACTGTTGCATATGCTTGCAGTATAACGTAAAAAAGAGCAAGTTTTTGGTTTTTGCTCCTAGAGGCAGGAGATTACTCCACGTGTCATGTAAACTTTGATGAAAGTTAAATAATGATTAGCGTCTCGTCAACCATATATTTTTGACGTTTAATAGGTTTCCTAATTTTAGCAACGTTTTTCAAATTGCAGCCTTTTGGTATTAAGATATCGAGTTTAACTGCAGAATGACAAACTTTCGGACTCGGTAAATCTAGAAGAGTACCTTTTCGTACTAAGGAATCCTTAAAACGCAACGAAGGCATTTGTAAACACGCTCACCGTTGAACCCGCCGACGGCGTACACCTTGCCGCCCACCACGCCCAGGCCCGCGCGGCAGCGCCGCGTCAGCAGCTCGGCGCCGGGCCGCCAGCGCACCGCGTCCAGTGCGCACGTCTCCACGTCGCGCACGGCCTTGGGCGCCTGGCCGCCCACCACCAGGAGCACGCGCGGCGCGCGCGGCGGCTGGCGCGGGCGCGCGCGTGCGCAGGCCGCCGCGCAGGCCGCGCGCCGCTCGGGCCGCATGAGGTGGTAAGACAGCGCCTCGATGACCAGGTCCTTGACGCGTAGGCCGGCGCTGCACAGCGGCTCGGCATTGGCGCGCGCCACCAGCGCGTCCTGCGCCAGCAGCGGCAGGCGCACGTGCTCCAGCAGCGCGCCCAGGTGCGGCGCGCGCGCGCCCGGCGCCTGCTGCAGCCAGCGCAGCACGGCGTCCAGCACGGCCTCCTCACTGGGTACCTGTGGGCGGGACAGTTAGCGGCGCAAGCAACCGACGCATGCGGCGCGCGCGCCCGGCGCCTGCTGCAGCCAGCGCAGCACGGCGTCCAGCACGGCCTCCTCACTGGGTACCTGTGGGCGGGACAGTTAGCGGCGCAAGCAACCGACGCATGCGGCGCGCGCGCCCGGCGCCTGCTGCAGCCAGCGCAGCACGGCGTCCAGCACGGCCTCCTCACTGGGTACCTGTGGGCGGGACAGTTAGCGGCGCAAGCAACCGACGCATGCGGCGCGCGCGCCCGGCGCCTGCTGCAGCCAGCGCAGCACGGCGTCCAGCACGGCCTCCTCACTGGGTACCTGTGGGCGGGACAGTTAGCGGCGCAAGCAACCGACGCATGCGGCGCGCGCGCCCGGCGCCTGCTGCAGCCAGCGCAGCACGGCGTCCAGCACGGCCTCCTCACTGGGCACCTGCGGGCGGGGCGGTCAGTCGGCGCAAGCAGGCGGCGCGGCGCCGTGCGACACTCACCGTGAGCCGGTCGTTGTCCAGCAGCTGCGCCAGCGTGCTCGCCTCCAGCGCCAGGAACTCCTCCGTGTCCAGCACCTGCGGGGAGGAGGGCCGGTCGCCGCATGTCAGGTGCGTACTTCATACTATTTATGTCAAATCTGAGTATGCGATCGCTCGACGCGCTCACCTCGACGAAATGGTTCTCGATGAAGCGCGAGGCAGCGGTGCTGAGGTCGGCGCAAGCGTGCAACTCGGCGAAGGCGCGGATGCCGAGCGCGTTGTCGGGCGACAGCGCGCCGGCCAGGAACACGCAGCACGCCGCGCGCACGCCGCCCACCGCCAGCAGTGACGCCGCCGACAGCAGGCTCTAACACACGACACATGACACGTATGTACCAGGAACGCATGACACGTCACATCACAAATAAATAAATATCTGAATACTAGTGTAGTGGGGAGCGTCTGTGTGTACGTGTACGTCGATTCGATCATGTTTCTAATTGACTCGGACTACAGAGATGCCGTGAATGTCGGCAGTAAGCTGAACTACCTGCACATTGTCCTCGGTGATGACGAGCGATTCGGGAGTGTACACGTACTCGATGATAGCCTCCAGCGCGACCGGCTCCACGTTCTGAAACCAACATACAAGTTACGTGTGACTTTGTACGATAGATGGCCTCCTATAGAAATATAGAAAGCGAGAAATATATTTATTTTCCAGGTAATACAATGATATCCTTACAGAGACACGGTTGAATAACATTCTTATCGTTCACAACAGTAAAAGAGGATTTCCACCAAATGGCTCGTATCGCATCGGATCGGAACGGATTTTACAATCTTTAAACGATATTAAGGACGTATTTACAAATCTGACAAAAATAAGCAGTTTTTCGGTGCTTTTTGCGGCAAAATGATACTAAACCAAATGTAACTAATAATTGATTACTTCTTCATCCTCAAATGGGTGAAATTTGGTTTTTACCATTGTAAAAAATAATTTCCGTTACCTATTCACACAACATTGACAGTAAAGTATTGATTTTAGGAAGATTTTTCTTCTATTTAATAACTTAAATTCAATTATTTAAAAATATTTTATGTAAGCAGACATGTTCAACTCAAAACAGGTTAAAAAAGAACTATCAAAATGTAATTAATAATCTCAGCAAAAAATAAAAATCAAATCTGGTATTTTCACATATTTAGCTTCAACGCGTGAATCTTATTGAATTGAAATAAGGGTTATTTTACTGGTCGTTGTTTTGATTTATTGCACAAAAATTTGTAATGAAATATTAGTCTGCGCTCGGCCGCCGTCGTGAGTGGACACTGTGTCGGTTGTAAGCAGCAGCTCGTGGTGAAAAAGATCGCTGTACGAATACAAAGTAATTGACGTAATAAACTTGATACTTCAAGTATTTTATACGGACTACGAACAACCAAGGATCCGGATCATAAATTCATATTATCATTTTATTATGGATTTGATGGAGTGACCTGAAGGTGTACTTCGAAGACTGCTATTGGAACTAATAGACGAGTAGAGCTAGATGTGCCGAGTTTGGGCTCGTTTTGTTAGTTACGTTGAGATCTTACGTCCGGACGATGGTAGACCTGAAGGTGTACTTTGAAGACTGCTATCGGAACTAATAAACTGATAGAGCTACCTGATAAGAATGTTTTTAGTTTATTTAGCTCTTAGGGGCCATCCATCAATTACGTCACACAAGTTTTATCGTTTTCTGACCCTCCCGTTCTTGTCACAGGTCACACTTGTAAAACCCCTCCCTATTGTGTGACGTCACATATTTTGCATTTTTTTTATTTAGAAGTAAGAGTAGGTAAGTAGAGTTTTAGTATTTTAGGTTTTAATATGTGACGTCACAAAGCTTTTGACACCCCTTGGCCCTTGTCACACAATGTCACGTGTCCGTTTCAATGGCGCGGCCACGGCGTAATTTTATAAAGAATTCTACCAAGATTTTGTAAAAAATTGTAAAAGTTGATTCCCAAAACCATAAATTTGTCAAAGTTATGGTTAAAAAGTTATAAGGGTTTGAACGTGGCCGCGCCATTGAAACGGTGAAAAACACGATATCGCCGATATCTCGCTAAAAAAACATCGCAGAAGTCTGAAGGTTTTTGTAAAACCTAGATTTAAATTTGTCGAAATCAGTCGTGATTATCTATCGAACAAAGTAAGTAGTAGCGAGTTTTTTATTTTGTAAACAACAACTTATTAATATGTAGAACTACCGATAATAGGTAAAAAAAACAATTATTTCGTTTTATAAAACCTTAAAATACGTTATAAATTTTTCGTTAGGGTGACCATAGCTTATTGCTTGCAGAAAACTTTCCACCTATTAGAAATTATATCTCAAGGATTCTAAATTAAATTAAATGAAACGATTAGATATAAAAATATAATAGGTTTATTTCTTTAAAAATCACATTAATCAGAGATTGTCTACTTACACTAAGCTATATGTTTCTTTTAAAATTACAAATGACAGATTATTTACTTTATAAAAGAAATAATTGTTTTTTTTTTGTACCTATTATCGGTAGTTCTACATATTAACAGTTGTTGTTTACAAAAAAAAAATTCGCTACTACTTACTTTGTTCGATAGATAATCACGACTTATTTTGTGATGTATTTTCACTAATTTCGACAAATTCAAATCTAGGTTTTACAAAAAACTTCAGACCTGTGCGATGCTTTATCACCGATATATCGGCGATAACGTGATTTTCACCGTTTCGATGGCGCGGCCATGGGGTTTTAGCCTTACAGCTCCTGAAATATAAACCTAGGATTTTTCCTTTTATTTTTACTAATTTTTTTTTTCACAAAACTAGAAATATACTACTACGGGAACATTCTTCACATTGTCATAATAATATAATGAAAACAAAGAATTGATTTAAAAAATAGTTCTGTTCATTTTTATCATTTACTAGCTCCTAGCCCGGCTTCCTAAATGCGTAACACACTTGAAATGACAATCCATTCCAATCCCAACAATATCCATTGCATTATTTTTGTTGGCGTGCAAACTATTATTTTAAACATTTATGAAGCAATGAATATTGTATAAGTATATTGGCACAGTGTGGGTGACAAATAAACGCATTTTCTTTCTTCTTTCTTCGCTCTCTTGTTTTCAAGAACCCACTTGCATATGAAACCATAACAAATTTATTATAATTATGAAATACTAAATAAAACAAATAACATATTATAAGCTTATGTTTTTAATTATTTATTTTCAAACAGCTTGTCGCGCAAATTGTAAATACATAGGTACTTTTGCAAGTACTTGCTTACCTACCAATCAGTGTGCAATAAAATAAAATAAATGGTACCTATATACTTTTATGAACACATCACGTTACAAACTTTTTGAAAAAAATCAACGTCAACAGCTACTAAGCGCCTGCATAAAACATTGTTAGCAATTATTCTGAGACGAAAAGACGTAATTAATTGATGTACAGGCGTTTTAATGGCTTTTAACCGACTTCCAAAAGGAGGAGGTTCTCAACTCGTCGGAACCGTTTTTTTTTTTTTTTTATTTATGTTTCCCGATTATTCGAAGATGGCTGGACCGATTTGGATATTTTTTTGTTCGAAAGGGTATACTTCCCAGGTGGTCCCATGATCATCAAGTCAGGATCTGATGATGGGATCCTGGAGAAATAGAGAGAACTCTTCAAATTTTATAGGCACACTTGAAGCAATTTGTGTAGTTTTTGGAAGATTACTTTCTCGGAGTGGTTCCATTTCAATTTGGTGAAGATCTGATAAAGAACTTCGGAGATAGGCAACGGAACTCCTCAATAAATGATAGCAAATGGACAGGGATTGCTGAAATCTCATGTCTGTCAATTGTTTACACCAGTTAATAACATAACATCACGCCGGTACGCTGTGAAGGGGTAAGCACATGTGAACCACTAAAAAGTGAAAAATAAAAAACTTTTTTCAAAAAAATAAACAACCGACTTTCAAAAAAACACTAAAAAGTGAAAAATAACTTTAATTTCGGAAGGCGGTGACAAAAAATTAAAATACATATCCAAAGTCACCGACTTCCGAAATTAAAGTTATTTTTCACTTTTTAGTGTTTTTTTGAAAGTCGGTTGTTTATTTTTTTGAAAAAAGTTTTATTAATAACTTTTTATAGGAGCTTCTTAAAGTTGTGTAAAAAATATATGTTAAGGTAGAAAATAGGTAGTAAATATTTACATTAACAACGCGGTTAATACAACGCACAGTGTTTTATGAAGCCCGATTTTCGGACATCCCATTTTTATTGATAAAGGTGACAGAAATAATCATTTAAATGCAAGATTTCGTATCCCCATTTAGCTACCAAGTCTAGTTTTTGAGTTATATTTTTTTGAAAATCGTTCAATTTCTATCTCGATATTTAGAAAACCAAAATATTACATTTAAACTAAGCATATACGAAATAATAATGTCAGGCACTTTGATGGCGTATCTTATGCCGAGTATTTTAGTGCACAAATGAACCTCGTAACTTTGTTAGATCCAGATATATACGAGTTTTTCGGTTTTTAGTTTTTCTTAATTTTCTCGAAAATTCCACCAAATCGGGAAAATTATTTATACTGAAATGATTTCGATAACTTTTCCAACACACCATATAAATTTCACATCCCAATTCCATGGAACTTGGACACCAGAACGATTTTAAGTTTGATCCGGATTTTACGTCGTCAGGGTTGTCAAAAAGTCAGATAATTATTTATATTCGGACTTTATATAACTTTGCCAAAAAATATATCTATCTGGTAGTAAAATCGGTGGTTTAGATTATCTGACGTGAAGACGCCAGGATACCAGTTTGGTATCTAAATAAAATATTATTCATCGATGTACATTAAAAGGCAAAGTCAGGCATTTTGTGTTATTTAAGTATTTTTGTAGTACGTACTAAAGCCATGCAAAATACACGTATGCAATTGCAAGAACATAAGCTGGGAGTACCTCCACGCGGTGAAGGCGGTAACAGTTTCTACTAGCTAAAACTCCCATAAATGTTTATAACTTGACCTCCGGCTATGCCTTCGGGCTTATGTTGTTTTCGTTGTCTATTGCGTACATCTGTTTAGTGGCACGGTAGCCTACCCGGTAACGCAGGGGAGCAGCCACCTAATATTTTACTCTATAGTAAGCGGAATTTGTTAGTAATCCATGGAGCCGGTCACGACCCATGAGACTACTTTACCTCAGCAGAACCTGACCCGCTCAGACCCGCGGGCCCCGACCAGAGGACTCTTTAATGCCAGGGGGGCATGAGGATCCCAATCCACATGCTGGTCAGCAAGTGGCCACTTTGACAAGCGAAGCTATGGATAGCACCGAAGCCGGTGCTCTTCAGCCTCCAGAATTAGCAGCAAAGACACAGGACGTTGAAAATCAGCCCTCACAAAAATTATTAACAAGATTAACGTTTTTAATTTATTTACGAATACATTCAAAGACACCTCAATATCTGAACTAGTAAATAATTCTTTTCACTATTTTGGGGAGAGCTACGATATCTCCCACACTAAGGAAGAATTTGACCTTGTTCTTGCTACATTTTTAAGCAAAAGTAAAAGCATGTACAAAAAAATGTCATTATACAATTAAACATTTCGCAAAAAGACTGGTTAAGCCAAATAATGATTACCGGGCAGCTGAAGGTGGCTGAAGATTCATCATTGTCACCTAAAAGTAGTACATTCGCGAACTTAAGTAAGCGGCAGCAATTAAGAAGCCGTCGAAGGCTCCAAACGCAACTACAGGAAGAGCCTTTAATAAAAAAAAGTGAAATCTTTAACTGCATCACTGTCAATTGAAGGTGTTTCTATACAACCATATACGGCCAAATTCTGGCACCACTAATGACGGGAATACTGCGCGAATCGCTTTCTCCGACAAGAATCGTCAAATTTTATCAGAAATTCTTGACCTCGAGAAGTGGCTACTGGACGACTTACACGTTATTTTAACTGTTATGTCCAGTGGGCTACCAATCGATGGTAATAAATTTGACAATATTTGTAAACAAATCGCCTACAAATATGTAAAAAATTACGACTGGCATCCGATGACAATAACTGTACATAAAATATTGGTGCGTGGGGCTGCAATAATTAATTCAACGTCGCTTCCCATTGCAAAGCTCTCAAAGCAGGCGTCGGAATCCAGAAATAAGTTTTGGAGAAGCGACCGTGAGCATCACTGCCGAAAAATGCATAGGGTGAAATAAATGACTGATTTATTCCATAGGGCTTTAGAGTCATCCGATCCTGTAATATCACATGCACAGCTGCTCCAAAGACAAAAAAAGCAATGTAAAATTCCTTTGTCTACAGTCGCAATTACATTGCTAAAACCTCTACCAGACCCGAACATGATGGAAGAGTGATGTACCAGTGTGAGTGAGTTACCAGTGCTGATGAGATTGAAAGTTATGATGCAGAAGAATGTGTGGTGCTTTGCCACGAAGAAGATTATACAGAGTGAGGTTTGACTGAAATACAATTTGATGTATATAAAATATAAAGTGAGAAGCGGAAATCGGAATCGTAGGCTACGGCTAAATTTGAAGGTTTTCGTATCGTATCAATAGCATTCAATCCTAACTTACATGCACTTCATTTGCTATTTATTTTTTAGTCTCTACTAACAAACAAACAAATGTAGTTGGTAAACCTGAAGGGGACTTGTAACTTGGTACTTTTAAAAAGCCTTGGTAGGCTGCCAGTAAACTGGTGCATGTTCTTTTTTTTCATTGTAACTACGGAACCTTTACTTTAACGAAAAATTTGATCCACAAAATAAGGATAAAAATTTGATAACCCTAACAAATATAGTTAAATTGGAACAACTTCTAAGTTCCATGGATTTGGGATGTCATAATTATGTGGTGTATTGGGGAAGTAAATAGAATTATTTCTGTATAAATAAGTTTTCCCGAAATAGCGGAATTTTCGAGAAAAAAACTCGTATAAATCTGGATCTAACAGTTGCGAGGTTTATTTTTGTGTTAAAATACTCAGCATAAGACCCGCTATCAATGTACCTAACATCATTATTTCGTATCACGCTTAGTTTAAGCGTAATTATTTTTTTTCTTAATATCCGGATGGAAAACTTACGATTTTCAAAAAAATATAACTAAAAAACTAGACTTGGTAACTCATTGGGGATACGAAATCTTGCATTCAAATGATTATTTCTGTCAGCTTTTTTAATAAAAATGGGGTGTCCGAAAATCGAGCTTCATAAAACACTGTGCAACGCTAAAACTAAAAAAAAAAAATCCTGACATCAGAATGGCTGATCACTTTATTTCTTTGATATATTTCTTACCGCAAAGCTAGCAAATATTTCATTATAGATAGTAAATAGTAGAAAATAGGTATTAAACATTGTACATGTACATATCTCGTTTGGTCCAGTCATCCTGACGGTGACAAATTCAAGAAAATGGCTACAAAAAAGCATTCAAATCAGCAATGGTAAGAATAACAACGGGCGTCCAGCAGGGATCCGACTTAGGACCTATCTTATTTATATTATTTATTAATGATTTAATTAGTTACAAGGATTCTACTTTGCCGAACATTTAAATAATAATTTTTGCTGATGACACAAATGCCATCGTAGCAGCTAATGACCCAGTAGAGCTGACAGAGAAAGCTAATGCGGCATTGCGAGCCTTTCATCTGTGGTTCACTGCGAATAAATTAATTATAAATACTACAAAAACCAAGATAATGTTATTTAGAACGACTACCCGTATCAAAGATGATATAGATATTTTACTGAATGACGTCAAAATTGGACTCATCAATGAAGTGATTTTTTTGGGTATACGGATTGATGATTTGCTGAATTGGAAACCGGAACTAAAAGCAATAGATGCCCATATATCATCTGCGTGTTACGCTTTGAGAGCTCTGGGAAGTGAAATCAATGTAGAACAATTGAAAATGGTATATTTTGCGCTAATCGAATCCAAAATTAGATATTACTTCACTGGGAAAACAGTTATGGTTATAATATTAAAAGAGCCTTCGTACAACAGAAACGCGCAATACGGACAATATACGGGATACGGACTGTATCCCCCAAACAGAAAGTTGCCGTAAACATTTCATAAAATTAGGCATACTTACAGTTCCCAGCATTTATATCCTTGTACTTTTGACTAACATGGCTAAATACATTCATCAATTTGAAACTACAGAGGAACGAGAGGTAAGAGAAGGTACCCGTAGAAAAGACCTAAAAGGTGTGATCAATCCGATGTTCAATGTTGTGAAACACAGTCCCCGATGCCAATCAGTCAAATTATTTAACAGGTTGCCTTTAGATCTGAAAAGAACGGTCCACACTAATTCCTTTAAAACAAAACTAAAACAATTCCTATTGAACAAATATCTATATACTTACCATTGAAGATTTGTAGTTCCTATCTGATTATTGTATTATTTAGAATTATTATATGACATACGTACCTAATTAGAATTAATTTTGTAATATCAAGATTGTTTGCCTCTGTATTGTGTTTCTGTGTAAATGTAATGTTAAAATGTAGATTCAGATACAAATTATAATAAATTACTAAATGACTAGAAGAAAAATTATGATTATTTTTTCTTCTTCTAATGAAATAGCCAACAACACTACGTCGACTTCAACCAAATCAAAAATTTGAACACGTCAACACGGTACGAATGAAACTATTTGACTAGGCACAGAAACTGATACGTTCGCGTACGTACAGAGCCGATCGTATTCGTCGACATCCTGCTGGACGCGATCGGCTGTCGCCGTATCCGTTCGTATCCTTTCCGATCCTATGTGATGCGAACCTTTTGGTGGAATTAAATGATTACCTACCTACAGCAATGTTAAGTCTGGTTCATGGTACTCAAAATGTACTAAAAATAAAATAGTGTACAAGAAGGCCTATGACTCGGTGCCACATACATGGCTCATGAGGGTGCTGGAGTTGTATAAAGTAGATACAACTCTGCGCACCTTCCTGATGTCATGTATGGGGCAATGGAGGACGGTTCTTCAATATCCAGAATGTCGAAATATCCAGAGGAATAGCGAGCCGATAAGGATCGAGCGAGGCATATTTCAGGGCGACAGTTTGAGTCCGCTTTGGTTCTGCCTAGCCCTGAATCCTCTAAGCACACTGCTGGAGGATTCAGGTATAGGCTATCGGCTGAGGAGAGGTGGTCAGGTTATATCTCACCTCCTCTACATGGATGACCTAAAACTCTTTGCCCCCAACAATTTACAACTGATGGAGCTACTGAAAGAAACTGAAACCTTCAGTAGCGCCATCAGGATGGATTTTAGTGTGGACAAATGTGCGGTCATGCATGTAAAGCGAGGGGGCATTGTGGAATCCGTGGGAACCCGACTCTCGGATTCCATAAACCTTCGAGCCCTCTCTGCGGCCGAAACCTATAAGTATTTGGGTATGTCGGAAGCGTTGGGCATCAATGTTACAGACATGAAGCAATCGTTGAAGGAGCGCTTCTTTGGCCACCTGAAGAAAGTACGTAATAATCTTTTATCAGGCGGGAACAAGGTGCGCGCCTTCAACGGTTGGGTCATGCCGGTTTTGATGTACTCTTTCGGCATACTCAAATGGACTCAGACCGAACTCGACGTCCTGGATAGGAGGGTCCGTACGCTGCTGACTGTATATCGAATGCATCACCCACGGTCATCGGTAATGAGACTGTATATCCCGCGAAAGTGAGGAGGTCGAGGATTCTTAAACGCTAAAACCCTCCACAATCGCGAGATATGCAGTCTCAGGGAATTTCCTAGAAGCCGACGTGGGGATGCATCGAGATGTGGTCGCGGTGGACAAGGGCCTCACCCCGCTCTCCTTGGCTAAAGAGAACTGGCGCAAGCCTGTAGTGCTTGACACTAAAGATCGCTTGGAAGTATGGCAGAGTAAGGAGCTTCACGGACGCTATTTCCGGGCCCTACATGGACCCGATGTAGACCTATTAGTGTCCGTGGCCTGGCTGCATTTCAGGGACCTTTTTGGAGAAACCGAAGGTTTTGTCTGCACAATTATGGACGAAGTTATGATGACGAACAACTACCGGAGATTTATTGTGAAAGACGGCACGGTTGACATCTGTCGGGCATGCCACCGTGCGGGTGAATCAATCAGACACATTATCTCCGGGTGTTCTCGTCTAGCCAGCGAGGAGTACTTGCATAGACACAACCTTGTAGCCAGGAATATCCACCAGCAACTTGCTCTGAAATACAGCCTTGTGGAATCAGAATTGCCGTACTACAGGTATGTGCCCGACCCAGTTCTTGAAAATGGACATGTCACACTGTACTGGGATCGATCCATCATCACTGACAGGAGTATTGTTGCCAATAAGCCTGATATAGTGGTGGTGGATCGACTAGAGCGGCGTACAATGATCGTTGATATAACGGTCCCGCATGACGAGAACCTCGTGAAAGCCGAGAAAGATAAACAAATCAAGTATCTTGACTTGGCTCGCGAGGTTGTCGACATGTGGGATGTGGACTCAGCGATCATTGTACCGATAGTCGTTACAGGCAATGGCTTGATAGCCAAGAGCCTCGACCAACACCTGAGGAGGCTCTCGTTGGGCAGCTGGGTCAAGGGCTTGATCCAGAAAGCGGTACTCCTGGACACGGCTCGCATTGTTAGGAGGTTCCTCTCTCTAGAGCCCTGACCGCCGGTAGCTTGGACCCTGTTCCCGATACCGGTGGGCTACAATTTTTTATATTTTTAAATGTTTTTATATATTTTATATTCTAATATTTAAAAATGTAATTTATGTGTATTTTATAACACATTTGCTCGTAAAGGGTCTCTTATTACACCAATTTCAATATCGTAATGTATGTCATTACGCACTTGTGCGTTATTGTAATGTAAAACGCACGGTTTATCAAGCTACTCCGTCTAAAACGAACGGTACTTTTTTAAATCTTAGCAAAGAGTTTTTATGTAAGAAAAGTGGTTAACATTTTATGAATAAAATTAACTTTGAGAGATAAAATATAAAAAATAAACATTTAATTCTTTAATTTAATTAGTTTTGACAATAAATTACAACCATTTATCTGTAACAAAAACCAAAAAATATTAATTTACTTTATTAGATAGACTGGCTGTTTTTGTTCCTTTGCCTTAAAAAAAAGCGCTGATGCGCGCGCATCGCTAATTTGTGAACAAGTAATAATCAATTTTACAAATTTTTCAAATTTTTCTAACTGCTTTAACAAGTGATTAAAGATTTACTAGTTTAAGAAACTGCGACTTTTATTTATTTCCTCGCAAATATGTTATAAAACGTCGTATGACATACGTGCGCTTTGAAAATTACAGCCTCTGCTTTCTTCTAGCCCTCGCCTACGGCTCGGGCTAGCAATATCGCCTCGGCTGTAATTTTCAACTTACCGCACTTATATCATAATGTACGTGAACGTGTGTGTGTGTATGTGATAAAGGAAATAGTAATGTGAGGCATCACCTTAGGGTGATGCAGAGACAAAACATGGCAAGTGCAACATAAGGGATCGGCAACTCGAAAAAGAATACATATTAATTCCTCCATTCATTTTAATCTTATTGGTGATTGAAATTTAAATGAATTAGGGTCGAACTTCAACCACTGGGCGAATACCTGTTTATTTAATCACGCCTGCATGCAGCGATCGGAAGCTACCTGTATGGTGATGGTGGGCTGCGTGCTCTCGTCGAACTGCGTGAACATGGCGTGGAAGTAGGGCGAGGCGGCCGCCAGCACGGCGCGGTGCGCGGGCAGTGCGGCGGAGGGCGACAGGTCGGGCGCGGCGCGCGCGTGCAGGCGCACGTCGCACAGCACGGCGTCGCGCCGCAGCCGCGCCAGCGCCGCCAGCAGGCGCGCGGGGTGCGCGGCGTGCGCGTCCGGGCCCGCGCCGCCACCCGGCGGCCGCTGAGAGGACTCGTCCAGCGACGACTGCGACGCACAGCGCACCATCATGCTGCGAAGTGCACACGCCCACACCCACGCTTACTGTCCATACTAAAGACTACACGATTATACAATATTGCTATCTATAGTTCGACTTATATTTGTATTCAGTAACTTGACAGGTGAAGGGTTACCAGATTTTGACAAAAAAAAGATAGTGAGGTGGTGTAAGAACGAACGAAATTGAATGAACGAGAGATGGGCCGACTATGACTGGCCGACTAGTCGGCCAAGCCGATCATTGCTTTCGGTTGAATTAGGGTGACATCGGTGTCGGGAGGACACGGCGTGGCACACGCTGGCAGAGTGTGCCGCTTGGGAGGAGCCGCGCCGTGCCCTCATCTCAGGAGTCGGCAGTGACCTGTCGCTGCCGGCCGTTGTCGACTCGATGGTCGGCAGCGAGGAGTCCTGGGACGCGGTGGTTTCCTTCTGCGAAACAGTCATGTCGCAGAAGGAGGCTGCGGAGAGGGAGCGGGAGATTGCTTCCGCTAACCCGATCCGCAGCAGACGCACCGGGCGTCGGCGGAGGGCGGACAACGCCCTCTACCAGCCCCCCTAAATGGGTCCAGGGGCGACAGATCCGGGGAAATCTGTCGCCCTCTACTTGTTAGGACCCGAGATGGCGGCGCGTAGTGTACCACGCGCGCCTCTCTATGACGTAAGGGGGGAGTTTAACACCTCACTCCCCCCTATCGCGAGGTGGCCCGCAGAGGCGGGCCGGCACTAGCCGGGGATCGCGAAAGTCACTAGTTCCCGTGATCCCCGGTGCAAGTGAGAGACGGAACACCGGGGTGGTTTTAGTCAGTAAGAGTCTGACAGACCCCTCCGCCCTCCCCGGGGTGGAGGACATCCATGAGGATTTCTCCCCGTAATCAAAAAAAAAAGGGTGACATCGGTAATGTTCGTGACTACACTTTCGGGTCGTAGATGGCGTGCGTGGCGCCCGGCGACCAGGCGGAATTGTCGGGACATGTTTTTGTTTACTTTGCATTTATTCTTTCACTGTTTACTGCGAGCCGACGTTTCTTCCTATCCTAATTTTCTATCATATTCTAGATTGTACTGAAAGTAAACTGTAAAACTGATTCTTTAATAAAAATAATAACAGTAAAGATTTTAATTTCATTTCAATCCTGTCTTTTACATTTTGAAGCATTTTATACGAGTAAAACATGGGCCAACTAATCGCCGAATACAAATATGGCCGACTAGCCGGTACATCACTAGAATTAACTTGTAATAATGTACTTACAAGCAAAAATTTTATTTAGAATTTAATAACTTGTCTTCAAAACATGACATGCACGGTAAAGCACAATATGCATGTTAAATTCATGACATGCAATGTAAGGTAATTTAAAATGAAACAACTTAGAGACGAGTATTTAGAAATGTGAAAGTTTGTATGTTTGGATATTTAGAAGTTTGGATGTTAGTTACTCAATCACGCAAATACAGCCGAACGGATGGCGGTGAAGTTTGGCACACAGATAGTTTATAACCTAGATCAACACATAGGATACTTTTATCCCGGTAGTACGTTCCCGTGGCATAATTTGAGAGCTGCATGCGGGCGACGCCGCTAGCAACAGCTAATTTAATATAAAGGTATCAGTGATGTTGTCAACAACATGGTCCATACGATACATATCATCTTCTACTTTTAATGCGTAAGATACGCAAGCACTCCATGACGTAACTTCTTTCATCACAAAATATTTATTATTTTTTGCGACATGCCCCCTTAACCTGTGTTCATACTAATTCTTTTGGGTTGAGTTTACAAATGGTTTAATTTAAAATAAAACCATTTTTATCATTCGTTCTTTACGCAAAACGTTCGCTACCCCAAAACTATTAGTGTTAGTATAGCAACATTATTTCCCTTTGAACTGTCAAGTTACTGAGGCCCTAGTGTGAGTTTCATTTAACCATCTACACCAAACGCAGTGAGCGGGTTTGGCGCTCCGATTGGTCCGTCACCAATCCAGGGCAAATCGGAACGCCGAACGCGCTCACTGTGTTTGGTGTAGATGGTTAAATGAAACTCACACTAGAGCCTCTGAATACAAATAAAAGTCGAACTATAACTTAAATTTTTACCCGACTACGGCAAAGCCTTATGGAAGGGTTATGTTTTTAGCACTCTGTTTACGTTTGTATTTACATATGTTCCACCGTAGCGTCTGAACCTCTCCTATGAGTTTAATGAATGAGGTGTCAATCGATTCGTTATTTTGGTCCGGCGGAGTTATTGCGTAACACACATAAAAATTGATAATTGATAGCATTTCCTTTCATTTTGACATTTTTGACAGTTCGGCCACGTTCATTACGTTATTTGCGTCACTGAGCAGACGAGTTTATTAAACCTATGAAGTGGAAATATCCTTTTAAACTCTCGGATTGTGCTTGAAACAGTGTTACGCAATTAGGGCGAGGGTGATATAGGCAACATTATAAATGAACAAAATCAATATATTATGACGGATGTTACAACTTACATCCAAAAAACTGGCCTTTGTCTTTTTTTATTGCTCTCATATTGAGTGAGATGTAATCAAATGAAATCATTTTTGATTTGTGTAAGAAATGTATTCACTACCTGTGTCATAGGTTGCTATGTCAGACTGGAAGCCGACCCCAACATAGTCGGGAAAAGGCAGACAGTTGATGAGGTTGCTATGTTGTGCCAAGAGGCGTACAAATATGGTTGCATGCCAGATAAAATATTGACCATGCGAGAGGTAAACATAAATTATTTGGCAGTTATGTCAAAATTAATAGAATGATGATAAATAAATAAAAATTTAAATGTGTGGATATATGGAATAATTTCCACAGTCAATGCATAAATAAATAATCATAAATTACAATTAGTCACAATATTCAATAAAAAATTGTTTCTACAGTCATATACATAAGTCTGCATTAATTTATCATTTACAAATTCATCAGTCGTATAATAACATTTTTCAATTAACAACGGTTAAAAAAAAAATGAATTGCCTAACATCCAAATTTTTTAAGACATCTGATAATTTATTGTAAATGCGCAGTGCCATGCCTAAAGCTCTTTTTCTCACTAAGGCAGTCCTTACAACGTTGATTGCTTAAACATTTTGCCTATTGGCAGCAAATTGCAACATCATGTAACATTCATCTTAAGAAGTATATCCTGAACCTCGCCTGCGTGGATGTCGAAAATGATCACATGGCACAAAAACGAGACGACAACGAGACAACTACAACAACAACTACTAACGAGACAAAAAGTAGCCTATGTTACTGCTTATAACATCAGCTATCTGCCAGTTGAAGTCCCATCAAAAGTAGTCCAGCAGTTACTCGGAACAAACAGACGCACAGACACCAAAAAAATTGTTTCTTTGATAGAAATTCCATTAATACTTTCATAAGCATTTATTAAAAAGCTGCTATTTTGATATTACAGTATTATTATGTATATAACGGGATATCGGGAAGGCCGGGCTGTTGCATCTGATTGCTGATTCGTGACCTCGTCAGCACGGGAATCCATAGTGGGCGCTAAACTTCAGGAAACGTTGAAATAAATACGCTGTAGCGTTGACTGTTCACTATTTTAATTTTACAGACACTTAAATGACTTAAACAATTAAGGATTGCAGCAATAATTAACGATTTAGAGCCAATGGGTTTGCGTGTGACCATCACGTGCAACGGCCGTCAACAACTCAAATGAATAAACACGACGTCGCCCGCCATGACAGACGCAACTCCATTCGGTGTTACCCGCTCTTAATTAAAATTACCATTTAGTTGAATTCAAATCGATTAATCGTTGAAATAACAGAATAAATTACAACTCTCGAAGTTAACTGATTTTCATTATTTAATAATGTCACGCGCCGTTACGGCCGTCCTGCATCTTCACACGTCCTCGGGTGAACAGTTTATCTCATCAGTCATCATCTGTGGACAATCGTAAAAGAACTCAAGTAAACAACTTAACGTTCGGTCATTCTGACCATTTTTAATCAAACACCACCATATCACAAAGAGCGATCACAGTTATCGGATAACACAAAACAATTACCAGATTACCACACAGGTTAGTACCACACAGGCTGGGGCCACATAGGCTAGTGCCGCAAAGGGTATTGCCACACTATATTGCCACACAGGCTATTGCCACACGGACTATTGCCACACAGGGTATTGCCGCAAGGGCTATTGCCACACAGGATATTGCCAGTATTGCCACACAGGCTGATGCCACACAGGCTAGTGCTATACAGGCTAGTGCCACACAGGCCAGTGAAGTGCCACACAGGCTAGTCAAGTGCCACACAGGCTAGTCAAGTGCCACACAGGCCAGTCAAGTGCCACACAGGCCAGTCTAATGCCACACAGGCTTGTCCAATGCCACACAAGCTAGTCAGTGCCATGCAGACTAGTCAAGTGCCACACAGGCCAATCAAATGCCACACAGGCTAGTCCAATGCCACACAGGCCAGTCCAATGCCACACAGGCCAGTCCAATGCTACACAGGCTATTCAGTGCCATACAGACTAGTCAAGTGCCACACAGGCCAGCCAAATGCCACACAGGCCAGTCAAATGCCACACAGGGTAGTCAAATGCCACACAGGCCAGTCAAATGCCACACAGGCTAGTCCAATGCCACACAGGCTAGTCCAATGCCACACAGGCTAGTCAGTGCCACACAGGCTAGTCAGTGCCACACAGGCCAGTCAAATGCCACACAGGCTAGTCCAATGCCACACAGGCTAGTCAGTGCCACACAGGCTAGTCAAGTGCCACACAGGCTAGTAAAGTGCCACATAGGCTAGTCAAATGCCACACGGGCTAGTCAAGTGCCACACAGGCTAGTCAAATGCCACACAGGCTAGTCCAATGCCACACAGGCTTGTCAGTGCCTTACAGGCTAGTCAAATGCCACACAGGCTAGTCAAGTGCCACACAGGCTAGTCAAATGCCACACAGGCCAGTCCAATGCCACACAGGCTTGTCAGTGCCATACAGGCTTGTCAGTGCCACACAAGCTTGTCAGTGCCACACAGGCTTGTCAGTGCCACTTACTTGCAGTGTTACTTACCATGGCCGTCATCGGCACATTCTGTCTCAATTTGATTTGTTGGGATTTCTAGTCTGCCACTTAACTCTTAATGGAACGTAGCATTCGGGCATAGCACGCACACGATCGTGCACGTACTGATACGTCCTATCAGAGTTAAGAGCACGTAACCAAAACAAAATGAAAACTTCTCACCGGATTCAATTGCTTGGTGATCAGTGGCCGGACTCACAGTGCAGGCATTCACCCGCCGCTCCACACTGCCGCTACAAACCTTGGTGTCCCCCTTCGGGCAGCGAGTGGCGGCGCGACCCGGCTCGCCGCAGCAGCAGCACGCAGGCGACGATGCTTTGCTTGGCACACCGCTGTCCCGGGCATCCCGCCGCTTGTCGGTTGCCGAAAACTGAGGTTTGAGATTAGTGCTGGTATTACGCGAGTCTTTGGAGAGGCACTCGTTTGCCATGTGGCCCAGACCGCCATAACTGCAACACCTCTTCGGCCCACATCGCTGCCTCCCAGCGTCCTGTTGGTATTGGACTTCTCTGGCATCGGCGTCTCGAGAATCAGGATTGAATTCGGGGAATGCTAGCTTTGTATCAACCGTGTTTGTGTCCTTTAAAGCACGAATTAATTCCATCATGCCACGCTGCTGCACTTCAAACAACGCCCCTCAACGGTCGGATTCATTATTTAGGTTAGTAACAATACTCTGACCTGTTTTACGTTCCTGGGAAGTTCCTGGTAATCCCACTTCTGATAACGGGAATCCATAGTGGGCGTTAAACTTCAGGAAACGTTGGAATAAATACGCTGTAGCGTTGACTGTTCACTATTTTAATTTTACAGACACTTAAATGACTTAAACAATTAAGGATTGCAGCAATAATTAACGATTTAGAGCCAATGGGTTGGCGAGTGACCATCACGTGCAACGGCCGTCAACAACTCAAATGAATAAACACGACGTCGCCCGCCATGACAGACGCAACTCCATTCGGTGCTACCCGCTCTTAATTAAAATTACCATTTAGTTGAATTCAAATCGATTAATCGTTAAAATAACAGAATAAATTACAACTCTCGAAGTTAACTGATTTTCATTATTTAATAATGTCACGCGCCGTTATATATTTATGTAGATGTTTAGATAGTTCATTGCTATCTTTAATAGATTCATTTATTTATTTAAAATTTCGTACATAACACCCTAACAGCTATGATGCGCCAATGCAATGTTAGTACTATAAACAAAACAGTTTCAAAAATATCTTACATACATTATAAAATAACAAAAATTAACATAACTTGGCTCTAAATATGTTCAATGCACTTCAGTGCTACTTCTGTGAACCTCTTCAGGCTGCACATATATCAACTGGCCGGATATATCAACCTCCCTAGAAATAATATTGACCAATCTTATGGCTCGTGACAAGGGGGCAAACTTGTTCAGGTTTGTCTTAGAGGATGGCTCCAGTAGCGTTGGCGTCGGGCGACGCGCGCCGCCGCATCCGGCCGGCGCGCGTAGCCCCAGCTCTGCCAGTAGTTCAGGGTGGTGCAGCCAACCGCGGAGCACCCGAAAGATAAAGCTACAAAGAGCGACGTCTCTACGCACAGCCAGCCTACTGTACCCTACCATCCCTATTACGAAGAGACTCGGGTACAACAGCGGAAAGAAGGAAGAGACGCCGTACTGCTTGAAATATAGAAACCGAGTGAATTTGTTCTGGATTCCTTCCACCATGACTCTGTATTTAGCCTCATGGGGCTCCAAATTATAGCACTCGTTTCAAAACGGCTCCGTACCAGCGCATTGTACAGTGGGCTGCATCAATTGGGTACCCCAGTTGTGTTAAAAATTTAACAAAACTGGGGTACCCAATTGATGCAGCCCACCGTACATGATTTGTGGCCTTCGCAGGAGACGCCCTGGGCGTCGGGAATACCAGGCTGATTCCTGGCCACTGTAGGCGCGGGCTTGCGGACGGCGAGTAATGGGTAGCTCGCTGTCCGGTAAGGACCAAGCCCGGGTCGACGGCGCGTTGTGTTCCACGCGCGCCTCAAAGAGATGTCAGCAGCAACTGATGGGGCCCGCAAGGGCCGATGCCTGCCAAGGGTGCGGGTTGTTCGAAAGAGATACCGCGGCCCTTGGCACATAGGCAACTGAGGGAACACGGGTGGGTTTTAGTCAGTAAAAGTCTGACACGCCCTCCTGCTCCACCCAGAGCGGGAGAAGTCATTTGATGATTTCCCACCCAAAAAAAAAAACCGTACATGATTTTAACCACTGCCGTAATATGAAAGTCCTTGCACTGTCTGAGGATAAACCCAAGATTACGGTAGGACTTGCCGCATATATCTAAGTTGTGCCCACGAAACATCAATTCCGGAACCATCTCCACCCCCAGGTCCCTCCCGCACATGCGTGACTCGTGACATGACCGCGGTTTCCATCTCATACTGATGCAGCAGAGGTTCCCGCGCGCGAGTATAGCTCATTATACCGCATTTAGAAATGTTAAAACCTAACTTATTATCAACACTCCACTGCACTACCCTGTCAACATCCTGTTGAAGCCGTCTACAGTCCGAAGTATTTGCTACCGACAGGAACAACTTGAGGTCGTCCGCGAATAGCAAACACTTCGCCTCCTTTACGACTTCAGGGAGATCATTGACCATCAGAATGAATCCTAGTGGATCAATATTGCTACTTGCTACCCTGACTCACCCCCGAAAACGTGAAATAAGGGTTAGAGACATATTCACCATATTCGACGTACTGCCGGCGATTACTAAGGTAGTTCGCGAAGAATTTCAGAAGGTGGGGTGTGAAACCAAATGCCGCAAACTTAGTCAACACCATATCGTTGTCGACAGTGTCAAATGCCTTCCGAAAGTCGAAGTACGCAGTGTTTACTTGTCCTCCAGCGTCAAGAACAGGCGCCAGGTATGTCATAAATTAAAACAAGATACTCCCCGTACTTCGACCCGTACGAAAACCGTGTTGTGCGTCGGTCAGGCGAGAAGTTAGTTGATCTGAAATACACTTGTGCAACACCGATTCAAACACCTTAGCACATGCCGACAGCACTGCCACCGGTCGTTAGCCACTAATATCAGTTCCCGAACCTCCCTTGGGAACTGGGATCACTCTAGTGATTTTCCATTGGTTGGAGTATTGACCTAAATTCAAAAACAAGTAAAAAATTTATAGTAATCGGTTTTCAAACACCATGCTACAGTCTTTCACTATGTAAGGGGAGATCCCGCCTGGCCCCGTCGAATGCTTAGGCTTGAGGCGACGTCGAGCTGACCAACGTGCACTCGCGCCCCGCCCGCCGCACGCTCCGCCTCAGCAGGGTCTAGCGCCGGGCGCACCTCGTTATACACTGAATGAAAATAGGAAGCCAAACATTCCGCACACTCTTCGTCACTCAGCTACTTTCCATCCTTTGAGACTCGAGTTTTGTTGCGACTAGCTGGCTTGCTTCTAACAAAATTCCAAAAAGATTTGGAATTATTTTTAATATTGTCTGTAGCCTCGACAGGTAATTGTCATACGTTAACACTCATTTATATTTAACTTGGGCTCGATAGTAAGAAAATCGTTTGTAGTCGCTACTGGAACCCGCAATTTTGAATAACTTATGATACCTCCACTTTGTTTTGATACTGCGTATTAAATCAGATGTGTACCAGGTTGGATACAGATATTTACACTTATAAACACTTCTTTTTTTGTCAGTGTGCTTTCACTAATGGCTTCATTAACTACGCTATAAAAGAAATTTAATGCCTTATCGCGATCCGAAATCTTATACAATGCCTCCCAATCAACTTAATGCAAAATAAGATAAAGTCTGGAAAAGTCACATTTGGTCAAATTCCATTTCTGTTTACGAAATATAACAGAATCCTCTTCGCTCCCAGAACACGGGTTGTGTACCATCAATTGAACATTGAATCAACCTCCAAACTTCGCTTTAGCTATCAGTAGAGGATGCTGAACATCAATATTCACTAACGGTTCACCATTAGATATGTACATAAGCCCCAAATGAGAATAACACAATTATATGCATGCAATCATGTTTCACTCTGACTGTTTTCAATAACACTAATTATAGCAGGACTCATAAAAAAATCTATTGAATTTTCTCAAACCAAACAAGTAGGTAAGTACCAATGTCAATGATCTCTTCTCTATCCCAAAAATAATTGAAAAACTAACAAGGAATAATCAAGACATCAAAGTTGATTTACGTGACTCTCTGTCTGGCAGTCTGTTCTTGTGTCCCACAGCTGTTTCACTCAGAGACTATATCAATGTTTGTAATTTGTATTTTAAGTTTTCCTATGAATACATAAAATCGAAATTTAAAAAATTCACTGAAAAGGTAACAAACAGACAGCCAGGCAGTTACTTTTGCATGCATAAATAATATTAGTATAGATGGAAGTATGAATACAGATGTCACTACTGAACCTAATGCATTAGAGAAGCTAACCTGTACCGTCCCCTGTCTCCATCACCCTCGGCTGCACTGTTGTCCCCTGATCTGCAAACATTATATTAAGTACATTCTGTGGTCTTACAAGACGGTTCCTATAGAGACATACCTAAGCTGGATGGTAAATAAATGCGTGTGTTGCAAATAATATGATTAAATGTCGTTTCAATGAGCGACACTACAAAGAGGGCGTTCAATTGTTATGATCCGGAATGCAATACGATTGCCCTTCACGGAAACTGTGGTGATGGTTTGAGGTAACGAATTGTACTCACAAGACTCTGTCGCGCTCGGAGTCGGCTTGGCCCTCCATGTCGCTCGTCTGCCCGCTCACTGCCCACTGGTCACCACTCACCAGTGTCCACCTTATACAAAGGCACGTACGCACTAACGTTCAATCACAAGTACTTAAAACTATCACTTACTCCTACTAAACCATGTCATGAAATTATAAAACAAAAGATATAATATTTTTTTGTTATATTTCCCAAATAAGTAAAGTAGTTATCTCGATTCAATCTATTGACAAACATGAATTTGCTCGGCTCGATAAAATTAAGACAATATGTCAAACTCGTAGTTCGTTCGCTGACTTCGCTGTAGGAGTGAGGCGTATTTATCGTAACAGATAAAAATAACAGATCTTTAAAAATAACAAATAACAACTGTTACTACCTGTTAATTTATCTGTTACATAAATAACAGGCCCTCAAAGACTGTTACAACGGCTGTTACTGTTATTTCAATATATCAGTCTCCAAACAGTAACAGGCTGTTACCACGGCTGTTACTTTCATACACACTCACGCACACAAAGGAAGGAAAATATCCAGGTCTCTCTCTTCCTCATTAAAGAATGACCCTTGCTAAAAAGAGACACACCTATTATTTTTATTTACTTCTCACTCTTGCTAAAGCGGTTAAACTACGCTAAAAAGAGAAGCACCTAGTATTTATAATCCGTAAAATACAGTTGATGGTCCGATAAGAACCAACATTTTCTAAAAAGTGACTCCTAAATTTAGTCGTGTTACTTATCTGCTACTGCCCAGTGACCATTACAATAAAACTTAAAAAAATGTTATATTTTTCTTTCTGGCAATTTGCCCGAATGCCTATATTATCTTTGGTTTGACGGAATTCGTCGCAAAATATTCCAGTTTTATACGATTTTCTTGATAACACAATAAAGATGGAATCAGTTTTATTGAGCGTAACTTGCCAGGTTTGAAATAAACAATATTTTAATTCCATAATAATTTTTAAAAAAAAGATGCAACCAAAAAATATTTTTGATCGTGTACGGACCCCTTTTATCTATATTGTCTTTGGTTTGAAGTTTGACGGGATTGGTCGCAAAATATTCCATGTATGTACGACTTTATTTTGATAGAATTAAAGATGCTATTCAATTGAAAGTGATTTAGCTGATTTGTTTGTTGACATTTTTTTAAATTTCTAATGTTTGAAATTTTAATCTGCTTTCTTTCTTACGAAAGGTGAATTGTAATTGTAATTTTTTCGAAAATGTTTGTCAATGTTTACGGCGTATTAGTGTTTAAATTCGATTTATGTATTAGTATAGTTTTTTAATTTAGGTTATTCGTTTTATAGTTAGCTAGTTAGTTAGTTTAGTATAAGGTGTAGGTTGTAGCAGTAATGTATTTTTTTTAAATTTGGTTTTTAGTTTGTGAATAGTAAAACGTTTGATAAACAATGGCTAATGTAAATAGAAGAGTTAGTGTTGTGTGGGACCATTTCGTGAATATAGGTGGTTACTATGCGACCTGCAATATATTTAAAGCTAAATTGTCAATCAAAAACAATTAATCTCTCCAGCCTTTGACAACTATATTGGGCTCGGCTTACAGACTAACCGGATGTCTAAAAAAAATATAAATAAACGTAAGTCTATAATTTCTCATTACCCCGTCATTCTTTCCTAATCAGTACTTCTGAAACGATTTTCGACTTATAACGAAACGAAATCAAGAAGATATTCAATTGAGGTCGTATTTATCGTCCGTACAAAAATAACAGGCTGTTATTTAATAACAGATATTTGGATCTGTTATTTTTGAGTAACAGTAACAGTGATAACAGATATCGTGTTTAACCTGTTATAACTCATCTCTACTTCGCTGTGGTTCGCTGTTGTGTCGCAGGTCGCTGTCTGTCTGTCATGCGATAAATTTCAATGTCAACTGTCTGTTCTATTTTTCTTTGTGGCAATTAGTAACGATGCATGGAATTAGTAAATACCGTATAGTTAAACTAGAATCACCGCAAAGTCAGCCTTGAAAGAGAGGCGTGTCCGCGATGTTCTATTTCTAAAAAAGTGAACATACATTTACTTGAAAGTCAGGAATGTTTTTTGACTTGATAACGTCTTAAGAATCGATGAACGCCGGCTGCACGCACGAAAAAGCATGATTCATTTTCACGTTCCACCTGAGCCGAGCGTGCAAGCGCTAGCGCCGACCAAGCGATAGAGAGGCACGATCCTGGCCTATTTTCGTTACGTTACGTTATGACGTAAAATTATCGTCCGTAAAACGACTTTACAGACAACTATTTTTGCAACACCCGTCTGTCAGTGTAATTCAAAATCATAGGCATCAAAAGAAGTTAAATTATATTCTTTTAACCGATGATCCAAATAAGTCAAGTGAAACATATCTGTGTTTCGGATCATTTCATTGATAGAGATGCAAATGTTCCAATCGCAAACGTGATACACTTTGACCACCTCTAGTCCCACTAGTTCAAAAATGGTTCAAAAACTGTCAACCATCGACATCTCGTCTAGAAACAAAAATAGTGTTGCCCTATATAAAATGTACTCTGTGGTGTTGCCACCAAACTAAGAGTAGGAACCATAGATATTAGTTTGGTTCGCCCACAGATATAGATAGACCTATAACGCTCTGGAAGGAAAACCAAGCGTGCCATTTTTACTATGACGTCACAAGCATTATTTAGTGATGGGAAAAATAAATCGATTCAAAGACGCCGCCGGCGCCGCGTGTGGCACCCGTCTCGCCCCAACCCCCGCCTACCGCCAACGCTCATGCAGCCAACAGTACGTAAAATTCAACATTTTATAAAAATCTCGAAAAGTTACAGAAACTTTTCAATAAACTAACTTCATCTTCAGTACATACATCAATACTCAGACATGCTGCTTTTGTCAATGTTTGATGCTTTTCCCTTCTACAAAGCTTTCTACCTCAAAATGAATCGAACAAATAGTACTGTACTTTGTTGGAAACCAATCATTATTCCACAATTTTATCCCGTCGCCTCAATCCATTGTTTTTTTAAATTGAGATTATGTGGAAAACTAAAAAATCACGAAACATCAAGATTTTTTACTAAAATTGTCTACCTAATAAATATAGAATACAAAAAGATCCTGTTTCCGAAATCAATTTTCGAGAATCGATTTATGTTGCATAGGATGAATCGCAAAAATTTACAGAAAAATTATAAAAGTGCTTATACTCCGAAACCGAAGCGATACTAATAGAGTGATAGTACCACTTTTTTTGATATTCATCATTTGTTAACACAGAACGTCACACCAACCGCTCCAAGTAAAAGCCGCAATGTATTACGAATATACAGCATGCTTTCGATGACCTATGTTTTTCTCAAATTTGGTATTACTGTGGGTATTAGTTTAAAAATAATTGATTTTAAAATTAATTACGCTTAATATTAATCATAAAATTACTTACCGTTGGAAAGAAACGTTAAGTTTCTTTTTTCTGCGCACATTTGTGCAGTTTTTACAATTTATCACAGCGTAATTAGGCATTATTGATTTTTTGACTGACATCCAACTAGCGAGGCGCATCGATGCAGACTCAGCGCGACAGTGGCCACTAGCGATGGGCGTTGAATCAACGAACTCCGCTAGGAGTAATAGTGTTCTGTGCAACGAACTAGTTGAATCAACCGTTGACCTCTTGTCAACTTAATAATGTTAACTGTTTATGAATCAACTAGTTGAATTTGTCAACGACGTTTATAAATATAACTCGTTTAATAACCAACTAAACTAAATTTACAAACGTACCTAAAGAACTGAGCAAAAAACTTACGTTGAAAATACCATCATAGATTCCGAGCGACGGTCATGTCGTAGAATTTGAACTCTATTAGTAACGTCCACAAGAGTTGATTTTTAACCGACTTCCAAAAGGAGGAGGTTCTCAATTCGTCGAAACCTTTTTTTTTTAATATTGCTTTTAAGAAAAGTATGCCAATATAGTGAACGTGCACGAACTATAGATGGCAGCACAAATCGATACGAGAGCCACGGTGTGGTCAAAAAAAGAAACTGTTTAGACCTGTCATCGTGTTGCCGCCAATGTGTGTTATGTTAATGTTTACATTATATTTATATCGTTTCTAATTATTAAAATGATAAAATATGGGTTCCAGCCGATTAATAATTATCGTCAGCGTGGTCTAAATTAGTATGTCCAAAGGCCAAACATTCTTCAGAGTCCGGGCATGTCTCAGATGTAGAAGAAACAGTTACGAATCCTAAAAATGCAGTAATATGACTGTGTTGCATTCCAACAAAACAGGTATTATGTGTGAATAAAACAAACAGTGTTGCTAGGTGAAGATGCTGATGTAAATCTGCCTTTATATTGATATCTATGGTTTAACTTACGAATTATCCATGGTTTTATACCTGTCTCTTTCTCTCACCTGCATCAACTTCTAAAGGCTACTGCTGACCTGATACTGCTTGGTGGGGCATCAATATTAGCATCTTTAAAAATACTACGAATCCAACCTGCAATCATTGTTCTTGATGCAGGTTTTAATTTCCCTTCGTGCGGTGTTCCACAGGGTTCGGTCGTGGGACCACTCCTGTGGAACATCGGGTACGACTGGGTGCTGAGAGGCGAGCTCCAGCCGAGCGTGAACTTGACGTGTTACGCGGATGACACGCTGGTCACGGCCCGGGGAAGCTCGTACAGGGAGGCAGCGTTGCTGGCGACGGCTGTGGTGTCACAAGCCGTGACCCGCATACGGTGCCTAGGCCTGGAGGTGGCCCTCAACAAGTCGGAGGCCATGTCTTTCATGGCCCCCAAAAACTTGGGCGCGGCTGGGGCGCTGTCAACGCTGCTTCCCAATATGGGGGGCCCGAGCGCCGCCTGTAGGCGGCTCTACGTGGGGATCGTGCGATCGATGGCCCTGTATGGGGCCCCGATCTGGGCGCCTGACCTGACGGCCGGCAGCATCGCTGTCCTGCGAAGGCCACAGCGAGCGATGGCCGCGAAGCGAAACATGGAGAATAATAGTTTTATAAGCTAACTTGTCTTCTAAAAACAATTTTGCCAAAAATTTAGCAACCTGCTGGCACTCAGGAGATTTTGGATTAATTTTATTGGTATCACACCACAATAACCATCTTTTAATAGGTGCACTATATGTTGTTAAAGTAGATGTTCGCCAGCTACTTTTTAACAAATTCTGTTCCTCTATGGACCAGTGAGCAACTTGATCGGCCCACCCCCAATTTTCCAGGCAAGAAGAGTCAACTTGTCCACTTGTGCTGGGCAATTGCCTGTCGTTCGATCTATTAAGACTTCCGTTCCGCAGGTTCTTTATCGGAAGTGGCTCTGCTATGGCTCTCGCTCGCAGGTCGGGTAGCCAAAAACATTTGATCCAATCCGGTGCTATTAGGATGTAAATTCCTTTTGCACTGTTCAATTGAGCCAGTACTCGTGGTATTAAACTGGGTGGGGGGAATGCCCACCCTAGATGATAGTCCCATTTTCGGCTGAATGCGTCGCAGAAGACTGCGGAACAATCTCTGGAATCCAATGTTACGTACTTTGGTACGATAGCCGTGTCTCTTGACGCGAACAGATGTACGTCTGGGACACCCCACACTTTGAATATAGCCTCCGTGGCTTGGGGCAGAAGATGCCACTCTGGTACTTTGCGACCCCTGGATAGGCGATCCGCAATTCCGTTTAGACTTCCCGGGAGGTAAGTGGCTGAGAGAGTTAAATGTAACTGCTCTGCAAGCTTTAGGACTCTGGTCGTCTATCCTAGTAGTGCCAGGGACTGTGTTCCCCCCTCGTTCTTGAGGTACGCGACCAGGGTCCTGTTGTCTGACTGGATATGAATGTGCGCACCATCTAGAGTCATCCGCTGACTGTTGATGGCCGCAAATACGGCATACATCTCTTTTCTATTCTCTTTCTCGCTCTTGATATGGAGCCCACTTTCCTGATAGGTAAGTGCTTTTTAATTGAGCTCCCCACCCTGAATTTGCAGCATCCATGGTCAAGAAGTGAGTTACACTTTTCTTGACTATTGGTGTCGTGCTGTACTCTACAGCTTTTAACCACCATTTTAGGTCTTGCTGAACAAGTGCAGGGACATTTTTTCTTTCTCTTAATCGGTTTTGGTTGAATAATTTTAGAGAGAGTTGGGTTCTTACTGAGGCAAACATCTTTGGGGCCGATGACAGGCCAAATGGCAAGGCTGTCAATTGTAGCACTTCGTTGTTGTAAATCACTCGGAGGAACTTCCTGTGTGTGTCTGCAATTGGTAAATGAAAATAGGCCTGGTGAATATCTCTTTCCACTAACCAATCGTTTGTCTGTAGGAAGTTGACTACATCTATTTGTGAAATTAAATGGAAATGTTTCACTGACACATACGAGTTGAGACCTCTGAGGTCGAAGATGGGACGTAGCCCTCCGTCTGTTTTTGTACTAGGAACATTCGACATAGAAAACCTGGATTGAGGATTTGCGGGGTCTCTAATATTTTCTTTTGTTTTAAGTGAAGGATCATGTCCGTCATGTCCTTTGTTATTTTGGTTTCAATTTTTTTTAAGATATGGTGGTCTGGGTACTGAAGGGAAGGTTTCTTGAAGAATGGGATGCGGCCACCCGTTATTAATCCTTTAGACAACCCCCTTCGAAAGTTTTGGTTTGTTAGTCATTGTTTATTATTTATTAGTGTTGGGTGTGTTATTCGCTGAATATTTTTTACGAAAGGGCTGATTCGGTTTGAATTTTGGGTTTTGCTTCTTTTGCAACTTGTTATCTTTATTCTGTGTTTTATAAGGGCCATGATGTTTCTTGTTTTGAACATAAGACGTATTCACGACTTTTTTCTCCCTAATATAAGCCGGAGTGTTAAACCACACCTGAGATCCACCTAAAGAAGCTATGATAGGCTGCAAAGCATCTCGGCTAAAAAGATATGCTTGGCTAGGAGGAACATCATGGAGCGTGGCTTTTACCACCAACCATGGATAATTCGGTAAGTTTAACCATAGATATCAATATAAAGGCAGATTTACATCAGTTTCTTCACCTAGCAAAGCTGTGTGTCTTAGAAAACATTATAATTTATGTTCATAACGCCTTCCTTTTCAGCTTGTTTGCAATATAAATATTCTCTCTATAATACTCGTTATTATTGTCATCAAATCATCAAATAATACCTACTAAGTATCAGTATTGTTATGCCCATACTCATAAATCATTGTTTTATTTAGCCGTTATCTACTGTCAAAGTTCGGAAGTCCCGCTTGGAAGACCCTTTATTAAAGATTTGGTACACGAAAATATATTTTATTGGGTTTTTTAACTGTCGTGCTTTACACATAGGAACAATACAATATTTGTAGGCGTTTTTGTTTTTAACTTCAGCACTCCTGTAATAAAGAAAATACGCCTCGGACGACGCAAGTGAAGTGACTACCCAACAATGAATTTGTACCTACTCGGCGACTATGCGCTGCGTCGTCTGGGTCAGATGACGTCACACGATGGAGCTACGCGATTGTCGATCTAAAATATTTCTAGCGCTTCATATTTTATTGTCGGACCCGTTTGTGTCAGCTGGAAAATATGTTTAATATGTTATTCTGTAAATTATCAAATCAAATTGTTAAATATAAATCTTTGTAGTTTAAGATAAAAGTATTGTTAGATAATAGAAATAATAAATATTGTTAAATGATTATAAAAGTATTTAATTATTCTATAATTTTAAATTGTTCATCAATATTGCTAAAACAAAAAAAAAAACAAAACACATTTTATTTAATAAAAGCACTTTACGTGCCTAGGAATTGAACCTTCAATCTTAAGAACATCAAGCGGTCTTGAAACCTCTGGTCTAGTTAGACGCTAGCTATTAATCCGTAAAAGTTAAGAATATTCAGTAAAACAATACAGTAATTAATGAGTAATTATATTAAAGTGTTTTTGTAAAATACATAAGATTACGAAAAGTAACTTGGGTCTAGCACGGATTTGAACGCACATGTCTGTGAGGGGTAACCACTTATTGGAGCTGTGTGTACATATTTCACCAGTTCAGATTCTAGAATTTTTCGTCTGTTTGTTTCGTTGTATGTTCCAGCATCACGCAAATACTACCGGATTCTTTTGAAATTTTGCAAATACAGAATTATATGTAGATGTAGTAATAAAATTTAATTTTCATTATTTTTATATTTCTACACAGGTATCGCCTAGCCTTTTGGAAGGCGTACGAGGGATCCCAGCCAACTCGCCGAGGCTCCTTAGACTATTTTAATGATAGTCAGCACTAACCGACGATAATTCTTGTATGCACTAATGCACTATGCAAGTGCAGGAAATGTGAAAGATTGGATTATGGATTTGGCTGGCTAAAGTGGGCTGGTTAACAAGAACTATGAAAGGACTGTAATTTATTTTTTCCCCAAAAACAAAACAACGGATTACACATACATATAGGCAATTGTCCATCGGGAACTGTCACTAGTACATAGTGACGTAGCGACAAGAGGGCA
Organism: Polymixis lichenea; assembly: GCA_949091785.1. NCBI lineage: Eukaryota > Metazoa > Arthropoda > Insecta > Lepidoptera > Noctuidae > Polymixis > Polymixis lichenea. The sequence goes on along the minus strand of OX420951.1, from coordinate 22,693,475 downwards.
ACATGTCCTGAGGTGCTTGAGGAGTGGAGAGGAATTCATCGGCTATGACAACAATCCCAAACCTCGAAAGATGGTCAAGATCCCTACTAGCACTTATTGGAATAGTTCTTTCCTCCAAGCACGTTTGCTCTTGTGAATCTCTACTCAAGCTGGCCAAAACAGTCAAGAAACAGGTGGTTTCTGTATAAGTATCTCTTGGTCTTGCTCCTCACCCTAGACCGGCAAAGTACATAAACTCTTGCGGCACAAACAGGCACAGAACTAGAGTTCAGAGCGCGCAAGCCCCGCGGCCCCACCGCGCATGACGTCAACGTACAGGTAAAGATATAGCGGTGGGGTTGTTATTGTTGTACGAGCGGCAATATTCCATTATGTTCGTTTTCTTCGAAAGTTTACCCATTAAAGTGACATAACAAAATGGTTATGGTTAGAATATTGAAGTTAGTTACTTACAGTTAAGGGTTAACTGTTTAAACGTTACAGTTAACGGTTAACAACGCCCCTATTCAATAACGATGATTAAAGATATATGATGATTAGCGTCTGTATAACCATACATTTTTGACGTTTAAACACCATTTATCATTAATCATCGTTTATGAATAAGGGGGTAAATGATTATCATCACGTTAAGTAGGTGTATATACCCATCTAAGTAGGGGTATCTTTATGAAACTAAGCAGTCTAAGTCTAACATTATTTATGTAGGTACTCGTTTAAAGAACGTCTGTATTAGTCAACATTGAGCAAAACAATTGGGTACTTAGCTTAGCGGTTCGACCGCTGCTTGTAAACTTGTGGTTGTAAGATCGACCAGCAATGATTGGTGAATTTGCATTAAGTACTTTAGTACTTATAATAAGACATTCAAATAGCTTTCAACGTTGACGTAGGTACCACCGAACTACTTAACGGTGGTCGTTTTGATACGTAGGTACATAATTATCTGGCTCTTTGTGATCAGCCGTGGTGAGTATCGTGACGTAGTGGGTCGGCTCGAGGCGCGGGGCGCTGGCGCGCGGCGGAGCAGACGGCGCGGCCGGGCGCGGCGCCGGGCGGCCGCGAGCTGCCCCCCGGCCGCGCGCCGCTCGGCTCAGTACCGCGCGCGAGCCCGCCGCCGCCGCCGCACCGACCGCGCCGAGCCCGCCATGGAGCACTTCATCGAGACCGTGCGCAAGTACCCGTGCCTGTGGAACACCACGGCCATCGAGTACCGCGACCAGGAGCTGAAGGACGCCGCCTGGGCCGAGGTCATGAAGGAGACGGACCTGTCGTCAGGTGAGCCCCGCGCCCCGCCCGCGCCCGCGCCCGCACGCCCGCCGCGCGCTGCGCAGTGCGCACGCCATTGTTGTGATATAGAGGCACACACAACAAGGAAAGGAAACCATTACCTAACGCGACGGTGCCGCCTGCCGAGCGGCGCGACACCGGACGCCCGCACTGTTACCGCCCATCCCGTAACGTAACAGTTATAATAAGTATACGTTTAGTCCAGCAATAAAATAATAGCAAGCTTTACATCATAATTTTACGACAGTAATGTGAACCAACTAAACTACTTAGGTTTAAATAAAATATCTAAGTACTTAGATATTTTATTTAAACCTAAGTAGTTGGTTAAGTAAGTACCTACTCACTATGTTGTATGCGTTACTTAGTTAACGGTAGTGCACATTGAGTTTCTCTCATGTTTTCCCAGCTTATCGAGGCTAAGGAGTACACTTCCCTCAGCGCAGGCCTATTGCCTACCTACTGTAACAACTAGGATATGGAGATGCACACCTAACCACGCTACCTAATAGATAACAGTCCTTCTAAAGTAGGTAGGTAGGTACTAGAGGTATTTAAACCTACCTATAGCTTACTGTTATTCACTATAGAATGTTCCTGTTTAATCGCACTCAATCAATTTAGAACGAAAAGAATCGAGTGGAAAATGGTAATTATTGTACCACAACGCAGTTGACAAGGCCCCTGTGTAAATGAAAAAAAAAAATATATTAAGTAGGTTCTTGTTGATAAAACAACTAAAAAGTTAAAAATAATTTAGTCTCACTTATTTAAAAATAAAAGCATGTTACATTTTCATGGCAGGAGAAATAAAGAACATTAATTAGGTATTAGCATGTTACACCTATTTCTTACCGTCACTATGTAACACGCTTTTATTTTAATAATAGAGATTACATTATTTTTAACTTTTTAGTTCATTTTATTAACAAGTAATAATAAAAACTTCTTTTATAAAAAGTTTGTTTTTCTCATATTTCGCCGCCATACCTACTGCGAAAAACAATTAAATCGAAATTTTGACAAAAATTACTTTATGAATGCCAAAGTACTTAAAATTTTGTGCTCTTTCGTCTGCGAAAACCCATTAATCGCTAAGTCTTACAGTTACGCTTCTAGCTAATTAGATAACCAATTATTTCAAGCATTGCCAATGTTTGTTTTCAAATACAAAACATTTAGCAGATTTAACTTGACTGCTGACATATTTGTCTCCAATGATTGTCAGTTAATCTGATAAAATTTGTTTTTCTTCAAAGAAAGCTCGTGAAATACTCTATTTTTCCCGCAGTAACAACCATTTTCTAAGATTTAAATGTCCATACTAGATTAACATGGTAAAATAAAAGTTATTAAAACCGTTTTTTTTTTTTACTTGACGAATTCCATTTAAATAATATATATATATTTCTTATACGAATACAATTTAATCGTATAAGAAAATATTGTATATCCAGGTAATTGTTTTTCTCTGACGATATTTATTCACGGATACAACCTAATCAGTTTAGTTGCGCGCCGACCTCCCTAGCGGCGTCAGTACGCTGACGACACGCTAGTCCTGTCGCAAGAGAAGTCGTACCAGCAGGCTTAGCACCAGCACCGATTTGTCGAAGGAAAAATGATGTACAATAGGAGAACATAGTTATGTTTCTCTATTAATTATAACAGTTCTACGTTCTAAACGAATCATGATTTTGTAGATAATTGTATAATACTTTGTGGCCGTCGAGTAGAAAGTTGTCTGATTTTGAGAGTTTGGGAACAAATATTCTTCGGAAATGATCTACATATAAAAGGACCTAGACAAAGATTGTTAGAAACGAAAGACAAAATTACAGATTATCTTTTTTTTGTCAAACACAAAGCATTTATTTCAATTAAACCCTTTACTGGCACTTTTGAATTGTCTAAAAGTCGATCAGTTGGGAAGTAGAAGCTAGTTGTCCATTTCAAAACGTAGATCTCTATGGAGAATAACGGGCAAGAAACTCCACGGACACTCTTTTAGAATCAAGTTGAATATTACAAAATCTTGGGAACATTATTCTTGTTGCTTCTGTATGTGAGAACAATGTAAAAATTTTTTTTATAAACAATTCTAAATACAAGATAAAAATAAGCCCTGGAAGTTAGGAGATGACCAGTCTCAACCGACAGCGCCCGTTCACGAACTTGACGCGTGGATCAGCACCATCCAGCTCAAACATTTTGTAGGGAACCGAATGATTACACACGCCACCATCAGTGAGACATTTATGTGAGCATGACATACCCTCAACTGCCATGCTCTCTCAATTCAACGTAACAACACAATAAACGGATGCATGGTACTCACATTTACAAACTTTAAACAAAATGCTTCTAAATTATACAACGCTATAGTTTGCAATCTATTTGAGATATTCATAAAATTTGATTTCCTAAAAGAAAGAAAAAACATTTAATATATATTGAAGTATATAGTAACTAACACTTGTAACAATAGCTGCACGGGTCGATCGATCAGGTTAAGCTACGCTTGCCGCGGTTGGTCCGTGGATGGGTGACCATCTTTTCATACCAAGACCCCTCCGTGCCTCGGAAAGCACGTTAAGCCGTTGGTCCCGGCTGTCATTTGTGGATCTTTGACAGTCGTTACGGGTCGTCAGAAGCCCGATAGTCTGACAACCAGTCTTACCAAGGGGTATCGTATTACCCCAGTTACTGGGTTGTGGAGGTCAGATAGGCAGTCGCTCCATGTAAAATACTGGTATTCAGCTGCATCCGGTTAGACTGGAAGCCGACCCCAACGTAGTTGGGAAAAGGCTAGGCAGATGATAGTAACTAACACTTGGATCAGCAAAAAAAAAAACATTCGTAATGTCAGAAAAAATTGAAAAAAAGGGAAGCTTCTCTTTCAAATATTAAAATTTTAACTAGTATACCCAGGTGGCTGTGCAGCAGGACCAGCATTAAGCCAAGCATTTTTATCTACGATCTAATCATCTAACTTATAAAATGCTTTTTTTTTTGGTTGGGAAATCATCAAATAACTTCTCCCGCTCTCGGTGGAGCGGGAGGGCGTGTCAGACTTTTACTGACTAAAACCCACCCGTGTTCCCTCAGTTGCCTGTGTGCCAGGGGCTTCGGTATCTCTTTCGAACAACCCGCACCCCTGGCAGGCATCGGCCCTTGCGGGCCCCATCAGTTGCTGCTGACATCTCTTTGAGGCGCGCGTGGAACACAACGCGCCGTCGACCCGGGCTTGGTCCTTACCGGACAGCGAGCTACCCATAACTCGCCGTCCGCAAGCCCGTGCCTACGGTGGCCGGGAATCAGCCTGGGATTCTCGACGCCCAGGGCGTCTCCTGCGAAGGCCATGGCTGTGAGGGCGCATGTACTGCATCTCCCTTACGTGCGCCGACTCCCTCTTTGCGAGCATAACTGCTTCGCTGAAGGAGGCGACTGCTAGCCATGCACTCTCGCTCCGTACCATGGCCTGGACCAGGGTCGGACGCGAGAGATCGCCGCTGCCGATCACCTCCACGAGGACATGGCGGTGCTCCGCCCAAGCCGGGCAGACCTCCACCGTATGCTCCACCGTGTCCTCAGGGCGATCTTCGCAATGGAAACACCCGGGCGTTTCCTCCCGCCCTATCCGAAACAGCCATGTCCAGAGAGGACCTGTGTCAGGTGGAAGGTGAGGACGCCATGCCGCCTCTCAAGCCACTTCTCAAAGAGGGGGCTTACCGCCGCAATCGTGGCGTGCCCAAACTGATAATATGCTTGTCTACATAGTGTGCGTTTAATGCATGATTTAAATTTCTTTTCATTTAGTTCAAGAATATCGACTGGTATTTTATTATAACATTTCACACAGTACCCCATAAAAGAAGTGTGTACTTTAGACAATCTGAAACGTGGTTGATCTAATTTGTTCCTATTTCTAGTGTTAAAATTGTGCCTATCACTTATCTTACTAAAAAGATGTAGATTTTTCCAAACATACATAATGTATATTGACAAGGTACCGTCATGATGTTAATTATTTTGAACTGCAGCCTAATTGCGTAACGTATTAACTTTCTGATTACGATTCTGAAACTAAGCAAACTCCATTCGCAATCGTTTTCCATAATCGGAATTGTGTAACTAAAATGAATCAAATTCTGCCTCTTTTTATAGGGATGTGAATAAAATCTCGCCCAATCTATTACGTTTATGCGTTTTGTTTCATCACTTATGAACTATTCGCTTCCGAATAATTTTACTATATATTAATATTGTTTCAATTATAATTGGTGGTCTACTATTGCTTCAAATGAAAATATATAATGATTACCTAAAAAACGTAAAACCAATTTTTAAAACACTTTCTACCAAAAACTACCATAATTGAAAAAAGCAACGAAACGTATTACTGCTCACGTTTTAGTTATCTGTGGTCAATGAAAAATTAGTAGAAAAGCAGTGTTGTCAACTTAGTGGGATTTCCGCTACAACTGGGGGCTGGGACACCCCAACTAGCAGACTAAATTTTGCTTTTAGCCGCTGGTAGTTTTGTTTTGGTTAGTCTAATTTAGTTTGTGGAAAACAAAACAATCAACTACTAAAGCTTTAACTCGAGAAATTATTCTAATAACACGATAGTGGCATGTTATTTTTACTGTTTGCGTGAAACCTGTGTTAGTAATTTTACGAATTATTTCTTATAATGCCGAAATTACTTTGGATTCAAACGCTAATATGAAAAGACTGTTGAGCATAACAAATATAGTGAAGTCACACAAAGGCTGTGCCCGTGCCGACATCGAAAAACATCATCATTTCTACAGAATAAATCCCGACATACTACAACAAAATAAAAACAGTGCAACTCCGAGAGTGCCGCCAGAAGTGAAAACTTGAACAATTAAATGTGTATTTTTTGAATCGTCAGATTAAACAACGTTCAAGGTACACACGGTTACACATCAAGCTATACATTTCCAGTACAAGATGATCTCGCATTGTATAGGAATTCCGTACAGTGCGAGATCAGCTTAAGCGATTATGGCATAATAAGTTTTATATTAATTCTCAAATCTTCAAATCGCCCTCCAAAACGACGACCGAACGTCAGGAAAAAGAATATAAATAAAATTAAAAAATTGCGATTAATCTATAATTTATTTTTACTTATTTGAAGAACCGCCGCTAGTGGAGTCGGGAAAATGTTGGCAACATTTGAGTAAAAAAAAACCATAAAATGACATTTTGTCAGTAATGCCAATTTAGCCCCTTCGGGACTAGATCTAGCCTTTTTTCTTCTTGTTCAACTCCGAATATAATGATTTAGCCCCTAGCCCGTAATCTACCCCAAATATTATCGCCTGTCAAAACCATATAAACAATTACGAAACAGGGTGAATTTGAAGTCCCTAAATTCCATACCATAAATACAAACTGGCCTTACCAAGTTAAACCGAACTTACTACACATAGGCAATCCCATACGATCTCCTTTAAAAAAAATTGTATCCAATTTAAATTTATACTGAACAAGGCTGCCAAGCCCAAACACCAACGTCGTCAGCGCAAAGTGAAACCCTTCAAGAGGAATTAGATGAAAACTGCTATTTAGATCGTAATTTTATGATTAAATAATATTTTATAGTCCAGCATTATGTATTTTACTTATTATTTACACATTACTTATTCATGAAATCCATTTTACTGAAGAATCTTTATTTTTCGTTATTTGGTCATTTAGCCCTATTTTTAAAAAATGTGCTCATCTAGCCCTTTTTTAAGCTCGATTTAGCCCTAAAACCTGACACCCATTTGGCAACACTGCATTTTGTTTTGTTTTGTTTCGTCTTTAATTTTGATTTAAATCGTTGAGGTATTATGGAATAAATTATATTTACTGTTCTCATTCAAAGACATGGGACTATGATAAGCAGTCTCGGAATATTTTTTAGTGGTTTCTGCACAGAACAAGTAAATGGCAAGAAATAGGGTTCTGTCTTACTTTTGTACTGGCTGCACGTTTTTCTCAATAGCGAAAAGGGCGAACCATACGTCATAGCAGCACTACAAGTAAGCCAATATAAACAGGAATTACGTGTGCAGGAGTGATTATTGTAGTTGAGGTACCTAGGTACATTATTGGTCAATCTACAATAATCTGCTTATGTACAATCATTTACCGTGTAGACTTCTGTAACTTACTTGAGGTTAACTGGACGTAGTTAACCTGAGTTAAACGAAAAGGATCCAATCCACAGCACACAATCAAGTTCTTCTAACTTAACAGACAGCTGTGTTGCTGGAGAGTTTGTTGCGCCACTTCTTCCCATCTAAAGCACTAGGAAGTGGTGAAGGGTAGGCGTTTTGGGAAAAAAGTGCCGACGCTCAGCCTAGTTTGAATAAATGCCTTTTGATTTTGAACTAACAACAAAACATTAATTATTATAATAATTTCGCAGACGATGCTAGAGCTACCAACTTCATTCAACAATGAGGGATTTTTCTAAAAAGAATTTGGTGGCAAATAAGACACGGAAAACCAAGCTCCCATATTAATCATTGTAGGCGAACTTTTAACAAAGTTTAGCATCAAGCAGCAACTCATGAATGTATTTTTCTTAGGGTGAGCTTTATACATACATAAAATCACATCATAAATTTTATATGTACCTATTTTTTACCATTCTAATTTAGTGTTATGTTAAATAAACCAATAGCCATGGGCTGATGATGGCCTTCTAAATATGCCGAGTTTGCCCCATAATTAAGTACTTTAGTTGAGCAGAAAATAATTGTATTTTGTTGTACAATTGCAGGAGTCCCAGGGGTGCTTCACCTGCATAGACATGAAAATCCCTACTAATATTATAAATGCGAAAGTAATGTCAGTCTGTGTGTTACGCTTTGACGCCTAAACCGCTGAACCGATTGTCATGAAATTTGGCAGAGATATAGCCTGGGATATGGAGAAGACATAGGCTACTTTTTATATAGGTACATACGCTGTAACGGACATCCACACGGGCGGAGCCGAGTGCACAAAGCTAGTTGTTCATTAGTTTTGCTTAACAACAATATAAACATATATATAATATGTACTTACTTGTGTTAATAGATAACAGTGTAAACTTTAATAGTTAAGTGTTTTAATTGTGAACTTAAAATAACTTGTTATGAAATACATATTTAAGCACTGAATAGGTTTTTTTTTTAATACAGACAAGTTATTGATAATTACAGTGATACTATTTAGAAAATAGTAGTGTTTAGCTAAATTGTAATTTATTTGGTACATTAAGGTAAATAGAAACAAATATATAATGGTTAACAAAAAACAACTGTTTTATTTATATAATTTCAACCTTCTGATGATAGCATTTCTTCACATTTCACATGAAATCGTTGGCTATGTGGAAAAAGAAATTGGAACAAGTATATTGTATTGATTCATGGAATATGATGTTTTCTTGTGGAAGTAATCATTTGTGAAAAATACTGCTTGGTACTGTTGCTGTGAGTGCATGAGAGGAAATTAAAAATTTTCCTGTTTATTATAGTTGAGCCACCTGAAAGATAAAAAAATAATTTAAGTACATCCTCATTATATTCCATCATCTATTACTCATCCAGTCTTTAATAGGCCTCTCCCTTAAACACTTCAATGCACAATCTATGTACTTTAGAAAACTGCAATATTCTGCTATTAGATAAACAATACTTGGATGCCTACAATTCTACTAATGGATGAAACAGGTACTTGACTAAAAAGTATAAAGTATTTTTATTTAGGTACTTTTCTTAATAGATAAGAAGATTGATGGACGTATGATGTAACTACATACATAACTTTTTAACAAGCAAAACCAATTCAATTTGAAATATTATTTTGTAAGCCTTAATAAACTTTACACATAAATATTATGGTTCTTCAATATTTAGAAAACAATGTTCAATACTACCATAGTCTGGTGTAAGTAGAGTACAATGCTTATTTTGTGCATTTCCACTGAATGTAAAGAATAATATTGTATGATTGAATTACTTTGCAACGTGTGTGATGAACTTGACAGGCATTAGCATGTTCAGCCTATGAAGTTCCCACTGCTGGGACACAGGCCTCTCTGTGAGAGGGAGTGGGCTGTAATCTACAGACATACAATAATCGAATTGGATATTCTTACTAACTTATTATTTAAGTACAATAATTATTTGAAAAATATCTAAGGTAGTACTTACTTAAGATATATTTTCAGTTGCCTACCTACCTACTTAGTTTAATTTAGTTTGTTGTTATAATTTGCTAAGTAATTATGCATTACCATACCTACCTATATTTTCTATTGACAACAAACAACATCTGTAGATACAATATTTAGGCATATTCAATAGGTTTTTTTAAAGGAAATAAGTCTATTTACCTATATATATAAGGTGTGTGAGTGTAGCTAGTTCATTGAAGTTCTTAGATATGTAATACATTGACATAAACTGCTTCTTCAAAGTGTGCTTCTTTTGTCCTTCCTCTTTCAATTGATTGCTCTTGTTGGTTTTATATTTAGGTACAATTCGTAAATGCTCGACTGGCTTGCCAAGTTTGTGGCATCTGATAAGGTTACGGTACCTTCGAAGTACGAATTTGTATTTCGTTAAAACGCCACCAATATGTCTCGTTTCTGAAATATCATCTAAGTATCTTTATTTTAGGTGGTAAGCACATGTAACAGAAGAAAACTATTGCAATTTCCTCTTTAAAATCACCTCGTTGATTCGCTATTCAAAATACCACAATACTGATTTATCATTGGGGTTTTACACAAAATCACATTCACAATTTATCAGGAACACTACTACTTCTATTTTTTCGTTATAATTTAAGAGATTTAATGAGTAAATCCCAATAAAATCTACAAATAAAAATGATAGAGGCGAGTACGTCGCCTTCGCCATGCGAAACAGACTACTCGTTGGTTTCAAACAAACTGATAGCTGTCAAACTAGTTACACAATTCGATTATTAGACGTATGCCCAATTTTTCCTCACTTATCATTCACTCTAATAGATTAGTAATTGGTTTCACATAATATTGGAGTTTCGCAATTCGAAATTCGTAAAATTAAGCCAACTGCGATAGAAACGAAGCAAATTAATCTGAATCGTTTGCCAATAATGTATTACGCAATTAGGTAGCAGTTCCCTTAGAGATTCGCGTCTGCGGAGGTTATAGATGGCTCTGACAGCCCTCTTTTGCAGAATAAAGATCGACTCAATATCCGCAGCCCGTCCCAATAGCAAGACACCGTAAGACATGATGCTATGAAAGTAACTAAAATAGACCAGTCTCACGCTATCCACTTCTGTTCCGTCCTTCCAATTGGCGGATCTTCCAAACAGCGTAAGCGGCAGAACTTAGCCGCCCTGCAAGTGATGTTAAATGAGGAACCCACTGTAGCTTTGAGTCAAGTGTGATCCCCAGGAAAACCGTTTGTTTGACGAATTCTAGTATCTCCTTATTCAATACAACATGACATTCACTACTTCTAACTATTGAAGAAGGATATCTCCTGCGATATCTACGGTGCGATATCAAAAATGGGAAACGTAATGTGACTTTGTATAGAAAAAGCACTGTCTATTCTTTGTAGAAATAGGAAGCGTCATGCTAAGCCTGCAGGCGGCGGCCGCCTTATTGACACACGGCGTTGCGACAGTCGTCGATAGGATCCGGCAACTGGGACTCGAGGTGGCCTTGCACAAGTCCGAGGCCATGTGTTTTCATAGTCCTCGGAATGCGCCACCGACGGGTTTCCAGATAACGGCAGGAGGGGTTCACATCTGCGTTGAGTCGGCGATGAAATACCTGGGATTCGTCCTCGACAGCCGGTGGAACTTCGCGGAGCACTTCCGACGTTGGCTCCCAGACTGGAGCGGGCCGGGGCTGCCTTGAAGCGGCTCCTGCCCAATCTAGGGGGTCATGCGTCATGGAGAGTGCGATTATCGCAACCTAGTGCTGGGCACGCCACAATTGCGGCGGTAAGTTCTCTCTTTGAGAAGTGGATTGAGAAGCGCCACGGCATTCTCACCTTCCGCCTGACGCAGGTCCTCACCGGACACGATTGTTTCGGGAGGTTCCTGTTTCATATAAGGCGGGAGGAAACGCCCGAGTGTTTCCATTGCGTACATCGCCATGAGGACACGGTGGAGCATATGGTGGAAGTCTGCCTGGCTTGGGCGGAGCACCACCGTGTCCACGTGGAGGCCGGCGCCGAACTCTCGCGTCCAGCCCTGGTCCGGGCCATGGTACGGAGCGAGAGTGCATGTGTAGCCGTCACCTCCTCCTGCGTAGCAATAATGCTTGCGAAGAGGGAGGCGGCGCACGTGAGGGAGAGGCTATATATGCGCCTTCACGGCCCAAGTCACCGCAGGAGACGCCCTGGGCATCGGGAATCCCAGGCTGATACCCGGTCATCGTAGGCGCCGGCTATCGGACGGCGAGTAATGGATAGCTCGCTGTCCGGTAAGGACCAAGCCCGGGTCGACGGAGCGTTGTGTTCCACGCGCGCCTCAAAGAGATGTCAGCAAATGGCAAACCTACTGATTGGGGTACTAGGTCTAGTACACTTTGCTTATTTTCAAAGTAATATGTCTTATGGCGTTCTGCTGTGGGAATCGGCAGCTGACGTAGATTGAATTATCATTTTATTAATGAGGGCAATCCGTGCAATCTATAAAATGGGGCTTCACCAGTCTCTTAGAAACAAATTTAACGAAATTGATATACAACTCTGCCTTCTCTTTATATCCTAGAAAATATCTTATACGTTCGCAAAAACGTAGGTCTTTAAAAAAAAGTTGATTTCCATAATCTAAACACACGCAGTGTTGGCGCAGTGGTAACTGACGCGACTTACGAGACGTAGGGCGGAGGTTCGAGCCCGTACTGGCGCTTTACTTTATGTTAATTATTTCATTACCACTGCTCTCAAAACGGTGAAGGAAAACATCGTGAGGAAACCGGCATGTCCTAGAACCAAAAATTCGAAGATTTGTGACATCCGCCAACCCGCACTGGGCCCGCGTGGTGGATTCCTGGCGGCTCCCTCCCTCTCACAGAGAGGAGGCCTGTATCCCAGCAGTGGCTACATTATAGGCGGATTATGATGATTATGAAATACACGTTGTAGTCGGGGTGAGTCAGTTTAGAGTAAAAGGGTTTTGTTATTGGCATAAACTTTAATGAAACTCAAAAAAATATAACTAACACATCATTACGACACAAGAGTAGAATTCCAATGCCGCCATACTTATCATCTATCGTTCAACGCAAACTCACTTCTACCAACCTAACATTAGCCAATCAGTAGCCAGTATTCGCGCCGGCTACGCTATTATAGGTCGGCGCGAGGCGCATGCGCGAACGTGCGTTCCAAAACGCATTATGGTAAATATCGTGCTGGCAACTTGCCTCGACCAATGCGTTCAGGGAGACGTTTAGTTACATCCGCTATACACTCCCCCTCGGGTTCGTGAAGGCGTCCTCGCTCAGGAACCCGCTCATTGACGGCAAAAACAGGCTGAACATGACGAGGGCGGCCTCGGTTACGCTTCGGCATAACTGGATGAAGAGGTGCATCGTCTCTACTAACAAAAGGCGTAAGTTGGGACGCGTGGAACCTGCCTAGGATCTCGTTGGGTTCACTAACATGCGATACAAGGTAAGTAGTTGGACTAACTTTTTTAACCACTGTATAGGGACCGTCTCTCTTTGGTACAAACTTAGCTGATAATCCTTTAACAGCGTTACTCAAAACATGCGACTTTACCAAAACTTGATCACCAACATCAAATTCCTCGGTTTTACGACCCTTATCTGCGTAATCTTTACGTCTGTCCTGTTCCTTCTCTACTTTATCCCTAATAGAAACTAAAGAATCTACGAACCTCTTAAGGTAGGGCGTTATTTGGGGAACAAAGTTATCTTTTTCCAGGACGGCCTTGATATCGAAATGTGCGTCAACGGGTGAACGGAGCTCTCTTGCTAAGGTGAGAAAAGCCGGAGAAACACCGGTTGTTTGGCATAATGCCGAGTTCATTGCGAACCGAACAGAAGGTAAGTGGTTAGGCCACGAAGAATGTTGTGTGTCCACCAATTGGGCTAGCTGCACCTTAAGATCTCTATTTTTCCGCTCGGCCGGGTTTGCCTCAGGGTGATATAAAGGTAACAAGTCCTGTTTAATTCCCAATATATATGTACATTGTTGCATGACAGAAGACACAAATTGTACGCCATTGTCGGATATTATGCGGCGAGGTAAGCCATATCTTAGAAAATACTCCTCTATCAATGTACAAGCACAGACTACTGAGGTGGCGTCTACAAGAGCAAAAAGCTCGACCCACCGAGTAGCTGTATCTTCTACAAGCAAAATGTACTTCTCCCCCTTCTCTCCAGGAGGGAGCGGTCCAAACAAGTCGATTGCCAAAACCTCTCCCCTTTGATTTAACACTGGGGTCTGTAAAAGACCTGAAGGCTTCATGTTTGACGACTTGTACCGTTGGCACGTCGCGCAAGACTTAATAAAATCGGCGACAAACCGTCTCATGCCAGGGAAGAAAAATCGCTGTGAAAACTTATGCAAGGTCCGATCAATACCTTGATGGCCAGCAATGGGAGCGTCATGGCATTCCCGCAAGACATCAAGACGTAAACTCGCAGGAAGTACTAGCTGTGCTTCCTCAACATCGACATCAGGGTTGTACCTGTAAAGGACTCCTTGCTGCATGAAGTATCCTCGTTCGGACCAGCGTTTTTCTTCTACTGCATCATTATTTTCGAGACCTGTAATAATTTTTTTTATTTCAAGGTCTTCTAACTGAGCAAGTCGGAGATCAGCAGGACTTCTAGTGGGTAAATCAACGACGACGGAACAAATACCGCACTGATCTTTACAGTTTTCCTTGCAGGCTGGACGACTTAGTGTGTCAGCGACCACGTTGGCCTTGCCTGGAGTGTACTCGAACTGAATATTAAACTCCTGTAACTTCAGTGCCCACCGAACTAATCTACCTGATGGCGACTTCAAGCTCAACAACCATTTAAGAGGTTGGTGGTCGCTACCTACAATAATTTGTTGACCTTCAATATATCCTCTAAATCGATCGACTGACCATACTACCGCAAGAGCTTCCCTCTCGGTAGTGCTGTAATTACGCTCGGCAGGGCTCAGAAGGCGGCTTGCATATTCAATAGGGCGTTCGTCCTTGCCTTCACCCTGTAACAATACTGCACCGAGAGCGTAATTGCTTGCGTCTGTACGTAAGATAAACGGTTTACTATAATCAGCTTGGACAAGTATAGGCGCAGACGTTAAGCGATTTTTAAGCTCCTGAAACGCCTGATTTTGCTCAGGGCCCCATACCCAAGTCTGATTCTTTTTTAACAGGCGAGTAAGGGGTTCAGCTACCTCTGAAAAGTTCAAAATGAACTTTCTGAACCACGAACATGTCTGAAGAAACGTTCTGAGGTGACGTAGCGAACTAGGTGCTTTCATGTCCGCCACAGCGCGAACTTTGTCATGATCAGGCGAAACCCCATCCTGAGTGATGACATGACCCAAGTATTTCACTTCTTCGCGCGCAAAAATACACTTTTCGCGATTGGCGCGAAGATTGAACATGCGCAACCTCTCAAAAACTGCACGTAAGTCAGCGACGTGTTGATCGAAACCTTCTGATATCACGAGTAAATCATCTTGGTAAGCTAATAAAGTGACATTCTTAAGTGAGGCGCCAGAGCGTAGCTTGTCTATAAGCCGTTGAAAGGTGGACGGAGCGTTTTTCAACCCAAACGGCATCCTTTTAAATCGGTATGTACCAAAAGGAGTCAAAAAGGCCGTTTTATCTCTGTCGCACTCCCTGACTGACACATTCCAAAATCCACTTCTCATATCTAAGGTACTCATGATGCAATTGCGCTTGGTAGACTGCACTAACTCGTCTATAAGCGGCATCGGGTATACGTCGGCTTTTGTTACCGCGTTAAGTTTGCGATAATCTACACAGAAACGAATTTGGCCGTTCTTTTTAGGCACTAACAATGCTGGAGAGCCCCATGCCGATTCACACTCTTCTATGATGTCGTCAGCTAACATCTTTTCTATTTCCACCTGCATAATCTTTTTTTTTGCAGGAGTGAGCCTATACGGAGGAACCGCGATAGGTGCGTGATCGTCGGTGTCAATGACATGTTCTGCGAAGTTCGTCGGTTCACCTTTTAACTCAAATACGTCCTTATTTTCAGAAAGGAATTGAGCAAGAACGTGACGCTGCTCATCGCTAAGATGTGACGCTTCCCCATCCCTAAGTATACTATTAATAGGCACACTCTCAACGTGGTGTGCTTTTTCAAAGAGAAGATCGAACTGCTCAACACTGTCAGCAAAGTGCCATTTGGCATTACCGAAATCAACACTAATATTAAACTGTATTAAAAAATCTATACCTAAAAGACTTTCATTATTGTCCGAATCAGGAAAAATTAAAAAATTTACGAGCCTGGTTCTACCTTCAAGAGTCACATTAACCTCGGTAGTAAGTACATTCATTAACCTACTGCTACCATCTGCTAGTTTTACATTTTCCCTACGAGAGGACATAGGATGATCTTTGGCCTTCAGGAGAGCGTATAGCGTATGGCCAGCAACGCAGCTTTTAGCTGCCGAATCTGCCAAAGCAGTACCGTTTTCACCTAAAATACTAATCTTTAGCACGGGCCGAAGATAAGATCGAACATTACTACGATTACCGAAAGAAGTTTGCGAATCACTGGTAATTCCGCACAAATGTTGACAACCGTTAGCGTTTTTAAGATCGATTACATTTTTAGAAACAAATTGAGAACCCCCTGTGTTCTCGGCAAAACGTTCACAATTACTTGCAATATCAGAAATATATTGAGCGTCTCTGGTAATGTTACAAAATGGCTTATAATCACTGGAAACAGGCATAAAATCGCGAGCGCAAGATTTTGATCCGACGGAATTACCAGAAAAAGATTGACAACCATTAAACATTACCGACCGCGACGTACTATTGTTAACCTGAAACGGTGACGCGTACTCCCCCTGATCGCAAGTACTATTAGTACAAACACACACTTTTGGATTACTACATAAACATACGATAGGTTTCTTAATAATATCATCAAAACACGAACAACGATTATTAACACCAACATAACTAATATCGAAATTATCATTTAAAGACACAGAAAGAGGATTATCGTTATCAGAGACGCAAGAAATCCTTTGTGATCTAAAATTATTATTCTTAAAACTACTACACGGTAAAACACAATTTTTACAAGAAACTTTAACATTAAAAAATTTAGGTACACTATTATTGGAACAGTTAGTACCTACAACGACAGCATTAGAATTAGGAACACAAGTAACACAACTATATTTAATAACAGAATCCCCTGCGAGACGCGCAGGGTTACCTCTAGTTTCGTGATAAGACTTGCACTGGTCGACGCTAGGGAGCGCGGTCGCGCTCGCACCGGCAAACATCACGCTACCTCGCGGTGGCGGCGGCGGCGGTAGCGGCGGCGGCGGCGGGGTGGGCGCTTGCGGTGGCGGCGCGTTCACGTATCGTTTGTCGCCATGCACGTGCACAGGGCGCGTGCGATGCGACACGGTGCGACCAGTCGGCACACGAGATTCACGCGCCGAAGACAACGAGTAGAATGATGAATGTTCCTTATTTTTCACATTATTAGCGTTACACTTTGAGCACTTCGACTTAATGACATTCGCGGCACCACAACCGTAACATTTTATGTCTTTCACGTCCTCATTCTTTAAGTTATTTTTGTTACTCTTCACTAATTTTTCGCACATATCTTTTGTGTGACCATTACGTTTGCAGTAAACACAAAACGACGTCACATTCCCTGCCTTTTTCGTTGAGTCACCCGTGTGACTACCGGCGGTGGCAGAGGAGGAGCGGGTAGCAGAACTCGAAGAGGCAGTACGCGCAGGCTCGACGGCGGCGGCGCGTGATCCTACTTCGCGATCAGGCGACGACTTTTGCGATAGGCGGTCATGTTGTGACTCGTTTAGCGAGTCTTCTACAGCTCGCGCCTTTTTCAGCAACTCGTCGAATGTTGAAACTGCAGCTCTGTCGATACGCTTGCGGATGCGGCGGTCCAGCAATCCAAAGGTCATATCTAACTCGACACGTTCGCATAAGTCTTCATGTGGAAGCTTGGCAAACAAGGCTCGGACTTTAGCAATGAATAAATCCGTATTTTCTTTGCCTTGTACTAGGGAGAACAACTCTAGGTATATCCGAAAAGGCGGGCGACGATCACCATATGCACTTTGGAGTCTAGTTATAGCTTCATCCCATGTCTTTGTAGTGCCCTTGACGCCCTGCCACCATGTTCCTGCTGAAGAAGTGAGCAGCATCGACATACCTAAAAGAGCGTTCGCGTCGCTTATGTTTAGGCATGACTTGTAAACTTCGATGGCATCGATAAAGTTTTCCACGGATTCCTCAGGAGTACCGCTGAACTTGGATGAGCATTTCGAAAAGTTTGCTGTTGACTTCACAAGAGCCTCGGCGGCGTCCGATGGTCGCGGCGTCGACGAACGGAATTCGTGAAGGACTTGATTGAAAAATTCTGCTTGCGACTGGTTGATAGATGTTAACAAAGTCGCAAGGACGTCTTGTGTCATAGTTATATTGTTGGATCGCTCAGATTCTTCCGAATTTGATTCCTTGCGAGTCCGCGGCATTTTGCAATACACAAGTACCTACGTAAAGTTTTCACTTGACGAACTTTTTGCAAAACTAACGATAAAGTTTGATCCACATAACAAAAACCACTGAAACACACGTTGGGTGCCAAGATGTAGTCGGGGTGAGTCAGTTTAGAGTAAAAGGGTTTTGTTATTGGCATAAACTTTAATGAAACTCAAAAAAATATAACTAACACATCATTACGACACAAGAGTAGAATTCCAATGCCGCCATACTTATCATCTATCGTTCAACGCAAACTCACTTCTACCAACCTAACATTAGCCAATCAGTAGCCAGTATTCGCGCCGGCTACGCTATTATAGGTCGGCGCGAGGCGCATGCGCGAAGGTGCGTTCCAAAACGCATTATGGTAAATATCGTGCTGGCAACTTGCCTCGACCAATGCGTTCAGGGAGACGTTTAGTTACATCCGCTATAACGTAGTGAAACACGTAGTGAAATTGTGATTCCAAAATTTATATTAACTAAAACTAGCAAGGAATTTCTAATAAACAGTATCCGCTTCTATAACAAATAGCCAAAGTCGGTTACAGAACTTAGCGATGGAAAGTTAAAACTCGCATCAAACAAAATAACATAACAAAAAGCATAATATAAGATAAAAGGCTACCTACGTTGAAGACGGAAGTTTGGCATTAATTCCTTCTGCACATGTGACTACCCTGGCAGCACAACTATGTGAAAGTCTATTAACTGCTCCCAAATTACAATGTTAATTTTTATTCTTTTTATTTTTTACAATGTCTGTCATATTCTCGTCTTTATTTGATATTATACATCAATTCTAATTTCGACTTTTTATTGGGTAGTGATTTTCATGGAAATCATGTCTCTTGGTTTAAATAGGTTCATTTTATTTATGTACTTAGATTCTTTTACATATTGTGAATGAGAGAATGTTATAGGCACAGAAATCTTAATAATAAGGCAATAGAAATGCTATCTACTGTCGTTTAATACTGGGACGCGTGTTGCCGGTTCGCAGCTACCAAAGCAGCTACCAACACATAGACAAACAATAAACACACACTATCGCCTACACATGCATTTTACATTGTTGCAATAAAAATTAAACTTTTAGCGATGACATTACGCAATATTTAAAAAAAAACGCATAATCTCAGGAGGCGCGGCCCCTGTAAACAATATTAAACGTGTGCGAAAAGCAGAGAATGATATCGCGCGCTCACTCTCAGTTAGGAATAGTGCAGTGCAAAGCTCGATGCTCATATCGATAATTTTCTGTTTAGCGTTAATCGCCAAGGAGTCTCGCAACAATAGATAACTAATTTATGGAAAGTGTTTCATTCCTCGACGCGCTTTTAGATGATTTATTAATGAGAAAAAGGAATACAATAAAACGTTAAGTGTACGTACATTTATTTTATTATATATAGTTATACAAATCTTTGAGCCTCTCCGATACTTCACCTTACGATGGGAAAAAAACAATGACCAAATCAAAAAGAGCAATAATGGCACAACTGGCAGCATGCAGAGGCGGCACGGCGTCCTCACTTTCCGCCTTACGCAGGTCCTCACCTGACACAGTTGTTTCGGGAGGTTCCTGTTTCGGATAAGGTGGGAGGAAACGCCTGGTTATTTCCACTGCGAAGATCGCCATGAGGACACGGCGGAGCATACGGTGGAGGTGTGCCCGGCTTGGGCGGAACACCGCCGTGTCCTTGTGGAGGCGATCGGCGGCGGCGATCTCTCGCGTCCGGTCCTGGTCCAGGCCATGGTTCGGAGCGAGAGTGCATGGGTAGCCGTCACCTTCTTCTGCAAAACAGTAATGCTCGCGAAGAGGGAGGCAGCGCACGTGAGGGAGAGGCAGTAAATACGCCCTGACGGCCCTAGCCTCGGCAGGAGATACCCTGGGCGTCGGGAATCCCAGGCTGATTCCCGGCCACCGTAGGCACGGGCTTGCGGACGGCAAGTAATGGGTACCTCGCTGTCCGGTAAGGACCAAGCCCGGGTCGACGGCGCGTTGTGTTCCACGCGCGCCTCAAAGAGATGTCAGCACCAACTGAAGGGGCCCCGCAAGGCCCGATTCCTACCAGGGGCGCGGGTTGTTCGAAAGAGATACCGTGGCCCCTGGCACACAGACAACACGGGTGGGTTTTAGTCAGTAAAAGTCTGACACGCCCTCCTGGTCCACCCAGAGCGGGAGAAGTCATTTGATGATTTCCACCCAGAAAAAAATAACTCATGCGGCGTGTTCCTGGAATTTACGTACGCGGCTATATTGTTTATTGCGCATGACTATAATTTCTGCTGGTTTTAGCAATTGTAATAGTCGACATGAACAAGCATATGTATTAATGGTAATTGAGAAAAAAATTGTTTTTCTGCGATAATCGTAGTAGTGGTGGTGAAAACATTTGATTTGCCTATATTTATTAAAAACGAAATTATTTCAAACATTAAGTACCTACTTACATATGATATGTTATCCCTTTATTTGTAAACTTACAAATTTTGGAAGAATTTCCACAGTGAGATATGCTGTAAAACACCATGTTTACCTCTCCGCGTCCGAGACACATGCGCGGCGATCAGGTTACACGTCGTTGCGACTTCTATTGCCTTATTATGTTGTTACTAACCACATAGCATTGTTTGAAGAAGCACCTAATATTGCCGTATTTACGTTCAATTATCAAAGAAAAACAAACCTTCCTTCCTCGATTACCTGTGGCTTCGATCCATAGCAGCACTTGCGGTGATCTATGGAACAGCAAGCTGTCACTTGTAGAGATGAGTCGTCGACGTATTTGGCGTCAACGAAACTGGACCGTCCAATTTCGTTTATCGAATAGTCGATCAATTAGTCGAATTCGTCGACTAGTTTGAGCGTTAACTTTGTAGACTTTGCGACGAAGTCTACGGCGGCGTCGAGGCGCAGCGGTGACGTAGGCGGTAGACTAGTCTCCCGCCGCCTGAACGTCAAAAAATCAAAACAAGATGAGGGCATAACAAACAAGTAGAAACCGGTTTGCCTCGCATCGTCCGACCAGTCCATGGCTTTCATTTTTCGCACACGCGTAACTACCATAACAGCATCCTTTCTTCACATAACACAATAATTTTATTCGACCCGTGCAAATATCAACTCCCACCTGCTAGATTTGAAGTTCAAATTTGTTTGCACGATTATTTTATTTCAACGGACGAATGAATCGACTACGTTCTCGTGTCGGTTGTCGCGTTCTCAAGGCGTCTACGGATTCGACTAGTCCGCCGATTATCGGTGAACCGTCGATTCGTTCACAGTACGTCGACGGTCGATTTAACTAGTCCGTTCATTCAAGGCCCATCGCTACCGTGCTTATCATACATAACATTATAGCAAATGCTATCGCTATTTGCTATAATGTGTGTATTTGTAAAGCAATCATTTGTAGCGAACTTGAGTGACGAATTCTCCTAAGTGTGAAAGTGGCGAAAAGCGCTCTTCATTTTCGTAAGACGAAACTAGCCTTTTCCCACTGCTGAGCAACAGACCAAACAGATTGGCACGATTTACAATGGAATAAGTACCCATACCTAAGTGTTAAATTACTGTGAACATGACACAATTTCCCCGTTATATCACTAACTATACACATTATAACACGAACAGTGGTTCAGCGAAGTGCTGAACTCTTTTGAAATCTAGCAGATATAAATAGCATTTAGAACATTAAAATTGCTAATTAAAAATGTTAAATTTCAAAAATAAGTAAGTAATAACAACTTTTTCTTTACTATGTTAAACTGCTGTATTTTGTAATAACTAAGGAAATCTTATAGTTATGATCAAGACCATTGATCTATCAAAATTAAAAAGGGAATAAATACATCCACCACACAATTTAAAACTGACAGTGTATTATTTAATGCTATTATTAGAAGTAATACTTGTTTTATTTAAAATACTTGATGAATGGGGATCATTGCAAAGATACTTTTGATAAAAGTCAGACTGCCTAAAAAACCATGTACCTAAAATCTTCAGAATTAAAGGCTGTTCATTTCTGTACAACACTGAATATATTTATATTCACAACAATTCAATTTTGATTAAGTGTCTTTAGTTAAAATAATTCATGCAAATTTCTATTAAACAAAAAATATCCACATTTTTATATTGTGGGCAATATAAAAAATGTGGATGTTTTTTTGTTTTTAATACTTTACACACCAATATTTACTTACTTACTTTACCACCTAAAAAGTAGAACGAAAGTAATGATATGTTAATGAAGGGTAGCTTTCATGAAATAGTCTACACCAATGACTCCTAAGAGTCTTTTAGAACCAAGAAAAATATGGTAATTGACAGCACACCCCTTTTGGCTTTTCTTCGATTCTCTGGACAATCAGCCAACTGAGTGGCAGAGAATTTGCGAGCTTGTAGTAGGTATCCGCATTCTTGTTAATGTAGTTCAGGTTGTTTTGAAGTGGCCCACTTGGAAAACTCAGTTTATGATTTCTGTCTCGGAGATGGTACGTCCTAACAAAGCTTAGGTGACAAATTAATTTCCTAAGTCAATTCTAAATCTCCATCAGGAGTTAGAACATGTGAGCCTTCTTTGGGACACTGATACTTATAATAAGCCCCAGTGTGCAGAGAAGATCGTAAGGAAGATGATATTATCAACACTTCATAAAAAGAGACTTTGTTCCCTGAATCAAGTTCAAAGCTTATTAAATTTAGGTGTTCCATATAAATATAATTTTTGCAATCATTGTAAGGGAATGCTTATAGTCTCAAAGTATTTGAGAAGGGCAGACCAAGACAAATAGAAAAAGGTTGCTCTACTGGTTGGCCATAATTAATGTGGCAACTAGAGGCTATTGATAAACCACAGCTCAGTTCCTATAAACATGAGTAAGGAAACCCACTTCTTATCCACACATGCAGTGGAGGAAGGGTAACGAGTCCACATAAACAGGCTACCGTATACATTCAAAGGATGTCTTTAAAAGATCGCTTTTAGTGATAAAATCACTCACTTGCCACCATTTCTAAAATATTGTACACTTCACATTTATGATTCATAAGGTGTACATTATAAAGAATATTGTATTCTATCCTACTCTTGTCAGGAACTTGACCAAACCAGAAAAAATGGCACTCTAACTTGGAGAGATGTTTGCCATAAACGCAGTAATAAGTAGCCAAAAAGCCAGTCTTGAGAGTACATATCCTAGTTCAATCCGACAGCAACATTTGTCGCACATTTGGGATGAGCGAGGGATTCGTTTCCCTAGTGTCCTTGAACCTAATTTGCAAAATTACGAAGTTAGCAGGTTAGCTGGATATTACTCTGTCAGTGGTTTACCTCCCGGGGAGTTTAAAAGTGTTACGGCTTAGCCGACCGCTTATCTTTGAACTGGCCAGCCAGATGGGCTCCTGTTGCTCCAGGCCCCAGGCATCGGAGGCCATGTTTTTAAAGTAGGGCGTCCCCGACGTCGACCTTTTCGCGTTATATAAGTCGGCCGTTGTGCGACAGAGCGTCAAATGAAGGCTTGGCAAGCTTCTGCGATGCTTTCAGTTAGAGGTGACAGCAATAATTAGTCCATACTAATCAATACTCCGCTCGGCAACACATGTGTGTCCTCTTCGCCCAATTTAAAACCGAGCGGTCAGTCATCTGAACTCGGAGATGGGTCGGGTGCTTATTAAGTATAAATGGCCTCATAACGGACCCAGTGTACCTGGCTCCAGTACTTGGAGATGAGAGATCTCGGAGAGCCAGTACCTATACAAAACCTATTGGACCTCTTAGACCTAACAAGCTGCAACTCCTACCCTGGAAATTTGGGGGAGGGGGGAGGCACTCAGGTTGCAAAAGGCAGTGGTTGGCAGAACAACAAGGGATTTGCTAAAATATCGTTGGAGATAATCCACACTTATTACTTATAAAGCTCCTATTCAGAGGTGAATGTCATGGTGTAGATTAGGTACATGGCATTCCCTAGTCCTAAATAGATCCCAATTCACTTATTTATTTGCATGAAGCAAATACTGTACCTACCAACAAATCTGATGTTTGATTTAAACATTTTCTTGTCCATTTAGTAAGTGGCAGAAGAATTCCCAAATTACATATTAACCAAAAAACCGTCAATGACCCACCTCTAGTGCTCGCTAGACATGGGTAGTTCGCGAACGATTGCAGGAAATGAACTACTTCATATCACAAAATAAAGTTATCATTCAATCAGTAGTCATTCAAATGTGTCTCTACTTCACTTAGTTCAATCTTTCTTTTCGCTATTTCAATTTTAAATACACCAGCCTAGACAAAAATTTCTAAGTATCAGTAACAAAAAAACATTAAAATTGGAGCCCTTTTTGCTTGAATAACAGCTGAACAGACGGTACTCAGACGTTATTCAGCTTAGTATTCAGCTTATGCTCTTGATGATAGCTCTTACTCAATCTTTATTCTCTCTATATTTCGTCTGTGTTCCTTGGGAAAGCACGTTAAGCCGTTGATCCTTCGTGGAGCTCATTTGTGGATATTGGTTTTACTGCCTGATTTCGAATGTCATACGCCCGATGGCTAATTCCCCGAAGTCATCAGATAGAACGTCCGATTTGCCGAAATTCCCAAGCATCGATATACCACAATTTCGAATAGCCATAAGATCGAGCGTTTCTCCAAAAAGTAGTCCTATCCATCGAATGTCAATTGGTCATCGCCAGTAAGTCGAAAGCTAATAAAATATTCAAGAAGATTAAAAAAGGAATGTAAAATGGGATACAAAAGGTAACTAATAAGTATTAGTATCGAGAGCAGTCCCACTTCTTTCCGTGGGTGTCGTAGAAGGCGACTAAGTGACTTACTAGAGAATGGGCAGCAGTGTTCTCTATGCATTTGACCACCATACTGCGATCGCCAACCCGCCTGACAAGCGTGGCGATTATAGCAAAACCCCCTTTTTGGGGGAGGCCTATGTCCAGACGTGGACGTCTTTCGGCTGAAATGTTGATGATGATCGAGAGCAGTAGTGGGCCCGCGTGGTGGATTACGGCCCACTCCCTCTCACAGAGAGACCTGTGTCCCAGCTGTGGGAATATTATAGGTGGCTTATATCCTATTTTACATTCCTTTTTTAATTCTTCTTGAATATTTTATGTAGAATAAGCTGTCGACTTATTAGGCGTATGACATTCGAAATCAAGCAGGTAACCCATGGATCTTTGACAGTTGTTACGGGTCGTCAGAAGCCCGAAAGTCTGACAACCAGTCTTACCAAGGGGTATCGTGTTACCCAGTTACTGGGTTGTGGAGGCCAGATAGGCAGTCGCTCCATGTAAAAAACTGTTATTCAGCTACATATGGTTAGACTGGAAGCCGACCTCAACCGTCCCCAACATAGTTGGGAAAAGGCTAGACAGATGATGATGATGATGATAATGTTTCATTAAATATTCTACTAAATATCTAACCAGTCAAATGTAAAAAGTAGCAAGTTCACTTCATTCTCTCGCGGCGGCGCATCATGTATGGTCTTCTTCCATACTTCCTATTAGGAACTACTAACCGTCTCTATAAAGTCCGTTCAGTTCTCCGCGGCTGAACGGATGCGTACGCATCTCATACAAAATCGTTGTTTTCTATGGACAAAAGCTGAACAGAGCTGAATAAGTGTGAGTAGTCCCTTAGTCGTCATCTCGTATCACGTTTCACACACACAGTCCATAGCTCTGAAATACTCCCTGCGACCGCTGACGTACTCTGTGCCTATGTCAGCGACGCAGCCATAGCGGCAGTGAGTACCTATTTCATATGCGCAGTGCGCTTCATAACTTCCTCGCACTTCGCGTCGCTAACGATTGGCAGAAATATGTAACTGCGTATTACAGCGCTGCACCAGCTGTACGCCTGCACCACAGATAGCAATACTATTCGACGCAGGCATTTGTTAACAGAAGAGAGCGTAAAGAATGGCTGGCCATAGTCGTAGCAAACATAATCAGCCTAGTAATGTTCAGTCAATCTGTAGTGTTTCCATGACCACTGGGAGTGCTGGGACTCGGGCCCCTCTGTGACGTCCCCCCTACGCATCTCCCTCATGTGCACGTGATGCCTGCGGCATACACTCCTCTCTGCGTGTTGTAACAGTTGTTTGGTCTGTTTTTCATTGTCTTCATACAACACAGTAAACATTGTGTCGTGCTCCTATACGTCTAGCTAGTGTGTCGTTTCTCCGATTAATCAGGTAGGAAGCATCATTAGCAGCATAAGGAATTGCCAAATTTAATAAACGAGTGACTTTAAAACTGTTTCAGTGAAAGAGGTGAAGCTGAAGTGGAAGAAGCTGCGCGACAGCTACCGCGACGCTCTTAAGCGGCAGAGCGAGATGTTGGCGAAGGACCCAGCCAACCCCGCCAAGAAGAACTACCCGTGGAAGTACATGGGGCTGATGCAGTTCCTGCAGCCGTACATGAGCAACCGCAAGAAACCGTCGGGCTCGCCCAGCTACCCCGCGCCGCAGCAGGCCGCCGAGAACGGCCACGCCGAGCACTCGACCTCCGACTCGGAGTCGGACGCGGAGTCGGCACCCAAGCGCAAGAACTGCTCGCAGCTGACCGTCATCGACCGCAAGCTGGACTACCTGTGCAAGGCGCAGTCGGCCAAGCGCCCCTGCACAGAGCCCGCGCCCGCGCCCGCCGCCGCCGCCGCGGCCGCCGCGCCCGCGCACCCCGACCCGCTGGACATCTTCTTCAACAGCATGTGCCAGTCCACGAAGCGGTTCCCCTTCCCGACGCAGATCAAGGTACTCTCAAAACCATTCTAATAACTGACCATTAAGCTTCACGTCCTGCTCACTCCTGCCTCCTGGGTTCGATTACCGGGTTGTGTGTACTTACCAACTAAGTAGAAGAAAGTTTTTATGCGGTTTTTCAGTCGTGTTTAACGTTTAATGTGTTAAACGTTAAAGGGAAAACCTTTCTCTTATTAAGCTAAGCATACGTTAAGATTAAGACTACATTTATGTCTGTAACTGTAATTCATATGGTATACAATGTTTATACAATGGAATAGAATATTCTAATAAAGAGTATTTTATTTCATTAAGTCGCTTTGTGCACAGATAAAGAAGAGCTTGTTCAACGCGGTGATCGAGGCGGAGGAGGCGCTGCTGGCGGAGCAAGCCAGCTACGCCAGCCTGTGGGCGGCGGAGGCCGGCTCGTCCTCCTCCTCCGAGCCCAGCGACGACGAGCGCAAGCCGGCCTGAGCCCGCCGCCGCCTCGCGCGGCTGTACGCGCAGTACGCGCAGTACGCGCAGTACGCGCAGTACGTGCAGTACGCACATTCCGCCGCCGCGGCCGCCGCGCACTGCACCTGAACTCACCACACATAGCTTTTAAATGGAGCGATTGATAAATGTCCTCGACTAGACAATAACGTTGCAGACGTTCGCTTAAGTTAACAGCCCACAGACGTAAAGCCCGAAACATAAACGCCATACTGTTCCGGTAAAACCTCACCGCACCAGCCGGACTCCAACGGAACGCCTTAGTTACTCATAACGTTAAATACGACACAGTTTCAATTTTTCAGTCACTTGCTGGCAACACCGATAATCATCGGACAGCTTTATGTGCTTACCACTATATGTTATTGGATTGTACAAAAGGGTTAAATATTATTACAATATTGTGATAACGGATCCGGATATTATAGAATTGGTTGGAATGAAGATAATGCTGCGTCTACTTCAAAAGAACTGGAAGATGATGACTTGTTACAAATCGGTGCTGTTAAGGGACTACTCACACTTATTCAGCTCTGTTCAGCTTTTATCCATAGAAAACAATGATTTTGTATAGAGTCCGTTCAGCTTTCCACGGCTGAACGGATGCGTACGCGTTTCATACAAAATCGCTAATCTAAATGTTCGCGTGCGTGCAGCTTTACGATCGAAGTGTTTGACTTCAGTGAAAAATCAAAAGTTTTTAAATTACTATTCGAAACATTCTGTTTTATAAAGTGATCAATGGGAAGTTTGTACCTAAAGATCACCATCACCATCGTAGAGTTAAATCAAACAACAGCTAGTGATAATGTGCAGTGTACACAATAGCACTGTCCGGTTAGTGTACTCTGCTAATACCTGTACCTACCCAATACCTACCTATTATTTATAATAGTGTTAAGGCTCCCGCAAACAGGCGCGACGCGACAACGCGACGCGACTTTAGTAGAACTATTTCTATGTAAACTTCATGAAAATTGTTGTAACAGAATCGCTTTGCGCCTATCGGCGGGGGCTTTTACCGTGTCGAGGTCGTGGAGTCGTGACCTCGTGGGGACAACTGCCCTCGTTCGAGATGCTCCATGTCCGAGGGTATAAGTGTAGTATCCATCAGATCTGTATGTTAGTAAGTTATTTTGTACTGTTATGTTATGTTTAGTAACATAAAACGGAATACTCAGGCTCCGCACTGACTGCTTACAAGATGTATGTGTAGCTTGTATGTGGAACTTGGCAGTTGCGCAGGGTATCTATCATAGGGCATCCTGGACACGACGACAATTTCAAGCGTTAGGTACCTTCATACCTAGCCTTTTCACACGCAAGACCAAGAATGACAGTAATATTGTGATTGGAATGTACGGACAATAGTCAATTAGCTAAGCAATCAAGTTAGTAAGAGTTACGCACATCTTGTAGCACACAGACGGCGTCTGTTACAGAAGAGTACCGAACTACCGACCAGCCACCACTACCTAACCACCGACCGAGTGTACTACGTGAGCTCGACAAATGGATGTGCGAATAACGCTTGTGCGACAAAACTGTACCGCGACTCGCCACAGTTCGAATGCACGCTTGTGCGACACACTGAAGCTCGACATTACTCTAGTGCGACATGAAGAGTTAACATTTGTATTCATAATCAGTACTTATATCTGATGACCTCCATAGCTTAGTTAGTTACAAACTCTTGGTATTGCTCCCGGATTAGATCCCGAGTTACAAAACTTGTTAGTACCTACCTACTATTAACGATATAATTTTTAAATTTTTGTGTGTACATTTCATGATTTTCTTCGATGTGATAGCATGTTGGTAAGTTCAATATTTTTGACCGACAAAAACATGTAAAATTCCAAACGCTATTAACTATGACAGTTTTAGTGTGAATGATTGCTGCGCGTTCAAAAGATAGGTCATGTTTATGACAATTATTAATGATATCCTTCACACACCGGTACTTGGAGGCTCGGCTGAAACTATCGTCAGCAGCTAAGTATTGTGGCTCCACAGTACTTAGCTGCTTACGATAGTTTCCTACAATGGAAGAGCAACAAAAAAACCCAGTCATTTTCTGAAAATGTGTTTTTGGCGTATTTCTCTGAACTCGCCAATACATACAAACCCAGCTCCCTGTGGTGCATCTATTCCACTTTCAGAAGCATGGATAAGCTCAAACATGGTGTTGATATCAAAACGTACTGTAACCTGAGGGCATTTTTGAAGAGACGCTCGGATGGATATATTGGTCGGTAATCTAAAGTTTTGTCACCAGCCGACGTTGAATTGAATGAGGCTCCGGATAGTCAGTATCTAGCAACAAAGGTAGGTTTAATATTTGAAATCGAAACGTATCTACAGCATGTAAGTGCGTAACCTTAGCATAACTTCTTAGAACTAATTAATTGATTTCTTTGCAGGTTGCATTAATATTCGGTGTTACTGGTGCTTGTCGACGACAAGAGCTGTATAATATTACAACAAAAGATGTAGAAACCCACGGAGATATGCTTCTTGTCAAAATTACCCAGACTAAAAC
Source organism: Polymixis lichenea (assembly GCA_949091785.1). Taxonomy (NCBI): domain Eukaryota; kingdom Metazoa; phylum Arthropoda; class Insecta; order Lepidoptera; family Noctuidae; genus Polymixis; species Polymixis lichenea. The sequence goes on along the minus strand of OX420951.1, from coordinate 22,663,567 downwards.
CAAGATTCCACGATTTTTTACAATCCAAGGAACGTTTCGTGAAATAGTGAAAAAATACCAAGATCTCCATTCAACAATAACAACGAATGACCGCTTTCTCCAAAACTTTCAGAAAGGAAAATGTACTGCACTAACAATCGGTATTAACAAATTTGGTAATATGCCAAGAGAAATAGCGAAGTATTTAGGTTTGCCTGAGGCCGTTTTTTACACTGGACACAGTTTCAGAAGAACGTCGGCTACAATGTTGGCCGATTCGGGGGCTGATATACTAACTTTAAAGCGACATGGCGGATGGCGTTCTGAGGCAGTCGCTGAATCGTACATAGAAGACTTATTTCACATAACAAAGCGAAAATCAGTGACAATGTAACGCAAGCCATTAATTTGGAGCCAAAGGCAAAAAAGTTTTGCCCCGAACCACAGCCAATGTACATCTCGTAGCATGAGTTATTTGGTATCTTCTCCTTCCAGTAATTTGTATGATTTACCTTTGTCGCCGACATTTACACAAGAAGTAAATGAAGGTACTAAAGAAGTGGCAAGTACCAATGTAACACAAACTGTGAAATTGCCATCAAAAACAATCCAAAATCGTTTTGAAAATTGTACATTCACGAATTGTTTTAATAATTAAACGATTTATGCAATACATGTTTGTTTTTTCCTCGCAAGTGTGTTGCGTATGAAACTCGTTTGCTCACTTGTATCGTAATGTACTATTGTCGCTACCGTAGTGTCGAACTACTGTCGCACAATCGTTTGTCACACCAGCGTGATGTCGAGCTTCAGTGTTTCGAACAAGCTTGCATTCGAACTATGGTGAGTCGCAGTACACTTTTGTCGCACAAGCGTTAATTGCACTTCCATTTGTCGAGCTCACGTAGTACTCTCCTACCGACCAGTCACCACTACCTAACCATAATTCCTAAGTATATGCAAATTAGAATAGGTACCGCAGTGATGAGTAATAGTAGGTCGATGTAGGTACATAAGTTTAGAAAAATGACTGAAATTATTATAATAATGAATATGCGTATATTTGTATTTTTAAATTATGTAAGTATGTTACTTACCTATACGAAAATATCTCTAAGAAAAATAAACTTTTACGCAAGAATATGGTTTTGTTTTATGTCCTTTGATACTCTACTTATTATACAACGTGTAACAGAAGTAACTGTAAGGGTATATACATACCAAAGGCACGGCTTCTTTGGATGATATCAAACGATATTGGAAGGGTTTTTTAATCCTATCTCTACATGTTCGGAAGTTATGAGAATTTTTAAACCATTGATATCAGAAACCGAACTTTTCAAATTTAAATAAACACATCACTCGGAAGAGATTTATCATGATATTGGCAAGTAACGTGGAAAGTTATTGACCTACGTAGTGCGGTAACACGTTTGTATGATTTCAAGTTAAGAAACAAATGAAACCGGTATCAATTCTCAGAGTATTTTATTTTGAGCTGAAAAATCAATCTGACAAGATAAGGCCAAGCGCACATTAGAGTCGCACCGCATCGTAGGTACAGACGCCAGCACATCAAGCTACCCCAAACTGTCAAATTTTCCCAATTGAACATGAACCATATGATTATGTAATAAAGTCGAAAAGCTATCAAAGAAATTTGACAGATTGGGGTAGCTTGATGTGCTAGCGTCTGTACTATTCACTTTGCCCCTGTGCGGTGATCCCGTGTGCCCCACTTGTGGCAACAAAGGGGAGTGAAATAAATGTTCACAATTCCGTCATCCAATGTGTTCCAATATTATAGTTATTATTGAACTTGGTGGAGAAAATTACAGTAGCATGACTCTGTTGGATTTAAAACATACACGGCCCATCGGAGCGCCAGACGCGCTCGATGCGTTTGATCGAGATGGTTAAATGAAACTTACACTTAAGGCCTCTGGGCCTGAATTCACTATGACCACTTAACGATTTCTTACTCGTAACCACGGACAGCGTGGCCGGCGTTGGATGAGCGGTGCACAGGGATCGCCGCCGCTCTTGCCAATTTCCAACAAAAAGCTGATTTTTTAATTCTGTTAGGTAGGACAGGAGTAGGGATGAAAATTGACGAATGTTTCTGAAACTTTCCAGGAATGTTTCCAATATTGCCGGCAATATTGGGCAATATTGCCAGAATCTTGCCAAAGTTGCCAGATTTCAAATACCATTTTCAATGTTTGTGCGCTCGTGAGGTTTTATCTAATGATGTAATAATACTTGTTATTAGTACCTAAGCCTGTATAATTAATTGACAATTATAATTAATTTTTAATTATCCATGCAGCTAAGTGAAAATAAAGTTAAACTATGACTTTGATAACTAAATGATACATAGTTTTTTAAGAATTTCACTTAAGTTTAAATTTTATAAAAAAAATAACATCGGATTTTAATTTAATTCCTGATGTCTGATAGTGCTGAAATTGTACATACTCATGTAAGTCTGGTGAGAACGCTATGTCTCGATAGCACTGTGCCAGCCTGATGGTGGAGTTGGAAGGTGGTCATAGGATCTACGCTCTGGTAAACGTAAACCTACCGAGAATTGGACACGCCACGACTGCGGCGGTAAGTCCCCTCTTTGAGGAGTGGCTTGAGAGGCGGCATGGCGTCCTCACCTTCCGCCTGACGCAGGTCCTCACCGGACACTGTTGTTTCGGGAGGTTCCTGTTTCGGATAAGGCGGGAGGAAAAGCCCAGGTGTTTCCACTGCGAAGATCGCTGAGGACACGTACCTCCACCGTATGCTCCACATACGGTGGAGGTCTGCCCGACTTGGGCGGAGAACCGCCGTGTCGTCGTGGAGTAGAGATGAGAATATTGGTTGAAATTGTTTAGTGGTGAAAATATTAGTTCATATTTTTATTCAAGTAGTTAACTGCAACATGGTTAGTGGTTCAATAATCTACAAAAGGCTCGTGCAGACTAGCGCGACGCGACGGTAGCGTCGCGACACTCGTAGAACAATTTCTATGAAAACTTAATAGAAATTGTTCTACAAGTGTCGCGTCGCGGCTGTTTGAAGAAGCCTTAATGCTTGTTGAAATTGTTAAGTTAAACTCAGTGAACTTTCCTTCATACTTGAACAGGCTTAGGACGGACTAGCATTTATTTTGGTTGGATATTCGAATATTTTTAACACGTGAAAATATCATTTTTTCAAGTAAGTATCATTATTTCGTCTCGGCATTTATTAAAACACCTTCACAATCGTCACATTAATCGAAAACAATACAACGCGGCAACACGGCTTTGTTATTCGAATACCAAAAGAAAACTAACCTATTCAATCAATCAACCATTAACCGACCGAAATATTTGTTAAAAATATCACTTGCGTTTGTTTAGAATAATATCTCCCCAACAGTAAATGTGTTTTATCTTAAGAGACATAGAGCATACAATTGAATGCACGTAACGGAATGAATATTTTTAAGAAGTTGAAGTGATATTTTTATTCGATAATGTTAATTTTGTATATCGAATATCATAGTTAATTTTAATGGTTGATGGTTATATTCAACATCTCTATCGTGGAGGCGATCGGCGGCGGCGATCTCTCGCGTCCGGCCCTGGGGGCCTACTCCCTAAGAGAAATCCGTAGTGTCGGCCATCGTTACGGGCGCTTCGTTCTCCGTCTCACTTACGGACATACCGTAAGTTAGACTGAGAGCAAAGCGCTCGTAGTGACGGCCGATACTACGGATTTCGCTTAGGGAGTAGACCCCCTGGTCCAGGCCATGGTACGGACGAGAGTGCATGGGTAGCCGTCACCTCCTTCTGCGAAGCTGTAATGTTCGCGAAGAGGTAGGCGGCGCACGTGATGGTGAGGCAGTACATGCGCCGTCACGGCCTTAATCGTCACAGGAGACGCCCTGGGCGTCGGGAATCCCAGGCTGATTCCCAGCCACCGTAGGCGCAGGCTTGCGGACGGCGAGTAATGGGTAGCTCGCTGTCCGGTAAGGACCAAGCCCGGGTCGATGGCGTGTTGTGTTCCACGCGCGCCTAAAAGATATGTCAGCACCAACTGATGGGGCCCGGAAGGGGCGATGCCTGCCAGGGGCGCGGGTTGTTCGAAAGAGATACCGCAGCACCTGGCACAGGCAACTGAGGGAACACGGGTGGGTCAGTAAAAGTCTGACACGCCCTCCTGCTCCACCCAGAGCAGGAGGAGTTAATAAATGATTTCGCATCCAAAAAAAAATGGCGTTCGCGTGGGGTGCGACGTGCGACAAAGGTGCGGTGAGGCCGCCGCGCCGCACAGTATGATAAATACCTCAAAAATCGGACATCGCTTTTTTAACCGACTTCCAAAAGGAGGAGGTTCTCACTTCGTCGGAACCTTTTTTTTTATGTATGTTCCCCGATTACTCGACGATGGCTGGACCGATTTGGATTTTTTTTTTGTTTGAAAGGGTATACTTCCCAGGTGGTCCCATGATCATCAAGTCAGAATCTGATGATGGGATCCTGGAGAAATAGAGATAACTCTTCAAATTTTATAGGCACACTTGAAGCGATTTGGGTAGTTTTTGGAAGAGTAATTTCTCGGAGTGGTCCCATTTCAATTTGGTGAAGATCTGATGAAGAACTTCGGAGATAGGCAACAGAACTCCTCAATAAATGATAGCAAATGGACTGGAATTGCAGAAATCTCATGTCTGTCTATTGTTTACACCAGTTCATAACATAACATCACACCGGGACGCTGTGAAGGGGTAAGCACACGTGAACCACTAAAAAGTGAAAAATAACTTTGATTTCGGAAGGCGGTGACAAAAAATTAAAATACATATCCAAAGTCACCGACTTCCGAAATGAAAATTATTTTTTACTTTTTAGTGTTTTTTTTGGAAGTCGGTTGTAATATAGTATGCAATAAAGCCAAATGTCTGCTATTTTTAGAAATGCAAAAATATTTTTTAGGTGTAATACTTATAAAGCAAGTTGCGTATTTTTTTCTGTAATTTTGAAATTATTTTTTTGTGCAGGTTCTAGAGGGTAGTTAGTAGCATTTTATTTTCGCACCCATTATTGTTTAGTGTTACGTCAACCTACCTGTAAATCAGAAATCAAATCAGATGCAAACACAGAGGAATTCTGAGTTTTCGAGTTCAGTATAATTTTTGTTAGGGTTATCATGTCACACTTATCAAAAATCTAAAATCTAAAACCAATTTTTTTTAGTCCTAAATTGAAGTAGGTATTACTCATGAATTATAAACAGTAGGTATGAGGTACCTATAGGTAACTAATTGTTATCGGAGTCAGGTCAAATTATACACAATCTTCCAATTCCTGAAATGCTTTTAATCAATAGACTACAAATGTTTCTTGCAACTGAATGTTACAAGCGTTAGGCCTAACGTTACAATTGATCAAACGGCCGGCGGGGCTGCTCAGCTCCGACTATATGTCAAAATCAACAACATAATTCTACTTTCACTTACTAATTTATTAAAATGTGCGGATCGCTAACATAATGTAATGGGATTTAAAAAAATATTGGCAAAAAATATTTTGTGAAATTCAAAAAATTCCTCGTAGTGACTGTTTGTAAGTATACTTTGTAAATTTTATTTCGTTTTACACGTACGTTTGTATGTTTCTTCTTGGTTGCGTTCTTCATTACTGAAGGTCGTGTCCCTGAAAGGTCTTCGTGGCTTTATGCACGATGTTCTTCCACTTCGCTCGGTTCTCAGCTTCTCTCAAGGCGGTTGTAACAGAGTGTTTGTTTGGCACCACAAATGACGGTAATACTGCTAGGACAGCTTTGTCTGACAAAAACCGCACTGTGTTTGCCGAAATATTAGGTCTTCCACAGTGGTTAATAGACGATCTACATACTACATTAGTAGTTTTATCCTGTGGATTGCCAGTAGATGCTGCAAATTTTGGTAATTTCGCCAAATCTGTTGCGAGCAAATATGTTACCTACGGTATATGAATGAATAACATTACACAAAATATTGGTCCACGGCAAGGAAACAATCATGCATTCAGCGTTACTTATAGGTGTCCTATCGGAGCAAGCCGGTGAATCACGCAATCAATTTTGGAGACACGACCGCGAACATCACAGCAGGAAATCTGACCGTGAAAAGACCATGTTACATTTATTTCATAGAGCACTAGAGTCTTCAGCGCCATATATCTCTGATATCAGGCTTCAACAGAGATGAAAGATGTTGAAACGCCAACCTCTGTCAATCACAGTTTTGAATTTGTTGAAACCCATTAATGTTCATAGTAATAGAAAAGAACCCCAAGCAGAGGAATCTAGGTCCAGCCAAGTCACAAGCCTCGTGGAGTTTGAACATATTGGACACAAACTCTTGTGACAGAAAACGAAGACTTTCTTCTTCATTTAATTACTAGCTTCTGCCCGCGATTTCATCCACGTGAAAGTCACATACTTTTAGCATAAAACTTCCTATAGCACTTGGCAATAATGTAGCTCTCTTTATGTGAAAGAATTTTTGAAATCGGATGAGAGGTTTCGGAGATTACCCCTTATAGTTATTATACAAATTCACAAAGGACATGTCTGGTGGCGAAATAGGCTGTTGTCTAGGTAGTCAAAGCCAATGTTCAGTAATGGTTGTTACCATATTACAATCGTCGTACTTTATAGTTTATCCAAAAATACGTTTCAGGAGTCAAGAGCTTGCTTAAACTGGTCAAAATAAAGATTAAACGCCGGGGATTTTCCTTGGTTTTATTTATTATAACGCCATCTGTGAGCAAACTCAGGTACTAACCAATTGGTGGTATGCATAGAGGTTAGTAAAACATTTAATATTTTGTTGGTCTGAGATCAGATTCTGCAGTTTTTTTTTAAATATTTCTATTTGTGTATAAAAAGGCATAAAAACATAGTATGTGGTATACTATTGGAAATATCTAAAAATCATGTGACTGCAAACATTTTCAGGCATTTCTTCCACATTACCAAAAGTAAAAAACCTCCATCTTCTAAGACTTCGCGATGTTAACTAGGTCTTCTAATTGTCCGACATTAAATGTAGAAATAGGCCCAATGCTCTGAGGTAATTAATGCCACTCATTGAAAAATAGACGTATCTGACAAACTCTGCAACTACTAGGCACATAGAAATTGTGTTCTTGTACTAAAATGCTATTATTAAATGCTAGTATGACATGAGCTAATAGGTACCATTTGTTACACCTCTTAAAAATACAGAGGCTTGAAGTGTCACTGGCTCGCTTGTGATTTGTAAGGCTGTATGCAGACCAGCATACCGCATTAACTGCAGCACCACGTTGTGTTACCGGCACTTACCGGTGATATTGGAGGTAGTAGTGGTAGCGGCGGCGATATTGGTGGGACAGTCAGTTGTGGTGGCGGCGGGCGTTGGTTGACAGCGGTGGCGGCGGTGTTGATGATCCATGTTCCACGGATAGAACAATATCCTTTTGTAAGTCCCTTGATGACTCATGAATCAGGTGGCGATTCGCTCGAACCCAACAGGCTGCTTAAATTGTCGCCATATCCTGAAAATATTATTGAAATGCGTTTTATTACATGACATGACCTAACTGACGATTTGTGGGCTTTACCACCTATAGGTTCCCCACCCCAAATCCTTCGAGGATGGCTAGCATGATGTTATATTTTTCCACGATAAACACTCCTTCCATCTTTCGTGATCGTCGTATCATCGCTCGTCTTCCAGTTTTAACGGATCGGTCCAATTCATTTCACTATTTTCTTTCAAAGACTTTACCTACTTATAATTAAAATAAATAAATAATTCACCTGATAGTTATTATCATTGGAAATAAGAGGTAAGGTCAAGGTGGCGAAGTTCGTCTACGGGGCAACACCATACACCGTCTCTCTATGTAAGCTGTTTCTGAATAGTTACGACGTTGCCAGCTCGGTCGGTAAAACAGAGTCACTATTTTGACCTACCTTTAAATTATAGATGACGTTGTATTACGTTAAATAGCAAAAAAACGGTTTTAATTTTTTTTGTAGTTGAAAATTTGAAACACGAGTGAGTTGTGTCGACGTTGTAGTTAACGTGAAATGTGAATTTCAACGGATTTTTACGTATTGTAGCGGTAAGTGTCTAGCTTGTATAAAATTTTATTGTTTTATTCTATTTAAATCGAATTTAAATACATATTTACAGAAATATTTGTTGTGATAACAACCTAATGTATAAATTCATTATTGGGGTAAGACTGTCTAATATTTTAGGGAAAGGCCGTTATGTGCCGATCTTGCTCCAAGCCAGATGTTGTTAACCTTTTTTTAGTAATACAGTAAAATCTCCTTATTTGCAGGCTGTTTTTTTGTGAATCGAGCATACTGTGATTCTATTGTTATGGTTCCTTTATTAGGTACATATCATGATAATGTGATAGGAGTCTTACTTCATATCATTTCTAAAATAATCAAATATTTATTTTATTCTTTAGGTAAATTGTCATACAATTACTCAAAAAAAAAGAGCTGTTCAGAATGGAGAATTAAGTGGATATATGGCTGCTCGTATTTACAACATACCAAGAATGACGATCATGGAGCATTTGAATAATAAAAGGTGGAAATCAACTACTGTTGGGAGAACTTGATCGTTAAAAAAAAGAAATAGGACACGCACCGTCAAAATGAAACGAATTTTAGCCATAATGTTCTCTACATTATGGCTAAATACGTATAGAGGTCGTAGCTTTGTAAGCATTCACAGGATTTAATTACTTTTTTTTAATAAAAGACTACATGTTGTTACATGTTGTAGGTAACTTAGTTCGTTTCGTACGTACGTTGTATTTTTTTCATTGTATCAACAATATAAAATAATTAATTTGAATAAAAAAAGGGTTTTATTAATACCTTTCATTTCAATAATATGCTATCTATTCAAAAAGTACAAATATAACCAAGTATGTTTATTTGTTACCATTTTGTTTTTCTATGGTTTAAAAAAGACCACCTCAATCTAGTTTGTATCGTCTTAATACCAAAACATATCAATTATCACATTGAATTTTAGATGCAACCAATAAACATACTTACCGTACAGTTACAGTCAGAATATTAAAATGTAATTTTACTGATCCTAGATGTTGAAAATCCCTACCCTTGCAAATATACCGGACTTACCCCACTTCATGATTTTACCGCCATAAATTGAGATTGCTACCTTATATCTTAGCACTTAAAGCATGTATTTGATAAACTTTTATTTTCCAATATTTACTGAGTATGGTTGCTGCAAATATCTATCATATTATTACAAACAATTTATGCTTATGACGGAGTTGCCCCAAGTACTCGGGAAAGTCCGTCTACTTACCACGTTTTAAAAATACACGCATAATTTCATGTTGACAACAGTTACATTGACGTTTGTAAAAGTAACTGTTAAATAAGGAATCATTAGTCATCAATAATATTCAAAACATACATTTAAGTTAAAAAATCAGCCACAGGGTGTTTTTCAAATCAAGCTTGCTAAAAACTATGCCGACTTCGCCACCTCGACCTAAAGGGCTGACCACTGCAACTGTATGGAAACGTCGGTGTCTTGGATTTGTGAGACCAACTGAGTTATCACATTTATATGACCGAGCAACCTCTTCATTGTCAGCAGTAGGTATCGGGTCAGTGAGGCGTCTTAGGGCCGGTAAAGCAATTTATAACAGTTGTGACAAGCGCCCATGTAATGTAAACGGGAACAATAACAAATAACATTGAACCTAAGTATTTTTCATCATTCAACACAACTGCTAAATATACTGCCTTTACTGTATATCCATAGTAAGTAATTCAGATCTTAATTTTTTAATCTTATTGTAAAACCTTAAATCATGAACACTTATCGATACCAGAGGGCTCAAACAGCTACCTAATTGCGTAATACATTGTTGGCAAACGATTCAGATTAATTTGCTTCGTTTCTATCGCAGTTTGCTTAATTTTACGAATTTCGAATTGCGAAACTCCAATATCTGTGAAACCAATTGCTAATCTATTAGAGTGAATGATAGGTGAGGAAAAATTGGGCATAAGTACTAGACGTATGCCCAATTTTTCAATCGATCGATCGATTTTTCGATTAGCAATTGGTTTCACAGCTAATTGAATTAATTCGAATTGTGAAACTAGTTTGACAGCTATCAGTTTGTTAATTGTTTGAAACCAACGAGTACTTAGTCTGTTTCGCATGGCGAAGGCAACGTACTCGCCGCTATCATTTTTCTTTGTACATTTTATTGGGATTTACTCATTAAATCTCTTAAATTATAACGAAAAAATACAAGTAGTAAGTAGTCTTCCTGATAAATTGTGAATGTGATTTTGTGTAAAACCCCAATGATAAATCAGTAAGTAGGTAGGTACCTAAGTATTGTGGTATTTTGAATAGCGAATCAACGAGGTGATTTTATAGAGAAAATTGCAATCGATTTCTTCTGTTACATGTGCTTACCACCTAAAATAAAGATCCCTACTTAAGTAGATGATATTTCAGAAACGAAACATATTGGTGGCGTTTTAAAGAAATACAAATTCGTACTTCGAAGGTACCGTAAACTTATCATATGCCACAAACTTGGCAAGCCAGTCGAGCATTTTAAATATAAAACCAACAAGAGCAATCAATTGAAAGAGGAAGGACAAAAGAAGCACACTTTGAGAAGCAGTTTATCTAAGAACTTCAATGAACTAGCTAAACACACACACCATATTTAAGTAAGTAAATAGACTTATTTCATTTAAAAAAACCTATTGAATATGCCTAAATATCGTATCTACAGATGTTGTTTGTTGTCAATAGAAAATATAGTTATGGCAATGCATAATTACTTAGCAAATTATAACAACAAACTAAATTAAACTAAGTAGGTAGGTAGGCAACTGAAAATTTAAGTAAGTACTACCTTAAATATTTTTCAAATAATTATTGTAAATAGTAAGTTAGTAAGAATATCCAATTCGATTATTGTATGTCTGTGGATTGCAGCCCACTCCCTCTCACAGAGGCCTGTGTCCCAGCAGTGGGAACTTCATAGACTGAACATGCTAATGCCTGTCAAGTTTATCACACACGTTGCAAAGTAATTCAATCATACATTATTATTCTATACATTCAGTGGAAATACACAAAATAAATAAGCATTGTACTCTACTTGTACCAGACTATGGTAGTATTGAACATTGTTTTCTAAATATTGAAGAACCATAATATTTATGTGTCAAAGTTTATTAGGCTTACAAAATAATATTTCAAATTGAATTGGTTTTGCTTGTTAAAAAGTTATGTATGTAGTTACATCATAGGTCCATCAATCTTTTTATCTATTGAGAAAAGTACCTAAATAAAAATACTTTATACTTTTTAGTCAAGTACCTGTTCCATCCATCAGTAGAATTGTAGGCGTCTAAGTATTGTTTATCTAATAGCAGAATATTGCAGTTTTCTAAAGTAGATAGATTGTGCATTGAAGCGTTTAAAGGAGAGGCCTATTAAAGATTGGATGAATAATAGATGATGGAATATAATGAAGATGCACTTAAATTATTTTGTTATCTTTCAGGTGGCTCAACTATAATAAACAGGAAAAATTTAAATTTCCTCTCATGCACTCACAGCAACAGTAGGCAAGCTGTATTTTTCACAAATGACTACTTCCACAGGAAAACATCAAATTCCACTAATCAATACAATATACTTGTTCCAATTTCTTTTTGCCATATAGCCAACGATTTCATGTGAAATGTGAACAAATGTGAAGAAGATGAACAGAAGGATCAGAAGATCAGAATCAGATCAGAAGGAACAGAACAGAGGATCAGGGGGTCTAAAAAGGCCACTTTGGCAGAATCATAATATGAATCATAATTAAAATCGTCAAATTGTCACAAACTGACAATTCATAATATTATCTGCGTTGACAGCACGCAATTCATCTATTTGACAGTTTTGTATGGGAATTCGTAAAATGGTCACCAAATTATGAATTGCGTTATTAAAGTAAAATGTCAAATAGCAGAATCATAGAAGAATTCAGGAAATGAATCACTTTTAGAGGAATTGCTTAATGTGGCCTTTTTAGACCCGCAGATCACGAGGTCAGGGGGATCAGATCTTGTGTGATCAGAAGGTTGAAATGATATAAATAAAACAGTTGTTTTTTGTTAACCATTATATATTTGTTTATATTTACGTTAATGTACCAAATAAATTACAATTTAGCTAAACACTACTATTTTCTAAATAGTATCACTGTAATTATCAATAACTTGTCTTTATTTAAAAAAAACCTATTCAGTGCTTAAATATATATTTCATAACAAGTTATTTTAAGTTCACAATTAAAACACTAACTATTAAAGTTTACACTGTTATCAATTAACACAAGTAAGTACATATATATGTTTATATTGCTGTTGAGCAAAACTAATGAACAACTAGCTTTTGCACTCGGCTCCGCCCACGTGGATGTCGGTTATCGCGTATGTACCTATATAAAAAGTAGCCTATGTCCTTCTCCATATCCCAGGCTATATCTCTGCCAAATTTCATGACAATCGGGTCAGCGGTTTGGGCGTCAAAGCGTAACACACAGACTGACATTACTTTCACATTTATAATATTAGTAGGGATTTTCATGTCTACGCAGGTGAAGCACCCCTGGGACTCTCCTGCAATTGTACAACAAAATCAAATTATTTTCTGCTCAACTAAAGTACTTAATTATGGGGCAAACTCGGCATATTTAGTAGGCCATCATCAGCCCATTGCTATTGGTTTATTTAACATAACACTAAATTAGAATGGTAAAAAATAGGTACACATAAAATGTATGATGTGATTTTATGTACGTATAAAGCTCACCCAAAGAAAAATACATTAATGTGTTGCTGCTTGATGCTAAACTTTGTTAAAAACTCGTCTACAATGATTAATATGGAAGCTTGGTTTTCCATGTCTTATTTGCCACCAAATTATTTTTAGAAAAATCCCTCATTGTTCAGTGAAGTTGGTAGCTCTAGCATCGTCTGCGAAAATATTATAATAATTAATGTTTTGTTGTTAGTTCAAAATCAAAAGGTATTTATTCAAACTAGGCTGAGAGTCGGAACTTTTTGAACGTTAAAATTACATAAGACAGTCCTCCCACAACGCCCACCCTTCACCACTTCCTAGTGCTTTAGTTGGGAAGAAGTGGCGCAACAAACTCCCCAGCAACACAGCTGTCTGTTAAGTTAGAAGAACTTGATTGTGTGGATTGGATCCTTTTCGTTTAACTACGTCCAGTTAACCTCAAGTAAGTTACAGAAGTCTACACAATAAATGATTGTACGTATGTAGATTATTGTAGATTGACCAATAATGTACCTAGGTACCTCAACTACAATAATCACTCTTACACACGTAATCCCTGTTTATATTGGCTTACTTACTTGTAGTGCTGATATGACGTATGGTTCGTCCTTTTCGCTATTGACAAAAATGTGGAGCCAGTACAAAAGTAAGACAGAGCCCAATTCCTTGCCATTTACTTGTTATGTGCAGAAACCACTAAAAAATATTCCGAGACTGCTTATCATAGTCCCATGTCTTTGAATGAGAACAGTAAATATAATTTAGTCCATAATACCTCAACGATTTAAATCAAAATTAAAGACGAAACAAAACAAAATGCAGTGTGGCCAAATGGGTGTCAGGTTTTAGGGCTAAATCGAGCTTAAAAAAGGGCTAGATGAGCACATTTTTTAAAAATAGGGCTAAATTACCAAATAACGAAAAATAAAAATAAAGATTCTTCAGTAAAATGGATTTCATGAATAAGTAATGTGTAAATAATAAGTAAACTACATAATGCTGGACTATAAAATATTATTATTTAATCATAAAATTACGATCTAAATAGCAGTCTTCATCTAATTCCTCTTGAAGGGTTTCACTTTGCGCTGACGACGTTGATGGTTGGGCTTGGCAGCCTTATTCAGTATAAATTTAAATTGGATACATTTTTTTTAAAGGAGATCCTATGGGATTGCCTATGTGTAGTAAGTTTGGTTTAACTTGGTAAGGCCAGTTCGTATTTATGGTATGGAATTTAGGGACTTAAAGTTCACCCTGTTTCGTAATTTTTGTTTATATGGTTTTGACAGGCGATAATATTTGGGGGTAGATTACGGGCTAGGGGCTAAATCATTATATTCGGGGCTGAACAAGAAGAAAAAGGGCTAGATCTAGCCCCGAAGGGGCTAAATTGGCATCACTGACAAAATGTCATTTTATGGTTTTTTTTTTACTCAAATGTTGCCAACGTTTTCCCGACTCCACTAGCGGCGGTTCTTCAACAAATAACTAAAAATAAATTATAGATTAAATCGCAATTTTTTCTTTTATTTATATTTTTTTTCCTGACGTTCGGTCGTCATTTTGGAGGTCCATTTGAAGATTTGAGAATGAAAATAAAACTTATTATGTCATAATCGTAGTTATTTTTTATCGCTTACGCTGATCTCGCACTGTACGGAAATCCTATACAATGCGAGATCATCTTGTACTGGAAATGTATAGCTTGATGTGTAGCCGTGTGTACCTTGAACGGTGTTTAATCTGACGATTCAAAAAATACATATTTAATTGTTCAAGTTTTCAATTCTGGCGGCACTCTCGGAGTGCCACTGTTTTTTTTTTAGTATGTTTAAGGGATTTATTCTGTAGAAATGACGATGTTTTTCGATGTCGACACGGGCACAGCCTCTGTGTGACTTCACTATATTTGTCATGCTGAACAGTCTTTTCATATTAGCGTTTGAATCCAAAGTGATTTCGGCATTTTAAGAAATAATTCGTAAAATTACTAACACAGGTTTCACGCAAACAGTAAAAATAACGTGCCACTATCGTGTTATTAGAATAATTTCTCGAGTTCAAGCTTTAGTAGTTGATTGTTTTGTTTTCCAAAAACTAAATTAGACTAAACAAAACTACCAACGGCTAAAAGCAAAATTTAGTCTGCTAGTTGGGGTATCCAAGCCCCCAGTTGTAGCGGAAATCCCACTAAGTTGACAACACTGTTTGTTTTTTTTTTTGAGTTTTGGCTTCGCACGGTTTGTGCATTTAGTCAGTGTCAAGTAATTTTTCATCCATCAAGTAAATGGCCCGATATTGGGCACGAAGTTACAAAACAGTCATAGTCGTCTTTAGTCAGTCAAGTTAAAGTTATTGTAAAGCGGTCGTAACTTTACAACAACCTATTAGGAGTTTTTGGGGGGAACACGAAAAGTCCACGTTAGTCACTTATTTTCACCTTCACTACATTTGTGCACTCACACGTAATTACGTGTGAGTGCACAAATGAATAATGAATTATGCAATTTAATTAAATTGCATAATTCATTACCAAAATTATACAATTTTATTTGCTATTTCACAAAATTTCATGAAAATAAAAAGTCTTGCGACATGTTCCAACGCGATCCCGCCAAAAACTCTTGACAACACTGCTTTTCTACTATTTTTTCATTGACCACAGATAACTAAAATGTGAGCAGTAAGACGTTTCGTAGGTATATATCAGTAGATATTTTCATTTGAAGCTATGGTAGACCACCAGTTGTAATTAAAACAAAATTAAAATATAGTAAAATTATTCGGAAGCGAATAGTTCATAAGTGATGAAACAAAACGCCTAAACGTAATAGATTGGGCGAGATTTTATTAACATCCCTCTGTATAGTGGCAGAATTTCATTCATTTTAATTTCACAATTCCGATTATGGAAAACGATTGCGAATGGACTTTGCTTCGTTTCAGAATCGTAATCAGAAAGTTAATACGTTACGCAATTAGGCTGGACATCAATAAGTATAGGACCCGCGATATGATAGAAAATAATATTGTCGCAATATATATTAATTAAGTAATTATTTTATGTTCTGAGTGATAACTGTTAACCCTATTATCAGAGAAAATTTTGAAAACCATAGAATCGTCGTAACTTCGATTTCTGGATAGATTTGCATCTGATTTTTTTTTATAGTCAATAGTACAGTTCTGAAGAATATTTCAAGATAAATATTAGGTGCTACTTGATTAGATGTCCTGACTCCTGAGAGAAAAATAAAAAAAGAATAAAAAGAAAATCGTTTACATTTATTTCTCTATTAAAGAAAAATCATTTCTGTTTCGCCTATAGAATACTTTGTACCTTTATACTGTCAATAAACTTCAAAAGCAAATGTTCAAATATGTTTATCACATCGTTTATTTTAGAGTTTTTCTGAAAATCCAGAAAAATCTAATAAAAATTCTATAACTGTTTCAAAGAATAAGTAGTATTTAAGATCCAGGAGTTCTCTCGCATTCAAAACAGGGGCATACTATCGATTAGAAGAATAAAAAAGCGATGTCCGATTTTTGAGGCATTTATCATACTAGCACGTAGCCTAGGTGCCGCACGGTGGGCTGAAAATCGGCTTTCTTAAACTTAGAGATTTCAATTTGCAAGTGCCGGATTTTTTGCCGTAAGTATATCACTTCTATTAGTTATTACTATTCATATTGCAAATCATTTAATCGATATTGGAAATCATTTAATCACCAAATTATTAATTGGTACCTATTTTGGTTGTATACAAAGTTTTAAAAATAATTTTCTGTTGATAAATATCTGAGCTCTAACATAATTGTCTAAGTGTGGGTGTACTATAAACTTCTGCCTACTCCTTCGGGGATATAGGGGTGATAATATTTTAAGTTACGTATTGTTAAAAGTCTGTGTTCCTCGACACTAAAAGGAACCGTTTCATATATAAAAATAAATAAAAATATTTTGATGACTAAAAAAAATCTGTAGTGATAACCGTTATCTGGAGTATGACAAAAAACATAAATAATTAGTACTATAACGACCTGTAAGGATATTACGGTTTTCCTTGCCGTTTAAGAGATAATTCAATTTTTCATGCAAGTTTTATACAAATTTTTCGTAAAAAAAATATAATTCCTTTGATTTTTGTAGAATTAACTCGGCTATCATTTTGTATAAAGTAATAACAAATAGAAGCGATAGCCGGCAAGAAATCCGGCGCTTGCAAATAGAGATCTCTAGTCTATGAAAGCCGATTTTCAGCCCACCGTGTGCCGGTGCGGTGCGGCGAGCAGTGTACGGCGCGGTGCGCTCCCCGGCCCCGCGCGAACCGCGCTCCTGACCCCCGCGTGCCAGTGCCTCTGCGAGACTCAAACGAGCAGGGCCCGTGCGACGCGCTACTCTAACCGCTACACGTTGTTACTTTTGTTTTTGTTGTCCAGAAACCACATATTCTTGTCGTAAGTATCTTTTGTGTTTACTATTGTGTTTTTATATTGTTTGTATAAAAGGATTCAACTGTCTAATAATGTATATTGGTGGTGATTATGCGAATAACATCGTCGCGTCTCACGCCGCGTCACTAGCGCCGCGCCGGTGCTTCCGCCGCGCGCCGCTCGACGCATTCGATAATAATATTTGGAATGTTTACATTCTCGCGGCGGCGGCGTGCTTCGGTGTATTGTACTTGTGTTTAAAAATGTGGTAGTTAAAATATGTAGTTTAGGATTATATACGTAAAGTGTGTCCAGCGGGAATGTTTTCATTTTTTTTATTTATCGTTACTCGGTTGCTAGCGGAGCTAGAGGCGCGGGAGGGGTATTTTTAGTACCTAACCACGAGACATTGGTCGGGCCGGGAGCGCACTGCGCATTTGCGGTGGAACAATATTTGAAGTGTGGTGAATCGTTGATTCGACCGCGTCGTGCTTTCTGTTCACACATTGAATATATTCGGCGATTGAACGATGGTCATGGCTCCAGGACCGTCGTCGTCAGCAGCAACGCCAGGACGTGTGGCCAAGGTGCGGCAAGAAATCTGAGAGACTCCGCCCCTAAGACGACCCACTGACCAAAAGATTGCATTAAAAAGTCATGCTGTGTTCTTAAAAAAGCTTCTAAAATCCATACATACCTACCTAAAATGTAAATCTTCATATGAGTACATACCTACTCCAATCGTCTTATATTAAGTCCGGAACTACGTACCTACTTATATTATTTCAGTAATAATTTCAATTTCATTGTCACCAGGAAATGATGGAAAAACCGAAAAGACCGATGTCAGCATACCTGTTGTGGCTGAACAGCGAGCGCGGGAAGATTAAGGCGGACCACCCCGGCATGAAGGTGACCGAGGTGGCCAAGAAGGCGGGCGAGCTCTGGCGCTCCATGGACGACAAGACCACGTGGGAGGAGAAGGCGGCCGTGGCCAAGGAACAGTACGCGCGCGACCTGGAGTGCTTCAACGCCAACGGCGGTGCGCCTCCTCCCAAGAAGGCGCTGAAGAGAGGTGTGGCCAAGTCCAAGCCCGTGAAGGTGAACCGGAGCAAGGTGAAGAAGGAGCAGTCCGAGGACGAGGACGACGCCGAGGACGACGATCACGACGACAGCGAGTGAGCGCGGGCTAGCCCCGCGCCCGCGCACAGTGATACACGCGCGGCGTCCATAACAAAACATTATTAATAAGTGAGTGTTGTAGCAGTCAGAATACGATGCCGATGCGGATGGAGGATGTGCAGAACTTACCGACTGTTTCATGTATTACTGACTGACGTTCATTGCAGTGCGCGTTCTCTCTTTTGAGATTTATTTTTAAATGTAAAAAAAAGTCACACATTTAGAAAATTACAAAGTGAGCCCGTTATTTCGTTTTGGCTTTGGAGCAACTGGGGGACGATCTCTTTCTTATCCTAGATTTTACTGAATTATTTTATTACTTACCTAAATTATTTCCACAAATATTTGAATTTTATGCAACGTTTAGCAGAATGTTGTTAGACGATGTACCTATAATAATTTTACATGTCGCCATTGTGTGGTTAAATGCAGGTATTATTAGTTATTATCACTTATTAAAGTTACAATGAAGACTCAAAATTATTAGTATCTAAGTTCACGTCGCCGCTGTATGTTTCAGATTTGTATGCATTTAATAGATATGTAAGATTTTGTAAACTAAGCTATTGTTTGTATGAAATAAACAATAATTTCTACTCCATTGCAATTGTTATTATTATTCTTCCTTTAATAAAGTAAGCACTTAAAAGTTGCCCCGTAAAATAACGACGAGAGGGTTCAGGGTTGTGCTCTACAGCGAGGGGCGGAGAGGTAGAGGGGGGTCGCCTGCTGGGGGCGCGGCGGCACGCGGCGTCGGCCGAACGAATGCCCATAACTACGATTTATTTAAGTCTTTGTTGCAGAGAATGACAAGTTGATAACTAATGTAGATTGTAAAATGACTTGGTACTTAGGTGCCTTACCGGTGAGTATTTCTTAACATCAAAAATTCTAAATCATAAGCTTGATGAAAAATATTAAGTAAGTAGGTAATAATCTGACTTTATAATATGAAATGAACCATCTGCATTGCATAGTACCTACGGTGCAGCGGTGTAGGTAGGGTGCACGGTGGGCCACATGCGGTACGTTGCCGACCTGACGCGGCTAGCGTTGCCACTGTTGCCAGGCGCCCGGATCAAGCCGGGGACAGCCTTTTCGGTTTCGTGTGCGGCCGAATTAGACGAAGTCCGACTTTTGTTAGGCTTTTAAAATTAGGTTTTTTTTTTATGTGCGCGTGGTTTGTGGGCCACTTTTTTAAAACTCTTTGAAAATGTGCTTAGGATTTAGTGAACATTCCCAAAGAATTGTTAAAGTTGGAATCAGATTTTGTGAAAGCCAAGTAAGCGAGTTATGGACTGTAAAGTTGGGGCCTCAGTTCTCACATAGAGGATCGAGGGCCCATCTGTAACTGATAAGCTATGGGCACTACAGAAAAAGTCTTTGGGCCAAAAATCTAAGCTAATGCCAAACAAAATTTGTGAAAACAAGATATTATCGCAAAACACTATCCTACTTTTTAACCGACTTCCAAAAGGAGGAGGTTCTCAATTCGTCGGAACCTTTTTTTTTTTTTTTTTTTTATTTTTTTTATGTATGTTCCCCGATTACTCGAAGATGGCTGGACCGATTTGGAAATTTTTTTTTTGTTTGAAAGGGTATACTTCCCAGGTGTTCCCATGATCATCAAGTCAGGATCTGATGATGGGATCCTGGAGAAATAGAGAGAACTCTTCAAATTTTATAGGCACACTTGAAGCAATTTGTGTAGTTTTTGGAAGATTACTTTCTCGGAGTGGTTCCATTTCAATTTGGTGAAGATCTGATGAAGAACTTCGGAGATAGGCAACGGAACTCCTCAATAAATGATAGCAAATGGACAGGGATTGCTGAAATCTCATGTCTGTCAATTGTTTACACCAGTTAATAACATAACATCACGCCGGTACGCTGTGAAGGGGTAAGCACTTGTGAACCACTAAAAAGTGAAAAATAAAAATCTTTTTTCAAAAAAAATAAACAACCGACTTCCAAAAAAACACTAAAAAGTGAAAAATAACTTTAATTTCGGAAGGCGGTGACAAAAAATTAAAATACATATCCAAAGTCACCGACTTCCGAAATTAAAGTTATTTTTCACTTTTTAGTGTTTTTTTGGAAGTCGGTTGTTTATTTTTTAAAGGTATCTTCGTTCAAAGTGGGCCCTCAATTCTCATACACGTTAAAGTTTACTATGCAATTAAAATGAAATCATTAACTTACGGCTACCGTTTGAAATCCTCTAAGCTACTAAATTAATTGTGAAAATTTGTGAAAGAAAGAACACTCTAATTGCGTAACGCACGAGCAATCATAATCTGAATAATTTTGAAACAGATGCTAATCCATTGCTTCGTATCTTCGAAGAATGTGTCTGCTCAATAACGTAAATAAAGTAATGAACTGTCTAAATGAAACGGATTATGATTAATCTCATTTTGACGGGCCCTCAGTCCTCCATTTTCTTTTGTTTTACGCTTAGCGTATGAAATTGTTTAAGAAAATCTATTTTTAACCGACTTCAAAAAGAAGGAGGTTATCAATTCGAATGTTTATATTTTTTTATGTATGTTCGGGCATAACTCCGTCATAATATAGACGGATTTGCAAAATTCTTTTTTTGTTCGAAAGAGGTTTATTCCGAAATGGTCCCATAAAAATTTCATATAGTTCTGATGATGCGTTTCGGAGACAGACAACGGAACTCCTCAAAAAATGACAGCAAACAAACCGCGATTGCTGCTATTGCATAAATATGCATTGTTTTAACCCCAAGGATGATGAAATTTCGAATTGTGTGGCAAAAAAAAAAAAAAAACAACCGGCTTCCAAAATACACTACAAATTGAAAAATAACTTTAATTTTGGAAGGCGGTGACAAAAAAATAAATAAAACACAGGTATCCAAAGTCACCGACTTCCGAAATTAAAGTAATTTTTCACTTTGTAGTGTTTTTTGGAAGTAGGGTGTTCTTTTTGAAAAAAGTTTTTTATTTTCTGAATTCGGAAACAGGGTGACCACAATTTCATTTAGATCGCAGCAAAGCTTAGTATCATAGAATGAAGTCTCATTCATTTTAATAAACTTTCTTCGACTTTTCGCTTATTATCGTCATAGCATTTGAAATTGCTGCGGCAGGTTATACAGAAAACCGAAGAGTGTAAACCTGCCTTTAGCGTTTGTAGACTGCGAAACTGCTGAGAAAGCCCTCGTTTCGATCGAGATTTGGGCTATAGTGCAGTGTCCTACGGTGCCAGAATGACTATCGGTACATCGGGGTGCTAAAATCAAAAATCAAAATCAAAAGTCATTTATTCAAATTAGGCTGAGAATCAGCACTTTTCGAACGTCAAAGTACATGAGACAGTCCCCCAAAACGCCCACTTCCTAGTGCTTTAGCTGGGAAGAAGAAGTAGTGGAACAAACTCCCCAGCAGCACAGCTGTCTGTTTAGTCAAATAGACTTGATTCTATACATACTTAGGCAAAGTAATAAACATTACGAGACACAAAATATTAATTAAATAATTAGTCAAAATGTCAGCTAGCCATTCCAATATACCGACAAATAAAATGAAAACTGTCGAGGCCAAATAAAGCCTAAAACAACTCATCATAGAAAATATTGTTATGAGTAGATCATGTCAATAACTAATGACTTAATAGATAGTTATAAAAAAAAATTGTTAGACAGGCAATAAAAAATAAAATAATAATTAAATGAACGCATATAACCTGTCACTAAAGTGTTTGTATGAAAACACGACTATGTCAGTCCGGCTCCAGGACCTTGAAACCTATCCTGCAGCGAGGGGTGAAACAGGGACACGTAAACTCTCCAAAACTGTTCACCGCTGCACTGGAGGATGTCTTTAAGGGTCTGGGGCGCTACTCTCTAACTCCGTCAACGAAAATACGGGGACGTCCGAAAATAGTTCGAAACTTCAAAGTGACTCCTTCTATGGAGTAGAGACAGATGTCAAATCATGTATTAATTCATTCTTATTTTAGGCCCCAAACTAATCATAGTTCGTAAGTGATACGGAGTAGTAAACGCCCGTAACTTCGTCCGAGATACTGGATGTCGTGCTTAGAGAGTAAGCCCCCTGGACTGGAGACGGGTTGGCATCAACATCACTGACCTTCGGTTTGCCGACGATACAGTAGTCATGGTTGAGACTCTGGAGGACCTCAGTAAAATGCTCGATGACCTCAGTAGAGCTTCCGAAAGAATGGGTCTTAAAATGAACATGGACAAAACCAAGGTCATGTCAAATGCCCATGTAACACTCAGTCTCATGAAGATCGGAGGCTACCCTCGAAGTAGTGGACGAATATAGGACAACTGCCCAGTTAGGTAGGTCCAACTTCGGGAAAGAGGTCAATCATCGATTACGACTCGGCTGGGCAGCGTTCGGGAAGCTACGCAATATCTTCTCGTCCCACATACTTCAGTGTCTTCAAGACGGAAAGTTTCTGATCAGTGCGTGTCGCCAGAGATGACATATGGCACTGAGACGTTGTCGTTCACAATGGGCCTCATAAGAAGTCTGAAAATCACCCAAAGAGCAATGGAGAGGGCTATGCTTGCAGTTTCCCCAGGCGATCGAATCAGACATAGCCTGAAGAATTGCCAAACCGACATAGCCCGAAGAATTGCCAAACTTAAGTGGCAGTGTGCGGGGCATATTGCTCGCAGAACAGATGGCCGATGGGGCCGGAAGCTTCTGGAGGGGCGACCGCGTACTGGAAGATGTAGCGTTGGAAGACCTACCATAAGTTGGACCGATGACCTGGTGGAGACAGCAGTAATCCGCTGGATGCGAGAAGCACATGACCGGTCGAAGTGGCGGTGTTTGGGGGAGCCCCATGTACAGCAGTGGACGTCTTCTGACTGAAGCGATGATGATAATTACTTGAAATTACTATTAATTAATACATGACATGCATTACCGATATTCTCCAATAAAGTCTAAATCAAATGCAATGAAAAAATGTAATTCGTAGTTGACTGCTACGTTAGACCCACACGTAAGGGTGTGTGCAGACCTGCCGAATGCGCCGCTCTCGAGCCGCTTGCGAACTACTCGCAAGCGCGCGCGTTACTCGCGTGCGTTTACAGCCTACGTTTGGTGCGCCCCGCTCTAGTGCAACTCTAATTAGGACTCAAATAGGGATGATTTAGAAAAACATCGATGTTGACATCGAATCAAAAGTATCGATGTACGATAAATATCGATTGAAAAACATCGATGTCTAAAAACATCGATGGTTTCGGTAACAAATAAAACTGTCTATTAGATTTATGAAATGTGTTTATTGTTATTAAAAGTACAAAAGTTGTGATTTAACACCTCACTCTCTCCTCAAGAATGAAGCGATCATCCCTACTCCGGCAAGGCAAAAGTGGGGGCGCGCGTGCAGGTCTTGTTCAGCAGACACATTTTTCGAAGATACGAAGCAATTGATTAGCAATCTGTTTCAAAATTATTCAAATTATGATTATGACAATTAGGGTGTTCTTGCTTTCACAAATTTTCACAATTAATTTAGTAGCTTAGAGGATTTCAAAAGGTAGCTGTAAGTAATGGTTTCATTTTATTTGCATAGTAAACTTTAACGTGTATGAGAATTGAGGGCCCACTTTGAACGAAGATACCTTTAAAAAGTAGGATAGTGTTTTGCGATAATATCTTGTTTTCACAAATTTTGTTTGGCATTAGCTTAGATTTTTGGCCTAAAGACTTTTTCTGTAGTGCCCATAGCTTATCAGGTACAGATGGGCCCTCGATCCTCTATGTGAGAACTGAGGCCCCAACTTTACAGTCCATAACTCGCTTACTTGGCTTTCACAAAATCTGATTCCAACTTTAACAATTCTTTGGGAATGCTCACTAAATCCTAAGCACATTTTCAAAGAGTTTAAATAAAGTGGCCCTCACACCACACGCACATTTTCTTTTTACGTTTTACGTTTGTCATGGTGTTTCCGCTCCGTTGTCTGACTAGCACTGTAATAAGAAGAAGACTGATTTATCGCCTCTCAAACTAAAACCCATCAAGCCATTAAGACACTCGTACACGTACACTCGAAAAACATAACCCTCCTTCTGGTGCAGTCGGGTAAAAACCGATTCATGATGCGGGACTTGACATAGTTCAACTTTATATTTTTGACGTCATAACGTCTTTTAAATCGATGAACGCCGGCTGCACGCTCGAAAAAGCATAACTCATTGTCACGTTCCGCCTGAGCCGAGCGTCAAGCGAGAGCGCGGGACAAGCGATAGAGAGGCACGACCGGCCTGTTTTCTTAAGACTTTATCACGTAAAATTATCGTCGTTAAACCGACTTTGTAGACAACAATTTCTTTATTTTTCAAAATATGGCGCTTGGTTGTCGCCACATTGAATTTTGATTACTGTCATGTCAGTGACACTCAGAAGATATCTAAGTGGTAACAACGTTGAATATTTTGTTGTTTTTTTAGCATTTTAAATTCCAAATTACATGTAAACATAGAAGTTGCATAAATTTTTGCTAGCTATATAAGAAACCCTTTAATTTGATACCCCACTCGACAGGTTTCGAGATAAAACAATATCTGAAAACAGAATAAGGCGCCAAAAAATAAGCCATTTTATTGATTAATAATAATTTTCATATACCCAGTGACACTCTCACAATTAGGTATTGAGACAAATCTAACGACGCGGACGCCTCTCGAGCTATAAAATAAAATCCATCTAGCCGTATACGCTGCCGGAGCATCAGTTCAAGGTTATTTTGTTTTTCTAATATTATTAAAGTAAAAGAATACCTACCAAATAGTGACTCAATCAAACCTGTGGAAGGTGGTCATATGAATTCATCAACTAGAGAAGAGCTGATAATCTTCTTCAAATTGTAAACCAGATTTTCTTAAACCCATAGTCCCGAATAAGTCACGGTTCAGACAATACTTAATAAGAAAAATCGGCTCAGCCGTTTGGAAGCTACGATGCCACAGACAGACACACAGATACACAGATCAACAGATACACACGTTAAACTTATAACACCCCTCTTTTCGTAGGGGTTAAAAGAGGCGACCAAGGGGGTCACGCAGCGCGCAGCGTGATGCCGGCGAAGGCGGCGCGCGGCGGGCCAAGCCCGTCGTTATCTCATTTCGGCGGGCGAGAATCGAGACTCACGATCGCGACGCGTCGTCGGCATCGTCGGGCGGATGCAGACAGGTAGGCAGTAAGCAAATGGCCACACGAAACCACCCGAGCTATTCTGTGAACATAAGTATAAGTTTAGTGAACTGTCACGCCACGTGATGCTAGTGCATGTGCACCTATGTGTTCAGTGAGATTTTTACAAAATAGACTGGCATTGCTCGGCCCGTGCGTGTCTAGTGTTCGTGACGTCATGTCAACCGGAATCCGGACCACGATCATTTAGTAGGTAGTGAACTAACTAGTCCTACCTAGTAGTATCTATTAGTGAACTAACTAGTCCTACCTAGTAGTATCTATTAGTGAACTAACTAGTCCTACCTAGTAGTATCTATTAGTGAACTAACTAGTCCTACCTAGTAGTATCTATTAGTGAACTAACTAGTCCTACCTAGTAGTATCTATTAGTCCAGGTACTCTACTACTACTACATCTACTTGCTATATCAACGGTGGCCTGCCGTAGCTTGTACAGTCGATCGCACCTCAGTGGTATGGTAATACTTTGCCCTTGAGCTGGCTTAGCCAGTAGGTACGGACTCCGGGGACATCGGAGTTTCGATACAATGCGAGGCCCTCTTATACTGTTTTTTGACCACTGAAGTGCAGCCTACTGTACCTGGCTCAAGCAAACTGATGCCCCGTCACTAGCTAAGTGGCGATTAAGGTGGATGCGCTGAGGTAGCTAGCTCGCAAAATTCAATGTTTTTTACGTTTTCTATAATTTGAAGGTCAGTGCTGGTTGTCTGTTGATTAGAATATGATTGGCGACCATAGATAAACATATAAAAAAGAAGTTTTTATGGGTCTATCCTGTAGAGCATGAACTTTTTATGTCATAATATTGTTTTGCTTCAGCGGATAGCATAAACTTGTGATACATTGTGAGTTTTGAATGTATGCCAAATGAGTGTGTCTTTTGGCATACATTTCATATCGATAGTCATTAAAAGGCAGAACTATGATATCTCAGAAAATTCACAGTTTAAAAGAATACAAGTAAAAAATATTCCGCGCGCTTTTTCTTTTCGCTGTTTTGTTTTTAGTTGAGAATTTGTCAAGTAATGATGAATTTATTAATTCGACACCGCCAGAAGTTTCAGAGGCAGCGAAAAAGGCTACTCTAAGCCTCTTGCCCGAAAAATCGACCGATAGATACTTACAAGAGTATCAAAATTTCGTATTATGGAAAACAAACAAAGATGCAAATTCATTTTCAGAAAGTGTGTTTTTAGCCTATTTCATGGAACTTTCTCAAAAATATAAGTCAAGCTCATTGTGGTGCTACTGTTCAATGGTAAAAAGCACTGTGAAAACAAAACATGGTATTGTTAACAAGTCATACTCCAACTTGCTGGCATTTCTAAAAAGACGCTCAAGTGCCCATGTGAGTAAAAAGTCGAAAGTATTTTCGGCTCACAATGTCAAGAAGTTCCTAAAAGAAGCTCCGGATTGCCGATATTTGGCAACAACGGTCAGTTGAAACTAAATTATTGTTATTAACTTCTTTCACTTTCGTATTTCTTTACAATATAGTTGTTTTGTACGCTGTTTTTAGCTCTTTTCAGGTTGTATTAATATTCGGCATAAATGGTGCATGTAGACATCAAGAGTTGGCAAACATCACAACTAATGATGTCGAGAACCATGGGCGGGTTCTTCTTGTTCAGGTCAAAAACACAAAAAATAAAATTCCAAGATCTTTCACAATACAGGGGCCTTTTCACGACATAGTGAAGAAATACGAAGCGCTTCGTTCAACAAAAGCGATGTCTAACAGATTTTTTCAAAATTACCAAAATGGAAAATGCACTAGCCAACCCATTGGGATAAATAAATTTGGAGCAATGCCGAAACAATTTATCACTTTCTTAAATTTGGATGATCCACATGAATACACAGGGCACAGTTTCAGAAGGTCCTCGGCTACTTTGCTCGCCGATTCAGGTGCGAACTTATTGACACTAAAACGCCTCGGAGGGTGGCGGTCGAACAGTGTAGCCGAGGGCTATATAAATGACTCGATGAGAAATAAAGAACAAATTAGCTCCCACATTACAAGGAATATAAATTTGGAGCCAAGTGTTGACTCTCCACCATCTACGAGCACACACGCGTACGTTCCACCACCGTCGCTGCCGCCGCAGCCGCCTCCGTCGCCGCCACCGACTGCAGAACTCTGTGGTCTCGTTTCTCCTACTTTCACTCAAGAGAGTGAGAGAGAGACTGGTGAAATTGTAACTAATAATAATAACTTGACAACATGATAAATGCCAACTGGCAACGTAATAATCAATTTTACAAATTGTTCAAATTTTTCTAACTGCTTTAACAAGTGATTAAAGATTTATTCGTTTATGAAAGTCCGAGTTTTATTTATTTCCTCGCAAATATGTTATAAAACGTCGTACCTATGACATACGTGCGCTTTGATAATTACAGCCTCTGCTTTCTTGTAGCAATATCGCCTCGGCGGTATTTTCAACTTACCGCACTTATATCATAATGTACTATTATCACGTTACAGAAAATTCATAGTCTGAATAATTTTGTATTTCTTACCTTAGTAATAAAATTGACTGAACACGATTGAAAAAAAAATCAAAATTTATTATTACATGTGGTTTTTATTTCCCTGTAAGAAGCATGCAAACAAACATACACCATGCATGCAGCAAGCAGGCAGTATGCAAACTAGCATACACCATGAATGCAGCATACAAGCCAGCATGCAGCATGCAAGCATGGAAACAAGCACACACCATGCACACACCAAGCATGCAGCCGGCATGGTTTCTGTCACAGCTCCGGCGCTGCGCGGCTCTGGCGGTCCCCCGGGCCGCCCCGCCCCTCTGCGCCCACGCGGGCTTAAATTACGCTCTAGGGGTAGGGCAGACAAGACTACGTGGAGTAAGTAGGTTTTGCAGTGATTCGTTTCTGTCACTAAAAGGTTAAAATGCTATTTTATAGAAATGGCAAGATGCCTAATAAAATTATTCCAAATACATATGAATAATATTGGAGTGTCTGTTTGTAATATTAAAATAACCGCTTTTTGCTACATGCATATGAATATATATTTATACGGTACATATACCAAAATATCTACATATATACATAATCTCAAAACGGTCGATGACTTCATTTATCTGGGCTCTAACATATCCAACACAGGGTCATGCGAAAAAGAAATCCGTAGACGCATAGGTATGGCCAAGAATGCTATGTCTCATCTTCAGAAAATATGGAGAGACCGCAACATTTCGCGAAATATCAAAGTAAAATTGGTAAACACGCTGGTCTTTTCAGTTTTTGGTTACGGAGCAGAAACTTGGACCTTGAGAAAGGCCGACCGGGCTCGCATAGACGCCTGCGAGATGTGGTGTTGGAGGAAGATGCTTCAGTTACCCTGGACGGCATTCCGCACCAACAGAGACCAGAGACAAAGACCAGACTCTCTACGACCTGCCTCCGCAGAGTTTTGGAATTTTTCGGCCATATAGCGAGAAAAGATGGCAATAACCTCGAACAACTGATGGTTACCAGCAAGGTGGATGGTAAACGACCAAGAGGTCGCAGCCCTTTACGATGGTCCGACCAGATAAGCTCTTCTATCGAAACGAAATTTCATGTTGCGCTTCACTTTTGGCCAATACCTCTAGACAGAGATGGCGGAACATCGTCAGGGATAAAACGTTTTCAAGGGAGGATTACGACCCTCAGTAATGAGGAGCACGACTTGAGGAGGAGGATACCAAAATAACATTTTTTTTTAATTTTTGTCTATCTGTCTGTCTGGTTGTTCCAACTAATCTCTAAAATGGCTGGACCGTTTTTGGCGGGACTTTCACTGGCAGGTAGCTGATGTAATAAGGAGTAACTTAGGCTACTTTTATTTTAGAAAAAATCTTCTTCTTCTGATTACAAAGAAAGGCACATTTTGACGCACTTTGCACTTTTTGTTGGATTTTTATTTTTATTATTTTGCTGTATATTGTGTGCCTTTTAGTCTGTGCTAAATAAATGTATTTTCTTTCTTTTCTTTCTATTTTTGTATTTTTGTATGTTTGTTACTAATAAACTCAAAAACTACTGGGCGATTTCAAAATTTCTTTCACCGTTAGAAAGCTACATCTTTACTGAGTGACATAGGCTATATAACATCACGCTGCAAATAATAGGAACTGAGCAGCAATTAAATAAAAAAAATAAAAATCCACGCGGACGAAGTCGCGGGCACAGCTAGTATTAAATAATTTTAATGCCTTAAAAATATTTATTTATAGAAAATTATGCCAAGTATGTGTTATGCCAAATAAATTTCGGAGCATCAAGGGAATGCCCAATACTGCCAGATAGAGGGCACCCGTTTTTTATACTGCTGCTGTTTTTTAAATTTCTATGTTGCCGACCCAAACAAATGTGGCTTTACAGAATTATAATAATTAAAATCATCAATACAACTATAATACAACCTTGGAAGTTCATATTTTAATTTTATTACGTAATCCCATTGAATGGCTATTTCGTCAAAAAGTCATACAATCGGATTAATGAATTTCGCGGGCTACCCCGGCCCCGGTGCCCGGTGCTTGCCCTCAATATCACTTGACACTTTTGGAGAATTATTGTCGAATTTATTTAATAAAAATTATTACTTTGGAAACATTGGTGGAAGGGGCAAGAGTAGTGGTAATGTGTTGGCTGCGATCTACGTGTTTGTAGGTCGGAGGTTCGCACCCAGACAGGCCCTAGTGGTGAGCGTTGAATGAACGAACTGGTTTTTTAGACTGTTTATTCGACCTGAACTGTTCGACTAGTTTACTGTCCACAGATAAACCAGTTTATTCGTGAACGACATTTTACGCATGCGACCGGCGGCGGCGACAACTTGATTTCGCCGTACACGTAGTCGACGCTCGACGGAACGGAACGAGTGAACACGAACACTGCCGAAGGCCGTTTGTTATTGATTCTCTCTCTCTCATGCAGAAACGAACGTTCATCTCACTGAGCGAACGCTGTTAAATGAAAATAGACTCTGTAACAATACGATAGATACCGATCTCTATTTATTTCGTTGAATTAGTTTATCATACATACAAGTTTATTAGTCAGCCTGCCAGTCCTAACCCTGGAAAAAGTATGAAGAGAAGTTCATTTCGATTCCCAAGTACAGTTCATCTATCCGTCGATTAGTAAACTAGTTTCAACTAAACGACCTAATCTGATCGTACAATAAACGGTGGATAAACTCCGTGAACATAAATTCGTTTACATGCTGTTCAGTCTATTATGTAAACTAGTCGAAAATTAAACTGTTTTATCAACTAGTTTATTGTATGCGGTAAACCAGTTTCGTTTCGTCGACGGTAAATACGTGAACGACCCACTCCTAACAGGCCCTTTACTTTGTGTTAATTATTTCATCGCTCATGCTCTCAAAACGGTGAAGGAAAACATCGTGAGGAAACCGGCACGTCCTAGAAACAAATATTCGAAGACATGAATGCGACATCTAGCAGTCCGCACTGCGCCCGCGCGGGGGATTACGGAGTGTACGGCCCTTACCTAGCATAGATTTTTTGCAATTTTGGAGTTTTTGTCCTTTTTCCTCGGAGTCCCAGTAGTGGGAACATTTTAAGCTAGATAATAAACATGGGTTACAAATTATGTTTGATAAAAGTATCTTTTCTACCGTCATAGTGATGGCATTGCAAAATGTATTTAAGCACCTACTTCAGTACTTACCTGTAATTCTAATTAACAACAAACACAAATTAATGGCATAGGTACCGTTTTAATGACAATAACATTTTAAAATGTCAGCACGGTAGTATGTAGGCTCCTACCTTGTAATTGGTCTGGTTGTACAGGATAAGTTTATATCCAGTGCGCAATCAATCAGTCTGTAACCATGATTTCAGCATAACATTCTAGACGCTAGAAATTTTACGTCGGTTTTACAAAAACAAATCAGCTGTTTCATAGAAAAGTGCCTGAATACCTACGCGGATATGTATGGAACAGCTGATTTTTATATAGTAATACAAAAAAGTGTAAGTAATGAAATATTAGGATGTCAATTTTAACATTTGTGCAATGCTCGATAAACCCCTACTGACATCAACATAATTACGAACCAATGATATTATATTAAATTATAATATAATTGGTACGAACCATATTGTAATCTACCGAAAATAAAGCTCAATCGAAACGTAGGAGCGCTCGGCGTCCGAGCTCCGGCCAGCTCCGGCCGAGCCGCCGCGCCGCGCCGCCGAGGTGAATCGATAACCAACGATGTGGAATTTATAAAAGTGTCCGGCGGGCGGCGGCCGCGGAGCGTCTGCGCTCTTGCTTTTTCACGTGTTTCCTAGTCAGCGCCGCTCGCACGCGCTCTGCCACCGCGGGAGCGAGCGAGACCGCCATGTTTGCGGGCTTGCTTCTCACTGCGCGTGTGTGTCTGCCGCTGTGCACGCCGACGTGTTTTCTCGGTGCCCTCGTTGTGGTGTGACGTGTATTCGATCGAGATATTTATAAAAACTATGACATCGAAGTTTAAATATTAGTAGATTACATAGGTATGTTTGGATTAACTAGTGTTTTCTTATAATGTGTGATGTAAATAGGTAGTCTTCCAATTATAATGTCAACCGGCAAACGTAAGAAAGGCTCAGTGGCGGGGGGCGCGAGTGCAAGCGGGCGCGGCAGCGGACGCGCCGAGGAGCCGGAGCCGGCGGGGGGCGAGGTGGGCGACGGGGGCGCGGGCGGCGAGGTGGGGCGGCTGGTAGACTGCAGCCAGGCCGACGACCGGCGCATGATCCGCCTGGTGCGCGCGCGCCCGCTGCTGTTCGCGCGCAACAACATGCCCGTCGCCAGCTACTACTCGCAGGTCAAGAAGCTGTGGCAGCAAGTCGCCGACCAAATGGGCTGGTCCGGTACGAACACAACACATTATATTACGATAAGATATCATGTCTACCAAGCTACCTTATAAATATATTAAGTATGTATGTAGTTACAGCGTAGCTACATACATACTTAATATATTTATACGTCCATCCTTAATTTTTAGAGCCATTCAATTAGTGCTATCAGATCGTCAATGTTAAGTTTTTGCACTACTGTTCTGTCATTTTGATAGTGACATTTCTTGAAAGTCACTGACAAAATTACAGGCCAGTGGATCAAAATCTTTTATCAATAAAAAAATAACAATTATTTATTAAGTTAAAGTTAATTAATAAGAATTCCGTATGGTGCCGCATGCCGGACGTAAAGAATAGAACCATCCCATTTCATCCCGTGGGCGTCATAGACGGCGACTAAGGGACTTACCAGAGAATGGGCAGCAGCGTTCTCTATGTATTTTACCACCATACTGCGATCGCCAATCCGCCTGCCAAGCGTGGCGATTATAGCGAACCCCCCTTTTGGGGCAGGCCTATGTCCAGCAGTGGACGTCTTTCGATTGAAATGATGATGATGATGATGATAAGGACTTTGCAAACCAATGTTTTGTGCAGTGTGTCGGAGGCTCGGTTCATAAGCAGCCCTTTTAACATTGACGTATGTATCTGTTGAGTACACTAGGTACTACACGTAGGCATAAGCAAACACGATTACAGCCGTTGTCATCCAACGTGTGTGCTACTTACAATATGATTCTATGAATGAGAGTTGTAATAATTATGTGTGTTGTTGAAGAGCTAAATAAAAGATACACAAAGACTTTACTGCCTTTATCAAGCCACACATACGAGTACATCAGTTACTTAAAATTACATGAATCTGATTTCTGAATTTATTTATTTATTTATTTGGTTCACCAACAATTGTATAAGTACACTGGTACCTATAAGTAAATGAAACAAGAGCAATAAATCAGAATAAAGTGTAACAATCACTTATAGGTAAACTCTGCATGCACACAAAACGTTGTTGTAGGTAACTTATAAAAAAATAAAAATAAATTAAGAACTATATTACAAAGTTGCACTGAACAGGACTTAAAAAATGAATTAAACTAAATCAAAATAAATATAAAACAAAATCAAAACAAACTAAAGTTAACAAAACTGGGTACTTAATACAAAAAATAAGCAAGTAATATGTAGCCCAAAATGAGAGAGTGAGATAAGAGATAACGCAGGGCCAAGAAACTCAATGTTCAGGGAGATACTTATAAATTTGGGCAGCTCTGATTAGGATAAGCTATTACCGATAACTATCACGATGTACACACGGTTACACATCAAGCTATTCATTTCCAGTATAAGCTGATCTCGCATTGTATAGGAATTCCGTACAGTGCGAGATCAGCGTAAACGGGAAATGTAGGTATAGCTTGATGTGTAGTCGTGTGTACGCAGTGGCGTGCAGTCCATAAACACAGAAAGACACTGCCTACCCTACCTAAATCGGATAAATATGTAAAACGAATATTATTTTATCAATAAACAAAAAATCTTTATTCACAAATCAGCGCCTCCTATCGAGCGTCGGACCTGATTTCCGAAATAAACGATTATTATTATTATTATTCCTTTATTTCAGAATATACACATATCAATTACATTTTTAAATATTAGAATATAAAATATATAAAAACATTAAAAAAAAAAAAAAAAAATTATTATTATTAATATCATCGATACAATATCCCGTTCGTTCGTACAATTTGACGCAACTTCGCATTGCGATGCACTAGCGCCGCTTAGTGCCTCGGGAGAGACAGGAACTATTCGTGTCTCCATGTATGTATGTGTGCTCTCGTGGTTATGCAGATTTATTCAGTGTGCGTTCCTATACATGTGCCACGACCACGAGTCCACGGCACAATGTAACAAGCAACGCGTGTGCGTTCCGTACAGGGTAGTCACTGTCTTTTTACGATTTTTAACAACGAGACGAATTACGAAACTTACCGAAGTTGTCCGAACAAAGTTGGTTATGCGACTATTTTAAAAAGTAGCATTGTTTCATTGAATTGTGACTACATAAACAACCATAATTACTTTGTCGTATTATTTTCATATTCCGAGTAATTCCGACGCCATTGGTGCCGATTCTCTTGTCACAAAATTCTCTAAACTAAACTAAAAATCACTAAAATTTAGTTTATTCCTGTCAAACGACGATTTCCTATTCTGAAATTGACTAAAGTGACACAACTTATCTATATTTTAGTTTGACAGCACTAAGATTGTACTGAGTTTTTAATTTAGTGAAAATGGTAATTTTGCTATTCTGCTGTTGTCAAACTAATTATTCTATTCAATACAAAATTTCGATTGTCTAACTAAATCTGACTATTTTTAATCGCGATTAAAAAGGTGTGGAATAAAATTAGTTGTCAAGAACTAAAATTCACACTGACACCTCGACTTCGGGCGCAAATACAGTACTGTATTTTTTTTCTTTTCTTTTGCTTATATCTCGAAATTGGTGTGTCCTATCGTAAAAATAATGAAAATTTCGACCCCCTTTATAAAACCCCATACACCACTAAAACTCAACATGTAGGTAATAATTTTTAATATTTTCGATACAAAAAGTAAAAAAATCCATTTAAAACACGTTGAGACTGCCCCCCCCTGCGCGATTCCGGCTCTAAAAAAGATCACGGGGTAGGGCAAACGTGGAGGCGCGTTTGTCAAATTCGATTTTAGTTGCGTCAAAATTATTTTTAAATTTAGAGATCTTTTTTTACAGAATAGCTTTAAGATTCTCATAGCCAAAAGTAAGGAATTTTAGTGATAGTTTAGTTAGTTTAGTTCGGTGTACAACAGAATCGGCACCATTGTTTGTTTTGATTAATTTCTTTTGGTTGTGAGCTATGATGGGATATATTTAAGATTTTAACACTGATAAATAGTGTGAAAAATAGAATATTCACTGTGAAAGTTGTTCAGGTGGTGTGTGTAAAGAGAAAAGAAAAAATCTGAGAAAAAAAACAAGTAGGTATCGTTAAAAGTAGTTGTACACCGGTTTTGCAATTAATAAGTATCTACTTACATCTATAAAATTAAATACAAAACAAAACAATATGATTCATTTAATTGCCTCACAGGTTGCATGCTGTGTAGGTACAGCAAACAGTTGTTCCGTTTTTTTTTTGCCTTTTTTAAAATTTCTGCCTACCCTGTTTAAAAACTCTGTGCACGCCACTGTGTGTACGTATATACAAATCACTATGTCTTTGAATTTGCGTAATTATCAGTTTTGGAATCGGATACATTGTCATTTATGATAAACCTATCAGTAACGTCATCAATCATGTGGTAGAGTTGGCACATTTTATCTTCTACCTTTGCAGTATGTCTAAAACTTCAAGTTTTAAGTAATTAACACAATTACTTTTCTATTATTAGCAGACTCAATGAGTCTGCCTAACAGTCGAGGGGCTACAGTCTGCCCATTTCCGCGGTGTCACCTCTCATAAACCTTCTTCTAAATTGTTTTATCTCATTCATTTTGAAAGTTTTATTGTTTCGTGCGACATTTCCCTTTACCTGAGCACACACTAACTCCATTAATTAGGTTTTGGAGACAAAAATTATATTTTGGTTATTCGAGAACTCAGTGTATGGGTAGTTTTGCGTTTTGGCAGCAGTGTCCTAAGTCCAATATTCGTCTTTAGGCTAAGTCTGCTTGTAGGCATTCATTGTCATGAGTTTTTTTGTGTTGAATAACATAATGTGCATGAAATGCTTAAGGTAACTAACGTTTTTAAGTTGATAACGCTTTAAACTGTATTCGTCTAAATAGCTTTCCAATAACCGCATTGTGTGTACGTGACCATTTTTAAGAAGTTATAATGGGTAAACTATCCCTTTAAGATAGTTATATGCCATCGCGGACTTTTCTGTAGACCTATAAAAGAGAAATATCGCACCATCCATTGTTTTGTTTTATCTCAAAGGGATTAGGCAGCGTTTTCGATTAAAGCTCTACTGTTTCCGACATTTTCAACAACTATCGTCATATTTCAACAAACTTGCACAAAACCTTAACCTTCTTCATAAATCACTTTGTCTATTGGTGAAAACCGCACGAAAATCTGTTCAGTATGTTTTGAGTTCAGTTCGTACAGACAGGCAGACGTAGTGGGTGGGGGATATAATATGGAGTGATTTGTTTTCAATGTTTGCATGTCCAATTTAAACTAGACTGTACAGGGATCACAAGTTTTGTAAACCTTTATTTTATGTAATGAACGATTATGAATCCATGGCCCCCACTACTATTTACGCCACCCAATGTGCGGTTTTATATTTTTCTAAGGTCTCAGATAAAGGTGACGATATTATCGAAACAAACAGCCAATGAAATGTCAAAGTAAATAGGGTCAAAATCTAGATAAGTCACAATAGTTTATCGTTCAGAAATTCGTCAGTGCTGAATAGCGTTTCTCTTACAGACGGCTTATACCTAGTTATATTTTTTTTTTGTAATTACCTCCAATATTTTGGCAAATTACAAAGAATTGGCGCCGTACTGAATATACTTGAATTGCCCCAAAAAATTACTCCGTATCTTAAGTTAGAGGAATCTAAGCCATGATAAGCAGTTCGCAGCGCGGCAACATTTACTTTCGGGGCTAATTTCAATCTAATTTTCTGTCTATAGGTAGATACTTTCAGAAATTTGGTTGTGCCAGATTGTCTCTATTATCACAATAGTGTACCACAGCATTTGGTACGGCTGATCATCGGGAAAACCAAAATGCAAAAATTGGCTTTTCAAGATTTATCATAGGATTGTTGTTTTCTAACCATTTTATTATTGATTCTATAGAATTGTTAATGTCAGCTTCGTACGTGTCTCTATTTTTACAGGCAATAATTGCAATACCCAGTAGTATCATCGCCAAAAAGTATCATTGGGTGGTCGATACTTTGGGCAGGTCATTAATAAGCAGTACATAGGTACTTATAAAAAATAGTGGACCTGAACGGTACGCCGAATTTGTTGAAACTGTTAAGTATACCTACATATAAAAACTTTTCATATATTTTTGACTATTACTAATAAGTTAATAACATAGCCCGCAAAATTATTATTTTTGCAATTTCTATGTCAGTATCAGGTTTTACATACATTGATATACCTAATATGTATAAATGATGGCGTTACAGAATTATAACCATTAAATAATTATCGGGTTTCAAATAAATATTATCTTATCTTATCAATACAACCCCGTTGCATTGATAACAGCTGACAATGACTAAATTGCAAAAAACGTTAGAAAAATTGAATTGCGCGGGCTACCCTGGCGCTTCCACCTTAACCACCGTGTGTGGCGGGCATTAATAATAACAACAACGAAATTTATTTCAGACAGCTAATTTACACCAACTAACAAATATAAAATAAAACAAATCAAATTAAATGCGTTCTTGTCTGTTTCAGTGGCGGACGTGCGGCGCAAGTGGTCGCATATCCGCAACTCGTACTCGCGCCACCTGCGCAACGAGATGTACGGCGTGCGCACGGGCCGCGGCCGCATGGTGTCCAAGTGGTACCTCGCCGACGAACTCGACTTCCTGCGCGACCACATGGCCACCGACACGTACGTCCAGTCACTCGTACTCACTCACGGCGACCACACCTGCTGCTTATGCACTCATCCAAGCGCTCACTGCAGCTCACCAGCCAGCAGCCCTCAAATCAAAGTGCTCAGTTTACTCTACCAAGACCATCCTCCATACTATACTTCTTATCTCCATTCATGCAAGGGTACCGTGATATGACTTCACAGGACATTCAAGTCACCTGTGCGAGTTGCATCGCGTCGTCCTCCTTTCGCCTACTGATCGTGTGTTGTTTGTTTCCGCAGGAGGCCATCGCGCTACTCGTACGCGCCGCTATTCTTGGACATGAAGCCGGCGGCGGGCGCGACGCCGGCGCCCGAGCGCGTCGACCACGACCTGAAGCCCTTCATCTCCAACCCCTGGTTCGCGCTGAGCAGCCCCCCGCGCGCCGCGCCGCTGCAGCTCACGGTGGAGCCGCAGCCGCGCCCCTCGGACTCGCCCAGCCCGCACTCCTTCGAGCCTGACGAGAACTCCGCCTACTTCCACTTCTTCCGCGGCATCCACAACGATTACCAGGAGTTGCCTGCTAGGAAGCAGCGACTGTTCCGCCGCGAGTGCCTTGCCTTCCTGCATCGGTTGCTGGACGAGGACGAACCTCAGGAACAGCAAGATGCCCTCAACCTCAGCAACTCGGCTGACACAGACGACGAGAGAGAATACAAGCCTCTCATTATCGACAGGGACGACTCCAACGGCGGCGTCGACATCGTGCTCTCCAATGACATACTGCCGCACTAGGGACCGTTCGACGACACAGGTAGTGCACAGGTGCACTTGTTCTGAGAGTGTGACACTTGAGAGTCTTGGTTCCTAGTGATGACGTAGTGAATGACGTATGATGTCTTGACGGACAAGTTAGCAGGGCTGCGAACAGCGGCGACCCGGGCACAGTGTCTGGGTTATACTGTGACATGTGACAGAAGGCGGGCGCTCCCGGTCGTGCCGGTCGTGCCGGTGGGATGATGAACCTACTGCAGTTAAATAACAAGCCAAGACTTCTGCAGTTGTTGCTCAAACTAGATCTAGTCCAATTGTTGTTTAAATGTTTACTAGACTCAAACAACAATCGTTTGAACGCAACTCCGTGTTGCGATGAACGTTTACAAATGATAAGAGGTGAATTAGATACATTGATTGTTATTTTAATTCATTAATGTACCTAAGCAAGAATAAATATCGGTTGTGCATACAGTTAAAGTTAATGTTCAGTTTCATTTGAAATCCGAATAGTGATAGGTAGGTAGCTTTGATATTTTTTGGCAGTTTTGCCACCGCCTGGAAACGAACCAACTTGGCGTTTACATCCAACGTTCTTCCATGCCACTCCAAACGATACATACTTACCTAGTTCATTCAATTTATTGTTCGCATTCCTTCGAAAAATGTTTGGCTAAAGGACAAGGATCTATTGCCATGCGAAAACGCACCAACAATTTATAGTTACCTACTGCTACAGATTGTTGATTAGGTCTGACTGCGTCACCACTCACCAGCACAGATATTCACAACCGCTCGATTCGCTATCTAATTCGGTCGTTTAGGGTTAGGGGGACCGCTACAAAATGGTGATTTTTTAGGAAATGTTAGAGTGTTAAAAAAAGGGGAACCAGCAATAACTCTATAAAATGACTATGAATGAGAATATTGGTCTTCTTATGTAGGATAGATAACCTACATAAGTATATATCTATGAGAACATCGTACGTCAGGAAAAAAATAAATCTTTTCAGTAAAAGAGGTGAAAGACACACCGTTGGCACTAGAAATAAGGACCAATTAGTTCAACCAGGCTTCAGACTGGCTAAAGTAGACTCATCCTTCATGGGGTACTGTTTAAAATGTTACAAAAAAGTACCTCCCCACATACTCCAACTGAATGAAATGAAATTTAGATCTTGTATAAAACGCACACTATGCAGCCATGCTTATTATAAGTTGGGAGATTACATCGCTGACAAAAATGCTTGGCTAAACGCTGCTTGTCCTGCTCCACAAGGTAGCTTAAACCAAATTGATTAGCATTTGAAAACGTTGTTGGAGCTGCTGAAGACTGTAAAAGACTAGATATCTTTGCATTGTATAAATTCAAACTTCTAGTATTGTATAATTGCATAGCATATGTGTGAGCACTATGTTCCTACTGTAAAGCTACCATTTACAGGGTACGTCTTTCATTGCCTTGAATGTGCCCTGGCAGCTGAGAGTATGTCATGCTCACTCAAAAGTCTCGCTGGTGGTGTCATGTGTGTTGGACCATTAAGTTCCCTTCAAAATGGTTGAGCTGAATGGTGCTGATCCACACGTCATGTTTGTGAACGGGCGCCGCCAGTAGGGCTATCTCCTAGCTCCCACGGCTTATTTTAATTTCTGAATTGTTATTTTATTTTTGTTTTAATTACGGACGCTTTAATGTGCACGTCTTTTTACATCGTTCTCACATTGATAATTTCAACATAATGATGTAACCAACTTTTTGTAACAATACCATGATGTTAAAAGAGTGTCCATGGAGTTTCTTGCCCGTTATTCTCCATTGGTACCTACGCTTTGGAATGGGCAACTAGCTTCATCTTTCTAACTCACCGACCTTGACAATTCAAAAGTGCCTGTAATTGGTTTATTTGAAATAAATGCTTTGAGTTTGAGTTTTGAGTTTGAAGTAGTCGTAGCGAAGACAAAAGCAAAACAATACATTGTCTTGTTTTTAAAGTAATTTTTGCGAAGTCTGGGAATGATTCTAATACTTAACGAAAAATATTTGATTAAGTATACTTTTTGTTTGTTTGTATGAATGTATGTTTGTTCCAGCATTACTGATTAACTACTGGATACATTTTGTTACAACTTTGCATAGATATTCCTTTAACTTTGGTCAGGCCTTAGGGTATTAAATTATCACGCTACTTGCTATGGGGGATGTGCAATACCCAGGGGCGTACCAATAGAAAATAGCGCCTAGGGCATGCATTACATTTGTGCCCCTTCGTAAACTATCTGATCGGTCTACACTGAGCAAAACTAAGTCGCATAACTTTTCTTGTCCAATTTTAGCCATCAATAACGAAGGTATTAATTTCATCTTGCTAAAAAATGGCTTACAAAGCTGCAATTTTAAGAGAATTTGACTAGAAATATGCAGATTTGGAAATACGCTTTTATCCCCATACTGCACAATATATTCAAGTAGCTCTTAAGATTTCTTAGATATACGTAACAGTATAAAATGGTTTATTAATGTTATTTTTTATTTTTTTTATAATTGTCGAGCTTTTGCGCCCCCTTCGTAGGCGCCCAGGGGTCGTGCCCTGCCCGCCCCGCCCTGGTGACGCCTCTGGCAGTACCTACTGCAATGTATCAGTATTCTTCTATTATTATAGTTTATCGCAAATTGTAAAAAGACTAGCCACAAGGTTAGAATATTGCAGAGTGTTATAGATTTAACCTTTTAAATGATAATCATCATGCTATTCTTTTATAGAGCTAAGCAGTCATTCACGACATATACAGGTTGGATTTTGTTTTAGATGAGGCATCAAGGCATTTAATGTAACCGTTGCCGTTACAAGAAAGCGACTTTCGTAGACTGTTCTTAAGTTTTGAAACATTTTGAACTACGTTCACCTGTTTCATAAAGGGATCAGTAAACTCTTTTGAACCACTGCTGAGGTTCAAGAACTAGAAAAGTTAGAAATTGCAAAAACACTTCCCATATATTTGGTAGGAAATAAGACTGACGTGAGAGCGATCACAAATACCAGTGAATGACAAGACTCGAATTATTCCAATGCCTGGGAACAACGCAGATAGTTACAGATTAACCTTTTTAAAGGAGCTTCAATTTTAACATAATGTAGGTAAGAACGGCTATATTAGCTAACTTTCGACAAAGCAGATGGTATAAACCGAATGCAACAACTAACAATACAATGTTTTAGTGCCATATACCTACTTTTAAAAGCAAAAAGCAGTTCAATATCACAAAAACAAATATGTTTGAAAGAAGTAGGTGTGTTTTTAACCTTTTGGTATTATTTTAACAAATATATATACTAGCTTCTGCCCCTACGCCCGCTGGCTGGCGCTTCCCGATGGCGGAAATTATTCCATAGGAACGTGCTACCGGGATAAATAGTATCCTATCAGCCAAATCCATTCAGCCATTAAAGGGTAAAAAAATATTTTAATATTGTCAACATGAGCAATGAGCAGTGAGCAGATGAGCAGTGGTGGCCAAGTGGTGTCGGGCCAACTCAGTTGTAGGTCGCGAGTGTTAGCCCAGGCGCAGACAGGCACTAGTTTGTGTATTTGATTTCATCGCCGCTGCTTTCAAAACGGTGAAGGGAAACATCCTGAGCAAACAGGCATGTCTAAGAACACTTTGGTGAAGGCACTCTACCAGGAAGAAGAGCGCGGCCACGTGGATCCATCCGAGGCTCTTGGTAGAATAGTTCCTACTTTAGATGATCTGATTTGTCTGGTGTACGGGCACATCAGTTGAATACGGTACCAAGGGAAATCTTTGTGCCGTTAAACGCCCAAAAATGACCAAGCTGCAGCGATAAACCCCAATATTCTCTCGCAAATTGAATCTGGTTTCAAATAAACTTGCTTTGTAAAGCTCAGAAAAAGTAAACTATGGAACTAGTACCTACCTAAGTACTATTTGAAGTAAACTCAGTCTGAATTTATTCATCATCATCACCATTTCAGCCGAAAAACGTCCACTGTTGGACATAGGCCTCCCCCAAAAGGGGGTGTTTTGCCATAATCGCCACGCTTGGCAGGCGGGTTGGCGATCGCAGTATGATGGTAAAATACATAGAGAACGCTGCTGCCCATTCTCTAGTAAGTCCCTTAGTCGCCTTCTACGACACAAAAGACTTGCAAATGAACTTGAGTGGAGGCAGCCATCAAAGCATTATTAAAACTTTACATATTTAAACAAACAAGCCATAAGTTGAGTGAGTTATATGTTACATTACAAACAAAGCTAGTTTATAAAAATTAAGAAAAAAAAATCGTATACTAATCACTACATAGTATTAAACAAAGTCGCTTTCTCTGTCCCTATATCCCTATGTATGCTTAAATCTTTAAAACTACGCAACGGATTTTGATGCGGGTTAAATTTAATTTTCGCACTGTGTTACACACTGAAAAAAATCACGTTTTTACAGCAATAGGTAAAACATCGTTTTAGAAGTTTGCTGAAAGTGGTTTGGCCAATAGAAATATTTTGCTCTTGACCAACACCTCTTTGATAGGTGTCCTATAAGCAGAACTATCAGCGAACAAATAAACCTGCAAATGATAAGGCATTGATAGATTCTCGATTGGTAATAAGGTCTTGCGTATTGTTAGATCCTAGATTGGTAATAAGGTCTTGCGTATTGTTTTTAGAATCGGTTAAAAGGCATACCTTACCTTTAAACAAGAATATGGCCGGGAGGCAGATCCTCGCTCGCTCCTGGCACAAATACTACACGAGGTGCATTGCAGTTTATTAACTTTATAATTTTCTAAAAACTCGTTTTCGGGAAGATCGAGCGTTGTTTCCGGCCTTCCTTTCATTCTTCTCGGCAAAAGAACTAAGATAATAGCGACGGTAGCACCCCGACATGTTTTTAAAATCAACTTCAACTCATGATTATTATTATTATATTTGATTATTTATAAATCGTTTATTTCAGGCATTAGCACCCATAAAATTAAAATTTAAAACTTGTCCTCACCACAAACACCAACAAAACACAAGATAAACTAAACGAATGAACATAAACAAAGTAAAGAAAAATAACAATATAAAACAACCCACCATTTCACACCAAGGAACACCAAGGAGGTAACAATGGTGAGTACATTTATTTTGTCTCCCTCAGTAAATGCACAGTATGAAATAGTAGATTGTTATACAAAGGTTGAAAGAAATCAATTCCCATACGAGGTATTTAGACGGCTATAGTCCGAGTAGGAATTGATGTCTTTCACTCGTGTTAAGCACTCTACTTTACATTTAGAATTTAAGGAAAGTAAAAAACAGTAGTTTTTCTAAAATATTTATTGATAATAATAACATGAGTAGTACATATTTAAAATCAATTGAGAAGTTAGAACAATTTGTGAAATTTAAAGTTACATTTTGTTTGGAATATTTACGCTGTTTGTTATGTTATGACAAATTTGGCTGTGCTGAATTTCTGTAAAAGTAGGAGACGCCACAGTAAAAGTATTTGATTAGATGGTGGAATCCATGGCGCAGACTCCCTTGAAGTAGTTGGTTGAGGCGATGTGGGGCGTAAATTTATAATCTCAGTTAATTTGTTTGAAATTTTCGTTTTATTTTGGACAGAATCCTCAATGTAGCCTTCCGCGACTGTGCTGGATTTCCATCCTCCATGTCTTTTTAACATTGTCAAGTTCGCCACAGAATCGGCTAACAGTGTCGCTGACGTTCTTCTATAACAATGCCCGGTATACTGTTCACAGTTTGGTAAATTCAAATATTCGCTTCGGCGGCATACCTGAGATTTTTTTTTTACCGATCACTTGTTTATATTCCTTTTGGTAATTCAG
This sequence comes from Polymixis lichenea, assembly GCA_949091785.1. NCBI lineage: Eukaryota > Metazoa > Arthropoda > Insecta > Lepidoptera > Noctuidae > Polymixis > Polymixis lichenea. Next base: position 22,618,685 of record OX420951.1, on the reverse strand, counting down.
AAAAAAGCGATCCGTTTTTATGTCATTAGGTCTGTTTTTTAAATATTTTTTACTATTTCTGTAAACTCTTCTCGTACAACAAACGTGCGCTCAATATTTGTTTTTGTTTTAGTCAATTTTACGAGTAATAACTGGCCTTGTTTTGCAAAGTCGTTAATTGTTAAATTTGTGAGTTCATTGCTTCTGCAGGCGCCGCTTATACCGAGTATCAATACCACCTGTGAAAAAGATGATTTCTTCATTACTATATTAATCTTTTAGGTACGTATGTAGGTAAAATAACAAGCAGAGAACTTTTACTCCAAAAATGCACGTCTATCCAACGTCTGTACTCTCAATTTACGCAATCTGGTCAGTGTGTTTGATAGATTGCCTTTTTTTATGCAAACCTATCTATGATACATATCAGAGTAAAGTCGTTGGGATCGACTTTTATGTTTATAGTAAAATACTGTCCCCACCTAGATAAACGTTTATAGCTTACCTTCACTGCCAAATTTATCTCGTCAGGGGCTTCATTTAAAAATGTTTCCACTTCGTAAGGAGGAAAACCTTCAATTTTTTGCTCTTGAACCCCTGAGACTGTCTTTTCAGAAACGGTGATAGATTATGGTATCTTTTCAAATCGATATTGTGTTTTAATTTAAGTGTACTCTTGAGCATTGAATACCTGCCCCATAGCGTAGAAGGCTTTATTTTGGCAGATAGTCCATTGAAGTATGTAAGAAATACACTTTCGAAAAATGATTTAATTTTCTTATCTGCTCGCCACTTCATAAAGTCATTGTGTGCGTTATCTAAAGCATTCGATTGCGTGCTTCGCGAAACTTTATTCAGGAAACTCCGCCACTACGGGATCCGGAACACAGCTCTGGATCTTCTTATTTCATGCTTGTGTAATAGGATTCAGTGTGTTAGTGTAAATAGGAAAAGATCTCCCGGATCAGTAGTATCAATGGGAGTCCCACAGGGCTCAATTCTTGGTACTTTCTTGTTTCTTATTTATATTAATGACTTGCATTACTTCATAAAGGATAATCATGATATACTTAGTGTTGTTCGCGGATGACACTTCACTTTTGTTTAAACTTAAACGTCAGCAGCTGGTTAATGACGATGTAAATAGCGCAATCTCAAAAGTAGTTCACTGGTTCAATGTTAATAATTTACTTCTTAATGAAAAACAAAAACAAAAAACAAATGCATTAAGTTTACGCTACCTCACGTTAGGCAGGTGAAAGCTACTGTGTTGATAAAGGGCAAGGAATTGAATCCTGAAGATAGCACTGTATTCTTGGGCTTAACTTTGGATGCTAAGCTTCAGTGGGGCCCACATATAGATAAATTGTCGAAAAAGCTAAGCTCTGCAGCATATGCTGTTGGAAAAATTTGTAATTTAACCGATATAGCGACAGCCCGTTTAGTGTACTTTAGCTATTTTCATAATGTAATGTCGTATGGTATTCTGTTGTGGGGAAATGTCGCCGACATTCAGACTATCTTTGTCTTGCAGAAAAGAGCTGTTCGATCAATTTATAAATTAAGTCCGAGACTTTCTCTCAGAGAGAAATTTAAGGAGATTAATGTAATGACTGTGCCTTCACAGTATCTTTTTGAAAATCTTATATATGCCCATAAAAATATTAAATTGTTTAAAAATACAGTGATATCCATAGTATAAATACTAGGAACAACACACAAATTTGTTGTACCATCAACAAGGCTCAAGAAAATAGGTGGGTCATTCAGATGTCAATGTATACGCTTTTATAATAAACTTCCAAGCCATGTTCAAGATCTAAGTATCAATAAATTTTAATCATTCATTAAACGTAAGTTGTGCCTGAAAGCCTTTTATACCGTTAATTGAGGACAAAAAGGCTTGGGATTGACCTGCTCCAATTTTTGCATACTATATGTTGTTTTTTTTTTTGTTTTTGTTTTTGCAAACTTAACTTATACTCTTTGACGTTTCATAATTATTATAGTTTTAATATTAATCTGGCAGTTTGGGCTTTTTTTGCGGCCTACCCAAATGTCCTGTCTTTGGTATTGTTTGTAAAATCGTTGAGCTCCTCAAGTTCTGAGTTGAGCTGTATGATTACTGATAAATGCGTGCATTGAATGGGCAGGCCCACTCAATCTGTGTGGTTCTTTCCTCAAATCTAGTTTAAAAAAAATATGATTGACGTGTAAAAGTGTTTGTACAAACCTACGTACAGAAATAAAATCATTGATCATTTATGTATTTAAGTATCTTTCCTTTGAAATTTCTGGCAAAAGATTTTAGATAACTATATGTATTTGCCTCGTCTTTAACAGAATCTGGGGTCAACATTTTAGAATCACTTGAACTCATTTTTAATAAGATCCGAAATTCTAAATAAACCGAGATTTCGATACGACTTACAGAGTTAGTATCCCGCCAAATTAAAATCAAATCAGTCAATCAGTCTATTTCAAATTTTAACTTTGGAACACACCCGCGTCACTGCCGCGGGCTGACCTGCTTACTTTTTTTTTTAATTCGCACTGGCTGTTTATACACTCACAAGACCGCAGCATTTTTTTCGCTGACTGCCTAACCAAATTTAGTTCTATTTTTTAAATTTATTCCTGCCTAGAGAGGGAAGCAATTACTATGAGTCTTTCCCGCCCAAAGGATCCCGGGAAGTAGCATCTTCCACCCGCTACTCGGATCAAACAAACACTACTTTCCGAGTATGAGAAATGAAAAACAGTTTTGACAATACTAGTTTGACTTGCCACCACACGCGAAAAGAACGACGCCCTGGAGCTTGACCCGAAACGCGTTATTATCTTGTACACGAAGAGTCTTGTATGCACTCTTCGTGTACTTGTACCGAAGTTGCCTGGTGTAGAACGACTGACAGCAAGCCTGGAACAGAGTTATTTTTACTTGCTTCGAGCAATGGAAGAAACTTCTATTTAGCATGTTACTTCTACATGCAATGCTACTACGTCTTTGCCTCTGCAGGTCATCGTCATCTTTTAAATTTTCCGGTATGATGTGTCCGACATACTTAAATAAAAAAGTTGTTTATTAAATTACAAAATATTTGTTAATTGCTTAGAGGACTATATAAGCCATAATTTATTATTATTTTGGAGTTAAAATATGCAGCTGATAATTGCTTGAAAAGCTTGCTATAATGGTTCCTATTCAGACCCCTTTTTTGTCATTTTCTGCTATTATTGTGGTGGTGAAAACGGATTTTTGTGAAAATTTTGTATGGGGCTATGCAATTTATGTGGTGTAATTGTGGAGATGACTATATTATCTTTAATTTAAGACCATAATTGCCTCGCAGTTATGATTCCTCTTCATGTAATTGGTACCAGACAACAAGCGGTATTTGTAGAAAAATGTGATAGCTTAACTTAAAATAATCCTTCTCATTGCTCTGGTTTCCCAAAACTAAAACCAAGATTAGGTTTTATCAGGGTCGCAACTTCGATCCCCAGACAAATTCAGATTTGAATATGATATTCGTAACAGTGGATTTCGAAACCAAGACTCGTACTAGCGTACTATTAAAACAGTTTTTTGAATCAGCGTGTTCGCGACAACGTCATTCGATATATAATAGCGGTTTCCGAGTCAATGTATTTTCGAGCTGGTGTACCACTCGTAAAGTTTTTCGAAATGGCGTGCGTCGCAATAACGTCATTCGAATCTTCATATCACTCCCGTTTAAACAGTTGTGATTATAGTTTATTTATCATAATTAAGTTATATTAGCACATCCATTTTCAAAATTTGTAATCAATTGTTAGGCGAAAACAACTGCCAACAAACTTGTGCAGTTTAACACACTTTAGAAATGCTATTGTTAATACGGATTTTAAAGGAATAAATAAGTCACAAAACAAAGAATAACAACACTAGAGATACGTCAGTTATACTAAAATAGTGAGTATATTCCCTACTCCAAGTTCGAACGCGGGAATAGGGAATGTAAAATGAGGTTGACTAAAACAACCACTGCAATGGACTGTAACCACTAACTACTAAGAGTATAATTTGTATTATTATTAATTATTTTTTAACTTAGCCAACAATAGAGACATCCATATTATTATACATATTGTACACACTATGGGTATATTACAGTGATACAATAATAGCTAATTATAAGAACTGCCTTTTACCCGTGATAAACAATAAATAAATAAATATTCATATTAAATAACCGGTCATGCCCCGTCCCCCCATAGCACCCTCAGCCCATGATTATCGTTTAGCGAGCAGTAAATGAAAAGTCACCTTATGTTTCAGATCATGAGTTTGACAATGCGATGTTTCTCCAGTAGTAAAGCATCAAGTATAGTAAGCGAGTAGGGTAGGTGTTTCCTCGGAAAAAGTGAGTTTAATTCTCCCGCGGGACAAAAAGGTCCACCCAAAAATAGATTCTTTAAAGAGAGCAATGACGCCACGTTTTAGCCATATTGCTGGACTAGCGAGGCTGCAAGGCTGTCGGCGAGGCTAGCCACCAATGGATGTTGCTTCGTTGATCCACGAGCAACTGATAGAGGGCGAGTTAGCGAGAGTAGTCATGAGGCGACCAACACGCGTATATGATCAGTTGATCACCATAGAAGCGGGTTTTGTCGAAAGAATAAACTAACTGGCAGATTGGAGTAAGATTTTTACCGTCATAAGCATGGTAACGTTAAAAGTGAAGAGAATAAATAATAGGTTGGGGAAAAAGTTTCTTCGCATTTTTTAAGAAAATTCAAAACATTTTTTAATAAAGTTTATTTACATTTAACTAAAGTATGTAGGTACCATTAGGGACCATTAGGGATTATGTAGGGACATGATCCCATTGCTATAGAAATTTTGGGACTTCTGGTCAAAATACCGCGACAAGTGGTTTTGGCAGTCCTCTCGTGATGTTAACCTGACACTGCCTAAAGAATTCTGAAGAGACCGAAACAGGTGAAAATCTGAAGGTGCAAGGTCAGGACTATACGGCGGATGCATTAACACCTCCCAGCCAAACTCTCTTAATTTTTGTTGGGTGGCTAAAGATGTGTGAGGTCTAGCGTTATCATGATGAAAAACCACACCCCTTCTGTTGATTAATTCCGGCCGTTTTCTCTCAACTTCTTGCTTTAATCTCATCAGTTGTTCGCAGTAGAGTTCAGAATCGATGGTCCTGCCTGGTGGTAACAGCTCATAATGAATAATGCCCCTTCCAATCCCACCACACACACAGCATCACCTTGTTGCGAGTTAACCCGGGTTTCGCCATAGTCTGTGAAGCCTGACCGGCCTTTGACCACGACCTTTTTCGCACGTTCTTGTCATACGTGATCCACTTTTCATCACCAGTTATCAGCTTCTTCAAAAATGGTTCGGTTTCATTACGTCGTAATAAAGAATCACAAATGAGTACACGGTCCATTAGGTTTTTTTCAGTGAGCTCGTGAGGTACCCAAATGTCGAGCTTTTTTGTGTACCCAGTTTTTTTCAAATGCGCCAAAACTGTTTTGTGGTCAATTTCCAGTTCTTCAGCTACGTCGTAACTACTGGTATGCCGATCTTGCTCCACTTTTTCAAAAATGGCATCCATTTTATCCGTAATAGGGCGACCAGAGCGACGTGCATCTTTGACATCAAAATTTCCGGATTGAAAACGCTTAAACCAAATTTGTGCTACTCTCACAGACACTACACTAGGTCCATAAACATCGCAAATTTTTTTCGCGGCTTGCGTTGCATTTTTACTTGTTTTGTAGTAAAATTTTAAAATGTATCGAATTTCTTCATTAGATTCACTCATCTTGACGGTACGAAAAACAAATGAAAATCACACATTTTCCTAATTTGAATTTGGAATTATGTTCTTTAAAATTTAAACTTTCAATGATACCAAAACCAGCCAGATACAAAGAGTATAGCCAAAGATATTTTATTACAAGTTCATACATACTATAATGCGAAAAGACTTTTTCCCCAACCTAATATTTATATTCTTCAGTCGACAAAAGTCTACAATGTAAAGCATGACGACCAACTATTCTCTATTTAGTCTAAATCACATTGGAGTTAGACAACAATCTATGTTGATTTTAAAACTCAATTCAATATTTTCATGGCCCAATAAATTTGGGCCATGAAAATATTGCTGATAAAATCTCCTTCGTTTAATTGATATCATAATAGGTGCGTGATATTGGCTAAATTGTAGTGTGTAGATCTTCCACAGAAGCTATTAATGGAGAAGAGCTGAGCAGCACCAGAGTCGGATGCCATATTGGCGGTGAATGTTTAAATAGCCTCAGTTATGCAGATGACATGGTTCTGCTCAGCCCCTCGGTCAACGGCCTCAGAAAACTTATTTCCCTTTGTGAGAATTATGCAGCACGACACCAATTAACCTATAATGTTAAAAAGACAGAAGTAATAATTTTCAAATACGGCAATGGCCCTAATAAGGTCTTGCCAATTACTTTGTGTGGTTCAAAATTAAAAATAGTTAGTCAGTTTAAGAGAAAAATAAAGATCGCTCTCCAATGTCGTCATACATTTTGCAAATGCGGTCTGACATTCCGCGGATTTTCGTGTGCGTGCCCTGGGAAGCACGGGTGTGTCGCTTTCTTGTAAAAAATAAATACGATCACAATAATAATAAAGTGAATGCCGTGCTCTACACTGTGGTTAGAAAATGTTGATACTTTTCAGACCAAATGTATGAGTACCAAACTTATTACGAGTTTAGAAATAAATAAATGAAATTCTAAATGGTGGAAAAAATTATGATTTTTATATCGTTATTTAAGAAAGACATTATTGAGGATTTTGGAGGTAGTGATGATTGTGAATATGTTATACAAGATGGCGGATGAATTTCCTTTTTTAGTGTGATAATGATAATGTCGCATGTGTCATCCATTTTTGGAACGACGTTCTTTAACGCAGCTTGCGATAGGGGTAAACGAGGCTGCTGAAGCCGACTCAAAATGAAAATCCAAGATGGCGGCTGCGGATTTTTTTTTTCACTATTGGTGTCGTTTTCATGGTTTTCGAAGGTGCTGATAACAATAGTGAGGTAAAAATAAACATCCAAGATGGCAGCTGCGGAAGTTTGTAAATTTTTCACGATGGGTGCCGTTTTCATGGTTTTCAAGGGTGCTGAAAACAATAGTGAAGACAAAATGAAAATTCATGATGAAGGCTGCGGAGAACTTCAAATTGGTCACCATGGGTGTCGTTTTCATAGTTTTCGAAGGTGCTGAAGCTGATAGTGAGTTCAAAAAAGAAATCCAAGGTGGCGGCTGATGAATTTTTCATCGTTGAAGAAGAAGGAACTTCGGTCCTGACGGAGGTACCCGAACCCTACACGTATTTGTCATTCAAGATGACAGCTGATGTTTTTTTTAATTAAAATTGTGGACATAATATCTATAAATTTTTGGGATTTTTAGGATTGTGATTACGAATGTTTAATCCATATTTTATAAAAAAATAGCGGGTGTAGCTTTTTATAAAAGTTCCATAACCACACTAGTTCTCGACTTTAGATATTTTGGGGGTAATGATTACGAATGTATCATTCATTTTTAATTCAAGATGGCGGATGTAATCTTTCGATGAAAAGTCGACATGGGTATCAATTTTGGGGATTGGTTAAAAGTTAATTTAATTAAAATATTGTTGATCATACTTATCAACAATATTTTAATTAACCTTTTGACCGCCAACGTACACAGAACGCGATGCCTCGCCAGGCGCTAAGCTATAAATGTATCTATAACGAAATATATAGCAAACAGTAGTGATGAGGGTATCATCTTATCGATGAATGAGATTTATACGCGTTAAGTTTTATTTATAATTTTACGAATGTAAATAAAAACTGATTACATATTTCCATAATTATTTTATTTCACAGTATCCCTAGTAAGAAAAACCAGTATAAATTATAAGTATCAAAGAAACAAATACAGAACTCAATTAGAAGTGTAGGACACAGGTACATCTCTATTTGTATCATGACGTCAGTCTTTGACTTGATTTCAAGTCCTAGGCGCTCAGAGCACGCTCATTCAATTCTGACTAGGGATGTGGTTTAAAGTCTTTCTTTCTTCCATGTTTGTCTACTCCCGTATTTTTTTAACTACTTCAGTCAACGTTTTTAACCATAGGTATTTAAGAGGCAGAATTTTTCACTGTATTTAAAGTGTTTTACGTCGTGTTTTTTCGAAATGGAAAGTAACTATACATTTAAATTTTACGCCGGTGGTACGCCGATGGCGTACCATCGGCGCTAACAAGCTGCTAAAATATTTTTTTTAAATCATACAAATCGCGTTTGTCTCGAATTGGCTTCGGTATTTTCGTGTACAATCTGAGGGCCATACCTAAATACTTTTTGTGTAGAATGCTGTGTTGTGTGTATTAGTGCAAATTCCATTGTTACGACGTTTCGACTTAAGTAGTTCAAATTGATGAAAACTGCTGCCTCATAAATATACAAAGATGGTAGGGTAAGTAACTTATGCATTATAAAAAGCGTGTTAAAAACGGCAAGCAACTTTGAATCGATTGTAGCTTGAATATAGGTCGTACACATTTCTTCTGCGCCTTGAATGCGATGAGTTTATCTGTAGAAGTTCCCCAGTTTATAATTCCATAGCGTAGAGTAGATGTTACGTAGGCATTGTACGACTAGGACGACGGAATCATTTGCAATTTTTCTCAAATTATAAAGTGCATAGGAGTATTGATTTAATTTATTGCAGATCATTTCGATGTGGGATTTCCAAAAAAAATACTATCTAAATGCAGGCCCAAGAACCGGGCATTGATGGTGTCAGCTATTACAGTATTTTCATGCATTACATTTAATTGTGATTTATGTGTCCGTTGATAGAATGACATTATTTTTGTTTTATCTAAGTTTCATTTTTATTTATTTATTTTTAACCAATTAATTATTTGTAGGGAACTGTTTACATCATTTTCAAAAGTTTTTAAATCTTTACATAGAACGATTACTGTGCTGTCATCGGCAAATAAAATAGTTTCAAGATCAATGCATTTTGGTAAATCGTTTGAGTATAAGTACATATAGATAATGAATCGACAATAAACTAGTACATATTCTTAAATTATTTCAATTTTAAATTTTCCATGTTCGGACAATATTTTCCGTCGAAAAGAATAGTTAAGACTAGGTACCTATTCTCGATCGGAGAGCACATTCTCTGTGGGAGAATACCTACTACTTGCATTGTTTACCGTACCAGCAAAAAGTTGGCCACGCTCCCCCTCCCCTCCCTTTATGCGCACTATCTTGCCGCGCCGCCCGCGCCGGCCGCTGTGGCCTGACGGTCGCTGTTCCCAAGCTAAGCTAGTGTGCCTGCAGTCATCGGGACGGATACGCGTGTGTACGAGTTTATCGATTTTTGAACGAAGGTAAATACTAATAACAGCGGTTATTTTTCTAATTAACTTATTACTTTGTTGCTTTTGCTTGAGATTTGTAGCTTTGAGGTTGTTTATTATTTAGTAAATAAGTTATAAATATACAATGCCTATACAAGGATCTTTTGGCGCCAGGCCAAAACAGAACTAATGCCGCCATCTTGTTTTGAACCGACTTCAAAATAAGGAGGAGGTTCTCAATTCGGTTGTATTTTTTTTACGTTTGTTGCGTCGGAATTCTTTCATTATAAGTACTTAAGTATAACCCGATTTGAAAAATTCTTCTTTGGTTTGAAAGGGTCATACTCACCGAATGGTCCCATAATATAGGTCCAGTTTTTGATTAGTGGTTTTCAGTTAGCTTCAGTGATACGTAAGCATTTTTTTCCACTTAGTTTATGGTGATGATGTTAAAATAACTTCTTGTTACTTACTGTTATTTAATTAGCGAAGTGAAGGTACTTATACGAATGTGTGTGGGGTGATCAAATAATTAATATTGCGCCACCAAGAACTGGAGGTAAGCCTAGGGTCAAACTTGTAAATATTTAACCCACCCGTGGTGGGAGAGTTAAGTCGTTTAACTCTGGGTTAGTATTAGTAATGTCTAAATATATTGACGTTATGAGGACTACCTCATAACTTATTTTGTAGTTTACATTGTTCGCCTTTGTAGTACTTATGTGAAGCTTCGGTATTTTATCAGAAGGCAATATGTTCAAGAGGTAATGTAGTTTATAAGAGATGGGTATACAATTTACGTTCATTGTTCGTTCACTTAATTTTGCTACCTGGTTTTACTTTTAGTGGCGCAACGCGTAATAAGAGTTAACATGTTAATTACTTAACTACGAGTTTACAAACTCTACATTTATTCAGTGAACCCGACTAAACATGCTTTGAAGATGTAGGTAAATATTGTATTTAAGTGATTGTGGTTTTCTTCTTTTGTATGGTTTTATTTCCAAGTAGGTATGTCATCTAACGCATCTGAGGCCGCGCCATGCGGCGATAGGGCGGCGCTGAACAAGCGAGCGACTCCAGGCGCCGCGACTGGACCTCGAAAACTTGACGGTGTGTATTTGTGAGCTGTTGCAGAGACAGAGTGTAGTGGTAATTTTCGAAGTCTTTTCACATTTAGTCTTTTAACATTGGTAACAAGGATTTCCTTGTTACCAATATTGTTATTTCCACGTAAATGGATAACAATTTTTGCTAATAAAATTAAGTTGATTTTAGAATCCTAGTCACTTTAAAATCGACTTAATTTTCTCTACTGAAATAATCATAAAATGTTTGGAGTTCTACAGACGCCAGCACATCAAGAATCATAAAATGTTTGACGTTGTACAGACGCCAGCACATCAAACTGTCAAACTTGACCAATTGAACATGAACCTTATGTTTGTGTAACACAATGAAAATAGGTACAAAATTCGACAGATTGGGGTAATTTGATGTGCTGGCGTCTACGTCTGTAGGTTAAAACGCAAACTAAATTTGATGTATGTGTTTTAATGTTATTTCACAGAATACATATACATATATGCTTGTTATTTCAGCGCCCGCGCTGATGGACGCGCACTTCGTCAGCATCGTGCGCGGCTACGAGGAGCTGTACATGTGCGACCACCCTCAGTATGGCGACTGGGAGAGGAGGTGCGACGTCTGGGACGAGATTGGCACCATCATGAATCAACCAGGTGAGTCAATAATAATATATAATACACGTACCAAACATAAAATGAACTCGATCGGGATTATTAAAAAAATTGCCGACTACAACTAGGTAAACATTCAAAACAAGCTGAGTTATGAAGCAGTCTGAGTTCAACCTCAATCAATGCTATTTTTTTGGAATCGTCTCCTCAAGCCCTTTATTTGGATACCCACGCTCACTTTCGAAGACGTTTTCGTGGTGGATAACGGCCCACTCCCTCTTACAGAGAGGAGGCCTGTGTCCCAGCAGTGGGAACGTTATAGACTGATTATGTGTGCATGAGCAACGTGCTGAACATGGAGAGTGTGTCGACCAGGGTTATGTTTCTTATACTCAGAATATCCACGAGGTATTCGCTGAAGGTCATAGAGGAATTCGCCGTGACCTCGTCACACCCCGGCAATGAGATTGAGACCATGCATGAGGATATTTTCGAAGCCATGCATTGGTCTACAACTCACTTCACCGTTGTCACAGTTGCCTTCACTGTCCATAAGGTTGGTCTTAGATCTTCAAGACCCGTCGTACAAATAGAAACAAGAAGCTGTCTGATCCTACTTTGCAGCTCATGGAGGATAGGCGCAAGATGATCCTGCAGTCTTCAGACGATGCGCTCAAGTAACGGCATCTCAATTGACGGATCTCTTCTTGAAAAGCGACCTTCGCTGCTTTAAGACAGAACGTATCGCGTCCATGAGGAAGCGATAGAGCGGAATACGCTCCACGGTGTTTGCTAGAGATCTGTCTATTGGGCCGAGCTACTTTACGAAACTGAAGACCAACGACGGCAGGATTGTATCCATAAAATCTGACCTGTTACCTAGTGAGGACTCTAACCGTTGTTACTTTCAGTATACTTTCCTATATCTTAATTAGGATCCCTATATTCAGAGTTAGGTATTATGCTTTTCCCCTGCATATTTCCAAAGAGTTTACTAAGAGGCACATTGCTGTAGTTTTTAAATGAAAACCACACAATCTAATGTTGTCTTTTATTTGTGCCCAACCCTTCCGGGAAACAATGCGTGATGTTATGTTATATTATGTGTTTGTTTGTGCAGCTGGGTACTGTAAGAAAAGATGGTCACGAATACGAGAAAACTACCTTAGAAATGAGAAGCGGGCCAGGGGACGTTCCAAAGACACGGTGTATCCGAGTAAGAGACCAGCACATGAGAAGCTGTTGTCATTCCTCACCCCGACTTTTGAAACTACAAATAAAGACTTGCGTGACAACCTTGCGACCACTGTGCTCGATTCTGATCAAGAAACACCGGAATCGGAGAAAGATTCAAGCGATGCCGATAATAACTTGTCTGAAAAAGAACATAGTACCGATGATAGTGACAGTTCATCTACTGATGACGTTCAAGGTCACACGACACAAACAGAGGATGCGGCACCAGCTCCGGGACAGCAGTCGCCGCTCGAACATGACGACGTCGTAGACTTCTTTGTTGAGCTCGGGGAATCCGTCAAAGACTTTCCCGAAGGCGTTAGAATTCAGGTTAAGCGCGAAGCTTTCAAAATTGTAACCGATGCAGAAGAAATGTTGTATCATCAAAAGATAAAGGCGGATCTAGAGATGAATACGTCTGAAAATCACGATTAAATTGGAAACTATTTTATAAAACAAGACAGCAGTCTTAAGACAGACGTTCCAGATCAGTAACTCAGCGGCTGCACCAGCAGTGCTCCAACCAGAAGAGCGTTCCCTTCAAATATTGCCCAAGCCCATCCTTGTTGCCATTGATTGAAATACTTCTCTTATTTTGTAATAAACATGGAGCTTACTGACTCGCGTTTGTAACATAAAATAATTTTGTAATTTAAAGGCTTTGATTAATACCTACACATTTTTTAATTCATCATTACTTCTACTCGATGCTATCTGGTTTACACTTGAAACGTTGGATTTAACTGGTACTGATCGCGCGGTGCACAGATTTTCTGAGCTATTAATTTCTCACAAAGATAGCAACTTAATAATAAATGGAGCGTCGCCTCCAGACTGCCGCTGCACCCCCGGCCGGATTGATGAACACTGTGAACCTAACGGATGCACGAAATTACTTACGCAAGTAATGGCCATAGTACATAGAGTTTATTTTATGTTCTGTGCCTATATTTAAAAGTGTTCCAAGATATTCACTTTCCTTGCGACAATTTCCGCACAATGTCGCGCGAAATCTGAAGCTTTAAGACTATAATATTGTATCAGCCTTCCGATATTAGAATGTTTGTCGCATTCATAGGGTTACATTTGAAATGCATAGGTACAATGTTCTGGCTCGGATATTACACTTTTTACCGATACCGACCGACGCGGTACGAAGCGATACGATGCAGTTTTTTTCAGAGTAAAGTGAATTTTCAATGGCGACGGCGACAACTTCAACGGGAGCGTATATTGAATATTATTTCTTTATTCCTTTAGTGGGTGTTTGTAAACTGCAACTGTTAGGCTTTTTGCTTCAGCTGTTAGTCGCGTGACGTTGTGAATGCGAGGCTCGCAATCCCGCACACACTGCATCGTGTGTTGAATTGTTGGACACAAGACAGAGATGATGTGAGACACAATAGATTAGACGAATGCACAGGATGCGCTGAAGCAGTCTGCGTGAAGGTCCTACTTGTGTAAAGCGCAGCCGCACACACGCTGGCAGTACAGTGAGTATGATAGTGGTACTTGCAGGTAATTCCGTGGCACACTACCTGTAGGAATGGATGTCATTTGTATGAAATATTTATGTAAAAAAATAGCAGGGCAAATAAATCATAGGAACTTACTTAGAAAAGTAAAAATGCTCTATTTATTATAAAAATGGTTTCAACCCTCGTCAAGCCGTCTGTCTCTATCGAGCCAACAGCTTAGCCATCTCCGCAACATATCACCGCATACCAATTCATCGCATACACCTGGGTGGAGCAGGAGGGCGTATCAGACTTTTACTGACTAAAACCCACCCGTGTTCCCTCAGTTGCCTGAGTGCCAGGGGCCGCGGTATCTCTTTCGAACAACCCGCACCCTTAGCAGGCATCAGCCCTTGCGTACCCCACCAGTTGGTGCTCCCATATCTTTGAGGCGCGCGTGAAACACAACGCGCCGTCAACCCGGGCTTGGTCCTTACCGAATAGCGAGTCCCTTTCCTCGCGGTCCGCAAGCCCGTGCCTACGGTGGCCGGGAATCAGCTTGGGATTCCCGACGCACCATACCTACCTGGCCGTGCATATATGTATAATTATACATAGGTATTTCACATTGAGTGTCAGAAACTATGGCTTAACAGAGCGTCGTATCTATTACTCATTCCTGATTCCTGTGAGTCAATTTATACCGCTCGGACCCCTCCAGAGCATAATATCAGATTGGCAAAACATTAGATTCGCAAAATAACAGAAGTACAGTGTTTTACACAATACCTACGATAGTAAAAAAGTTTTAATTCAGATCATGTAACGATCCATAGAGTATTAAAACATATAATTATTAAAAAACGAATGTTAGTAAATAAAGAGCTTATTGATGCAGTACGAGAAGTATTACCAAATGTGAGCATCATAGGCTGTTATTACCATTTCATGAACTCGACCTGGCGAATGAGTAAAAACCTAATACCCGTAGCTTATTTATACATCTGTGGTATAGCACCGCAAGCAGATATTTACGAAAAATGTAAACAATACTTTGGTGAGCAGTTTGCAAAACATAAAATCTGATACTTTCTCCTGCTATAGAGAAAAAAAAGAACAACCAACACAGTAGAAGGATGGCACAGACGGACCAATAACAAGATACCAGCTAAACCAACATTGGTTCAAATGATCATCCTTTAAAACAAATATCTTGTACAAGATGTCAAAAATCTCAAAATACACCAAAACCAAATGTATGTAAGCAGAAAGATGAAAAAATAAACAAAATTATTAATGATTGCATAAACAACTTAATTTCAGCAGAGAAGTGCGTTTAAACGCATTTAGGTCAAAGTTGGAGAACTAACGTTTTTGTTTTTGTTTTAACTATTAATGTTGATTTCGTAAATATCGACAAGAAAACGTTTTTTGTCAAATGCATTTTGTTCGTTACTGTACAAAATCTGTTATTTTGCGAATCTGGTGTTTTGAGAATCTGGTATTTTCCGAATCTGGTATTATGTTCTGGAGGGGCTCGGACCTGTACCTGGGTTTTTTTCGGAATCAGAATCAGAATGTTTTATTTGTAAACATAGGTCAAATGTGGTGTTTCATGTGGTAGGCTTTAGGTACCAGATATTGCCATATTTTGTCAAGATTCAAGATTCTTTATTTGTGGAAACATGAGTACACATTCAGAGCATGCAAGTTATTAAATTACATTATAGTTTAGATCAGTCATGTTTGGCCGTAGTGGCGTACAAATATTTAAATTTCATCATCATAATTACGTTAGTCAAGTAGTTAGTCAATCAGTCAGTCAACAGAATATTCTCATCTGAAAACCGTGCTCGTATGCCACCTAAACAATAAATTCTAAAAGTAGTAAGCGATCATAAGCTTTAGGACAAAATGGCATAGGACCACGGCTTACAGATGATAATATTTTCTTGTTTCATACTTTTAACGTCAAAGTTCCAAATTTTTCGATTTTCCAACGTTTCTTTGAGAATACAAGTTTTAAATGTTAAAGGAACCCAACGACTCCTGTACCGTTGCCTGCATGCATACTCCTGTACCGTTGCCTGCATGCATACTCCTGTACCGTTGCCTGCATCCATACTCCTGTACCGTTGCCTGCATCCATACTCCTGTACCGTTGCCTGCATCCATACTCCTGTACCGTTGCCTGCATGCATACTCCTGTACCGTTGCCTGCATTCATACTCCTGTACCGTTGCCTGCATGCATACTCCTGTACCGTTGCCTGCATGCATACTCCTGTACCGTTGCCTGCATGCATACTCCTGTACCGTTGTCTGCATGCATACTCCTGTACCGTTGCCTGCATGCATACTCCTGTACCGTTGCCTGCATCCATACTCCTGTACCGTTGCCTGCATCCATACTCCTGTACCGTTGCCTGCATCCATACTCCTGTACCGTTGCCTGCATCCATACTCCTGTACCGTTGCCTGCATCCATACTCCTGTACCGTTGCCTGCATGCATACTCCTGTACCGTTGCCTGCATGCATACTCCTGTACCGTTGCCTGCATGCATACTCCTGTACCGTTGCCTGCATGCATACTCCTGTACCGTTGTCTGCATGCATACTCCTGTACCGTTGCCTGCATCCATACTCCTGTACCGTTGCCTGCATCCATACTCCTGTACCGTTGCCTGCATGTATACTCCTGTACCCTTGCCTGCATCCATACTCCTGTACCGTTGCCTGCATGCATACTCCTGTACCGTTGCCTGCATGCATACTCCTGTACCGTTGCCTGCATGCATACTCCTGTACCGTTGCCTGCATGCATACTCCTGTACCGTTGCCTGCATCCATACTCCTGTACCGTTGCCTGCATGCATACTCCTGTACCGTTGCCTGCATGCATACTCCTGTACCGTTGCCTGCATCCATACTCCTGTACCGTTGCCTGCATCCATACTCCTGTACCGTTGCCTGCATCCATACTCCTGTACCGTTGCCTGCATCCATACTCCTGTACCGTTGCCTGCATGTATACTCCTGTACCCTTGCCTGCATCCATACTCCTGTACCGTTGCCTGCATGCATACTCCTGTACCGTTGCCTGCATGCATACTCCTGTACCGTTGCCTGCATGCATACTCCTGTACCGTTGCCTGCATGCATACTCCTGTACCGTTGCCTGCATGCATACTCCTGTACCGTTGCCTGCATGCATACTCCTGTACCGTTGCCTGCATGCATACTCCTGTACCGTTGCCTGCATGCATACTCCTGTACCGTTGCCTGCATCCATACTCCTGTACCGTTGCCTGCATGCATACTCCTGTACCGTTGCCTGCATGCATACTCCTGTACCGTTGCCTGCATCCATACTCCTGTACCGTTGCCTGCATGCATACTCCTGTACCGTTGCCTGCATGCATAGTCCTGTAACGTTGCCTGCATGCATACTCCTGTACCGTTGCCTGCATGCATACTCCTGTACCGTTGCCTGCATGCATACTCCTGTACTGTACCGTTGCCTGCATGCATACTCCTGTACCGTTGCCTGCATCCATACTTCTGTACCGTTGCCTGCATGCATACTCCTGTACCGTTGCCTGCATGCATACTCCTGTACCGTTGCCTGCATCCATACTCCTGTACCGTTGCCTGCATGCATACTCCTGTACCGTTGCCTGCATCCATACTCCTGTACCGTTGCCTGCATGCATACTCCTGTACCGTTGCCTGCATCCATACTCCTGTACCGTTGCCTGCATGCATACTCCTGTACCGTTGCCTGCATCCATACTCCTGTACCGTTGCCTGCATGCATACGCATTTTTGTTACACTGCGCACTGCCGTAAACAGCGTTTTTCACACAAAAAAAGTCGTTTCCCAACAATTATTTTTGTGTAATGTTTTAAAGCCGATTGCGCCTGCCAAGCGTGGCCCCCTTTTGGGGGACGCCTATGTCCAGCCGTGGACGTCTTACGGCTGAAATGATGATGATGATGATGAATGTTTTAGATGTACAGAATATGTGTGCGATGACTTAAAGGCGTTGTGAAGGTAACCGTTGAGTTTTAGTATATTGTACTACGTATCTAAGTTATGAAACAATAGCGTTTCATAACTCAGGCTTATTACTTTGCGACTAAACTACTCAAATAAATAAGTCAAAAGAGCAAACTTTAAACAAAAACCTTTTATGTAAATATTAAATTAAATATAATACAGTGGAACATTTGTACTGAGCAAATGTACGAACTCGCACGGTCAGTCGCCGCAGCCGCCGCGCGACCCGTCGATTCTGAACAAAGGGCAACTTTCACCAATTATCATGAATTATTTATACAAACGATAATCTACTCTAACTCATGCCTTTACAGTTCTAAATAAAACAAGCAGAACTTTTGACTTTGTTTAGAAACAAAGCATTGGAGTTTCGACCGTAATTGATAACAATTTCAGTTGAAATTCGCGAGTAAATAAAACACAATGGGAGCCAGCAGTAAGATTTCCATGGCGCGGGCGCTATTATTTCGGCACCAATTCGGTAGGCATCGGTTTAAACAAGTATTTATACGATATAGTAATGAGAAATTGAGAACAATTCAGGTAGGTAATACCGGAGTGCTATCTATGCTCACAGTATGTGTATGTAGCCTGTGCAGGTCTGGCGGCTTTGTGATCTTGGACCATAACCTAGTGATTAATTTACCTAAGAAGAAAAATAACTAGATAACAAGAGAAACATAAAAGTCTTGAGAATTGAATAATGTTTTACAACAGTGAGTATTTATGTTTACAGCGCCATTTTACATGATTAGCGTCATACACCTGTCGTAAAGCTGGTCGATTGGTTACTTACCTGTGCGCTGACCGAAGGCGCCGCTGTGACCTGTTACTAGGGTTGCCAACGTTCTTTCGATGAAATATAGTATCTTTCGAAATAACCTATAAAAATATACTTAGTACTGTGGCGGCATCTATAACGCCACATGCGAACTACGCAAGACTTGACGTCACACTTAGGGCGTGCAAAACTGGAAAGTCTTCAAAACCGGTTTTGAATTTCGGTTCTGGAGGCCCAAAACCGGAAACCGGTGTTAGCCCCGGTTTCGGCTACATATTTATAGTTTTTGTTTAGTAGAATTTTAACAAGAAAAAAAATTGTTAGATACCCACAAAATCTACAAATAAAACAAATTTTAGCATATACCTTTTTTAATTAACCATTTATGCCTACCAATACCAAGTAGACAACTTGGACAACATCAATAGTTTGGATAACATGAGCTTAAAATAATATGAAGATTAACTAACTGAGATCAAATCAACAACAATTAAGTTTGTGGTACCTTTAGTAGGTGGTACATAACAATTCTGTTAAAAAGAATAATATATTTTAAACGTACAAAACACATTCATCATCTTAAGTAAAATACTAAACACAACCACAATTACTATACGTCTCAATTTCTTGAATCTTGAGCTCTTTAATTACGAACTACTAGCAACAGTAGCAACATTATTATGGGATTCATAATATTAATATTTGCTATTTTCATATTATATACTATAAAACGGGACGCGGGTCAACCGGTCGAAGGAGTCGCGTTGCGGGTGCGGGGATCGCGGAGGGAGGAGTGTAAGTGGGTATAGGTTGCGTTCGGATATATTTGATGACTCTAAATTGAATATTTCTTGAGTGCGTTCAAAAAAAGTTGATTCAAATCAAAAATTCAAAATGTAATTCAACAACGGGAAAACCGGAGGTACCTCCGGTTTTGTCTCTCAACACCGGTTTAAAAAAATCGGTAAATTTGGTCCGGTTTCCGGTTTTTAGCAAAACCATCACTAGTCACACTTTAATCAAAAGCTCATTCTTTATTAATGAGATTCCTACTACTTCTGTTTCTTTCTTCTCGACATTTCGAATTCATAACCGGAGAGACTAGATTATTATCTATGGTTTTTTTTTTCTGGTTGGGAAATCATCAAATAACTTCTCCCGCTCTGGGTGGAGCGGGAGGGCGTGTCAGACTTTTACTGACTAAAACCCACCCGTGTTCCCTCAGTTGCCTGTGTGCCAGGGGCGGCGGTATCTCTTTCGAACAACCCGCACCCCTGGCAGACATCGGCCCTTGCGGGCCCCATCAGTTGCTGCTGACATCTCTTTGAGGCGCGCGTGGAACACAACGCGCCGTCGACCCGGGCTTGGTCCTTACCGGACAGCGAGCTACCCATTACTCGCCGTCTGCAAGCCCGCGCCTACGGTGGCCGGGAATCAGCCTGGGATTCCCGACGCCCAGGGCGTCTCCTGCGAAGGCCACGGCTGTGAGGGCACATGTACTGCATCTCCCTCACGTGCGCCGCCTCCGTCTTTGCAAGCATAACTTCTTCGCTGAAGGAGGCGACTGCTAGCCATGCACTCTCGCTCCGTACCATGGCCTGGACCAGGGTCGGACGCGAGAGATCGCCGCCGCCGATCACCTCCACGAGGACACGGCGGTGCTCCGCCCAAGCCGGGCAGACCTCCACCGTATGCTCCACCGTGTCCTCAGGGCGATCTTTGCAATGGAAACACCCGGGCGTTTCCTCCCGCCCTATCCGAAACAGGAACCTCCCGAAGCAACCGTGTCCGGTGAGGACCTGTGTCAGGCGGAAGGTGAGGACGCCATGCCGCCTCTTAAACCACTCCTCAAAGAGGGGACTTACCGCCGCAATCGTGGCGTGCCCATTATTATCTATGGTAAGTTATTAATTTGACATTGTTAAAAAGTTCGGAACGCATTATGACGGATGAGTTCGGATACATGCTATGGCATCAGTCAAAAGTTTATGTAAAGGCGCGTTCTTACATTTTTTTAATGAAGGATTTCTTTGTTAATTTTCGATGTTGAAAATATACTATTTTTACTACTAGTACTAGCGTACTAGACATATTTTCAACAATATTTAGTACGCAGATCCGAAATATAGTACTAAACTATGTAATTATTATAGTACGGTTGGCAACCCTACTTCTGACGTCACTCAGTGCATGATATAGAAGGTTCACTT
Organism: Polymixis lichenea; assembly: GCA_949091785.1. Taxonomy (NCBI): domain Eukaryota; kingdom Metazoa; phylum Arthropoda; class Insecta; order Lepidoptera; family Noctuidae; genus Polymixis; species Polymixis lichenea. The sequence goes on along the minus strand of OX420951.1, from coordinate 22,597,822 downwards.
TATTTGCTTAACGCTAAACTGAAATTCTGGTTGACTTTAACATATACAGGACTGTTGCCACAGAGCCAGCTCTCAGCACGTTGGGTAACCTTCTTTATGTGCCCCCTAAAATCCTACCTTACGTCCAAGCTGAACACCTGGCTACGTGGGGGGCGGACACGCGTACTGTACAACTGTACAAAAACTTATGCGGCTAACAAGGAAAGGTAACCCCTTTATGGAGTTTTGCGAAAAGCCTCAACAAAAAGACAGTGTCCGTATCCAATCGCAGATACTGTTTAAAAATAAAACACAAACATAATTATACTTAATCTACAACAAAACAAAACGCAAAAAGTGAAACAAAAAACAAGGCAAAAAAAAAAAAAACCTGTATGTTATCGACGTTGAGGGAAGCGCCTGTTTTAGGGTCTTCGGGTTTGCGCTGGTTTATACAGAAGTAAGTATAGCAGTCACAGCGGGGCGAGCATGGCCTACTGTGACATCGCTTGAGTCACAATATTAATATTAAAACCTTTCTCAAACTGTGATATATTGTGCACTAACTCAAGCGATGTCACAGTAGGCCGTGCTCGTCCCGCAGTCCATTCTATGAGACTGAGAACTGCGCACTATGTATGATCGTAGAACAAGTGCTGATCATAAATACTTTTTTGAAATGTTGCAAATTGTGTTCGTTTTTGTTCATATTTTTTCTTAAGGAGTCGTACCTGTTACTAGTCGTCTATATGCAACCTGTTTTTTATCTATTCAATACACAAAACAATGAGAAAATTGAATTAGAACTCGACAGTCCATACTGTGGAGTTATAATGCAATTGTTGTTGAATTTCTATAAGTTCAACGAATTGTAATCCGCAAATTACATATTTTCAGAGTTAGATATTGAGCACCGTTTAAAAAAGAAGCATATAATGTAGTATATATTAATAAATAATATTTTATATAGATTAAGGAAACAGTTATTTAAATTATAATATGGGTTAAAATGTAACTGTCATAATTTTTTACGTAATACGCTGAACAGAACGAGGTTGCTTCATCTTCAACGATACTTCTAGTAGTTAGCTAAGCTTGCCTAAGTTCTAAATTTGATCTTATTTTGTGCGCAAGGTAACTACGTACCACATCCATTCAAAAAAACCTTGCGGATTCTTGCGGTTTTGTGTGTTACAAAATAAAATAAAAATAAAATGTGTTTAATTCAAGTATGAAGCATCATGTGTGATAAAACGCCCCAAATGTTTATCATGAGAGCTCATTAGGTATACACCGTGACATTTTAGTCGTCTTACAAAAAAAAAGATATTTTTGGATATACGAATAATAATAAAAAAATATCATTCATAAAGACGCGTGATGTAGTTTTGAACAAAAGCTTGTAAGAGCTATGGTTTCATATAAGGTATATATGTGTTACTCTAATAGTGTTATTTTATAAGTCTATTTAAGTTTTAAGAGCATTCATACTTAGTAACACTATTCTTATAGACGTATATAAGAAAACGTTTTATAATATTAATAAATGCAGTGGCATTATAAGCGCCTTTTACAAGCGCAAGGCCTTTGATTCTTAAATAAAACTTATAAATACATTTTTTAAGTACATTCAATCTTAGAAGTGACTATACTAAGTGTTTTATTAGACTTCTGTAAAACCAGAATTTTAAAAGTGTGATTTATCTCAACTAAGACACATTAAAGAGTATTAGCACTTTAACACATTCGATGCCAAGCAAGAAAAATAAAAATAATTAGTTCGTGTGCCCACAACTCGCATCCGAGTCGTCGCTATAAGTAGTCTCGCTAGTCGGGTCCTGGGCATGAACAGAATCATCAATAGCTACTTATTGCGACGACTCGGATGCAAGTTGTGGGCACACGAATCAACTATTTTTCGACCCATATGCTGGGTGCTGGGCATGGAATGTGTTAAAAGTCCTACAAGTGTCTCCAACAATTCTCTATTACGGGTAATTTATTTACTTTGTTGCGTCTAACTCCAAAAATTGTTATAAAATCTGGTAATAGACTATTTTAATATTTAGTACATGTATTATCATTAAGCTTCTATTACATCCTTCAGATAAATTAATAAGCGAAGAAATATACGTAGAAAATATTTGGAATTAATACCAAAACCAGCGTCTCTCCGAGCATCTCGAGCAACTGACACAAACAATAAGTTTGATGGTTCCGTACAAAATATCGACGACTTTTTTGGTAACCTTGAACGAAGTAGTGAAATATAATAGTACATTATGATATAAGTGCGGTAAGTTGAAAATTACAGCCGAGGCGATATTGCTATATACAAGAAAGCAGAGGCTGTAATTTTCAAAGCGCACGTATGTCATACGACGTTTTATAACATATTTGCGAGGAAATAAATAAAAGTCGGACTTTCTTAAACGAGTAAATCTTTAATCACTTGTTAAAGCAGTTACAAAAATTTGAACAATTTGTAAAATTGATTATTACTTGTTCACAAATTAGCGATGCGCGCGCATGAGCGCTTTTTTTTTAAGGCAAAGGCACAAAAACAGCCACTTTAACTAATAAAGTAAATTAATATTTTTTTGTTTTTGTTACAGATAAATGGTTGTAATTTATTGTCAGAACTAATTAAATGTTTATTTTTTATATTTTATCTCTCAAAGTTAAATTTTATTCATAAAATGTTGACCACTTTTCTGACATAAAAACACTTTGCTAAGATTTAAAAAAGTATCGTTCGTTTTAGACGGAGCATCTTGATAAACCGTGCGTTTTACATTACAATAACGCACAAGTGCGTAATGACAAACATTACAATATTGAAATTGGTGTAATAAGAGACCCTTTACGAGCAAATGTGTTATAAAAGTCATATTAAAAGTGTACCTATCGATTATTTTCAATCTACTTTAAAATATTTTTAATTTTATTTATATATTATTAGTTTATTGGTTAATCAGTTACATACTTCACATTCATCACTTTCGTAAATTGCAAATTTATGGCAGCCTGCGCACCAGAAGAAATTCAAATACAATAAAGTAATTATGTAATTTTGGGCCATTGTAAAATGTTGGGGCAGGAACTTTGAAGTAGGATATCCACAGGCGATACATTTTTCACACAATACAAAGTGCGTTATGTTCCATGGTCATTTTTCATTCTTAAGCATTCGGATCTTTTTTTAACTTATGAAACAGTCGACATCCGTAATCGCAACCATACTGTATGTATACTTGTCCTAAAACATAATATAACCGTGTTTACATTGAATTAACTTTGTGGATTAATCAGTCATACCTATGCCTTCGTCGTTTGGCTTGCTTAAAATTATGAGCAGTACATGGCGGTGGCGATAGTGGTTTTAGGTTTGACATATAGAGTGCGATATAAACCTTACACAACAGTACTGGACTTAAATTCTTCTAATAAAGCACTTATAAGATGTGGTTGGTCGTAATGGCTACATTTTGATATAATTAAACAAAAATTTTAAAATAATTTAAAGTAAAAAACACCTTTTGAAAAGGCCCGTGAAAATATTGGTATTCAATTTTCAAAATAATCGAGAATAACTACTTCGCAACTTAATAATCGCATAAAGTGCGTGACAAATACGTGACTAAGAAATTAGAAAATATACACACTAGAGAGTACGAAAGTGAAATAAAATGTCATATCCGACTTTTGATTATTTTCGCTAAAGTTTCAAAGCCCTTCGCAACCTCACGGCGGTTTGTGATTGCACTCTTATTAGGAGATCACAAAGAGGATCACTAGCGATATTACACTTAATATAGCATTAGTAGGAGGACTTCAAGTTTATCTGCCCTTAAAGCATGCCATTGTAAGTCACTTGTAAGTTTGAAAAAATACTTCGGGAGACCATTACAAGGCAATTGCAGGGGCGAATATACTTATAAAGTGCGCCCAAATCCACACTTATATGTGTGATATAAGACTGAATAAAATATAGTCTTGAGAATTTTTTGCTAGTTGGGTAGGTAGAAATCTTCTACCGTTTGATACGTAAACATTATTAACAGTGAGGGTATATCATAATTCTAAATCATTATTTATTTTTCTTAGTACCTATCTTAATTAGTGGTAACAATTTTTTAATCGCGCCTAGGTATTATATGTCGGATACATTGAGTGGACCACCTTTGTAAGACGACTAAAATGTCACGGTGTGTAACTATTTATTATGGTTTTTGTGGTAATATTTTGTAGTTTTACATATCTTCTAGGTGTTGATATAGTTTTGCACACGTCTTATGTGACTAAGGTCATCTAAGATAAAAATGGTATCTGATGCCCAACACCCTTATTAGATTTTCCTATAAAACACTTGGACATAGGACACACTTTACCAAAATCGTTATTGTACGTTATGAAATTATAATATAAAATACTTATAACTTTCATAATGAGTTCTTTTAATTGCTCTTGACGTGAATTAATGCTTTCCAATATTGAGAACGGTAAAATGTGTCGGCCCTATCAACATTCTTACATGAACATTATACATTTTTAGAAGCTAACATACAAGAATGTGTGTGTGTGTGCAGTGTGTGTGAATGTGTGTGTATGTGTGTGTGTGTGTGTGTGCATATGTGATTTTCAAAAGAAATTATTTCCATAATTCAATAATCGGTGAGCTCAAGCTTCACGAAAGAAGGATCAATTTATTAAAACCAACAGCAGTTGGCTTGATACAGAATATTCTGTAACTCTGCTTGCTTCAGCAACAGTTGATGGATCGTCCCTCTGCACGCCTTCAACATCTAATGCAAGAGCGAGGAAGACCTTGTATTCCTTAGGAAGACTCTTCTAAATCGAGTAAAAGGCGTAAAAATACTACTTAAGTCATCGTAAGTATATGGATTCCGACACATTTATGATAATATGATAAATGATTTTATTTCTGTAAGAAGGTTTGTACAAACACTTTTACACGTCAATCATATTTTTTTTTAACTAGATGACTATTTAAAAAAAATATGATTGACGTGTAAAAGTGTTTGCGCGTGTGTGTGTGTGTGTGTGTTTGTGTGTGTGTGTGTGTGCGTGTGTGTGTGTGTGTGTGTGTGTTGGGTTTGTACAAACCACGACCTTATGGTCGGCGTTTCCGCCTACTCTGAGAAGAAAGGTCGAAACAAACTCAGAGGTCACAGTCTCTTTTAAAGAAATATGTATATAATCAAATCAAATCAAAACAAATCAAAATATTTTATTTCACATAAACCTGCAAGGGCACTTATGAAACGTCACAAGCTAGGTGCACGATTCCAATTTCTTGCTTCATAAGGAGAAGAAACTCCACGGTTACTCTTTTAAAAATAATTGGGTTTTACAATGTTTTCAAATTACAGTGATAATAGGTATGGGAGGACAGTGCAGGCCTGTCAATAAGTACCAGGTACTTAGAGGAATGAAAATGATGCAAATCATTATAAAACAACATGAACGTAAACCAATAATCGTTTCCGGGTCCGAGATTGATCGCGACTGGTTCGTGACTCATGTGTCGACAAACTCATATCAATTAGATATCTCCATGTATTTAGACGAATGAAAATAAAGAATAGAAACTGTAGGCCTACAACGTTCTCTCATTCACAATATGTAAAAGAATCTACATAAGTAAAATCAACCTATTTAAACCAAGTGATATGATTTCCATGAGAATCACTAATAAATACTCAATAATACAAGTGTTGTATAATGTCAAATAATGACGAGAATATGTCAGAAAGTGTAAAAATTAAAATAATTAAAATTAACATTGTAATTTGGAAGCAGTTAATAGACGCTCACATAGTTATGGTGCTAATGAGTTAGCAGGGAAGCCACATGTGCAGAAGGAATTAATGCCAAACTTCCTTGTCTTCAACGTAGTCTTTTATCTTATAATATGCTTTTTTGATAAGGACACGTTTGATGTGAGTTTTAAACTTTTCATCGTTAAGTTCTGTAACCGACTTTGGCAACTTGTTATAGAAGCGGATACTGTTTATTAGAAATGACTTGCTAGTTTTAGATATTATAAATTTTGGAATCACAATTTCATCTTTAGATACTACGTGTATTTAGATTATGGAAGTCGCATCTTTTTTGAAAAGACCTAAGTTTTTGCGAACATGCAAGATATTTTCTAGGATATAAAGAGAAGGCAGAGTTAATATATAAATTTCGTTGAATTTGTTTCTAAGAGACTCGCGAGGTCGATTCGCTCGATTTTATAGGTTGCGCGGATTGACCTCTTTTGTGAAATGAAAACTGAATCTACGTCAGCTGCCGATCCCCACAGCAGTACTATGAAAATAAGCAAAGTATACCAACCTAGCTGTGGCTACATCAGTCAACTGCCTTATTTTTCTGACTGCGTAAGCAGCTGATCTTAATCTACTTGAGAGAGCTGTAATGTGGGCACCCCATTGCAATTTTGCATCTAAAGTAATTCCTAGAAATACAGTTTCGGAAATAGCATCTAGTTTCTTGCCATCAAGTTTTAAATTTAGAGTTACTTGGGGTACATTTGGTAATGAGAACTTAAGACATTTAGTTTTGTTCGCATTGAGTAAAAGATTATTAGCCGCAAACCATTTCGAGAGAACAGCTAGACTATCGTTGACATGTAATACATCCCTATCTTTTCTATCTATTCTAAAAATAAGAGAAGTGTTATCAGCGAATAAAATTATTATGATAAATTTATGAAGCATATTTGCAAGGATTACGATCAATCGGCGAAGGAATTGAGGTAAACCTTGTTGAAGTTATTAGATCTGCAGACATATAACTTAAGAAAATAATTTTGGACTCGATCGGTTCGGAAAACATTGGAATGTTAACCGACGAAGAAGCTTTAAGTGTGTACATACCTTGATTTGGATCTTACCGAAGCACAGTATTTGTACCTGCGAAATCTAATAAATGAAAGAAACAGTTTTTTTCTGCCACCATAATATTACAAAATACAGAACTGTAAAGAAAGTTCCTATCCACCTATTACATCGATGGAAATGACCAATACATACAGTTTGTAACAAAAACCCTGTCCGATCCAGTAAAGGCGTTTTCCTGGTTCAACATAAGTACTAGAAAAAATTGTTATAAGAATGTAACTCATAAAACCAAAAGTTATTAATTTTCTTTTATAATCCATGCGAAATTTAACACTGAATATGGCAAATTTTCATAAGTTGACAACACTCCACCCGCCGGCAAAATCTTTCTATTTTTACCTATTTTTATTTTAAAGAACACCGCCTTATACTGCCGCATTGTAGGCACTCTAACAACTAGTCGCCGACTCTTTGATGTCGCCGACTGGTTGCCTGCCTCTTGAAATCCACAAAATGAAACTCATGGGCCCCAATTCTGTATCGCTATAATGATTCCCCACGGAATCTTACTACGTTCAAACTACGTCAATTTCATTTTTTTAGAAACCAATGTAACGGTAAGGAATCGAAATGTCGTATAATATGTTCCAAGACAATTTGTCGATATTAGCAGAATTCGTGTGTAATTGACGTGGTTCCGAGTAAGGAATCGTTAAGTGGGCATAGTGAATTCAGACCCTGCTAGATGTGATACCTGTGGGTGTGACGAACATTATTTTGACATCCACAATAGAGGACAAGCTATAGTGTTAAAAATAAGACCAGGGTAAACGTCAGACTTTAAACTAAACATAAGTAATGTGGGCCAAATAATGAGTAGAGTTGGTTACGAACGTCATATATGATACTTCATACAGGTCAATGCTGCAGTGGCCACAGCAGCTGGTAATCAGAGCTCAAGAGATCGTTGTATATTATAATAGCGAGACAACCATTTACTATTGATAATAATGGTCTTGGCTGACTAAAAAGCATATTTTCTGTCTAAAAAACAACTTTACAATTTTCTTGAATCTGAGTAATAGTAGACTGCAAGACAAACCGGATACCATGTGCGGGGCCAGGAACAGGACACCAAGACTTTGCCCGATGAGTGGCAATATAGGCTCGTCTTGTCTCGTTTCTCGCGAAATTTGGAAATGAAGATTTAATAGGTAGACTATTTTCGAGGATTACAGGATTTTACAGGTAAAATCTGTTAATGGTGTAAATCCCTTGCATCAGTTGGAAGCTCACTTCACTTATAAATACCGGCAGGTCTGTCACCTGGCGTGTAGTCCCGTGTAGTCAGGTAGGTACTATTATTCATGTTCCGCCGACTGCGACACCATCAATATCCTGGGAGCTTGCTCCATCGCATTTCGCCATAACCCCATAACGACGTGTTCACGAGCCCGCAACCCCTCGCTCCAAGGGGTACGCACCCCACCCCCCCTGTGGCGCGATGTTACAGTAATTGACTTCTTGCGTGCGCACCAACCTACTTACCATTTTTCGTTTAATATAGTGCGGTGAGAGATGGGACTTTGTCGGTAAATGTTCGCAAAACGTCGACGATGAAAGTACCGAGATTTCGGTAAAAAATGTAATTGTCGGGTGAACTGAACATCCAACCACCTCGCACCGTTTTGGCAAACCCGGTTTGCAAACTAAGAAATGATTTATTCGTAGGGATATAAATTGTTAGAATAGGTACATGGACTAGCTTAAATATAATACCTATAATATATTTATAATACTCAGCCTGGTAGGTACACCGCCTGCAGTCAGTCACGGCACATTTCCGGGGTTCCGTTTCAGAACCAATGTCATTTGAAAGAAGATTTGCCTAAGTTCGTATACCTGCCTACTAGGTGATAGCAATGAGCGGCTTTGCAAACATTGTCAAAAACGTGCACTGATAAACTAGTCCGTTAAATACTCTATCTTTTGCAGAATGTTACTTAGGACGATAATACCCGACCGCCGCCGACCGCGCGCCTAGCCGGGCGACAACTCAACGCACATCTCTACGATATTCCTACTTGTACGGAAGGTTTCGGTTACTCTTCTCGGCCGTAGGATGATTTCTTCACTAATTTGATGGATTCTCCCCCTTATTCCCCCTGCCCATTGCTAAGTGAATCAGCTCATTAAGTGTTTAAGGTAGTAAATAACGTGTTTTAACGTGTTGCAAAACACAAGAAACATGTGTAACTCCATGTAGGTAGGCACGCAGCCGCTATCGCCATCTTGCAAATTGTTTGGAACAGGCTCCTGTTCTCGTTCGTCCACGAGTTCAACAGACTGATGAGGCTGATGTTAATTGAATGTTTCTTTCCGTTCTGTTCGCACCTACCTATGTGTCGTCATTAGATCGTGATGTATCGATAACATATGAGTACAAGTGTCAGATTGCAGGGGATGTTTATAGGATACATGACATGTAGGTGTTCAATGAATGTCGTATTAGGACTATTATCTTTAGTTTAGCAACACAGGGTCTAATTGGTTGTCATTATGTCGCCCTTATGCATAATATACCTACAAGTACATAATGTTGCCTTTCCAAACTACTGCTGAAAATTTCACGAAGTTCACGTCAATTCGTTGTGGAACCTCATTATATTAACAAAGCCATTGATAGAATATGTACTTAACAATATTGAACAGTGCTCTCTCAATGGTTAGGGATTGGTTTACGGCAAATAACCTAGTTCTCAATGCCAAGAAAACGAAATGTGTAAAGTTTGCCTTACCGAATGTTAGAAATCTAGGTCCCAACGTCGTCTTAAATAAAGAGGTGCTTGAGACTGTAGACTCGGCAGTTTTTGTGGGCTTAACAGTAGATGCCAAACTTCAGTGGGGATTACATATATCAAGCCTAGCGGGAAGGCTCAGTTCGGCTGCCTACGCCGTCAGAAAAGTAAGACAATACACTGACGTTGATACAGCTCGGTTAGTTTATTTTAGTTATTTTCATAGTGTTATGTCCTACGGCATTCTGCTGTGGGGCAAAGCAGCTGACATTCAAAATATTTTTGTTCTTCAAAAACGAGCTGTTCGAGCCATTTACCAACTAGGTGCTAGAGTTTCTCTGAGAGATTTTTTTAAGGATATTGGGATTCTCACGGTCGCATCGCAATTCATCTTGGCCAACATCTTATATATCAGGCAAAATATACACTTGTATACTAAAAACAGTGATATTCATAATATTAATACTAGAAATAAGGACAAACTACGTGTTCTCTTTCACCGGCTTCATAAGGTTCATAACTCTTTTGTTGGTCTTGGTATAACTTTTTATAACAAGCTCCCCTCTTCTTTGCTAGATTTGAATTTTAATGCGTTTAAAGTTAAAGTTAAATCCACCCTCTGTTCAAAGGCTTACTATTCTGTCAACGACTACTTAAACGATAATAATTGTTGGTCGCTGTGATTAACTCAAGACAATGTTCATGTTCTTTCACCAGTATTAGCTTGACTACTGACAGGTTATATAATTATATTAGTTCATGTGTTGGTTTATTTTATTTGCCTGTACTATGTTTTCAATGTTTTGTTGGTATATAAGCCTGTGCTAGCTGAGATATGGCAAATTTAATGTTTTTGTGTTTCGTAATGTTAATTACCCATTATTGTATAGAATCAAGTTCTTCTAACTTAACAGACAGCTGTGCTGCTGGGGAGTTTGTTGCGCCACTTCTTCTTCCCAGCTAAAGCACTAGGAAGTGGTGAAGGGCGGGCGTTTTGGGGGGACTGTCTTATGTAATTTTGACGTTCAAAAAGAGCTGACTCTCAGCCTAGTTTGAATAAATGACTTTTTGATTTTGATTTTTTGAAACATATCAAGCCTAGCGGGGAGGCTCAGTTCAGCTGCCTACGCCGTCAGAAAAGTAATACAATACACTGACGTCGATACAGCTCGGTTAGTCTACTTTAGTTATTTTCACAGCGTTATGTCTTACGGTATTCTGCTGTGGGGCAAAGCTGCTGATATTAAAAATATTTTTATGCTTCAAAAACGTGCTGTTCGAGCAATTTACCAGCTAGGTGCCAGAGTTTCGTTGAGGGACTTTTTTATAGAGATTGGTATTCTCACGGGGGCATCATAATTCATCTTTGCCAATATCTTATATATTAGACAAAATATACACTTGTACACTAATAGTACATTATGATATAAGTGCGGTAAGTTGAAAATTACAGCCGAGGTGATATTGCTAGCCCGAGCCGTAGGCGAGGGCTACAAGGAAGCAGAGGCTGTAATTATCAAAGCGCACGTATATCATACGACGTTTTATAACATATTTGCGAGGAAATAAATAAAAGTCGGACTTTCTTAAACGAGTAAATCTTTAATCACTTGTTAAAGCAGTTAGAAAAAATTGTAAAATTGATTATTACTTGTTCACAAATTAGCGATGCGCGCGCATCAGCGCTTTTTTTAAGGCAAAGGCACAAAAACAGCCAGTATAGCTAATAAAGTAAATTAACATTTTTTTGTTTTTGTTACAGATAAATGGTTGTAATTTATTGTCAAAACTAATTAAATTAAAGAATTAAATGTCTGTTTTTTATATTTTATCTCTCAAAGTTAATTTTATTCATAAAATGTTGACCACTTTTCTGACATAAAAACTCTTTGCCAAGATTTAAAAAAGTACCGTTCGTTTTAGACGGAGCATCTTGTTAAACCGTGCGTTTTACATTACAATAACGCACAAGTGCGTAATGACATACATTACGATATTGAAATTGGTGTAATAAGAGACCCTTTACGAGCAAATGTGTTTTAAATATATCTCGGGGACTGTCTTATGTAATTTTGACATTCGAAAAGTGCTGATTCTCAACCTAATTTGAACAAATGACTTTTGATTTTGATTTTGAGATACAAAAAATGTAAGTACCTAACTATTATGGAAGCTAGCTGTGAATTTGGCTTCAAGATCACGGATTTCCGACTTTCGTAGATGCGCCGTTTACTTCTTCGCAAACTAGATGGCGCTACTAGTGTCGTTAGAAGAAAAGTAACAAAACAAAGAACAGCTGATGTGCGTAGCAACTGAAGCTGACGACACGGAGTAATAAGCGAAGCTGCGCTATTTATAGCAAGTATCAAGGGAACTATCCGCTTAACAAATAGTAATTAACTTCATGAATATAGTACTCAGTGCTCATAGCGCGGAGTACCGCGTGGGAGTCCTTTGTAAACTCGTGTTAATTTCAAGAAGGTCGTCGACCTCCGTACGAGTAAGTATCATATTGTCATCCATATTGTAGGATCTGGTATTGTCTTCTTAGTTAGTGTAGTGTTGTAGCACTGAAACTGAACAGAGTGTGTTGAGTGGAGCTGTGGAGCGAGAACGTTACACAACCACGGAGCAACGACCTGACACACACGGACGTGCGCAGGTACGTAGGTAGCTACACTCCCACTAGGTACCAGGCCACGCAGCAACACGGAGAAACGAACTGCGCATCTCACTTCATTAGATCAAAACAAGCTTTGTTTTTCAATGGAACACGAGATAGACGTGTTTCAACTTTACCAATGGCGAAAGCAAAAAGTAGCCCCAGGGCATACTCTGCACAACGTAATATCAACCTTACGTCTAATGCATAAAGATCAAAATGTACTACAAAGTAAGACGAAGATGATAGCTCACAGATATTATGGACCAAGAATTACGAAGAAAATTGAGCTCTGTCACTGAAAAATTATAATTCATGTAGCGGTAGAAAGTTTTTGTATTCCGACTTTTGTGGAGGCAAATTGGTGCGAACAATTTTCATTGTGCTGTCACAGCAGTGCCTCAAATGTGCGGATCATCCTTGTGTCGAGGTTTTAGAGTTGAGTGTACATTGACGCTGGAGTTAAAGGACGATGAGGTGAGCCCAAGTGACATGTGGCGAGGAGGCGATGAACTGCAACCGACGGAAACCGAAACATTCGATAATTTTCGGCCCGCAGACCCCGCAGACCCCGCAGACCCCGCAGTCCGCACTTTTCGAAGCGTTGAATCATTCAGAAATTATGCCAGGTAATACATAATTGTTACAGTCACTTGAAATTCGAAAAAAGGTGAATTTGTTTTATTGATATTGTATTTGGTAAACTTTTCGTTTTATGAAATAATTATTTCAGTTCAGCTGTGTTGTTGTAAGACGCGAATCGTCCTCAGTCGGATGCCGTGCTTCTTTAGGAGATGAACTCACATTGGCTCGCCAGTTTGTGTGAGCTACCTACACTATGAACTGTATGTTTGTGTGTGTGTATGCGTGATACCGCATTTTTACACAATCGTGTTCGCCATTCGCCTCGTCACTCGACGAACATTCGACAAAACAGTCGTATACGAGTGCCGTCGGGAACTACTGTTCACACATTCGCGGGGTGAATTATTAACCGACTTCAAAAAGGAGGAGGTTGGACCGATTTGGATTTTTTTTTGTTTGAAAGGGTATACTTCCCAGGTGGTGCTATAGTATCTGTTCATTACTGATACTGTACTTACGCTTCTTATTCATTCATCCACATCATCATTGTTTTATTATCCTTGTACAATTTTCTTACATTATTATATTTCGCTCTTTGTTTTCTGTGCTAACACTCTGCGAATCGGTCTTAAACGTTTCGTCTATATAGAATTACCTGATTTTACATTAGAATTTTCCATCTTTTTACCTAATAATATTATTATTTCCTTTATTTCACTAAATAGACATATAAATTACATTTTTAAATCTTAATATATATAAATCTCGTGTCACAATGTTTGTCCTCAATGGACTCCTAAACCACTTAACCGATTATAATAAAATTCGCACACCATGTGCAGTTCGATCCAACTTGAGAGATAGGATAGTTTAAATCTCAAATTATAGTCGCAATTTTAATTTATTGCTAATTATTTGTCTGTTATTGTTTGACAGTCACAATTATCTGTTAACTCCAAATCTCAAGAACAGCGTGACGAACGTTTGCAACAGAATATTACGAGAACAAGAGCGGCACGAGAACGAAACATAGCTACAGTACGAGTACTAGATCGACAAAGGCAACGGATCAGCCGCTCATTAACACGTGCATCATTCGTTCGGCTTGCCTTTGAATATGCACCAGATATTAACTACTCAGCGCATTCAAAAATTGCTATCGGTGGAATGGATAAAGTATGTCAATATTGTCAGGCATTGAAATTTCGGAATGAAGCAGCCGGCATGTGCTGCGCATCAGGAAAAGTTGTGCTGTCACCTCTACCCGCTCCGCCGGAGCCTTTATTATCCCTTCTTACTGGCAATTCAGATGATTCCAAATTATTTTTGCGTAAGATACGCAAATTTAATTCTTGCTTCCAAATGACGTCATTTGGGGCAACTAAAATTTGCGATCGTGCATCCGATGGACGTAAAATTTCATTGTACTAAAGGGTTATAGTAGTAGAAAGTCAAATAAGGAGATCACCATATTTTTTTACAAATACCATCTGTGTGAAAAAGCATAGTGGACTCCGTGACTGATGTTCTCTTATTGTTTACTATAATGTAATATAACAAAAACTTTAGCCACAGCAACGCGTGGCCGGGTCAGCTAGTATTAGTATAAAAATATAGAAACATTTAAAAATATAAAAAATAGTAGCCCACCGGTATCGGGAACAGGCTCCAAAGAGAGGAACCTCCTAACAATGCGAGCCGTGTCAAGAAGTACCGCTTTCTGAATCAGGCCCTTGACCCAGCTGCCCAACGAGAGCCTCCTTAGGTGTTGGTCGAGGCTCTTGGCTATCAAGCCATTGGCTGTAACGACTATCGGTACAATGATCGCTGAGTCCACATCCCACATGTCGACAACCTCGCGAGCCAAGTCAAGATACTTGATTTGTTTATCTTTCTCGGCTTTCACGAGGTTCTCGTCATGTGGGACCGTTATATCAACGATCATTGTACGCCGCTCTAGTCGATCCACCACCACTATATCAGGCTTATTGGCCACAATAGTCCTGTCAGTGATGATGGATCGATCCCAGTACAGTGTGACATGTCCATTTTGGAGAACTGGGTCGGGCACATACCTGTAGTACGGCACTTCTGATTCCACAAGGCTGTATTTCAGAGCAAGTTGCTGGTGGATAATCCTGGCTACAAGGTTGTGTCTATGCAAGTACTCCTCGTTAGCTAGACGAGAACACCCGGAGATAATATGTCTGATTGATTCACCCGGACGGTGGCATGCCCGACAGATGTCAACCGTGCCGTCTTTCACAATAAATCTCCGGTAGTTATTCGTCATCATAACTTCGTCCATAATTGCACAGACAAAACCTTTGGTTTCTCCAAAGAGGTCACCGAAACGCAGCCAGGCTACGGACGCTAGAAGGTCTACATCGGGTCCATCTAGGGCCCGGAAATAGCGTCCGTGAAGCGGCATCATCATCTGGTAGGCGCGTGCCAGCCACACCTTGGTCCGGTCGCTCCCAAGCCCTGTATACCCACCTTTCATCACTCTAGAAAGTGCGGTTCTGGGTGTATCGATCCACTCGCCGCTTATACCTACGAATACGGTTTGCCCATGCATACACTTTCTGCTTCAGGAAGTCGATGCGCTCTGTGACACAGGACGTATAGTCTTGAGGACTGATATCAGTCCCCGAGAACGCTCGTCTCACAAAGCGCATCACTCTAGGGCGAGTATTGCCTTCCCTGAAGCAGATTAGTTTGCCGATGAGTGCTCTGGCCCCACCAATACGGCGTTCAATCCTGCACTGCCAAGCTGGTACGGCTGGTTACGGTCGTGTAGCTCTTGAGTCATTAACGAATTTGACGTGAGCTACACGACACGCCGCTACAGCTCCGCAGTACAGAATCGAATGAGTATCGGTGAGGTCTTCGCAGTCATCAAAATA
Organism: Polymixis lichenea; assembly: GCA_949091785.1. NCBI lineage: Eukaryota > Metazoa > Arthropoda > Insecta > Lepidoptera > Noctuidae > Polymixis > Polymixis lichenea. The sequence goes on along the minus strand of OX420951.1, from coordinate 22,582,023 downwards.
GTTTGACAACTGCGAATCCAGAGCCGCCACCAGCGCCCTATTTTTGTTATGCATGGGCAAACGAGGTAAGCGTGGCCTAAGTTCGGGCGACATGAACCGATATTCCCGAATCGCACCCTCCAAAGCACTCCTCAATTCCTCACTGCACTGGGTACTTACGTTTGTAGCCCTGTCAACATTCCCCTCGTCAGCTTGAAGCGTGTGACTTTTTTTTTTTTTTTTTTTAAATTTTGGCTTCACACGGTTTGTGCATTTAGCCAGTGTCAAGTAATTTTTCTTTTAGATCAAGTAAATGGCCCGATATCGGGCACGAAGTTACAAAACAGTCATAGTCGTCTTTAGTCAGTCAAGTCAGAGTTATTGTAAAGCGGTAGTAACTTTACAACAACTTAATAGGAGTTTTTGGGGGGAACACGAAAAGTCCACGTTAGTCACTTATTTTCACCTTCACTACACTTGTGCACTCACACGTAACTAAATTGAATAATTCACTATCAAAATTATACAATTTAATTCGCTATTTCACTAAATTCCATGAAAATGAAAATTCGTGCGACATGTTCCAACGCGATCCCGCCAAAAACTCCAGCGTGTGACTTGTGGTTAGCCGTGGTGGTACCACAACTGTCTGCGACGGGGGGACGATGACATGGCTACTCTGCATTTCACTTCGCAAGCGATCAAGTACAGTGTCATCCAACATATGATTACGCTGGATGACCCGCACCTGATCCGATAGTCATCTCATCATCATCATCCGATAATCCGATAGATTACCTAATAATATTATTGTTATGACATTTAAGTCAAACGTGTCAAACTGATGTCTACTTATTTTTTTAATTATCTATGCAGTCTATTTAAGGAAGGTTGCATTACGATTGTAATGACTAAAAATAATTTTATATCGTTTTGGATAGCCTAAATTTGGTTTTTCTATGTAACTACGTTGTCTACTAAATAAGGAAATTCTAAATTATTATTATAAGATTCTTAAACGCACTCTCGGATTATATGAAGGAGGTTTTATACGTCTTGGCCGACTAGACTGGCAGATGAGAAAATCTATGGCTGAAAAAGAAAAAGAGGATTTTTGGAATGCCGTCAGGGCCGTCAGAGCTGGAAAAAGCGATAAAATTAAGAAAAGGGGCAGACAGAGCTGAAGGGTGATGAAAGCAACTGAGGGACCTCGCAAGCGAACTGACTGACGGTCACAACATCACTGGAAATTTATTCGTCACCGCATCCCTGAACACTAAACGCCTACATATCGTCGCATCCCTGGACATTATACCTTGAAATCAACATTGACCTCCTTATCATTAAATAGAGTGCACAGGTATATTACTTTTATTAAACTCAATTGTCTAGTCTATTTCTACCCCTTTTATTTAGGGATAGGTAGACACGACAGTGCCATGGTCATCAAGTCAGGATCTGATGATGGGATGCTGGAGAAATAGAGAGAACTCTTCAAATTTTGTAGGCACACTTGAAGCGATTTTGGTAGTTTCTGGAAGAGTACTTTCTCGGAGTGGCCCCATTACACTTTGGTGAAGATCTGATGAAGAACTTCGGAGATAGGCAATGGAACTCCTCAATAAATGATAGCAAATGGACTGGAATTGCAGAAATCTCATGTCTGTCTATTGTTTCCATCAGTTCATAACATAACATCACGCCGGGACGCTGTGAAGGGGTAAGCACATGTGGACCACTAAAAAGTGAAAAATAAAAACATTTTTTCAAAAAAAAACAACCGACTTCCAAAAAAACACTAAAAAGTGAAAAATAACTTTAATTTCTATTTTTTAGTGTTTTTTTTGGAAGTCGGTTGTTTTTTTTGAAAAAAGTTTTTTTTGACATTCGCACACGAACATGGAGGACTTGAAAATAATGGTGGCATGCGAACTACATCTAATGAGTTTATTTAAAATTATTTAGATATCCTGCGCAAAAAAAGTAACAAAAGAACCGTTGACCCAGACGATGGTGGATGACAGTGTCATCCACAGAGTATAGTAGGCCAGACCATGCTCACGGACAACACAACACTATACATCCTACATCGTGTAAATAGAAAGATGTATAATCAGTAATCACAGATTACTAAATAGTTGTTTAATCAAAAACAATTACATAATCCTCAGTGCCTATTGTATCACCGCATTCGTACCTACACTGGAGCCAAGAAAGTTCCATTAATTTGAATGCGAACCAAACAGGTTCATAAACATCTTCTGCTCCCATGACTCATACTCGATTTGATAGACGATTTATTCTTTTGAAGATGTGTACGAAAACAGACCATTAATGAATTCTTCTAAATTTTAAGTTGTCCCATACTAGTTGATAACTTGATATACGGTTCCATGCATCGTTTGTGTTAAAGTCGGTGACAAAAAATTTAAACACATATCCAAAGTCACCGACTTCCGAAATCAAAGTTGTTTTTCACTTTATATTGTTTTTTCGGAAGTCGGTTGTTTTTTTTTTGGAAAAAGTTTTTATTTTTCACTTTTTAGTTATAGTACCTACCGGGGTAGGTATTACTAATTCGAAATTTCATCATCCTTGGGGTCAAAACAATGCATATTTATGCGATAGCAGCAATCGCGGTTTATTTACTTTTATTTTTGACGTGACAACGTCTTATAAATTGGTTTGCCGGGTGACACTTCAAGAAACTGCGTTACGCTCCGCTCACGTTATGCGCTCACAATGAGAGCGAGTGAGAGGCACGCGTCCCTTCCACTCGGGCATGGTTAGCCCGCCTAAGAGCGAGAGAGACAGACATAAAAAGTGCAAGTTATTGTATGTATATTTGTATATAAATACGTATGTATGTGTAAAGGTAAAAATAAAATTTTGTTAATATGAAATTCAGTGCGAGATTCTTTGTATAAATTAATGTTTTAAATATAATTCTTTGTATAAATAAATGTTTTAAATTGTTACTATTATTTCATCCTTCTTCCTACTATACGAATGAATATTCACATTAAAATTATTTTACCACTCAAAGTCGTTGTTTTTAGAGTTCCGTTGTCTGTCTCCGAAACGAATCATCATATCTATATGAAATTTAAATGGGACCACACGGGAAACACCAGCTAATAAAAAAGAATCATCAAAATCGGTTCATCCAGTCGAAAGTTACAACATACAGTTGAATTGAGAACCACCTTCTTTTTTGAAGTCGGTAAAAATTTAAGAAAAGTCCTTCGGAAGATCGGGTTGTATGAAAAAAACCACTGCATAAATCAATGAACAATAAAGTTTATTGAACTTTTCGGTATTTGAACTTTGTCGGTACCGACTTGGTTTTGGAGATTTTACACTTTTTTATTACTTAAACACACCCAAAGTTAGGTTAAATTAGCAAGAAAAACGAATCTTTGTTGGCTCATAACTTTTTAAATGGCATTTTATTTTAGTATTCTGTTTCCGCACAGACAGTATTAATAATGAGACAAAACCACACCATGTTTAATTTTTGATATATATTGTCGAACAGTGGAGCAATACAGTCCCGAAGTTTGTATGGAAAAAATGTCGACAAGATTTACCTTAAGGTGGAATAGCCAGCGTAGCTCGCGAAATTAAAATTTTCTTACGTTTATTGCAATTTGCAGGTCAATGTCAAGCTGTAAAGGCTCCTACACACTATGCCGGCGGGACAGCCGGCGGGAATGCTGCCAACAAGGCCGGCGGCATACTCGGTTTCTGCGGCAAGTGCTGGCGGCCTAATAGCACCTGCAGCATACTGCAAGGCAAAAAACCGCTGGCTGTGCCGCCGGCATAGTGTGTAGGAGCCTTTAAGTGAACAAAACATGATTCGCGACCGTAACACGGATGTATTTACAGAATTATAAACATTAACATTGTCAATACAACCCTTAAAGTTCATTCAATTCTATTGAATTACTATTTCATAATAAGTCATCCATAAGTCTTTAGCGTCCACCCCGAACTTATCGCTCAACCTAAGTACAACTTATTACATTGTAACGTTGTTCCGTTCATTAAAGTACGCTCAACAGCGGCTGATGGCGACCCTAACAATAAATAGTTACTGTTCGGGCCACCACAATCTCACTGAACACGAATGAAGCTGGCTTCTGGACGCTTCATTAACTAACTAACATTTCGTTAGTAAACCTTCTTGTTTGGTAATCAATTAATTATTACATGATTTGATAGAGTTTCCAGTATCGTTAACACTTTATGGTAAAATCTGTAAAGGTCTGCGCGACTCTAGTAGAGGAATTTCCATATGAACACTTCATGGAAATTGTTCTACTAATCGCGTCGCAGCGGCGTCGTGTTGCGCCAGTCTGCGGCAGCCTTAAAGATAGTGTGGCGTTCCGTCACAGGTAGTTTTTATATTAATATCTTTTAAGTGCAAAAGCCATTATCAAATGGGACTGGGTGGGTTACATCAGCCGCATACAGATGACGGCTGGGCGAGTCTCTACACAAGGGCGCCTGCAAATGGACGGCGGTACCGCGGATTCGAGGTGGCGCGGGAATAAAAGTCCTGGAAGGAGTTGGGGAGGCCTTAGCCCAGCTGTGGGACAGTATAGGCTAAAATAAAAGTTGAAACGCGGAATGGTTACTTACAGCAGCTATTGGCGCTGCTCGTTGCATTGTGCTGCCCGTTGCTCTCCTGCACAGAGCGGTCAGCGACAGTCACGCAGGGGACGCGCACTGCTCACTGCACACTACTCACTGCACACTGCATACTGCACACTGTAGCAATGGCAAAGGTTTTGTATCATTAAAGATTTTTATTATTTACTAGCTTTTGCCAGCGGCATCGCCCGCGTGGAGGTCAAAAATTATCCCACGGGAACGTACCTACTATGATAAAAAGTATCCTATGTGTTGTTCCAGGTTACAAACTACCGATGTGCGAAATTTAATCTAAATCCGTTCAGCCGTTTTTGAGTGATTGAGTAACAAACATCCAAACATCTAAACATACAAACTTTCACACAATATTAGTAGGATAGGATTACTGTCGATGTCCGTAGTACTTACTGTTATTGTATTTATTTTATTCGGGAAAACAAACGGTTGCATTGGTATCTGGAAGAAATACCTAATAGCAGACCTCCACAAGTAAAAAATTAGTAAAAACATTTTTTAAGTTAATCGGTTTCAATGAAAATAATGATTTAGATAATGTACTGCAAGTTTAAAAAAATATTCGGTAGGTCCTCCCAGCTAGCAAAGTAATCCTAAGATTATAAGTATTTATTTAGCTTAATGGTTCTACAAGGTACTTCATGAAGAGCAATTTCATAAGAATTGATTAAATATTTTATTTTCAACAATATAGTAATGTGCTATTTTTCCCAGGGGATTGTGAAACTAACTAAACTGCGGTACACATTTACAGTAAAAATGACTTCCCCATGAGTTCATACACTATATTTACAATATATATTAATAATAATTAATGTTCTACAATAATTCAAAATAATAAGAAAAGAAACTTGCGTTTTTATTACGTATTTACCACAAAACAACCGGAACCACCAGCCGAAGCAACAACAAAGATAACTTCTATTAAAATACTCTTATAACTAATAACTAAGTACATTACTAGTGCATTATAAACAAGATTGGTTTAGTAAGATACTTATGTCAGATACTAACAAGAGCGTTTGTGCTTGTAATTGTGTAGATTTAGAAGCTTTTGCGCTTCGTCCAGTATATTATATATGATCAAACGAACTTCACAAGCGAAGTTCGATCAATATTATATGAGTCGCTTCATTCGAAGATATATTATAACCAGGTAGTCCTTTTAGTCTACAAGGTAACATGCACACTTTAAGAGATTTATAAAAATCGATAAAAGTATCGACTTTTTACAATTAAGTCGATTCTATACTGACCGTAACCACACCACTAGTCAAGCTGCCATTCTTTTAGAGATAATTAAGACAAATGCAAAACTTTGTTACCGGGATTGGGTTGGGAGGGAACCTATATCTTCGAATGAAGCGACTCATATAATATTGATCGAACTTCGCTTGTGAAGTTCGTTTGATCATATATTATATTTCTTCGCTTCATTCTTCAGATATATTATAACCAGGTAGAGGTTTAGAGAAAAGTTTTGTGTTTGATAATTAAAAACAAATATTTTGTAAGAATACGATGGTTTTAATCATTATTAACATAAAAGTTAAGAATTAGAATATAACTAAACATGTATTTATTTCAAATAAGTATACACTTCATAATAATATTTAGGTAACTATCATAATAATAATTAAATTAGTCATTAGTTAACTTGATCATGGAAGATCACTTGAGCAAAGTTATTGTCGTGTAAAATTGGACGATGATAATATTGGGCAAAAACCTTAGACGCATTAGTCCATCCCGCGGCTTTCCTTATAATGTCGACGGAGACACCGGCCGCGGCGGCCGCAGACGTAGCGGCGTGGCGCGTGCTGTGCGCGCTAAACGCCGCCACGTCCACGCCGCTCTCGGCCAATATCTGCTTTATCCATCTACTTATTGACTGTGCTGTCGCGCCCTTGTAGGGGCGCTTCACAGTTATTAAGAGATTGGATACGTTAGTAGGTCGGTTTCCGTCCGTGACGTGGAGATAATCCTCGAGAGCGGTCGCGGGACAGATGCTAAGATTTTCTCTAAAGTACGGCAGATATAAGGTCGGTTGATCACGCCCTGCCGCGGATGTTTTTATAATATCTTTGATAGCTATGTTTATACCGTTAGCTCCTACTGTTATATTTTCAAGCTTTATCAACGATAATGTTTGAACGCGTTGGGCAGTACTTAACGCTAATAATATTACCACTTTTTTGGTTATTTTTTCCCTGCTAAGCGTTCTATTAGGGTACAAATTAGAAACATGATTTAAAACGATCTGTGGGTCCCATGTACTGCAGTACTTGGGGAAGCTAGGTTTTAATTTAAACACTCCTTTGAGCAGCCGTTTAATTCGCTCATCAGATCCGATATTACCGCCTAATAAAAGAGATAACGCGGATCTGTGGCTATTGAGAGTTCCTTACGAACTTCCTTTATTAAACTGTTCGCTTAAAAATTGTAATACTATCGGGACAGAGCAATCAAAAAAGTGATAATTATTATTTACACAATATTGCCACCACAATTTGAACGACACGTTATATTGCTGTGTCGTGTTATTTGAAATGAAATGAAATGAAATGAAATGAAATGAAATGTTTATTTTATGTAAGTAGATCTTAAAAGACACTTTTACACGTCAATATTTTGTTGGTCAATATTTTTTAAAACTAGATGGCGCCGGCATTTCCTAGCTGACTGTTCCCTGAGAAGAAAAGCCGAAACAAACTCAGAGGTCATAGTCTCTTTTAAAGTCCAAACATTATATTATTTAAATTTTATGTGAGTCTAACAATGCAGGGTAATGTCTGGAAAGGCCTTTTGAAGAAAGAGCCATTGCAGCTTTGAGCTGACCTGTCTCAACAGACGGCATGTATGTAGCAGTCACCGTGTAGCTCAACCCTATTTTAGGGAGCTCAACGACCCGCCACAAGACGCTACCAGATTTGCAGGACATTTGCGTAGGCCATTTACAAAATGCTCAAAACCACCAGACGAGTTATAAAGTAATGTGTTAAAGAAGGAGGAGAGGAGTAAATTTGATAAAGAAGCCAGCATCAGGTCCAGGGCTGATTCGGGGACGCTGCGTAGCGTGAACGCCTGCCTGAGAGTACTGTGGCACCCAGGATAAGGGGATTTCTGTAACATGATACGATATGATGTTCGTTAGGGTATATCCAAATTATATTGGAAACTCTTGTTTTCATTAATTGTGGGTACCAGGCTTGGGATGGCCAAAAAGGAAAGACTAGGATACCAGTGGCACCTTCCTGTATGATTTTGTGAAGACACTTAAGAATAAGTGGAAAAGGGGGAAAAGCATAAAAGAACTTATTGTTCCAGTTTGCTGTGAAGGCATCTATGGAAAGGGCGTCAGGATCTTTTCTCCATGACATATAATCCTGACATTTGGTATTGGCTCGGGAGGCAAATATTTCGATTTCGGGTTTACCGAAACTTTTTGATATTCGTTCGAAGGCTAAATCTGATAATTCGCATTCCGTATCGACATTTAGCCTTCGAGATTCTTCGTCTGCTTCGTAATTTGCTTTGGTATTAATGTACGAGGCAAATAACCAGATGTTTCTCTCTTCACACCATTGCCAAATTTGTCTAGAAAGATTATTCAAATGGGGGAATTGGATCCCGCCCATCCGATTCACGTAGCTGATGGCTGTAGTATTATCAACCCGTAGTAAAACTGAACAATCGGATTTATTGCTTGCGAAATACTTTAAGGCTAAGAAAACAGCTAACAACTCTAGGTAGTTGATAGTTGTTCCAGTTCACAATTTTTCCAAGCTCCATGAGCTCGTTCGTTATTACACACGGCTCCCCAACCGGTTCGTGAAGCGTCCGAATAAACCTCTAATTCGAAGTTAGGTGTTTTCATAGTGTTTTTAGAATGTACCACATTCATTTGCCACCAATTTAAATCGTCTAGAATTATAGGGTGAGGTTTAAACTGTCTATCAAAGCTAGGACATTTTTGTAAGGCTAGAAATTTTTGTCTTTCTAAAATTTTTGTATATAACCAACCATATTTGACCGCGGGACACGCGGCTATCAAAACTCCTATTAGCTGAGCAAATTCTCTAACTGAGAACTGGGACGATTCTGAGAATTTTTCAACAAGATTTAAAAAAAAAAACTGTTTTTTGTCGGATGGCAAAGAAATTGATTGATTTACTGAATCGAACATAAATCCCAGAAATTTACAGGTTTGCTTAGGCACAAGAGAACTCTTTTCACATTTGACATTCCAAAAGATTTAAAGTAGCTTTAATATTTTGAGGCATTCTTGGTAAACATCACCAATACAGAGGATATCGTCGAGAAAAACAAAATTTTTAAAGCCTTGGTAGCGTAAATGGGATACTACTTCCTTCATGATTTTAGTAAAGGCTCTCGGTGCTACCGAAAGACCATATGGCATACAATTGAACTCGTCGGTGGTGATGTTAGAGTTCTCATTTTCGAATTGGAATCTTAAAAATTTTCGATCTGATTTACGAATTGGTATGAGGAAATATGCTTCTTTTAAATCGATAGTAGCCATAAAGCCATGAATAGGCAATAATTTAGATGCCGTTCGGTAGTCTTCCATTTTGAAGTGTAACTTTGAAACATATTGATTTAAGTTTTTTAAGTTTAAAATAAATTTTAAATCACCATTAGACTTTAAGGCTAAAAATGTTTTTGAAATAAACTGGTCCTTAGTAGGTATGCAAGGGCTTACCGCACCTAATTTTATCAATTTTTGTATAGCTAAATACATGTCGACTTTTTCCGTCGCTGACATTGAAACGTAAGGTACATTTGTTTGTGTCACGTTAGAATCAAACGGAATAGGAAAACCATTACGTACCCAATTTAAAATTACAGATTTAGATGTTATGTTGAGCCAGCAATCATAAAAATGAGAAATTCTACCAGCGTGTTGTACCTGAGCTATTGGCGCGTCGCAGGTGCCCTCGACTTGTTCGCAGCGACCGAGTTCGACGTCTGCTGTGGTGGAAGCCGACGGCTCGTGGTGCTGTTTGCCCTGTTCGGACCTCTCCGCCCCCCCCTGTTCTGTAGGAACCGCGAGGGGCCTGACCAGTTTCCCTGGTAGGCACCTGGTTGTCGGTATTGATACTGGGGACGTGGATTAGATGTCGTTGGTTCCATCACGGAAGTACCTTTTTGACCTTTTGGAGCTTTTTTGATCGACATGCCTTGCTTCTCGATTGTTTTTATTTTTTCCCCTAATTTGTTGCCGTATAGGGTTTCGTCCCTTTCGCAATCCTGAACGACGTTGAGAAAGGGTTTAGCTAATGCATAATTGATGACGCTAATTCGCGATTGCGTTTCCTGATAATGGAGATCACTCAGGACACGGCATCCATCGCTCATTATCCTTATTGCTTCAATTTTATTGTCGCTCGTAAGCATGACTGTCAAAGCTTTATTGATGGCTGAGACGCCAACACCCAATTGCTGCTGCTCAGCTTCTTTTCTCTTATCTCTATGACGAGACGCTTCAGAAATAGCCGCCGAAACTTCGTTATTCAGTTTGGGTGCTTGAAGCAGAGTGCAGTTTTCAGGCACAAGATAATCTTTGAATAACTTATCTTTTGCTTCCTTTGATAATCCCTTCTTGAGGATAGGTTCCCATCGCTGAGCTAAGCTATGATGAATTTTCTCACCGAACTTTGGAGTATTGTCTGTTTCCTGTCCAAGTGCCATCAAGAGCTCTGGGTCGAGCTCTGGGCAGGTACTATCTTCCAGACTAGCCGTTGCTGCTTCCGTGGTCGGCATGGGAGCGTCGTCAGGGATATAATTAGGTGCATCTTCAATCGCCGTCTGATTTTCTTCTACGTTGGCGCCGGGGGCGGAACGTAAAGATTCGTTATCGTCTGGAAGGTATAGAACGTAACTTTGAATTCCATATATTTGTTCTTTGTGTTAACTCACGGTTAACCGCTAGAATTATGGATAAAACAGCTGTTTCATAATTGTGGGTCATCATTTAGGTTGTATTAACTATATATATAGTAGCTCATAGTATAGCCATCGTGTCAACGCTCGGTTGACCGCCAGGCGAGACCATATAATGTGTTTAAAAATCATAGCCTTCGTGTTAACTCACGGTTAACCGCCGGGCCAAAAACCCTACTAAATGAATAGCACATAAGCATCCTACACATAATAGGTATCGCATTACAACGATGCGCCTATAATCCTCGCAAGATTAGATGGCATCATATAATAATTTATAATTGAGGGTAGTTGCAAGTACAATACATACCGGAATCAGATTAAGATTCAATTATAATTCTACGACGTTTACGTCTTCGTTCATCTTCCAGCTTCTTGATTTTACGTCGATAGTCTTCAATTTCTTGAGAATATTCCCGTTTGTTCGGCATTTTTAATAACTAGTGAGTGCGCGCGTGCTTGCTACCGTGCACGAAAAAAGAATGGCAGCTTGACTAGTGGTGTGGTTACGGTCAGTATAGAATCGACTTAATTGTAAAAAGTCGATACTTTTATCGATTTTTATAAATCTCTTAAAGTGTGCATGTTACCTTGTAGATTAAAAGGACTACCTGGTTATAATATATCTGAAGAATGAAGCGAAGAAATATAATAGGGCTTGGTAACATTTTATAAGTTGATTATAAGATAGTTGTAGAAATAAACGCTCCTATAACTGCGCCCAAATTCAGCTTTGTAGCATGCTACAAGTTTTTTATAAGTGAAAATAAAAGTAGTCTTGAGATCATTTTAAGTACTAATTCTGCTAGTTGGGCTAGGTACCTGTCATCACACCGTGATGACAAAAAATCTTGGGGCGCGTGAAGTTTCTATCTACCTACTAGGTACAGTCAACCGCTCATGTTATTATGCTATTTACATATTTACTCAGGTTACACTACACCCCACGATTTTATATTTTTGTCTGATCAATGCCGTAGATTGATGAGGAAAATGGTGTGATGACTGGTACCTAAGACCTACCGAATTAATTTTTAGCTGTACATTACATTATCTATACATTTAATTATTTTCATTAAAACATTTTACTTAAAAACATTTTTAATGATTTTATTTTCAAGTTTTTAGTTTTTGTTTCGTTACTTAATATTTCTCATTCGATTTAGTAATTTTTTATTTATTTTGTATTATTACTATAATTTTTTTGAAATTTTTCATTTTGTACAGTATTATAATAGTCAAGCCCTTTCATTTGATACCCATATTGAGGGGGTAGTGAAAAAATATGAAATCCGGCATTTTGTAGCGGCGGCCATCTTGGATTTACAATGATACTGATTAAATTAAATGGTATTGTGATCTATAGGTGTGTACAAAATATCAGATCAATCTGCCAACAGGAAGGCGGTAACATTTCAAGTACTTAATTCGACCCAAACAAAAAAAAAAACAGGGCAAGCTAAATAAAACTGTTTAAAAAGGAAAAGAGGTTCGCTTAACTATTGTTTAAAATAGCAAAAAAATCCATTAGAGTAGATTATTAACCATTATTTAATCGAGATCAAGAAGTTAACCTTCTGATCTTACCTGCTAGCTGCTCTTGTTGGTGACATTCGCATGCATGTGAAGTTGATGCGAGTCCCGTGACGTCAGCTGGTCAGGAATACTCGCGGATGTTCACGAGCCTCTCAACTATTTGGAAACCACCGTTTAATCGTTTTTCTTTGTCCAGTTGACTAAATGTTATTATTTTAACTTCAACGACATCTTTACTCTTTTAAACCGACTTCAAAAAAAGGAGGAGGTATGACTGTATGTATTTATTTTTATTTTTTTAACTCTTTATGCTATTTTTCTCCATACTTAGCTGAAGTCTCTCTGAGGCATCAAATCCGAAATAAAGTGACTTAGTAGGCAACCAAAGTAGTCGACAGACAAACACAGATAAGCAAGCGGGTCGTCTGTATTAGCCGTAGAACCGATACCTTGGGTACACTAGTTTCTGAATGGAGATGTGGTGGAGACCGCAAATTGACAAACGTAAGGACGCTCACTAGGAGGTGGAGCGACCATCGTCGCAGGGTGGCAGCTAGATGAGAGTTAGCCAAGGATCGAGTTGGGGGTACCATAGAAGAGGCCTATGTCCAGCAGTGGTTTGCTATAAGCTGATAGATGAATGATACATTCATAGTATTTGGATAAATAAAGGTACACATCACAAAATAACGATTTAATTTTCATATTTTCCATACAAAAAGTAAAAAAAAACCATTTAAAACACGTCGATTCGGCTCCCCTGCACGACTCCGACTCTAAAAAAATCACGGGGTAGGGCAAACAAGTACCATGTTGCGAAGCCAAAAAATACCACGTGGAGTCGCGATTGTCAATTTTTTTTAAATTTAGAGATCTTTTTTTGCAGAATAGCTTTAAGATTTTCATAGCCAAAAGTAAGGAATTTTAGTGATAGTTTAGTTACTTTAGTTCGGTGTACAAGAGAATCGGCACCATTGTAGTTGAAAAATATGTTCTCCCACACATTCCAACCGTAAATGTAAGTTGGTACGCACAATATTGAGTGATTTACCATGTTATTTTAATATCATGGACTTCTTATAGGTTTTCCCATAATCTTTAAGTAGAAAACTATTTTCTGTATTTTTTCAAAATTTTAAGTTCAGTAGTTTCGGAGATAAGGGCCCCCCCCTTATCTCCGAAACTACTGAACTTAAAATGGTCCATTTTCGTCTATTTTCTTGAATAACTTGAAAATGATTTATTTTAAAATTACAAAAAAATTTATTTGAGATCCCCATAACAACCCCTTTCATTTGATATGTCACACAATGCAGTTTGCAAATATTTTTTTTAAATTTTCCATCTTGCCCCCCAAATGTGACCCCCATATACAGATTTCGTGTATTCACGTCACACCTCTGCGTTTGGGTCACAGAAATTAATATATGTACCAAATTTCAACTTAATCGGTCACTAGACCGAATCTACTAAGATTCGGAGATAAGTGACTATGACGGACGGACAGACGGACACACGAGTGATCCTTTAAGGGTTCCGTTTTTTTATTCGGACGTACGAAACCCTAAAAAAAGAGAAGCGAAACATACAAATCTTTGTGCTCTCTTGTCGTGGCAGTGCACGGGCTCCGTGTTGTCGGTGTCGAGTGTTGTTGGGAGTATTCTTACTGAGTGTGTTGCGCAGTGTCGTGGGATGAGCGCATCGCTGGAGACTTAATGGTCCGCTGTAACGCCGCCTCGAGCCGCGCGCGCATTTACAAAACAATTACAGTTAATGCTTGCGCGCCATTAGGTACGTCACTTTTTCCTTTTTTGTGTATCTCTGTGTATTGTCGCGGAGTGGAGCTATGGGAGCCCCGCTGAGCGCGGTGGAAGTAATAGGGAGCTGTCGTTGCTGGGTTTTATGATATTACTTTTTAACGTGATGGAAATATTTTCAAATTATATTCTCATGCAAAAATTGCTATTACTTTCGTTTTAGAACTGAGAAAAATTCTTAATAAATCTGATTTAAGTAGATTTCTACTTTTTAACATAAGTGTCACAACAAAATAGACTTAGTATATTATTGTAAAATGTTCGGTACGACATCCTAAGTATGTACTACTTAAAGTTTTTAATATAAAGAAAGAGCCGAGCGCGGGGAAAGCCCGATAGCCGAATAATAATTAACGAGAGGATCGCTTAGCGACGACATAGCGAGTGTTACGGGGGACATTACCGGCGGACATTAGTGAGGCCAGCAGAACACCCTGGTAGAAGAACCACTCCTTACAGGCTACAGCGGACAGAAGAATGTCACATAACCGTCCCTAACGGTTACACAACCGTCTAGCCAGAACCGTCTAGCTCATTTGTAATTGAGCACCTACTGATAGCGTGAGCCTTTTGCGTCTACCTTCACGGTGGTCGACGCGTGCTGAACTGCATGAACACTGTGCAAATGATCTGTTATTTACACGCGTTTTATTTAAAGCATCGCCCATATGTCTAATTTCAGCACGCGGCGCTTCCCTCCTAAACCCCGGCTACAGTCATTCTACCATATCGTGTACTGTACCATATCGTACCTTTATTTCAGGAGTGGATAATGAAAAACAGTAATTGTTATCAGAAGAAACTGACCGTTAATTTTAGACAGGACATGTTTTCTAAATAAAAGTAAGTGCTTTGCGCGGACTTACAAAAAATCCCATTTAATTAATTAAAGATATAGGTAGGCAAGTAGCTATGCAATAGATGATGACGCCAGTTCCTCAAACATAATCGAAGTAATACGTGTGCCAGCCGGGAGTCACGGCGTGTCACCGCGTCAAATGGGATACATCTGTCTGGACACTGATCAAAACGAAATGATTGCACAGTGCGAAAGCGATCAGAACCTCCTACTACCCCCCCCCCCCCGACTGTGCACGCCCCAGCCCATGAATAAAAATGAATTATCAGTGTTGAGTGGAACAGAAATGAATTATGGAAGCTCCGGGCCCCGAGCGCGGCCATTTCCGATGCCTGCTCAATTTCCTCTGACACATCCATCATGGACGCTCAGTATTGCGCGGGG
The DNA here is from genome assembly GCA_949091785.1 of Polymixis lichenea. Classification (NCBI taxonomy): domain Eukaryota; kingdom Metazoa; phylum Arthropoda; class Insecta; order Lepidoptera; family Noctuidae; genus Polymixis; species Polymixis lichenea. The sequence continues at coordinate 22,566,813 of OX420951.1, read as the reverse complement.
GGATGGGAGGCCCCGCCGCCGGGGTAGGGGTGAGCGGCGATTCATCTCGATGACTTACAGATTGCACATTCGAATTTTTGTATTAACGAACATTAATTGAGCTGACCTGCCCCAGATAACCTACCGTCAGTTACAATAGGAAGTTCAAAAGAAATAGAATATTAGATACAGTCGTGATGAAACGCTTTCAGAGGACAATATTACAACTGTCGGCACACATATGTCAGTATTTTGGAACGAAGCCAAACATTAAGGCAATGATAGAATCACTAAAACTGAGCTAATTAACGAGCCAATACTGCCCTCCCGAACCTAAAGTGCAGTAACAGCAAAAACACGAATTCGAGAAAAACGCGCCTAAAGTTTAGAATTCATAAAAATATATCTTAAAGAGACTTTTAGCTAAAACCTTAAATTCATGGTGAAAGGATATGTACAAAACTAAAATACTAAAAATTGTTACGTCAGTTTTTACGATAAAATCTATAATTATGGCCATTTTTATTTTTTAGCCCCTATTACTACACCCACTTTTCGACAAAATCTTTTTAAAAACTCATTTAAATGCAGTAAATCCTGTTAATACTGCATTTTAGATTTATTTCCACGATTGTTACTAACTAAAGTGCAGTAATATTGTGAAAATACTGCTATTTAATCTGTTTTTTTTTAAAAAGAAATGAAGTTGCAAACTTATAGTAAAATAAAATGACCTATAATTTCAATAAAATTGTGTATTTTCTTAATCAAATTGACTTGACGTGCATTTATGACTATGCCATTAAAACTATTTATCAAAACGTTGTACCTTATTACAATCTAATAGTGCTAATTGTTTTACACAACAAAAATATAAAAATATAATCAGTCAACAATATTATCAGTCTTTACAAGATTTTGATAATCTTTACTAGTAACCTTAAAACCTAAATCACATATTTATCATTCATAAATCAATGAAATCAACATAATTTTTTTCTTCTGAACATAACTAATTACTAAATGAGCATTTTTGTCTTACAAAAATAATAGGGAGTAAAAATGAAACAATAACGTACTTACAGATAAAGTGTAGCAATAGAATTAAACATTAAAAAACGAAACAAACTAATCAATAAGTATTATTAAGTAATATAATAGGATAAAAAATAAAAATAATCAGTCTTCATTGTTTGTATGAAGTTGAAGTGCTTTATTTTACTCGTCTACATCAAATTCAAGCACATCGTTTGTACTATTTTTGGAAATAGGGAGATTTTTCCAAAATAACAACCTATTTTCAGGCATTAAGGAACCTAACTGTTTTATTATATTTTGCTTCCTTCCTAAATCGATACCTTTAGGGCCCGTTTTTTGAGTAAAGGTTGGCAAAGTTTTTGATTTTAAGCAAAACATCTGCTTATAGTCAGTTTCGTCAAAATCTTTTTTGTAGAAACGGCAGTACTTTCCTCTTTGGACCAAAACTTCAACTATGTCTCTTAAGTAAACCCTGTTCCCCTCGTTATCCTTCATTTTGTTTTGTGCGACGTGTGATTTGAAGTTGTAGAAATCTGTAACCTCCATTATTTTAGATACTATCTTCCCCGACTTGAGTGACTCCGTAACCGCGTTGACGAAATCCTTAAAATCATAAACCTTGCCTTTCTTTCGCAAAGATTGTTCCACAAAGTGGTGAAAAGAATCGGCTGACATGAACGTGTGCCCTGGTTCAAAATATTTAAGCACGATTTGTGTGGCACCAATGTCACAACTATTTATAATTTGAATTAAAAACGTTAGTAAGCACCAATTTTTATTTTGAGCTGAGCAGTTGTCCAGCCATAAAGTTACTTTCTTTGTATCACGTTTACTTAACAAGAATGCCCTAAAGGTACTCACAATGTCTTCCTGCTTCCTACCTGAGATCCCTTCATGCCAAACTGCCGCAAATACGCCACCGTCTTTAAATTTCCCCAATGGTACGAATGTTTCATTGTACACCACTAGTCTTGGGCAAAAAATTGTAGATTTAAAATTTTCTATTCTAGGTAACATTATAACCTTCTGCAAATCTACAGACACATGAATTTCATCTTGGCATTTTTCTTTTGCGTCTGTTTCGTAAATTTCCCGTGCTTTTGTATATTTAAGTTTGTGGTTTGAATGCGAATTGCACACCTCACAAAAAGGATCGTACCCATCTTTAACGTGTTCAGAATTGTGTAAGTTAAAGATTTCACACATCTCGCATTCTTCATGTCCAAGTTTTGCAAAAGAAATATTCATTACGTTTGTCAAATGATTTCTATAAGTTTCGATGCTGCATTTTATATCGGGATGGGTTTCCAAAAAGTTTTTGTGCATATCTGTTATTGTTAGGTCACTAGGCAGGTACTTCTTATTCGGGGCATGAGCTTTTCTGTAATGATGACCACAAGGCTTAAAAGATTCAATGTGTTCTGTAATTAATTCTTTATCAACAGTTTTCAATTTTAAATTGCGCCCATCTCCTTGATCTTTTTGTGCAACAATAGATTTATTTAAAACTGAAAGAACATGTCTATCATTTTATTTTCGCGTAACCTAAAGTGCACAAAAAAAATGTCTTGCATACTTCAACTCTATCCTCGTCTTTTGGAAAATTACGTGTATGTGACCTGACGTTTCCTCTTAGAAGTTTTTGCTGGCCCCTTTTTGACACAATCTTTTTCTGTTACTAAATTCTTGATATAAATGCCGCGATGTTCCCAGTCTTGAGACCAATAGTAATCATGAATGTCCTGTCTGTCTTTTTCGGAAAAATTAATAGTGCACAATTTTTTACATAAATTGTGGCAAGGTTCTCTTAAAGGATACTTTAGTAAATTTTTTTTATGTTTATCTCTATTTATTTGCACTAAAGATGTTTTCTTTCTCTGAGATACTGATACATTTATAAGACCTCTTGTCATTTTCTATGTTGGAAAGTTCTCTCGTCTCTCTCTCGTCGTCATTACCAATATCGTTCAGCGAAAAAGAACTTGAAGATGATGTATGTAAAGCAAAATCAGCAACGTAATCTTTGTCCAGAACGGAATCATCTGAATCTTCTAGAAAAGTATAATCGAGACACGAGGGTAACATTCCTTCTTCGCATAGTAAATTGTATGATGTAGGGTCGCAAGATGGAGCCACTTGTTCTTCAACTTCGGTGATTCTGATAGTCTGCTCCTTAGTTATAAGAGACTGAGTAAGCTTAGATGTGTCATAATTGTAGACATGATACGAACGGGAATTTTCGAATTCAAATGTACTATTTTTTATCGAATTCATGTCCTTCAAAGTAATTTCATGCGTCCAAATGGATGTATCATCTAGCTGCTTTTTCAATTTTGGGCTTACGTTATGGTCTTGGGGTACAGCCTGAGATGCTGGTATATCTGAATATGTTTCTGGTAAGCATGACATGTCAATTATTCTTTTTAATCTCTGTGACTTCATTTTAGTTTACCTGCAACAAAAGGTTGCTTTTCTCACACCTCACACAAGCATAGGCAGAAACAAGAAGGGTTTGCAACAGTCAGTATACCATGAAATACCATAATTATTTATAAAAATAAATATACAATAATATATAATCATCACAAATTTAATAAAACACATATGTATACACATACAAACACATACATACATAATAGTTTATAGGTTTACTACCACGACACGCAGCCGCACCGCCGCAGCCGCGGTGTAGGTATTCCCGCGGTGTGGTCGTGCAACATAACGCCGACGACACGTGTGGGAAGACGTCGATCGCATTGCGCTTTTTCTACACGTACTTATTTACACATAAATGATTAGTTCCAAGTAGAAGTACCTACATTGTTCTCCGCAAAATTCAAATCTGCGAAATTAAATATTGATTGAGTTCTACTTAGTACTCATCACTAATCAATGTGTCAACAAGGACTTATACAGTTTAGTATAATTATGAGGTACAACTCTGTGGCTTGTCTTGTCCAACCCATGCCGCAGACACGTGAAGCCGGGACGTGCGTGCGTACCTATTTGTTAAATTAGAGTAAATGTATTTTAAAACGGGAAAAGGAAATGCAACTTGTATCAAAATGGTAGCAAAATATGTGTACGATAGAAATACAAATAATTATAAGGTTATAAATACTTACCAAAGTTTTCGGGTTCATGTACAGACAGCCCAAGACCGCCTCAAACCGCGGTCATGACGCAACTGACAGCTGCGCTTGCGAGTAGGTATTCACGACGCGACGCCGATGTTAGCAGTATCGTGCGTGCTCGGTTTTAATATTTTAATAATTTTACCAAGTAAAACGCAGTATTAGGGAATATTACTTGACTTTAGGTATTTTTAGGTAATATGAATTGGATGGAGTAAACTAACTAATAAGCAGTGAAATTTATAATCACTGTAAATTATATGGTTTTTCACAAGCAACTACAAAACATCCTACAAGTTAAACTGCAGTAAAGTTATTAATACTGCATGTCTTGGTTTTTCACACGAAATTACAAAATCCCCAGCAAGTTAATGTGCAGTATGTGATGATAATACTGCACTTTAATTAGGAATTTAAATAAAAAATATTTTGTCATAACTTTTGCAGTATAGTTAATTTGTATGCGTCGAATAATACTGCACTTTAGTAAGTTTTTTCTTTAATCGTTTAGAACAAACTACTGTTTTAAGTGTCACAAAATATCATAAAATACTGCAGTTTAGTTAGGAAACAGAGAAAAATCTGGTGCAGTATTCATTTTACTGCGGTTTAGCTGGTAAACATTTAATATTTTGATACTCTTTATGATAATTTTGCTGTTACTTCATCAGAAATAAATTAAAATAAAATAATTCATTGGATCTACAAAAAAAAAAGAAAAATCTGCTGATAGCTAATAAAATGGGGATTCTGAATATATATTTGACTCAAAACCGACCAAAATGTCTATTACTGCACTTTAGGCTCAGGTGGGCAGAATAAGTCTCACTAAAAAACATTACCAGATACATGTTTTAGAAGATGACGGGAAGTAACCGGTTGTGTTGAACTTTGACAACAAGGAGCGTCTTGGAAATAATTTAAGTAAATCCTGAGTAAAAAGACAAACAGGCAACAAACGCTTTTGTTGCTGCTTTCCGATCGATCGTCCTGAAGGTTAGTAATGTATAACCTTATTGTGCACCATTGCACTGATAACATGACATACCTACTCTTGACTTGTACTAAATCGATTATATTTTTTTTTTCCTTTTTAATTTAACTGTATTGACCTTGAGCATAACGAATTAATAATTTTAATAAACTTGACATTATGCATTGTATTGCCTATTTCAAACTATTCACTGAATTATTTCTCGACATGGTAAACCTGTATTGTTTAATTGAATGTGTTGATATTGTATAATGAATGAGTCTTTATCAATAGAACTTAAACTGTTTGCATGCCCTAGTTAAGGTAGTTAGTATAAGGATCATTTTAAACTGAACATTTGTATCATGTACCTACTTCCTGTGCAAATAAACAACTATTCTATTCTATTCTATTCTATTCATTATACAATTGAAAGCGCACACTCCAGCTCGCGGGTGTTGTTTACAACGAACACTTTTATCGTCCATTACAGTTATTAGACGAAAGTTAGATAAACAGATGCAGCACGTCAGGGGTCACCTTAGTTCAACACGAGTGATCTACTCGCTGCTGGTGCATGTTTTATATCGAAAATGATCGCTTGATACAAACATCGCGCTTTTATGAACGTAGAAAATACGTCCTAAATACACGCGGTCACCTTTAAACGGTACTAGTCAGATATAGTACGGCTTGCAGAGGTCAGATGAAAATGGTAGTCCGTCCGGGTTCATTTTTACTCAGCATCAAGTTAGAACTGCAAGTAACCCTTTTAGAAAATAACCCTTTTTATTTTCTTTTTCAATTGGGTGTCACTGTCTTTTTTCTTTCTTTTTGTGTGGGAAATCATCTGTTGTAAATGTATACTATTCTAGACCTATTCAACCTCTCTGTTGAACAAAAGAAGAAAATACTAGTTTAAAATGATTATGTCATTATTTTGTCTTATGTCTTTTTTTCTTCTTCTTCAAATAGCTCAAAAAATAAACCTACACAACTTTAAGCTGTATTTTTCCTAGAAATTACAATATCATCAAATAACTTCTCCCGCTCTGGGTGGAGCAGGAGGGCGTGTCAGACTTTTACTGACTAAAACCCACCCGTTGCCCTTAGTTGCCTGTGTGCCAGGGACCGCGGTATCTCTTTCGAACAACCAGCACCCCTTGCGGACCTCATCGATTGATGCCGACATCTCTTTGAGGCATGCGTGGAACACAACGCGCCTTCGACCCGGGCTTGGTCTTTACCGGACAGCGAGTTACCCATTACTGGCCGTCCGCAAGTCCACGCCTACGATGCCTGGGAATCAGCCTGGGACTCCCGACGCCTAGGGCGTCTCCTGCGGTGACTAGGGCCATGAGGGCACATATACTGCCCCTCCCTCACGTGCGCCGCCTCCCTCTTCGCGAGCATTACTGCTTCGCAGAAGGGGGTGACGGCTACCCATGCACTCTCGCTCCAAACCACGGCCTGGACCAGGGTCGGACGCGAGAGATCGCCGCCACCGATCGCCTCCACAAGGACACGGCGGTGCTCCACCCAATCCGGGCAGACTTCCACCGTATGCTCCATCGTATCCTTAGGGCGATCTATGCGGTGGAAACACCCGGGCGTTTCCTCCCGCCTTATCCGAAAGGTGAGGATGCCGTGGCGCCTCTCAATCCACTCCTCAAAGAGGGGAGTAACCGGCGCAATTGTGGCGTGCCCATAGGTTTCACTGTTTGTTATCAATGATCTCTCATTCAAAAATAGCGCTGAGCTTTTGTTGTAGGGAAATTAGTATACATATCAAGCTAGGACATTAAAATATAACCTTGAAATTGACGTGCGAACGGATGTAAGTAACCTTCAAGCACAAAAGAAACGACAGAAATCAATGATGAAAAGAGATCTGTCATCAGTGTCGCAGTCGTTGAGCTTCACTTATCGCTGGCCACTCTATTCTAGCTAGTGATGGCTGATGACATAGTGAGGGAAAGCGGACGCTGGCAGCGCGCCGGCTGCAGAGACAGAAGACAGTCGGTCACCTCTGTGTTGTGTAACGAGTTGTCACCTGTGCGTAACGAGTGCGCGCGAGATCCCCGCGGCGGTGGCGTCACCGCCTGTTATACAGCACCACACAGGTTCGCAGCACAGAAGAGCCACTCGCTCAAACCTCTCTACTAGCCAAACAGGTGCGAACGAGTCATTATGTAAAAATTCGTAGGACGCTTGGCGAATGAATGGCGAAACGAAAGCTTCCTAATACAATTATAATGAGCAGAGTGCTCATTAGAATGGTATTAGGAAGCATTCAGTTTCCTAGATTTATAACCTGAAGCATTTGTAGAAGGCTGGTAAGAATAACTTTTTTGTGTCGACGACTTAGCGACCGGTGCTGTCAGCTATGCTACCTAAATCAATACCAAAACAATAATTGCAAATGCGAGGTTAAGTACGTATTTTATTCCCGAGCAGTTGTAAATCTTGTGTAGGCTGGTTTGGGTAGCCAGTAGTAACATGTTCTGCCTGACAAACAATCAAACACTGTATGGTCGCTAATGCACTGATTCCCTGGTGCTTCTGCTTGTTTCCAGCCAGTGTCGCAATCAGGCGTGTGGCGCGTCGCCAGCAGCTCTGCCAGCCGCGTTTGGCACAGCCGCGCCCTCATGGAAATGACTTATTGGCGCTTGCGCAACACAGGTTACAAGTAACTAGCCGCTGCGCTGTAGGTTAGTGAGCCGTCCATGAGACTGGTTCCATTATGGAAACCTATCGCTGATTCCCTAGACATATATTCTGTAGCGACTCAGCGCTAATCTGCGACTGGTATGATGTCTTCTGCTACTTCCCATTTAAATAGTTTCATTGGAAACCTTACTGCTAAACAAAACGGCCATGTTTAAATTAATTATAATCAAGAACCAACACACGGACGTCAAGCTCTGCTTAATGAAGAGGACAAAGGAAAACGGAATGAACGTGGAGAAATTAAAGCAAAAAAATCTACAGTGTAAGCTCAAAGGCTGTTATTATTTTATAATTTAATGTCATTATTAATAACTGCAGTTTGTTCAAAGAGAGGGAAAATGAACGAATGAAATGTATTGTGTTACACGGGTCATACTAGGGCGCTCGAGTAACGATGTCAGGGGGCGCTTTTGATTTGGTAGGCATTAGTGCAATTATTGTAAAATTTATTGAAAAAAAAACAAGATGTTGGCGTTAGTTCCTAAAGATCCCTGTAGCGGTACACGTCTAGAGAGTAACTGACAATCTTTTATTAAGAACGATAACAATATTAGATTCCCTTACCTGTTCAATAAATAGATCATATCAATGTTTTATTGTACAAGAAAATCAACAGCAAGGCAGTGTGAACTACCCTTGTTTGTAAAGTAATAAATGATTAGATTTGCTAAATGTGACTTGTACCTACGATCTGAGGACGTCGGTAACGAAAGTCAGTTGCTAAGCTGCATCATCGTTAGTCTGCAATTAGCAGCCAGTGCTGACTGCTGAGGTGTACGTAGGTGTAGGATAATCCCTCAGTTTTTGTATGAGCTTCCATACAAATACATGGAGATATCTAATTGATATGAGTTTGTCGACACATGAGTCACGAACCAGTCGCGATCAATCTCGGACCCGGAAACGATTATTGGTTTACGTTCATGTTGTTTTATAATGATTTGCATCATTTTCATTCCTCTAAGTACCTGGTACTTATTGACAGGCCTGCACTGTCCTCCCATACCTATTATCACTGTAATTTGAAAACATTGTAAAAGCCAATTATTTTTAAAAGAGTAACCGTGGGGTTTCTTGTCGGCTCTTCTCCATAGGAAGCGACAAATTGGAACCGAGCGCCTAGCTTCTGACGTTTCATAAGTGCCCTTGCAGGTTTATGTGAAATACATAAAATATTTTGATTTGATTTGATCAATATGGAAACCGTACAGTCAGCATATGTAATTGCCCCTTGATCCTCATAACGAGCTACATTAAATACCTGGGGGCAATAATAGACGACACACTTTCTTTTAATATTGGAAGCCTAACTAAAAGAGTGCGCAAACTAATATATGTTTAAAAAAATTGCGAACATCAACAGAATCAAAATTAATCACGCAAGTTTATTTGGCCCTATGTCAATCAATTATTCAAAAGTGTATCACTTCTTGGGGTGGTGCACCTAAAACTAATTTGCTTCCTCTTGAAAGAGCTCAGAGAGCAAATTTAAAGGTAGCAAACTTCCATCCCTTTTTCTTTCGTACAGATCTGCTATATGTGTAAGTCCTGCCACGTACTCACTGTTCGCTAGCTGCCCAACGAGAGCCTCCTCAGGTGTTGATCGAGGCTCTTGGCTATCAAGCCATTGGCTGTAACGACTATCGGTACAATGATCGCTGAGTCCACATCCCACATGTCAACCTCGCGAGCCAAGTCAAGATACTTCATTTATTTATTTTTCTCGGCTTTCACGAGGTTCTCGTCATGCGGAACCGTTATATCAACGATCATTGCACGCCGCTCTAGTCGATCCACCACCACTATATCAGGTTTATTGGCAACAATAGTCCTGATGATGGATCGATCCCAGTACAGTGTAACGTCCATTTTCGAGAACTGGGTCGGGCACATACCTGTACGGCACTTCTGATTCCACAAGGCTGTATTTCAGAGCAAGTTGCTGATGGATAATCTTGGCTACAACTTTGTGTCTACGCAAGTACTCCTCGTTGGCTAGATGAGAACACCCGGAGATAATGTGTCTGATGGATTCACCCGGACGGTGGCATGCCCGACAAATGTCAACCGTGCCGTCTTTCACAATAAATCTCCGGTAGTTGTTTCGTCATCATAACTTCGTCCATTATTGCATAGGCAAAACCTTTGGTTTCTCCAAAGAGATCACCGAAACGCAGCCAGGCTACGGACGCTAGTAGGTCTACATCGGGTCCATGCAGGGCCCGGAAAAAGCGTTCGTGAAGCTCCTGACTCTGCCATACTTCCATGTGATTTTTAGTGTCAAACACTACAGGCTTGCGCCAGTTCTCTTTAGCCAAGAAGAGCGGAGTGAGGCCCTTGTCCACCGCGATCACATCTCGATGCATCTCCACATCGACCTCTAGGAAATATGCCCTGGGACTGCATATCTCGCGATTATGGAGGGTCTTAGCGTTTAAGAACCCTCGACCTCCACACTTTCGCGGGATATACAGTCTCATTATCGGTGACCGTGGGTGATGCATTCGATATGCAGTCAGCAGCGTACGGACCCTCCTATCCAGGGCGTCGAGTTCGGTCTAAGTCCACTTGAGTATGCCGAAAGAGTACATCAAAACCGGCATGACCCAACCGTTGAAGGCGCGCACCTTGTTCCCGCCTGATAAAAGACTATTAAGTACTTTCTTCAGACGGCCAAAGAAGCGGTCCTTCAACGATTGCTTCATGTCAGTAACATTGATGCCCAACGCTTCCGACATACCCAAATACTTGGCTGCAGAGGTCTCGAAGGTTTATGGAATCCGAGAGTTGGGTTCCCACGGATTCCACATTCTCCCCTCGCTTTACATGCATTTTTCCACACCAAAATCCATCCTGATGGCGCTACTGAAGGTTTCAGTTACTTTCAGTAGCTCCATCAGTTGTAAATTGTTGGGGGCAAAGAGTTTTAGGTCATCCATGTAGAGGATGTGAGATATAACCTGACCACCTCTCCTCAGCCAATATCTTATACCTGAATCCTCCAGCAGTGTGCTTAGAGGATTCAGGGCTAGGCAGAACCAAAGCGGACTCAAACTGTCGCCCTGAAATATGCCTCCCTCGATCCTTATCGGCTCGCTATTCCTTTGGATGTTTCGACATCCTGGATATTGAAGAGCCGTCCTCCATTGCCCCATACATGACATCAGGAAGGTGCGCAGAGTTGTATCTACTTTATACAACTCCAGCACCCCAATGAGCCATGTATGTGGCACCGAGTCATAGGCCTTCTTGTAATCTATCCAACATGTCGAAACATCCTTTCGGGAACGACGAACCTGTTGGCTAATGGCCATATAAATGAGGAGCAGCTCCTTAGTACCGCTGGACCCGTTCCGACATCCATTTTGAGAGACAGACATGAAGGAGTTACTGTCTATGTGATTGTAAATTTTAGCTCTCAAAATGGATGTAAGAACTTTATAGACCGCTGGTAAACACGTGATCGGCCAATAATTTTTGGGTTCATCGGTACAACCTGATTTATGGAGCAGGTGGGTTATTCCTGTCGTTTGAAACTGGGATAGCGAACCAGACTCTAAAGCAACCTGGTACTGAGCCGCCAAGCGAGCGTGCGACCTTTGGAGCCATTTATTATTATTATTATTATGTAAATATAATGGAACGTAACTACAGTTGCTGAACAAAAAATACAAAACATTAGTTCAATTTATTGTTAGTAAAGAGTTAAGTAACCAGGTTCGTCGAATACAGTTGAAGTTTTTTAAGAAACCGATGGATGTTTGCGAATAATATTTAATTTGATAAATGATCTGTTATTTTTTCCTATTATTTACGTAAAATATTATTCGAAAATTTCCACCGCTTCCATATGTTTTGGCATCCGTACCATCGGAAAAATCTCGGAGCGCAACTGCGTAAGTACGATGGTTTCTAGCTATGACGGCTTTCATTGGCTAAGCATAGAATATCTGGCTAACGACGTGGTACAACTTACATTTATGGTTTAAGACATTTACACCTATAACTATGTCATTCCTTTTGGGAGAATAAAAGTTTAATCATAAATGAAGTAGGCCAATACATTTTAAAGACTCTTGTTGACGATTTGTGCTACCTCTTCAACACAACACAATTAATAAAGCATTAACTGAGCCCATCATAGACCTGCAAGTCCTGCAATATAAACAAGTGTCTCGTCTCATACTCATGAACAAAGCACGTGTGCTGATGACAGCCGCGGACATAGACAATATCATACATCTAATTGTTTATCTGTTAACAGTTCATCACACAATGAGCGGTTAATAAACGAGCGATCACCCAACCGCACTGACGACCGCACCGCCACGCGCGGCGTGCGGGCTGGGTGCGGTGAAGCGAGGTCGCAGTGACAGCGTGGAAAGGGCTGCTGAGCGGTTACGAAATTAATAAGAATAATAATAAATAATTTATTATGATAAACTTGGGGGAGGTCTATGTCCAGCAGTGGACGTCGTTCGGCTGAGTTCGCACCAGTTCGGACCAGCCTGGTTTACAAAGCATGGTGGTCGCAAAGACGGTGTGAGGTGAATACAAAGGATGAATACAAGTAAATATAATCACAATGTCCGTCGCGTGTTTATGCCAAATCTAATCCGGACGTAAATGGCACGCGTTTGTCTACTCTAGTGCATTACCTACGTAAATAGTCCGTTCAACTTTCGAATTAAAAAACAAACAGACTAGTAGGAGTTATTACTGAGTGTTTTTATAACCGTTAACGTTTTTTTAGTAGATATCTCAGTCGCCAGTACGTGTGCCGCCACTACCACGCGCGTGGCCCGCCACTCGCCCGCATTTGGACAATTGCCAACGCTTTTATATCGTATTTTAATCCTGGGCTAGCCAGCAAATCAGCGATTATTCAATTTAGTGCCGAAACGCACCGATAGTTGCGATAGTGGTACGATGGAGGTGCGATACTGGAGCAACAGTGGCGCGGTAGTGGTGCAATAGTGGTGCGATCACTGGCTAGGCGTTTTACGAGAGTGCGATCGGCCGCTGATAACGTTTTATGTGCCGGCTTTAAAACACTATCACGGGTTGATAACACGCAATGTAGGTAAGGTATCGTGATATCGTCCGAGCTTCAATCACCGAAACGTTTGGGAAGAATTCTTTTAGTATTTTGCCTAAAGTTAGAATGTCTCTATAAAAAGATTATATGAAGATTCATAGGAATAACATGTAGCATCTAAGCTTAATATATCAAATTACTAGTTGAAGCCAAAGACAACTTGGGTATCTGAAACTCTGTTACGAGGCGCCATGTTGATCTCAACGGCCAGTCACACACTACAAAAGAGTTACTTCAGTGGATATGTTGCAAATGTATGTCAAACCATGCCACCACCGGCACCCAGCTCCCTCTTACAACCATATCGGAGTACCTATGTTACAGCAACTACGTGAGTACCTACTTCCCATTAACTACTCTCGATTCAAACGATTATTTTAGATAAATTATGATAACTGTAATCACTAGGCTCGATCACCTGCAGCGAAAAAAAATCAGCTTTCACCACGTAGGTATTGCAGTTTTTAAACAGTTGATTTTTTTGTATAACCGACGAAAAATTTCTGCACTGCAGGGGTCTACAATGATATGCTGAATTCATTATTACAGTTTGCGCACTGGTTAAAAAATATCCTGCATGTATACTTCGCAGCCATCTGGTTAAATTAGCCAGCTAATTGGATGCCTAGGCCGATAGTTAATTGAACTAAAATCATTTAACGTTTAACAATTTGGCGTATTGAAAGTCAGCCCTTTGAAGATGACTGACCAAGACTCAGCCAAGTGATTCAAATTTTACGTTTTTTTCCACTACGGCGCTAGTAGTCACTAAAACAAATATGGCGTCAATAGCGCAAACTGTGAATGTTATTTTTCGTTCTTGTGTGCAGTTTTAAGTGATTTTTTTTATTTATCTTAAAAAAACATTTCACTATTACTAGTTTGGTACTTAGGGGTAGGCGTTAGTGAAAAGTAGTCGTACATCATTTGTGAACTCATGTTCACCCAATCCAAACATCATAAATTGATCAATATCCAATTTAGGAAAAAGAGGGCGCTAGTTGTCACGTTAAGATTGGCTCCGTTTTCAAAATATCATTAAAAATACTAAACAACAGTTTTAAAGTCTAGTTGTATAATTTATCAGTCACTTTATATGTAGTGATCAGCGTGTATTGTTGGCAAAGGGGTATCATAAGTGATGTTAAAATAAAAGTGATATTTAACAACAGCGTCTATTTGAGTGTTTACAAACAAACATAAGTACTAAACTAAATAAACAGTGTTTAATCCGAGTGATAATCAATAACGCCTACAATTCTACATTACAAAATAGTGGCAATATTAATGTTTAAAAGTAAAGAAAGTGAATCCTCAAATAACTATACCGTTAACTTAATTCAAAAGTGGCGATGCGTGACGCTAAATTCTAGACCAATCAAAACAAAACAAAAGAAACGAACTTTTATTATATACAGTAAAACGCATAACACATCCACCTATTTCGATGCAATGTGTACCTGTTGACGTAGCTCTTTGCGACTAACGTCGAGTTGAAGATCTACGAGCCACGTGTCGCAAGTTCGAGCCCTCCTCAAAACATCGAATTTTTGTATTTTTGGGAGAATTTGTTTTTAAAGACTAAAGCGGTTATTTCATTTTTTGCTACTTTTTATGATTTTTTCTGCTTTTTTATGCTTTTTCTGCAAACTTCATAAATATATTTGATAAAATTTCCTTAGAAAGATGGAAAACTTCAGTAATGTTACTATAAGAAAAAGTCGCATGCGACGTTCTCTTTCTCGTTTGTCCGATGAATCCATTGACAGTTTGGCATCAAACTTAAGCGTAAAAAGTATGATGGACCTATCAACACACTTAAAAAACGATGAAACGTCACACTTAAAAAATACAATTGAGAATCTTAAGGAGCAGATCATGAGCTTTCATCGTGAAATTGATTCACTAGGTTTAGAGAATGCCTCATTAAAACAACAACTAGCTGACGAAAAGCTTAAAACTGAGCACTTCAAGAAATTGTACACCACGAGCACAAGTACCAAAAGTACAACTTCACACAATACAGAAATTTCCAAAAAATATTTTTCGAATAAAGGCAAACTATCCGCTAGAAAACTAGACCTAGACATCAACTTTCATACGCCTCAACCATCTTTCAACAGTACCTTTACTGATATTCACAGAAAAGAAAAGAAAAATGAAACTAAAGAAACTGATACTAAAGATTCAATAGAAACGGACTTAACTGCAATTACCGAGGAGAACACACAAGATCCGACCCTACTTGAACATAAATCACAGGCCACAATAAGCAGAAAATCTGGAAATGCAAATTTACTTATTCTGTCGGATGACCAAGGGAAAGGTGTAGTTCAAGGGCTACTGAAGAAAGAAAAAGAAAATAAATTTATTATAAATAAATACGCCATAACTGGGATTAGGAAACCAGGTGCGACTACAGAAGAAGTCTTGTTATGTTGCAATAAATTAACAGAAAACTTTTCAAAAAATGACAGCGTGATCATTATGACCGGTAGAAATGATTCGAACCCTATTAAATTCATGGCTGAAATGGCTGCAGCAATTAAGATACTAAAGAACTGTAATATATTTATTGTAAATGTTAAGTACAATGCATTTCTGAATGAGCGTAAACTTAATTATCAATTGAAATTACTTTCACAAAACTATCGAAACTGCAACTTCATTGAAGCAAATAGCTACAACAGCGTTATAGAACAACTGTTATACAAAATCAACGATATACAATACTACAACAAATATCTTCTATACAACAATAACGTATTAATAACGAAAAAACCAAAAGGTCCAGAACTTAATATACATGAAAATAGTAAAAATATTTCACACCCGATAGTCAATCTCAATCTCCCACGTAGAGGCACTATTCCATATTATTTTTCTAAAGCGGTTAAACCACAAATATCGCGTATAAATACTTCTCCAGACAACGTTGTGTTAAGTAAAGAACGTTTTTTTCGTAACTAACAAAAAATATGACAAAAGTAGCAGTTTAAAATACAGTAGAAGTAGTTTTTCAGTCCTGCATCAAAATATTGCAGGGGCTTTAAACAAACTACAAGATATAGATTTAACTATTAATGATATGTATGAATCTCATATAAATATAGACGTTTTATGCCTGAGCGAACACTTTGTTATAAAAGGGGAAGAAAAATATCTCAAACTTAATAATTTCTATGTTGGTGCCATTTATTCTCGGCCTGATCAGCGGCGAGGAGGAACATGCATACTATGCAAAAATTATCTCCAAAGTACTGAATTAAAAGAAGTAAAAGAATTTTCGATTGATAAACACTATGAGATTTGTGGACTAGAAATTAAATCTATACATGTGATTATATTATGTATATACAGGACACCCTCATCTGATCTAAATATATTTTTTGAAAACTTAAACAAAACTTTACTGAAACTTCAAAATAAAAAAAGTAAAATAATAATAGCCGGAGATTTTAATATTAATCTGTTAAGTAATGACACTAATTGTACGAAATTTAAAGAACTCATCTCAAACTATGGTATGCGGTGTCACATTCAAGAAGCCACCAGGTTGAACACATGTATTGATAACATCATTAGTAATATTCCAAATATAACAGGTAAAACTTATAATGTTTGTTTATCTGATCATAATACAGCACAGGTTGTTAAATTCGAATATGATCAAAAACCCATATCAGGCTATTACTTCGTGACCGTAAATGACCTGAGTAAAGACAATGTCAACAAATTCATTGAACACATTAGTAAATTATCTTTTACGGATGTTTATAAAATTTCCAACACTAATAATGCTTTTGATAACTTTCATGACACAATCACTTTGTTTTATAAATTATGTTTCCCTCTCATAAAAGTAAAAAAACAATTCAAATATAATAAATTAAAATGGATAACAAAAGGAGTTAAAAAGAGTAGTAACACTAAACGAGCATTAAGATTTAAATATTATGTAAACAAAACCAGTGAAAATAAAACTAGGTTTAAGGTATACTCCAAAATGTTAAGAAAATGTATTAATAACTTGCAATCTTTATGTAATCTAAAGCACATTGCATACTCCAAAAATAAGGGTAAAGCTTCATGGGATATTGTTAAACACAGTACAGGTAACGAAAGGTCTCGAGAATATATTAATAGTATAGTGGACGATGATATTACTGCAACATCAGGCTTCGATATCGCGAACCTTTTTAACAATTTCTTTATAGATATTGTTGAAAACAATGCAACCTTACAAAACAACACTTATGATCTAAATGTTAAAAGCAACGACAATAGCATATTTCTAAGACCTACTAATCCTGCTGAAATTTTTAGCATCCTAAATACATTAAATAACACTAGGTCGTGTGGCTACGACGATTTATCTACAGATCTTTTAAAACAAATCGCTCAATACATCGCAGAACCTCTTTCATATATTATAAATTTATCATTAGAACAAGGCTGCTTCCCGGAAAAACTCAAAATATCTATTATAAAACCGATGCACAAGAAAGGATCTAAAACAGACAAAAATAATTATCGACCTATTGCGCTGATACCAATCCTATCTAAGGTCTTTGAAAGAGTTATGTACAAGAGAGTCCTCTTTTTCTTGGACAAGTTTAATATGCTTGCAAAACAGCAATATGGATTTAGGAAAAACAAATCCACCTCATTGGCAGCGTTTAACTTAGTCAAATCTATCCTAAATAACATCAATTCGAAAGTGACAACTTCAGCTCTGTTTTTAGATCTTAGTAAAGCGTTTGATTTCGTAAATCACTCTATTCTCATTGATAAGCTGAGTAAAATGGGTATAAGAGGTCCAGCTCTAGAATGGTTCAAATCTTATTTATCAAATAGAACTCAGATCACGAGAATCACAAAATTTGATGACAAAGTCAATATTATCAACGACTTTAACTCCCAACCCCGACTAAATTACTTCGGAGTTCCACAGGGAAGCATCTTAGGACCACCACTATTCCTTGTATACGTTAACGATCTCCCTCAAGCTATTGAACAGGATTGTGTTCTGTTTGCTGATGACACAACGGTTATCCTTGATTTTAAAAATGAGGAATCATACGAGTCTGATATAAATAACACTTTAAATAAAATTATTACTTGGTTAGATAACAACGCTTTAAAAATTAACGTAGAAAAAACTAAAATAATTCATTTCAAAACGCAGAAAAGTAAATTTATCCAATTTAAAATATCGCATAGAGATCAAATAGTAGAACAATTACATAAAACAAAATTCCTTGGTATAACACTTGATGAACATTTCACCTGGAAGGAGCATATTGATGAAATATGTATGAAAATCAATAGGTTTGTTTTTGCATTAAAGAAAGTTAAAAATGAGACATCCAGATCAACTGCTTTAATGGTATATCACGCCTATGTTTGCTCCGTCATCCGGTATGGTATCATTGTCTGGGGAAATTCTTCTGAAATTTTTAGAGTTCTGTTAGCACAAAAAAAATGCATACGAGCAATTTTCAATATGGACTGGACTGATTCCTGCAGGCCAGTGTATAAATCACACAACCTTCTCACAGTTCCTTGCGTTTATATATATGAAATCGCTAAGTTTGTTAAAACAAATTATTCACTTTTTGAACCTAATATTAAAACAAATAAACGAAAAGCCACACAATTTTTATTAAAAATGCCTGTTCCTAGAATCGAACTATTCCGACGCAGTTGCGTATATATGGCGCCACTTATTTATAATTCAATTCCAAATTTCATAACTGATCTTCCTTACAGAAAATTTTGCATAGTTCTAAAAAAATGGCTTATTTCACATAGTTTTTATTCTATATCTGAATTCCTCAAAAAAACTCCTTGTCAGTCTTATCATTACAGAAACGCATTGTAAATAAACTTACCTATCAATAAGTGTTACGTACTGTACATACATACTGCATTTTATGTTGAATAGCAATTACCTATTTTATTTAATGTTGAATTTTCGAAGCTTAAAATTGACTTTAAATAATTTAATAAATTAATAATATTCCGTTCATTTGTGTAGAGATTTGCTTAACATGCTAGCACTAGGATTTTACTTTAATATTTGCATGCCAACTTACCTATGGCAAAATGTGTCATCGCACTAACAATTTATGTACCTACCATCTTTTGTACCGCATTTACAGCAAATAAATGACTTTGACTTTGACTTTGACTTTGACTTTAAATAAATGACTACACGACACGTTAATCGTTGCGCTCAATGACTTGGCTAGTTGTCCGTCAGCTATTTAAATTGGATGCCTTTATTTAATGAACGGCCTAGGCGTCCAATTAGCTGGCTTATTAACCAGATGGCTGCAACATATATATGAAGTTACAGGATCGCACCAGTGACTCAAGTGTACTGTAGCTGCCTCCGTGTGACCCGTTGGCGGCCCGCGTGGTGCGGCCTGGCGGATCACCACACAATGTTTGTGATAGGATAAGCAGGTTAAGGAATGTGGAACCCCCACATTCCTTAACCTGCTTATCCTACATTCGTAGAAGACTTGGGAAATAACATTAGAATCGATCTATTAAGGACATAAACTACAAGTAACTCTGGCTGCATGTGTGTTCTGACGTTCAGTTTCAGTACTACCGACCTGTAAATGTTTTCTTTTGGCTGCGGCAGCACGAGGGTGCGTCGTGATTTGTTTCATAGTTAGGCAACTACATTTTGCGGGACACGAGCTACGGAAGCTTTCCTCCATTTTCAAGCTTCGAAAATAAAACAGAATCGTTAGTAAAAAGTCGTGATTTATCTTCTTACTCAATTAAGTTAAGACAAAACGATCCCCCTGCGTCGGTCGTGTTCGTTGAGCGGTTTCGCATTAATGATAGCTATTTGTTTTTCCTCACATATGAATCAAAGTCATTAATTTCCACTATTTTGCGCCCAAGCCGAGTGGCACCGAACAGATCAGAACGCACCCGAATAAAAGCTGAAGCTGCCGGCATCAGATAGATGGTGTGATGCAACCAGTCGGCAGCAGGGGTGCTTGGACAGGAAACTTCCCCGTGTGCCCGTGGGTTGGAGTTCCCTTGTGGATACTTCCGGGGGAAGGCCAATCTGCGGGACGGTGCACCCTGGGGTGCGGGCAATGTCTCCCCATTAGGTACAGTGTGCCTAAGGGGTGTCGTTGGCCATATGCCAATATTCTGTCGGAGGAACGCTCCAACGCGTGACCCTCTGCGTTTTATGCAGAGACGCACAGCGGCGGAGTTAGAGCTGGCTCGGTGTGCACTTACCCTGCCACCGGGCAGGCAAGAAGGAGTGCTCTCCTCCTGCCACCGTTTATCCCGTAGCCCCGAACATTGTCACGGTCATGTCTCTGACTTTTGACGGGGTTTGAGGGTCTTGGCTTGTTCGCCCGGGCCGCTAGGAAGAAATTCTCTATAAAATTACCCCAAACCTCCAAGCGGCGGCGCACCGTAAGGGAGGTTGATAGCTAAATTAGGCTCTAAGGCGGACCACTATTTTTGAGACATTAAAAAGTTTGTTACTCGTGGGAACTTAATGGAAAAATTATAAAAAAAAATGCGCGGCGGAAGAGAGTAATGCGGAGTCGGAGTCCTACATCGTATCGAGCGCGAAGGGCTCATTCAAGAGCCCGGAGCGGGTAGTCGTGGGCGCTTCGAAGAGGAACAAAGAGTTCTTAAAGAAGCGCCCCAAACGTCGTCCTCTTATGGCGGGATGGCGTCAGCCCGAAAACTCGGGAAGGTCTGTCGGCGAGGTGGAGTCCGATTAGGGAGAGGGCTAACCACCCAGGAGACCGGCGAGCCGAGCCAAGCCAGCCCAGTCGAAGCGGCCCAGCGAGCCGAGATGCTGGTCACGGAGGGGCAGCTCTCTGGAGGGATTAGCAGCAGGGCCCTCTCAGAGTCGTCTGGCGGTGAGCCGGACAACGCCGGCGTCTACAATTCGGAGCGAGCTACCAGGTCGTGGTTGCCGCAATCAAGGGTGTATCCTTGAAGAGGATTCAGTCCTCTAAAGACAATGTCATACCCACAGCCATGGCCTCCATTATGGCGGCAGTGTAGGACATCTACTCCGGACCTCCGTCGGACGGGATGTCCGAGATGCGTGCGCAGGTCGCCCGCTTGACAGCCGCCATGGAGCTTCTCCGAAAGGAGAACGAGGAGCTCCGAGCGGACCTGGCAGTGCTCCGAGGAGCCGGCCCCCAGGTGGTCCCAATGAGGGAGTGCGGCAGGTGCAGGGCGAGTCCGTAGCTGCGGAGGACCGGGTGCTGGCTGCCTTCCAGAGCCGGTTTTCCACCCTGGAAGCCATAGTCCTGCGCCCCCTTGCTAGCGGTGAGTCGGGCGGCCTTGGGCCAGCAGAAGGCGTACGTATGCCGTTGTCACGGCTGCCACGGCCAAATCAGCGCCGCAGTCGGGACAGACCCTGGCGAAACTGGTGCCAAACCCAAGAAGGGTGGGGTGGCTGCACAGGCGGTGACGACCCTGACCGTGGTGCCAGGACGCCCGGCCCCACCTCCTAAATCTCCTCCGACTGACGACAAATGGCAAGTGGGAGAGAAGAGGAAGGTGGGTAAGTGGTGGTGGCTGCCATCGTTAGGACTGGGGGGTGCTCTGCCGAGCAGGTGAGGGCAGGCATCATTCGTCCTGACAACACGGGGATGCGAACCGTCACGGTGAGCTGCCCCGTGTCGGTGGCCTAGAAAATCACCGGGGATGGCCGAAGGTTCCTGATGGGCTGGGTTTCCGCGCAAGTGAAGCTGCTGGAACTGCCGTACTTTGTCCTGCCAGGTGGGTCATCACGTGGGAGTGCAGTGCACCTCGGAGGTTGACCGCAGCGGTTACTGCTTCCACAGCGGTCAGCCCGGTCATAAGGCCGGCTCCTGCAATGCCACGCCACACTGCTATGTATGTGCGGCAGCTGGCAAGCCGGCCAAACACCGGGCTGAGAGCAGGGTCTGTGCTCGCACTCTGCCACCGCCGTCACCACCGCAGCCACCGCCACTGCCGCCTCTACCGTCGTCATCACCACCGTTGCTACCGCGGCAGGACCCTCTCAGGGGCTCCGGAGGGGGCTGATATGGAGTGCCAATAACGGCCCCTTTACACCTCCTCCAGGCGAACATCAACCATTGCGCCACCGCTGAAGATCTGTTGCTCCAGAGCATGGCGTAGTGGTCGATTAACATCGCCGTGGTCGCTGAGCCGTACTTTGCCCCGCCCAGGGATGATTGGGTGGGGGACCTGAGTGGCTCAGTGACCCTAATTTCGTCAGCCGCCGCCGGTACTCCGGCCCTCGAGGGTGTCAAGAGGGAATGGGGGTGCGTGACAGCACGGTTCGGGGAAATTGTCGTGGTAGGGGTGTACTTCTCCCCGAGCTGAACTCTCACCGAGTTCCACAACGCTTGCGGAGTTGAGAGACGATGTTGGGTTTCGTTTCCTCCCCGTGCTCGTCCTCAGGGACTTCAATGCCACGAACTTGGCTTGGGGTTCCCGGTTGACGAACATGCGAGGCAGAATAGTGGAGGATTGGTCTCTGGAGGCAGGCCTGGTCGTCCTAAACCAGGGTTCTGTCGCCACGTGCGTGCGGTGTGGGGTGCGGGCAGGGTGAGTCGGTGGTGGACATTTCGTTCGTCAGCCCCGCTCTGTCACCGCGTGTCATCGACTGGCGCGTCATGGAGGGGGTGGAGACGTATTCCGACCACCGGTATATCCAGTTTGACGTCTACGCCCAGACCACGAGCGTGCCGGTCCGACAGGCCCCGTGTGGTCCGCGATAGGCGCTGAAGTAGTTGGACCAGGTGCTCCTCCTGGAAGCCTCGATCGTGTATGCCTGGGTGTCACCATCAAACAGACCTGCTGACATCAATGACGAGGTGCTTCACGCCACACACGTACTGGTGGTTGCCGGAGCTCACAACTCTGTGCGAGGCGTGCGTACTGCGCGGCACCGGTACACCAGGCACCGCAGGCTCCGTCTCCTGCGGTGCCCGATGAGGACCACACCGATGACGACGACGATGCTCCAGAGGTGACCGAGGTAGAGTTATGAGTGGCGGTACGTAGGCTGAATGCCAAAAATACCGCCCCAGGACTCGATAGTTTGCCTGGAAGAGCCTGGCTCCTGGCCATGAAGGGTCTCGGGCTTCGACTGAGAGGGCGGCTCTTAAGCGCATGCTTGGGGGAGGGCCGGTTCCCACTTCACTGGAAGACGGCGAAACTGGTGAAACTGGTCCTCATTAAGAAACCGGGGTGCCCTGCGGACTCTCCGTCCGCTTACCAGCTCATCGTGCTGTTCGACGAGGTGGGCAAGCTCTTTGAACGAGTAATTGTAGACCGCCTCGTCAGGTGGGTGGTGTGGGTGGGGCTGGATTTGGCGGAGAGCCAGTTTGGTTTCTGCAGGGGGCGCTCCACGGTGGATGCTATCATGCGCGTGCGAGCTCTCACAACGGGGGATGGTCCGGGGTGGGGTCGTCTTGGCGGTGTCTCTACACATCGCCAATGCCTTTAACACCCTGCCCTGGAGTTACATCAGGGAGGCACTCCAGATTCACTGGATACCGACCTACCTCTGTCGTGTGGTCGAGGCCTAATTGACGGACAGGGCCATCATCTACCCCGGTCACCAAAGAGAGTGGACCTGGCGAAAGATGTAGTGCCGTGTCCCAACGGGGCACTGTTTTGGGCGCCTTCATTGCCCATGTCTTTGTCCCATAGGGACATGGCTATCCGGATGGTCCGGGGATACCGCACGATCTCCGGTGAGGTGGTGGGCCTCCTTGCCAGATTGCCACCGTGGGATCTGGAGGCAAAAGTCCTCGTGCAAACTTGGAAGTGGCGTGAGGAGGCCAAACGCCGAGGCGTAACTCCGCTGCCGCGAGAAGTTGCGGCACAGCGGTCAGAGCTCCAGCGGAATCTCATGGCGACATGGAGAATGCGTTTGTCGCAACCCAGTGCTGGCGATCGGCGGCGGCGATTTCTTGCGTCCGGCCCAGATCCATGCCATGGTTCGGAGCGAGAGTGCATGGGTAGCCGTCGCTTCCTTCCGCGAAGCAGTGATTCTCACGAAGAGGGAGGCGGCGCACGTGAGGGAAAGGCAGTATATGCGTCCTCACGGGCCTAGCCTCCGCAGGAGACGCCCTGGGCGTCGCGAATTCCAGGCTGATTCGCAGCCACCGTAGGCGCGGGCTTGCGGACGGCGAGTAATGGGTAGCTCGCTGTCCGGTAAGGACCAAGCCCGGGTCGACGGCGCGTTGTGTTCCACGCGTGCCTCAAAGAGATGTCCGCACCAGCTGAAGAAGAAGAAGAAGAAGAAGGCAAAGGCCGATGCCTGCCAGGCGTGCGGGTTATTCGAAAGAGATACCGTGTCCCCTGGCACACAGGCAACTGAGGGAACACGGGTGGGTTTTAGTCAGTAAAAGTCTCTAACACACCCTCCTGCTCGCTGCTTGCACGTAGAGCAGGAGAAATTATTTGTTGATTCCCACCCTCAACAAAAAAAAAAAAACAGTCAGCAGGACTCAGGAAGCCGTGTGATTAATTCCTTACATTTTATGATGCGCAGACGACGTTTCCAGATAAACGTGTTAACCCAGTTCTGACACTAACATTTATAATATTCTCCGCGTGGCGACACAACACGTATTTGATGATCTAATTCGGGACGACAAATGAATGCTAATAACTTACAGCGAAAGAAAAACAAGATACGGATCTCGGTAATCTTCAGAGAGGCTGTAGCAAATTTCTCACTGTATGGCATAAGGGTGTAAGCATAGATATTAGAAATAAGGTGTAAGGGACACGGACTTGCGCGCTCACACGCTGTACTGTATACTGTGTACAGTACGCGTCATGTAAAAAGAAAGCTGAAAGAAGGTGGAAACACACCCCGTGTTTCCGCATCGGTACACTCGCCCACGAAAGTACTAAGCCTATTATTTTATTTTTGAACTAGCCTTTCGCTCGTCGCTTCGTTTATGGGTAGGTACGTTGAAAAACCCACCTTATCCCACCAAATAGACCGATAAATCGTCAAGTGCGCAGCTTGATCGCCAGCGTTTTTTTTACATGAGACGCGACCTGTATACAGGACTTTTCAAATTCCGAAATGGTGACTGCAATAAGCTAAGGTTAACTGATAGGAATTACCTCTGGTATTAAGTCCACCTCTGTAGTTTACATTACAATTATGTGCATGGCGGACCATGCACCATGTAGGGAGGTAGTTGGGATGAATTTATCCCAAGAATAAACTTAACATTGTAAATAGATAGATAGATACATTCATTTATTTGCCTGAAATATGGTATTTTACAGATTTCATAACGCATAGGTACACAATAGTAAATATATATAAATAATATCTGTGGTGTCTGGGAGAAACCTGATAACTCCATTTTCGTAATTTTTTAGTTTGGTACTATATTGTTATTAAAAAAAAATCATATTTTATTTTGGCCTATTGCTGATAAGTGTAACTATCATAGGAGTGGGAGAATCGTAGCGGTAAAAACGTGACGTAATTCATGATTTTTTATTAATGGTTTGGTACAAATTCGATAACTAAACTAGTCATGATATTATCAAACGCAAAAAATAAAAAAATTAGATCTTATTTCTGATAACTCCCACATATCAGCTCTGTATCAATATTTTTTTTATTTTTGTTTTGATTTTGTAAGTAAAACTGACTCCGATGATGGTGATGGTGACGATAATATCCCATTGGCTTTATTATGTAGATGGAACTGAAGGAAATATTTGCAAAAAATGTTTCATGAAAACATTTGGTGAAGGCAGAGGTTTTATAGACGAAATCGTAAAGAAGAAAAAGAACAGCTCATCGGCATCTGTTATTGTAAAAGCTGATCAAAGAGGTTTAAGGGATCCTGGAAATAAACGTTCTGACCATGACATCCAATACGTCAAAAAATTCATCGACAAATTTCCAGCTTATGAAAGTCACTACTCCCGACGCCATACGAATAAAAAATGTGTCCGTTTCGATTGCTCGGCCACAAAGTCGTAGAAGATAAACGACTACATCAACATTACGAAGGAATTTGTAAAACACTAAAAGTGAAAGTCGCAAATTCGTAGATCCAATATTCAAAAAGTTGTAAAGGTTTAACCATGGCCGCGCGGTCGAAACATGGCGAACCGCGCGGCCACGTAGTTCTCTAAAACGGAGCATAGTAGAGGTCCCATTCTTTTTGCTAACCACTGATACGATTTCGAAGAAAATGTAGATAATATGAATAAAGTCCTCATATTTAGACTTCACGACCTACAGAACTTAAATGCTATGGCCGCGCGGTCGAAACACGGTGAACCGCGCGGCCACGCAGTTCTCTAAAACGGAGCTTAGTAGAGGTCCCTTTCTTTTTGCTAATCACTGATACGATTTCAAAGAAACCGTAGACAATGTGAATAAAGGCCTCATGTTTAGACTTCACGATCTACAGAACTTAAACGCTATGGCCGCGCGGTTGAAACACGGAGAACCGCGCGGCCACGTAGTTCTCTAAAACGGAGCTTAGTAGAGGTCCCATTCTTTTTGCTAACGACTGATACGATTTCGAAGAAAATGTAGACAGTATGGATATGGTCCTCATGTTAAGACTTCACGACCAACAGAACTTATAACCTGCAATACATATTAGAAGAAGGGTGGCCAAGATTTATGGTGCGTCAAGAGACATTTCCAAAAGCGTCGTTTTTATATCACGTAATTACCTATTATTAAAATGAGGGAATAGGTGTGGTTGATTGGGTGAAGTGCTTATACGAAATAATTAACACCGTATTCGTAAATACGAATTTTAAAATTTTGCTTAAGAAAACACATATGTAATCATAATCATACACTCTTTTATATTAATGTGAATTAAGTACATATGCAGCGACATAAGATTTGAATACAATTATTTTG
The DNA here is from genome assembly GCA_949091785.1 of Polymixis lichenea. NCBI lineage: Eukaryota > Metazoa > Arthropoda > Insecta > Lepidoptera > Noctuidae > Polymixis > Polymixis lichenea. Next base: position 22,539,931 of record OX420951.1, on the reverse strand, counting down.
TTATATGTATATATATTATTAAGTACATATAGTGTAGGTATCAGAGTTGAAGTGTAAGTTGAATTTTAATAGAATATTTTTTTTCTGATTTTAGAATGCTTTCGCATTGCGATACTGTATGCGATATCTTTACCACTGATCTCAGCTCTGGCACCGATACGTACTTAAACTAAAAAAAGGTCATAGGGAAAATAAAAATAAGCCAAATAAATGTAGCTTCTTTCAAAGCTAAAACCTAAAATTAAACAAAAACAACAAAACACATAATTTAAAACTAAACAACGACAATAACACCAACATTTTAAACATAAAATCACGTATTAATAGACAGTGAGTTTTATTTTTATTTTTTTTATCACATATTTTAACAATCACAGTTGGTTTTCATAATTGTAACTACAATTATAATTTAACAAGCATAAGGTACCTACCTACGTTGTATTGATTGAAATCATAATGCAAGCTTAGATATTTTTTCACAGACATCTAAAATCACGAGTTTCGTCGGTTATACAAAAATATCAGCTGTTCCTTACATTTTAACCGCGTAAGTATTGCACTTTTCTATGAAACAGCTGATTTTTTTTGTATAACCGTCGAAAAATTTCTGCGCTGGGGGGTCTAGAATGATATGCTGAGTTCATGGTTACAGTTTGCGCACTGGATAAAAACTTATCCTGTATATGTAAGTAAATGAATACTAAAAAGATAATGCAATATTTATTCTAAATGAGTAACAAATCCTTATATAATAAATAAATAAACATGATACCTACATGCAAAAAAACTTACACAACCCTTCCTTGGCAGTTGGGTAAAAATAAATTAAGCATCGAAAAAGCATTTCATAAAACACAAATAACAATAAATAAATAATTTTATGAACTAACGTATTAACAACATATTGAATCGCATTCAAATACCTAGCGCACTTCGTCCTCTCTCCCTACTAAACTGTGCTTTGCCCGACAAGGTAAACCCACATAATTAATGTCATCTTAAGACCACCAATTTGTAACACGTTATGGAATGCAAGAATTGAGAATTGGTTGCACATTACTTTTTCATGAGGTCGCTCGGTCGGTCGCGAAAAATTGACGGGAAAAAGATTGTTTTTTCTTAATTAAAATAAAAAAGAGATTCTCAAGAGGATCGAATACTATTTAGGCAGCATAGAAAAATAAATCAACGAATTAATAATAATAATAATAATCGTTTATTTCGGAAATCAGGTTCCATTTTGTTAGTATTACAGTCTTAAAGAAAATGTTAGTACGTAAAATATTAAACTAATCGGGCATGAACGGAGAACCACTCATCTCCTGTTGCAAAGAGAGTGCCACCCCATCCACGCCTGCAGCATTGGTGAATCCCACCGTTCAGACAAGGTCTTCAGGAGAACGTTAGAGGTGATCCGTATCCGACTCAACAATGAAGCGCAGCGCGTGCGCATCACAGCGAAGAAATCCTGTGTGCGCGCTTCTGCGAACATGGCAGATGCGCTGCACCACTGCGGCAGTCCCAGCATTCCCCTGAAGGTGTTGTTATATTGGACGCGAAGGCCACTGTACGCGCGATGCGTATAATTCACCCATAGCCCGCACGTGTACAGTGTCTGGCAGTATGACTTGAAACAACAACAACACAATCTAATGAAAATAAAAACTTTTTGAGAAAAAAATACATTTATTAAAGGAGTTAATAACACCAAAAAGTGGTAAATAGCGTTTTTGCTATAATTGACGCTTTACAATTTTAAAGAGTTTGTATTGATATGACATCTTAAACCTTAGTGTGCATAGTGTGAGAAGGAACCAAAATTGATCTTTGATAAACATTTTGAGACATTTTGAATACTTACAGTTTGGTATGTTTCCTTCTTTGATAATGACCAGGAGCACAGATAATATGTGTTTAAATGACGCAATCCTCGCCCCACTCCAGTCTTTTGTTTTGTTTTGGGTTTCGATACGTCTGGCTCAGAGTGCAAGAATGGAGACAAATAAACGCACGCGCACAATGACATTTTTGGGAGGTTATTTAAAAAGGCTTACCCCACGGATATCGATCGGATATCTATGGCTTACCCGCAAAGCAAGCACACTGACATACAAATGCGTATTGCATTTGCAAAAACGTGTGGATTTTTTTTAATACTAGAAGTGCCTGCTCTTGACCTCGATCACGCCTAATGAAAAACGATTGATGAGATCCATTGCACTACTGCAATATTGCAGCAGGTAATTTAAGTGTGATCATTAAAAATCATAGGTGGGTAAATCAGTTTTTTAAACGAGCGCTTAATTTATTAAAATAGCAGTGTCTACGTTGAAAGGTATAGTTTTTTTGTATCGGTACTAATCAAATAGACAATCATTAATCCTTTTTACAATAATAAGTGCTTACCTATCTATCTTAATAAAATTGAAAATTCCTGATTGACACACCATAAATCTTGGTCACCCTTCTTCTAACATGCATTACAGGTTTTAAGCTCTGTAGGTCGTGAAGTCCTAACATGAGGACTATATCCATACTGTCTACATTTTCTTCGAAATCGTATCAGTGGTTAGCAAAAAGAATGGGACCTGTACTAAGCTCCGTTTTAGAGAACTGCGTGGCCGCGCGGTTCTCCGTGTTTCGACCGCGCGGCCATAGCATTTAAGTTCTGTAGATCGTGAAGTCTAAATATGAGGACTTTATTCATATTATCTACATTTTCTTCGAAATCGTATCAGTGGTTAGCAAAAAGAATGGGACCTCTACTATGCTCCGTTTTAGAGAACTACGTGGCCGCGCGGTTCGCCATGTTTCGACCGCGCGGCCATGGTTAAACCTTTACAACTTTTTGAATATTGGATCTACGAATTTGCGACTTTCACTTTTAGTGTTTTACAAATTCCTTCGTAATGTTGATGTAGTCGTTTATCTTCTACGACTTTGTGGCCGAGCAATCGAAACGGACACATAAAAAATACCTTCATCAGGATTTGAACATGAAGATATTGTACAAATTGTACAAAGATGAATACGTGAAAGACAATGGAGAAGAAGGATTACCGCCAGTAAGCATTACGCTGTTTCGTAGCATTTTTAAAACACTCAATTTGAAATTCAAAAAACCTTCAAACGATACTTGCAAAACTTGCGATTCGCTTACTCTTCAAATTAAAACTTGTGAGGATGCTAATGAAAAACAAAATTTAGAAGAGAAGAAGACTGTTCAATCTAAGTAACGCTGAATCACATTATAATTCGAAAAGAGAGGACAAGGAATTGAGTAAGCAAAGTGAAGGAAAAATTGTTGTTGCTGCATTCGATCTACAAAAATGTTTAGCGACTCCTTATCTATCAGCTGGAATATCGTTTTATAAAAGGAAGCTATGGACTTCTAATTTAACTGTTCGTAACATCACAGAAAAACGAACGCACTGTTTTGTTTGGTACGAAAGTATCGCACAAAGAGGTGCGGATGAGATTGCATCATGTTTGTTTCGATTTATTATGGAGCTACTAGATACTGTAGAGCAGATAATCTTCTACTCAGATACCTGCCCAGGACAAAACAGAAATAATATTTTACCATTAATGTTTGCATTAGCTGTCAATCGAAAAACCAGTTTAAATGAAATCCATCACAAATTTTTAGTGCCCGGACATACGCATTTGGAATGCGACAGCGATCATGCAGCGATAGAAAGATTTATAAAACATCATAGAGTTTCAATTTCTGTTCCACAAGATTGGGCAAACATTATCCAAATGACTAGTCGCAGATACACAGTCCAAATGATGACACAAGAAGAGTTTTTAGGACTTTCTCAACTTTTCAAAACAATGTTTATGAAAAGAAACATTGATACCGATAAAAATCCTTTTATTTGGAACAATATTTTTTGGATAATGTGTTCTAAAGACTCTAATGATGTGGCTTTCAAAGAGTCTTTAGACTCAAGTGAACCTTTTAGATACTACTCATTTGTTAAAAGGGGACGGGTATCATCGGTTGCTACTTTGAGCATACCAAGAGCATATTCGAGTCCTTTACCTATATGCTCAAAAAAGAACCATGATATTATAAGTTTGCTACCTTTTATAGATCGTGTTTATCATAATTTATATAAAAATTTGAAAACCTCAAACACGAATCCTGACTCTGTAAGCGACAGTGACGAAAATTACGAATAAACTATATCACTAATGTTCTACTAACTTTTGATTTCAATATGTTAACTCCATTGTTTTCGATTTAATTAGTTAATGTTAATTTGGTTAAAAAATGATAAATGCCATTAAAAATGAAACGGCTGTGTTTTTAGTTTTAGTTAATATATTAAAAAAAAACCTGATTAATAAATAGTTACTGCAGCAGTGGTTGGCTTTTTCTACTTTACCTAATTGATTTATAAATTAAACTTGAACCTTCAAAATCTTCTACTGAAAAATTACGTTTTTGGACTTAACAGGTTTCTCCCAGACACCACAGATATACAACGTGTAACGGAAAGGGCTTCATTTGGTGTTATCAAACGATATTGGAAGGGTTTTTAAATCCTATCTCTACATGTTCGGAAGTTATGAGAATTTTTAGTACATTGATAACAGAAACCGAACTTTTCAAATTGAAAAAAAACACATCACTTGGAAGAGATTTATCATGATATTGGCAAGTAACGTGAAAAATTATTGACCTACGTAGTACGGTAACACGTTTGTTATGATTTGAATTTAAGAAACACATGAAACCGAAAATTTGGTGTCAATTCTTAGAGTATTTTATTTTGAGCTGAAACTATGTAGGTATAGTGATTCTATACCAGCTGTTATTTTTAGTGCTTAAGGATAGCAATAGGGTTTCTGTTACACGCTGTATATCATAAGATGAAAAACATGTTCCCCCATACATTGATATTTGTCACGGTCTTATCTCCAACAGCAAATGCAAGCTTGAAATCGTAAAAAATGTGATAAAACGTTTATCAGACGTTTTCCTTAACTTCGGCTCTCATGAGACCTTGCTTCATGTCGAATTTCAGGAAGTACCTACTGGTTTTGATTATTGGCGAGTGTGAAACTATCTCACATGAATGGCCGTATTGTTTATTGCATTTTGTTGTGTACTTAGAAATATTTTGTAGAGCCCGAGGGACCGTAGACCACTGACGCGTAATTGATGTTAATTTCAACGCGATACCTCCAAGCGTTCCTGAGAAAAAAGTTCTTGCCAGACTGACAGACAGACGGACGGACGGACAACGAAATGATCCTAGGGATTCTGTTTTTTTCCTTTTTAAAAGAATAAATAATAATTTGTGAGCGTGTGAAACCTTAAATCTTTTACTTTCCTTGTTACACGACGTGACCTTGGCATTGGACATCGGCCCATCATTTCACTGGTCGGTCGGTGCCAGTACATAATTCGAGGACAAGTTCAAGGTGCGCGCGCGCGCGCCGCTAGATTACCGCGTGTCCGCTCCCGCCACCATTGTGTACACAAGTCACGTTGCAGATACGCGCAGAAGGCTCAGTACACAGCAAAAAATGTACCAATCATAACGTTTGTCACAGTAGATCGCTTAATAATGGAGTAGGTAATGCTATAGGATGTATGCTGTGCTATAATGGTTGTTTATTTATTCTTCAGAAAGCTTACCGTTTATAATATCTAGGTAAATGATGTACAATTAGCGCTGACAGTTGCTATTTACAAGTTGCTTCAAATTCAAAACTATGTAAGGACCGAAACTTAAAAGAAAAAAACTACACCATTGAAATACACACAAAAATCTCTACAAATAAATAATAAAATTGAAGTGACTGTTTGAAATGTCAAAATAACAGAGTTTAATAAATGCATAGTTATGAAAGTGTAGATGGTACCTACTTATAACATAGTTTTGAGGCCTTTAAATAAATAAAAAACAATAAACATTTTACATTTTTTAACTGTCTGTCTGTCTACTTGTATGTTTGTTTTTCCGGTTAATCTCCGAAACCACTGGACCGGTTTAGATGAAATTTGGTATGGAGATACTTTGAATGAGGAAAGACATAGTCAGGCATACTTTTTATCGACAAATCACGCGGGCGAAGCCGCGGGCGGAAGATAGTAATAAATATAAAATAAAATATTCTTGAACAAATAAAACGTTATAATGTAGAAAACATTGTGTGAACCTATGAGAGGGGAAAATTGCCACGGCTTGCCATTTGCTCTGTTGACACTCTATTGACCGTAAAGTTACCGATCCAATATGTTTGTTTATAAGTAGATGTAGAATGGGCCTTCTTGTTCTTATCCATCGTTTGCCGTGCGGCGTTGACGCAAGTGGAGCTAATTCTAAACATTACCTACTGCGTCCATAAGGTATATAACTACTACATGTATATAAGACACGTTGACAGCTGAGAATAATTAAGGAAACGTACGCCAGTTAGAATTTCAGGAAAATGTATTTTAAACATTTGACAAGGGGTTGAACACAAATTACTTAATGGATATTTTTTTGTGAAGAAACACTGTTTGAACTTAGTCCCGTACGGTTTACCGAATTACCCTTGAAAGATATAATTGTCTACAAAAACCATGGTTCATCGTTGAACAGTACTACGAAAAATCTTTTGGTCGATACTATTATTTAGCGACAACACGTTTCGCTGGATAACGCTACAAAGAATGAATGTTTGGCCGATACCAAGATTTGCCAGTGTCATGGTTGCCCGGAACAGTCTTGAACTAAATAATCTTTTACCGATAACTATTTTCGCCGAAAGCACCGTTCCTTACGCCGCGCGCCACACCGATCCAAAACAATTGTCTTCGGTTTCTTGCTCATAAAATGTTGACAATAGACGATAATAAATATATACAAACGAAAATAATAAAACAGCAAATCTGATTATTTTTTAAATTAAGTACTTGAGAGATTTGAAAGAAAAAAAATACGTTTATTTGCGGTAAACATGACGCAAAAAAGAACAGGAACACAAAAAAATAAGAAAAGGTTGAGGGAAACATGCGTCACATCCACGCAAAACGGCTATCGCTCAGCATTATGCTGCGACCCTATGCAAGAGAGAGCCCCAGCGCTGGTTTTCAGCGACAGCCGGCTTTGACGTAACGACGTCGCCCGGTGCATCAAACAATTATTAACTGACTTCCAAAAGGAGGAGGTTCTCAATTCGTCGAAACCTTTTTTTTTTTTTATGCATGTTCCCCGATTACTCGAAGATGTCTGGACCGATTTAGATTATATTTTTTTTGTTTGAAAGGGTATACTTTCCAGGTGGTCCCATGATCATCAAGTCAGGATCTGATGATGGGATCCTGGAGAAATAGAGAGAAAGAGAACTCTTCAAATTGTATAGGCACACTTGAAGCGATTTGGATAGTTTTTGGAAGAGTACTTTCTAGGAGTGGTCCTATTTCAATTTGGTGAAGATCTGATGAAGAACTTCGGAGATAGGCAACGGAACTCCTCAATAAATCATAGCAAATGGACTGGAATTGCAGAAATGTCATGTCTGTCTATTGTTTACATCAGTTCATAACATAACATCACGCGGGTTAAGCACATGTGAACCACTAAAAAGTGAAAAATAAAAACTTAAAAAAAAAGAACAACCGACTCCCAAAAGAAACACTAAAATGTGAAAAATAACTTTAATTTCGGAAGGCGGTGACAAAAAATTAAAAAACCTTCCGAAATTAAAGTTATTTTTCACATTTTAGTGTTTTTTTTGGAAGTCGGTTGTTTTTTTTTTTGAAAAAAGTTTTAATTTATTTAGTTAAGGCGGAGATTTCTTGAAAACGATCAAAAATGTAGTTTTTAAAACCAGTGTATCTCTTTAACCGTAAATAATTTTCAAGTTTATTTGCATACAGTGATGGAACTCAAAACATAATAAAACATACTTTGAAGCATCAAAAAAGTCATCAAAGTCACCTCTTAATTATCTTTAAAATCGGTTTATCCCTTCAATAATAATTATAATTATAATTAAAAATATACCATAAAATTCCAAATGCCAAACTGCATCCAGTGATGGATTATGTATTATTAAATAGTTAATATCTAATTTTACACGATTTTATTTGCACTCTTACGACGTACGTTTGCTCATTTATTATTCGAATTCATTACAACAGATTTTATTCCGTATCGGATTGCAATAAGAACTATTATCGCTCATAACGACATTATTTAAAGTTACCAGGGCCTTAAGATTTTTTTAATGTCTAACATGTAATGGGTACAAATAAAAAGATTGCAACATTTTCAGGTTGGCTTTACAATTTAATATCACAATTATTCTCTCGTAATACTACGATAAAATCATAATATAGATTTTCAGGTGAACAATGGGAAAAATAATTTCCCATAGTTCACCGAAGTGAAGTAGGCGGGTGGACCATAGGCAACAAACGAGTGTTTTAAGTGTTTATGAGTGAATGTGAAAGATGAGATGGACATCAATAAAAAGACAAAACAAAATCATGGAATCTGGAGGGTGACCCAACATGCCAAACACTATTTAAAGAGCTTTGGAGCTCCGAAAACAGGAAGTTGCTATTGACGCGTAGGAGGTGGTTGCTGTTAGCGGGCCTCCGTATGGCAAACTGCGGCCAGAGGGCGAAGCCCTGATGCCACCCGCCACGCCACCTGATGGGGGCGTCGCGACTTCCAACAGCATTAACAGAAAGGCATGTTAAAATGGAATGGAAGACCAGAGTCATGAATATAAATACTTACAAAATAGAACAACACAACTTAAATAAATAATACGATTATTGGAATTTAATTTGAAATTAAATTGTAAATGGACGATTCTATATGTCTAAATATAAATATATATAAATATTTAGCAATAAACATAGACAAGTAATATGATTGAAATGTATTTCAATAAAGAGGTTGTCAACATAGAATGAATGTGGACAGGGGAAGCGCTGCTGGAGATCCAAAACCAAATACTGCAGGCCATGACCCATGAGGTAAGTAAAGAAAAATCTTTTTAGGAGAAAATTACAAAGTTACTGTTCAAAAAGCTGTTTATGCAACAATAACTTCTTAAGTTCACATTTAAATTACTGTATTGTTTTTAGGCCTCGCATTAGTGGTGTAAGGTCATTCCAGCAGCGAGTGGCCGCAAACCTAAAGCTACCTCTGAAAGCTGCAGTTTTATTTTGCTGCATGTTTAGCGAGCCAACTACTGAACGAAGACCTAGATTTGCTGTTTTATTATTTCCGTTTTATTTATTTACTATCGTCTATTTTCAAATTTTTATGAACAAGGAACAGAAGACAATTATTTTGGATCGGCGCGGCGCGGCGGCGCACACTGGTCCCAAATTAAAAAAAAGTGGACATTGATAGTAGACCGCTGATATTTTTTTTTATTGTTGATACAATGATAACAGATAAGGCAAAAAAATATTATTGTCCTACTTCAAATACTTTTCTGTAAAAAAAATATTTCTTTTTTTTTTGTATGGGAGCGATTACATTTTACTCAATTTCTCAAAAACTTTAAGCGATGTCGAGATGGCAATCACATATGTTAGAAAACTAATAATTCTGAGTATTTGGCTCGAAGAAACTTATTACTTATCTCTGCGTACTTTCGAGATAATAGTGACAGAAAATAACATTTTTTTTTAATGTTAATTTTTTGCTTTTTTTTAATCATAGCCTTACTTTAGCACATAATTATAATGTATGCGTAATGTCAAATAAGTAAAAAGAGACTTCTCTGTAAAAGAGGTTATGGGGGCTCACTAATGACTGAAAAGCTATGACCTTTCTGAAGGAGTACTTTCATCAGTTCTAAAAAACAATCAAAATGAAGACATATTAAGCTGCAAACATAAAGTTGAATATGTTCACAAACGATTCTGAAAAAATATTATGGTGAAAGATTAATATTTGGGTCTATATTCTCTTGAGAAATCTCTATTTCCTCGTTTTCCAACGAAAGCAATTCATTGTTCAAGATCAAAGCACTAGCCTCTGGAAACAACTGTTTATGTAAACGAGCAAACTTTGGTTTGATATGGCTGATGTAAGGATCTGAGCTAATTAGAAAGCTGTGGATAATGTCTAAATTAGTCTGAACTCTACCGATTTTTCTTGTATGTGCCATTCTAACATTCCGGAAATCTTTATTCCTCGCTTCGGAAGCTTCTTCGGAAAGCATGCCTATCGGAATAAAGGAGAAATTTTCACAAATATCAGCACCGTGTATCAACAATTTATGGACACTTGAAGGCATGTAATACCATGGATATAAGTTTACATATAGCATTGCTGTTTCTTTACAATATTCCCTAAACAAGTTGGTATTAATAAGTTGACCAGATGAAATTGTTTGTAAAATGACTGCAAATCTCTTGATTAAATCAGGGTGGATACCCGTTATTTCAGCAGATACTTCATAATTTTCAAAAAACCTTCTTGCCGTGTTACCGTCATTGGTTGTACCAAATCCCTGTTTTACTATGTCAATTAACAAACCAGTTCTTTCCCGGAATTCTTCTTGTGTCAAATTCTTTTTAATTTCTTTTAACAATTTATCTTCTTTTCGTGCAGCCCACTTTTTGAAGTCTAAGTTGTACGAAATGTGTAAAATACATTCCATACATCTTATCCACATATGAAGCGAAGACAGACCATATTTATACATATCTTCTCTGATGAGTCTTTTGGATACAAAGTCCAAGTCATTCATTTTGCTAGGTGGGGTATTGCAAATATTACAAACAGCTGCAGAAGAAGTATTGGAAATCACAGTAGAAATTTTCCCATCAATCATAGTCATGTACAAATCATGTTTAATATCAAAATTATCTACAATTGTGGGAACAAGATTACGAATTTCTTCCTCTAAGGATGCACTTTCCTTCTTTATCAATTCATTTGTTTCTTTTGCAAATATAAAGCCAATTGGACGACAATAGTTTGTTGAAGAGGGAGCAGGATTTTGCCACAAGATAGTACCACTCTCTTCTTCCAAACGAAGCGGAACCAAACTAATCATGAAAACTGAAGAATCGTCAATTTTAGTGTCGGAGTGTGACTTTTGTTTATAATTACTTTGAGAAGATGACCCGTCAAAACCCCATTTGCTTATTAGTTTTAGCGAATTTTGTCGGCAGAGTTGTGCTGAATTATTTTTAATATCCTATTAGTTGTCAAATCTAGAAGCGATTGAAGTCTTATCTTAGCATCAGATTCAGTTACAGTTATGTCTGACTCTGGAGGATAACAAGTTTTTTTAGCTTCCAGGAGCTTTTGATAGGATGGAAGACCATACATTTTCTCTGAAGCAAGAATAGTTCTAAAATTTCGATATTGCCATTTTGACAAATTTGTTGAGGTGTAAAGCGCTAACGTTTTATCATCTGGGAAACACGGTTTGTCAGTCTTTTTAGCGAATAGTACATCATATACCATCTCACATTTTTCCTTGTTTTGGCTGAGTTCGTTTAATATAGCTGCTAATTTTGTTTTTTTAGACTCTTTTAATTTGGCACATAAAGCATAAACTAATTCCTCCTCTGTGTGATCTAGAAGTGTTAGAGAACGCCTTTTCTTCTGTTTATCAGATATATCAACAAATGGTTTTTTACTTGTACCATAACTTAATTGATGAGTATCCACTTGCGTTTCGAAATTTGGAATTACTTCCTCGGCAACTTTAAAAATGCTGCTGAAATCGATATTTTGACATTTTGGCCAAACTATTTGGGATTGTAACCAGTCTGAATTTTTGTTAAGAAAGGTCTTTTGAGCTCTACTGGAAGCAGACCATCTTTTTGAGATATTACTTGAAAAATTACGACAAAATAATTTAATATTACTCAAATCTTCGGAAGACAATTCAACACCAAAACGTTCAATAAGGGCATTAAATAAAAATTCGACATTTTTAAAACCACCTCCTGATTTAAGAACAACGTATAAGTCTAAGTTGGTGACAAATGCGGACATATTATAATTTTAAGGAAAATTGAAAACAAATTAGAATCAAAGATATCAAAGACAAAGTGACTTTGATTTTAACAAAAAAAATTACGAAAACAAATTCGACGAAAGAAAGACAAACAAAAATTATTTGATTTTAAAATCCAAAGATTCAAAATACAACAATAACAAAACAAACAAACAACAAGCATTTCTTCAAGCGCACAGAAAAAATAAGGACACGTCTTATCGCAACCACATTTAGTTGTACACTGAGTGAGGTGTACGCGCGCGATTCGTGACCGTATTACGTTACGTCATGAGAGGCGGCCATCTTGTTATCCCGGCAAACTCGCGTCGAAGCTCCATTTTGCTGGCCAGCGGACCTATTTTTTTTTTTTTTTTTTTTTGGGTGGGAAATCATCAAATAACTTCTCCCGCTCTGGGTGGAGCGGGAGGGCGTGTCAGACTTTTACTGACTAAAACCCACCCGTGTTCCCTCAGTTGCCTGTGTGCCAGGGGCGGCGGTATCTCTTTCGAACAACCCGCACCCCCGGCAGGCATCGGCCCTTGCGGGCCCCTCTGTTGCTGCTGACATCTCTTTGAGGCGCGCGTGGAACACAACGCGCCGTCGACCCGGGCTTGGTCCTTACCGGACAGCGAGGTACCCATTACTCGCCGTCCGCAAGCCCGTGCCTACGGTGGCCGGGAATCAGCCTGGGATTCCCGACGCCCAGGGCGTCTCCTGCGAAGGCCACGGCTGTGAGGGCGCATGTACTGCATCTCCCTCACGTGCGCCGCCTCCCTCTTTGCGAGCATAACTGCTTCGCTGAAGGAGGCGACTGCCAGCCATGCCCTCTCGCTCCGTACCATGGCCTGGACCAGGGTCGGACGCGAGAGATCGCCGCCGCCGATCACCTCCACGAGGACACGGCGATGCTCCGCCCAAGCCGGGCAGACCTCCACCGTATGCTCCACCGTGTCCTCTGGGCGATCTTCGCAATGGAAACACCCGGGCGTTTCCTCCCGCCCTATCCGAAACAGGAACCTCCCGAAACAGCCATGTCCGGTGAGGACCTGTGTCAGGCGGAAGGTGAGGACGCCATGCCGCCTCTCAAACCACTCCTCAAAGAGGGGACTTACCGCCGCAATCGTGGCGTGCCCAGCACTGGGTTGCGACAATCGCACTTTCCACGTCGCCATGAGATCCTGCCGGAGCTCTGTCCGCCGTGCCGCGATTTCCCTCGGCAGCGGAGTTACGCCCCGGCGTTTGGCCTCCTCGCGCCACTCCCAAGTGAGCGCGAGGACGTTTGCCTCCAGATCCCATGGCGGTAATCCGGCAAGGAGGCCCGCCGCCTCACCGGAGATCGTGCGGTATCCCCGGATCATCCGGATGGCCATGACCCTATGGGCCGCCTTCAACCGGCGTGCTGGTTGGCGCCTCAATGTAGGCGCCCACACCGGCGCCCCGTATAGGGCCATGGCCCGCACGACCCCCGCGTAGAGCCTCCGGCAGGAGGCGTTTGGCCCCCCTAGATTGGGCAGGAGCCGCTTCAAGGCAGCCCCGGCCCGCTCCAGTCTGGGAGCCAAACGTCGGAAATGTTCCCCGAAGTTCCACCGGCTGTCGAGGACGAGTCCTAGGTACTTCATCGTCGACTCGACGCCGATGTGAACCCCTCCCACCGTTATCTGGGAACCCGTCAGTGGCGCATTCCGAAGACCATGAAACCACATGGCCTCGGATTTGTGCAAGGCCACCTCGAGTCCCAGTTGCCGGATCCTATCGACGATTGTCGCAACTCCGTGTGTCGCTAAGTCGGCCGCCGCCTGATACGACCTCCCTTGCGCCAGGACCAGCGTGTCGTCAGCGTAGCAAACTACGCTGACGCCACTAGGGAGGTCGGCGCGCAGCACCCAGTCGTATCCGATGTCCCACAGATGCGGCCCCAGGACCGATCCCTGTGGGACACCGCACGACATCTCTCGCCGGTTCCACTCTCCTAGGTGACCGGGGTAGATGACGGCCCTGTCCGTCAAGTAGGCCTCGACCACACGACAGAGGTAGGTCGGCATCCGGTGATACCGGAGTGCCTCCCTTATGCAACTCCAGGGCAGGGTGTTGAAGGCATTGGCGATGTCCAGAGACACCGCCAAGACGACCCCACCCCGGGCCACAGCATCCCCCGTCGTGAGGGCTCGCACGCGCATGATGGCGTCCACCGTGGAGCGCCCCCTGCGGAAACCGAACTGGCTCTCCGCCAAATCCGGCCCCACCCGCACCAGCCGCCCGACGAGGCGGTCTGCAATGACTCTTTCAAAGAGCTTGCCCACCTCGTCGAGCAGCACGATGGGCCGGTAAGCGGACGGAGAGTCCGCGGGGCACCCCTGCTTCTTGATGAGGACCAGTTTCCCCGTCTTCCAGTGACGTGGGAACTGGCCCTCCTCCAAGCATGCGCTTAGGAGCCCTCTTAGTCGAGGCCCGAGAGCCTCCAAGGCCAGGACCCAGGCTTTTCCAGGCAAGCCGTCGGGTCCTGGGGCGGTATTCTTGGCATTCAGCCTACGTACCGCCACTCTCAATTCTACCTCGGTCACCTCTGGAGCATCGTCGTCGTCGTCGGTGTGGTCCGCGTCGGGCACCGCAGGAGGCGGAGCCATGGGCGGGGGAGCATGCTCCCCTCGCAAGGGAAACAGAGCGCTCACCACGTCCTGCACGAGCTGAGGCCGGAGACTCTGGGTCAGCGGGGGAGCCCACGGGCGGATTTTCTCCCGCACCGTTTTGTAAGGGCGTCCCCACGGGTCTCTGTTCAGAGTCTCCAGCGACTCCTCGCGGGCCAGTGACCTGGCCCGCAGGATCTCCGCTCGGAGGGTGGTCTTCGCCACTCTGTACCCCTCGTATAACTCCGCCTGAATGGCTTCCGTATCCGGAGGGCGGATACGGAGCCTGCGGTGCCTGGTGTACCGATGCCGCGCAGCAACGCACGCCTCGCGCAGAGCTGTGAGCTCCGGCGACCACCAGTACACCTGGCGTGAAGCACGTCCTGGCTGGACCCGGGGCATTGCCACGTCGCATACCTCGGACATGGCCTCCCGGAACCACTCCGCCTCGTCGTTGATGTCGGCAGGCCTGTCCGGTGGTGACACCCAGGCCTGCACGATCGAGGCTTCCAGGAGTAGCTCCCGGTCCAGCCGCTTCAGCGCCCACCGCGGACCACACGGGGCCTGTTGGACCGGCGCGCTCGAGGCCTGGGCGGAGACGTCAAACCGGATATACCGGTGGTCGGAATACGTCTCCACCCCCTCCATGACGTGCCAGTCGACGACACGCGGTGACAGAGCGGGGCTGGCGAACGAAATGTCCACCACCGACTCACCCCGCATCCGCACACACGTGGCGACAGAACCCCGGTTTAGGACGACCAGGCCCACCTCTAGAGCCCAGTCCTCCACCATCCTACCCCGCACATCCGTCAACCGGGAACCCCAAGCCAAGTTCTTGGCATTGAAGTCCCCGAGGACGAGCACGGGGAGGGAACGAAACCCGACGACGACGTCTCTCAACTCCTCAAGGGAGTTGTGGAACTCGGCGAGAGTTCGGCTCGGGGAGAAGTACACCCCTACCACTGCAATCTCCCCGAACCGTGCTGCTACGCAACCCCTTCCTCTCTGGATACCTTCGAGAGCCGAGGTGCCGGCGGCGGCCGACGAAATTATGGTCACTGAGCCGCTCAGGTCCTCCACCCAGTAATCCCTGGGCGGGACAAAGTACGGCTCAGCGACCACGGCGATGTTAATCGACCACTGCGCCATGCTCTGGAGCAACAGATCCTGAGCGGTGGCGCAGTGGTTGATGTTCGCCTGGAGGAGGCGAAATGGAGCCGTTATTGGCATTCCATTTCAGCCCCCTCCGGAGCCCCCTGAGAGGGCCCTGCCGCGGTGGTAGCGGCGGCGACGGCGATGGTAGGGACGGCAGCGGCGGCGGCGGTGGCGGCAGCTACGGCGGTGACGGCGGTGGCGGAGGGCTTGCCCCTGCCCCGGCTCCTGGTTTCGGCGGACCTATTGCGATATGAGTAAGGCTATGATTAAAAAAAAGCGAACAATTAACATTAAAAAAAATTGTTATTTTCTGTCACTATTATCTCGAAAGTACGCAGAGATAAGCAATAAGTTTCTTCGAGCCAAATACTCAGAATTATTAGTTTTCTAACATATGTGAATGCCATCTCGACATCGCTTAAGGTTTTTGAGAAATTGAGTAAAATGTAATCACTCCCATACAAAAAAAAAAGAAATATTTTTTATAGAGAAAAGTATTTGAAGTAGGACAATAATATTTTTTTGCCTTATCTGTTATCATTATATCAACAATAAAAAAAAATATCAGCGGTCTACTATCAATGTCCACTTTTTTTTAATTTGGGACCAGTGTGGCGGCGTAAGGAAAATTGCTTTCGGCGACAATAGTTATCTGTAAAAGATTATTTAGTTCAAGCGTGTTCCAGAAAATCATGAATGAAACCGGCAAATCTTGGTATCGGGCAACCATTCATTCTTTGTAGCGTTACCTATTCGGCGAAACTTGCTGTCGCCTAATAATGGTATAGACTAAAAGTTTTTTCGTAGTACTGTTCAACGGTGAACGATGCTTTCTGTAAACAATTATATCGTTCAAGAGTAATTCGGTAAACCGTACGGGACTCGTTGTTATTTAAACAGTAGGTAGTGATGGCCACACATAAATCTCGTAGAGAAGGGCGGGCGTTTTTGGGGACTGTCTTATATAATTTTGACGTTCAAAAAGTGCTGACTCTCAGCCTAGTTTGAATAAATGACTTTTGATTTTAATTTTTAGAGATAAAAACGATGATAGGGATTTTTAGTTTTTAAACTGAACAAAACAGTTCGCTTCCAATTATATAAAACCAAATGTCGAAAGACAACTCTGCGTTACGGAAAAAAAGAAGTAGGTATACTGGGAAGTGTCGCAACGTCAGAGTTTCATGTGTCAGTACGATTGTACACATCAAGCATCGCCAACACGAGCTGAAACTATACATCGTTTTTTTTTATATTTCTAGATCGGCTCTGCAACAAATAGCTAGCACATGTTATCCCGCATAATATGATAGGATACTTCACCATGTTATCTGGCGAGGTGTCCGGCCGTCAGTCATGCAGCTCTGACACTAACAAATGGTCCCCACTCGTGCCTCTGAGCAGTATAACGATAAATATGAAGATATGATAAAACTGAAAGTCTAACATAATATGTTGTTTGCTGTGCCCTACAGGGGCCGTAATTGTACCTTAGCTCTAAGCCAATTGTAAGACCTTTCAACATTATGGAATGCTAATAAAGATAATGAATAATAGGTTTACGTTCAATAGATATGGAACCGCGAACAATAGCTGCAGTCGCGAACCTAGACGCGTTTTGTAAGTTCGGTGCTGTTTATGTATTTGTAAGACTTATATTTTTGCTTGCAGCGAATTGTCCGGTAGGTTGATCCTCATCTGTCTTTATCGCCATTGCAGAGAAAGTCAATTTCTTCCTTCACAGTTCGCTGATTGGTTAGAATTGATTAATGTGAGTGAAACTGAAGGATGGAAGCCGTGGACAACAACAAATGCATCAGCAGTCATCTCTCTCACAGTCACGTGCCCGCTGCGTCTTCCCAACCGAAATATTCCTCATCGTGCTCAATAATAAAACCAACAGAAACGCCGAGATTATGATAAGCTAGTATTTGTGAACACATAAACATCTGCTAGACTTTTAGTAAGTATTCCTTAAGGAAACAAAAATGTGGTCCGAAATAAATTCGCAAGCCGACCCAAATACCGCAAGATCCCGGTATTTGTGTAAAGAAAACAAACAACAGGTGGACATAAGAAAAATGACGGTGTTGGGGGCCCTCAAAAGCCCTAAGCCCGGGTCTCAGACCTTCCAAAGCCCATAAAAGAGGCATTCGCGCGGACCTCAAGGGGATCATAGCACCGCACCACAGGGCAGCTCCAGCAGAGGAACTACTCCACCGGGACCGCTCTACACAACTCACTGATTTGACCTTTATTTTGTCAAAAGGTTTAGCTTTGAGAAGTAGTTATTGGGGTCACCAGCATTTTCATTAAACGGGGTTAAAATAGGGCCTAAAATTACATGTTACGATGTCGTTCCAAATAAAAACCCTTATCAAATGCGTACCTGGTTTCTCCGTATATAGGTATATATATGTATTGCTTCAACTTTCAATCACGCCTGATGATGTTTGAAAGAAAATATATTTTTCTTGCGCAAGTTGTCGCAGTACCGTCCATTTGGCGGCCTGCTCGGACTGGACCCACTGACCGCACTGCTCGTGTCCTCCACGCGTCGCTCGCAGTAGCGGTCTCTCGTCGATCGGCGGCTGATCCTAGCTTACCTGCTTACTTGTACAAAGGGCGTTTTCTTTGTTTCGTGTTACAAATGAGCCGATTACAAAGTTTTGACGAAATAATAAGACCCGAGGTCACCAACAGATGGTTAAATTTAAAATAGCCGTTTAAACCATAACCGGCTGATTAACAATGTTTTACTGTTCACCACGCACTAACCATTGGTTCAGTACTGTTATCGGATGGTTAACTTAAACGACGTGGCTAACATAGTTGAACCGTTGGTTTACGGTTTCTGATTTGAAGTTTTGCATTGTGAATCACTTTTAGTTACAAAATAAAAATGCTAGACGCTTTGAGTTACGAAGAGGATAATGTGTTAGATGATTTTGAAGATTTAGAAATAATTTTGCACACTCTCCGTATATTCCAATTAATCGAGCATATGAAGAGACAGCATTTGTAACAAGATTTCGTACATACAAACGTAGTGAGTGTTCTGGAATTACTTGGTTTAATTGAAAAGAAGTTTGAATAGCCAAGCACGTTTGCAGTGAGTGCCAAAAGCATTAAATTTGTCATCCAGATGCTTCCAACCCCATTTTTTCGGCATTTGTTGTAGCGTCTTTTACAAAATAATGCTAAACCATTCGATCATTTGGTCATTTTCCGCTCACTCATTCAAAAACGTTCGGTTATTTAACAGTTGGGTAGCATTGTATAATGAACTCGAAAAAAACGAGGTTTGTTTAAACATATGTGTGAGGGATGTAGGTCTCACATCAAGTGCACTGGATTGGAGGACATTACTATGTTGTTCACTGATTAAAACTCCTTAATAACTTGAAGACTTATTTATTGTTCATTATAAGATCTGAATTTACCAGAACATCTGGACTAAAAATATGACAAGCAACCCAAAACTAAAAATGCCCTATAACTATATTAATTTACATGGGTGCAAGTAGCGGTGGTAGCGCCGTGCCACTTAACTAAAACTACTAATAGAATTACTCCAAAATAAATCGTGATCACGCTCGATCCTAGGTCCACCAATCAGAGATGGGCAGGGGCGTCTACGAGTTTGGACAGGTTTCGACAAGTTTAGACCTGCTCTGAACTTGACTTAGAGTCGAGTGTGATCATAACAAAGTTCTTAGTAGTTAACAAAATCAAACTTAGTAGCAAACTTATAGCTATATACTATTATTACATTGATTTATCATTATATACATTTGAATAGACTCTCTATTGTTCTATGTGTGGGCGTCCTGCACATTCCTCCCGCCGTGCGTCGTCTGCTGCTGACGTCGCAGTCGTAGAAACCGGTGCAGGATCGCCTTGGTCGATTGATAGCACCACTATCTTTTTCACTGGACGTCGCAGGATTCCTCCTTTTGTAGATACGTCCACTGTGCGCACCACTCCATCTGGGCCGGGAAATGTAGCGCAAATGCGTCCTCTGATCCACATGTTTCTTGGGAGGTTGCCATCGACGATGAACACTAGATCGCCGACCTTGGGAATCGTACCTTTAGTGTGTGGTTCTCTGCGATTCCGTAGTTCTGGGAGATATTCTTTCAGCCATCTGGCCCAAAATATATCAGCAAGTCTCTGAGCTGCACGCCAACTGGCTCGTAGACGTAAGTCGCTGTCGTCGAATTCTCCTGGTGCCGCGATGCGACCGGGACCGCCCAATATGAAGTGATTGGGGGTTAATGCTTCAGGATCTTCGTGGTTCACTGACACGTGCGTAAGTGGTCGGCTGTTTACAGTGTGTTCGGCTTCGATGAGTAGTGTATGAAGCACTTCTTCGCTTGGGAATCACTCGTTTAGCGTGGTGGCTAGTGCTGTCTTTACTGATCTCACCATGCGTTCCCAGGCGCCTCCCATGAATGGCGCTCCAGGGGGGATGAATCTCCAGTCGATCATCTTCTTCGAAGCTTCTTCTGCCGTAGCCGCGAAGATGGCTGCTCGTAGCTCCTTTTCAGCGCCGTGAAAGTTCGTTCCGTTATCGGACCATAGCTGCGCTGGACATCCTCGGCGTGCTATCATTCGTCGTAATGCCATAATTGCCGAATCTGTGTTGAGCGATGTCACAAGTTCGAGGTGTACGGCTCGCGTCGTCAGGCACGTGAATAAAGCGACGTATCTTTTTTGATGACTCCGTCCTGCTGTAATGGTCAATGGCCCGAAATAGTCCAATCCGACGTAGGTGAATGGTCTCTGGTGGTGTGCTAGGCGACAGGAAGGGAGATTCCCTGTCATCGGCTGAGGTGGAGAGGCTGCTTTTATACGACATCGTAGGCATTTGCTGATGATGTTCTTGACGGTCGGTCGTAGACGGAGCACCCAATGCTGCTGACGACATTCGTTGACTATGGTCTCGGTGCCTGCGTGATGTAATTTGCGGTGGACGTGTTCGATCCATAATCGTGTCGTAAAATGGTTTCCATCTAGTATCATTAGTTTCTTCATACGTTCTGTGATGTCTGTCATGGCGGTTATCCTGCTCTTAAGGCGAACTTCCCCCTCTGTGAATTCTATGCATAGTGCGTGCAGGCGACTGTTTCGCTGTATGGGCTTCTTGTTTTTTAGAGCTTCTATCTCTTCTGGGAAGGACTGTTCTTGTGAAGCTCGCAGGATCAGACTTTCGGCTTGGCGTAGGAGTTCAGCGGTGAGAGGCAGGTGATTGCTTGAGATTTCTCGCCTCTCTTTTGGTTTGACTGGTACTGTCTGCTTACTTTTCCTCCAATCAGGGTCGCCGCTGCTGTTCTTTTTTGTTCTTTTGTAGTTAATATTCTGCTCTGATTGGCGGCAGAGATGTAGAAACTGTAGAACTCGTGCTGTCGCTCGTAGGTATCTTTCCCAACGTGAGAATCTATTGCAGTTAGGTATAGCTTCGCTGATCTGTACGTTCTGGTTTCTGATGCTACAGGTTCTCTCTTCTCCTGTGATTATGACAGGGTTTTTCTCGTCCGCTGGCCACGTTTCCGGCGGCCCACGAAGGAATTCTGGACCGTTGAACCAGCGATGATCTTGATCATAGTGTTCTGGCACATCTCTTGTAGCGTCGTCTGCTGGGTTCAATTTGGTCGGGATCCAGCGCCATTCATTGGTGGAACTGTGTTCTTCGATTGCTGCGATGCGGTGAGCGACGTATGGTTTATAAGATCTGGACCCAGTTCTGATCCATGACAGTGTAGTTCTGCTATCGGTCCAGAACGTGGTTGACTCTGGTGTTCTTTCATGTTCTTCCTTAACCGCTGTTGCCATACGTGCGCCAAGTACTGCTGCTTGCAGCTCTAATCGCGGAATTGACATTAGTTTCAATGGTGCCACCTTGGCTTTGGCTGTGATCAAGCAGACGTAAGTTCTTCCGTCTTTGGTCACAGTTCGCCAGTATAATGCTGTTGAGCATGCCGATTCGCTGGCGTCGGTAAATATATGTAGCTGTAGTGATTCCGTAGCGCTGAAGCCTGGATAGGTTCGTGGAATGGAGATGTGTTCTAGTGCTCTGAGATGAATGAGCCATTTTCTCCAGCTTGCGGCTAGGTCGCTATCTAGGGCTTCATCCCATGCTGTTCCACGACGCCAAACTTCCTGTAGTATTTGTTTGGCTCTGATGGTCACCGGCGATACAAGTCCCAATGGATCAAATAGGGACATAACTATTCGAAGAGCTTCTCTTTTAGTAGGCGTGTCATTCTGTAGGATGTTCTGAGGTATGCGTGCCAGATTCAGATTGAAGGCAAGCGAGTCTTCTGCCGGCCTCCATATCAGGCCGAGAACTCGTTCTGTCTGAATGTTATCTTCCAGCTTGATTGTTTCTTCGGTCCTAGTTAGTTCCCCTAATGCTTCAAGAAGGGCGGTAGAGTTCGATGACCATTTCTTGAGTTCGAAATGCGCTTCACTATGAATGCTACGAACTGTTTGAGAGACTCTTACTGCTTCTTCTAACGTGTCAAAACTATTCAGATAATCATCCATGTAATGCTTTCTTTTGATAGCTTCGACTGCCTCTGGGTGTTCCTGTTGGAATCTTTCGGCGTTTGTGTTCTTGATATATATCGCTGTAGCTGGTGAGCAAGAAGCTCCGAAAATTAATGACTTCATACGATATTGTTCAGGCGGCTGGTTGTCTCTTCGGTCTCCTCGCCATAAGTAGCGCAGAGCATCCCGGTCTTCGGGTCGAAGTTCTATTTGTAGGAACATTTCAGTAATGTCGGCGGTCACGGCGATTGGGTGCTGACGGAAACGCATGATCACTCCTGGTAACGATTGTAGAAGGTCTGGACCAGTGAGTAATTGATCGTTTAAAGAGACTCCTCTGGTCTTTGCTGCCGCGTCACAGACAATCCTCAATTTATCCGGTTTCATTGGATTGAAAACTGCGAAGTGAGGTAAGTACCAGGTTCTATGTTTTGAAGTGGTCGGTGGAGCTGGTTCGGCGTATCCCTTTGATACTAGTGCTTCCATTTGTTCGGAGTACTTCTTCTTTAGATCGGGATTTTTATCGATTTTCCTTTCCACGCTGACGAGCCTGTTCACAGCGCTGTCGTAGTTGTCTGGCATTTTTATGTTTTCATCTCGCCATAATAGAGCGGTTTGATATCGACCTGCCGTGGTTCTCTTCGTATGTTGCTGCAGGATACGAAGTGCCTTTTCATCAGGATCATTGATGGGTTTCTTTGGATTGACTTGCATGTTGTCTATTGTGATGTATTCCTTCACTAGTTCATGAAGGTCATCGTCTGTGTTGGCATGTCTGATGAAGTTCACTCTGTGGCCAAGTGCTCGTGTGTGGCTGCCGTGCAGGACCCAACCGAGTGGAGTTAGTGAGGCCACTGGTTGGTTTTTCTTTCCTGTTTTGATTTCTATTGTGATGAGGAGATCCCAGTTGTCTTGGCCGATCAGGAGTCTGGGTCTTGCATCTTCAGTTACTATATCTTTGGCTATGTCTCGAAGATGTTCACAATCCCTGACTGCTTCTCCAGGTATCCTCTGTGCAGCCAGCTCTAGTTGCTTAACTGTTCTTGCATGCAACTTGCGTTCAGATGTGTGAAGTCCTTTGATGAAGAAGTTCACTCGTCGAGACGTCACGTCGATCGTAGGCTCGCCGTCAAAGGATGATATACGTAGTGGTTCACATGATCCTTCCGCTCCAATTTGATTGGCTAGGCTCTCGTCGATTAGTGTTACTGTAGAGCCGTCATCTAGGAGTGCGTAGGTATCTACGGCTCCCGCCGATCCAGAAAGGTGTACTGGTATTATTTTCAGAAATGACATCCTAGGTGTCCACGCTGAATGCACCTTCTCTTGCTCTTCTTTGGCGCACTCGGGTTCCACTTTCTTTTTGTTCGCTGTACTGTCGGCGTGTAACATCTTGTGATGTAAATGTACACAGTCATTTATTTCGCATTTCTTTGGTTTGCAGCTGTGTTGCTTTGTTCTGTATTTGAGGCAACGAAAACACAAGCGATGCTTCTTAGCTATATCCCATCTAGCATCAGTAGTTGCTTTCTTGAATTGTTCACATTCCATGATGCTGTGCCCCTGACGTTCACATAGGCCACACTTTGGTTTATTTGTTTCTTGCGTGGCATGCACTCGTTGCTGGCGCCGCTGCGTGTTCTGAGTGGGTTGTGTTGTTGCAGCGATATTTTCAGGTAGTGCATACGGGCTGCATATTTCAGCTTCAATCTTGATGAATCGGGTAAACTTCAGAAGATCAGGTTCTGTTCTGGAATTCATTGCTGAGAACTGGTACCACTGTCTTTTCAAGGTTGGCGTGAGCTTCTCAACAATAGCTTTCGTTACTTCTGGATTGAAGAGATAATGACCACAGTTGAGTGCTTGCAGAGTCCCGACTATGCTTTCTATTTTGGTAGCGAATGTACAAACATCACGCGGCGATTCAGTGAGGCGTGGCAGAGTTCGTAGACGTTCTATCTCGGCTATTGCAATTGAGTCTGAACGTCCAAAGCGTAGCTCGAGTGATTTCATAACTTCACTTGGGTCTGCGTTCACTATTAGTAGACCTTGAACAGCTTCCTTGGCTAGACCTCGAAGGCTTCGTCTGAGTCTAGACATGTTCTCCACTGCTGTTCGTCGATGTGCCGTCTCACTGTAGGCGGCGCGGAACGTAAGCCAATCTTGATGCGCTCCGTTGAAGCAGGGTAGTTCCGTGTGTCTCATTGGCTGCTGGTACTGTGTGGATTGCACAGCGTGTGTGATCGCAGCAGCAAGTTCTTTCATGTCCGTCCTTGGTTCTTGGACGGCCAGTGATGTAGGCTGATGCAAGGCGTGCGCTGATGGCATAGACTGCGGCACCCGGGTCTCGGTGCTATATCTTGGAGTATAGCTGTGATGTGGTGCCGTAGTATAGATTGGTTGCCATGATGTGTTCGTTGTTGCGTACGTCGGGTTCTGTGGCCAGGGTGCTGGCGTTGGTTGCGGCTGCGCAGGCACATAGTTCGGTTGCCAGGATGCGGATGTGATCACTGGCTGCAGGTTCGGGAGTGGCTGCGTGGGCGCGGGGTTCTGTTGCCAGGCGGCGATCACTGGCGGCGGGTTCAGGTGCGGCTGTTCTGTCGCGGGGTTCGGCTGACAGGGGGCGGCGGTGCTCACTGGCAATGTGTTCTCAGGTTCAATGTTCAGGTTTTCAGGCGGCGGATGCATGGTGCTGACTCCCGCCGGTAAAGTCGCTGGGATGCACCAGGACACGGCTGCGGTTACTGGAGCTGTAGGTTCGTTCGGCGACTTCACTTCAGATTGATGTGGTCTGTCGGCGATGGCGAGTAGCTGACTTGATTGTAGCCAAGTAGTCACTCGTTGATCATTTCCAGCTTCCGAGGCGACTGAGGATAAGTCTTCATCAGTAGATTCAGCTTCGACCTCGGCGAGGTGCGCGGTTGCTAACTACACTAACCTTTGTGCTAGTTCTGCCTTGGCCTTGGCTATGCGACGCGCTTTAGACACTTTTACACTTTTTTGAGACGTAGGTTTGCTGCGGCGACCACTTTCTTTATTTTCAGGTTTTCCGGTGCCTTGTAGTGTGGCGGCTTGTTTGATTGTAGACGCGGTCGCATCAGGTGCTTCTGACGTGTCAGCTGTCGTTCTCGTAGCCTCCGTAGTGGCTGTCTCAGCCGTAGTTTCAGTAGCGGTTTCAGTGGCGGTTTCAGTGGCAGTTTCAGTTTGTTCTGTAGCCGTAGTCGATGCTTGTCTGCCTTTTTTACCTGTAGACCTCGTAACTGGCATTGTTCTTGATAAATTCTTCTAAATATTCTTCAAGAAGTTCACTAGACTCTTCTCAATAGCGTTTTCCTCGTATCCGGCTATCGAAGGACCAGACAATGTGAGGGATGTAGGTCTCACATCAAGTGCACTGGATTGGAGGACATTACTATGTTGTTCACTGATTAAAACTCCTTAATAACTTGAAGACTTATTTATTGTTCATTATAAGATCTGAATTTACCAGAACATCTGGACTAAAAATATGACAAGCAACCCAAAACTAAAAATGCCCTATAACTATATTAATTTACATGGGTGCAAGTAGCGGTGGTAGCGCCGTGCCACTTAACTAAAACTACTAATAGAATTACTCCAAAATAAATCGTGATCACGCTCGATCCTAGGTCCACCAATCAGAGATGGGCAGGGGCGTCTACGAGTTTGGACAGGTTTCGACAAGTTTAGACCTGCTCTGAACTTGACTTAGAGTCGAGTGTGATCATAACAAAGTTCTTAGTAGTTAACAAAATCAAACTTAGTAGCAAACTTATAGCTATATACTATTATTACATTGATTTATCATTATATACATTTGAATAGACTCTCTATTGTTCTATGTGTGGGCGTCCTGCACAATATGTTAATGCTAACAGGACGGTTACGTAATCATTGGTTATGTTGTAGTTGGTGAACTCGGGCCAGAAGGTGTTACGGTGGAGGCTTTCAGGTGCGGCTTGAATTGTGAGTTGTTAGAATAATTCACGTGAAGAACTACCGTAACTTTCTTATGTGTAGGTAAAGTGAAGATAGGTTAATAGGCGTAGGTGCATTTAAATAAGACCCGAATTCAACAACAGATGGTTAAATTTAAAATAGCCATTTAAACCATAACCGGCTGTTTAACAATATTTTGCTGTCATTAATTAAGCACTGTTATCGGATGGTTAACTTAAACGGCGTGAACAACTCAGTTTAATTATTGGTTTATGCTTCCTGACGTGAAGTTTTGCATATTATATATCCAAGCACGTTTGCAGTGAGTGCCAAAAGCATTAAATCTGTCAGCCAGATGTTTTCCATCCCATTTTCTTCGTCATTTGTTGTAGCGTCGTTCACAAAGTAATGTTAAACCATTCGATCATTTTCCACTCACTCATTCAAAAACGTTCCGTTATTTAAACGATGCGTTGGTTAGAATTGAATAGTGAAGTCGAAAGAAACGCGGTTTGTCTAAACATATGTTTAATGCAAATAGAACGGTTACGTGCCCAATCAATGGTTATGTTGCGGTTGGTGAACTCGGATCTAAATTGTATTCACATGCTTTGTTTTGGAGCTAGCCGTTTAATTCACGTTTTGGCTACTTAATTAAAAACAATGTGAATAAGCTCGGTTTCAGTCGCACCGAATATCTGTTGAATGCTAAACATACTATCTCTACATCGTTTGAATAATGTTAATAGCAGTCGTTCAAACGACTGCTGCCTCCCCAGCCTACCCCCTCGCCGCTACCGACCTCTGTATTGTGACCGAGGAGGCGAGGACGCTACACCACACTATAGTCACGGGTGGAAGCTATTAACATTTTGGCAATCTGAATATTATGTTTACCAATTGAAACATGAATAGATTTGACAAAACCATACTTTTTTACTTACTGAAAGTTGTTGTGAGACAGAATTGTCGGAAAACCATTTGAGAATTTATTGACTCTGTCGTAGTTGGACAACACGGAAAAGTAGTGTGTGTGTTCGTGGTAAGAGTAACCTTTGTTACGAACAGTTGGATAAACATTCAATATTCACTGTACGGAGTTAAGTTATAAGCAAGTTGTGCCATGTGCGAAGCTAACCGTTACTAGCCCGAACCGTAGGAACACAACTAACTTTGCGACTGGATCCCAGTTGCTTTTCGGAAACCCTTAGCCGATATTATGGGTAACACCACCCCAACGTGAATGGAACCCTATAAGTGTATAGAGATAGAGTTCTGTGAGAAGGCTAAAGTAGAAAGTTGTCGGATGAATTATTCCGCTCAATTTAGATCGGTGGATGTTTGCGGGCGTAGTTGAGTGGCAGCGAAATAGTGTGACACCGACATAGTGCAGCAGCTAGCATTCCCATCAGGTCTGAGAGGAACGTTGTTTGGGGATAAGTGATCATTCCTTCATTCCTTCTGCCAAGTATTGCGTTATTAACCGCCGGCTAAATGAAAAACAACGATATTTTTAGAGCGTATATTTATCTGCGAACAGATTGTGTAGGCATCCGAGTTTATTTCTGTAATAACGTGCTTTTTATTTAAAAATATTGTAATCGATCAATTCCATGAGAGCATTTTAAATGACCGAATGTTTGTGAGAAATACCAGTGTCATTGTATGACTACAGCAGTCTTTTTAATGTACACGCTTTGATAAATGTAACTATAAGTAGGTTAGTATAACGGAACACTACACACTACACTACTTATCCAATTTGGCAGAAAAATCAAATACTCTTGCACATGCTGCCTAAACAGTAAACACACCGGAAATCACGTCAATATTATCATTGTCACGTGGAGTGATGATAATAATAATATGACATTTGCTTCAGCCGGGAGTGTGCCAGTGGGCAGGTGCACAGTCGCGATCCGGCTCAATCGGCTCTCAGAACACCCGCATGTGGGCAACGCATTCTCTGCGCCACCGTCCGCGGCTGTTGTCAGTGTCACACGTCTGACAATGACGCAACGGGAACAACGAGTGACGACAGCACATCACGCCACGCGCTTGTCGTGGGGTAAGCAGACATGAGTAACACAGGAAACTTTTCATAAATTCACAGGAAAAGTTGGCCAGCTACGAGTTATGTGCCAAAAGAGATTCTTGGCAAGAACACGGTGGGTCAACTACTGTTCATTAATTATTACCACATTGTACTGTCAAGGTTGCTTCGCTCTTCAGCTGGGGTTCGGTCTTGCAGGAAAATATGTGATGGTCTGTGTAGCGGACCGTGGGGTACGACCAGCACCCGCACTCGCCCTGGGATTTCGCCCACTGTTTTTGAAGTGTGTTCCCTACTAACGACACACGTCACCACGCACCCCTGAATGCGTTGAGTAAGTACTGCTACCCAAAAGGACCTCGGGGAAACGGAGACTTCTTCAGAGTTGAGGCAGAAATAACACACACTTCTTAAATGATTCTTCAAATCAAATCATTTATTTCTTTGCAAACATGGGTAATAGTAGGTACATAGATGTTTTATAATAAAGTTCTCCATATTTTACCGTCAGGGCATGCAAAGGTTGACATTACCTAATAAAAATTCTAATAAAGATTGGAATTACAAATTAAAAAAGGAAACGTACAAATCAAAAATGTCAGGGTGGTCACAGCAATAAAAAATAAGACTTTATAATAGAATGTCAAATAGAAAATAAAAACCAAGATCAAAATAATAATGTCAATCAGAGTATGTATGTCAGTCAGTTAGTGAATCATCATTATGAAAATCGTTAATCGTGTAATAGGTTTTCATAATTAAAATTTCTTTTAGCGTCCTTTTAAATTTTACTGTAGTCATATTTTTTATAATATTAGGTACTTTATTAGGTATATGTAAGTGGGGCAATACCAAAATAACTTTTTTGCATTAGTGCGGTTTTACATTTTACTTGACATAATTGATTAATGTATTGGATTTTTCCTGACCTCTGATAATTGTTTAAATAGATGTGGGTTAGACTTCACAAACAAAGCAATTTCCATTATATATAAACACGGCAAAGTTAAAATTTTTAACGATTTAAAATAGGGAACACAGCTATCAGTTGACCTGGGCACGCCACGATTGCGGCGGTAAGTCCCCTCTTTGAGGCGTGGCTTGAGAGGCGGCATGGCGTCCTCACCTTCCGCCTGACACAGGTCCTCACCGGACATGGCTGTTTCGGGAGGTTCCTGTTTCGGATAGGGCGGGAGGAAACGCCCGGGTGTTTCCATTGCGAAGATCACCCAGAGGACACGGTGGAGCATACGGTGGAGGTCTGCCCAGCTTGGGCGGAGCAACGCCGTGTCCTCGTGGAGGTGATCGGCGGCGGCGATCTCTCGCGTCCGACCCTGGTCCAGGCCATGGTACGGAGCGAGAGGGCATGGCTGGCAGTCGCCTCCTTCAGCGAAGCAGTTATGCTCGCTAAGAGGGAGGCGGCGCACGTGAGGGAGATGCAGTACATGCGCCCTCACAGCCGTGGCCTTCGCAGGAGACGCCCTGGGCGTCGGGAATCCCAGGCTGATTCTCGGCCACCGTAGGCACGGGCTTGCGGACGGCGAGTAATGGGTAGCTCGCTGTCCGGTAAGGACCAAGCCCGGGTCGACGGCGCGTTGTGTTCCACGCGCGCCTCAAAGAGATGTCAGCAGCAACAGATGGGGCCCGCAAGGGCCGATGCCTGCCGGGGGTGCGGGTTGTTCGAAAGAGATACCGCCGCCCCTGGCACACAGGCAACTGAGGGAACACGGGTGGGTTTTAGTCAGTAAAAGTCTGACACGCCCTCCCGCTCCACCCAGAGCGGGAGAAGTTATTTGATGATTTCCCACCCAGAAGAAAAAAAAAAAAAAAAAAAGCTATCAGTTGACCTAAGGCCGCACATTGATCTGATGCATTGCCTCTGCAGTCTAAATACCAGCTCCCTATCAGACGACTGCCCCCAGAAAGTGATGCCATACCGCAAAACAGAGGCAACCAGTCCATGGTACGCCGTCGAAAGAGCCTGACTGTTAACTTTCTTTGAGAGTTCAAAAAGAGCATATGCAGATTTGCTGAGTTTCTTACATAGTTCTTCAACATGAGGTTTCCACGTAAGTCGTCTATCAATAATAATGCATAAGAACTTAGCCTGATTAGCTTCTTCAATATCACAACCCTTGTAGGAAATGCTAATGTTTGGGTTTTCACGACGTTGATAAAAATGCATGACTTTTGTTTTGCTTAAGTTTATAACCAAATTATTATTTTCTAACCAATCTATAATGTCACTTAAGCAAGTATTAATGTCATTCTCATAATTATTTGCATTAGTCCATTTTATTACAAAAAGAACCATTTTGTTGGTTGTTGCTTTCGGGAGATCATTTATATATATCAAAAAAAGTGGCGGACCCAATACACTACCTTGTGGGACGCCATATTTTACATGTCTTGGTTTTGACACATATATGGTTTCTAATTTAGTTTTAGGACATATCCTAGATATTTCCGTGCATTGAAGCCTATTACTCAGATATGATTTTATTAGCTTTAGGATGTTCCCTCTGATACCATAACTATTTAATTTCTGCAACAGAATCTTATGGTCTACATAGTCAAAAGCTTTGATCATGTCAGCGTAAATTGCACAGACTGGATTTCTTTTATCGACAGACGAAATGATGTTAGCTAGCAAGTTAAATAGAGCCATATTAATCGTAGTGTTTATACAGAATCCCTTTTGTTCTGTGCAAAATAATTTATACTTTTCGAAATAGGCATATAAAGAGTTATAGATTACTTTCTCGAAAGTTTTGGAAATAATTGGTATTAGGTCTATAATTCTTAAAATTTGTTTTATCATTTTTTATACAGGGATTTTATTGTTACTTTTATAAGCTTGTTCGGGAAAATGCCATCAACTATGCACAAATTAATTATATGAACTAATGGAGGTGCAACTAGTTCTTTGGTAAACTTCAATACTTTTGTGGAAACTCCATCGTATCCAACAGTATATGTGTTTTATGGCTGCAAATTATTTGTATTATATCGTCATTTGTTACAGGTTGCATGAATAGTGAATTTAAAGTTTGATTGTTTATATTTGTATTATTTAATGTGATATCAGCTTTAATATTATTCTCAATTGTGTCAATAAAGTAATCCTTAAATTCGTTTGCAATGTCTGCCTGTCTCTAAATGTCAAATTATCCCTTTTCACGCATGTAACAGGCTCCAATGGCAGACAATGTTTCTTAACAATTTCGTTTTCTTGCTAGTTTTATACAGAAGTATGAAATCTTCCATAAAATTGTCAAAAACTTCATTCGCATCCTTAGCTTCATGAACTCGCACAGAAGATAGAGAGCTGAGATGTGTTTTAAAAGTTATTAAATTTTCCATACATGTGTCCTGCTTTTTTGTTTTCCAATATTTGAAGCTGCAAGTTTTATTTATTGTTACTTTCAGTATTTGAGATGTATGATCCGAAAAACAAGATTTACAACTTCAGCTTTACATTATTTCCGATAGTTATGAGCAAAATTGTCAACACAGGTTTGACTTTATAACCTAGCGGGAGTACAAAGTGCTAGTTTTAAATAGTACTTCATAAGAAAGTTTTCAAGTTCTAGTGTAGTTTTATTTCTTTTCAAAACATCAATATTAAAATCTCCACACAAGACGATTTTCTTATTTGAAGATAGAAATTTATTGTAAAATATTTCGTAGTTATGTTTTGGGATTCTATAAATACAAATAATTATAATTTTATAAGGTATTATTTCTACAGCGCAGCATTCAAAGATGCTTTATTTAATTATCGTGTAAATGCGATATGAATTCGTCGAGTCCACATTGACTCGACATGTTTATAGAGCCAAAAAGTGATGAGTGCTAAATAATCTAGAAAGCTGCTTTTATACGGCTTTTCGAAATAATAGGATCTTTCATACGAGTATTTTTCGATCCACAGTCGTGAGAGTAATTGCTTATACGATGTATTTGCTAGTTGGGTATGCTGTAGGCATCCATCTTCAGTCTTGAGTCTTGGTGATATTTTCTATCTCTGCTAAGCGGTGAGCCACGGAAGTCTTGAAGGTTCTTGGGTCCATCTTAATCCAGGAAGGTACGATGCTGGAGTCTGTCCAAAATGTCTTCTTGATCACCTTCAGGTCCATTTCTTCTTCCACTGAATGTGCCTATCTGCTTCCTAGTAGGGCCGCCTGTAGTTCGACTCTCAGGATGGATATTGGTTTCAATGGAGTGACTCTCACTTTTGCCACCACCAAACTGACGTGGTAAGTTCCATCTTGTTCTTCTGTCCTCCAGTAGACTGTTGCTGCATACGCCATCTTACTTGCATCTGTGAATGCATGCAGTTCCCTCTCGGTGCTATATGGCACCAGGCATCTCGGAATCTGAAGGTCTTGGAGCAGCTTCATCTTCTCCAGATAAGTCTCCAAGTCCAAGCTTCGTACTCCTTGTCTTCTATTTCGTCATCCCAACCAACGCCCTTCGCCATATGTTCTGGACAGCTTTTTGCCCAGGACGAAAACTGGTGATGCTAATCGCAATGGATCGAAGGTTGACATTACGGCGCTGGTGACTTCCCTCTTCGTAGGCACCTTAAGCCCTATGGCTATTTCTTCTGGCGTGTTCTGAAGGTTCGCCCTGAAGCCGATGGAGTCCCTTTCAGTGAACCAGCGTAGTCCCAATGTCTTCTCTTCTTTCTCGCCAAGATCCACTTTTGTTTTTTCGGTTGTTCCTGTCTTCACGTCGTCACGCAGTAGCTCGGGTTAGTTTGATGCCCATTCCCTGAGTTCGAAGCCCGCCTTCTTGAGTATGAAGTCTATCTTCACTGTCACTTTTGTGAATGTGCACTGTTATTTTGAAGACTTCTTCTGAATGAAAGCTGTGTAGGTAGTCGTCCATGTAGTGGTTCAGCTCGACTGCCCTTGGCTGTTCTGGATACTGTTCCTTGTAGTCCGCTACATTCCAGTTCTTGACGTAGATCGCTGTGCTGGGAGATGATGTCGCGCCGAAGATGACTGATGGAATGATGGCGCCAAAGGAATCTCAGGCTGCCTCTGTCTTCTGGCCTCATGCGAACTTGCATGAACATTTCCTTGATGTCAGCTGCCACCGCTAGAGGCCCTCGCCGAAACCTTAGTAGTACTCCGAAGAGCGATTGCAGTATGTCTAGTCCCGGAAGAAGAGCGTCGTTGATGCTTCTTCCCTTTGACTTGGCTGCAGCGTCGAAGACGATCCTTATTTTCTTCTTTAGAGGATGAACCATGGAGAAGTGAGGGAGGTACCAGTTCTTCTTGGAGTCTTCTTGCCCACTGTGCGCTTCTTCTGCATACTTTCTGTCGATTAGCTACTAGATCTGCTTGTTGTATTTTACCTTCAGCTGAGGATCCTTGTCTATCTTCTTTTCGATGTTGATGAATCTGTTCATAGCAGACGTGTAGCTTTTTGGCATCTGTTTATCTTCATTTTTCCACAGAAGTCCAGCTTCAAATCGACCATCTTCAAGTCTTCTGCAGGTGTTTTCCAGAATGGTGAGTGTGAGTGCTGTTCCTTCTGAGTCTGTAGTGGGTCTTCTTGGTAGCACACTGAGCGCCTCGATCGCGAAATGGTCCTTGATGGTTTGATGCATCTCTTCCTCAGGTGTGTTGACATGAAGACACGTGTTGAGGAAGTGTAGTGGTATTGTAATGCCTCTGTCTGGTCCGTGGAGCACCCAACCAAGTCCTGTTCTTAAAGCGACTAGTTCCCCTGATTTCCCTCTTCTTAGTTCTTAAGTTTCAATTAACTCCAAGTTATCTTATCTGATGAGCAGTTGTGGTCATTCCCCTTCATAATATAGAGAGTCAGCGATCTTCTTCAAGTGTTGATAGTCTTCAATTCTTTTTCTGTCTAGGAACTGTGGTGCAAGTTTCAACTCGTCGATTTCCGGACTCTTCTTAGTGTTTTCTTGGTTCCATTATGAACTCCTTTCACCTAAAGGTTCAGCATCTGACAATCCTTTCCCGTGATCATCAGCCTGCCTCCTACCGTCTCGAGGACCAGTTCCTCTTTGCTTCTTTGAATACCGACTTCTTCTGCCACCTTCTCATCCAGAAGTGACACTGTAGACCCTTCATCCATGAGGGCTAATATATACTTTGATGCTTTAGACCCGAAAACTTCTACTGGAACTATCTTCAGGTATGCTCATGCGTTGTTCACCGCGTTCACCGATGCCGTGACACTTGATTCTTCTTGATGTGTCTCCTTTTGTTCCGCGAGGTCCTGTCTTCTGACTCGACATGCAGCAGATGATGATGCCACTTTTTGCATTCTTTGCATGTTGGTTTCCTGCTGCTCTCCTTCCGGTGTCTCACTTGAAGACATTATAAGTAGACGTGACTCTTCTTGACCATTGCCTACCGATCTTGTACCGACGCCTTCTGGAACTTCTGACTTTCGACGAGGAAGTGTTCGTCCTCCCACATGGGCCAAGTTTTCTTAGATTGTCTTGAATCCTTTTCTCTGAAGTCCTTTAACTGTAACAACATAGCTGTATCTTCTGGTTACCTATCATAAGTTCGAAAAGTATTTGACCGAATTTCATTTCACCTAAAACGTTTCAACTATTATAGTTTCGTTTTTTTTTACTTCATCAAAGTCACGTCTGCCACTGTATCAGTTGACCTATTATCAGTTCGATTTTTTTCGTTACTCCGACGTTTCATTTGGTCGAAAAACTTTTTACCGAAGTTACACTTATCCTAAATAACATTTGTTCGAAGTATTTCCGAACATTCATTATTTTAATTACCATATTTTCATTTCACGAAATGCCTAGAAAATTTTGTGCACACTATTTCATCTCAAATTTTTGCTATTACTTTTTTATCAGGCATCATTCTAAGCGTAGGTAGACAAGCAAGCATGCCGCATGCAAACAGGCATGCAGCGTGCAAGCAGGCATGCAACATGCAACAAGCATTGTTTCTGTCACAGCCGGCGCTGCGGAGTTTGGGCGGCCCCACGCGATTTTATCGTCGCAGATGGTTTTAACACTCACCACCGCAGCCTCAGCCACGGCGCGGCGGCCGGCTTTCAAACCACGTGCTCCTCAGCTCACGAGCCGCCTTAACCCTCCGCGCCTACGCGGGCTTAAATTACGCTCTATGGGTAGGGCAGACAAGAATACGTGAAGTCGGTTTCGCAGCGACTCGTTTCTCAATAAATTTTGTAGCACAACATATTGACTTTTGACACTATTTTAATTTAATATTTAAAATGCTACCACGTAACCGGCTGTATATTTGTGACCAAATAATATTCCGTAAAATGTTGTTTCGGTGTGGTCGGCCAAAAGAATAAAGTTATTTTGTAAATCGGTGAAATATAGTTCGGTAAAATAATACTTTGACGATCTAAAAATATGTCGAATAATGCATATAGCAAAAAAGAACTCGGCCAATAGTTTTCGGTAAAATTAAATTTGAACAAAAAATATTCGGAAAAGTGATCGGTTCCCGTATCTTCTAACACATTTAGTAATTATTCCGGTGTATCTGCCATATTTGTTGTAATAACAGTTTAACTTGTCGTAAATTATATAGTTTCATTGTAACATTGTAAGCAGCTATAATATTATTTACTTGTTCTTTTCACATTCACTAATGACTTAAGGCTTCTTCTAACAGCCGTGACGCGACGCGACACTTGTAGAACAATTTCCATTAAGTTTTCATAGAAATTGTTCTACGAGTGTCGCGACGCGACCGTCGCGTCGCGCTAGTCTGTACGGGCCTTATGAGTTTATGACTTATGATATGAGGCTTAAAAATGAACATCAATTTTTTTGCAACAAATTATTTCTTTTGTTCTCCGCTCGGCGCGCGAGCCGTCCTTTTGTATTAGCGCTCGGCGCTTTAAAAGTCGTAAGTCGAACTTGTATCCGGCTCGAAGGACCATAATATTATGAATAATAGGTTCACTTTTGCTTGAGGGAATTTTGGGTAATAGAAATACGTGTCTGCACTATGCTGATTTATTTGCGACTGTTTTAAAGGACAACATTTATTATTAATATAATGGCAAACACGTGCATAATAACTTGTTAAACTATTTCACACATACTTCATAGGATTCTAACACAACACCGTGCAATTACGTTTGCTTTATGTTAGCAAATTAGATAGATGTATATTCATATAATTTTGCTGATCTATTTTGTAAAAATCTCTCTGTGAGAACTCAGGTGGAGTGGCTTGAGGTGAGCTTTGTTAAACCAGCGTGTAACACTTGAAGTGAGCTGTGTTACAACTGCATGTAACACCTGAAGTGAGTCGTGTTTACACCTGACAGTAACAGTGCAGCTAAGTGTTCACGGTGACAGTTTTACGGACTATATCAGCTGTTGTCTACGTCATCGTAGTTAATTGTGTGTGTCCGCTGAAGAAGTCAATATAATTAGAACACTCACATGTGTAGTGAGTTATTGATAGATCGCCAAGAGTCCCAGACGAGAGTGGACGGGGGTGGAGGGGAGTGGAAGTGCGGAGTTCACGACATGTGCGAAATGTGCCCACACCACACGTGTATCAGCTCAGAGCGATGCCTCAACATAAAAGCGCAGAAGGATCACGTGGCAATAAGACTCGGTAAAATGCAACGCGTTACAATATTATAAAACGTATCCGTTTTAGCGCGCGTAGCCACCACTGTGAGGTCTGATACTGTTGTTACAAGTAGAACTTCTGTGCTGTGCCTTTTTTATTACCGGCCACTTATTACTTATACGCCCACACCTCACGCTCTGCCTAGCCCCTGTCGACGTACTACCTATAGCAACCTTACATTGTAATGAACCGATATCTGTTTATTCATTAGTGAGTGAGATAATTTCTAATGATTTATTGGCTATCTATTTATATGATTGTAATTGGCAAGGTAAACCGAGCATTAGATAACAGAACAAGTTAATGATGTCACGTCAACTCTCTCGAGCTATAACTACAACATAATTGACTAAAAAGTGGCATATATTCTAATTTGGGCAATCGCATGGAATCTTAGCTTATAACAGCATAGCAAGTTTGGGAAATGGTTTAGAATAGCTAGATAGCTATTTCTACGTATGTTTTATTTACACTATACCTCATTCCATTCATTTAGTTACGTCGAGCTTAAAAGACCTTAATAGGAATAATTAATACGTGACAGAAATACCTATTTATTAAAAAACACACACTATTATGAAACATTTTTGAAGGTTCAGACGCCAAGCACATCAAGCTGCCCCAAACTGTCAAATTTTCCCAATTGAACATGAACCTTATACTTATGAATTAAAGCTAAAAATCTATCAACGAAATTTGACGGATTGGGGTAGCGTGATGTGCAGCAGGCTTAGCACGAGCACCGACTTGTCGATGGAAGAATGACTATTAACTAAATGATGTACAATAGGAGAAGATAGCTATGTTTTTCTACTAATTATCACAGTTATGCGTTCTAAACGAATAATGATTTTGTAGATAATTGTATAAACTATGTGGCCGTCGAGTAGAAAGTTTGTTGTCAGTCTGATTTTGACAGTTAGGGAACAAATATTCTTCTAAAATAGTCTACGTTTATGAGGACTTTGACAAAGATCGTTAGAAACGTAGACAAAATGACAGATTGTAGAAGGATATCTACGGTGCGATATCAAAAATGGAGAAACGAAATGTCACTTTGTATTGAAAAAGCACTGTCTATTCTTCGTAGAAATAGAAAACGTCATGCTAAGCCAGCTGGCGTCTATACATAATATAAGAAGAATCATAAATACAAAAGTAAACTTTTCCACTGACAAATTGGACTGCGAGTCAGGACTTCACTCCTCACCATCAGATAATGAGTCGACGTGAGGTCACGACGTCATTCAGTGAGCAAGTGAGCAAAAACCACAATGTATTGTGTGCTAATTATAGCTAGCTACACAATACTTGGGTTCAACGCGAATAGATGTTGAGATAAGATGCTAATCTTTTGGCGAGCAATCCTAAGTTATGGCTTGCATGATAAAAGTTTTTTTTATAAGTATGGAAATAAGTTTGTCTTCGAGGAGTATCACCAAGGAAGTGGTGGTCAACCAAGCAACCATCTTGAACTTATTACAGACATTGCTATAAAAACGTAAGTAAATATTTTTATCTCTCAAAGCTACGCGCGCTTTACTTGTGTTTACCAAGTGTACAAACACCCTGTAGCCTAACCTACATGTGCGTGTAAGCGCAGGAGCTCTCAGTAGTCAGTACCGTCTGACTCCGAGACAATGGCGAAGTCAGAAGTGTGTGCTTGTGTGCGTCTTATGCTGACGCTACTCTTCTTCACGCCCTATTCACAGCATGTTTGTACACTTGGTTACCACAAGTAAAGTCCGCGTCACCCACTTCGTAAGATTCAAATACTGTGTAACAAAAACCTATAGGTACTGTAGTAACTACCGCAATGTTTTTCGGTTTTACCTACTTAAAATGATATGTGGTTGCGAATATTGAAGCAGCTGCAATGCATTATTTGAAACTAGATTCGATCATAAATCGCCCGATGCGGAATATTCCGCTATTCGTTACAGAACAGTAAACGATGGCAGTCAATGAAATGGAGCGTCGCGAGGCCAAGTTGCCAACATCAACAGTCAGCTAAAGTGAACAACGATGCTTTCAAACGAATTGCTTCAACTAGGTACACGTTTCACAATTACGCTAAAACATTTGGTAAGACAGTGACATCCTTAAATTGCTGCTTTCATCATATTTTATTTATGGTTCGGACGCAGGCGAGCATTTTCACCATTATTATTGAAAAGTCAACCTTATTCACTTGCTCATTATGGTTGATATTAATATTGAGAGTTGACGTGTCTCGAGCAGACTGTTCGGCGCGGTCGGATGACGCAAAAGGCACGATTCCAATTACCATGCGAGCATCCGTCGCTACGAGCCGCAGCTCGCAGCTAGTTCGGCACCTAGGTAGGGAGTAGGCACTGGGCAGGTACCGAGCGTCGCGCGTCGCTCGCAAAGGTTCAGTTTACATGTGAGTAGTCTCAGGTTTTTGTTGGAGCGAGACTGATTGACGACAATGCTGTTTTTGTTTTTTAAATAAAGTTCAGTTGCGTCAGAAAATTCATTAGGTCCCTTCTCTACCTACAATAATTTGGTACGCTCATGTACCGTGAAGCACATGCTGTAATAGACGAATCTTTGAAACGTCTGTAATCAATTCATAGAACAATCTGATATTATGTGTTATGTATGTACACAATTCACTTTTCTTCATTCACATAACAAATGTACTTTATGTTCGCAAATATATAGCGAAGTGTTAATGCCAGGCAGTAGGTAATGAACGGCGGCGAGTACACTTGCGCCTGTGCAAGTAGCGCGTCGCTCCACGTACAGCGCGGCCATGACACCGTCCGCTCGTGATCCGAGACCAGCGCCACGCCACAGACACACGCAGAACATCTGCTCACAAGTGCTACTATAATATTATAGTACTATTTGAACTAATTTGACGAAATTGAAACTTTATCCTTCCAGTCAGTATTTGCTTTCGAACTTTATCCGCCGTACAAACCAATGATGTATTACGTCATTGGTTCAAACAGTAAAGATCTTAAAAACTAGTAATGATGTCTCTTTAATTGTGCGAACACCATTCTGTACTGACTTAAGATTTTAGCCTAGTCTATTATGTTAACTAGACCTAACTCGGAACAAAGTCCGAAATAGATAACTGGCTTCTTGGACTAACTGAGATTAGAACTAGGGTTTTGTCACGAGACGGCTAATTTTTTATTACCAAGGTTCAAGCCAAGATAGAACTGGCTAGAATATGTTAGCATTGTTATTTTGCGAATCGCTAGTAGATTGATTGATCACCCAAAAAAAAAACGTACCACGATCTCTTCGTCGGTCGCAATCTACTCGTTACCAACCAACACCTCTATTCTTCAACTTTTCAGCTGTCAACTTTGGCCTTCAGCGGTAATGAACGACCGAATTTAGTCGACGTCCACCGAGGGACTTAATTATGCAGATTGTAAGCTCCCTTCCTCCTACCATACAAATTTAAATTAGAGTGAGCAGATTAGATGCGGCCATCCGAGGGTTCGTTAAACTTAATAGTGGATGTAACGTAGCCTTCCCTTTCTGAATTATAAATTCCTATATTTCGAACATCAACGTCGACTGACGCCTTGCCACACGAAGTTAGCGAGTGTCGGAGAAACAGTGTAAGTATTTGTCACTTTATCAATGAGCCCTTATTTGTGTGAATGTGAAACGATGCGATGTGATGTGGTGTGGTGTGGGGCTGATAGGACATGTGAGGTAGACTGTAGACATAGGCGTCGCGACAAGCTGTCTGCGGCCACGTCATGTTGACTTACAGCTAAGTACACAACACGCGAAGTCAAGTACTTAGTATATTAATACTACTAGCTCCTGCACGCGGCTTCGCCCGCGTGGAGGTCGAAAATTATTCCACGGGAACGTAGTACCGGGATTAAAAGTATCCTATATGTTAATCCAGGTTACAAACTATCTGTTTGCTAAATTTCATCCAAATCCGTTCAGCCGTTTTTACGTGATTGACTAACAAACATCCAAACATCTTCACAATCTTTCACATTTATAATATTAGGTGGATATGTATAGGATTACTCTATTAATGTTATTAAGTCATCGTTGTTGTGGTATTGTTGTCATTCAATATAATGTTTAAAATATCTTACATATTGGAGATCTCAAACTTTAAACCAAAACTATAGTTTTTATAGATTCGTTTATCATGATTGTGATCTGCCGGTAGAAGCTGGCAAGCATTCATGTCAGTTGAATGTGTTGCGACCTAGCCCTGCCCGGCCGAGCGGCCACGCGTATATTAACATGTCGTGCTGTTCCAAGATTAGATATTAATCCAGTCCGTGTGAGATACACAGAGTAATGTTAACATTTATGTATGTATTTCATCAAGGACAGGAATACGTGCGCCCGCGTCGCGCCGAGCATAAATAAGCGAATAAAGTCAAATAAAGAGGTCGTTCAGATGAGAGAGACTGTTACAAGAGTTCGCTCATCGGTGCGAGATCTGCACAGTTTGGGACGACTATAATAAATAGCACACTGTGTATCCCGAATGTACCACAGCGGCGTGAAACCAGCGAAACCTCACACTGCGTGACTTACTCCTCAGCCCATCTTTCGCAATTTCCCGTTCCTCGTAAACAATGAACGCATCCATTTATCTGCAAGTTAGGCAGCGCTATTAATCTAGCTGCCCACTGCGATGCGGGAGGCAGCCTGCCAGAGAAGACGTCATCCGTCATCACGAGCTCGCAGCTCGCAGACAACAGATACAAACATTTATTTAAACTTCACATCGGGAGACGGGTTGGAGCCGAGCGGCGCCGGCGGGGGGGGGGGCGGACTGTCGGTATTCATTAGTGCGGAATCAATTTCTGTTTAATTAATGTAAATGAAAGTATCTGTTCTGGAAGAAACAGTTATAAATACATGTTTATGTATCTATACATACCTACAGCGCGATTGCCTCGATTGTCTAGTGGGCCCAGGCGCGACAGCTTACCTTGGGTTCCTGGGTTCGATTCCCAGTTCGCCGAAAGTTTAGTTGGGTTAGAATGTACCCGGTGGTACACACAACGTCAGTGTGTGCTAACTCCTTATGTTTAAAAATGTTACACTGCTATAATATTGAGTTAGTTACGAATAATCTACAGAATACTTCAAAAAGAGTTTATTGTTTCGACTTGTATTCGAACCATCGCATCATCGAACGTCGTCATACTCATACCGGCAGTTTGACGAACTAGCCAGCGAGCCCATATGAATTGCGATGAAATTGTTATCTACTATCGTCCGAGTCACTTTATTTTTAGGTCGCTGTCTAAACTATGATATTAGACAAATGATTGCTATGTTGGTAGCATATAATATTAATGAGGTTATAGCTAATATAACAAATACTAGTGTTAGTGACGAGTCTGTGCTGTCTAGTTATACTAACAGCATAGATATGAATTAAGAATCGGTAAGTTGTACGAAGGAGGATTCACCTGTTATACCGACATCTATGGAGGCCAGTACCAATCAGAGAGAGTCTCTTTCTGCTGGAACTCATATGGACATTCTAGACACTTCAGTTGTAATGGTGGGGGTTGCCCCTGATAACTGTCTAAGCTAATTTGTAAGACAACAGAAGTTACCTCTTCCAATAACCAATTATTGTTCACATCACTTCAGCCGAAAGACGTCCACTGCTGGACATAGGCCTCCCCCAAAAGGGGGGGTTTTGCCATAATCGCCACGCTTGCAGGCGGGTTGGCGATCGCAGTATGGAGGTAAACTGCATAGAGAACGCTGCCGCCCATTCTCTAGTAAGTCCCTCAGTCGCCTTCTACAACACCAACGGGAAGAAATGGGATGGTGCTATTCTTTAACGTCCGATAACACACGGAACCAATTATTGTTAGAGAATAATAAAAAGGTACCTTCTGGCAATTTTGCTTATAATAATAAAAAACTACTAAAAACGACTAAAATATCCAAGTTCTTCCAAATTACTTGAAATAGAATTGTTTTTGGAAAATACCAAGTTTGATGTAATTTGTTTAACAGAACATTGGTTAAAAGATCATCAAATAATGTGAATTAACTATGAAAATTATTGTGTTGCTTTTTCAGCCGAAAACGATATCATACGATACATAGCGGATCTTTAATATTTACTAGTCAAAAAAATTATTAAATCAAAATAACGAAAAGACATCATCTGGCTGTCTGTTGAACACACCATTGAATTGTCCTGTGTTGAGCTTGATAAGCATGTTATAGGTAGTATGCGTTTACAGACCTCCTTGTTACCAGAATCTATCTGTGTTGATTCTGTAATGAAAGACGTGTTAGAGAAACTTAGTACTAGTAGTAAGTCACTAGTCTTATGCGGTGATTTTATTAATTTATTAGAAAACAACTTACTGTCAGATTATTAAGTCTATATTTATGTCATTTGATCTGTCAAATGTTTTTAATGAACCAACCCGAGTGACAGCTTTTCCTGCCACTTTTATTGATCATAATTTTTGGTAGTACAGTGTTTTTGAATCTCACCATGCAAGCAGGCATGTAACATGCAAGCAGGCATGTAACATGCAAGCAGGCATGTAACATGCAAGCAGGCATGCAACATGCCACAAGCATTGTTTCTGTCACGGCTTCGGCGCTGCGGGATATGGGTGGCCCCACGCGTGCTTATCGTCGCAGATGGTTTTAACGCTCACCACCGCAGCTTCGGCCTGCTGGCCGGCTACGCCGCGCCGGCCCGCCTCAGCCGCGGCGCGGC
The DNA here is from genome assembly GCA_949091785.1 of Polymixis lichenea. NCBI lineage: Eukaryota > Metazoa > Arthropoda > Insecta > Lepidoptera > Noctuidae > Polymixis > Polymixis lichenea. Next base: position 22,496,218 of record OX420951.1, on the reverse strand, counting down.
GGCAGGCTTTCAAACCACCTGCTCCTCAGCTAGCGGGCCGCCCCGCCCCTCCGCGCCTACGCGGGGTTAAATTACGCTCTAGGGGTAGGGCAGACAAGACTGCATGAAGTCGGTTTTGCAGCGATTCGTTTCGCACCAAATTTTGTCGCACAACATATTGATTCAGCACCCTAATTGCGTAACTCACGATTAATCATAATCTGTTTCGTTTTGAAACAGATTGTTAAACCATTGCCTTATATGTTCGAAAAATGTGTCTACTCAACAACGTAAATAACGCAATGAATATTGTTGAACTGTCAAAATGAAACAGATTATGATTAATCGTGTGTTACGCAATTAGGGTGCAGGTTGGATAATTTGATTACACTAAAGCTATTTAGAACTGTCATTCTAGGTATTAATGTTACTATTTCAGGGAAACAAGATTTGGTGAGCATTTATCCATTTTAGTAGGCAATAAGAATATAAATAAAACACATATTTTACTTGTGTCTTAGGGTCTCAAAATGATATTGATGAGCATTTAAACTATACCCTTTTAACAATGTATGTGACCCAAATGAGTTCTACGCCGAGTTCTTCTCACTATTAAACACGCAATTTAATACCAGTTTCCCGTTAAAGATTAAAACTATTTACACAACGTTCTTATTTAGTGATTGGGCTACTCCAGGTATTCGATTAACTAGGGAAAAACTTTTTGAACTTATTGGCCTTGGGCACGCCACGATTGCGGCGGTAAGTCGCCTCTTTGAGGAGTGGTTTGAGAGGCGGCATGGCGTCCTTACCTTCCGCCTGACACAGGTCCTCACCGGACACGGCTGTTTCGGGAGGTTCCTGTTTCGCATAAGGCGAGAGGAAAGGCCCGAGTGTTTCCATTGCAAGGATCGCCCTGAGGACACGGTGGAGGTCTGCCCGGCTTGGGTGGAGTACCGCCGTGTCCTCGTGGAGGCGATTGGCGTCGGCGATCTCTCGCGTCCGGCCCTGATCCAGGCCATGGTACGGAGCGAGAGGGCATGGCTAGCAGTCGCTGCCTTCAGCGAAGCAGTGATGCTCGCAAAGAGGGAGGCGGCGCACGTGAGGGAGATGCAGTACATGCTCCCTCATGGCCGTGGCCTTCTCAGGAGGACGGCCAGTAATGGGTAGCTCGCTGTCCGGTAAGGACCAAACCCGGGTCGACGGCGCGTTGTGTTCCACGCGCGCCTCAAAGAGATGTCAGCACCAACTGATGGGGCCCGCAAGGGCCGATGCCTGCCAGAGGTGCGGGTTGTCCGAAAGAGATACCGCGGCCCCCGGCACACAGGCAACTGAGGGAACACGGGTGGGTTTTAGTCAGTAAAAGTCTGACACCCTCTCGCCCTCCCTCCCTCCTCTGGCCCTCCCGCTCCACCCAGAGCGGGAGAAGTCATTTGATGATTGCCCACCCAAAAAAAAAAAATGGCCTAAATCAACAAATGAATAAATACAAGGTTTGATCGGTTTGTTTCAAAATATTCAAAAACTATTTCAATTGTGTGCAAATTAGCTACAGCGCTTAATATTAACAATAAAATAAAATTAGCTGATGATAAAATAAAAACGACCTGGCAAAGAATAAATAATTAAACAGGTAGAAAAAACAGCGTAATACTGAATTCAATTTAGAGACTACAAATGGCTCCATCAAGTCAGATGTAGAAATGGCTCAGGAATTTGAAAACATTTTTGCTAATATTCCTGTTAAAACTACTGAAGCTATAAATTCCTCACCTGCGCGTTCTGTTGCCTTACGGAGAAAAAGTGTAAGGGCATGCTTTTTGGAGTTTAGATTTCAGCATACCAACCCCCAAGCTGTTATGAAAGCTTTTAAAGATCTTAAAATTAAATCACCAGAAGCTCTTTGGGGAATGTCTGTGTTTTAGTCTGTAGGGCTATTATCGAAACCACTGCGCACTATTTAGCCTCCATATTTAACACCAGTGTAGACCAAGGAGTCTTCCCGAACCTCATGAAACACAGTACAGTAGTTCCGTTGTTCAAATCCGGTGATAGTAAAGAACCCAACAATTATAGGCCTGTGTCAATTCTGCCAGTTCTCAGTAAAGTGTTTGAAAAGTTGATTCTCAATCAAATGTTACGTCACTTTAATAAAAATGCCATTTTTCATGAACAGCAGTACGGTTTCACCAAAGGGCGTTGTACCACTGAGGCTGGTGTCCCCTAATATTATTTTTTTAACGGTATCTCTTTCAAACAACCCGCACCCCTGGCAGGCATCGGCACTTGCGGGCCTCGTCAGTTGCTGCTGACATCTCTTTAAGGCGCGCGTGGAACACAACACGCCGTCGACCCGGGCTTGGTCCTTACCGGACAGCGAGCTACTCATTACTCGCCATCCGCAAGCCCGTGCCTACGGTGGCCGGGAATCAGCCTGGGATTCCCGACGCCTAGGGAAAGGGTCTCCTGTGAAGGCCACGGCTGTGAGGGCGCATGTACTGCATCTCCCTCACGTGCGCCGCTTCCCTCTTTGCGAGCATAACTGCTTCGCTGAAGGAGGCGACTGCTAGCCATGCACTCTCGCTCCGTACCATGGTCTGCACCAGGGTCGGGCGCGAGAGATCGCTGCTGCCGATCACCTCCACGAGGACACGGCGGTGCTCCGCCCAAGCCGGGCAGACCTCCACCGTAGCTCCACCGTGTCCTCAGGGCGATCTTCGCAATGGAAACACCCGGGCGTTTCCTCTCGCCCTATCCGAAACAGGAACCTCCCGAAACAGCCATGTCCGATGAGGACCTGTATCAGGCGGAAGGTGAGGACGCCATGCCGCCTCTCAAGCCACTCCTCAAAGAAGGGACTTACCGCCGCAATCGTGGCGTGCCCAAGCGCGCTAGGGTTATTTCAAACTAGACGCAAACCAACTCGCGGTGCTGGACAAGTACCTATGTAATAGTAATATTACCTATATTATGTATATTGTGATTACTTTACCTCGGTGAGAACGAATTAACGACTGTCATCAAATGTATGGGAACATGAATTTGGCATGAAACCATGATTGCACATGATTCTAGCCCCTTAGCGTAGAAATTATTCGTCGGTTATTAGCTGAGTCATACATTTGGACCGCATAGGACCGTAGGTATTGCACTTTTCCATGAAACATTTGATTTTGTTTGAAAAAACCGACGAAAAATTTCCCGGTTTGTAATCGAGTAAGTACTGAATCCATGGTTACAGGATGTGCGTCGATGTCCCTGACACTCTGTATACTTATGGGATGCAGATGAAGGCTAAGGTAAATTAAAAGGTACGGTAGGTCTAAGTAGGTATTAATAGTACGATTTTGAAAATATTAGAATAAACAAAGATGCAGCACAGAGTTCAGGTGTGAATGAATGATGAATAAATGAGCTCGGGCCACTGAGCGGGTATGATCAGGCTTAGGTGTAGGCTTGCAGTGCTTAGTTTGGTCATCTAGAAGTCGTTTGTGGCTTAAAAACTGCGCGTGCGGCACCCTACACGTGACGGAAGTGAAACTTCTTGAAAACTAAAGAATGAGAGAAATTTAGTGTGAGAGACAGAGATCCATATCTTTGTTTTCTCTCATGTAACGAAACGTGACGCGTCCTTGAAATTTCACTTTCAATTGTCGTCTCTTTAAATGATCGAATCGCCGCCCAAGATGTTTCACTTCAACAATTTATATTTGCTACAAAGACCATTTTTCCTCAGGACATTTTAAATAAGGTGCAACTTATCGGGCGTTTTTCTTTTTTTTTTTTTTTTTTTCTGGGTGGGAAATCATCAAATAACTTCTCCCGCTCTGGACGGAGCGGGAGGGCATGTCAGACTTTTACTGACTAAAACCCACCCGTGTTCCCTCAGTTGCCTGTGTGCCAGGGGCGGCGGTATCTCTTTCGAACAACCCGCACCCCCGGCAGGCATCGGCCCTTGCGGGCCCCATCTGTTGCTGCTGACATCTCTTTGAGGCGCGCGTGGAACACAACGCGCCGTCGACCCGGGCTTGGTCCTTACCGGACAGCGAGGTACCCATTACTCGCCGTCCGCAAGCCCGTGCCTACGGTGGCCGGGAATCAGCCTGGGATTCCCGACGCCCAGGGCGTCTCCTGCGAAGGCCACGGCTGTGAGGGCGCATGTACTGCATCTCCCTCACGTGCGCCGCCTCCCTCTTTGCGAGCATAACTGCTTCGCTGAAGGAGGCGACTGCCAGCCATGCCCTCTCGCTCCGTACCATGGCCTGGACCAGGGTCGGACGCGAGAGATCGCCGCCGCCGATCACCTCCACGAGGACACGGCGTTGTTCCGCCCAAGCTGGGCAGACCTCCACCGTATGCTCCACCGTGTCCTCTGGGCGATCTTCGCAATGGAAACACCCGGGCGTTTCCTCCCGCCCTATCCGAAACAGGAACCTCCCGAAACAGCCATGTCCGGTGAGGACCTGTGTCAGGCGGAAGGTGAGGACGCCATGCCGCCTCTCAAGCCACTCCTCAAAGAGGGGACTTACCGCCGCAAACGCGGCGTGCCCAAACTTATCGGGCGTCACGTTCCCATTCATTAGCATTGTTTTTATAGCGAACTCGAATAGGTTCATTATCAAGTAAGTTTCTGGCTTCAAAGTATTGGTGTTCCTGATTCGTTTTGAGAGCGATATGACAATGTATACTGTGGTTAATACAATCAAATTTGTACTGTAATCTGTGGTCTGTCAGAGCTTACATCTGTTGCAGTAGAGTGCGACGGGCCCCAGGCCCCGGGCTCCCGGCCCCCGCATGCGTCCCCCGCCCGCTCCTATCGATCCGCACCGACCTTGGCACTGACGGCGAACATCTATTTATAACCACCCCCACTTGTACCTACGTACGTACAGTTGCACCCCCGCGCCCCATTGGGCCCCATGCAACCCGCGAGGACGGGACGGGGGGCGAGGGGGGAGCGGTTATAGTGATTATGAGGACTTGACGAGTCACAAGGGGACATGCACACGATGACATGAGCTCACGTGAGATTAGTGTTTTGTTAAACGGGTCAGCGGTGACTGTGATGTAACTTCGAAACCAGATTGAAGATTGGAATGTGCAGTCAGTCCATAACCTAAAGATTTTGGGGTTATTAATAAACATTGCTTAAAGTTAAGAATAGGTACTTTTAATTAGCTTAAAGTAGTGTCTATGTATGAATACAGGGGTTTGTACATATGCGATTAATTAATGAAAATACATTTATGTTGTTCTAGGGGTAAACATATGAGGTGCAATATATCGTCAGAGACAAAGGTATAAGAAAATACTTACTGAAATAAAGCCAAAAAAATTAAGCCCTTAAGTCTGGGTCTGGTTCTGGTATTGTAGCGTTAAAAACGTGTTGCATGGAAAAGGCTCGAGGCTGTAGGGGCGTGGAGAAAATACTAAATGGTAATTATAAGTATCGAAGCATCATAAATATATCAATGTTGGTAAGTAAGTTACGCTAGGTTACACAACAAGAATGCTAAGTATGAATCTATTGTTTGTGCTGGGGAGAGGCCTAAGTTTGTGTTGGGGAGAGGCCTAAGTTTGTTTTGGGAGATGCCTATGTCACGAGGGTCTATTGTTTGTGTTAGGGAGGTGCCTATGACGGCAAACGGGTACAGGCTGTGTTGGATAGGCTAGGTTGACAGCTCACATTACTGTAAGTATCGTTAAATGTTTATAGGTTCAGTTGATAACAGCGCGGTGTTGAGCGATGGTTCAGTTGATAACAGTGCGGTGTTGAGCGATGGCGCTCAACACGCGGACGAGGGAAACTTCTTTTGTTCTCCACTACTGCTCCGATGACCGACGTCACATTACCTACCTATATCCTATAATTTTGAGGTAATAGCCAAACTGATACTAAATCTGTTAACACAACATAATGTTACAGTGCATCCCGACAGCGAGACGTAAACTATAGTTTAGGTACGTGTGACATGAGCAGTGATGCGGTCTACATCCGACGCCTGACCTTCACAGCTCGACCATCGAATGTGTGGTATGTTATGGGTAATGCGTTGATAATAGCAAGATAATTTACATTCGGTTTAGTCTTTAAGAAACATGTGACGCGCGGCGGCGCGGTGTCGTCCGCGTGTTCTGTGAAATATGAAATGAAACGCGAATAATAGGGCTGCGGCCCACTACTAGCTAGTTGTTGCCAGGCGGGCGCGATCGATGCAAGCTGCGGGCCGGCGGGGCGGAGTGTGGAGGGGGAGGGGTACTACAGTCCCCACGAGCCCCTCGCCCCTCCAATCCGAATATTTCCGAACTGCGACTATAGATGCGGACGGGGAAGAGATTTATTTTTAATTTTTGCGACGTGATGCGAACATTAAATCGTTATTTAGGGACGATATCATATAACCTGGCATGATCAAGCGAAAGCCAATACCACTTTCTTGCCCTGTGGTCAAATCTGTTGTTCTCTGAGTGAAATCACAAGGAATGAAGGAATGTATTGTTTATATATAGTGTAAGATGTTGAAAGGCTCCTTATTTTCGTCAAGGAGCGATAGTGGACACATTCTACAATCGTAGATGTTTATTGGACAGGCTCGTCAAGGCTATATATCACCATATACCTACCTAGCGTTACGAGAACCATTGACCCTTCACCTCCAGTCAATTTCGGCTTAGAAGTAACATCACTGACATGGTCGAACTGTTTGACATTCAGCTGACACCAGGGGCAACATACACGCCCAGAGTTGCCAGTTGCCATCTGTGCTGGGCCGCTAGGTATTTTGCCTAAGGGGGGCAGTGGTCCAGCAGAATCGTTTAATGACAGATCATAAATGACGTCTACTAATTAATAATTCCACCAAAAATATTTACCGCGGGAATATTTTTTAGGGTGGGCATTTGTCTTCCCTTGTGTACCATAAAACTACGCTCACGCCAGCCCCGTGTCAATGCATGCCTACACAGTACCTACATAGTTTTTATTACGTGAGCATACTTTTGTTTGTGGGTGTTTTATAACCGTAATAAAAACAGGTAATTAAATGCAATATAGCCGGCGCTTGTATCGGACTCTCGCCGATACATGGAGTGCGCGACGTGAACAACATGGCGACTTGCTGAGTCCACTCCACAAACAAGGTACCTTTTAATACTATTTCTATTTGTCCCAAAATAATGACCAGGCCAAGCGAGTTGAAACCTCAGCTAGCATTTTTTGCTAAGTGGAACCGATAAACTGGTAAAACAGCAGCTTATGTTCTAGATAGAATAGAGGATTCAAGATCTGGTTTTCCGAACCTTTGCCAACGGTTCTGCATATCTATACTCCTACATCTAGGTATGTTTATTCTACCGACAATCAACTATATATTTAAGCGAAATAGCCCGACGAATTGCCAACTTAAGAAGGCTGCTCGAAGAACAGTTGACCGATGGGGCCGGAGGGTTTTGGAGTGGCGACCGCGTAGGGTTGGTAGGCCTTCCACAAGACGTACCGATAACCTGGTGAAGGAATCCGCTGGATGCGAGAAATAGATCAGGTCGAAGTGGCGGTGCTTGGGGGAGGCTTATGTGGACGTGTTTGAGCTGAAATGATGTTGATGGTTCTACCTCAGATGGCGTTCTGTCTATGGTCGTACGTTACGTCAGATTATTTTCGAAGGGAGTTGAAGTTTTAAAAGAGGCGAAGGGCATGAATCAACCCGCAGATAATAAATCCGCAATCTGCAGAACAAAGTGCACTACCTAATAACGTTTTATTTTCCACATAGGGTATAGCGTAATGGATCTCCTGATCGCACAACTGTGTAAGTACCTACCTGCAGTTAATGATTTGAATTCGGATGTAAATATAACAATTTAATTGTGATAGGTAAGTACGTATTATGTTTAAGAAGTAGGTACCTCGCAAGGACGACATGGCGCGATGGCGATGAAGTCAGTCGATCTGTCCTGTGGTAACCTTACCGTGAAAGTGTAGGTAAAGTGAGCTCCCTAGCTGACGCTCGCGGCTAGGGAACCTAGGCGTTGGCAGCTAACTCACCTAAGTTTTCGCGGTGGGATTTTTACAGAATAGCAGTACCTACTGGTCGCGAACTCGCGAAGCTAACAGTGTCTAAATCATCAAAATTTCTAAGTTTAAGGGCCAGCGCCCACAGGCGGCGCGGCACGGCAAGGGATTTTTAAGCGACGAATAGAATGTATAACTTAGTAGTATGACAGTAAAATTGAAATATCAATGGCAACGGTGCGGTGCCGCGGTATCCTTAGGCATACCGCGACGTCCTTAGGCATCATCACATAAATTTGAATTTTATTGTCTTACGTTTAAGTTATATTCCTATTCGCATAAAAACCCGTTGCCGTACCGTGCCGTTAGTGGGCGTAGGCCCTAAATCACCCTTTGTCGGTTTTTATAAAATAATTCTAGCAAAACTCAGCTTGAATGACATTTTGCTTTAAACCGATTTTTATGAAGCGCGTACTCCAAAATTTCGCCCGAAAATGGGATTAGCTCATCAAGGTGAATGACCTTAGGCGCCTTAATTACTTACTGCACCGTCTTTACAAGAAACAATGATAATACAAAGTTGCGATGTTGGTGATAGCAGTAAGTTCTATGATATTGTACTGAGTGACTGGACTGCTTCTAACTACTATTAATAAACTGTCAATTACATTTACAGTCTTCATTGGATTCTTGCCGCCAGCCTACAGTAAGTATTTTTGATCAGAATTAAATACGGTGGATGACTGATGATTGTGACGGCAGATTTTTGCATGTAAATGGGTTTTTTTTGGTATTTTACAAGCTTTTATTTAACTTGCAATGTACTCGTATGTATGTTTGTCCGGAGTTTTGCAACTCAATTTTGAAGCAGATAATATATCTTTACCCGATCGAGCTGAAATTTTGCATGCATATGTATAGCGCGTGACAATGCAATATTATGATGACATGGAGCTGATCTGATGCTGGAGCTGGAAGGTGGCTACAGGAACTCCGTAATAAAACGAAACAACCCCATCGAGTTTGGGCTCGTTTGATTCCTATTGACGAGTACTTTGATCCTTTAAGGTAACCAGGGTCTGATGCTGGAGCTGGAAGGTGGCCATACCCAAGTAGCATTGCAAGCTGTATACATGTGTATTTTAGTTCGTTTTTATACTAGAAGCTGTATATTCAGAATATAAGCGCTTATACAGCCCTTATAAGTAAAAACAGATACATTTTATGCAGCTTTTTGCGTTAGTAGAGCTGTATTTTACCTGTAAAAGCAATAAAGGAGCTGTATAGTAGCTGTATTAGAGCTGTTATTCGGTTTACAAAGAAACCATTACACTGCAGATATTATCTTATAAATATCTTGTAAAGAAAAGAGTTCTAGATAGGTTTTTGAAAAGAATTACAAAATAATAAAAATTAGACGAACTAGATTTTGAATGTAATAGAAACGTGAATGGCGACCAGCACGCCGGTTGAAGGCGGCCCATAGGGTCATGGCCATTCGGATGATCCGGGGATACCGCATGATCTCCGGTGAGGCGGCGGGCCTCCTTGCCGGATTGTCGCCATGGGATCTGGAGGCAAAGGTCCTCGCGTATACTTGGGAGTGGCGCGAGGAGGCCAAACGCCGGGGCATAACTCCGCTGCCGCGGGAAATCGCGGCACGGCGGACAGATCTCATGGTGACGTGAGAGTGCGATTGTCCCAACCCAGTGCTGGGCACGCCACGATTGCGGCGGTAAGTTCCCTCTTTGAGGAGTGGTTTGAGAGGCGGCATGGCGTCCTCACCTTCTGCCTGACACAGGTCCTCACCGGACACGGCTGTTTCGGGAGGTTCCTGTTTCACATAGGGCGGGAGGAAACGCCCCCGAAGATCGCCCTGAGGCCACAGTGGAGCACACGGTGGAGGTCTGCCCGGCTTGGGCGGAGCACCGCCGTGTCCTCATGGAGGCGATCGACGGCGGCGATCTCTCGCGTCCGGCCCTGGTCTAGGCCATGGTACGGAGCGAGAGTGCATGGATAGCAGTCGCCTCCTTCAGCGAAGCAGTTATGCTCGCAAAGAGGGAGGCGGCGCACGTGAGGGAGATGCAGTACATGCGCTGTCACGGCCGTGGCCGTCGCAGGAGACGTCCTGGGCGTCAGGAATCCCAGGCTGATGCCCGGCCACCGTAGGCACGGGCTTGCGGACGGCGAGTAATGGGTAGCTCGCTGTCCAGTAAGGACCAAGCCCGGGTCGACGGCGCGTTGTGTTCCACGTGCGCCTCAAAGAAATGTTAGCAGCAACTGATGGTGCCCGCAAGGGCCGATGCCTGCCAGGGGTGCGGGTTGTTCGAAAGAGATACCGTGGCCCCTGGCACACAGGAACACGGGTGGGTTTTAGTCAGTAAAAGTCTGACACGCCCTCCCGCTCCACCCAGAGCGGGAGAAGTTATTTGATGATTTCCCACCCCAAAAAAAAAAACCGGGAATGGCGACATTGTTATTTATAATATTTATTAGTAAGTAAACGTAATCTTGGACTTAGATATCTGAAAGTGTTTGGTGAATTGAAATATTGTGAACCTATGTTTTCCGTCAAAATATTCAAACGCGAGCAAAATAATCGATCTGATATAAAAGAAAAATACTATTTATATGGTAAGTCATTGTTGGGTTTTAAGGTTAGAGTAAAAAAAAAACAATTTTAAAATAACAGAAGTGACCCCCTCACTTCTGTTATTTTAAAAGTGTGATCATTGTGCCCTCATATCAAGATGAAAATTATAATATATTCATTAAATTATATTCCAAAGTCTGTTTTATACATTCGAAATTACGAAAATGGCGACCATTTGCTAAACGGCCTAAACGGTCATCGGAGTGTGTTATAGTCTGAGTAGCTGTACTAAGTAAGTTAAGGATTATATTGTATAGCTTTTGGCTATTAATCAGTTTAATAATAGAGTATTTTTATTACTTAAGCTGTATATCAGTTCTCTATTCATAACTTGTAATGCTCTTTAGAGTTACTTAAAAGAAATAAAAAAACCCTGAACTCAAGATGATACGTACCTGCATATGGTAAAACTAAAAGAATTATCTTATAATATGGAATTATTATTATATTATAAATTAATTTTTAACTGACGAAAAAAAAGGAAGAGATTCTCAATTTGACCATATATTTCATACCTAAGTAAACTTACTGCAAAGTATTATTAATTTGTTGTATATATTATATCAGTTTTACTTTATTTTCAGAAAAATATGCTGACTAAAATTTAAGAAAGCATTGAGAAAGGGCAAAACAGGCTTTGCATTGTACCACGTTTGTGGGAATCGAAAGGCGAGTTAAGATGGCCAAAAAAGCGATTAGATGTCAACATATTAGTCAAACATCTCGGCCTTTAGATAATTGCTCCACCTCGGCTATCATTATCATCATATGAAGAAGCAGTAAGAGAACTAGATCCCATGGTTCAAATCAATCATCATTTGAAATACTTGCTCTGCTTTATGAAGAAACGTCATCATCATGTTCCGAAGGTTGAACTAAATTTACACATTTAACATAACTGTTACGATCATTAATAACCCTATTTAATGTTTTGCTACGGAACCCTCTTCGTTGGACGTCGACGGAATTGGCGGTTGACCGTAAAGTCTTTCGAGTGACTGTGCCATTAATACAAAATAAAGCTGTACTATAGCTGTCATTTTTTTAGTTTTAAAACACCCTCAAAAACAAGTCATAAAACCACTGTATTTACAGGAGTGTACAATTACGCCATAAAAAATAAGTTGAGAACGGAGTTTGCATACACCATTGTACAGAAACAAGTCTTAAGTGATGCTATAATAACACTTAGAGCTGTAATAAGTAAGCGTTCACATGCAAAATACAGCTTGTATACAGTTTTAATGATAAAACCAGATTAAAGTGTCACAAAATACTTAGCTGTGTAGTAGAGTTTTTATATTCTGTTTAAGTACCCTAAGCTTTCGCGGATCCCTTCATAAAGATATTATACAGTTTGAGCTGTATAATGACTCATAAATCACTCTTGGAAAGACAAAATATTTTTTTATTTTACACGCTTTATAGTAACAGACTCCTTTGGACGCTATTTTCACCCACTTTAAACGGTCAGATTTCATTTAAACTTTGTAGACTTATCGAGGACCTATAACAATTCAATAATTAAAAAAAAATAGAAAATAAAAAATAGTTAAAAAAAACTAAAAAAAACACGCTTTAAAAACCAAACTAAAAAGTAGAAAATAATTTAATTCTATTAAAAAGCGTGGGGTGCTTGATATTAATTGATTAGAAAAATACCTCAAAAAGCACCCCACGCTTTTTAATAGAATTAAATTATTTTCTACTTTTTAGTTTGGTTTTTAAAGCGTGTTTTTTTAGTTTCTGTAAACTATTATTTTTTACACTCTTGTAAGTCTCCAAAAGAACTCTAAGTTCTAAATAGGCTGTTATATTGATGTTGAAAACGCTTGCGTGCTGCTTGGGTATGAACTCCGTAATAAATCGATACAACCCCATCGAATTTGGTGAATTATTTATTACGACCTTCCTAACGGAAAAATGCTGCTACGACCTACGCCGTAGTAAATCCCGCATCATAAATACTAAAAAGAAAAAATAAATAAGAGAAAGAAAAACTTTTTTAAAAACAAGTTTTTATTATTAACTGATTGAGCTGAAATATTGTAAACACGCTTATTTTGGATGACATTGCATACTTAGCTATGTAACTTCATTCTAATTCCAATATGGCGGATCATCCAAGATGGCGGTCTAGTTATTTTTTCTGCACTACGACAGTATGGGTAACAAATGAAACGGCTTGCTAAGGAGAACACGAAAACTAATACAACGTCACTCATAAAATCCAAAATATGGGGCCCATCCAAGATGTATACTATAAATCCAATTTGGCGGGACCTCCAAGATGGCGGACAAGTTCTATTAGATATGCATTACTGCGTTATGGGTATCAAATGAAAGGGGCACAGAATAACACGAATAAGACTGAGAAGAATACGAAAAAAAAAATTAATGGTAAAAAAAACTGTTATTTAATTGCCCTAGAAAGAAGAAAATAAACTTGAAATTAAATCAAACCAATCCATTTAGTACATGTATTACACAATTTATCAAATAATATAAAAGCACAGATATAGATAGACCTAGATAACGCAAGTCTCACGATCTGTATGAAAACCAAGCGTGCCATTTTTTGACCAGCTAGTATGACGTCACAAGCACTATTTAGTGATGGGAAAACCAAATCGATTCGAAGACGTGTGCGATTTGAGATCGATTCAAGATCGCGTGTGGCACCCGATCTATATTCTGTAATACAAGTAGGTACAAATCAAATTCAACATTTTATAAGAAGAAAAAACTCGAAAAGTTGCAGAAACTTATCACTTAACTAACTTCATTCGTTGTAATCTTCAGTACCTATATCAATGGTCGGTCATGCTGCTTTTGTCAATGTTCGATGCTTTTTCCCTTCTACAAAGCTTTCTTCCTAAAAATGTCTATCAAACAAATAGTGCTATACTTTGTTAGGAACAAATCTTTATTTCCCGTCGCCTCAATCCATTGTTCTTTTAAATTTAGAGCGTGTGGGAAACTAAAAAATCACGGAATATTAAGATTTTTTACTAAAATTGTCTACGTAATAAATATAAAATACAAAATAATTCCTCTGTTTCCGAAATCGATTCTCAAGAATCGATTTGTGTTGCATAGGATGAACAGCACTAATCGCTAAATTGACAGCGTCACTGATAGGAGGACAGCAAGTGGGGACAGGCTGGATCAAATCGTTTTCATTATTATTAAATCTTGGGAAATATAACTCCACAGGCTCAGCTGCGGCGCGGGCTGGCACTTCAACGAGCAAAGGACGGTCTAGCGCGACAGTGGCCACGTTAAGCATTTTATGCTTAAGCCCGGCCGGCATGCGATGTGGGTGCTCTTGCGTTCTCTAGGTCTATCTATATTAGTGTATATTAGCTTATCGCGGGATTTACTTATTTTATAGGAAACATTTGCTTTCATAGAATTACTTATAATAAGAATGTCAAGCAAGACTAGTTAGTACACAGGTAAATCTCGCGACAAGGTTTTATATCATTGAATAAATTGTGTAATAGATACATGTATTAAATTGATTGGTTTGATTTAATTTAAGGTTTATTTTCTTCTTTTTAGGGAAATTAAATAAAAGCTTGTCTTGAAAAAGTTTTTTACCATTAGATATATATTATTTATTATATAAATGTAAATTAAATGGTGTAAGTGCATCACTTGAGAAAGGCTGCACCAATTTGATTTTTTTAAATGTTCATAATTGTCAGAAAAAAAAATCAAATACGGGTAAAATTCACCGTCTTTTCTTCTACGGGATTTTTGTATGTACTTATGTAATTTAAAGGACAAGGTCTGTTAACGCGTAATTTTTCGATAGTTTATAATTTATCCATAGCAAATCGAGAAGTTGTGAACTGGTATCAAAGTTGCATGCGACGGATAGCACCTTGCACTAATAACTCCCCCAACTTGGAAGTATCGTTCGCCGGGCGCTTGTCGCGGCACAATTCGCTTCGCTCGCTTGGCTCGCACGCGGTTCTTAGGTTTTAACCTAATCAGCCGATCTATTCTGTTAAAATCTCACCGTGAAAACTTAGGTAAAGTGAGCTGTCATTCCATCTGACACTATGGATCGATACTAATGACAGCTCATTTTAAGCTCACTTCACTCAAGTTATCACGGTGAGATTTTCACAGAAAAGCACTGCTGGTCGGGCTAAGTAACTGCAACTAATTTGGTCACCGTCGAGATCGACAAAACAATCAGGGATACATGGTACAGTTTACAATTTATCGACGGCTTACAATCTCGCGAGATAGATTAGAGTGAAATATTATAGGTAGGTGGTATATACCGCGAAGGGATCGAATATATACCTGAAAGTAGTTTGTTCATAATTGACTACTGAATTAATTTCAGTAACTTTTAATATAAGGGTATTTCTTTTAATGTAAGGGACTCAATTTCAAATGCATATAAGTAATCCTGGGGTCAACGTGATTTTCTTAATAAATAAAATATAGCTTTAAAAAAAAGTTTTTATCCTTGTATTACGCTTGATGATGATGATGATGATGATGATGGGACTCCCTTTTCCGCACTTAGACTCCCATTCGGTCCGTTGTGCGTGGGGATTCTGGCTAACAGAGCCAGCCTAGCTCCGCCCAGAAGCACAGAAGCTTCCTGGGAGATTCGCAGGCTTCGCGGAGCGACCTCACTGTTCCGAGGATTTCTTCACGTTGAGAAGCCACGGCCTCGCATTCCAGGATGACGTGGGCGGCTGATTCCTCGGCGTCAAGGCAGCCCCTGCAAAGTGGGCTATCCGTGGCGCCTATGTTAAAAAGATGTTTGTTAAGGGGGTTATGGCCCGTAATTGTTCCTATTATTATTCTAAGGTTATTTCTACTCAGGCTGAGAAGTTTTTTGGTTAATCGCGGGTGTACAATTGGTAAAGCCAATTTTGACTGTCTACAGTCTGTTGCCCGTGACCATCTGTTGTTATGGAGTTCGGTCGACCTTTGGCGAATCCACGCACGAAATTGTGAGAAAGGCAGTGGGAGAAGCGGGTACGGGCCTAGCACTTTCATATCAGAGCCTCTCTTCGCAAGTTCATCTGCGGCATCATTGCCTAAGGATCCACTATGCCCTTTGATCCACTGGAGGGTAATACGATTGGACGTCGATAAACTCTCCAGGGCTAGATGGCACTCAAAAATTAGTTTGTTGTTGGTTTGCTTGTTCTCCAAAGCTTTGAGCACAGATAGGCTGTCGGATAGGAATTTAATGCCATAGTTCCGGATGCCCAAGCGCTTTACTGCTGTTGCGGCTTGTGTTAAAGCAACACATTCACATTGAAAGACTGAACTGTGTGTGCCTAGCGGTAAGTGAAAGTTAAGGTTGAGGTCAAGGGAGTGTATACCAGCACCTGAACCGTTTTGTGTTTTTGAGCCGTCAGTGTAGATGCGCACTTCATTGGCTCCTGATTGATCCCTTTCTTCCTCTACTGTTTGTATGATATAGGTTTTGTTGCATATAGGTTGGTTTGGTGTTCTATCACACGGGGCAGCGATGAGCGGCTGGTACTCAATCGCCCGGTCCAGGATTTTTGCGTGTGGGCTGGTAAGATTTTTGCCCCATATGCCCAGATGCATTAGCCTGATGGCAGCTAGCGCCGCCTCCTGCTGTATGTGCAGGTCAAGGGGAGTTAATTGTAGGGCTATCTCCAAAGCTGCTGTTGGGGTGGTTCTCATGCAGCCAGTGGTAGCCGAAAGGGCCAGTCGTTGGAAGCGCTGTAGTCTGGTTATGGTTGTCGAGAGTTCAGTCCTCGTCCACCAAACCAGAGCGCCATAAGCCAACATTGGCCTGATTACCGATCTGTATAGCCACAGAGTGATCTTTGGAGAGAGCCCCCATGTTTTCCCTAACATTCTTTTGCATTGGTAGAGTGCAATTGTGCTTTTATTAAGTTTGTAGTCAAGATGCTTGTTCCAGAGCAGTTTGCTGTCGAGGATCACCCCCAAGTACTTGACTTCGTCTTTAAGTGTTAATTCTGTGTTGAAAAGCTTTGGAAGCCTATGGGGTCCCAGGGTTCTTTTGTTGGTGAACATTATTAGTTCCGTTTTCGAGGGGTTAACCGATAGTTCGTGTTTTGTGCACCAACTCTCGATTATTTTGAAGGCTCTTCTCATGAGATCGCACAAGATGCCCTCAAATTTCCCCGAGATTAGAATTGCTATGTCATCCGCGTAACCCACCGAGTATAGACTGTTAGCGTTGAGCTCTGCGATGAGCTCATTTACGACTAAGTTCCACAGTAGTGGTGACAGCACCCCACCCTGTGGGCAGCCTCTACTCACACTTCGTGTGGTGGTGTTCACGGTAAACTGAATAGCACGGTATTTCAACATGTTATTAATCCATTCTATTAGTGTTCGTGCAACACCGTGTGTGGCAAGTGCCTGTTCGATGCTGACGAAGTTTGTTTTGTCGAAGGCACCCTCTATATCAATGAAGGCGCCTAGGGTTGGGTTTTTAGCGTTAAGAGCATTTCCTATGCGTGAAACTACGCTATGGAGTGCTGATTCAGTTGATTTGCCTGCACAGTAGGCGTGTTGATTTTGATGTAAAGGTCTTTGTACCGAAATTTGGGTTCTAATCCGTCTATCCCCCAGCCTCTCCAGTGTCTTCAAGAAGAAGGAGGAGAGGCTTATGGGTCTGAAAGATTTAGGTAGGGTGTAGTCCCCCCTACCTGGTTTCGGTATGAAGATTATTTTTACTTCCCGCCAGTTCAATGGGATATAGCGGTGAGCCAGGCAGGCTCGAAACACCTTAACTAGGTAGTCAGCCAGTAGATCCTGGCTCCACCTGAGCAGGGCTGGAAAAATACCGTCCAGCCCCGCTGCCTTGAAAGGTAGGAAGGTGTTGATTGCCCACGTTATTTTGTCCTTGTCGATTACTTCTAGCGCCACTTCCCAGTCTAAGCTATTCGTGGCCCTCTCCCTTCGTGGTTCCCAGCTTTGCTCGGCGGCAATCTGGCACCCTGGGAAGTGCGTGGTTAGAAGTAGTTCGCTTGTTTCAGCGTCGTTTGTGGTGTAGGTATTATCTGGTTTTTTCAGGCATCCTATTGAGTGGTCTGTCTCCTGAGCAAGACAGGTTTTGACCCTCATTGCCTGGTTGTTACTTTCAATGTTAGTACAGAAACGCCTCCAACTATTCTTTCCTCTGAGGCGTATCAGTTTTTTGTATGTTTTACGAGCTGTTGTATAGTGGTCCCAGTCTACTGGCAACCGTGTGTTCCTAGCTCTGTTGAACAGTCTCCTCAGTCTGCGTCGCTGTCTTTCCAGTTCAGGACTCCACCAGGAATGGCGAACTCCCTGCCTAGGTACGGTGAGGGGGCAAGACTGTTCATAGCTAGATAAAAGGATGGATGTGATGTTTTTTACATGTTCGTCCAAGTTGGTTACTGGTATTTCAGCCGGAAGGGCGGGTAATCTGCCTAGCTCAGCCTCGACGAGTTTAATAAACTTGGTCTGGTCTGTGTTGCGAGGAACCCTACGTGGCTGTGGTTTTGTTAGGTTGAAGTTAATGGTATAGCGGATCCATCTGTGGTCTGAGCATGATATCTCGTTGGACACACGCCAGTCCTGTATGCAGTTGGAGATACCTATGGTTGCTATAGTTAAGTCTATTATTGTTTGCGATCTCGCGTTTATGAAGGTAGGTTCAGAGCCCTTGTTGAGTAAAACAAGGTTATTACTAAGAATAAAATCAAGCATTACCTCACCTCGGTTGTTGGTTTTGACATTACCCCAGAGCGTGTGATGCGCATTGGAGTCTGTCGCGATGATTAGTTCCAGTTTCTCCTTTTCACAGTACTCAACCAGTGAGGTGAGCTCTGGCAGAGGCACGTCCACGTCGCCTGGCAGGTATGCCGAGGCTAGTACGATGTCCGGGAGATCCTGTTCGGTTCTGAAAAGCCTGATTGCTGTCAGGTCCCTTGAACAGAATTCGTTAATTAAAAGGTTAGGTACATGTTTTGGAACAAAGATGCAGGTGCGCGGATTACTGACGGAGGTGTCTAGCAGCAACTTACCCCCGATGTTACCAAGACCGCATATTTTGCCACCCCTGATCCACGGCTCTTGGATGAGGGCGATGGTGTTCCCTTGTTGTTGTTTATCCTCCAGCAATCTGCGCAAGGTGGCCGACGCAGATTGGCTGTGCTGGAGGTTGGTCTGCAGGATTTTAGTCCCGCAAAGGAGAGGAGCAGAGGCTGCTGTCCTCGCCCTCACTTCTCTCCCCTGGCGGAAAGCAGTCCTCGTCCGAGGTGAGACCGGACGAGGGTGGATCACGTTTTGATCCCACTGATCAAACAACCTCCAGTGCTGCCATGGAAGTTGCCAACTCCACCGCCTCCCCAACGGACTCCATCGCGGGAGGCGACGGGGAGCGTCCAGGAAGCGGCGTACCAAGCTGCCCCCCAGGCACACTCGAGGTTGTTGCTGATGTCGACGCAGCAGCAGCTTCCCTGGTTCCACCCTCCTCCAGGAAGCGTATGTAGATACTGCCCATAAGGTAGTATACCCGCCGCTGCTGGTCCTTTATGGTTTTTACCATGGACTCCGGCACACGAAAGAAGAGACAGGTACCCGGGGGCTCCTGCCTAGCCCTTTCGTGTGTCAGAGTCCAGGTGTTTATTTTCAGGTTTTGGTTCTGCCTCGCCAGCATCCCGATCAGTTCCGCTGTGTCCTCGGTGGTTTCCGGGACATACAGCATGCACAGTGCCTTCTTGGGTATGTCAGCTTGTGGCCGAACGGTGAGCTTGGTCCCCGGTAGCGGGGACGGTATGTTCGTTACGATCCCCTTGAGCCAGGACAGTGTAAAGTCGTCCTCACACCATGTCTTGAGGACGCCTTCTGCGAAGTGGGCCCGGCCTCTGAAGTGGATTGCGGTGTTTTGACTTGCGTCGGTTGGATTGGGAGCTGCCTTCAGCAGATCCCGGAGGTGGTTTTCTACCGTGTGTCGGATCCCCTCTGCTTGCTCTTGCGTCATATCCAAGAAGGGCTCGGTCATGACGGCGACACACAGCTCGTTGTTTTTGAAAGATGCTGCGGCTTCGGCGTAGCTCACCAAGGTTCCGTCCACCATGCGGGAGCGAGCAGACTTGCTCTTCTTACTGATCCCCGTTGGTGTGACGGAATCCTCGGGACGCGTACGCTTCTGCGCCCTGGCAGGTGGTACCGCGCCGGTGTTGGTTGGTTTTTTACGCCCTCTTGGCCTGGCGCTACGCTTGCGCTTAACGCTGGTGGGAGCCTTGCCTTTTGGCGCCTCTACCGTTGCCGACACCGCCTTGAGGGACGTCTTTTTCCTTTGGACTGTTTGCCAGTTATTGGTGTTTGATCCTCCTGCCAGTGTGGCTTTGTCCAGACTCGTCAGGTCCCTTTCAGAGACCGCAGCCGTTGACGCAGCCCGTGTTTTGGGCGCATCTACATTTGCGGTACTCCTCGAGTCGCCGTGAGCGAGAACTGTCCTTGGCCTATCAGTCAGGGTTGTGTTTAAGAGCGCATCCGTGGACGCAGATGTGGTTGGGATAGTTCGGGACGCAGCCTGTTGTGGTGCATCCCTTGCGGTCGCCTTCCTCATCGCATCCTTGGACGCAGCCGAGCGTCTGTTTTTGTGTGGTGCATCTGTGGATGCAGCCTTAGGCGGTAGTCGCTTAGGCGCATCTTGAGACGCGACCCTAGTGTTGGTTGTTGTAGGCGCATCTAAAGACGCGGCCATTGATGTGTTTTGTTTTTGTGTCAGCGCATCCGACGAGCCGGACGCAGCTTGTGGCTTGGTGGTTGTATGGGTCTCTTTATCCATGGGTTTGGACGTTTAAGATTCACCGTTGGAGCTCTCCACCCGCCACGGAGCCCTCAGTCGGGGACGTCGCCCGTTCAACGAGCGAACGCCAGAGCTACTCCTTCGGTATAGGGTCAGCCTAGTAGGAAACTGACGAGCCCGCACGCGACGGAAGATCCCGGAACTGTATACGACACGAGACTATGCCGCAACTCATCCCGAGACCCCACGCCGCGCCGGCTGCCCTTTCCCACTAGGCCGATCCTCGCTTGACATCCCGCTTATGGGATGCCTCAGCCGATTGATCGTGGGTAGCTATCCCACGACCTCCCGTGTAAGAGGAAATCCGGGCCAAAGTGGTGTGTTGCGTGCAATCTGCTCCACTCAACCACCAGGATTCCTTCATCCCCCCTTACGGGTCCCCGCGCACGGCACAAACACGCGGGAGGTCATTGATGTCCATCATCCGCTCTTGTTCGATGGTGGACCCCCAGGGGCATGACCTCGCCACCCCTGAGGTGAATCGCCTGGTGATTTCTGTTACATCTACTTCATATGGAATTAGACCAATAACGGGGCGGCAACCTCGAGAAGGAACATCACCAGACTTGCCTTAAGGATCTACACGACCGTTGCGCTCTCCCTCAAGACCACGCCACCTTTCCGCCTCTGAGGGAGGGGGAAAGGTAGGTCTGCGTCTACAAAACCAAGCTAAGCGGGTGCAAGCGAAGCGTGTTGTTGGAAGGCAAAACATTAATTTGTGAACGCAAACCCTCCCCTTGTATTACGCTTTTAACTGAACTAGTGGTCGCCCAGTGGTTAAAACTCCACTATGTTTTTTTTATTAAGTAAGTAATTGAATGTTTTTCTAATGCAATATTACATTAGTATTTAAAGATATTAGTTCTATTATTTATGCACTCTTTCTCCAAATGAACTATAACTGTGCCAAATTGCATCCTCCTCCGTCCGCTTGATTTTCGTAAAAAGCGGTAGGTACCTACAATGTTTATGCTTCACGTGTTAATATATAGAAATTGACCTATTCCAATGGTGATGTTTATGTATGTTAATGGTGGTGTATGAAGTGTTGCTTTAATTATGTTACATAACTCTTCTTTGTTGCGGGAGTGAAGGAGAGGCATGTACCTGCTGCTAGTGCCACTCGCTGCCTCCAGCTGCCGCGTCACTAGGTCCACGCATGCAGCAGCTGTGACTGGCACCATCTCTCTCTTGTAGTTCCAGTTTTGTAAACGGAATATAACTTCATTTAAGCTGGCAGCAGGCTGGGCAGACAGGAGCGTCATGGTTGGAGATAAGAGATTATCCAATCTCCGTTTTGCCGATGATGTTGTCTTTTTTTCTTCTTTAGTCTCCGCGCTGACTTAGACGATAGAAGATCTTAGCACGGCAAGCCTAGAGTTCGGGCTTCATAGAAACCTGACCTGAAGTTGATGACAAACAGCGCCATCGCAGGATCACTCAATAAATAAATAAATAAATTCCAGGTGTGACTGTGGATACTGAAAACCAGAAATCGAATGAGCATCTGATCTCATTAAGAGACTATGACTTTGTGGGTGAGGACCAGAGGTTGTCGGCGCTGCTGGCGGAGCGTATGGCCGTGCTACAGGCGCCCCTGAACCTGTCGGATCTGGAGGACAGCAGCCCCGCGCCCGAGCCTGCGGGGTCTTGGCCGGAGGCCCCCAGCCCCTTGCAGCTCAAGCCTGACTATCTGCACTCAAACGTCAGGATCCCCCAACTGCAAGTAGTTTGTATTCAACCTATTCGAACATAACTCATGTTCATGAACTTTCTAGGTATGCCCGCGGCTAGGCCCGCGTGCATGTCGTATATTATACCGAACGTACAACCGGAATAGATTATTTTTGAGGCAAAAAGTAGCCTGTATTCTTCCTCAGGATGCCAAATTTGATCAAAATCAGTGCAGTGGTTTAGGCTTGAAAACATATAAACAGACTGACAGACCGACACACAGAGTTATTTTTGAATTTATAATATTCGTATGTATATATGTTTTCACTAACGTACGTAATGTATACCTTCGAAAGGTTTTATAATATGTAGATTAGGTTATCGTTCTTATGGCCAGCCAAGAAGAAAATACTCTAAATCAAAGAACGATTTGCTTCTTATGTAAGTAGTTAATAGCTATTATTTGAAATTTAAAGCACTTTTACATAATAATACAAATCGTCTAGATAGTAAGCACATTTTAACTTGATTTTATTGTTCAATGTTTCTCTAATGCAACATTAGAATAAAATAGGTACTTGGGCACAAATACAGGGTCAACGTAAGCATGGACTACGCCGAGATTGTCAACACAAGTGACTGGCTCCTTGAAGTGAACGCGTCATTGCTGGCCTTGGAACCCAAACCCGGCGGGGCTCCGGCCCCCGGGTACGGCAGGGTCCCGGCCCCTGGACCTGGCTGGCCCCACGCTCCCGGACCCGGCGGGGCCCTGGCCTCCGGAGCCCGCAGCGCTCCGGCCCCAAGCCATGCCGAGCGACACGATCGCGTGGACGGCCGCCGACAAATATACCCGCACCCCTCTGACATAGACTACAACAACAAGATACTGGATCTCATGAAACAAAGTATCTACACCGCGCAACGTAAAGTCCTAGAAATAGATCCCCTCGTAAGGAGGCATGAGCGCGACCCTCGGTTCCGCATGGCGTTCATCTACAACCGGCTTGACGAGTGGCTGCGCGACATGCGCAACGTGTTGCACTCCACGATGAAGTACCGCTATTACCCGCGGCGCTTCAAGCGCGTCATCTGGTACTACGAGCACACCCTGCGCCTCAACATCGACATCACGTACAGCATCGAGCACCTGCTGCACCTGCACGCTGAGTTTGTCAAGAACATGAACGTCATCGTGACGCCAGCTCAGCGTTTGGAGCTCCAAGCGATGCAAAAAGAACAGAAGAAATTTAAGAAAATGAATGAACTTGGGCTTACTACAAAAAGCGCTCATGACCTTACAAAACCACCTTAAGGCAACGAGGTTACATGTCGGTCGTACTAAATGATTAAAATAAAAACCTTCATTACAAAACTGTGTCTAACTGTTGCAACGGTTGATTTAAATATTGAATATAAATATAATTTATTTCGCTCAAACACAACAAGAATTAACAATTACAATTATTTATGAAGTTGCTTCAGGGTTGTACAGCAGCATATAACAGAGGATCTACCAACTCCCAAACTAAGTCAAGCTTGTATTTTGGAAGTTGGTGGTTCTTAAGATGCAGGACGCACATAGACACAACCTTGTATCCTAGGAATTGACTTCCAAAACTTAATAAACTAAATTTCGAATATACATTGAGAAAAAAAAATGGTATCTCCATTATCTAAAGCTACAATTAACAAAAGAAAAAAGTCATTAAAAAAATATTAATAGGAAAAAAAATGAATATACCTGTTACCTCCACATACATACCTTCACATCGAATTCATTTTTATGATTTACTTTTTATAGTTAGAAGCATTTCAGTTTGAGCATAATCTACAGATTGCAACCAATTACTTAATTTATGTTTAACCTCTCCTTTAGTTAAGCTGTAAATGTTGATGGTTATGTTAACTGCATTATTTAATCTCGAACTTACTGCTTACCTACTAGGAAAAGATGTTCCGCAAGGTACACCAGGGCAAACAACTGCACCTGCGTTTTTAGGTAGGTGGAGCTAAAATTTTTCGTTAAAAATGATTAAATTTTTGATGGTATTTCATCCCAGCCAGTGGCGCAATCGTCCCTTAGTGACATAATTATAGTTTCGATTCGTTCTTCGGTAACTGGAATAATATCCATCGAATTACATAGCGATTAACTTGTCTGGAAATGCATATAAAGGGGGTATTCGTTGTTTTATTAGGTATTTTTAAAGCAACGTTTTTGCCAATATTTACAAAATACTCATTGACACAGTTTGCAGATTTCTTATCATTAACAGTTATTTTAATATGTAGCTAAACTGGAGTTTGAGGCTCTTTCTACCAGCTAGTTCATTAATCAAGCTCTTGTTTTTTGCCTTAGTAAATTCGTTAGTTTCGGACGCCCGCGTAAGATTCCGAAGTAACGTGTTACAAAAGTTGCGGTATCTCTTAAATGTCACTGCAAGTGTATCATTGTCCGGACCTTTGTTTAATTTCCGATGCATATTATCGCGATTTCGGATGCACCGTAGTAGACCGGGGGCAATCCATGGTTTATAAAATAGTACACCTGGTGGTATGTTATAAAGTCTCTGTATTGTTCTTTAAAACAGTTTACATTATAGACATAAGACAATCAGTAGCTTTGTTAACATCGGTTTCATCCGTAATCTTTTTTAAACTGCAATTATCGAGTTCAGTTTTGATTGGCGCGATGTTAGACAAAAAGCAAACCCGACTCAAAGTTACAACAAAAAGCCAATAATATTATTAAAATTTATTACAAGTCTTAACACACCTAACCTTTAAGCAGGTGAAAGTCAACGTACTATTTAATGGGGCGGATATGGATCTTATGGACACCACTGTATCCTCAGGTAAATACTTTGCACTCGAAGCTACAGTGTGGCCCACATATAACTTTCCATAGTGTAATGTTGTACGGCATTTTGCTGTGGAGAAATGCAGCCATTAAAGGCTATATTTATGCTGCAGAAACGCGTCATTTGCCAGACAATGTATAACCTAAATTGTAGGCATTCACTAAGAGATGTATGTATGGAAATAACAAAATTAAAATAGCATCTGAATTTGTATATAAGTACTTAATTTATGTAAAAAAGGATATTAATCTATATTACCTATCGACATTCATAGCATAAATACTAGAAACAAAGATTTACATATTGTGCCCACTACTAGGCTCCAAAATATTAGTAATTAATTTAGGTGTCAAAGTTTTTAAAACTATCTCCCAAGCCATGTTAAAGAATTGGGACACAATACATTTAAATCATTTATTCACTTTTAACAGAAACTTTAACTTTATAGAAACCTTTTTGACAGGAAAAAGTTTCTATAAATTTAAAGTCTACTCGGGCGAAAAAAAAGGCTTAGGATTAATTAAGCTGCTCCAATCCCATTTTACATTCCTTTTTATTCTTCTTGAATATTTTATGTAGAATAGCTTTCGACTTACTGGCACGTCGAGCCAATAGACATTCGATAGACAGGACTACAGTTGCAATGGCGTTACGGCGAAATGGACGCTCGATCTTATGGCTATTCGAAATTGTGGTATATCGATGCTATGGAATTTCGGCAATTCGGACGTTCGATCTGATGACTTCGAAATCAAGCAGTAAACCCGAATAATTGTGACCATTGACATTATTACGTACTGCGAACTATTTAATTGTCTACATTTTCGACACTTCTGAGGCGATAACGTCATTGTTATTTAAATTTGACAAATAATTTGAAATTGTAACTGTCAAGTAATTGCTTGAAAACTGACATTTGTTGACACACAATATTTGTACATTAAATGGTGAAATGTCATTTTATTTGTAATCAGCTGCTTTAGAGAGTCGGCCATTTTTTCCTTAAAACACTGATAAAGTAGGGTGGATCGTTCATAAAAAGTTATCGAATATCTAAAACCTTGCTAAAGTCTGGTTATCAAAAAGTGTTATTCATAAACGCATTTTAGCACAAAAACGTTCTATTACCCTACTGTAAAGTTATAGAAGCCAAAACCCTACTTTAACAGTGTTTTAAGGAAAAATTGGTTTCCACTTTCTAATGCAGCTGATTGATTATAAAGAAAATGACATTTCACCATTTGACGTACAAATATTGTGTGTCAACAAATGTAAATTTTCAAGCAAATAGTTCTGTTCACGGTTACAATTTCAAATGATATGTTAAATTCAAATAATCATCACGTCACCGCGTCAGAAATGTCAAAACTGTAGACAATTAAATAGTTGCCAGTACGTAATAATGTCTATGGTCACAATTATCCGGTGTATAGACAGATATTCTCGTTTGACGATTCGATGTGTTGGTAAATTTGTTGGATGACTTCATTAAAATGCCAACATTTTGTTTCATAAACGACATATTAGTTAAGCAAAGTTTGTGAAACGTTTATGAATACATAATTTTGTCAAAGGTTTTATAAGCTTATCGAGCAATTTAACTACCTAATGAATGTCTTAAACCTTTGATAAGCTTTTGTGATGAATAAGACCGTATAACTTTATAGCAGGGTGCTAAAATGCGTTCATGAATAACACTTTTTGACAACCAGACTTTAGCAAGGTTTTAGATGTTCGATAACTTTTTATGAATAAGACCAGTGTTTTAGAATAATAATGAAATTTAAATTTTTATTGTTTAACACTTATGAATTCATGATATCTTTGATGACGTTTAAAGAGATAGCTGGCTGTGAATGTGATTATCATGCAGGCCACCACCATGCAGGCCCAGTGCGCGTTGCTAGATGTCACATGTTTTCGAATTTTTGGTTCTAGGAGATGGCCAGTTTCCTCGCGATGTTTTCCTTCACCGTTTTGAGAGGAGCGGTGATGAAATATTGTACACAAAGTAAAGCGCCTGTCTTGGTTCGAACCTACGACTAACATCAACTCGTAGTTCGCGGCCGTTACCACTGCGCCACCAGTGCTCGTCTCAGACTCTTTTATGTGAGTCTGAGACGAGCACTGTTAATAATACACTGACAAGCCATATTAAAAAAAAAACACTTTCAAAGCGCCTAAAGAAATTTAAATATCTCCATAACCACAAAAGTTAGTTTCAAGAAGAATTTTTTTCTCTCTCAAAAACAGTATTATATTTCAAAAACGTATGGTTAAACAGACGTTAATCACTACTTAACTTTAAGTAACATTTATAAATAATAGGGTAAAACCTTAGACACTACATGGGCCTGTTCGAAGTCTTGAATAGAAATAAGTTACCAGTACTTGTTAATAAAGGTGCATGTCACACCAGAGGAATGTACCGACTTTATCAAGATGGTGCAATTGGGGAGATCCCAGAGACAAATGGCCAAACCAATGGATGTGAGACATTTTACTGTCCCACAAGTGCTTCGAATGTTTAAGAAGACTGGACTTAACCTAAGAAGACCAAGCAAATGGCAAGCCAAGATGAACAACAGGTGATTGTGTCGCCGCGTCCTACACTTGGCCGAGAACTCGAACGGCATCATATAGCTGCTAGATTAAGATATACCGTCAGCACATCGAATGTGGTGAGGACGAATGGGGCAGAGTAATGTTCTCTGATGAATCGAGATTCGTGTTTCATAATCATTATGGGGGACGTCGAGTGTACAGACGGCCAGGTGAACGTTTCAAAAAGGCGTGACGCGATACTTGTAGAACAATTTTTACGAAGTTTTCATAGACATTGTACTACGTGAGTCGCGTCGCACCTGTTTGCAGGAGCCTTTACACAAATATATTTCGAAAAACAAGTTTTTCATTAGGTGGTCTCATGGCGCTCTTACTGATAGAAAATGGCAATCTGACCATTGTGAGATAAGTACGTAAATGACATTCTCAATGAATTCCAGTCTGTATCTCTGCTCTCAGCACGCGGAGGGAGGAACTACGAAACATTGAATGATTAAAAAATTATGTTTCAATCCTAATCCCTTTTTAACAGTCTATTGTTTTTTGTGCAAATGGCACTATTTTGTTTATTCCTCCTGTAGGTACACATGAAATCATATATTTTTTCTATTGGTGTTTTTTAATGCGTTATTAAAAACACTTCAATGTTGCTTTTTATTTCAAGAAGCCATCTTACGTGGTTTCAGAAATATTTATATAATTGCTTTTTACGTTACACGTCAGTGGTGACCTCCGAGTGTGTTATAGCACTTTTTCTCAGGGATCAGTCAACTGGAAGATGCCGGCGCCATCTAGTTTTAAAATATTGACCACCAAACGGCTCGCATCGAATCGGTTCGGAACGGATTTTACAATCTTTAAACGATATTAAATCGTCTACACCGTTCTTAAAGTCTATATTACCAAGCCGTGCACAGCAGCTTGACCGCGGGCGTCTTCCGCGACACGCGATCGTAGCCGAAAGTATGCTGCAACGCACGATCGGCTCCGTTCGCCTGTTGTTGTATCCGATCGGATCCTTTCGGCTGTCGGCATTTTAGTCCAGTCATCTTAGTAAGTTCACCTCGGAATTTGAGATACCCAGCTATAAACTCGTATAAACTTGTATTTTGAGATTCTAAAAGTTGTCTCAAAACTTACACATGGTAGGGGGGGGGGGGGTGTACGTGACTATTAAAATGTAAAGTCACAAAAATCGATTTTTGTGACTTTACATTTTAATAGTCACGTACAGCCCGTACGTGACTATTAAAATCTAAGGTCACAAAAATCGAATTTTTTCAAATTTTTTGCAAATATCTCGTTTCCTACGCGTTTTTGCTAGTTGTATCTGTTTTCAATATTGTAGAGGATTAAATTCCCTACAACTTTTGTCTGATAGATGTTTTTATACGTTGAATCGTTTTCGAGATAAAGGGCGGAGAGCGCGTGGTTATAGCATCATTTAAGGTCAACCGGTAGTCCCGGTCAAAAACACGCCATATAGTAGTAGTCTATAATAGTCATAGTCTATAATAGACTGCCAACAAACTGCCAATAAACTTTAACTGCTCCAAAATCTGTGGACAGTATCGATCATCTTCGTTATGCACAAATACGTGAAGTCTACAAAACTGAATAAAACGATGCAGTTATCAAATATAACAACAATAGATACAAATAGCGAAAAACCCATAGGAAACGAGATATTTGCACATTAAAATTACGCGTCACGCAACTATTAAAATTTAAGGTGAAAGACCTTAAATTTTAATAGTCGCGTACGGGTGTACGCGACAGGTAGGATGGTAGGGTTACCATACGTAGGTTTTGAGATAACCTTTAGGTTATCAAAATACAAGTTTATACGAGTTTATAGCTGTGTATCTCAAATTCTAGATGACTGGACTGCCACTTTAAAAAATTAGAACACGTCAACACGGCAGGAATGAAACTATTTGACTAGGCGCAGAAACGGATACGTAAGCGGTTCGTAAGCGACGGTATGGAGCCGATCGTATGCGGCGACATCCTGCCGGACGCGATCGGCTGTCGCCGCATCCTTTTGTATCCTTTCCGATCAGATGCGATGCGAGCCGTTTGGTCGAAGTCATCCTTAAAAGTGTTTTAGAAGATCTACATACAAAAAAATAATTATTTTATTTTACTATACAACATTTTTACATAATATGTATCTATCGAACCACACGTTATCAATTTACCAATAGTGTCACCTTCTTGCACCGCTAGAAATTACGCAAATTGTTTATTCAAAAACACGTGGCATTATTTTGTCTCGTACACCTCGTATACCATTCACAATCATATCGTTATTTGTCATAATTATTTAAAACTATAAAAATAGGAATGTGCAGTAATAAGCTCAAGTTCTCTTCATCAGCTTATCATGTGCTCAGTCGAAGTCCTTGTCGTCTTCAGTTTTGGATGCCGCCTGTTCAGTTTCCCACTCGTCTTCAACTTTAAGGAGTGTGTCCAAGACTTGTCTTTTGATGGAAGACTGAAGTTTTTTTGGCAACCGCTTGGTGCTTTGGCAGACACTTGCGAAGAACAGATCTAGAGAGTCATGGTCGGTGCTGGGCTGGTGGCCCGGGTCCCAAACCTCGGGCTCGCGCTCCTGATCCGACGCTATATCTGTATCGTCCATCTTGAGACCACTTTTTCCTGAGCGTTGGCCTCTAGAAATAAAGAATTACGTAAGCATTAGGAAGTACTAAACACCCGACTTTTAGTCAATAATTGCTCGTATACAAGAGATGTAGAGCTCACATCTACATGCCCCACTCACCGCCTGATGGTCATGTATGGCAGCACGAAGGCCATCCGGCTCTGGAAGCGCCACTTCTTGCAGGGCAGGCCTGCCTTGGTGGTGGCGCCAGTGTTGCTGCGCTTCAGTGCCTGGCGCATGGAGTCACGCAGGATCTTCCATTCGCGCTTCAGCACCTCACCTGTTATAAATAAGACAGCTTTTAATTAATTGAATGGGCCAGGAAACTCCTGATCTGGGGTCTAGGCATAGAAGAGGAGGAGGTTTCCCCATTCAAATAAAAAACCCTTCACAATGCCCTCAAATTATGTAATTCTAATCGTGTCTGATGCAATCAAAATGAGAATGAAAAGTCAGGCATGACGAACTTGAACTTTATCTGGTTTATTTATTTATAAACGTTGAACCTTCAACAATTTTGTATAGCCATAAGATCGAGCGTCCGTTTCGCCGAAAAGCCATTGCAACGGTAGTCCTATTCATCGAATGTCTATTGGGTCGATGTGCCAGTAAGTCAAAAGCTATTTACATAAAATATTCAAGAAGACTAAAAAAAGGAATGTACAATGGGATAAAAAACAAAAAAGGTTACTAATAAGCAGTAGTATTGAGAGCAGTAGTATTGAGAGCAGCACTGGGCCCGCGTGGTGGATGGTGTCCCAGCAGTGGGAAAATTATCGGCTGATTATGTGTTTCTATTCTACAGTTTGTTCATAAATGATTAAATGTTAAATATTACATTGTTTCTATAGTATTATAGGAAACAATATAACTGTCAGCGATGAGACTCTATCTGTGCACCTAGGCGCAAGTAGCACCAGGTGCGTCATGAATGCTAAGTCGTGAGTCGAAGAAATTCTTTGAGAAATAAATAAAATCTTAAGAGATTTCTGGCTCAACTTAATGTATAAGTTTGTAAATAGTTAATTTAACTTTTACCAGTTGCGTTCGGTTTTTGAGGTAACCCTTAAAGATATCAAGTGGATGCTACGTACACCGACGAGTTCTAATTTAGCAATAAGTTTGGGAACAGAAACTGTGTCAAATGCTTTAGCAAGATCCAGGAAGATAGCCAAACATTTGGTTTTACTATATAGATTTCTAGCTACCTGTTGCGTGAGATCCAAAACGGCATCCTCGGTCGACACTCCTTGCCGGAATCCATACTGATTCTCAGCAATTATTTTATAAAAACCTATGTGTAATCCCCACTGAAGTACGGCATCTACTGTTATACCCAGAAAAACTGCTGAGTCTACGGTTTCAAGCACCTTTTTATCTAAGACGATGTTGGGACCTAGATTTATAACATTCGGTAAGGCGAACTTTACACATTTCATTTTCTTGGCATTGAGAACTAGATTATTTGCCGTAAACCAATGCGTAACCATTGAGAGAGCACTGTTTACGTTGTCAAAGTCTTGTCTATTCCGGTCTACTTCAAAAATAAGAGAAGTATCATCAACAAACAGTACAACGTCACAGATACCCTTTAAATAGAATGGTAAGTCATTAATATACACTAAGAATAAGAATGGACCTAGTAATGCGCCTTGAGGTATCTGACTGAACTGGTAGCCCGGAAGATTTTTCACCATTAATTTCTACACATTGGAACCTATTTTGTAAATAAGAATTTATTACGTTTAAAGCTTCGTTATGGACACCGTAAAAGCGTTTCATGGTGCACGCAGTCAAAGGCTTTGGAGAGATCACAGATGCCAATAGCATTTTGCGAGTTCTCCCATGCGGTAAATATGTATTTCAAGAGAGCAACACCCGCATCTGTAGTCGAATGACCTTTTGTACATATACCATTGTTTTTGTTCTAGAAAATTTATGTAATTAATAGATACACTCAATATTGTTATTTTATATGAATAAAGAACATATAAGAAACATATGTAACAAAAATTGTAAAGAACAATTTAGAAATATTACGGCTTATTAAAAATTACACACGGTCTGTCTCTAAAATCGTAAACCTCTGTAAGGTGAAGGTGGCTGGTGTAGGAGACGTTCTATTTGCCGGCACTAGTCAATCAGTCTGATCCAGTCTTCCTACACTATACCAGCGATGCCCTAAGCTTAGATCCATACCGCACAGGGGTGGCCTTAGCAAGCAGTCGCTATAGTCTTAAGTATTTAAGCCCTGGCTGGAAGCCCAATTTATTAAGGTTACCAAAGGCAGGTCTGGTTAAGCAGCTGACAACCTCATAGGTTGGCCTGCGAGATGTCATTAAAAAAACGGCACTAATCAGTCGCAGTTCAGCCACTGAAGAGGCAACATCAAAAGGAAGAAACAAGCTGAAATCTGCGGGCAAGACTTGAAACAAGAAGAAGTTTTTTATTTTGTCACCTTTTCGAGTCCCTTTCTCTCCGAGGTCATTGTGGTTTGTACTGCCTATGTTACGCATTCAGGGGTGCGTGGTGACGTGTGCCGCTAGCAGAGTCGCTGTACTCAGTAAGTAATGAGTGCACGTCAGCTATAGTGGGAGAAGTCGCAGGGCGAGTGCAGGTGCTGATCACGCCATTAAGTATTTCTTGCTAAAAGGAACCAAACGCGAACAATTTCTTTAAGTTACTGTTCTAAACAAACGTGTATTTGGAATTCACTTCTTAAAACCACTTGACTTTAATTAAGAAATTTGAGAACTTCTACACCGTCTTTTTTATTAGTAGATAGTGTAGGGCAAAGCAACGATCCTACCGCATGCAGCCAAAGTCATGGTTAATTTTATGATTTTAATAATTTTCTTACGCCCAAATGAATTTAGTAGGTTACAATTACTCAATGAAACAACTATTTACATGATATTAATTTATTAGCCGCGTTATATAAAGGATATAGCATTTTAATTCCCTATTACCGGTTTATCGAAATGTGGCGAACAACTCTATTGCGGCCCGTAATGTAGCTATCCTCACGTGTAATAAAACAAGCGCGAGGCAATCCCAATTTCAATCCAATGTTGACACTATTGTTTTCAAGAGTACCGAATGACGTGACTGCGAAATTGACATTGGAATTGTATTGGCTTTAGATTGGAATTCAAATTAGTTTAAAGAGTGAGCCCCCTGCACTCTAATTGCGTAACGCACGATCAATCATAATCTGAATCATTTTGAAACAGATTGCTAATCCATTGCTTCATATGTTCGAAAAATATGTCTGCTCAACAACGGTAGCAACGTTATGAATTTTGTTGAAAATAAGGACCAACAAAATATAGACGTGTTAAAATGTCTTAAAAGATCTGCCCACAGAAATACATACATATAATATGTACATATCATTTAATTTCAAACATGAAGACGGCGATTTAGTGAACTGACTCACTGAATTGATTCGTAGCTGGCCTCGTGTTCGGAATTCACACATAACGCTTCGTTCAGTTTGGGATAGAAACTACTATAATACGGCATGCAAGTGGGGCAAGAAGCCATATAGGTCAACAGCTCTAACTGGAGTGACAATGCATCTATAACTTTTCCAAAGGCTCGATAAATGATGTCCTTCGTTCTACAAGCATGTTAGTATGGCATCATCAGCGTCATCGTTTAAATGATGTCCTTCGTTCTAAAAGCATGTTAGTATGGCATCATCAACGTCATTGTTCTACAAGCATGTTAGTATGGCATCATTAGCGTCATCCTTTAAATGATGTCTTTCGTTCTACAAGCATGTTAGTATGGCATCACCAGCGTCATCGTTTCAGTCGGAAGACCTCCGCTGCTGGGCACGGGCCTCGGCCGGGTGTTTCACCGTACGTTTGCACCCTACCTGCCTCAATCTGTCTAAAAACTTCAATTTACCAACATTTTTGACATTGATTGTCGCTGAGTTGAGATTGTTAGGCGTCCCAGTTTGTTAGGCCTTCCAGGAGGCCTAATGAAGTTGTGACTTCCGATACGCAGTTGCCACTTCAGAACTTTTTGGCCCCATCCGTTCTATGAGCGTCGTGTCCTGCACACTACCATTACATTAAGTTTGGCACTTCTTTGGGCTATGTCGGTTACCTTGGTTTCTACCTGATTGTTTATTGTATTTAAATGACAGAGATATTGTTACAATATTGCAAGGACAGCTTAAGTATAAAGGTAAGCTTAACCCAAATACATCAAACCTCAGTGCGATCAGAATATCTCTTGATAATTGCACATCGTACGCACAACAAGTGACCCGAAACTGCCCAACGCGATCGTTTAGTTTTTTTACATTTTGCCAAAATCTAAAAATCAAAAATCATTTTCACAGTTTCTCTTCTCGCCCGCAACACACATCTAAAGTAAAATATTCGACGGTGAAGAATCGTGCTCTAATCCGCCTCATGTCCCGATATATACCTAAATATAAAACTCCAAACGTACATATTATTTGTGTGTCATGTTGATAGAAAATATTCGCTGATTCTTTTCCTTAAAACCTATAAGGAAGGGCTATGCTATCCCGTAATGACGGTTCTCCTGTAAGTATCGTACGTATGTACCTATTAAGTTAGTAGATAAGTATACCTGTGACAACTCTTAAGCCTATGTACTTTAGACTTTTCAAATTAGAACCTATCTGGTGCATACATGCAACAGCAGTGAGTCTGTGTTAACAGATTAGCAAGAATTACGAGACACACATAAATAAACAAGCCGGCGGGCGTCAGTACTTTCATTCATTGCAGTTGGAGCAGCCCCCGTACTCCAACTGCAATGAATGAAAGTCTGTAATCGTAAAAATTATAGTTTGTTTGTCATATTTATATACTTATCTTATTAGATACTTTTTTCGGATATTTTCCTTTACCTTTGCTGTGAGACCTTGCTTGTTTTCAAACCGCCCTACCCTATAGATACCCATAAAAGTTATATGTGGCCATACATTATATGTATGGGTAATAATAATATCGTTTATTTATTTTACAAAAGGGGCATGTTTACAATGTATCTTAACAATTAAAATAGAGCACAGTTGCTTATTGCCTGAACTAGGTTGAACCTGTGCTTCAGGCTAGGAAGTGCTTAAGTACTTAATGTAATAAAATATCAATGAGTAAAAAAATATGTTAAACTTAGGAAAGTAAAAGTAAAATAGCATGTTAGTCGTTCTATTTGCAGACAATAAGTAGGTAGATCTTCTGGTTTCGATGGTTAGTAAATATTCAAGTATAATTTTCTTACAGCTAAAGTAATTTAATTTATAGATACTTAGTTTTCTATTTAACCTATTGTACAGAAATATGCCTTGGGTTTGGATTGGGATTGAGAATGGGTTTGGATTGCTTTCTGTTTTAGCAACTGGTAATGAACTGCCATTTGCGAAGCTCCATGTCCAACTTTCCGGCAGAGATTGCTTATTTTCAGCTTGTGATCAGCATTTATCTTTCCCTCAGAAGTAATAGCAACAACTTCGTTTAGACACTGCTCAATGGACCCCATCCAGTTCTGAATCTCTGGAGTCTTCTCTGAGTCTCTGGAGCCCTTGCGGGCCCCATCTGTTGCTGCTGACATCTCTTTGAGGCGCGCGTGGAACACAACGCGCCGTCTACCCGGGCTTGGTCCTTACCGGACAGCGAGCTACCCATTACTCGCCGTGCGCAAGCCCGTGCATACGGTGGCCGGGAATCAGCCTGAGATTCCCGACGCCCAGGGCGTCTCCTGCGAAGGCCACGGCTGTGAGGGCGCATGTACTGCATCTCCCTCACGTGCGCCGCCTCCCTCTTTGCGAGCATAACTGCTTCGCTGAAGGAGGCGACTGCCAGCCATGCCCTCTCGCTCCGTACCATGGCCTGGACCAGGGTCGGACGCGAGAGATTGCCGCCGCCGATCACCTCCACGAGGACACGGCGTTGCTCCGCCCAAGCTGGGCAGACCTCCACCGTATGCTCCACCGTGTCCTCTGGGCGATCTTCGCAATGGAAACACCCGGGCGTTTCCTCCCGCCCTATCCGAAACAGGAACCTCCCGAAACAGCCATGTCCGGTGAGGACCTGTGTCAGGCGGAAGGTGAGGACGCCATGCCGCCTCTCAAGCCACTCCTCAAAGAGGGGACTTACCGCCGTAATCGCGGCGTGCCCAAATTTAATACCGTCAGTCTATTATTTTAACTTATCACTATAATATGTAGTGATATAACACGCTATAAAACTGGGTCACTGATTATGCAAGCGTTAATTTATTTACTTAAAATTGTGCATTGATGAGCACGTCTGTCACGTCTGAATGCAAAACAATCAATATGATATGATATATATATTATATCCATATTTATTTATATATCTATTAAAACAGGATACATTTTTAACCAGTGCGCAAACTGTAACAATGAATTCAGCATATCATTCTAGACCCCTAGCGTAGAAATTTTTCGTTGATTTTACAAAAAAAATCAGCTGTTTCATAGAAAAGTGCAATATCTACGCGGTCAAAATGTATCGAACAGCTAATTTTTTTTTACTGTTTAACTTACCCTCTTTATGTCACCGTATGATTATGAACACCGTTAGTGTGTAATTTACCTCGCGAGATTATAAACTGTCGATAAATTATAAACTCGCATTTTTCGGTAAATTATTATTGTTAGAAGTGAAATGAATAAATCACAATCTGTCGCGCGTTAAATTGTCTACTGTCCGAAGGCTCTCCCTGATTGGTCGGTCTTATAGTAGGCCGTTCTGTGTCCATAGAGTTACAAACTGCACTTCTTTGGTTAATCACAGATTCATTTTACTTCCACAACAATTTTATATAACCAATTATAAACCTGTGAGATAATTTCAACACGAAATCAATTTACAATCACCAACACACTGTTTCTTTACATTCGACAACATACGACAAACAATTATGGCGGCGCAGGGCATAATATGCCCTTCAACCAATCAGCGCGCGAGGTGCGTTCCGTCGCATGCCATTTCATAATTTGACGGTTTCACTTCGATTGATTATAATCTACCGAAAAATGCGTTAAATTGTAAGCAGCATGTTACGGTTCACAATTTTTCGACAGCTCACAGTCTCACGAGATAGATTATAATCTGACGGTAGGTATTTACAATTTTACGGTGACACATATACGCATCGATTTGAGATCCTCTTTCTTTTTTCGTCAGTTATTAAAACTTTGATAATAATCAAAATAAGTGACATAATTTACCTTTATCTCTTGAATGCGTTGATTAAGTAAAATTGAATTTTTAATCCGTGCGAGGGACCGCAGACTCAGCATTTGATATTGATTTCAACAAGAATCGTCAAGGATTGTTTACCTACTCCTGCTTAGGTGCTTAAATAACATGTTAATAAATAGGTAAGTTGTAATGTTTGATGGCAATAAGCTCGCTAGCTCTCTAGGGGGCGAGCCTATTGCCATCAAACATTACTTATGTGAGACTTAAACATAGTTCTGTTATTTTAAGTTATGTGCAGTAGGTAGGTACCTACTTAAGTATGCATAACTATCTTTACCTACTTACGTATGCATAGGTAACTGTCTACTAGATACTAATGGTTTATTTTCTTAAACTGGATTAAACCTTCCATTTCCATCGCCGTTTACGACGATACGTTTAAAACACGCCTGTTGTAGCGCAGCGGCAGGAGGCATGAGGCATTAGGCACGAGGCATGACGTAACAAGTATCGAGTAGTGTACACTGTACGTACTGTTGGCGCCGAGGCGCTCGGAGATCTCGAGCCAGCAGCGGTCCCGCACGTCGATGTCTCGGTGGTTCTCATGCTGCGTGTCGTACAGCACTGGGTACTTCTTCACTTCGTCTATTAAACGCTCCCTATAGTTTCTCGAATTCATCTAAATGTATTTTTTCACCGAGCGATAAACGCGGCCACCCCAAGCGACGCCAAAGCTATACTGCGAGAGAGAAAGCGATATGCGCTATGCGACGGCGACGTTGCCGCTCTGCTAAACAGCCGCATCGCTCATCGCGCTCGGTGTGCGCCGTGGCTATGGAACCGTCTGAATGTGAATGAAACGCGCCGTGGGCACAAGGCAGGCGCAAACTGATATTAAACAGCATTTTATTATATATTATTTCATTGTGTACAGCCGCCTGCACATCAAGCTACTCCAATCTGTCAAATTTATTGGATCGATTTTAAACTTTAAGTATTGCAAACAAACAAGGTTCATGTTCAATTGGGAAAATTTTACAGTTTGGGGTAGCTTGATGTGCTTGCGTCTGTACGTACTGATATTGTGTACATTCTTAGCTATAATTCGTGGCTATCTATTCGATGAACTGGTCCAGCGGTCAAATAATAGGTAGGTACTTGGCACTTCTATGATAGAGCGGTGTAGAAATGGGTTTCGCAAAAATCCGACTTATGTGCTTAAGTATAGCTTTTTGTATTTTGCAAAAATATTTTATAGAGTAGGTAGGTGTATCCACAAGTAGGTAATGATACAGAAGCACATTTAAAGTAATCTGACATTTATAGAAAGTACCTACTTAATCACTTTTTTACTTTTTTTATCAGTAGAGTTTGTTTTGACATCATACCTGTAAATTACCTAAGTAAGTAAATTACTTAGTTGACATTAGTAAATAGTAGACTTTACGGTCTACCCGTTCATCCTAATTTCCGTTTTTTAAACCCTGATAAGTAGATGATAAACAAGCAAAAGATTTGAAATGTCAGATTACTGTCAGGGATTAAAAAACGAACACATTATATAGGTAAGTACCTATGTTAGCTGGGAGGTTTTAGGATCGTACTTACGGATAGTGGATATTGATTGGAAGTTCAATTCCCAGTTACAAAGTTTTCTTTTGACATTACGTACTTAATGTTCTTCTTTAGAATAGAATAGAATAGAATAGAATAGAATAGAATAGTATTTATTTGCTGTAAAAACATGGTATAAAGAGATGGTAAAAACAAAATAACAAGAGCATACATGTTTTTGCTTAACAGTCATAAGCGTACAAATTTACACAACCATATTTAACATTTATAGTCAAAGAGTTCTTTGACACTATAAAAACTATGACTACACAACCATTCATGCAATTTATTTTTGAATAATCTTATATTTAAAGTCTTGAAATTACTTGGTATCTTATTATATATATACACACATGGATATACAACTTTTATTATATTTAGCTAGCCTCGGAAGGATATCTAGTACAAGCATGTGGGGGTCTCGTCGGTTACGTGGATATAAATCATCTGCCTTACTGAACAATTCCTTATGCTTCCTCACAAACACACATGTTTCATAAATGTAAAGAGACGGT
Source organism: Polymixis lichenea (assembly GCA_949091785.1). NCBI lineage: Eukaryota > Metazoa > Arthropoda > Insecta > Lepidoptera > Noctuidae > Polymixis > Polymixis lichenea. Next base: position 22,456,632 of record OX420951.1, on the reverse strand, counting down.
AGCGGCAACAAGCCAAGCTTTTTAAATATCGGCCTACAGGATTCGTCAGGTCGAAGCCCGTTTATTGCTCTAATGCATTTTTTCTGTGCAATAAATGCTCTATTTTGATCTGTGCTATTACCCCACATTATCAAGCCATAGCGGAGCACCGATTCAACGTATGCATGGTAGGACGTTATTGCCGTTTGAACGTTTGTTATATTCCTGACTTTTTTTAGTGCATAAACGAACTTATTTATTCTTTTGGAGACGGTATCAATATGTGATTTCCAGTTTATGTCTTGATCTAAAGTTATGCCTAAAAATTTAGTTTGCGTCACTTCATCAATTTTATTTATTTTCATTATAACATTGTAATTAGCATTATTCGTTTTATTAAATTGTATATAAACTGATTTTTTAAGATTTATTGATAAATTATTTCTATTTAGATATTCAATGTAAGTACTTACCTAAGGTCATCTTTACTAGGTAGGTACCTAGGATGGTACTTTAATAAAAAAAATCACAAAAAAACTACTAAGTAGGTACCTAGTAAGTAACTGAAATGAATCACCTTTTAGATATCAACTAGTTAGGTAATTTAAAACTGCACGCCATTAAAATCGTATACCTACAAGTATTTTAAATGTGTACCTATGCAGCAAGCTGAGGAGATCAACTAATTTACAGATGCACACCCTGTGCATCTGTAAATTAGTTGATCTCTAGGTACGTACTTAAGTACTTACCTATGTAATCATTATTTTTTGCTACACATAATATCACAAACATAAACAAAACAACACATTACATTAAGAAATAAAAACATCAATACTTAGGTACGCTTACGACTCTTAACTTTATAAGAATCGTACCCAGTCGTTAACTTGACAAATGTAGGTAAGTAGTATACGCATACATATGTAGGTACTTATGCATTCATTACAACATTATAGGTAACTCAATGATTACAAATTCGGTCTCTGCACAAAAGATGGGTAGGTTCCCCATCTGATAGACAGAGATCCATCTATTATGTATCTACATAGTACCGAATAGGTAGGTAAGATAAGTAGATACCTACGTGTAAGTATTTTAATCTAAAATTCAATGTTTACAAGTGTTCACGGATGGCATATTTTTACCTTTAAGTATTCGGTAACAAAACAAATCACACTGTGTAACTACTTATACAAATAGTTATCATTGTATAATGATAAGGAACTCAGTCGGCTGGTTATCAAAACTATGAACGGAACGCGACACAGCCACACTCACGCACACAAAGCCCCCGGCATATTTACTATTCGCGCGCGCACACACACAGCCGCTATAAGCCGGCTACAGACCTCCGCAGTCTGGCCGCTGCCGCGCCGTTGTCGGGTCGCGGACGTACGTGACGGTACCTACATTTTTTACTACTCCAGAAACGTTCATCAATTTATAATTTGTTTGCAAATAAGTTGTTTGAAGACTACGAACTTTTTGAAGATTATCAACAACTGCTCGAACGCATCTTGTTAGCGTTAAATAACACGTGGTGGGTGCGCGCGAGGGACTTCGAGCAACATGAAACGCCACGACGACTCGAACTCGGTGTGGTCGCAGCCGCTCGGCACGTCGGCTGCCTTGGCCATACAGGTTTCCATCGAGAAAATGAAGAAGGCTAGTTACTGCAGCGTGATGAACTGCCACAACAATTCTGTTCAAAATCCTGATTTGGCATATTTTAGAATTCCGAGCAATAATGAGAGGTAAATATGATTTGAGACTGACAACGCCATCTATGTTTTACAGCCGGCACTAGCTAGGTGTTATCGCATTCTATGAGTAGGTACTATTTTTCCATCGATTTGAATGAAGTTTTTGTTTATTTGTATTGTAGGTACATGGGAATGCAAAATTAAGCAGGCGCAGTTCGATACCGCGCCGTATGTTTTCGTGAAAACGTTATAGTTATACAGATGTTTTTACTTAGGGTATAGTAACAAAAGTTCCCATGGTTCCCGATACAGCTGTAGCCATTGTGTTCGCCCGACACTAGCTTTAGTAGGCTCATTGCAATCCTTATGAAGTAAGCTTTCACCAGTTATGATTTTTTTCAATTTTGAGCAGATACACAGCCAATATTAGCTTCTTTCCGTGTGGTGTAGGACGTAAAAGAATAGCACCATCCAATTGCTTCCCGTGGGTGTCGTAAAAGGCGACTAAGGGACTTACTAGAGAATGGACAGCAGCGTTCTCAATGCATTTTAGCACCATACTGCGATCGCCAACCCGCCTGCCAAGCGTGGCGATTATGGCAAAACCCCCCTTTTGGGGGAAGCTTATGTCCAGCAGTGGACGTCTTACGGCTGATATGACACAGCCAATATTAGACGAAAACTATTTTGCTATATGCAACAAATTTTCTTAAGGTTTCAGCAACTGCGGCAGGTCAGTATTTGCGCGGGACTCGATTTTTTAGACTCATAGAATTCGTTTTGATGCGAGTTTACTTTAGTTGAGTTTTTTTTCATTTCTGAGCATATTTACGGCCGATATGACACGATTTATGGAGTCATTTGACTAATGTCAACTTCAAATTAATTTTTATCCTATTTTGACCAATATTTTAATTGTTTCTCTCCATGCCCTAGTAGTGCTTTGTCAACTCTTGAAAACTACTCTAGAATCAGTGATCGAATTAAACACGTTTTTGTGCTATACGAATTGGAATTTGGACTCATTGTGAAAAATCGAGGGTCGCGCGTATGCGCATGCACACGCAGCGTGTCATAGGCAAATAATATCATGTTTAAAAATTGTTATCAACATGACCTATCTTAGAAATGCTCAAACATTACTCTAAGAATAAAACTCTCGTAGATATTAGCGTTTGAAATCTTACATGTTTTTGTCGGTATATTGGAACTTACCACCAGTACTCCGAGCGGAAAGATGTTTTCACGTCAAAAAGTAACAAATCAAATTCCTGAATTGATTGCAATTATCTCCCTAGACAATCGCAAGCAAAGAATTCGATTTATAACTTTTTCTTTTAGCTGTCAAACTAACTAACTACTACTAATTGTAAGATTTACAGGTAGCGTAGGTACTTAATACCGCAGGCTTGCTTTCGAAAATTAGTTAGCTATAGTTTTAACAAACAAACACGCTGTCTTCTTTTCTGCAATATAATATATTAATATGAGTGTGTATGTAGAGGTTTTGTGAGCAACCGCCACACACACAGTTTTACATAATTATTAAACTCAATCTTCTTCGTCGTGTCGATTATTCCGATTGTTGATTTTAAACAAGCTTCACCAGAATTCTGTCGCTTCGACAGCGTTATCGTTGGTCTCGCAAAGGTCTTCCATAGTGCAGCTGTTATTGCAAAGAGATCACGACAAGAGGTGGGGCATAGTATGATGAAGTTTAGTATGACCTTTGAATGTTTGTTTATCAGTTTCATAAAATTTTCTATTTCAGTGTTACTGAAGTTGAAAAATCTTTCACTGCAAATAATACAACAACATTTGAATTGAATTTCATGGTTGTCGTAGAAAATAGGTCTAAACGTTAAGATAATAAGAAGTTTAGGGATTTTTTTTACAAATAGTGAAATGAAAAGCTATGTGCTTTTCATTTCACTATTTGTAAAAAAAAAACGCACACAAAATTTTACAGAACACATAACATGTGGTATTTAAAACACCGGTCACATAAAATTAATGTTTTAAATAATGACAACATACCTTGGAGTCAAATATGTGTACACATTTTCTCCATAGACTCCAATGAACTCGATATTTAATGTGTATCAGTATTAAAATTGAATTTCAATAAAAACAGTACAGAATAGAATAGAATAGGTCTTTATTTGCTTAGAATGTAGGTACATAAAAAATAAGTTGTTAAATTATATAATAGGATCCATGTACATTCTGCCTTAATATAGCACGCAAATTTAATACAACGTAGAGGTTACAGATATTACAAAAAATCATCATTTATGAAATCCTGCACAGAATAATAACATTTATCTACAAGGAATTCTATAAAACGTTTTTTAAATTTGTGCAACGGTAATTTTTTAATTTGGTCAGGTATTTTATTATAGACTACAGGAGCCATACAAATCACATTTTTTTCATTAAGCTAGTTTTAAACACGCCCGTGCATAATAGATTCTGGTATTGAGATCTCATAGCTGTACTTCGTTTTCTAGTTTCTATTACAGAGCAGTCAGAGCACAAAACATATATACCTCTACCAGGGGGAGACTTAAGAACCAGTTATCAATTTCCATAGACAACAACGACATCTGGAGTTTGGTGGGTAAACGAAACTTGGCAGCCAGCTTATCTTGTTTGTCAAATTGTCAAACAAATGTCATTGTCGACATTCGGCCATTGTCATTGTCCGGCTTTCCCGACGTTGATGCGCTTTCCGAGTGTAATTCAGCTAGTTCTGTTAAAATTGTTACTTGTTACTGTTATTTGTTTTGTTGTTTTGTTTTTATTACTAATATTGTCAGTGACATTTGTTTGACAATTTGACAAACAAGTTATGATGGCTGCCAAGTTTTGTTTACCCATCAAACTCCAGATGTCATGTTTTTTATTTGTCCGATCAGTCTGGAAGGGGGCTCTATATCCGATATTTATATTTACTCTCCTCTATGACCTTTAGTCTCATCTATGCGATACCTCAATCGGATTCAGAGACATTTCAAGGAGGAACTTTCATTTTGTAATTTTTTTGGCGCCATTTGACAGTGGTTTTGTGTTGCTGACATGTGTATAAAAAGCTCCCCACGAGTTTTTGGGGGAGTTACGACGTTTGTGTAATGGCAACTCTTTTGACTTTTACTTTAGCTGTTACTTGAATGAAGAAACACATTCGCCGTAATATCAGTAAAGGTCAAGTAAAGGTCAATGCTTTTACTGATTACTTTAGTTGTTGATGAAGAAACTGGCCGTTAAACGATTAAGAGATTTTCAGGTGAGTCATGGTAGTTGGTGGCCTGCTGGAAGCCTTTCTGCAGGCTCAACATAATTATTAGGTAATGCAAATACTTTTTAGTGCACATATTCAAACTGACACCGTGTTTGTTAGATTTTAACGAATAGAATAGAATTCGAACACTAAAAGTAAGGGGAATATCAAATTCCAAGATAAACTTAATACACTGTGTATTAATCCGAAAAAAATGCATTGCTAGGTGCACGTACCCTAGCAATACAAGTTTAGACCTATAGTTTGAGTTTTGATTGTATACAGTAACTGGACAGTTGAAGGATTACCAGATTTTGACAAAAAAAGATAATGAGGTGGTGTAAGAATGAACGAAATTGATTGAACTTGAAATAATGTACTTACATGCAGTTTTTTTATTTTAAATTTAATAACGTGTGTAAAAACATGATATGCACTACTAAAAATTTTAGAAATTGTTATATATTTTGTTTTTCACTAGTTAGGTAATTTATTTATAGTTTGTTTCTATTAGAAGAAAATAAAAAGCATTACTTACTTACTTTTATTAATAAATTAAAAATTATTCTTATTTTCCACATCTTACAAACTAATTTTTAAAGTTATATAACGAATGATAAAAATGGTTCAATTTAAAATTAAACCATTTTTATCATTCGTTCTATACGCACAATCATTCACTACCACAACACTATTAGTTTTGGTATGGTAACATTATTTTTCTTTGAACTGACAAGTTACTGAATACAATTAAAAGTCGAAGCATAGTAACGTACCCAACTAGGTCCCTTATAGCGTAGCGCCGCCGTCGCGTCGCCCGCGCCCGCGCGCGATTATGAATATGGTAATCGATTTATTGTTGTAGAAAAAAAATATAAGTAAGTATGTGCTAAGGTACAGTAATCAGTACAAGCCTACCTCCCTAGTTTATTGCAATAAACTTGATAAGTGGGCCTGTAGTGACTTTAGAATTGATCAGTATTTTTAGGTTAGTTTCTACCATATTTTAAATAGATAAGGGTTTTGACTTTTGAGGCCTGTCCGCATCTAGACAAACATCAATAAACTGTCGATAGGTACAGTCAGCTTGAAAAGAGTTGTCATTCCACCTGTTTACGTTTAGTATTATAGACCCAAGAAAAGCAAAACTCAAATTTTACCACGCTTTGTTGCCCAAAAAGAAATCAATCTGCCTAGTCTTTTCCCAATTATGTTGGAGTCCTTGTGGTCGGCTTCCAGTCTAACCGGATGCAGCTGAATACCAGTATTTAACATGGAGCAACTGCCTATCTGACCTCCACAACCCAGTTACTGGGTAACACGTTACCCCTTGGTAAGACAGGTTTTCGGGCTTCTGAGGACCCGTAAAAAATATGATTAATATTAAACAATTTTCTACAAGAGTTCAAACGTAAGTTATTGTCGCGGCCATATTGTGACGTCACTTACGACAATACTGCTTTGTTCACATCTCTGTTTTAGCCTCAAATCAAGTTAATTAAATATTATTTTTGTGCTTTATTCAAGCAGAAATTGCACTTATTTTCTTTGATGAGAATTCACGCAGTTTTGTAAGACAAAATATACAGGATAAGTTTTTAATCAGTGCGCAAACTGTTACCATGAATTCAGCATAATATCATTCTAGACCACCCAGCGCAGAAATTTTTCATCGGTAATACAAAAAAAAAACAGTTTTATATAGTAGAGTACAGTAAAGTTTAAAAATTATCCTGTATATTCACATGCTTTTAGAGGTCACTTCCAGCATTTTCGAAGACGACGCGTTTCGAGCTTGCGTTCGGCTCCACCAGAAAATCGTAACGTAATAATTGTAATAATTATATGAAATTGTAAAAAAAAATGCAAAAATGAACTTAAGGACTGATAGGTACCTACTATTGACAGTTCAGTTTAAGCTCACTTTATTTATGTGAGTGTTCACGCACGGTGTTGCTGTTTATAGAATAGAACAGATATAAGTCTCGAGTCGCCAACCCGTCCTGACCAAGTGTGCTCATCAGTTAAGTACTCGTACCTTCTCTGGATGAGAAGAGGCCTGTGCCGTGCAGAGGGGCAGTAATAGGCTGGTGTGATATCAATACCTATACTTAGTATATTTTAGTTATATTTTTTGGTAAAATTAATTTAACAATTTACTTAGTTCAGATGTGGATGTGTGATATTCTTGTATCACTTTGTTTATTGTTGAAGACCGCATGTAAATCCGTTGCGTTTAGTTAGGATAAATAAATAAGTGTTTTTTCACCATTGAACAACGAGACTCAAATGATTTAGTGGGACGAATGAGGCCATGGCTCCGTAGATATGTACTTACTTCAAATATTGACCTGTATATTAATGTACTTACGTCTTTTTTTTCAAGGGCTGCAACGTGGCTAGAGAAAATACGACATACAATCAAGAACAAATCAAAGAAGCTACTAGTTTGTGAGAGACACTTCGATCCCAGACATGTGAACAAGAACAACCCGGAACGCACACGCCTGTTGTTGCGCGCGGTGCCCACGCGGTTCCTGCCCGTCGCCGAGATGCTCACGTGTACGCCCGACGTCACCGACGACGGCGCCGCAGGCCGCCGTGCCGCATACGCAGGGGGCGACGCCGGCGCGGGAGCCAGCGATGTGAGGATGAAGCCGGTCAAAGCTAAACCAAAACAGTCGCGTCTTTCAGCGTCGAAGGCTATACAACGCATCGAAGCCTTTGTGAATAGAAAACAACGACCTGGAAATTCTGAGATACATATCGCAGAAATTATAGCACTATATAAACGCTTTAGCACAAGAAGGGACGGCGGGAAATATACAGATGAGTTCAAGTTTTTTGCCTTAAAGCTGTATTGTTCAAGTCCGAACACATACAGAGCTATGCAGTCACTTTTATGTCTACCTACAATTTCTACTCTGTATCGATACTACATCCCATCATCGACCAGTATTTGTGAGAATTTAATGATAGCTTTAAAGATCAAAGTTGACTCCATGACTGCCCAACAGAAAGAATGTGCCGTGTGCATCGGAACTCTTGACGCAAAGGAATATCTCCATTACGATGTTAAAAACGACCAAGTGATCGGCTTTCATGAGGTTGATGGCACTCAGAGGCTGGAGCCAGCTAATAAAGCTCTTGTAGTTATGGTGCGTGGTATATATCACAACTGGAAGCAAGCGATTTCTTATTCATTTTTAGCGCAACATCAGGACTATGAAGACGTGAGAGCGTATATTTTAAAGATCATAACCAAAATGTTTATGATAGGACTCACGGTTCGCGTGCTGATATCTGATGTCGAGACGGATTTTATTGGTTTATCGAGAGCAAAAAAAATCAATTCGAAGGCACCCTTCTTCCACATTCATAGCATTCATAAAATTTATTATATGTATGATCCAGTACATTTAATGAAGAACGTGCGTGAATTCTTAACTACCAATAATTTTTACTTTAACGGGAAGATCGCTAAGTGGGAACACATAACCGCATGCTATGACCATGAATGTCGGAAACCTTTAAGACTTGCACCTCAACTGACTAATTACCACATCATACATACGCATCTGCAATCCGAAAAAGATAAAGTTCAATTAGCGGCGGAAGTGTTCAGCAAACAGACAGCTGTTGCTGTGTCCACGTATGCAGAGCTGAAGATCATAGACGAGCCAGTTGATGGCACCGTCGAGTGGATCCTTCTCATGAACAAATTGTTTAACATGCTCAACTTCACGTCCTACATTCGTAGTGATGAGACGACCGCTCCGTTTACCGGCCAGGATGCGCAGGTCGAGTTCATTCAAGAAATATCAACAATATTAGGAGACTTGCGTTTGGTTGACGCGCATATGGGTTCCAACACGACAAATAATGCTAAAATTATAAGTAGAATAAGAGCAACCCTTAAAGTCATCGTGTCATTGCATCGGGATTTAGATATTATATATCCTAAAAAGTTTCCCGCATTGCTGAGCCGAGACTGTCTAGACTCGTTCTTTGACACAGTTCATAAAGCGGATGGCCAGCTACCCACCTGCAGGCAAATACAACAATCAATTAGCAAGACACCCATATTCAATACTTTTCAAAGCAATAAAAACAAAGGAACAGATTGTGTAGAGTTCTTTCTGAGGGACGCAATAGAATTCAGTGCAATTGTTATGGTGTATGAACGAGTGCAGCCAAAAGGTATAAATGCTTGTTTCGAGTCTACTGCGAATATGGATTTAAATGCTGTGGAACTGTTCAAAGACTATCCGTTGCAGCACTTGGCAGCATACCTGCTTTATGAGAGCTACCAGCGCCACAGCGACTGCGAGGCCACCAAGAGCTACGCGTTCGAGAATGCCGACAGTATCACTGTTATACTAACTATTAAACATAAGAACCAGAACGATAACACGGTGGTGGTCATGGTCCCCACGGAATTTGTAGAATTCATTGAATCATTGGAAATGACACTGAAATTATATTTTGAAACTGAATATCAGCGAAACGTACTAAAGGGACTTATGGAACATCTGTTTTCAGAAAATGTTACGTTTCCGATACCCTGCGAGTGTTTCCCTTTAGATTATGTAAAATGTTTGTACATGAGATACAGATTTAATTTGATATTAGACTACAACAATAACGAATATGAAAAAAATACGGACGAGTGCAGAAAATGTTTTGTGGTAAACGATCTGTAAACGACATGTTCCTACTTTAGCATAAACATTTTGCAAAACTTTGTTTTAAATTTATTGTATTAATAAAAGTGTGTTGATTATTTTCATGGCATTTTTATTGTTTTAATTCTGGTCTTTTTCCTCCAGCTTAGTAATTTGAGGAGAAAGGCTTTTTAGCTGTAGATGCTCAGTCTTCCAAGATACGGCATCATTGAGCATAACATCTGATGCAATCTATAGACTGATCAACCATGGGTAGTGCGATGCGGACCACTGCTGTGTAATTACTGCTGCTGGTTCATTAGCCCCACCGCCCATCCGGAGTATTAATCAGTCATCTCAGGAGCCAGGGGTGGTGCCCGGGCAACCCGTGGCATGCGGGGTTGCTACTAAATGGTAACGCAATAGAGTACTGACGAATTACAATTGGTTATGAGACAAATACCCAAATGTGCTTTGTATACATATAGTACCTACGGGATCAAGTTGACATTTGCTTATGTAAGTCTACGAACATACTAATAGATAACTATGCATATAACTATCCATTCCGTGATATTCTACTTTAAACTTAACTTACGTGACCAGCACCCTAATCTGCTTTTTATTGAACGATATTGCTTCTTATGTTGGAAAAACTTGTCTGCTCAACAACGTAAACAACGCAATGAATGTTGTTGAACTGTCTAAATTTTTGACAGTTGAACTGTTACGGAATGGATTTAGACTGTAAATGAAAGCCATTCCTACTGTTACTGTGTTACGCACTGACCCCGCTGCATTATCATAAATAGATACCTACCTACAAAATCAAGTAATCGCAAAACTTTAAATACCAACCTTGCTGTAATGTTCTATAATCAATCGCATCCTACTAGTTAGAGCTAACACATTTTGTGATCATCAAGTGGGTCTCGCAGGTACCAAACAAATATTTCGGAGAAACTTTTATTAATTTATTGGGCGACTACGTCAGGAAGGCATACACAATTATAGTGGAAATTGTGTTGCTACCCTAGAAGCTTGATCGCTTTGTAACTATTTGTAATTATTATTACGTTGTAAACCAAGTATCTTCAATTCTAGAATTTTGAGAAGAAAAAAGGCGGTCCAGCAAAGTGATAGATTAGTCTCTAACTATGATCATCAATCATTTCAGCCGAAAGTCATCCACTGCTGGACATAGGCCTACCCCAAGCACCGCCACCTCGACCGCTTCTGTGCTTGTCTCATCCAACGGATTCCTGCGGCCTTCACCAGATCATCAGTCCATCTTGCGGGAGCCCTCCAACGCTACGTCTTACAGTACGCGTTCGCTACTCAAGAACCTTGCGGCCCCATCGGCCATCTGTTCTGCCATTAATGTGCCCTGCCCACTGCCACTTAAGTTTAACCATGTCGGTTACCTTGATTCTCCTACGGATCTCTTAATTTCTGATTCGCGATCGCGTAGGGAAACTCCCAGTATAGCCCTCTCCATTGCCGTTTGGGTGACCTTTAGCCTTCTCATGAGGCCCATTGTGAGTGACTACGTTGCAGTGCTATAGGTCATCACTGGCAACACGCACTGGTCAAAGACTTTCGACTTGAGACACTGCGGTATGTGGCACGCGAAAATTTTTCGTAGCTTCCCTCTTTCTCTAATTATGTATGACAATATCGTGAACACGTTGAGTGTCCGTCGCGTGGCGCGGCACGAGCGCGCCGGCTAGTCGCGCGGGACGAATGTGGCGCGACAGCGGCAAGGTCGAGGTCACCGATAACATACCTTTATGCAATGCCAAGTTTTGTATGCATGTGTCACGCTCTTTACCTTGTCACGTGAAAAATCAATAGCGCAGGTGAACAACTTGCAAGTTCATGGATAATTCTTGTCGTTACACCAGTTAATTAGAAAACTGAGTTGGTCTTTCTAGAAACTTGTAATCTTAAGACGTAGTCACATAGTCTCCTTCATCGCTGTTGACAGTGCGGTCGTGGGCACAATGAATTGTGTCCAACCACTGGAGCACTCTTAGCTCGCCTCACGGTCTCTCTTCGTGTAGTTCCGTTAGATACATGCAGTCTCGTGCATTCATTAACAGGGCCTACAGAAGCGACTAATTACCCAGTGGTTGACAGTAATTAAAAAAGTAGGTATGTGTTGCACTCGCTCACCTAGGTGGACCAATAACCAGGTGAAGATCGAGGGAATGCTCTGCAAGCGTTAAGCACCGGACCCGTCGATGTGCCGGTGCTTGTGGGAGAGAGGCCCATGTCTAGGAGTGGTCATCTTTCGGCTGAAAGAATGATGATTCACATTCAGGTATACCGTACAAACTTGCGTTTGTCGTTAAATGAGGCTTGCAGTGAGAATCCGTGAGCAGGAGGACGACGACGTCAAGGCGCAGGTGGCAGGGGGTGAGGGGGTAACTCCCGCAGTAGACGGATACTTCCTATGCCGTAAGAAGTATCCGCTAATAGTTAATCAAATCAAATCAAATCAAATCAAATCGTTTATTGCAATCCATAATGTACACTTACAGGTGGTAAATACAAAAAATTGAAACAATTATGGACCCTGTCGGGCACAGCTAATTTTTAAATAACTAAAATAACTAGAGCGAGGAAGAGCGCTTTATTTAATTTTCGTTTGAAATTATTTTATATCCTATTTAATATTTCTATTCATTTACTTATTATATTAATATTATATGTGCAAGTCTATCTATTAATTTATTATTTATTTGATTATATTGAAATAATGCTTATTTGTTTACTCCCTTAAAATTTGTTAATTATTATTTTTATTATTTATAATAACTAGCATAAGTATTAAGTATTATAGTTTATTTATTTGCTGTTATTTTACTTAATAAATATCTTTTATTCATAATTATATATTATTATTTAATTTATCGGTTAGATATTCATTTACTGTGTAATAGCTTTTTTTAATTAAATATTGCTTTAATTTATTTAAAAATAAACTGGTTTTGTGTTGTTGTTTAATGTATTCTGGTAATTTATTATATATTTTTATTGACATTGAATATGGACTAGATGAGTGTAATTTAAGGCGGGACGGGGGCAAATTTAGCCTGTTTTTATAGCGCAACAAGTAATTAGTTTGTATGTCTCCCCGTGTATTGTAGAAATCTGGATATTTGCGGACTAGTTTGCATAATTCCATTATATAAATACTAACCAAGGTGTGAATCTTGTGATTCTGGAAGTAAGGCTTGCAACTATCTGTTGGTTCTATGTTGGTAATTATACGTACAAGCTTTTTTTGGAGGGTAAATAAGGTGGGAGCGTCTGTGCTATTTCCCCATAAGATAATGCCATAATTAAACCAAGCGTGGGCATACGCGTAGTATGTGTATGTGTACTAGTGCGGTTTGTAGGTTTGTAGTCTTTTTAATTTCGCGGAGAGCATACGAAAACTTTGAAATTTTAGATTTAACTGTCTGTATATGTGTTTTCCAGTTAATATGTGTGTCTATTGTTAAACCTAGGAGAGTGAAATGGTTAACTGTTTCTAATTTTTGTTGATTAAAGGTAAAATTTATATTTATTTGTTTTTTCTGCCGGGGATGGAACGCTATTAATTTGGTTTTGGTAAAATTGATTTCGAGATTATGGTCGCTCATCCAGTTTATAATTTTTCCAAGAATAGTCTCAAGTTTTTCATTTAAATTAACATTTGTTTGGCATGAGGTCAGGATCGAGATATCGTCCGCAAAAAGTACACATGGCCCGTCTATGGTTTTGGGAAGGTCGTTTATATATATGAGGAAAAGAAGGCAACCTATAACACTTCCCTGGGGAATTGAAGCATGTATCGATTTATTATCAGATCTTATAAGGTGTGCTTCTTTTGTTTTATTATTGTAATATTCAATCTCAACTAATTGCTCTCTATCTTTTAAATAAGATGCGAACCAGTCATGGGCTTTTCCGCGTATTCCTATTCCGTATAACTTATTTAGTAGTATTTTAAATTGCACTTTGTCGTAGGCCTTTGTCATGTCGAGTAATATCCCTACTGCATATTGTCTATTATTTATAATATTTAATGCTTCTTGGATGTATCTATAAACCGCTAGCGTTGTAGATCTGTTTTTGCGAAATCCATTTTGGCAGTCATTGAAAATCTTATATTTTTCACAAAAGGAATATACACGATCACACATTGCTCTTTCGAAGACTTTTGATGTTGTAGGAAGAAGGGAAATTGGTCTATAGTTGCTTGGGTCTGTTTTTGCATTCTTTTTATGGATAGGTTTTATTAAAGCTTTTTTTAGGTTATTGGGGAAAGTGCCCTCTTCGAAAGATTGATTTATTAATTTATAGAACGGTAAGGTAAGTTCGTCTGCGCACTGTCTGAACAGAGTCGGTGGGAGTTCGTCTATACCGTGACTATTTTTATTTTTAAGGTTTTTTAAGATCTGGTTCAGTTCGTATCCATCGACTGGGGTAAGAAACATGGTGTTGTCAATGGGGTTAATCACTGATGTTTCTCTCTGTACACAGCCGGATGTTTGGGTGGTATTATCCCCAATGGATGCGAAAAAGTTATTAAAAACGTTAGCTACTTGTTTGGGTTCACTTACTTGGTTTGGTGTTTGTAACATTATATTTTATTTTTCTTTTTTGGTTTTTTTGTTTGTCCGTTCTTTAACAATGTTCCACATGGTCTTAACTTTGTTTGTTGATTTATTCATTTTATTTATGTAATGTAATTTTTTTGCCGTTGTTACAGATTTTTTTAGGATTTTTTCATATTTTTTATAGTATTTCGTAATTATTGAATTATTAATTTTTGACGAGAGAATTTTTAGTAGTCTTTTATTTTTACAAGATTGTTTAATACCAACGGTTAGCCAGAAATTATTACGTTTTGTTTATAGTTTAAGTCTTCGTTTAGGGATACATGCATCTAAGATATCTATCAGAGTTTTATGGAATGACTGATAGTTCTCATCGACATTTTTATTCGTCTGTATAATATCGTCCCAGTTTAGTGTCTTTAGTTTGGATTTGAATTTTTGAATGTTACTTCTATTAAATAGTCTTTTATTGGCAAACCAAAAGGAATCTTTACTTTGTTGTTCCAGTATCATATGTATTATTGTTCCGCAGTGGTCTGAAAAGCCGAATTCTTCTACAGTCGTGTACATTTTATTATCATAAAAGTTTGTAAATATCAAATCTAAGCATGTTGACGTGGTTTGAGAGATACGCGTAGGTTCTTTTATATGTTGTACAAACTTAAACTCTAACATAAGATCCATCAATTGGTTAGTTTTTGCGCTATTTTCTAAGGTATTTATGTTAAGGTCTCCTCCTATTATGATGTTAAATTTTTGGTATTTATTGTTTATATAATGCATTATTTTTATTAGCGTTACTATAGCTAGTGGTGCTCGTGGCTAACTGCGCCGCAATATCCTTTGGTATTGTGTTTTTAAATCTTCTAGTTTGAAACAACAAGGTATCAATTCCACTGCCGCGTCCGTGGTGCGCGCACGCGCAACAATTCGTGTCAGTTATCAGCGTATCGGATCGGATCGTTCGCCAATCGATTGTTTGCGCCTGACATTATGTCATTCGTACGCCGCCGCCGCCCGCATATTAATATGGTTCTCGTCTCCTACCGCTGTAGATGGTGACATTAATGTAGTTAGATAGGTAGGTACGAGTACTTATATAGTTTTACTTTTTTAGTCTGAAGTAGGTATGGTAGGTAGGTCTTTGGTAGGCACCTAAGAATGCCGTGTCAACACGCTGGGGTTGGTTATAGATTCCTGAGTGATCGATACGTGTGCTTACAGATGTCACAGATCGCGCTAACATCTAGATCCCGACTACCTTTCTAATCTATATACAAGTATAGGAACTTAGGTCATACAAATATTTGTTCCGCGCAGTAATCGAACCTGAAGTCGACCTCCTCACTAAAGAGAGAGAATCATTTAATGTTTCATATACAAATAGTGTCGTGTCTACCTATCCCTAACAAATGAAAGGGTACAAATAGACCAGACAATTAAATTTAATATAGGGAATACAAAATAGAGAAGCTATAACCTGCCTAAACAGAAACGCATTCTAATGAGAGATAAGGAGGGCAGCGGGGATCACTTGATATGGCGTCAGGGATGCTGCGACGTGTAGTCGTCCAGGGATGCGGCGACGTGTAGGCGTCTAAGGCAGCTCTGCGGCTCCAGACATTGTCCCAGTAATTGGTAGCATTGTTTTAGTTTCATGCAACAGAAGAAACACAAGAATCGGTCTCCTGTCTTCAGTTACAAATCGAACCATCAGTCAGTTGGCTTCCCAAATCCATCGCTGCCTCTTTCAACGACTTCCCAGCTCTCTTTGTTTTTTACATTCCAAATTCCTTCCTCTTTTTTCTTTTTCAGCCATATATACTCTCATCTGCCGGTCTAGTCGGCCAAGACGTATACAACCTCCTTCATACAAACCGGGAGTGCGTTTAAGAATCTTATAATTATAATTTAGAATTCCGTTATTTAGTAGACAACGTAGTTAGAAAAAACAAATTTGGGCTATCCAAAATAATATAAAATGATTTTCAGTAAATACAATCCCTTCCTTGAATAGACTGCATAGATAAATAAAAGAATAAGTAGACATCAGTTTGACACATTTGACTTAAATGTCATAACAAGAATAATATTATGTAAAACGATGGAAAATTCTAATGTAAAATCAGGTAATTCTGTACAGACGAATCCTTTAAAACCGATTCGCAGAGTGCTAACACAGAAAACAAAGAGCGAAATATAATAATGTAAGAAAGTCGTAAAAGTATAATAAAACAAAGATCATGCGGATGAATGAAAAAGAAGCGTAAGTACAGTACTTATCAGTAATAAACAGATACTATAATAGGTACTATTATATCTAAGGGGCCATTCAAGAATTACGTAAGCACTACAGGGGGGCGGGGGGGGCGGTCTTTGCTTTGCTTATTTTTGATGACATGGGGGATGGGGGTCTGGATGGTGATTACGTCAGCAGTAGTAATTTTTTTACTTTTTTGGATTTTCTACAAAATTTTGTCGATTTTGGTTTGAACACATATAGCAACCCTAAAGTCAGCAGCAGACACACGACATTGAGAAACATCCAATGTCATCGAAGACATGGATTCGTGTCATGGACTGAAGACTGTTAATTTGAATTAATATACCAACATTTTTAAAGAAGTTTCTTTTGTTCGTTAAGGGCGCTTACACATTTTTTCTTGAATTTAAGCGTTTGACTGGAGATTTGATGAGTGTTTATGGTTTAGTTAAAGCCAAACAAATAAAAAAACTGTGTCCGACAATACATTATTTGTCTACGGAGCGCACTAAAAAAATATTTCAATTTGTTTACTTAAGTCAGTAAAAACCTTGTCTCGGCAAAGGATGTTTCATAAAATGTACTTTCGGGCATCTTTTGATGCTTTGTTACATGGAACATATAATAGTTGAGTAATTTATAAAAATGTCTGTGGTAGGAGTGTACCTTGTTATTTGGAATGCTCAAATCATTTTTTTATGTTTCATACAGTAATACACCAAAAATAATTCCGTAAAACAGAGAATTATTGATAATTTTGAAATATCTGAAATTATATTTTTATATAGGTATGTTTAATCGAAATTCAAACAAAAACTACCTAATAACTAAGGTTACTAAGTGAACTACTTAAAAAAACAAACAGGCTATTTAATAGTAACTAAGTATAATAATATTTTTAAACAATTGTTGAATGCAACGCTATCAGTAATATAACTCGGGACGCGCTGGCTTTAGCTGTAGGTTCGCGCCGGTTTGTACTTGGGCGTCCGAATCAATGGTTAGCATGTAGGAATGAGTAGCGTACTTCACTAGACGTGGGTGTAACGTCTTTTGGGCGTAATCGGTTATACGTAGTTTCGTGAATATGAGTAACTAGTTTCAAAACCGATTATTTTTAACCGACTTCACAAAAAGGAGGAGGTTCTCAATTTGTATGTATGTTTTTTTTTGTAAGTAGTTACTTTTGTATACAATAGGGCGTTGGTTGATTTTGCGTTTGTATCATGTTATGATTACGAAAATATTACATTTACAGGTTATACGTAGGTATTATAATAATTATAATATTAGTTTAAGAGTTTTACTTGTGTGTTATGTTAACTATAATTACGAATATGTAACAGTTTATAGGTACCTATTATAAAAAGCCACACCAATTACTATATTACCGCCTATCTTAATATTGCGCATAGGCCATACCTATTCCGAAGGGACTCTTTACTCTCGTTGTGCGAGTCGTATTACATAACGTAGGTACTATAATAATTTTGAAAATAATCTGTTGAACGAAACGCTTACCTACGCATACGCCGTTCGTTGTGCGAGTGTCATGTCAACTGTGAACTACGCACGTAAAATAATCGTTACATTTTGTCTACGAAACTAGTTACACGATTATCAGCCTCATAAACAGTTTCTGAAACCGATAAGTACGTTAAATAACGCACACCTCTATACTTCACTAGACACATACCACGCACCGTTAAATTTACCTAAAACTGAATACTTCAATTTGTAATGGTAGAGGGGTCCGTGTGACTAGACGACACGGACGCTATCACATTTTTGAATCAGTCAAGTTTAGATACTGAGTCGCAACACAACAACATTACGTGCACGCACACATTGAAACCATTGTCCGCTCGATTTTTATACATTATACTTACTAATCTTGGTACTCGAACGTATTTTTATTTTTTTATTTTACTAGCATTGTTGAGCAAAGTTAGTAGTAAAGTAACTTTATGCATTGGCATATTTGTGGTTATTAAACAAATATGCCGATCGGTAATCGTAGGCTATCGTTGTAATGGTTGAAAATAAAGAGGATATTAAGTAATTCCCTAAAGAAAACCAAGCAAAAAATGTGTGACGCCCGAATCCTACCTTTGAGATTGGAGCGCGTGTTCAGATTTTTTTTTAAACACAAAAGTTAATTTAATTATTTAATTAAAATATTGTTGATTATACTTCCAAAACCCTCAAAATTGATACCCATGTCCACTTTTCATCTAAAGATTACATTCGCCATCTTAAATTAAAAATTAATGATACATTCGTAATCACTGCCGCCAAAATATCCAAAATCGACAGTATGGTTATGGAACTTTAAATAAAACTAGACCCGCTATTTTTGAATTAAATATGGATTAAACATTCGTAAGCACCATCCTAAAAATCCCTAAAAATGTCCACATTTTTATTAATAAAAGCATCTGTCGACCGAACGAAGTTCTTTCTTCTTCAGCGATGAAAAATTTAGCCACGGCTGTGAGGGCGCATGTACTGCATCTCCCTCACGTGCGCCGCCTCCCTCTTTACGAGCATAACTGCTTCGCTGAAGGAGGCGCCTGCTAGCCATGCACTCTCGCTCCGTACCATGGCCTGGACCAGGGCCGGACGCGAGAGATCACTGTCGCCGATCGCCTCCATGAGGACATGACGGTGCCCCGCCCAAGCCGGGCAGACCTCTACCGTGTGCTCCACCATGTCCTCAGGGCGATCTTCGCAATGGAAACACCCGGGCGTTTCCTCCCGCCCTATCCGAAATAGGAACCTCCCGAAACAACCGTGTCCGGTGAGGACCAGCGTCAGGCGGAAGGCAAGGACGCCGTGGCACCTCTCAGTCCACTCCTCAAAGAGGGGACCACCGCAATTGTGGCGTGCTCAATGAACCAATGTTTACGTGAGCACGGGAGGGGGGAGTAAGAGCTTCTCTTACTTTTGCTGACGAGGGGGAGGAGAGGGTTTCAAATTCCAAAAAATCTGCTTACATAATATTCAAATGCCCCTAAACAGAAGTGTGGTGGTGTTCATGTACAGTCACTAAAAGAGATAAGTAACCAGGATGGGAGTTTTCGAACGAAAATTACTTTTATGAATGAACTTTGTGTTTTCTATTAATTGAATTTAATTTCTTCGGAAAAATGCATCGGTTTCTTACAAAACTTCAACTAGGTATATCCGACGACCCTGGCTACTTATCTCGTGGCGACCGTACACTTGACTCGAAAAATAAAACTAATTTTAGATCTCATCATCAAAAATGGAAGACAGACAAAAAAAAAAAATCGAAGAACATAACGTTGCCAGTTGCCAACAGTCAGAACTCGCCCTTACAGTGGCGACGGTCTGTCTGGCACCGCCGCCCGGTGACAAGGACACAGATACATTTGTAGCACGAAAGACAAAGACGGCAGACGCATGGCAACCAAGCGTGCTGTCTCGCTTTCATGAAATCGAATGAAAGAGAAGGAGATAGCGATGGTTGTGTGAGTTGCGTCCTTGAAAAACGATGGCGGTTATTATTGATAGGTGTAATTATTTTGCAGTCTAAAGAACTGTTATATATGTATTACTTAGGTATGTCCATATGATTGAAAGGAGGTAGGTGTTGTAGCCATAGATTAGAAACTGGTGTGCTCTCATCCATCGGAAACTCGAAACAGACCATTAATTAAGAAGACACCTACTTTTTACAGTTATCTGATAGTCGGTCGGTACAATGCAGTGGGTCCTGTTTTTTTGTTGGTTTTTATTTTTGTCATTTTGCTGTAAGATATTGTGTGCCTTTTAGTGTGTGATAAATAAATGTATTTTCTTTCTTTTCTTTCTTTCTTTCTAGCCCGTAAAAACCTTAAAATAGGGTGTTTTATCTACTATACTCAGAGTCGTAGGTACACTGATAAATATAAGCAAATAATTGAAGGTAGGTAGTAGTAAGTAAGTATTTTATTTTGCAGAAACATTGAATATTAATAAACAAAATAAACAATTTTAAACATTTATTTTATGTTCCCTTCATAAATTATATTAAAATACTAGCTGCCCGTCCCGGCTTCGCACGGGTGGGATTCCTATTCTATTTTCGTGTGACCGGTTTTTCAGGTTAATGTATAGCCTTATGACACTCACAGGTAACGTGGCTTTCTATTACGACGTAAACAATAATTAATCAGTAGATGGATCTGGAATTTCAGCAGAACTTATACTATCGATTTCTTCAGGACGTATTTTGTCGATAAACCAAACCAAAATGTGTGCATGAGGTAATCCTCGTTTTTGCCGTTCAACCGAATACATCCAGCAACGTGTGGGACCGAATACATGTCGACAGTGGAAAGGTAAAATAGCTAAAGCGCCAAAACCAGAAATCTCACGAATGAATTGTAAAGTTGAATGATTTATAAATCATTTTACAATTCATATCGTTTGGCGCTGTAGCAATTGTACCTTTCCACTGTCGATGTATTTTTGTAATGAAACTCGTTGAAGACTTTAATTTTTGTTTGAATGTACTTGCTGTAGTGTCATGACGATGTATTGCATTTTGTCCTGACAATAGCAAAAATGTAATATCCAGCCATTTTGCATTACATGTGAACGTAATAAATAAACACAGTCGTCCGTATTCGCGCAAAAAGTCATAGCATCCTGGATGTATTCTTGCATGTGACGTGGACTGCCTTGAAAATATTCTGGAATGGTTTATACAGGTTGTTGTTGGCGGGAGCTCGTGACACGTGTTGAAAACTATTTATTTATATGAAATGAAATGAAATGTTTATTTACGTAAGTAGATCTTAAAAGACACTTTTACACGTCACTATTTTGTTGGTCAATATTTTTAAAAATTAGATGGCGCCGGTATTTCCTAGCTGACTGTTCCCTGAGAAGAAAAGCCGAAATAAACTCAGAGGTCATGGTCTCTTTTAAAGTCCAAACATTATATTATTTAAATTTTATGTGAGTCTAACAATGCAGGGTAATGTCTGGAAAATGAAATGTCGGCCTTTTGAAGAAAGAGCCATTGCAGCTTTGAGCTGACCTGTCTCAACAGACGGCATGTATGTAGCAGTCACCGTGTAGCTCAACCCTATTTTAGGGAGCTCAACGACCCGTCACAAGACGCTACCAGATTTGCAGGACATTTGCTTAAGAGATCATTTAATTAACTGAACGTGAGAACTATCTTAAGCAAAATGGAAATAAATAATTGTAGCACTGCAAATTGATGATACATTTACTATGAGAATATTCTTATTATGAGAGTTGCACTGAGAAAGTAAAATAATAAGTATAAGCGTCACTACTACGATTGACGCACAATAAATAATGGCCGAAAACGGTTTAGGCCCTAAACTTTAGTGAGTGACAGAGAGAAAGCTTATTGTGTGAGAAAGACAAGAGACCGGTTTCGTTCTCATCCCTACTCTGTGCTGTTTACGGGGTGAGAAGTGACACCGGTGGACGCCTGGTGGGAATAACTGATCGAGTGGTAACTGATCAACTATCGACCGCCGAGAGTAGAAAATTATTAAAGTACTAATATCGCTATAAAAAAATGGGGGTTGGTGTATAAGGGTGAAAATTTGGGGTTGTATGTATTTTTAATGCCAAATCATAAAACAAAACAAAAAGAATTGTCCAAAAAATAAAAAAAATATTTTTTGGGGTGGACCACCCTTATCACTGAAAGGTATGAAAAATAGGTTACGTCCTATTCTCAGACCTATTGAACATACACACAAAAATTTAATAAGAATCGGTCAAGCCGTTTCGGAGGAGTTTTGTTACAAACACGAGAATTTTATATATTATATTGACATTTTACCACAGATGATGTACGAATTTTACTGCTAGGTGGTTCCGTTTTAAGTTAAAGACCGCAGATTTTTGAAAGTATTTAACAGAAATTCATTTTTAAATAGCTGCTATCCACTCCCGTAAACTGAATTATGAAGTGAGTATGACATTAGATTTGAACCACATCAAAGAGATTTTTGTGATGTTGATCGATGACCAACGCAATATTGTAATGCATATTAACAGCCCAAGTCTAGTAGCGCTAGCAACTAGCAAGTGAGTGTAGCCACTAGTAGCCAGAATATTATAAATATGAATGGATCAATATACTTAGATGTAGATGACGATCATTACAGATTACATTCTTTATACGTTCATAATGCGTGCTGGGCCTTAATGGGTGGGAGCAGCGAGCTCCGGAGCCGGTAGCGAACCGGTCAGCCCAACGCTTAACTCTCTTGTGTTGTTAACGTTTTGTTTGTCCTTCCATCTTCTTATTACTGAACCCGTGCACCAGCGCACAATACATAGCCACAACTTATCGTTTAACTTGTTTAAGGCAGGCTCGGCATCCACCATGGTGTAACAATGATTGAATGTCGAATAATGATGCGACCGAGGTTCGAATCGAACGTTTTTCTTGTGCTATAAAAAATCGGCTGCTCTAACTTTATGAACGCATAACTGTGGAGTACGCTTGGATACGAACCACGGTAAGGATTGGTTTTGTTTTGTTTTTGTTTTTTTTTTTGAAAACGTTGCCTCACACTAGGAATTAAGTAATCTTGTATTGTGGCTGCCTTTACAAACATTTAAATTCACATATACAAACAGCCAAACCCGGAACAACTACTTGTAGGTCATACAAATATTTGTTCCGTGCGGGAATCGAACCCGCTACACGTAGCACAGCAGTCAATCGCTTAACCACTGCGCCAACCGTGCTGGCCAACAGGGTGTTCTGTTAAACGAAGTTATAATTTAAATGAGTAGTTAGTAATAACTAATCCCTACGTCTTCAAAATTCAACAAACGTCAATAACATTTACCTGTGTTCACAAATTAAGAAAGTGTGTAAGTACCTACCTATTAATTCATTTTGCGGTTTTATTATTTGTCTTAAGCCTCATAAATTATTTATTATATTTCAAACTTAGTTTTCTATTACGCTAGTGACACAGGTCCTAAAAAAATCGATATCCTAAAATAACTCGTGTCAAATAGCTACAGTGCACAATCACGCACGTGATATACCAACCGACACTCCGACAGCGTGTCAGCGGAAAAAAAGATATTTTATAAGGATGACAAAAACATTGTTACACGTTACATTACAGCATCAAACAGTTTTACACTCTTTCACATTCATCGGGTCTAAATTCTATAACACTATATAGTTTCAACATCCAAATTAACATTTTTGGCAAATTAAACTTAAGTGCCACAGGATAAAGCTGAATTTAATATGTGCAGTTATGAATAAGTTTAAGCCCACAAGAGTGTTACCTGAATCTTTTTTCCTAAATAGTTTTGGCGTAATCTGACAAGTGTGCAACCTACCTTAGAAAAACTAGAAACTTATAGCTTGATGTGTAGCCGTATGTACACACACATATAAGAACAGGTGATTACAATTTTATACTTAAAGGTTGCGTGCAACGGCCAAAACTATTCTAATATATAAAATTCTCGTGTCACAGTGTTTGTAACAAAACTCCTCCGAAATGGCTTGTTCGATTCTTATGAATTTTTGTGTGTATATTCAGTAGGTCTGAGAATAGGACGTAAACTATTTTTCATATCTTTCAGTGATAAGGGTGGTCCACCCCAAAAAAGTATTTTTATTTTTTGGACAATTCTTTTTTTAAATTTTTTATGATTTGGCATTTAAAAAAACATACAACTCTAAATTTTCACCCTTATACCACTAACCCCCATTTTCTAATAGCGATATTTGACTTTAATACATTTCTACTCTCGGCGGTCGATAATTGATCATTTACCACTCGATCAGTTATTCCCGCCAGGCGTCTACCGGTGTCACTTCATACCAACCCCTATTTGTTAATAGCGATATTATTACTTTAATAATTTTCTACTCTCGGCGGTCGATAATTGATCAGTTACCACTCGATCAGTTATTCCCGCCAGGCGTCTACCGGTGTCTCTTCTCACCCCGTAAACAGCACAGAGTAGGGATGAGAACGAAGCCGGTCTCCTGTATTTCTCACACAATAAGCTTTCTCTCTGTCACTGATAAAAGTTTAGGGCCTAAACCGTTTTCGGCCATTATTTATTGTGCGTCAATCGTAGTAGTGACGCTTATACTTATTATTTTACTTTCTCAGCGCAACTCTCTTATTAAGAATATTCTCATAGGAAATGTGTCATCAATTTGCAATGGTACAATTATTTATTCCCATTTTGCTCAAGATAGTTCTCACGTTCAGTTAATTAAATGATCTCATAAAAATCAACACGTGTCACGAGCTCCCGCCAACAACAACCTGTATAAACCATTCCAGAATATTTCCAAGGCAGTCCACGTCACATGAAAGAATACATCCAGGATGCTATGACTTTTGTGCGCGAATACGGACGACCGTGTTTATTTGTTACTAGAGCTCGGATAAATATGTGCTAATAATCCCAAAATATGTACATATAATATGGATCTAAAAAACGGAAATATGGAAAAATATGGACTAAAAAGACAATTAACACCAAACATAAACAGTTTATTCTATTATATTTGTTTGAAAAATCTAAAAAAAATCGACGAAATTATATTGCTTAGCTAAAATTTAGGCTGCCTCTTTATTCGCGTTGTTGCAGTATACAACAACATGTTTCTTCGAATGTTCAAAATTGAAGCTCCTTCTGTTTGGTCGGAAAAACGCTTTATATTGACTGAATGTCCTTTCTACATCACAAGAAGTAACTGGTGCAGACTTAATGCGTGTCTCAAATTTAAAAAAAAAATATGTTTGCTGCGTAACGACAATGTAGGCATTCCCGCGGCGCTATGAAAGCAAAAAATTTGCAGTTTTTACTAGTTTAAGTACTAAAGGTAGGAAATATGGAATAATTTGATTAAATTCTTATTCTTCTTATTCTAATTTGATAATATGGGCGTAACCCTAAAATATGGATTCTAAAAACCTCATTTTCCAGCTCAAGCCATCAAAATTTAAGTAGAAAACCAAATAATGAATGCAAATGATTCAAATACAAAATATGTGTTTACATATTTATCCGAGCCCTATTTATTACGTTCTCATGTACTCCAAAATGGCTGGATATTACACCTTTGCTATTGCCAGGACAAAATGCAATACATCGTCATGACATTACAGTACGTGTGTTCAAACAAAAATTAAAGTCTTTAATGAGTTTCATTACAAAATTACATGCATTCGGTCCCACACGTTGCTGGATGTGTTCGGTTGAATGGCAAAAATGAGGATTACCTCATGCACACATTTTGGTTTGGATAATCGACAAAATACGTCCTGAAGAAATCTATAGTATAATTTTTGCTGAAATTCCAGATCCGTCTACTGATCAATTACTGTTTGATATTGTTACAACAAACATGATTCATGGCCCATGCGGTAATCTGAATCGTTAATCGCCTTGCATGGCATATGGAAATTGTACAAAGAGTTTTCCTAAAAATTTCACTAACGAAACGATTACAAATGTCGACGGATATCCAATGTATCGTCGAAGAAATACCGATAATGTTTGGTGTTTTGTTATTTCTATAGGCCGTCGTCGTTCACAGCGCTCCATTCCTCTTTATGTTATATACTTACCTACCACATCTCCACACACTTACAATAAATTAGTAATTTTTTATTTGACTACCAAAACATTCACTAGAAATAATCTATATGGCAAAATATGCCTATAAAAATAAAACAAAGTCGGATTAGTTACAACACTTATAGCATAAGAACGGCTAAACCGATTTTTATGATTTTTGATCTGTTGGATTCGTGTCCGTCCCGAATAGCAGAAAAGATATTAAAACATGAGAAAAATACACGAAAAAGAAAATGAGGACATTTAACTTTCTCATTTTTTATTTGTGTCAGCTAGAAAACGCTTTATGCCTTCGAAGTACCAGGTTGTCATAACTCGATAAGAGTACAACTGACATAGGTATGTCAGTAATTAGAAGACGCTTTAGTCCTTTGAAGTATTAGGTTGTCATAACTTGGTAGGAGATCATGCGCAATGACTCAAGATGTTTTGCTGATAGTTTAAGACAATATTGAATGATTCTGAGGCGGTACGAAGTTCGCCGAGTCAGTTATAAAGAGGTAAAGTTTGTGAGGTTGTAGCGGGTAATCTCTGGATCTACTGAACTGATTTTGAAAATTCTTTTATTAATAGAAAGCCACGTTATTTGTGAGTGTCATAGGCTTTATATTAACCTGAAAAAACGGTCGCACGATAACCGAATAGGGATCCCACCCGTGCGAAGCCGGGACGGGCAGCTAGTCCTATTATATAAATAGCTTGTTATTTTCAACAGACGTTTTTGACAAAAACTATGCGTTTTAAATAAAGACAAGCCGTTTACGCCATAAAATTGTAATGCTTCGCACGCATGACGCGTGGTTGTTCAACTACAGTGGAGCCCTTGTCAGGGATCAGTCAGCTAGGAAATGCCAGCGCCATCTAGTTTTTAAATATTGAACAACAAAATATTGACGTGTATAAGTGTTCTACAAGATGAGTTGCAAAAACTGTTAATTTTGTAACAGTTGGAGTAGCATCCTGGGATTCCTGGGGGAAGTCCTTACATAGGTGCTGGAACTGCGTTGATGAGACTACACTTTCTATTTCTGTGTGTTACGGTATCTAAGTACGTGTTATAGAAAGTCTTATTATCCGCAGAGAATTTATTATGGTTATTACTAACTTAATCTGGGTAATATGGAGCACCGCCACCATCTCATAGATACCTGACAGAACAAATTGATGCCCGCAGCACTACGTGTACCTAAGTAAACAAATAATCATGTCGTATCGTATGCTGCGTATGAGCGACAGTGCGACAGCGGTATAATCCTATAATTATTAACTTCTAAGAAAAACAGATGTACCTACATAGGTATCACTCAGTCTTTTCTAAGGCCCGACCCAGGACAACGAGGAGCCGACGTTGTCACAACATGATGAGGTCATCACTCGTGACGTCAGTGACTAAGGAACTTCGTTACTGATGTAGTGAACACACACACACATGTCGGTCAATACATATTCAATAGAGGCTGCCGACTGCCGTATTTAAAGAAGCGTAAGTCAGTAGCAAAACAACTCTGCAGGGCTGCCATTGTCGCCACTGAAGACTATTTTGATTTGTCATAATTATTATCATCATTTTCTAGGTCAACCAATTTATCACAGTTTTTATTTTTTATTTTGCAATTTTATAACATGAGTTCAGTTTTGCACAGAGTAAAGTTATTGAAGGGAAAACAGAGTTGCCAACTTAGAAACAGAAACATTAAATTCCATTCAATTCTATATTTTGTTATGGCAAGCAGTCCCTACTACTCCCTACTATCATCACTACATATTGTAAAACAAAGTCCTCCGCCGCGTCTATCTGTCTGTTCGCGATAAACTCAAAAATGACTGCACCGATTTTCATGCTTTTTTCGTCAATAGATAGAGAGGTTCTCGAGGAAGGTTTTAGTATATAATTTGTCTAGTTTTTGTATACATTGTCTAAAATATAATGATATTTGTTGGATGGAGGTGTCGGAAAAAATTAAGCCGTCTGGGAGTTTTCAACGACAACGCTGCCTAAACCCTTTTGAATTGTGTATCTTATATAAGTATACGGAAAAGTCCGCGATGGCATATGTCTATCTCCAAAGATAACATACTATATCCATTTTAATACTTAAAAAAATGGACAATTGTAAATTTGATTCAAGAATGATTTTTGAATGGCTACACCTCCTCGGAGTAACATAGGCTGTTTTATATTTTCTGTAAAGAACTTATGCGAAGCCGGCGGGTTGCTATAATATAATTAATAAACGTCTTGTTTGAAAATTTGCATGCCGCAGTCTGTACTGGTACTGATATTTTCAGATCTTTTATCACCGTGTTTATGAGCAAATAAATTATATTCTATTTTATGTATAACTACCTATTGCCTGTATTCGATTTCATAAAGAGTAATTTCAGAGACAAAAATGTCAATAACCGCATCGTCTCTTGCACGAATTTATTTCGTCACTTTTTGATTCCTTAGCCCATCCTCCTACATCCTAATTCTATCCTACTTCCTACACATATTATAAATGTAAATGTTTGTGAAGATATTTGGATGTTTGGATGTTTGTTATTCAATCAGGCTCTAACGAATGAACGGATCTGGCTGAAATTTGGTACAGGGATAAATTATAGCCTGGAGTAAGACATAGGCTACTTTTTATCCCTGGAATAGGTTCCCATGGGTTGCGGGAACGGGATAAAAATTTCATGATTACTTTTGGTCGCGCTATCCGACATCCACGCGAGCGAAGCCGCGGGCATCAGCTATAATATTATAAATTCGAAAGTAACTCTGTCTGTCTGTTTCGCTTTCACGCCTAAAGCGCTGACCCAATCGTCATGAAATTTAGCAGAGATATAGTCTGGGATATGGAGAAGGACATAGGCTACTTTTTTATACATACATCCACGCGGCAGAGCTGCGGACAGAAGCTAGTGGTAAAATAAATGATTTTATGCAAAGTAAAATGTTATTGATGTTAAAAACAAGAAGCTGTAATAAAATAGGTAGGGACATATTTTTTCCATGTTTGTAAACAAAGCTCAATTCGTAGGTTTAAGAGAAACACTATACCTACTTTGTTGTGGTGTGGTGGTGGTTAATGAATGTCCTAATTTAATGACAACACAATTATTCTATGGTTTATATGAGAGCGTGACCGAGTTAATTAGCTACCGTCAACTGTGGCATCTTTACTTTCCATGAGCAACTTTACCAACGAGACCTGATTAAAATATCTCTCGATTACTTAAAATTTGTTACAATTAATAGATTATTCTACTTTGTATCGCTTCGATAAAAATAGCGGCAACAGACACACACACACATTTTTAGCTATCGAGAAAAATTTAAGTACAGTAGTTCTCATTGGTAAAGTTGCTCCTGGAAAGTAAAGATGCCACAGTTGAACGTACAAACTTAGTTTTGTAATTCAGAACTGTAATGTTAAAGGAGCAGTCATTAATGCAATAACCTTATTTGTATTTATGACAGATATGACATAATCTTTTTTTTTTGGGTGGGAAAACATCAAATGACTTCTCCCGCTCTGGGTGGAGCAGGAGGGCGTGTCAGATTTTTACTGACTATAACCCACCCGTGTTCCCTCAATTGCCTGTGTGCCCAGGGGCTGCAGTATCTCTTTCGAACAACCCGCACCCCTGGCAGATGACATAATCATTAAGCATGCACGACGTATCAATGTTACAATTACTACACCCCCCCCCCCCCGTTATTTTTACTTCTTTTTTACTGTATTTTAGAACATTTTGATGGTTACTCTTATTAAAACCCTCACAAAATGACTCAAACCCCAAATAAAATAAAAAGATCATTGCAAAAGACTATAAAAGACTGTTTTTGCATAGGCCTACTGGTTTGTAATGGAAGTGATAAACTCAGTTACTGTCAATAAAAAGTACCTACTACGTATCGTAATCTTTTTAATGTTAATTAATATTAGTTTTTTGATGACCCTGGAGTGAGAAGCAAGCCTCCAAACACGACCGGTTTTTCAACTTCCTTGGCGCTAAATAGAAATTTTAAACGTCGTTTATCCATATTCTAGTCAATTTAAACTAAACCTTACTCTCTTACGTTAACTTATAATTTGCTTCAAAACTGTTCTGTGTGAAACTTTTTGCAACGGATACCATCGAAGTATTGATTTCTCTGTCTAGCATACAAAGGTCATATATCGTTGTCTTGCTCACGACAGCTGTCAGAGCCAGTTTTCACAATTGAAACTTGAAAAGTAGTTATTTAGTACCTATACTTATACTTATGAATGTATTGAACCCCTTTGAATTATTATTCTATTAGGATACTAAAAAACTTTTTCCAAAAAAAACAACCGATTTCCGAAAAAACACTACAAAGTGAAAAATAACTTTAATTTCGGAAGGCGGTGACTATGGATATGTATTTAAATTTTTTGTCACCGCCTTCCGAAATTAAAGTTATTTTTCACTTTGTAGTGTTTTTTCGGAAGTCGGTTGTTTTTTTTGGAAAAAGTTTTTATTTTTCACTTTTTAGTTATAGTACCTACCACACTAATTCGAAATTTCATCATCCTTGGGGTCAAAACAATGCATATTTATGCGATAGCAGCAATCGCGTTCTTTTTTGAAGAGTTCCGTTGTTTGTCTCCGAAACCACACACACGTGGGACCACACGGGAAGCACGAGCTTTCAAATAAAAAAAGAATCATCAAAATCGGTTCACCCAGTCGAAAGTTATGAGGTAACAAACATAAAAAAAAACATACAGTCGAATTGAGAACCTCCTCCTTTTTTTTAGGTCGGTTAAAAAAAATACATTACTTTCGTTGTGTTTCTAACTATTTTTCTGTTAGATAGGTATTGTTTGTCGTTGTTACTATCTTCTTCTTAGCGTGTCCATAGCAACCTAACAGTCAGCCCAGAATTTGGCTACGAGCTTGGCACTTTCAGCTGCGTGCACGTCCATCAACTCATGTGTCGTGCAGACATCAGGACACGCTGGACACGATATTAATAGCCCGAGAGCCGTCTGCAAAAATACCTACCTCATCGGCTTAACACATTAACCAACACTTAAACACGTAAAATTCAAGCCTGCCAGAGCCAATCCTGCCGGGTCATAGAAATAATCCATATTTTTTGACGTATTATTTTAGTGAAAATTACGTCATAAGATACCCGAATTAAAGTGCTGGCAATAGTTTACCGTTGATTAATTATGTAAAAAAAGTGGGTCTGCCATTGCGCACCCTGCCGGAAGTACTTGGCAGACCAATAAAATATCCGACACCCTAAGCTTACCTCATCGAGTACCCGGATGGAACCACCGCCAAATAATAACCAAGATGTGTGTTAGTAGATCAAAAGGTCTGCCAGGTCTAAACTTGCCGAAACTTAGTGTTCAAAGCGTTAGAAGTGGGTAGGGAGCATAATTTCACCTGAAGTCAGAATTTATAAATATGAACAATGTGTAGCATTCAAAGATGTATATTTAAAATTTAACAACGATTACTAAGATACCAATAACTTGCTTACAGTAAAGGTACTTTTGAAAGCTTAGTTAAAGTTGGTATTACAGTTACTTGAATTCTGTATATGTTTAGTCTGTTAGTATGTTTCGTCTGTGTATGTTTAGGGAACTAAGTAGGCTTCCGAGTTTAGAACCTGTTATTGCGTGTATCATCGTAGGTACAGTCAAAGCCTAATCAACTTAACCACCACCAGGATCACTCTAATCTACCGAAATAAGGTCCGAGTTTAAATAATAATGGTTCAGTTGACTAGCCATTTACTGTATATACGTTTTTACGTATATCGTACCAATGTGTAGATGTTAATGGTGTGAAATCTTCCGGGCTACCAGTTCAGTCAGATGTACCTCAAGGCTCAATAATAGGTCCATTCTTATTCTTAATGTATATTATTGACTTACCATTCTATTTAAAGGGTATCTGTGACGTTGTACTGTTTGCTGATGATACCTCTCTTATCTTTAAAGTAGACAGCAACAGACAAGATTTGACGACGTAATCAGTGCATTCTCAATGGTTACGGATTGGTTTACCCTTTCAAAGGGTTTACCACAAAAAACCTAGTTCTCAATGCTAAGAAAACGAAATGTATCAAGTTTGCCTTACCGAATGTTAGGAATCTAGGACCCAACATCGTCTTAGATAATAAGGTGCTTGAAACTGTAGACTCAGCAGTTTTTCTGGGCTTAACAGTAGATGCCAAACTTCAGTGGGGATCACATATATAAAGCCTAGCGGGAAGGCTCAGTTCGGGCGCCTTCGCCGTCAGAAAAGTAACACAATACACTGACGTTGATACAGCTCGGTTAGTTTATATTAGTTATTTTCACATCGTTATTGTCCTACGGCATTCTGCTGTGAGGCAAAGCCGCTGACATTCAAAATATATTTGTTCTTCAAAAACGAGCTGTTTGAGCTAAATAGCTCGCTAATAGCCAACTAGGTGCTTGAATTTTTCTGAGAGATTTTTAAAGATATTGGGATTCTCACGGTGGCATCGCAATTCATCTTCGCCAACATCTTACATATTAGGCAAAATATACACTTGTACAGTAGTGGTCAGAAGTGGATTACCAATCTCCAAAAGCAATAGATTGACACTTCGGTTTAACTTACGACCTTCTTATAATAAGTAATTTATATACTATAGACACACCACTCCCATACGTTTACAAATGATTGTATTTCATAAATTCAACGGTAATTGGCATGATACGAGCTTAGCTCGTAGCTTAGCGGTTACCGTACTTGGGTTAGCGCGTTTGTGCGTAGTGAGTCGCGGGTTCGAATCCCACGCGTGGTGATCGTTTTTTTATTGTTTTAAAAATCGCTTCTAACTATAGTTTCTTATTCTGTTCGTCTTGTTCACTAAACTCGTAGGCCTTTATGATTATACCCACAGAAACCTAAATAAATTTAAATTATATTAAGGTGTGATAATCTGGTGTGACTATGAGTCGATAACGTGAGTTACGACTTATTCACCGCGACTAAATAGAACGGTGTTGGTTGATATTGTGACGTGTGTATAATCTATTAGCGGTGTTCTAGTTCATTTTAAAATGTAAGCAAATTTAAACATAGAAATGAAAGCCAATATTATTGCAATGCATAAAAGCGGACTTAATAATTTTGTCACAAATATCTGATGAAACCGGACTGAGTGTGTGTATCAACTCAGCTTATCGCAGTCCACTGCTGGACATAGGCCTCTCCCAGGCAGCGCCACAACACTCTATCCACCGTTTTTCGCATCCAGTCTGTTCCAGCCACCTTTTTAAGGTCGTCGGTCCATCTAGCTGGGGGGCGTCCCACACTACGTTTGCCGATACGCGGTCTCCACTCCAGGACTCGTCTGCTCTGGAGTGGAGGCGCGAGTGTGTGTATAATGATTTAATTATTTTATTAAATATTTATCTAATTAATGTAAAACTGCTGATCCTTGTAGTTATTTTTTTAAACGTTTTATATCATTAGGTCTAAATAAAAGAAAAACATAAAATTTCAAAGTTTATTTCGTAGATTATTGAACGATAAAAA
Source organism: Polymixis lichenea (assembly GCA_949091785.1). Taxonomy (NCBI): domain Eukaryota; kingdom Metazoa; phylum Arthropoda; class Insecta; order Lepidoptera; family Noctuidae; genus Polymixis; species Polymixis lichenea. The sequence continues at coordinate 22,422,946 of OX420951.1, read as the reverse complement.
TAATGTTACATTTACTTAAAATTTATGTGAAATTTCTATTGTAAATAATTTTGTTTGTAAATAGTAAAACATATTAGTATGTATTTTGCTTAGTAGTCTAACAGTACCCCTTTTTTGGTTTAGTGAAATACTGGGAGTCGGTGGGTGCAAAGATATTATGATGAAGAGGGTTAACCTTGCTCGTCGAAGCAAAGTGGAAGACCCCAGCTCATGAAAGAGGCGCAGTGACAGCACTTGTTCAGTGAATATGAAACAAGTGGTTTCATAACGACAAGACATTTTGCCGAATTATTCAACACGTCTTTACGAACCGTGCGCTGTGCACTCCACGCAGAAGGTTTGCATCATCGAAAACCAGCTCAAAAACCATATTTAACGGAAATAAATTTACGTCACTACATAGTACAAAACAAAGTCGCTTTCTCTGTCCCTATATCTCTATGTATGCTTAAATCTTTAAAACTACGCAACGGATTATGATGTGGGTTTTTTTAATAGATAGAATGATTCAAGAGGAAGGTTTATACGAGTATGTATAATACACCAACCTCCACGCGGGCGAAGCCACTGGCAAAAGCTAGTTAAATAATAAATTACAAATTTTTCTTGATTTTAGTAATATTCAAATAATATTGTGTCATATCCGTAATATGGATTATTTTAAGGTTTAGTTTCAATCTTCTTTTCGTAATAAAAATGAATACTTAAAAAGATGTTTGTTAAGGGGGTTATGGCCCGTAATTGTTCCTATTATTATTCTAAGGTTATTTCTACTCAGGCTGAGAAGTTTTTTGGTTAATCGCGGGTGTACAATTGGTAAAGCCAATTTTGACTGTCTACAGTCTGTTGCCCGTGACCATCTGTTGTTATGGAGTTCGGTCGACCTTTGGCGAATCCACGCACGAAATTGTGAGAAAGGCAGGGGGAGAAGCAGGTACGGGCCTAGCACTTTCATATCAGAGCCTCTCTTCGCAAGTTCATCTGCGGCATCATTGCCTAGGGATCCACTATGCCCTTTGATTGAACCTTTGAGGTTTGAGATAGAACGAACTCACTCGCAGTAGAATGCAAGTAGATTACTGAGTCATTTAATTGTATTGTGACAACGCGTCTGCATTTTTTATATCTAAGTGTGTAGATTTGCGTAGATTATTGTGGTTTCTTTAGAGTAACCACACACTGTAGTAATTACAGCACAATACTGTTATATTACTAAGATACAATATTTTAAGCCTGATTATCATAGTTCACCAATTAGCTACTTTACTTGAATAAATTGTTCTTTATCAGAAAATAAACTGTTGTAACAAGAAGTTATTATTAGTTATGTTTATACTCGTACTTCATAAATTATAACGAACAAATATTTTTTAATCACTTTTTAAACATTTTATTCTTAATCCTTTGTTTAAATAACATTATAAGTATAAAAATATTACATTATTATTCTAGTTTATAAATTTATCTAATAATAAAAGGACATATGAAGATTATTGTTGAAAAGAAAAACAAAAGTCTCATCGCGAGATTTGAACCCAGGCCTATGAGTTTCTTATTCCAAGACGATACGCTACGAGCTATGGGAACTTGATATAAGAACGCGAATTTTAACAATGGTATGAACCGACCAAAGTCATACGTAATTACGTACTCTGTGCGACGGTATGTTTTTAGTTTCATTCGACGCCAGTGTGTGAGTTCTTAGGTGTGCGTTCTGTGTTGATGCATCAGTTGCATCACTAATACACACAACTGTAGGTATGGCCTGGACCGCGAGTTTATAGCAATATAACCCTTAGTATGCTAGTGCACTTATGACTCCTTGCTGTGCACTAAAATCAGTGACATTCATAATATTAATACTAGAAATAAGGATAAACTACGTGTTCCCTTTCACCGTCTTCATAAGGTTCATTACTCATTATAGTGTTTCTGACAACCATCATCATTTCAGCCGAAAAACGTGCACAGCTGGACATAGGCCTCCCCCAAGCTCCGCCACTTGGACCGGTTCTCTGCTTCCCGCAGCAAGCGGATGCCTGTGGCGTGCACAAGATCATCAGACCACCTTGTGGGAGGCCTTCCAACTCTACTCTGTACAATGCTCGATGACCTCATTAGAGCTTCCGAATTTGTTTTTCTGAATTCCGAAAGTGGGTCTTAAAATTAACATGGATAAGACAAAGCTACAAATACTAATGTTGCAGTCGATCTTCAATAAAACATACGTAGGCAACAAATGAAGAGGTCCCGTAATAATAATAAAATTAGGTTAATGCGGAATGTAAAAAAGTAATAAAAATAATAATATTGCGAACGGCTTTTTTAAACGCTGTGGCAAAACGCATGTTCAAATTAACCGATAAAATGCGATGCAAAATATACGTATGTCTAACAATCGCCTACAACCTCTATGGTATGAAGGTGAGAAGATGTGTACAGTACCAAGTTATTGCTGTTTCAATCATGACCAAGTCGGACAGACGCCATCTCGCCGGAGGGATGGTGGCCAGAAGAGTCTGCAGGACATCATCGACCTGCTGAAGAAGACCGATCCGGATGACGTGCCAGATTTTGTGGCGAAGGAGCTGCACAAGCTACCTCCTGTCGCTTTTGACCACGTCGACGTCACCCGGCTGCTGAAGGACATCACGTCTGTGAAGGTGAGCCTGGCTGAGATGAAGTCCAAGTTGGAGTCATCGGATGTCACCGTTGATTAATTGTGAACCGAAGTAGCGTTGTTGCGCAACGCTATGCCTACAAGTGGGTCACCGGAAGGCTCCAATGTGAACACACATCGCGGGGCACAAAATGCTTCTGTCTGTAGTTTTCAGTCGGCGAGTGAATCTACGTCACCGACTGCCAAGAATGCAAGCATTGCATCGTGTTCCGCTGATCACGTCCTACCTGCCGGGGAAGCGACGCGCGTAATAGGTACATCGACCCCCGGGGAAGCGTGCCTATTCTGCAACTGTCACCAAGAGGAAACCCGCTGTGTCGCAAGCTAAACGACAAGCAAAAAAACCAAACTGGAGAAAGCAGAGTCGCTCAGCATCGAGCGCGACGAAACTGTTGTGATGGACCACGAACAGCAGGTTCCACGGAAGAGCTCATGCGATGAGGGTGGCTTCATCAAGGTGGAGAGAAAGAAGAGGAAGCCTAGTTATCGCAACCAGTGTGCAGGTAGACCCACTTTTTTTAATAATTAATCAATGGTAAACTATTGCCAGCTCTTTAATTCGGGTATGTTATGACGTAATTTTCACTAAAATAATACGTCAAAAAATATCGATTATTTCTATGACCCAGCAGGATCGGCTCCGGCAGACCTGATTTTTTTACGTGTTTAAGTGTTGGTTAAAGATCTAAAGATAGTTTATTGGGGTAACCGATAAGGTAGGTATTTTTGCAGCCGCCTCTCAGACTATAAGTGGGGCACTTATAGTCTGAGAGCCGTTGTTTGTAGGACAGCACCACATTTACACTCCAGGGCGGACTCATCTGTGAATCTCCACCTGAGCAGGTTTTCTTTACTCCGGCTTACCTCTGTGATCAGGTGATTGTAAATGAAGCGATACGGCAACATTGTTTAAAAAGAAAAATATTAGACGTTTATGTACTGTATCTACCTAACTTATCTGACCACAAAATTAATTAAGAATGTGGTTTTGATTTCAAAAATAAAAATTCTTCGGTTAACTAGTTAATCGGTCCTAAAGTAGTCTTTGTAGGTATTGCTGCGGGGCTCGTGTCATCAGTCGCAGCAGTCGATCTTCAATGCCAACCAGTGCTTGTCGAGGTCGATCCGTGAATGGCTGACCATCCATAACTTAACGAGACCCCTCCGAGCCCTAGAAAGCACGTTTATCAGTTGGTCCCGGGTGTCATTCGTCGGGCCTTTGACAGTTGCTACGTACGGGTAGTCATAAGCCCGAAAGTCTAGTCTTGCCAAGAGGTATCGTGTTACTCAGTAACTGGGTTGTAGTGGTAGAGGTCAGATAAGCAGACGTTCCATGTAAAATTCTTGTTGTTGTCCTTCTTGGGAGCGAGGTGAAGAGGAGACGACCATGAGCTCTCTGACGGCCGTGCTGTGCCGTTCGCTAGCATCACCTCAAACTCCTGAGTGACTGATCTTATCTGGCGCGAGACGGCGAGGTCGACCGAAAATGGGCGGACCTGGGGTGGTACGGATATGATGTACGGTACTGTGACTGACCTGTCTTTGCTTCCCCGCAGGGCTCGTGATCTTCGGGTACTGCCGGAGGAGCTTGTGGTACTCCGTGCTACCACCAACCGACTTCACCGAGGCAATGTCAGTTGCCGTTCCGGCTGCTGATGACGCCGTGGATGACAGCTGTGTTAGCCCGTCGATGAGGCGGTAATGCTTGAAATCAATTAATATATTTTAATGCGCTAGAAAGTCTGCGCCTATGATGGGTTTAGTGACGTCCGCGACCACGTACTTCCACGAATACAAACGGCGAAGCCCTAATATTTAAATGGAGCTCAACCTAACCGTACGTATCGATGACGGTACCGTTGGCCGCGAACAGTTGGTACGTAGTCTTCGACCTTTACACACAAAGATCGGACCCTGTGTCCACTAGAAACGTGGTTTTAGTGGTCCGATCTGTAACAAATAGGCGGCGTGGTTAATTGGGGCAGGGATCGGCTTCTAGTCTAAACTAGAAGCCGGTCCCAACATAGGTGGGAAAAAGCTCGGCTGTTGATGAACCTGCTGCAATCAGCAAACTGTTAACTGTTCTGGTGCTATTTCAGTGTTGTAAATACAATTAATTCCTTTAGGAGCAACGTTGTTACAGAAAGCGTCGGAATAAATATATTTTCTGTCTGTCAAAATGAAAACCGTTCCTGCTGTTAGAGTGTTGCACAATTACCTCGTGAAAAGAGATAATGCACCTCAATTCAATAAAAATAATGTTTATTCTCTTTTTATATAGATCAGGTAGTTAACAATCACTTACGTACTAATTAATTAATTCGAATATAAATAGTTATACAGATCAGTCAGATATCCTTACGGTTCAACGCCTCGAAATATACTGACTCTCTCCAAGCAAAACAATTACTAACTGAATGTTCCCCACTTTAAACGGAACTGAACATTCACCCGGCTATACGATCAATCAGAGCAGATTAAATATTACAATCAATCACTTGACTAACAAAATACTCTAGGACTTATGATTAACTGTAAATAAACTTTCTTAATTTTAACAATAATAATTTAAATAATTACACAAAACAAATTTATATTTAACACTGATTTTATACAAATATATACCCAAAACGGATGTACTAAGTTCATGCAACCACTAGCGCCATCTGTCGCGAGTGGTAAACAGTCTTATTATTATACGAAATCATTAAACTCGCTGCCGATATTATATTCCGTAAAAATTTACCGAGACAACCAATGACGTAAGGTAATGATAATACATAATTAGCGGCATGTATTGGTGAAGTGAGCTTAAACTGATCTTTCATTTGATTTTATGGATTGCCCATAGAGGAGAGTAAATATATCAGGTATCTATACCCAATATTTTTACCCCTTCCAGACTTTTTTGACGACCGCTAATGTCAATTGATCGGACAAATAAAAAACATGACAACTGGAGTTTGGTGGGTAAACAAAACTTGGCAGCCATCTTATCTTGTTTGTCAAATTGTCAAACAAATGTCACTAACAATATTGAGAAATAAAAACAAAACAAATAACAATAACAAGTAAAAAATTTAATAGAATTAGCTGAAATATACTCGGAAAGCGCATCAATGTCGGGAAAGCCGGAGTTGACAATGGCCGAATGTCGACAGTGACATTTGTTTGCAATTTGACAAACAAGACAAGATGGCTGCCAAGTTTTGTTTACCCATCAAACTCCAGATGTCGCTGATGTCTATGGAAATTGATGACTGGTTCTAACTATTCTCCCCCAAAAATGCTAGCTCACTCACTTCCAATGAGATATAACAACTTATTATGTAGTACGTAGTCCATTATAATATAAACTCAATGATCGCTTCACGTATGTTTTCACGGTGAGAGTATTAAATAATAAACCGGCTGTTTTAACACTCGCAGCTTTATATTTATAAGAAGTAAGGTAGAAAGGTAGGTATTTAAAGTAAACACATAATTGTTATAGTGTCGCTGTCAGTGATGACTCATGCTGTACTGGAACCAGAGCTATTTTATTTTATATTTTACGTAAGTACAACAAAGAAAAACAAAGTTAAGTAGTGCAATAAAATACCATTTTATATGTTTCAGTATCGATTGTGAGGTGAGTCACTTTTTTTAATGAAAAATAAAGGCTTGTATTTTCATAATTATTGATGTAACATACAGCCTATTATTAGCATTATTTAATAGTATGTAGGTACGTATTATTTGGTAATATCAGTGTGCTTCTATCTAAAATCTCGCACCTGGATATGAGTTGCCTTGGCTTATCTGGAAGTCTTTAAATACACTTCGGACTAATGTAGGCCGAAGCAAAGAAACTTGCTTAGGTGGAGATTCACAGATGATTCCGCCATGGAGTGTAAATGAAACTTATATCGTGTGCAGAGTGTCCTGTTGTTTGCACACTACAGGAGTTATTGATGGACGCTGCTGAAGGTGCGAAGCTCGTAATCAAATTCTGGGCTGACTGTATAAAGATTGCTATCGACACGCTAAGAAGAACTGTGCTTATCATTGCTTTCTTGCAAGACTTGCATCATATTCACGTTGATCATGTTCCCTGCACTCTCAGTGACCTCTATCATACTGAATTTAAAAGCGGTACATGGCTCAGTTGCTGCACTACTACAGGTCATGCATCATGTACCTACTCCTCATATTTTGTTTTGTTCTTCCGATGCGCAAGTGCCGAGCTTGATACAGCAAAAACCACAGAAAGTAGAAGGTTTAAGATAAGTTCTATGTTCTTACACATCCATGTTCATAGGAAATGACCATAACAATATACAGCTCAAACAAACACAATATATTCCAACAAGATAGAACATCTCGTCACCGCAAGTCGTCGAGGAGCGTTCAGTTTACGGGCGACTCGCCTCAAGCGACTATAACCATAAACTAAAAGACACAGACATCCGATGTTCATTCGATGTAAATTTATTACTTGCCTCTCAACTCTCTAAGTGGCTGAGGAAATGGGCGGTGGAACGAGCGAGTCACTCGCGCCAGCAACTTGCCTCTTTTACGACTTTCCAGCGCCTTCTTTGATGGATTAGTTAGTGTAAAAGGAAATGTTGTGTAAGTTTCACGGGCGTTCAGTTTTAACAGTTGGGTGTTGTCGTTTGTTTGTGTTTAAGTAAGTTTCTTGGTACAAATAGTCCCTGTTTTATTGAGCGGATATCCAGAAAGTATTCACAAACCTAAAAATGTATGTTCTTACTTCTTAGTATATAGGTCTTCATCAGTGTATGCGTAAATATGTATGATGTTATTAACGTTTAAGATAATTGTCTGGTTAACAGTTTTAATTTATTTTGGCTACACAATTGAAACAAATCAAAGCAACTCTTATTTTCTTACCAAAATTTACATGCGCTAGTGAGCTGCACTAGCACCCAAACGAGGCTCATAATTCGGTCTCTCCATACCTGTCCGCGCGACGCGTGGGTGTGTCTCCTCAGGCTCCCCTGGTACCTGTTTAATGGTCCACTATTTAACCCTCCCGTTTTTTAGACTAGCAACACCAGACGGGATCATGTATGCATTATTTATGTTTGTCTGTAATTTATGCCAGTTAGTAATTATAGTTTAGCTTATGAGTTGTATAATAAAAAAGAGAGTGGAACAGATGATTTGTTGCATTTTTAAAGATTTTTTTGGATAAATTTGTTCGTTTTGTCTGATGCGTCAGAAATTTTGAAACAAACAATCAACTTCCAATCAGAATCACAGAAGTTCTAATTGTAAATTTGTAATTGGATATGGTGCAAAATAAGGAGTACTCTGACATCTATACAGATAATGTTTGAGAGCTGAACCATCCGTTTGTGTGCGTACGCACCAAAGGTACCTTCTGGAGACAAACTAACTCACTCAACTATTTAAACTATGGCTTCAAGAAATTGAGACCTGTGATATCTATGTCACTGATAACATCACAATGGACTAGACGTCGTGACGTCAGCAACACTCGCTGTTGCTTTTAGGTAGGTAAGTGTAATAATTGTAAGTGTACCTGTGATTGGGGGGCCATTCAAGTTAATACTTCTTACGTAACTTAAAATCTGCTTAAGTAATCGTAAGCAGATTTTTTGGAATTATTAACCCCCTCCTCCCCCTCGTCAGCAAAAGTAAGCAAAGCTTACCATCCCCCGCCCCTCCCACGCTCATGTAAACATTGGTGCATGCATTTTTCAATGAGTTTATTTATTGATTCATGAGCAGTAGTTATAAATAATTCTAGAAATAAGGAATAGGCTTGGAATAGAGGACTTTAACGCATATACTATTTATTTAAGCAAATCTTCTATATAATCTTCATATATTAACGAACAAAACAAACTTCTTTTAAAATTAATAATAAAGTTACATTCATTCAAATTAACAGTCTTCAATCCATGACACACAAAACCATGACTCTAAGTCTTCGATGACATTGGATGTTTGCTGCTCAATGTTGTGTGTTTGTTCACTTTCGTGTGATTTTAGAATATCGATATCGTTTTCTTCGAGCCATTCATGGACAAGTATGGTTGCCATATGACATGTGTTCAAACCAAAATCGATAAAATTTTGTAGAAAATCCAAAAAAGTAAAAATATAAATACTGCTGATATAAGCAGCTGCTGGCATACTGCTGTCTGAAGTGGGATGTGAAGAACTACTCAGATCGAAAAACACCTACTTATGCTTGCTCGACCTCTCCAAGGCATGTGATTTGGTCGCATACAGTATCCTCTGGAGGAAGTTAGAGGATGCTGGAGTTCCTCCAGAGTTGTTAAGTACTTTTAAAGACTGGTATGGAGGCCAGATCAGTCAGGTACGCTGGGCCGGGGCTTATTCAGAGCCATACAGGTTGGAGTGCGGGGTGAGGCAGGGGGGATTGACCTCACCCACGCTCTTCAATCTGTATGTCAATGCGCTCAGCAGAGAGCGTGCCGGCTGTTACATTGACGGAGTATGTGTGAATAACATTAGTTATGCCGATTATATGGCATTGCTGAGCGCCTCGGTTTGTGGCCTTAGGAGGTTGGTCACAATCTGTGAGGAGTATGCGTTAGGTCATGGATTGGTCTACAACGTAGCTAAAAGTGAAGTCATGGTCTTTGGTGTCAGCGGTCGCTGTACCGATACTATGCCGACGGTGAAGTTAAACGGAGTATCGCTTATAAGAGTATATAAGGTGAAATACTTAGGACGTCTTTTGACCGCTGTCCTCAAAGATAATGACGATTTTGAAAGAGAAAGAAGGGCGCTGTCGGTGAGAGCTAATATGATCGCTCGCAGGTTTGCACGTTGTTCTAGAGATGTAAAAAAGACCTTATTTCGTGCATATTGCACCTCCTTTTACACGTGCAGCCTGCGGGTGGATTACACTCAAAAATCGTAGTGCACAGTGCCCTTCGCATTCAATATAATAATGCATTACGGATGCTGATGGGACTGTTCCGCTTCTGTAGCGCATCGGGGACGTTTGCTGAAGCTTGGGTAGATTGATTCTACGCTATGATGCGAAAAAGATGCGCTTCCCTGGTGCGACGGGTGCGGGCATGCCCCAACATTATACTGCGGTGTATCGCGAGCAGACTGGACTGCTTGTGTGTGAATCGCTGCTGCAAACTCTCCACCTCGGTGTTGAGCTTGTAGCAGGGATTCGCATTGTAACTATATGGCAGTGAAGGTTAGTGTAGGCTACGTTTACTGACATAGGGTTAAGAGATATTGTTACTTGGGTCATTTGTTACTTGTTTTCTTTAAATATAAATAAATAACAAATCACCATCCAGACTCCCCCATGCCCCATGTCATCAAAAATAAGCAAAGCAAAGACCCCTCCGCTCCTCTGTAGTGCTTACGTAATACTTGAAAGGCCTCAGTGGCCAGTCTACTGGATCTCGCGTTGATCGTTACCGATTTCTTATCTTATTCCCAACGACAACGTTGAGCTCGGCTACCATACCAGACCGATCAATGAATACATTGGCTGGTCTTGGGGATCATAAAACCAGCTACTGGGTTGTGGTGATCAGTTAGGCAGTCGCCCCCTTCTCGTATCATCTGCGTCCATCTGTTACACTGGAAGCCGAGGCCAACATGATTAATGAGCATCTTGATAGCAGAGAGCTTTCGCTTTGCCAGGAACAGCTTCGCAAATCTTGTGAATCCTATAATAACGATAAGCGTTTGATTCATTTAATAATAACTCATTGCCGCAGCGGACTCACTTCGTTATCGAACAGTTCCATTCGTGCTGATTCTGTACTTCCATGATTAACACAAGTCGTGAATGCTACAATGACGTCACTCACTCATTGAAATCTGCGAAAGAAAAAGCGTTGAAAAAAATGAACCAATCTCTTGCCACCTGTATTGAACGAATACTTTTCCATTACGCTCGAGCAAAAAAGTTAAATGGCGGTTGTATTTAGCGATGATGTCATGCCACCGCGCTCTGCTGTCTGCTCGGTACCCGGTGCTCGCTGCTTGGCGACTGATGTCAGTTCGCCATTACTCGCACACTACTGTTCCTGAACAACTGACGTATTTTTAGCGACGCTTCTTTGTTTCGCGACTCCTCTTAAATGTTTCCTGAAAATTCGAGAGCAAATTATTTTAGGTTTGAATCATCTTTTATTTTTGTTTAAAGATAACATCATTTCATGAGATTGGCGACAACCGACTACGCTATGAGTTCGTTTCTCGTACGTTCTCGATTTCCTAGATGCTCTACAGAATGATAATTCTTTTGGGTCTTTCAAGTATTTATTTATACTACAAAAGAATACTGAAAAGTAATCGTAATGTAATCGTGTTATATATTATAATAGATAGCTGTTCTCCACTAAGTCGGTCGTACGAGTACGAAAAATTATCAGTAGTGGTGGGTAAGGGTCTGGCGGTGTCTGATAGCAGCCATATTCAATTAATTTTAGTCTCCTTGTGTGCTGGTTACTGTTTGGCCACTGCATTGGGTGTCGTCAAAAGCCATTGGCAGCAAGCAGTATACTCAATAAGTGTTACTCAAATTGGTAGGTTTTACAAAGACCTTCCCCTATCTCCTTTTTTACTACCTAAGAAAAAGTAATGAGCCTACTGGATCACCGATATACCAGGCCACTCAGAAAGTATAGCGAAAAGTTTATATGTATGAGAGACTGGCCAGTTATAATCTATTTTGAAAAAATGATTATTTGTAAGTAAAAATAGGTACGTTCTAATTTCAAAATTTCCCTCCACATTACTTGCGAGCTAATTTAAATTAACGTGTCTCATAAAAAAATGGACATGCGTCGGGAACATTTTCGCGCTATGATTTTTTACGATTTCTAGTGTCGCCTGAAACCGGACGAATCGTACGATAGACTTCAAATGGCATTCATGGATGAAGGCCCTTCTAAGGCAACCGTGTGTCGTTGGTACAACGAATTCAAGCGCTAGTTTCACGCTGGGTGCCGCACAACCGCACGACTCACCGATGCTCAGAAGCAGGCCCGGGTGGAATAGTACCGTTGATAAACAAATTTGAATCAGACTTGTCTCGGCGTGTTTACGACATCATTACAGGTGATGAGTCTTGGATTTATCAATACGATCCAGAAACGAAACGCCAGTCGATGGTTTGGGTGTTTCAAAACGAATCAACGCCTACCAAAGTGAAGCGATCTAGAAAGGGGAAAAGATTTTGATCGCAAGATATTTCAATTTGACTGGCTACTTGGTGTCAATTCCTTTACGGAACCAAAGAAGCATCAACGCTGAATGGTATACTACCAAATGCTTGGCAGAAGTTTACTCTGTTGTTAGCAACAAGCGACCAAACACAGGGCTCCGCGGGCTACTGCTCCACCACGACAACGCACCTTCTGGAGACTGGAGAGTACTATGAAAAGATATAATAAAAAAATATTTACCTATAGAACATTTATTTTTATTTTCACATAATTTTCTGGTGTCCCACTTATGTATATTCCTACGTCTACCAAGCGTATGGCGGAAAGATAATTATGTTCTAAGTCTGTGGTTGTATGTAACAATTAGTTACCATCTTCACAAGATATTACTGGGAATCGCCAATTTTTCGTACCACATAGCCAAAACTCTTTGTGAAAGATTTTCCCAAAATAATATACGTTTTTTCGTATGCCATCTATATAAGTATTATCTATGTCAATCCAGTTTCAATAGTAGGCATAGTCTGCAAATTCCTCGTTTTATTTCAACGTATTTATAGCTCAGCGAGTGAAGCACGGGGGCGGCACCAGAGGCGCGTCCACGCGGAGACAGCATGGCGCGCCGGGCGCTGCGCGTGCGCACCGTCACAATAGTAAACAAAACACCAACACAAACACACGAGCCATGTAAACTGATAGGACACGAGGCACGACGTGGCGTGGCCTTGTGGGGCTTGTGGCACCACGGTACTGACTGGTAGTGACTGAGTTACAGATATACATCAAGCCTGTCTGCCGCAGGGTTCGAACTGTGACAATTCCATCTTTTCTGGTTTCGGGAAGTAAACGCAGACTTCAAAACATTTTAAGGGCATTAGGTCCTGGGTTTGATTCCGAGGTCGGGCAGTGTTAAGTATTGGGTTTTGCGATCAGTGGCCCTAGTGTGAGTTTCATTTAACTCTCTCGATCAAACCCATCGACCGCGTTCGGCCCTCCGATTGGTCCGTCACCAATCCAGGGCCAATCGGAACGCTAAACGCGCTCGATGCGTTTGATCGAGAGAGTTAAATGAAACTCACACTAAGGCCTCAGGAATTTACTGAAGTTGTTACTGATAGTTTCGCCCACAGTCTTGATTTGTGCCCGGCGAATGGCCATGGACTCGACTCCTATTCATTAAATCGGACTTAAACGTATTACGAATGTACGTGTACTCCCTTGCCTAACTAAACCTTTGGCGAAAACTGGCGTGATTTTATGTACTGGGCCGCATCCCCTTGTTTTTGTTCTCTACTTTCACAGTACCTAAGTATATTCCAATGCTGCTGGTTGCTGGATATTAGCACATCCTTTTTAACATGTACAAGTACATACCTACGCAGAAACAGTGACTTACCTACATAATGATGATAGATGCTAGACAACAGTGGACACCTCAGTCTTACTTAATTGTTGGTACCTACTTACTAGATAAAGACAATAAAATTAAGATTGATGACACCATAATAACATCGCACCTCTTTAAAAACAAAGTTTTGTGCAAAACATGTTTATTGAAATATTTCGGAGACCCTCTGACGCCTCCGCCAAAGTCAATATTATTCTCAAGATTATCAGCGTGTTGGTGATAACAGCTATCACGACTCCACGAGCTAGACGAGTGATCGCTGATGACGTCATGCTTTATCATCAGTTCTGAATCAATCTTAAATGTAGAGATTAAAGTAATTAAACGGTGACAGATAGCGCTGTCTGTTGGGCCTCTGTCAAGATTTCACAGTTCTCACCAAGGCATTGGCAGAAAATGTCATTCTTGGTCACATGTTCCAAATGCCAACATGATGCTGGTGTCGTGTGACGTCATCCACATAATCACGCAGCACAGTAGGTAGGTAGCCAGCTACAATCACAACAAACTGAACATTTTCAATTTTCCACGCGAAGGATCTCCAGATCGGAAATCTGTATTCTGCTACAAAATTGAGACTCGCGATTTTATTAAAATCAAGGGGGAAAGAGAATATTGTTATTTTTTGACACCGACTTTTTTAAATTGCATTGCCAGGGACCGGGGGTAGGCAGTCTCTGAAGGCATTTGCATTTTTATACTATAATTAAGCCCTACAGAGGGTGGAGGTCGGAGCTACAATACACGAAACGTGGATAAATTTTATATTTTTTCGCGCTATTAATTTGGGAGGTCGTTAATTGCGGTATATTCTTATTTAGACTGACCTTAATTAATGATAATGGCGCGCAATTACGGTTCGTTAGACACATTTTCATGGTGATCATTTTGTATGAATTTTGTGAAATGATAATTGAGCCATTACTTACATCGTTTGAAGTTTCTTTTTGCTGAAAAATGGGCGTTAGTCGGAGTATTAATTAAGTTAATTTCAAAAGAACAAAAGTATTTTAATACCACCCCTCAATCAATTTCTCTTAACCTTTCCTTCAATGCCAGGATGGCTGTCGCTTCCTCTCGATACTTGATGTATTACATTAGGTCGTTTGTTTATGTAGGCTATTCTCATCAAGAAAAAAATTCAGTTTACAGTTCGGAGTTCAGACAGAGCACAACGCGGTTAACGCGAACTCTTTGATTTGAGATTTTATTGCCGACTGTAAAATAAACAAAGTTGTTTGTGATGCGGCGCAGCCCTACGACATGTCGTCAGAAGACAGAGAAGGTTCACTTGTAACAAGAAGGGCACGAGAAGCGGAAGAAGAGAATAAGATGTTTCAGTGTTACTGAGAAAACGACCTCTTCTTTGCTGAAATTGGTGGAATTTCAGCAAAGAAGAGGTCGTTTTCTCAGTTCTGGAAGAGTCTTAATACTCTTTATTACGTAGGTACGTACATCATATTAGTTACAGATATAAATGTAGATATTATACATATGGTGCCACAAATAGCCGTCTTATGGCTAAAAGAGAATTATTAAATATAACCTTTGGATCTACTTTCGATGGTCCGTCATGTTGTCCTTTCAATATTCTAAAAAAATACACGCTTTATTTGAGAATGATTGTTTTATCTATGCACTGCATGCAATATGCCTACATGGATAGTAGCTTGTATGAGTAGTAGCGTTGTTGTTGAGAGCTTTAGGTGTACTAGTGGATCTTCTACAGTATAAGATGTGTTAACGCTTGGCGTAGTAACAGATGTTAGGTAATTACGTGTTTTACGATTCATACCGAGCCGTAAACCCGACGCGCCTCACTATGGTGAATTTTATTAAACAGCTGTAAAATATATGTAATCATATACGGTTTATGGATCAAAAAGGTTTTTGGGAATACATAATATCTTTGCAGCTCACTATTTTTGTTAAGCGATTTTCAACCTTATTTAGTAAAAGACAAGGTCACAGGTTGTTTCTAATTGTTGTTGTAAAAGTAACGTAATGTGGTACTTTCTGAAATCGTCACCTTTCCTTTGTGAAGTCGGTTTTATTGCGTTTTTTTGTGTTAAGTGCAGGAATAATTTTATTATATTAGTCGATTGTTAGTTTTACGACTTAAATTGTTGTAAATTATATCAGTTGACGTGATTTTGCAATAAAATGTTGTCAGGTTGTTACGACATGTCCCACGGTGGCAACAATGGACATACATAACGGATTTATGTAGGTAACTGTGGGTAGCACGACTGTGGAATATTGAATCCAGTTGTGGTCAAACAGATTGTGGCTGAATCAAGTCTTTTAATATCTGGCAGGTGAACCCTTCTGAACTGCACGAACTGCACTTCAACCAGATAGTCATATATATCTTATACATTGGCCAGCACCACTTGAAGTAGTGCTGGCACTTCCCTTAACAGTAGAATCTAGAGGGAGTTGTCAAGCTTCCAGTCTACTGACCCCCAATCACGCGGTCACCATGGTAACGGCCCCTAGAGAACAAACCACTTCGTTAGGTTTTTACGATGACCTCTCCCAGAGGGGATCCTGCTGCTTGTTAGGGTGAGCCCTAACTGGCTGGTTTTATGGCGTGCTGGATTTAAGGAGTTATAAGTATGTATTTTGATAGAGAGCTTGTAACTATTTCGATTTGCTGAGATCTTCGATATGGGAAGTTATCAGGTACTCTATCTGTTGTTGATACTGTTTTTCGCTTAGTTTAAAGTTTAAAGGGGAGGTAACTTTAAACCTTAAACAAAGCAGAAAACAGTAGGTGTTGTTCGGAGCTAGTTTTCACGAAGATTTCACATGTACCTAGTTGTCCCTACCTACAGATTTACACGAAAAAACTGCCCTCGAACACTCTCAGTTCAGGTCTGAAAATCTGTAAGATCGACGTCTTCCTGTTGACGAATGTCGTGAAGCATTCGATGTTATTGTCTACGTGACAGACATCACTACTGTGGCCTGTGTAGGTGTGTTAGGTTACGACTACATCCCAAGACCTGCTGATAACGATAACCTGGGAATAACGTGGCGAGCTGGTCACTGTTTGGAATGTCTTTTATGTTATGCGCTAAGGTGGCTCACGGAATTACATTTTTCTTCCGTTTTTTGCAATGTACAGGTCAGTGTCATGTGGGTGTATGTTGATTACCTCCAACCTGATACAGACCTCAAAATTTCAAAAACCCTATGTAAATCTGAACTTCGCAGGCCACATCACCACGACCCCCATAACACAACGCCCGCCGGATGTTGCGTTGGTTCCGTGCAGTGTCCGTGGATATCTATACATCTATACATATAAATAATATTGGAGTGTCTGTTTGTAATATTAAAATAACCGCTTTTTGCTACATGCATATGAATATATATACGGTACATATACCAAAAACGTTTTTTTTACAATTTTTGTCTGTCTGTCTGTTTGTTCCCGCTAATCTCTGAAATGGCTGGACCGTTTTTGACGGGACTTTCACTGGCAGGTAGCTGATGTAATAAGGAGTAACTTAGGCTACTTTTATTTTAGAATTTTTATTTGTTTTTATTGATATATAAATAATAGTAAAAAAACTATTCTGCGCGGACGAAGTCGCGGGCACAGCTAGTCATTTATTTTAGTTACTCACTTTCATAGAAATTTGATGATCTCAGCAATTGGAAGATTTCTTCCTCTACGTTATCATTATGATTGAATGTGACAGGTTTTCGGAAAGAGCGATGTTATCATTTCTGAGTAAAATGAGTCTAGCTCTTCGTTCATACGACGACACCACCCGCACCACCGCCACCAACTCCTGCGCAAACACAAGACAATCCGTTTCTTTTGTTTGTAGACTGTTTCTTATATCGTGCTGATTGCTGATTTTCATGACAGTGCCATTAGAATTTGTTTACTTTGCATCATAAATGCCTATTAATTAAACCCTTCTGTGGACGAGCCCTTACGCAAAGAACACAAACATTATATTTGGTATACTAAACATACAAATTATAAACTATAATTATGATTTTGAACGACATAGTTCTGAAATCACTGAATCATTAAAATAAACAACTAACATTGATCGCTACCACAACATACAGAGAGTAGGTACAGAAGTCAATCACATGTATGTATGTACTTCACTTTTGAAAACATGTATGTACACACTATCGAAAATCCCTAATAACTTCTAAATGGATTACCCTATTTACACAATTTATTTAGCCCTATCCGTTTAGATGTAAACCTATCAAATGACACTAGAAACAATACAATATCTACAAACAAAATATATTCTTGCCATAATCACAAGTAATATTGACTCTGATAGTTATGATCGCGCCGGGCAAGCGGCTACGCGGGCGGCCCGGCCGGCTCGCCGAGCAGTTCTATCTTAACTATTTATAATGAGGAAGATGAGCATATTTTTTAGCTTATAGTTACTACAGTAAATACCTAATATAAATTGAAAAGTATTACAAGGCCACAAAGTCATGTTCGCTTACCTACAACTAACTATTCTGTGTTACGTTAAATCGAAACAAGCAAATACCTAGGTACTTACCTCTCTGAAACAATTGGTAGCTTAAAAAATTACAATTCACAGTTTAATGTTGAATTTAAACCAGGCGCGGTCCGAGGGGGGTTTCTAGGGGTCATGACCAAAGCCGTAAACGTAAACCATCTTAAAATAGTAATTTTTCGAAAATATAATACATTTTCTTATTGTTTAAGTAGTCTTTGGCTGTGACCGCGCCTGATTTAAAAACCGTCTACTGAACAGTTGTACCTTTTTTTTTGTTGCTCCATTTTTGCACTTCACAGACGCGTGTCTCAGGGGATGGCACTCGCGCTCGCACTGGTCCCAACCCGTCCGAGATATCGTGTCCGTGAGCGGTGTCTTTGTGTGTGTTGCTCGAGCGCACTTTGTATGTAGATTGACTTCTGTACTCTCTGTATTTTGTGTCGCTACGGTGTGATGGTAACGCACACAGCTACACACACACACACACACATACATGATTCTACCACACACGTTATGACGTCACCCCCGTGATATTAGGGACAGGTTTAAATGATAAATGTATAAACAATGACATCAGATTACAAAACACGAGGAAGCTGCCTGGCAGGGGGTGGGCAGAGATGAGGGGATCCTTTACTTTAATATTTTTTTAAAGACTAGATATTATCACACAACGATAATCGAAATGAGAATGCAATAAAATTTGTCAAAAACTCAACCACAAAAGTAAGTCATAATCCGATATTCCCGTGCATTAACAACGTTACAAATTGAGCGCTTACCAATTACCACTGATTCTCAAAGGAAATTGGACCTTAAATTCTCGGCTTTGTGCTCGACAAAAAAATAAATGAAGTCGACTAGCATCCGCAGAACGTTTCCATTCGGTTGCCGGCCACAATGGCCAGCTGCTACTGGTTTGTGGTAATTACAGTTTGGGCTCGCCGTGGTGCACTAACGGCGCGGCGCAGCGCGGGCGCTGCGAGTGGAAGGCTTTACAGTAGTTGTATAGGTCATTCATTTAATTGGTACGTACATATGCGTAACATAGGTATAGTGGGTGTGTATGTACATATGTAGAATGGCCAATTCTTCATCAACGTCGAAATAATAAAACGTTCACGTAAACAGTTCAATGTGGCTATATAACCTATCTCGTGCCCTATCATATCCTGAATCAATCATAACATTTGCAAATTAACTCTTTGGTAGGTACATTTGTACCTAAGTTAACTCCAATATATCACACATCTAGCTAACTTCACTCAAACAATCTGAAACGTGTATTCTCGTAAGGTTCAGTCACCCCACATGATTTGTTCAGAAGCCCTTCACAAGAAAATCAATGAACCTTTGATCGGAACCAATTTATTGCGCCAATTTCAATTTTAATAAGTTTATTGGAAAAGTCATAAAGTGAAATTCCTGCCTATGCCCAGGTTTATAATGATGAAAGGCTTCTTTATTTACAAAAGGTAGATATACCTATTTATTTTAGTAACATAAGCTGTGAACGTGATCTTTTAAGGTCGCATTCACATTTTTTCTTGAATTTGAGCGTTTCACTGGAGATTTGATGAGTGATTATGGTTTAGATATAACCAAAAAATTTAAAAAATATGCTCGAGAAAATTTCATTATTTTAAATATTTCAATTTGTTTACATAAGTCAGTAAAAACCTTGTCTCGGCAAAGGATGTTTCATAAAATGTTACTTTCGGGCATCTTTTGATGCTTTGTTACATGGAACATATAATAGTTGAGTAATTTATAAAAATGTCTGTGGTAGGACTGTACCTTGTTATTTGGAATGCTCAAATCATTTTTTTATGTTTCATACAGTAATACACCTGAAATAATTCCATAAAACAGAGAATTAATAATTTTTCGTCTGAAATTATATTTTTTATCTATGTATGTTTAATCGAAATTCAAACAAAAAGTATTTAATAACTAAGGTTACTTATATACTTTACTTTACTTTATGTACTTGTTCATAATGTCTAATTATTTAATTTGAATTAATACTTAAATATATTGGGTGACCATCTTTACATACCACTTACAAGACCCCTCCGTGCCTCGGAAAGCACGTTAAGCCATTGGTCTCGGTTGTCATTCGTGGATCTTCGACAGTCGTCCCGGGTCGCCAGAAACCCGAAAGTCTGACAACCAGTCTTACCAAGGGGTATCGTGTTACCCAGTAACTGGGTTGTGGAGGTCAGATAGGCAGTCGCTCCATGAAAAGTATTGGTATTCAGCTGCATCCGGTTAGACTGGAAGCTGATCCCGACATAGTTGGGAAAAGGCAGGCAGATGATGATGATGACTTAAATGTATTGAAGATTTGAAGTACGAAATATAAAGTATCCAAAAGAGTACAATACTCTATTTTAGTGGCAACGAAATATACATACGTACATAATCAACTAAGGGTACTAAGTCAACTTGCTTGAAAAAAAAAAAACAGTCTATTTAAAAGTAAAATAATATTTTTAAACAATTATTGAATGCAACGCTATGAATCAGTAATAAATCTCGGGACGCACGGGCTTTTTAACCGACTTCAAAAAAAGGAGGCGGTTCTCAATTCGACTGTATCTTTTTTAAAAGTTTGTTTCCTCATAACTTTCGACTGGGTGAACCGATTTTGATGATTCTTTTTTATTTGAAAGCTGGTGCTTCCCGTGTGGTCTCGTTTCAACTGCATATAGGTCTGATGATGCGTTTCGGAGACAGACAACGGAACTCTTCCAAAAATAACAGTAAATACACCGCGATTGCTGTTATCTCATAAATCTGCATTGTTTTGACCCCAAGGATGATGAAATTTCGAATTAGTGGGGTAGGTACTAAAATAAAAAAAAATCCAAAAAAAACCGACTTCCGAAAAACACTACAAAGTGAAAAATAACTTTAGTTTCCGAAGTCGGTGACTTTGTCACCGATAAAATTAAATGACAAGATATGCCTTGTGCATTATAGAGTGTAGAGTAGAGGGAGAATAATAGTACACAATATCACAAGAGTATATCTTCTGCTGTCTGTCTGCTCAGTGTCGTGGTGGGACTTGGGAGCTGTTACTTGTACAGCAGCTAGGCAATGACGTCATCGCAGCCGACTCTCTTAATTACATTAGTTATTTTCGTTCAAAAGCTTTGTCATAATGAGACGAATGTTGAAGAGCTTCATAAACAATTTGTGATTTGTGAGCTACCTATTTGTTAGAAACTTGTTTATTGATGGTTCTGACAAAAAGTCAATTTTGAAGGGGAATTATGGAGGAAGGACTTCTCTTTTAATTATTATCATCCAGTTGAAGGAACTGAGTAGAAATGGATAATAATTTATATTTCATAACTGTTACCTTATTAAACAAAAGGGAGGTTATAATTCTGATCAGGTTGAAAGAATGAACGGGCAGTTATTTCATTTTTCAGCCTTTGGTAAATTAATGTGATAGTAAAACATATACGAGTAGTTACAGTAATAAAAAGATAATAATTGGTCGGTTATTTTATTTCATCCTACAACGGCGGTACAAAAATTACTCGCATTGTGTAATATGAATGGACCATAAAAATCTTAGAATATTACATATCAATGCAGTCACCAAGACTGAATGATTCCATGAGAGATCATTCTAGAGTCCATGGAAGATAATATCCTAAACAAAGTCTGCCCGAAACTTGTGCTAACCCCTTGATATATTATCACGGCGCTTATAATCGCACTAGATTATACTGTGATTATTTTCTGCCCTGCCTCGGATTCTGGGGCTAAGGGCGGCAGCCCCTGTCGCCTGAACATGGCCAAAATTGACATACACGTGAAATGATGGTATTCCTTGTGAAGGGTTCGCACGGATGCAGATGGCCAGAATAAAAACCACGAATAGTATAACACCTATTTCTGCCAGCAATCAGTACAGGAAATTGCAGTTTTGCCGATTGGAACATATGAATGATACTGCTGAAACGTTGAAACATTTTTCTTTTTGGAAGAACTTTGTTTGCCAAACGAGATAATTATGGTTATTTTCCTGTTTATTATGCTATGTCACTCTCTATATATGTATAATGTCTTTGAGGCGACGGTGGCCCATTCATAAGTTGGCAAAATCTTGACCAAGTCGCCTACTACAATAATACCATACCATCTCCCTAATTTCTATGATCTTTGTCTCCGACCTTCAAGGGTCTGTGAGGCTCCCAGGGCGACAGCAGAGGTATTAGGGGCTTAGCGTTCAATTTGTAACTACATGTGTCAGCGGCGAGCGTCTAATGTCGAATCATGCGGCTTAGGGCCTTTGACAAGCATGTATACTACGGAATTCAATCTGTAGTCTGTAATGGAGACAATTTTTAAGGGTTCAATGTGCTTGAGAGTATGTTTAGCGGTTTTTTGTCTGTCTTCAAAATATGCAACTGTACTCCCTTAACTTGAAACTTGGACTTGACGAGGGATTTCAGAATTGGCCTAAAATCAAAAGAAAGTAACTTAGGAAATACTTAAGGCTAAATCATTTAATCATTCGTTTACATGAATATCTGTCATATGCTGCTGCACACGCATATTATGGCGCATAGCCAATATCAGAACTAACCCCGCTATGTTTATGTCTTTTTTTCAATGCATTTCACAAAACAATTGCACTAAATTTTTCCGAACAGCATCGCTCTGTCCTTGTAGCAGGGTAAGTTAACAGATAATAATGGAACTGCCGTTACTGTCATAATCTCCACACTTCAAGAGTGATTCATTAGCTCATAAAGTAATCGTTACAGCTGATAAAGTATTGAGCAACGAACACATGTCACACAATACGGACCAAACTTTGTCATAATGTACTGAACCCGTTCAATCTTTTATTTTTCCCAACTGCCACAAAGCAGTTAAATTCTAGACATCTGTGGACTCGTTTAAGGTTTAAAATCCATTGGCACCGATCAATGACGGATCTTGATAAATAAGAGCATCCACTTGTCTCTTGGATCTAAAAATAGAATTTACGATCGTCCAATTTTGATTATTGTCTTTGGAAATTAAGGTCGCAATTGGAGTGAGTGGTAGCTTCAAGCAGTTGATAAGGGAGGTCTGCATTGCGCACGTGTGCATTATGTGGCGATGAGTGATCCACTTCAGTGTTGTATCGTCGTATGGTTAGTTATCTCATAGTTACATCTTCTTAGTGGATATTATAACATTGATTAAAATGATAATTGAGTTACGATAATTAAATTTATCTGAGGAGTCGTTTCCTTATGGTTACTACTTTTCTTATAATATAGGCATGCATTTAGTACCTAATGTACGAAAAAGAAATGTGGCGCCGAACACAAACAAATTGGTATTATGGCAGGAGAATGATGATGATAGAGTACCCGATGCACGGTGGGGTCTGTTGTAAATGATAGAGTACCTGATGCACGGTGGGGTCTGTTGTATATGATAGAGTACCCGATGCACGGTGGGGTCTGTTGTAAATGATAGAGTACCCGATGCACGGTGGGGTCTGTTGTAAATGATAGAGTACCTGATGCACGGTGGGGTCTGTTGTAAATGATAGAGTACCCGATGCACGGTGGGGTCTGTTGTAAATGATAGAGTACCCGATGCACGGTGGGGTCTGTTGTAAATGATAGAGTACCTGATGCACGGTGGGGTCTGTTGTAAATGATACAGTACCCGATGCACGGTGGGGTCTTTTGTAAATGATAGAGTACCCGATGCACGGTGGGGTCTGTTGTAAATGATAGAGTACCCGATGCACGGTGGGGTCTGTTGTAAATGATAGAGTACCCGATGCACGGTGGGGTCTGTTGTAAATGATAGAGTACCTGATGCACGGTGGGGTCTGTTGTAAATGATAGAGTACCCGATGCACGGTGGGGTCTGTTGTAAATGATACAGTACCCGATGCACGGTGGGGTCTTTTGTAAATGATAGAGTACCCGATGCACGGTGGGGTCTGTTGTAAATGATAGAGTACCCGATGCACGGTGGGGTCTGTTGTAAATGATACAGTACCCGATGCACGGTGGGGTCTGTTGTAAATGATACAGTACCCGATGCACGGTGGGGTCTGTTCTAAATGATAGAGTACCTGATGCACGGTGGGGTCTGTTCTAAATGGTAGAGTACCTGATGCACGGTGGGGTCTGTTCTAAATGGTAGAGGACCTGATGCACGGTGGGGTCTGTTCTAAATGATAGAGTACCTGATGCACGGTGGGGTCGGTTCTAAATGATAGAGTACCTGATGCACGGTGAGGTCTGTTCTAATTGATAGAGTACCTGAGGCACGGTGGGGTCTGTTCTAAATGTATCAATGAAAATGTAAACAAATGGATCTAAAAATGGAACCTGTGGATGCCAATTTGTAGTCATTATCAGCCTGTAAATGTTCCCACTGCTGACACACAGGCCTCCTCTTCGTGAGAGGGAGTGGGCCATAATCCACCCCACCCACAATGAGTGTGGGATGGTTGATGTCATGGCGGTTTCCTCACGATGATTTACTTCACCGCTTCGATAGCAATGGTGATGAAATTAAATACGCAATATAAGGTGCCTGACTGGGTTCGAACTCATGATCTACCAGTCGTACTCAGGCAGCCACACTGGCGACCAGTATGCAGTAAGTGTGGCGGTAGGGGGCACTGTGGTCTCGGCCACCACTGCTCGCGAATATCCAAATTCTAATTTAAAATCACCTCATTGACTTGGAATGTGCCCTGGCAGCTGAGAGTATGTCATGCTCACTCAAATGTCTCGCTGGTGGTGGCGTGTGTGTTGGACCATTAAGTTCCCTTCAAAATGGTTGAGCTGAATGGTGTTGATCCGTTGATCCGCCAGTAGGGACTGGTCATCTCCTAGCTCCCACGGCTTATTTTAATTTCTGAATTGTTATTTTATTTTTGTTTTAATTACAGACGCTTTTAATGTGCACGTCTTTTTACATCGTTCTCAGATTTATAATTTCAACATAATGACGTAACCAACGTTTTGTACCAATATCATGATTTTAAAAGAGTGTCCCTGGAGTTTCTTGCCCTGTTCTTCTCCACAGGTACCTACTACGCTTTGGAATAGGCAACTAGCTTCATCTTTCCGACTCTTTGCCTTGTCATATCAATATTGATTATTGGAATAAATGCTTTGAGTTTTGTTTTTTTTTTCTTAAAGCAAAAGTTATTTACATTAAAATTTAGTCATTCCCTGTCTAAACATGAATTTTCTAAGTATTTTCATCCTTGAGTGAAGTTATCCTATTTTTTTGTAGACTATAGAATTCCTTAAAATCCAACGAGTTGTTTTAAAAAACATTCTTTAGCGTTATTTTAGTTCAGCCTGTATCGGTATTCTGCTAGCAGCACTTTTTCATGTAAATGGTCGAAATAGTTTAACAAATTAAAAATTCCACGTGTTTTCAGAGCGAAGTGGAATTTGAATTTGTGAGTGCTGATTTTTTCTACTTAGAGTAAAATTGTGAAAAAATAGAAACATTTTAGGTTTAGATATACAAGCATTGGGGTCAATTTGATTCTGAAGTCTGACGTCCACGATATGGACCTGATGGACTTATAGTAATTTTGTAGATTTCTTCGGTATCTTCCAGTTAAGTGAAAATCAGAAGGGAAGACAGAATTTCCGCGAAAAACTCTGCTTGAATAGGACGCTCCTCAAATTAGAACGCCAGAGACAGGTTAGACTGTAAGCCTTTTCCTACCGTAAGGAAAAGGCTAGGCTAGGGTTTAGCCTAGCCATGACTAGATCCAGTTCGTAAAAACGAGAAAATGATAGTACTTGCTGGTTATCTCTTTCTAGCCCATAGGTATCTCAATCAAAATTTCCAAACTGTCCGAACTCCTGTCCGAGTAACGAATTAACCAACTTTTTAATCAGAAGAATGAAGAGCTCTCATAACGCTAATATAATTTAACACCACGCCGTCACTTCGAGAGGAAAGTAGCAAAAACACATTAAGAGGGCAAACTTGAGTGTTGAGAAGTTTCTTTATTAAATCTTGCAACCCTTCCTGATTAGCGTCACCGGGGGTTAGTTAATAAGCGGCTGACGTGAACTGACGTGCAGACGTGCGTCCTCGTCACAGGCCACCTCCGAACTGACGGCGCGACAACTTTGAACTTGGCGGCTTGGCCTGCTATCCTGCCTGTCCTCTTAATGCATTTACTTTGTCGTCCTCCCATCTTCGCTTTCCATCGTGAACTCTCGTTGAGTAATGAAGTGCAAAAAATAAACTTGTGTGGTTATGATTAATTGCAGACGCCATCTTTTAAGAGTTGGGTTATATATGCAGTTGAGTTAGATATCGTAAGCAAGTCGAGCGGTGATTTATTCAATTGGATTACAATACAAATGCCAATCAATAAATCGAGTCCACTTGAATTCACCAAGTATGGCGCCAGATGGTTTGTTTTCGTATAAAACCAGTATTTTGGAAAGGCACAGTTTTGACCAGTCTACAATCTCCGTGCGACGGTGTCACTGACCACAAACAAGTTGGAATCACAACGGACCAAAATAACACAATTTATGTAAATTTTATTATTTTTGTTCTTTTATTATATTTTTATGTCGTCGTAATGCATTCATTAATTTAACTTTATGGCTGAAAACTGCAATGAACCGGTTTTTCAACATACATTTTTGTGCCAAAGGAATTTAAACATTATAACGCTTGCATTGAAGCGATTTTGTCTTGTAAAGATAGTTGGAGATAAAGCTGATAGGATCAAGTTGTTTTTGAAGATAAAATTGTGTTTAATTCTGAATCACGTGCACGTGTGGTCATATTACATTTCAATAACAGAAGTTTAAATTGAACCAAGTGCTCGCACACCACTCGTACTTCCACAAGAGAAAGACGGGACAGTTAAGTGTAACATACGTTGGAATTGTGTAGTTTCGGGGAGAAATGGAAGAGGAAAACCTTTAGGCCGATAACTAGTAGTAACTTGGCACGAGGGGTTTACTCTCTAAGTCTGTCAACGAAGAAACGGGCCCGTCTGAAAGTTGACCGTCAAAAGAAGTGCCTCATTCAAATTTCCGGACGAGCAAATACACATCGGGTGAAGTAAACTATCATATCGTGTTGTCATTCATCCATAGTTAGTATAGTATAGTAAGAAGAAAGAGGAAAGAACGAAAAATGCGTTTATTGGCATTACAGCGTATAGAAAGGCTTACGGAGTAAGAAATGTTCGTACTACGGCTGAAACTACGGACTTCGTGCTTAGAGAGTAGACTCCCATAATCGGCTAAATAAGATGTTCATTGAACAGGTATTGGTAATTTCATCATCGACATCATTATACCTTCTGTCCCAGCACTGCATGCTACAGTGATCGCGCCGAGGTGATTATCCTCTGAGGTAAACACTGAACTGTTGCTAAGTCTGTTATCTCTTATCTGTTATCACGGTTGCGCGCCGGTTACGCAGGCACAGGTCGCAGTGTACGTCCGCAGTGCTCTGCACGAAGCGACAGCTGATGGCTCGTAGTTCTCTCATTATGAATGTTTACACATGAATGGAGATTTCATAACTATCAGTGATGAAAGTAAGAGTGGACTTGGCTTTTGTTTTGTTGGCCGCGCAGTAATAATTAGAGGAGCAAGTTAGTAAGCAAAGGCATGAAGCTAAAATCCTGAGCGTAAAGGTTCGTTCCTGGGTTCCTACACGGATATCTATTATTATACTTATTCTATATTTTTCCCTCTCACCGAGAGAAGGCCTTCGTCCCATCAGTGGGAACGTTATATGCTCATTATTTTATGCTATAGTTCACCTCTACAAAAAGTATTGTTAACACTATCTTATCTTGATTGATAATTAGATATTATGGGCACCGTGCATACATACAGACCAGTCAATTAGGGTATCCTTACCGTGCCTACCTTTGCGACATGTCAGAGCGATGGTCTGATACATTTTTAATATGTCACAGTCTTGATATATTCATCGTAGAATGTTTAGAAGCTGAGTATAACACATCACAAGCTAAGCCTTGAAGACTATTACCTAACAGGGGATAATCTACTCATCATCGCATTAATCAAATGATGTGAAGCACCCGTCGAAGTGAACTCTAACATTTCACAGATATAACATCTCAATGCTCTTCAAAGGAGTTACTTCAAACATTGAGTTCAAACCGACGGCAGTTCTTGCGCGAAATTGCTATCCGCGCTGAGTCGACGGAACCAGCTATACCTGACCTCCACCACCCTCGGGAAATGGCGGAAACTTGTACAGAATGTGCGGGATCGGGTGATTGGCAGGTGGCCAGGCGGGCTGGCCGGCTGGTCTGCAAGTTTGAGGATGATTGATGATAGGTGCCGCAGTAACTGTTCGAGATGTGGGTGAACTTGGCAGATCATTTCTCAGCAGAGCAAAATATAATGTGAGTTCTATTCGCATGCGGATGAGTTCTGGAGTTCCTTATACTTAAAAAATATAGTTCAGGCGTTTTTGCCTGAAAAAAGGTCGAATGAAAATATGCTCTGCTAACTTCCGGTAGCAGATCATTTTTTCCAAAATTACAATTTTAAAACTGATTTAGGCACACAGTGGTGGGTTCTATAGTTCCTAATACTTTTCCGGAATAGTTCTGCCGAACTAAGTCATGAAATAAATAAAAAAGAAAATGTTACCCGCTACAAGGAAAATAAAATCATTTTGTTAAAAGAGGCGCCTGGTAAATGTGTAGCTTTTCGTAGATTCTATGGACTAAGTATAGTAGCCGTCAAGACCCCCAGGAACAGAAAAAAACAAAATAAACGCAGTTGTCTCTAAAAGATATCAGCAGAGCCTTATGAAAAAGTTAGATAGCAAGAAATCTCGATTTCATTGAGTGATTAAGTTGGTATGATAAAAAAAATTGACTACAACTGAGGATGTAACCCCCCACATTTCATATTGCAACTATAAATGAACTATACTAAAACGGCATAAGTAACCCAGAACTCTGACTCAGATATCAGCGGAGCATGGGTAAAGATTTAAGACGGAAAACCTCAGGATTTTAATCAGTGGAATAAAAAGACGGATCAAAATAAATTTAAGTAACACTCAGGAGCCGGAACTAAACGGTTTCTTATGCAACATTAAAATACCTATCCAAAAACACGCAAACGAATCCCAGAACTCCGACTAAGGTATCAGCAGAGCATGGGTAAAGATTTAAGACAAAAAACCTCAGGAATTTAATCAGTGGTATAGAAAGATGTATCAAAAAAAAAATTGAGTAGCACTCAGGAACAAGAACTCAACGGTTTCTTATACAACATTAAAATAACTATCCAAAAACATGCACAGAAATCCCAGAACTTTGACTCAGGTATCAGCAGAGCATGGGTAAAAGTTGAAGACAGAAAAACGCACGATTTCAATCAGTGGTTATGAAAGATGGCTCAAAAAAAATTTGAGTAACACTCAGGAGCGGGAACTCCATAGTTTCTTATGCAACACTAAAATACCTATCCAAAAAAATGCACACGAATCCCAGAACTCTGACTCAGGTATCAGCAGAGCATGGGTAAAGATTTAAAACAGAAAAACACATGATTTCAATCAGCGGTTATGAAAGAAAAAAAAATTGAGTAGCACTCAGGAGCGGGAACTCCACAGTTTCTTACGAAACAGTAAAATAAATATCCAAAAACGTGCACACAAATCCCAGAACTCCGACTCAGGTATCAGCAGAGCATGGGTAAACATTTAAGACAGAAAACCTCAGGAATTTAATCAGTAGTATAGAAAGATGTATCAAAAAAAAAATTGCGTAGCATTCAGGAGCAAGAACTCAACGGTTTCTTATGCAACATTAAAATAACTATCCAAAAACATGAACAGAAATCCCAGAACTTAGACTCAGGTATCAGCAGAGCATGGGTAAAGATTTAAGACAGAAAACCTCAGGAATTAAATCAGTGGTATAGAAAGATGTATCAAAAAAAAAATTGCGTAGCACTCAGGAGGAAGAACTCAACGGTTTCTTATGCAACATTAAAATATCTATCAAAAAACATGCAAACGAATCCCAGAACTCCGACTCAGGTATCAGCAGAGCATGGGTAAAAGTTGAAGACAGAAAAACGCACGATTTCAATCAGTGGTTCTGAAAGATGGTTCAAAAAAAATTTGAGTAGCACTCAGGATCGGGAACTCCACAGTTTCTTATGCACCACTAAAATAACTATCCAAAAACGTGCACACAAATCCCAGAACTCCGACTCAGGTATCAGCAGAGCATGGGTAAACATTTAAGACAGAAAACCTCAGGAATTTATTCAGTGGTATAGAAAGATGTATCAAAAAAAAAATTGAGTAGTACTCAGGAGCAAGAACTCAACGGTTTCTTATACAACATTAAAATAACTATCCAAAAACATGCACAAAAGTCCCAGACCTTTGACTCAGGTATCAGCAGAGCATGGGTAAACATTTAAGACAGAAAACCTCAGGAATTTATTCAGTGGTATAGAAAGATGTATCAAAAAAAAATTGCGTAGCACTCAGGAGCAAGAACTCCATAGTTTATTATGCAACATTAAAATATCTATCAAAAAACACGCAAACGAATCCCAGAACTCCGACTAAGGTATCAGCAGAGCATGGGTTAAGATTTAAGACAGAAAACCTCAGGAATTTATTCAGTGGTATAGAAAGATGTATAAAAAAAAAAAATTGAGTAGCACTCAGGAACAAGAACTCAACGATTTCTTATGCAACATTAAAATATCTATCCAAAAACATGCAAACGAATCCCAGAACTCCAACTCAGGTATCAGCAGAGCATGGGTAAAGGTTTAAGACAGAAAAACGCACGATTTCAATCAGTGGTTCTGAAAGATGGATCAAAAAAAATTTGAGCAGCACTCAGGATCGGGAACTCCACAGTTTCTTATGCACCACTAAAATGACTATCCAAAAACATGCACAGAAATCACAGAACTCCGACTCAGGTATCAGCAGAGCATGGGTAAACATTTAAGACAGAAAACCTCAGGAATTTAATCAGTGGCATAGAAAGATGTATCAAAAAAAAATTGAGTAGCACTCAGGAGCAAGAACTCAACGGTTTCTTATACAACATTAAAATAACTATCCAAAAACATGCACAGGAATCCCAGAACTTTGACTCAGGTATCAGCAGAGCATGGGTAAAGATTTAAGACAGAAAACCTCAGGAATTAAATCAGTGGTATAGAAAGATGTATCAAAAAAAAATTGCGTAGCACACAGGAGCAAGAACTCAACGGTTTCTTATGCAATATTAAAATATCTATCAAAAAACCTGCAAACGAATCCCAGAACTCCGACTCAGGTATCAGCAGAGCATGGGTAAAAGTTGAAGACAGAAAAACGAACGATTTCAATCAGCGGTTATGAAAGATGGATCAAAAAAAAATTGAGTAGCACTCAGGACCGGGAACTCCACAGTTTCTTATGCACCACTAAAATGACTATCCAAAAACATGCACACGAATCCCAGAACTCCAACTCAGGTATCAGCAGAGCATGGGTAAATTTTTAAAACAGAAAAACGCACGATTTCAATCAGCGGTTATGAAAGAAAAAAATTTGAGTAGCACTCAAGAGCGGGAACTCCACAGTTTCTTATGCAACATTAAAATAACTATCCAAAAACATGCACACAAAACCCAGAACTCCGACTCAGGTATCAGCAGAGCATGGGTAAAGATTTAAGACGGAAAAACGCCCGATTTCAATCAGTGGTATAGAAAGATGGATCAAAAAAATTTGCGTAACACTCAGGAGCGGGAACGCAACGGATTTTGATGTGGTTTCCATTCAAATGTCAAGTACAGACGCCAGCACATCAACCTACTACAATCTGTCAAATTTCTTTAATAGGTTTTCAACTTTATCGCTGAAGCATAGGGTTCAAATTTGATTGAGAAAATTTGACAGTTTCGGGTAGGTTGACCTGCTGGCGTCTGTACATTGTTCCAAATAATTATTTGCATATATTATTAATAATCACTGTATAAAGTCAATGTATTTATATCAATGCATCAAAAAACGATTTTCAAGCGATAACATGGTCAGCTTAATCCAGTTAAGCTAATTTAAAAACACTATCAAGACCTTCTCCACGAAGATAAAACGTTTAGATGCAGACTGCAATGTTGCACATTTAGCGCAGTATCTTATAGTGAAAGAACCCACTTATTCGAGTCAAGTTCATTGTTTCTGCGGATATTCCAATAAAAGAGAGTACCCGTTTTTACGCCCTGAAGACACGGTCACACCTCCGAGGTAGAATTGAGAGTGGCGGTACGTAGGCTGAATGCCAAGAATACCGCCCCAGGACCCGACGGCTTGCCTGGAAAAGCCTGGGCCCTGGCCTTGGAGGCTCTCGGGCCTCGACTAAGAGGGCTCCTAAGCGCATGCTTGAAGGAGGGCCAGTTCCCACGTCACTGGAAGACGGGGAAACTAGTACTCATCAAGAAGCCGGGGCGCCCCGCGGACTTTCCGTCCGCTTACCGGCCCATCGTGCTGCTCGACGAGGTGGGCAAGCTCTTTGAAAGAGTCATTGCAGACCGCCTCGTCGGGCGGCTGGTGCGGGTGGGGGCGGATTTGGCGGAGAGCCAGTTCGGTTTCCGCAGGGGGCGCTCCACGGTGGACGCCATCATGCGCGTGCGAGCCCTCACGACGGGGGATGCTGTGGCCCGGGGTGGGGTCGTCTTGGCGGTGTCTCTGGACATCGCCAATGCCTTCAACACCCTGCCCTGGAGTTGCATAAGGGAGGCACTCTGGTATCACTGGATGCCGACCTACCTCTGTCGTGTGGTCGAGGCCTACTTGACGGACAGGGCCGTCATCTAACCCGGTCACCTAGGAGAGTGGAACCAGTGAGAGATGTCGTGCGGTGTCCCACAGGGATCGGTCCTGGGGCCGCATCTGTGGGACATCGGATACGACTGGGTGCTGCGCGCCGACCTCCCTAGTGGCGTCAGCGTAGTTTGCTACGCTGACGACACGCTGGTCCTGGCGCAAAGGAGGTCGTACCAGGCGGCGGCCGACTTAGGGACACACGGCGTTGCAACAATCGTAGATAGGATCCGGCAACTGGGACTCGAGGTGGCCTTGCACAAGTCCGAGGCCATGTGGTTTCATGGTCCTCGGAATGCACCACTGACGGGTTCCCGGATAACGGTGGGAGGGGTTCACATTGGCGTCGAGTCGACGATGAAGTACCTAGGACTCGTCCTCGACAGCCGGTGGAACTTCGCGGAGCACTTCCGACGCTTGGCTCCCAGACTGGAGCGGGCCGGGGCTGCCTTGAAGCGGCTCCTGCCCAATCTAGGCCGGGGCCAAACGCCTCCTGCCGGAGGCTCTACGCGGGGGTCGTGCGGGCCATGGCCCTATACTGGGCGCCGGTGTGGGCGCGTACATTGAGGCGCCAACCAGCACGCCGGTTGAAGGCGGCCCATAGGGTCATGGCCATCCGGATGATCCGGGGATACCGCACGATCTCCGGTAAGGCGGCGGGCCTCCTTGCCGGATTACCGTCATGGAATCTGGAGGCGAACGTCCTCGCGCTCACTTGGGAGTGGCGCGAGGAGGCCAAACAAAAAAAAAAAAGACACGGTCACACCTTCCGCCCGACACAGGTCCTCACCGGACACGGCTGTTTCGCCCTCCCGCTCCACCCACAGCGGGAAAAGTTAATTGATGATTTCCCACCAAAAAAAAACCCATGCTCTGCTGATACCTGAGGCGGAGTTCTGGGATTCGTGTGCATGTTTTTGGATAGTTATTTTAATGTTTCATAAGAAACTGTGGAGTTCCCGCTCCTGAGTGCTACTCAATTTTTTTTTCTTTCATAACCGATGATTGAAATCGTGCGTTTTTCAGTTTTAAATCTTTACCCATGCTCTGCTGATACCTGAGTCAGAGTTCTGGGATTCGTGTGCATTTTTTTGGATAGGTATTTTAGTGTTGCATAAGAAACTATGGAGTTCCCGCTCCTGAGTGTTACTCAAATTTTTTTTGATACATCTTTCGATACCACTGAATAAATTCCTGAGGTTTTCTGTCTTAAATGTTTACCCATGCTCTGCTGATACCTGAGTCGGAGTTCTGGGATTTCTGTGCATGTTTTTGGATAGTCATTTTAGTGGTGCATAAGAAACTGTGGAGTTCCCGATCCTGAGTGCTACTCAAATTTTTTTTGATCCATCTTTCAGAACCACTGATTGAAATCGTGCGTTTTTCTGTCTTCAACTTTTACCGATGCTCTGCTGATACCTGAGTCGGAGTTCTGGGATTCGTTTGCATGTTTTTTGATAGATATTTTAATTTTGCATAAGAAACCGTTGACTTCTTGCTCCTGAGTGCTACGCAATTTTTTTTTGATACATCTTTCTATACCACTGATTTAATTCCTGAGGTTTTCTGTCTTAAATCTTTACCCATGCTCTGCTGATACCTGAGTTGGAGTTCTGGGATTCGTTTGCATGTTTTTGGATAGATATTTTAATGTTGCATAAGAAATCGTTGAGTTCTTGTTCCTGAGTGCTACTCAATTTTTTTTTTTATACATCTTTCTATACCACTGAATAAATTCCTGAGGTTTTCTGTCTGAAATCTTAACCCATGCTCTGCTGATACCTTAGTCGGAGTTCTGGGATTCGTTTGCGTGTTTTTTGATAGTTATTTTAATGTTGCATAAGAAACCGTTGAGTTCTTCCTCCTGAGTGCTACGCAATTTTTTTTTGATACATCTTTCTATACCACTGATTTAATTCCTGAGGTTTTCTGTCTTAAATCTTTACCCATGCTCTGCTGATACCTGAGTCTAAGTTCTGGGATTTCTGTTCATGTTTTTGGATAGTTATTTTAATGTTGCATAAGAAACCGTTGAGTTCTTGCTCCTGAATGCTACGCAATTTTTTTTTTGATACATCTTTCTATACTACTGATTAAATTCCTGAGGTTTTCTGTCTTAAATGTTTACCCATGCTCTGCTGATACCTGAGTCGGAGTTCTGGGATTCGTTTGCATGTTTTTTGATAGATATTTTAATTTTGCATAAGAAACCGTTGAGTTCTTGCTCCTGAGTGCTACGCAATTTTTTTTTGATACATCTTTCTATACCACTGATTTAATTCCTGAGGTTTTCTGTCTTAAATCTTTACCCATGCTCTGCTGATACCTGAGTCAAAGTTCTGGGACTCTTGTGCATGTTTTTGGATAGTTATTTTAATGTTGTATAAGAAACCGTTGAGTTCTTGCTCCTGTGTGCTACTCAATTTTTTTTTTTATACATCTTTCTATACCACTGAATAAATTCCTGAGGTTTTCTGTCTGAAATCTTAATCCATGCTCTGCTGTCACACAAACAAAAACACGCAAACGAATCCCAGAACTCCGACTAAGGTATCTTAGTCGGAGTTCTGGGATTCGTTTGCGTGTTTTTTGATAGTTATTTTAATGTTGCATAAGAAACCGTTGAGTTCTTCCTCCTGAGTGCTACGCAATTTTTTTTTGATACATCTTTCTATACCACTGATTTAATTCCTGAGGTTTTCTGTCTTAAATCTTTACCCATGCTCTGCTGATACCTGAGTCTAAGTTCTGGGATTTCTGTTCATGTTTTTGGATAGTTATTTTAATGTTGCATAAGAAACCGTTGAGTTCTTGCTCCTGAATGCTACGCAATTTTTTTTTTTGATACATCTTTCTATACTACTGATTAAATTCCTGAGGTTTTCTGTCTTAAATGTTTACCCATGCTCTGCTGATACTTGAGTCGGAGTTCTGGGATTTGTGTGCACGTTTTTGGATAGTTATTTTACTGTTTCATAAGAAACTGTGGAGTTCCCGCTCCTGAGTGCTACTCAATTTTTTTTTTGATACATCTTTCTATACCACTGAATAAATTCCTGAGGTTTTCTGTCTTAAATGTTTACCCATGCTCTGCTGATACCTGAGTCGGAGTTCTGGGATTTCTGTGCATGTTTTTGGATAGTCATTTTAGTGGTGCATAAGAAACTGTGAAGTTCCCGATCCTGAGTGCTGCTCAAATTTTTTTTGATCCATCTTTCAGAACCACTGATTGAAATCGTGCGTTTTTCTGTCTTAAACCTTTACCCATGCTCTGCTGATACCTGAGTTGGAGTTCTGGGATTCGTTTGCATGTTTTTGGATAGATATTTTAATGTTGCATAAGAAATCGTTGAGTTCTTGTTCCTGAGTGCTACTCAATTTTTTTTTTGATACATCTTTCTATACCACTGATTAAATTCCTGAGGTTTTCTGTCTTAAATCTTTACCCATGCTCTGCTGATACCTTAGTCGGAGTTCTGGGATTCGTTTGCGTGTTTTTGGATAGGTATTTTAATGTTGCATAAGAAACCGTTGAGTTCCGGCTCCTGAGTGTTACTTAAATTTATTTTGTTCCGTCTTTTTATTCCACTGATTAAAATCCTGAGGTTTTCCGTCTTAAATCTTTACCCATGCTCCGCTGATATCTGAGTCAGAGTTCTGGGTTACTTATGCCGTTTTAGTATAGTTCATTTATAGTTGCAATATGAAATGTGGGGGGTTACATCCTCAGTTGTAGTCAATTTTTTTTATCATACCAACTTAATCACTCAAT
The DNA here is from genome assembly GCA_949091785.1 of Polymixis lichenea. NCBI lineage: Eukaryota > Metazoa > Arthropoda > Insecta > Lepidoptera > Noctuidae > Polymixis > Polymixis lichenea. Next base: position 22,386,483 of record OX420951.1, on the reverse strand, counting down.
GAAATCGAGATTTCTTGCTATCTAACTTTTTCATAAGGCTCTGCTGATATCTTTTAGAGACAACTGCGTTTATTTTGTTTTTTTCTGTTCCTGGGGGTCTTGACGGCTACTATACTTAGTCCATAGAATCTACGAAAAGCTACACATTTACCAGGCGCCTCTTTTAACAAAATGATTTTATTTTCCTTGTAGCGGGTAACATTTTCTTTTTTATTTATTTCATGACTTAGTTCGGCAGAACTATTCCGGAAAAGTATTAGGAACTATAGAACCCACCACTGTGTGCCTAAATCAGTTTTAAAATTGTAATTTTGGAAAAAATGATCTGCTACCGGAAGTTAGCAGAGCATATTTTCATTCGACCTTTTTTCAGGCAAAAACGCCTGAACTATATTTTTTAAGTATAAGGAACTCCAGAACTCATCCGCATGCGAATAGAACTCACATTATATTTTGCTCTGCTGAGAAATGGTCTGCCAAGTTCACCCACATCTGTTCGAGCCTGTAACATTTAGTAATTTGATAGGCCGCTCGCTGCTCGACGGGTGAGCAGGAATTCTTCTTTAAAATTGAGTATGTTTTCTCATTCCATTTTATTACTTACGGAGATTATTAAGTCAGTGATGAGGTCATAACTTTCAGGGCTATATAATAATACGAAGGATGATTTTTTTACTTTTTCGTGAAGTTTTCTTATTTTTAAGTACCTAGTGATTCGAAGTTATCTTTAAATACGGTTATGAACATATTCAGCTCATTCAGAGTAAGGGAACTCTAACTTGCAAAAGAAGATACTCAAAGAAGGTTTCATAATTTTCTAGAGACGAGTAGCTCGTACATTATATTATTGTTTAACGTTAACTTTCCGTCAACTAAGATAAGACGCTTGCTTTCATTAGTTAAGTCTTTTATCTAAACTGTATGTGCTAATCGTCGTGATCGTGAATCATCTTAATCCCTACTAATATTATAAATGCGAAAGTAACTCTGTCTGACTGTATGTTACGCTTCCACGTCTAAATCGCTGATCCGATTGTCATGAAATTACATAAACTATTTTTTTACGCGATAAACCCACATCCACGCGGGCGGACCCGCGGGCAAAAGCAAGTTTATTATAAAACTATCGATTACAACCACATAAGCAGCGCGCAATGTGTTGTTTTCGATTCCCAATGAAGTCCTCCGTCTACTGAACTGAGTCGGATCCAATCTGATCAAACGATGAAACTGACTCACGATAGAATTCATGGGTCTTTTCAGTTTCAAAAGACGTTTCTGCCTATCTAAAATTTGCTTGTTTCCTTCTCAATCGAAAGAATACATCGATTATTATCAATAAACTACGGGAAATCACAAAAATTAAATATTTCCTTGATTTTACATATTACATACTAGCTTTTACCAGCGGCTTCGCCCATGTGGAAGTCGGAAATTATCCCACGGGAAAGTATTACCGGGATAAAAATATCCTATTTGTTAATCCAAGTTATAAACGATCTATGTGCCAAATTTAATCAAAATCCGATCAGCCATTTTTGAGTGATTGAGTAACAAACATCCAAACATATAAACATACGAGCTTTCACATTTATTATAAGAATAGGATGTCGATGTTTAAGTTGTTCTAAGATCAATGGTTTTTATTGTGACATAAAATACTACTATCACAAACGGTTCTAGACGAAACGCAGGTAGGTAGGTAGGTATATTCAAACATAAGTTATGATTAGTAGTTTTGAAAAAAAAACAGTTTATTAATTTAGCATTACAATATATGATTATGTACTAAGTAATATACACCGTGACATTTTAGACGTCTTACAACGGCAGCCCACTTCATATATCCATTGACTACTAATCATTTATTAAAAAAAAAATATTTTTGAACTTATGCATAATTCAAAAAATGAAAATATCATTCACGCATGACGTAGTATGAAACACCCTGTTATGGAGATGGAATTAATGATGGGATGTTATGGTAGGTAGGTAGATATCTTCTACCGTTTGATACGTAAACATTATTAACAGGGAGGGTGTTTCATAATTTTAAAGCATTATTTATTTTCCTTTGTACCTATTATCTTAATTAATTGTAAGAATGTTTTAATCGCGCCTAGACGTATTTCATGACGGATACATTAAGTGGACCACCTTTGTAAGACGACTAAAATGTCACGGTCTTAGTATGAATAACAAGTAATTTCAAACATTTTTCAAAACTTTAAGTAGATGTTAATAACTTATCAGATTTTACTTTTCGATTACAAATAGTACCTACTGTAGCGTAAATCCGCTACGGTAAAAACCTTTTTGATTTCTAGTCCAACCTTTTCAATAAAAATATTTTTTCTTCATAGCTTTTGATCAAATTTAAAATTCGAATCAAAAAAAATTGTCGAATGTTTTCTCTTGACAAAACCCTCACTACAGATTTGGGAGCCATTGACGGCGGCACGAATTCCGTAAGAAAATTTTCATTTTAATGTGACAAGATTTAAAAAGCAACGTTATTGTGTTGTGTGGTTAAACCAACCAGTTTAAGCTGTTGCCAAGTGCAAATAAGTGTTTCCTTCTGCATTTATTGGGTATGTATCCCGTCACCTTTCCTCTTTTCTGATCTATTTTTGTTGATTCCCCTCTTTCATCAAGGATTCTTGTGCCTGTGTTCTGAAGGCTCTTTTTCTTTGTCTTTAGACAAGCTACAGGCTGAGATTCGGTCTTCCCCACGGGCCTAATATCGGCGTGGTTACCCATTGACCTACCTGGCGCGCACCAGCCCTGAAAACCTGAGGCAGCTCGGCACGTGACGCGCTTCAAGAGTTGAAGCGTCGCTCCACTGCAGCCACGTAACCCCCGAAAGACCTTCCTATCTACCCGTCCGCGCGCTCCACCACCGGTCTAGTTTCTCGGACTTCAAAAGCGTATCGAAAATCACTACTTCATATTGTTTTTTTTGTATTAGATTACTGTTTGTTTTTAAAAAAAAAGGATTAACATAGTCAATATTTCAGGTAATCTTATAAAGACGCCCGGTTTCCCTTAAAGTTATAGCGTATAACAAACGTACTTTTGCGTACATAGGCCTTGCCATAACCGATTGCAATCGCTTGATAGGTCGTGTACCAAATAATTTACGTTTCCTTTTTTTCCTCTTTTAAATTCTGTTTTACAAGTCTCTCCGCATCAACCTCCCAAATCTAATTTTATTCTACAATTTTCACCCTTTTTTGTGTTGTATGTTGTTTTTGTACATTTTGTAATTTTTATTTTTATTCACCAAATTAAACGTGTTAGTAGCAGTGTGTGTTTTTCACTTCAATTTTTTATGCTACACTATATGTAACTAAGGTGCTAAATTATTAAGTTTCAAAATGTTTCCGCTAATGGTTGCACTTGAACCCAGGGAAGCAAACGTTATTATAAAGCTAGCCAGGTACTCCTGGTACTTGATATACCTATATGCCAACAGATCGATGCGGGCACGGGGTGCGGTGGCGGGGTCGGGGCCGGGGGCGCGGGGATGGACACTAGCATGCCAGTCGGCAGCGAGGACCAGGCGCGAAGCAGCGTGCGTGTGTGCCAGAAGCTGGCAGTGACTGTTCGTTTTTCAAAATGCCTCGGTGGAGCGAGCAGAAGACGGCACACTTCATCGCATGTTATAAGGAGCACGAGTGCTTGTGGAACCCAAAATCGTTTTTTTTAATAATAGTTATGCAGCTTGAGAGAATGCTTACGCAGAGTTATTAGAACACTTCAATGGTAACTTGACATTGCAACTGCTTAATTCAAAGATTAAAAACATTAGGACTGCATACCACCACGAATTGAATAAGATAAAATATTCTCTGAAGTCGCGTTCAGCGCTGTACAAGCCCAGCTTGTGCTGGTTTGACGCGCTAGATTCATTTTTGGGCGAAACTATACGAAAAGAGTCCACTAAAACAGTAAGTACCTGCCTACAGCACAATTGTATACGCTTTTATTTGTTTAGGAATTTGTACTGACTTACCATGCATATTTATCATGTTACCATGATACCATGGTATTATGGGCTCGCTAGTACCTCCACCGTCGCGTACATAAACGCCACCGTTGCGTACATTACCGCCACCATCGCGTTCATTAGCACCACCGTCGCGTATATTACTGCCACCGTCTCGTATATTACTGCCACCGTCGCGTATATTATTACCACCGTCGCATACATTACGGCCAACGTCGTGTTTGTTACCGTCACCGTCGCGTTAATTAGCGCCACCGTTGCGTATATCACCACCACCATCGCTTATATTATAACCATCGTCGCGTACATTACCGCCACGGTCACGTATATTACCACCACCGTCGCATACATTACCGCCAGCGTCGCATACATTACCACCACCGTCGTGTACAATACCGCCACCGTCGCGTTCATTAGCGCCACCGTCGCGTACATTACCGCCACCGTTTTTTTTTTTTTTTTTTGTGGGTGGGAAATCATCAAATGACTTCTCTCGCTCTGGTTGGAGCAGGAGGGCGTGTCAGACTTTTACTGACTAAAACCCACCCTTGTTCCTTCAGCTGCCCGTATGCCAGGGGCCGCGGTATCTCTTTCGAACAACCCGCACCCCTAGCAGGCATCGGCCCTTGCGGGCCCCACCAGCTGCTGCTGACGTCCTCCTGCGACGGGTCAGTACAGTGGCCCCGCCGCCAACCACTTTTCGGCCGCAGGGGATAGGGAGAGCGGCCAACTCTATACCGACACTCCTCTTCCCCTGCGGCCCCACCGCGTCCGCCATCAAACGGTGGCGGCCCCGTCCAGGCTACGGAAGGGAAAAGCGCTACTCAGAAGTACCGGCACTCCTCCTCCGCCGCAGCCTGTAACCCTCAGCCGCGATGCCTCCCATTCGACATCGCGGCCCGCCTCAGTTGCGATGCACCTCACCGCAACCTACTTTTTGGCCGCTACGTCGTCGGCTTGGAGGCACAAGCCCTGACGAGCGGCCCCACCTTGGGGTTCCTCTTCGCTTCACCGTGGGAGGGTGACCACGGTTACTGAGCCCCCCGCAACGACAATGCGGGAACCCCACTGGGGGGGATTACCGCCACCGTCGCGTAAGTATATTATTACCACTGTCGCGTACATTACCGCCACCGTCGCGTACATTACCACCACCATCGTGTACATTACCGCACCCTCGCGTACATTACCGCCACCGTCGAGTACATTACCACCAACGTTGCGTGCGTGTGTGTATGTCATTGGGATCCGTTTCCACTGAGGCGGAGATGAGCGAAGCGGAGCAAACTAGAGACCAATCAGTAATCAAATCAAATCAAAGCATTTATTTTTGCAGAAAACACTGTTACAATGGTGTTATAAAAATTTACATGTTTCAAGTGATTCTACCGTAAAACATGCAAAATGTAGGTATACAATCATAAAATACAATCAACGAATAAATAAAAGCAATCATAAAATACTTTAAGATTTTACATTAATGCAATGTCATACAGCTTAATTATTTATTTAATCATAGTAATATTTAAATTATTTCAATGTCGTTCCTAGAATCATGCATAATAATCTGGGGGCACGGCAGTGGCCCCGCCAAGTCTAGCAAAAAAGCGGCACGGCCGTACCATCCTTTTCTCGAAGCAGTTCAGGCCATTTTCGGCCCGTTATAACTTCGTTGTGGATAAAATTAGAAGTCTGAATTTTCAGAAAGCACGCAGGCATTGTATAAATACAACATCTTATATTTCATAACATCTAATAGTGACCATATCAATATTAAATATCTTTTATGTTCTATATGAATAACTTGACTTGGCAATTGCACTAAACAATCTAATTTAATATAATGATGCTTAATGCTTAATGGTGCTTAATGATGCTTATGATTATGATATACATTGTGTTTTCATGCGAGGGCCAAGTCGATCTATTTATTTGAAACAATAAGATATTGTTAGGTTAGCTAATTAGAATAGAATAGAATATTTATTTTTATTGAAAAATATATTGCCCACATATAGATAAATTGTCGAAAAAGCTAAGCTCTGCAGCTTACGCTGTTAGAAAAATTCGTAATTTAACTGATATAGAGACAGCCCGTTTAGTGTACTTTAGCTATTTTCATAGTGTTATGTCGTATGGTATTCTGTTGTGGGGAAATGCCGCCGACATTCAGACTATCTTTGTCTTGCAGAAAAGAGCTGTTCGATCAATTTATAAATTAAGTCCGAGACATTCTCTCAGAGAGAAATTTAAGGAGATTAATGTAATGACTGTGCCTTCACAGTATATTTTTGAAAATCTTTTATGTGCCCAAAAAGTATTAAATTGTTTAAAAAATACAGTGATATCCATAGTATAAATACTAGGAACAAACACAAATTTGTTGTACCATCAACAAGGCTCAAGAAAATAGGTGAGTCATTCAGATGTCAATGTATACGCTTTTATAATAAACTTCCAAGCCATGTTCAAGATCTAAGTCTCAATAAATTTAAATCATTCATTAAACGTAAGTTGTGCCTGAAAGCCTTTTATACTGTTAAAGATTATACTGAGGACACAAAAGCTTGGGATTGACTTGCTCCAATTTTTACATACTAAATGTTGTTCTTTTTTTTTTTGCAAACTTATACTCTGACATTTGATAATTATTATATACACTTTGACATGAATATTTACTTTAGAAGTATAATATTATTTTTGTTTTAATTATTGTGAATGTGAGAACTATTTGGGTCATATTTTGTTTGTTTTTGTGTTTTCTGTTTTGTGTTTCATCTCTTTCTCAGCTAGTTTTAATATTAATCTGGCAGTTTGAGTATTTTATGCGGCCTACTCAAATGTCCCGTCTTTGGTATTGTTCGTCAAATCGTTGAGCTCCTCAAGTTCTGAGTTGAGCTGTATGATTACTGTCAAATTCGTGCACTGAATGGACAGGTCCACTCAATCTGTGTGGTTCTTTCTTCAAAAGACCATTTCAGACACCGATCCACATGATCTTCACATGATCTGACCAAGATTATGTCTGGACTTTAAAAGAGACTGTGACCTCTGAGTTTGTTTCGGCCTTTCTTCTCAGAGTAGTCAGATAGGAAACGCCGACCTCATCTAGTTTAAAAAAATATGATTGACGTGTAAAAGTGTTTGTACAAACCTACTTACAGAAATAAAATAATTTATACAATTACGTAATAACCTATGATAGAAGGACCACTAGGTAGGGACTGAATAAATTAAAACCAAGAATTTTTTTTGTTTGCACTTCAGATACAGGTTCACCCATATAGTTAATTTGAGGCATAATTGCATTCATACGCTGATTAAAATGGATTATTTTAGTTTTTGCAATGTTTGCCTTCAGATTATTGCTGTCTAGACATTGAATGATTGCATTTAGGCTACTGCTGATATCATGCTCATAAGATATTCTGTCATTACACTTAATTGCAACAGTGCTGTCGTCAGCAAAGATTATCATTGGGTTTGAGTTCGCATTTGGAAGGCCATTAATGTAAATTATAAAGAGTAGAGAACTCAATATACCTCCTTGTGGAACACTATATTGTATTTTACGTCCCTTTGAAAGGTATGTCTCCTCCATCTTAGTTCCAATATTACTAATATAATACTAAAACAATAATACTGATTATTAACTTAATCACAGAATTGAACCAATGTGATTGATTGGTCAGGTCATAATCTGGGATAAGCACCGGACTTCAAATGTAATAAATAATCAGTTTTTAACCGACGTCAAAAAGGAGGAGGTTATCAATTCGACATGTTTTTTTAATGTATGTTCGAGCATAACTCTGTCATATATAGACGGATTTGCAATATATTTTTATTTTTTGTTCGAAAGGGGTTTATTTCGAAATGGTCCCCTTTAAATTTCATAAAGATCTGATGATGCGTTTCGGAGACAGAAAGCGGAACTCTTCAAAAAATAACAGCAAATCAAACGCTATTGCTGCTATCGCATAAATATGCACTGTTTTGACCCCAAGGATGAAGAAAAAAATTTATTCTTACCTACCTTTTTCTTAATAGCTACCTAGGTATAACTAAAAAGTGAAAAATAAAAGCACGCCAAAGTCGATCAAAAGTCAAAGTCATGTTGACTGTTTTCTTTGACTATCGCGGTGTTATGCACTCGGAATTCCAAAAACTCAACAAATACCATCGAGCAACCACCTTATTCACCAGATAAGGCTCCAGCCGATTTCTTTATTTTCCTAAACTCAAATGACCACTTCGTGGCACCCGTTTTCATTCGGTAGAAGACATAAAGGCGAATTCGTGGTGAGAATTGAACTCAATTCCGGAAAAAGCGTTTAAAAATGTTTTGATGATTGGACTATTCATTGGCGTGAGTGTAATGCAATTAAATAAATTTGGATGAATAACTAACATTTTGTGTAAGTATTATTGATCCTTCCCCGGTACTTTCTTGACAGAGTAGTATCAATATCGATACCCATCACGTCTGAGGTATCTCATCACTACTCATCAGTATTTTTAATTTGGCCCTGTTTGACAGTTTTCGGATGTACAGTCACGACCACTAATATGTATAAGCTTACCAACTTTCAAAAGTGATTTTCTCATCTTTTACTGATTTTAATTTTATGTTGTTATGAAAATAATATTTTGGAACCCACTCTATAATGAAATACGTAGGTTATCTCAAGGTTGCATTCGTTATTTGAGAGAAAATTGCTTTTGAATTTGGCTATGTGTATACATATTAATGCTCGTGAATGTACCTGTTTTAAGGAATAGTTATTTTGAGTAATCATTTTCTAGGTATCACCACATCTAGTACTACAATAAAATTCATCCAGGAAAGTTGCATATTTAGTTAAATCCTTGCTCAATTTTTATCCAACCATTTGTTTCAGATTCCACAAACATCAAGAAAATTCAAAAATGTTAAACGCAAGCTAGTTTCCTCAGATCGTACGGATTTAAACGCATCATCACAAACTTTGTCTGACGATAAACTAGAATATGCTTTGGAGGTACATCCATTAACTAACGATCAAGAACCCTCTGCAAGGAAACATGTAAAACTGCTCACCAATAAATCGATGACAGGTCAGTACGATGCAACGGATTCAGAGAAATTTGGTACTCCTGATCGATTAGAAAATTCTTCAACTGTTCCAAAAAAACCAAGTCAATGTGAAGATGAGTTTTATTTCTTCGGTATGAATGTTGCTGCTCAGCTGAGAAGACTGCCACTAGATACAGCGTTACGGTTGCAGAGTCAGTTTCAAAATACACTATTCTTGGCAAAAGTTCGGGGCCAGAGTTCTTCTGGTCCTGCTATGGAAGAGACCATCATCCAAACGACTGAAGACTCCGAAAGTGAATCAATAGAACAGGATGTGGGTGAGAAAGAATTCCCCATTGACATTAATGAATCGATTGAACTGCCACTAGAGAGTCCGCTGCCACATGAGAATGAAATAAATGATAGCATATTCAAAAAAGCCTTGGATGCGTCTTAGACCCCATGTGAAACACACAATGTAAACGAAGAGGGTAATATATTATATTCAGTACTTTTATGTCTGTTAGCCTATATATCATGTGAATATAAATGAATAAACATTATACTTTGGGCTATATCTCACCGTCACGTAACCGTGGTGTCCGTAAGCTACCAAACTAGATACCATACAGACACCAGAGTTGCCACACCACACTGAGACAGCACCAAATGGACCTCGAAGAGATAGCATTACTGCTGTATGTACGTAGGAAAAAAGAGTTCAAGAGAAAAAGAAACAGTGGTGGGTTCATCCTTATTTAGCCGATCGCTGTAAGAAAGGACAATTCGTCAACATATACGACGATCTAAGAAGATATCCGGATAAGTTTTATAGCTACGTCAGGATGTCCGTGAGGTCCTTTGATGAGTTACTGACTTTGTGTGAAAACGATTTGTTGAAACAAGACACAATATTAAGAAAATCAGTCAGTTCTGAAGACCAATTGTTTGTAACATTATGGTAAGATAAAATAAACATTTTTACATTTTTAAAGTAAGTTTTATTAAAAAATGTAGACAAACAAACAAGCCATGAACATTTAAGTGCTATACAGATCCATAAGTGGTTCTGAATCCTGTGAATCATGTGTCTCGCTTGTAGAACTTGCTTATGTTATTGTATTCATAGAATTATATGGAGAATTAGGACTATTTGTAATAGTTTCATTCTGATAATTCGTGTTTGTCCTATAACTCGGTCCAGGGCTTTCAGTAGCAATCACTTGCCATTGCGTCGAATAACCAGTATGATAGTTCTCATGACTCACCATCCTGCCGCCTGGATTAATTTCTGAAGTATGCCGAAATGACCGATCGGCATAATCAAAGGTCCTGTTATCAGAAAAACCTGACGCGTCGTTCAACAAAGTTAGCATCTTTATTTTGGTAGCCATTTTAACTTGAGGAAGTATATTTTTTATGTGCTCAACAATGAAAGCAGAAATAGCCGATCTTCGTCAACCTCAGCTGTCTCGCGTAGTCTCTGCTCTGTTGTCTCACGGCGTCTTTGCTCAATTGAACTATTTAATGCTTAAACAAAGGGATCATCGTCTACTGTTAGTTTACGTTTGTTTGTAACTTTTCGTTTAGGTTGCTCGCCTACTTCAGTGCTCTCCGAATTGTCTTTTTCTACACCTTCTTCTCTGATAGATACTACTTTTTGTAGAAACTGTAATTGCTTTAAATATATGTATGCGCTTTTGCGGTTATTGGCTCCAGAACTTTACATTTTTTTTTGGCGTTTGACTTCCCGCGCGTAGCATGATCTGATGCTTTTCCATCTTTTTTGCAGCAATAACCCTGAAAATTAAATTATATTATTTATTACTTTTTGTTAATTACAGGTACCTTGCAAGTGGATGTACGATGAGGGAATTGCATTATAATGCAATTCCCACTTTCTGCTAGGACAAACAACATTAAGCACAATATTATGAGAAGTGTGTGCTGTGAGTTGGGATAAGTTGCAAACATGTTTATCAATTCCGGCTACTGCAAATGACTGGATGAAAATAGCAGATGGTTTCGAAAAACATGCCAACTTTCCACACTGCATCGGTATTATCGATGGAAAGCACATTAGACTGATTCAAGCTGCTGATTCTGGTTCGATGTATTATAACTAAGTATAAACACTTTTTTGATTGGTGTTGATGGCTGCATGTGACGCTAATTATAATTTCATTTATATAGACATCGGTGCCTATGGGAAAAGTAGCGATTCAGCAATTTTCCATGGAACTGAATTGTAAAAGAAACTCATGAGTAATACTTTGGATATTCCTGAGCCTCTCCAAATATCAGAAAATAACCCAACGCTTTTCCCTTACGTATTTATACTTATAGGTGATGAAGCATTCGAGTTGAGCACAAATATTTTTTGTCCATACGGAGAAAACAACCTCAGTGTCGAAAAGAACATTTTTAACTACAGACTATCGAGAGCTCGCCGTTACATCGAGTGCATATTTGGCATCTTAACAAATAAATGGGGAATTTTCCACAGACCATTAAATGTCCACATAGAATTAGCAAAATCCAATGTGAGAACATGTTGTGTGTTACACAATTTTGTACGTTCTAGAGATGGATATTAATATGATGATACTCTGAGAATAACGGGGTTCCAAACTACAACACAGCAAAATGTTACTAGAGGAGGGCGTGCTGCTACTACAACTCGAGATAATTTTACACATTATTTTGTAAACGAAAACCCACTTCCATGGCAAAATAATTATAGGTATTCATTAATAAATACATACACAACTTCACTCAAAACGGGCTTTTGGCTTTGTGATGCTTCACCAGAATCATCATGAACATCTATTGATAATAATTCATTAATAAAAATATATGTTGTTTACTTACCTAAGCTCTCTTAGTTAACAACAAATAAAGTTCTGACATGTCGATAAAATCTTCATTCATTCGTCCGCAAACGTTGTTGGGTTAGTGTCCAAGAGATCATCAAGTGCGGCCAGAGTACGTGGTACTACGGACTTAGCACGTGCAACGGTGCGACATGGAGGCACAGCGAACAGCTTACTTTTTTCTAACAACGAAGCGAGCCAGCCCAGCGTGCAGATCAGGCGCGTCAATAGTGCCACGGAGCGTCTTATGACGGCGGAGCAACAGAACTAGCTGAGTGCGAAGGGACCGGCAGACGTAGGTGCGGGTTTGTGACGGTTTTTAATCTGCGCTCGGACAAACATATAGGTGCTGGGTAAACTACAACTATGTACTCACTTTAGGGCCGGTTTTTTGATCCGTAGTCAAACCGTGTAACCATTTGTTAGAATAACCATAGTTAACTGGTCAACTAATGGTTAAAGGGCTATTACGTATTTCAATATCTATTTTAACTAAAGTCAAACTTAACCATTGGTAATACTTTACCATTGGCATCATATTGCCAATTTTATGAGAAATCTTTTCCTAAAAATAGCTATGATTTTGTAACGATTCGTCTTTTTTTACGGTGTTTTGTAAAATTTTATTATAAACTGCATTAAAATCAAATAAAATAACACGAGATTGAAATAAAGCTATTTTCACTACGAGTATATTGTTCTTACATTTTCACCGCGATCGCCAAGAATCTTCTTAAAAATGTCAGGAAATAGGCCACAATCAAACAAGTAACCAAATACCTTTGTACAAATAAGTTGCAGCAGTAATACAATCAAATGTGAAAAACAGATTTTGTGTTTGAGTTAACCATCCGCCATATTGTTTAACCCTCCAACATCGGGTGGTTAATTATATTAACTAATAGTTAGTTATTTGACCATTGGTTCAACTAACAATTGATCAAAAAACACATTTTGCCGAAATTTAACCGTTAGTTACTATTTTCAACCTTTGGTAGGGTTAACTACGGATCAAAAAACCGGCCCTAACGCTACGCCCGAGGCTTTGTCTTTTTCATTTTTATTAATATAGTCTATTACACTCAGGAATATAGTGAAATTAAAATTGACCCGTTGCGGGGTGCCAGATAGATGCGACACACCGAAACTATTTTGTACAGACAATATGAATGAAAGGATGGTTTAATATAGGAAATAAATGTGGCATATTCAGGACCAACGTATTCAGATGTTTTTGAAGAGAAAAATCTTTTGAATTTCATTTGGCAATTTTTTTACATGAAAAATGTACGGAATCAGATCAGTAGTTCCGAATATTATCCCTTATATACAATCTCACTGTTACCCCTTTATAATAAAAAGTATTTTAAAGTTATTAAGGATGACCTGGGTATTTATAATATAGTGTAATGTAAAGTTATACTTAGGATAGAAAGTCCATAGAGTTCGATTCTCAGATGCCGCTTGTAAGGTCCGAGGTTCGATTTCTATGAGAGTGTTACTAATCATATTGTTTAAGATTCTAAAGTGTTATTAAAACTAACATTACCATTCCCATATTTATAGAGATTGTAAACAACGAAACTGCACCCTTGAGTGGACCCGTCGGCTTATTGTTCATTTAAATAATTGAGAGAGCAATGGGGTGCTTTGTCCGGGGTGGGGCAGCACCGGTGCACTGGACAATACGTTGCAATACAACACTTTCATATCAAGAATGTAATGGTGCATGCTGGGCTGCTCGTATTACAAATGCATAGATTTAAGGCACTATTTACATTACTTATTTTTTAAAGGAAAAAAACATTATTCTATCAAAACATTATAATTTTTTCCTTATCTTATTTATGATTTTGATGAATTTACTTAAAGGTATTTTATTATTTAAAGTTCCTCATATGCCGTGGCTAGTTTATATTCCCGTCACAATACCTAGTTAGTTATAAACAAATCGATGAAAACATTGAGAACCGGTTGTTGGAGAACAAGGTCACCGGGTGTCTTACCTTAGGGACCCGATACCCTAGCGTATCAAAAATAGATAGGCCTATTGTCTCACCATTTTCACAAAAAACAAATAGGTACTGTACCTATATCTTCTCTTCGTGATATAAAATAGTGACAAAGTGAAAACTGTACATTGAATATTTTTGAAAAACTTGAATGTTTGTGGTGTATGAGAAGTGGGGGAACGAGTCTGGTGCCGAAAATATTGTCGTTAGAATTTTTGTTCGTTTGTCTGGTTATCTGGATGTAAGTTCCAAATTGGTGCAAAAACGGCTAAACGGATTTTAGATGAAATTTGGCACACAGATAGTTTATAACCTGGATCAACAATAGGATATTTTTAATTCTGGTAATAGTTTATACGTTCCCTTGGAGTATGTTCCGACATACACGCGGGCGCAGCCGCGGGCAAAAACTGTTAAATAAATGGATTTATTGTATACTTAGTAACTCACTAATGAACAGATAGACGTGAAGGCATGGCCAACCTTAGAATGACTCATTGTCATAGGACGTTTGTTTTTCTGCAAATGCACTAAGTGTGGAAAATTTGCAGTATTTCGAAAACAAGTGCGATAATACGTCATTGGTCATTATCCTTTTACGTCACCCTTTTTCGTTACAATCGTATCTTAAGTATCGGCAGATTTCCAGTTATCTATTCTAAAATACTGCAGTGCTGTAATCAACACCAAACTGTTGTCAATAAGCATGTGAATATCACCATTTATACATTCATTTGTATGTTTTATCTGTGGTTAATATATGATCAATGTTATGTTATCAGTTATCACTAATTATCAAACGTAATTTATGATAGATGAGGCTGTTGTGGTATTAAAACATGGATATGTTAAAGAACTTAGTATTTTTGTTATAGAGCAGTTGTCTCAAATCCTAGTCAGTCTATATAAAAAACAAGTTGCTCCTAGTGGCCCCATTCCACCCAGCACTATACGGAGCAGGCAGTTACGATTAATTTTCGCCCACTGAAAATACGCTTTTGATCACTTATGTGCGTACTGCGTACACGCATTGTACATACATAGGTACAGGGGCTACAGCGCTGCGCGAAACTGCGACCGTAAACAACACGATGACTTTGTTTTTTTTTTGTTTTCATGTAACTTCTTAATGTTACTGCACCTAAGGGATTTGCTTGGAATCATTGCAAAAATTAGGTAAAGGAAAATATGGAAAAAACAGGGAAAAAACGTAGCCTATAAACAAGCGTTCTCCATTTAAATGCAGAGAACGTACAACCAAAATAAAGTCAACACGTTACCAATTTTGGGCCACAACCATATTTTTATATCCGCAAATCGGTATAAATAACCCTATATAAAGCTAACCGTAACACATTGCCCAATCCGGGTCGACTCGACCCAAACGTAACCCGATCTTAACTATCCACTGACAAAAGAATCCATGCTTTTTAATGTTTTATTCTTTTTCCTTCGCTGCTATACGGGCTCTTCAAAATTTTCGAAATAAGGGTCTTTATGACCCCTTGTGGTGTGAGTTTCGATTGTGCACGCTTGTCACTTAAAGGGTTATGGAATGAAAACTATTGAATGCGATGGTATTCTGATGGTATCTCCATGTTTATTGTGAGACAGGGTTTAATGTGTGAAACCACTTTCAGTAATGATAGTGTAGGTTTTATTGACATTTTTATCTATTTAGTGACGAGGACCTTCGAGTGTGAGAAGACTTGGGTCCAAAAGAACTGGTCCTCCTTGACACGGACAGCTTGCTTGAGCAAGGAATAGGCTGCCATGGCTCACCCTGGGAAAAACACGCCAGGAGACACAAGCATCAGCAATATCAGCATCCTTCTGCTAATACAAACTCAGTAATCAACAATCCGCTACGAAACTCAAGTAATACTTACGTTCGTGAGATACAATAAATACCAAAATATTCCTGTTGTAGGATCCAAATATGTATCCTGCGTGCAAAAGCCCGTACGATCCGGATCCGGTGTTCTGTCGGAAGGTTATCAGGGAATCATGGCTCATTAGGCACTTAACAGCCCGTGGCCAATGCTGAAACTTATTCATTTGCAAGAGTTTAGTCGCCTTTTACGAAATCGTGGGAAGTAATGAGGCATCTCATGAAGATCACGAACAACTGTTTAGATCCCCACAGTGGGATCCCAAGGCCTGACTCTTCTAAAAGTAAACTAACTCTAACCTATCTACGACAAAACTCGTCAAACCAAATCATTTGCAGACTAGAGCGAATTGAGTTTAAATGAAATTAGGAATGCAATGGCATTCGCCTATTTAATCTCCGTTTTTGAACTATAACAGACCTAGTAATGACTTGGCCTGTTATAGTTGTTACTATAATATTAGGTGTATAGTTCTTTCTAATACGTTATATCCTCCCTGCTCTGTTCACCCCACCAACGTCCACAGGCGTAAAGCTACGCAACACATTATTAAAGTTTAACTTTCGCAGCACTGTTTGGGTTCCCATACCGCGGCACGTCACCGGACATCGTTCCTGTGAGAGCACGGCTATGTAAGTACGTGCATGTGTACAAAGGGATGTTTTAGGCTCGCTCCACTGACTGCGGGGGAACGATGCTATTTATGTTGTCGTTCCGCTGACGACTGCCCAATGTGTTTCTGTAACATTGGAATCGTTTAAAATATCCTGATGTACTTTTCCATGAACTAGTTTTAAAATGTAGCAAATGACAACCTGAAGGAACTCGACTGAAAGCATTACAACGCATCAATACTCGCTTGACATTGTAAGACCTTTTTTAGTCTATTTTCAGGGATAATTTATAGGTTATAACGTATAATTGTTAGCCTTTTATGTGTGCGTTCTACTAACACAGACTTATAGTCATAAGTTCGTAATTTTTCCACAGCTTAACAAGACGAAACTGTTGAGTCCTTTGTTGTATAGTCAGTTGTAATCCCTAGACTTCAGCCATCTTGCGTCTATTAATGATGTTTATCGCTTCCCGTCGCTCGACAAATGTTCAGCCATTGTATACAGCTGTAGATGTAACGTTTTCACAATGTGCGTGGAGGCATAACAAAGAGAAACGCAAGAAGGGCGCGGCTTCGCGGAACAGTATTGTAGCTTTACAAAAGTTACTAACACACCATCCCCGTGTATATTTATAATAAGGGCTGAGCCAATTTCTTGACCCAGTAACTTTGGCGCAAGATAAACAACGTACAAGATAAAATTCTAAAATAACTCCGACTCCATAAGGCGGGGCCGACAAATTCACTGACATGAACAAAATATTCTTGTATCTTGGCTGACTTCATGAATTTCATCAAGACTCAGCGTCTCCGTCTAACGTATGTCGGTGTCTCGCTTACACTCAATCTCCATTATAACGATAAAGCGACATTGAGCGTGAGATTGCCTGTGCAAGGATCTCTTCATATTTTCACTAGTCAGAAATTTTCCGCTATACGATTTTGAACCTTGTTATTAGGGTCGTAGGGAAAATTTTGGGGGTAGTTATTCGCAGAACGAAGTTGGTGGTTGAATAAGGAAGTGTTTTCCTCTGAGAGTAAGTCGGTATCTGTAGGGCTGTCAGCTGAGGCGTCAGTCGGTGATGCTCATAGGATATGTTGCGGAGAGGCTGGGGGGGGGGGGTTATTGCCCGCACTACATCGGGCTGCTCCTCACTTCAAGGGAAGGGCGTCACTAAATCACGGCGTAATTGTGAATATGTTTTTAAATGTAGCGGCAGATAAGGTTTATGTGGAACGTACGTATTTTTGCCTGTTGGGGGTACTTTCCTGTTTACCTACAGATCTTTTCATATTTTGTATTTATTCAGTTGGGTTTAATGTTAACGTTGAAAAGCTTAACCATTCGGAATGACATGAGGAACTATCTGCTGCATAATGTTTGCAAACAAAACACCAATTAAAACATTTGACACGAGATTGGTTGAATAATAGTGCGATCTACATTAGTACCGATCGAAAAATCTATTTAAGTACTTACTTTCAAGTGTAAATCACCATTTTTCTTTGCCGTGCCCGACCGTATCGACCTATAGCTAATACATTATCATCCCGGTTCCCCGGTTATTCATAGATGACGAGCAAACCAACTGATCCTCTCACGCCACACTTAACCACCACGGTATCCCCTGAGGACATCTGCATGCGATGGCTGAGCACTCTTCAGTCCAGTACAATCCATTATCGTTGCAATACGTTGCGGTCTGCACAACTGTGGGGAACTTTATAATAATGGCTACGACTATGGTGTAGTATAGTGTTTTAAACATCAAAACAGGCTCTAGTACTGCCAAACCAGTTTCACTAACACTGGGCGAAACCTAAATGATTGTTTAATCGCTGTTGGATTTTCAACTTTTAGCGCTGAGCCGATGGTTTTAAACCCAACAACGCGCTTTAATTTTGGTGTCACCTAATGATACTGAGGACGGGCAATAGTACATAATTAATTAGTGATAGTTAATTGTATCTCCGGCGCACCTTGGGAACCATCTTGCCTGGTTGACTGGCTTATTTCTGTTTTACCACGGCATGAACTATTATAGTAACAGTTCTTGCCAATGAGAATAAGAAAGACCATGCGCAAAACTATCACTTAACAAGGTGACTACATATCCGTCCTGGCACACTGTTATAAATAACCGTTGCTGTTCACAGTAACACACAGAAAAAAGCTGCTCCTTAGTCCTCACTTTAATCCCTCCTTTGGGCTTTTATATACATATGTATATGCAGGTACCTAATGTAGTCGTATGAATGAAACCGTCTGAAATAGTCGTCTATTCATGAAGGATTGTGAAGGCCTGTGTGCGGACGAGCTCGGGTCAGTCCTACCGTAGCTGGGCTACGGTGGGGAGGGAGGGGGAGGGCTGTCCGTGAAAGAATGCTATAAAGCGATGTGTGCTTTGAGGGTGGTATTTTTTGTTGAAATATTTTTTCGTCATGTTCAGTGAAGTGAAGGTTAAGTTAAATAATTCGCCTTCTTTTGAATAGAGGTCGTTACTAGGCTGTTTCGTGGCATTGTTCTCTTAATGAAGGATTTTACTTAGTGATGTTATAGGTAGGTACACTGTCGCCTTTGACACGACGAAGAAAAAGTTAGTTACTTATTTAAATTGTTTTAACAAAGTATAAACACAATTTAACTATAGGAACAGAAGTCTTAAACTCAGTAGATAGAATACTAAATTGAGCTACCTATTGCTAGACTAGCTCCTACTAGCTTCATACTAGAATCGTTAGGTATAGACGTCAGCACATCAAGCTACCCCAAACTGTCATTTTTTTCCAATTGAACGTGAACCTTATGCGTATGTGATAAAGTTGAAAATTTATCAACGAAATTTGACAGATTGGGGTAGCTTGATGTGCTGGCGTCTGTACATAAAGATGAACGATAGTGTAAAACTACTCTGAATAAAACAAATACCGTCCATAGATAGGTAGTAAGTAAGGAGTCCCTTTTTATAGAATATCCATAAGAAACCCTTAAAAACATCGATAAAATCAAGCGACCATCAATCTTATTACAATTTTCCCTAAAAACTTAACGCTTACCATACCCGATTCCTCACGAATCCGCCCGATTCCGGCCGATTCTTCGGCATTACAAACTGCGCCCTTAATATTTATGTCTTTACGCGCACATATTCAACCCCCTTGAGGGATTCCGAGCCACTCCAAATGTCAATTAATGTCACAAGCTACCCATGTTCCACTAAATATTCCACATAATATCAAAAGGGTCTCATACACACAGATTTAGGAGTATAATATCCTATTTATAAAACGTCAAACCTATTTTTGGATTAACAAAGGCAGTTAATATAAGCTTCAGTAATTTGTGGCTTAACGAAGTTCTAAAGGGCTAGGATAAATGAGGGGCTGTGAATTACCTATATTGTTTTTGTAGCGAATATTCTTCTATTACAAAAACTGAAGAAATCTGCGATATTTTTCCCCAAAAGAAGCATGAGGATCAGGAAATACGGATCTGTTGTAAATCCAGATTGATTGGCTTTTAATGATAATAAAATGTAATGTATAGTGCTAATGTTGATATATTTGCAAGCTACATACAGGATAGCAACAAAGTAGCATGAACCAAATGTAACGAATGGCGAGCGATGATCGAGACAGAACGTGGGACGTCCAGCTGTGAGATCGGTTGACGATATTACGGAGAGTGTGAGTTATGGCAGCGATTAGCAGGACCGAAGACCGAGGACTGAGGGCATCGGGGCCAGGGAACGATGTCTGTGTTCAGCTTAAGAGTGAGGCTGAATATGATGCTGATAACTTAAGGAATACATTCACGACTAACACCCTTATTTATAAATGTTGGATATAGTTAGAAACACTTAAACCTCAAAAATGTATTGTTAATCAGACGCTAATCATTGCAAAACTTTAAGCAACTATTGTAAATATGGGTGTTATTACTGTCTTAAATTTTTGATGTTTACATTTTAATAATACCTATTCATGTATTTATTTCTCCTACGTTCCCACCTTCAACAAACAAGTAATATTGTATGTGTACTCAAAAATCAAGAAAATTGATAGCTCGGATACTCACATGATACGACGTTTTTCTAGAACCTACCCATGAGTTTTCCCCCTTCCTTCTGAGACTTGAAATTATTCTTGACCTATCAATTTCCTTTGTCGCATTCCTCTAACTAAAACAAAAAGTTCCGCATTATAAGTAACACGAAATAATTCTTTCACAAACATCATGCAATTTTTTATAGGAACACATACCTAATTAGTTTCGAGTTCAAACTCACAAGTTAAATTTACAAGTACATCGTTCCGCTCCACAGTGTGCCCACCGCTCGCTTCGTAGACAAAATTATAAATTGAAATTATTGTTCGAACGAGACCCAAGTTACTAAAAGGTATTCGAATTTCGGCCATTAAATTATTGAGCTATTCAAAACTTTTGTCTGCCGGCGCGTTCCGCGTTCCTTAACGAATTTTTGTTTCTAATAACATCTGAGAGATGCAGTCAGCTGACTTCCTGCCACCCTATCATTACACGTGTCCAAGCAAAATTGAACCATGTAGCTGAACCCTGAAGCGCATTCTCGTCTAAAAGGGACCCGTTTCAAGGGTGTAGCAGAAACAAAGAAGGAATCAGCTGTTCGCCACGCAATTTCGGAATTCGGGGGGTGAGAGTGGATTTTTAAATAATTAATTACGCACGTAATTTGTTTTCGACGACAAAAGCAATTCGGCGATAAGATTTCAATTTACACTAATATGTTATTGTATATTATAAACAAGAGAGAACGAATTCACGAATGGGAAATCACAAGGAGAAATTAATTCAGAATTTAGCGAAGTACCTATTTGATAGGGTTTTGTTTTGTTACTATTTTTTATGAACTTGAGATACTTATCGACGTGGTAAGTAAAATACGAACGTAAATTTCTCCAAACAGCATTCAAACCAAAATAAAAATATTGCGAAATGGCGGAAAATTCAAATAATCCCGTATGATATTTATATAAAAGGGTTAAATTACGCATGCTCGCACGGAATAAGAGCCGGAAAAATCCTCTACGAAGACGATGAACCCTGCAGGTCTGCACGTCTTCGACATTCCAAATGTATGCTGATAAAACAATAAAGAGAGCGACCGTAAAATGGAAGCCTTTTACGTCGAAGCGTTAACATACAAACACTAGTGAGTGTAGATATCAGGTAGGCGGAAGGTACGTGTCCTATATTTTATGACACTAACACAGTCTTAATATCGAGGACGATAAAGCGACGCAACGCCCTTCGTTATCCCTCCCCCGGCCCCCCGCGTGCGCCGCAGAAGGTCGTAAACGAACAATTTTTATGTAGACTCGCATAAAAGTTGCCATTTAAAGTGCGGGGTTAAAAATTGCAGCTGTCAACCGTCACAGTGTGCCAAATGTTATACAGGGTTATTTGTAAAACACCGGTAACCTCTCAGGACTATATTACTAACATCATAAACAACAACTTTTGTTCTACGACTTTTTACAAAACATAATACATTTACCAAAAACAAACCTTAAATATTTCGTTGTCCTATGTAACACATTTCAACTCTGTATTTTGCTGTACCTACATACATTGCCGCACACTGTCCTCGTAGTAATACTTTTGGGTTAGTAACTCGCTACGCTACGGTTCCCGCCTTTTTACGCAAAAGCCAAATTATACCTACAATCGAACATTTGACATGGAAATAACCTTGATATTTCACGGTACCTATGCACTAAACACCGTAATGAAAACAAACGAACAATGACATCTCACATTTTCTGTAAAGTTACAACGGTATAGCACTTGATAAAAGTATTTTGTATACGTACGTTTGGGAATCGTATGGCGTATTGGCGACACGCTTCCGAAACATTGTCATCACACCTAGCTAGCATTCGCACCATTTCCGTGTACTCGACATTGGAATATTGATACGCCATCATGTAAAGATAATTACGTATACGTCTGCACTGCCGAATTTCACTACAAGGACCCGTAATGACGCGACGCAAGCGCATCAAAGCAAACGAACGACTGAAGGCCGCCCGTAAATAGGTCAAGTTCAAGCGCCCCCGCCGCCCCCTACCCCGCTCCCCTCGCTATTGTCGGTACTACCTATCGCTTTCTTTTGCTTCGCATAGACTTCGTAACATTTAGAGCGTTGAATTTAAATATTTTTATTTTTGTATGTAAATCTGATGAATTAAAATATGATGAATTTTTAAAAGTCATAGAACAAAAGTTGTTGATTATGATGGTAGTAACGTAGTCCTGAGAGGTTACCGGTGTTTTACAAATAACCCTGTATACCTATATTGGCAGCTCGCGGGCGCGGGTGCCTGGTGACTGATGAAATATGTGACAGATACAATCTGGGAATGAATGGGATTAAATCTGTTTCAAAAGTAAACTGTTTTTGCAATATCGCGTAAGATGGCTTCGTGATTGATAAGGATAACCTTTTGTTTTCTATTTCAAGACTATTTCATAAAGCGTTGTTTTTTTGTCATTGTTGTGTGTGTTCTCCACAAAAATTTAAAAACGAAAACGGAATCGCTTTTAAAACAGTCATATTACGTCACTTTTACGATTCAGCTATTAAATCTAGTTTTTGTCATGAATGCATTCATATTAAAAACGTGTGCGTTACTCCAGCAGGAAAGTGTGTCCTACAGTGATGTGAGTGGAACGTATAATTAGTGCGCAATCTGCTGTAAATGTGCGCCAAATTAAAACATTGTGCGCTTTGTGGTTTTGGATTGTGGTTGTGGTTCTAGATTTGTAGACGATTTTCTCTTCTTTATTTTCATTCCTCTAAGTACTTGGTACTTATTGACAGGCCTGCACTGTCCTCCCATACCTATTATCACTGTAATTTGAAAACATTATAAAAGCCAATTATTTTTAAAAGAGTAACCGTGGAGTTTCTTGCCGGCTCTTCTCCATAGGAAGCGACAAATTGGAACCGTGCACCTAGCTTCTGACGTTTCAAAAGTGCCCTTGCAGGTTTATGTGAAATAAAATATTTTGATTTGATTTGGAAAAAAAATAGAAAAAACGATTCCTGCTGGAGTAACGTGTTCCAGCAGGAAGATTCTAAACGAATGATCGGAGAGAAAAATATTTTGCATGGGCAGAGACCTCATATTTCTGCAAAAATGTGCGCCGAAAAAATAATTTGTGCGTCTTCAGGTTTTCGTGTTATGGCACATTCTGCTGGAGTAAAGTTTTACAGAATCGTGTAACTCTAAAACGATTGTATGTGCGCCTGTAGAATAAACATATACGAGAAGCTCTTAATTTGTGCGTATTTGTGACAGAATTAGATTTAAGAAAATATTAATAATTTTCAAGTTATCGCGCTTTTTTTAAATCCGAAAAAATATCGTAGCGCCTAAATGAGAAAACGTAGAAGCTCGTTAGCTCGCTAAAAACTATATTCGGTCCTTCTTGACGCTTATAATAACCAAAAAAAGTTTCAAATGTGTACATGCATGCGTTATTGAATAATATTACTAAAAGTCAAAACGACGGTGTCATAATTTTGACGGCAAAATACAAGAAACCGACTCAACCCAAGATGTGTAGGTGTTAACCAAAAGTTAGTACATTTAGTCAAAAATTTATAGTGAAAATATTCAGCTTGAAATGTTTCTAATTAAGTAGATATAAACAAAAAACAAAACATGCAAACAACGGCTGGTTATC
Organism: Polymixis lichenea; assembly: GCA_949091785.1. NCBI lineage: Eukaryota > Metazoa > Arthropoda > Insecta > Lepidoptera > Noctuidae > Polymixis > Polymixis lichenea. Next base: position 22,362,293 of record OX420951.1, on the reverse strand, counting down.
CGACCAAATTCGATTGACTACAAAAAAGCGACGGATTCATACATACTGATGACCTTCTTTATTTGACGTATTAAACCTAAGCTGTTGTCCGTATCAGTCGCGTTCAAACGTTTGTTGGCAATTAGCAATTAGGTATATGAAATAAATTGTGAGGGCTAGTAAAAAAATATATTAAATACACGTTGTGAAGGGAATCTTCTATTAATGATGAAAATCTTAATGTTAATTTATATAATCTACAGCTATCTAATGGATGTAGATAATTCATGTCTTTTTTACTGGTGTTAATTGAATTTTTATTTATAAAGTGTATCTGTAGGGCCTTTTATGGTATTCATCACACATTTCTTGAACAATTTTTTTTTAAACAACCGCCAATAGAATTTTGGGTCTATAAAGTACTTATTTTTGCTAATATTATAAATCCAAATGTCTGGAAGCATGTCCTTCCATCACACACAAAATACTGAATGTATTTTAATGAAATTTGGATTGAAGAATTTAGCGTATACCTTGGAATAGCACTTAGGCTAGGTATTATTTATAACGTACTGAATGTGCAAAGTCACGGAAACAGCTAGTATAGAATATACATTAATAAGAGGTTTATTTATTTACAAATTTTCTACTTCAGTGTACCTACTCAGGCATAACACGTTTCAACCGGTTCGTGAGTAAAGTTAAGATGGTCATCGAAATGTACGAATCCGTCGCTTTTTAGGGTTCCGTACCTCAAAAGGTAAAAAAGGAACCCTTTATAAGATCACTGTCTTGTCCGTCTGTTTCTCTGTCCGTGTGTCACCTCCGATTTTCTCAGGAACGGGTGGACCTAGCAAGTTGAAATTTATACCAGATACTGAAGTCTATAGTCCCTATTAGGTGTATTACAATCAAAGTCCTGAGTCAACACGATAAAAAGATATGAGCAAATTTAGATTTTCGCAAAAACTTGTAAGTACCTAAATTTACCTTAATTTTCAACTTTTTTATTTTTCGGAATTTTCCCTTTACTTGTGCTACACGTGATTTTAACCAAAATTGACAATGTCAAGGTTGACAAGGTCAACCGGAAGTACCCAAGTAGTAATTTTTAATTATAGTTGTGTCGAAAACCTATACCTATGGTGGTTCTTGTTGACCTAGAATCACGAAATTTGACAAAAGCAAGGTCTTACAGCACAAATAAAGGAAAAATTCCAAAAAATTAAAAACAATGAAAATTAAGGTAAATTTTGGTACTTACAAGTTTTCGCGAAAATTTAAATTTGTCCATATCTTTTTTATTTTGTCGGTGTAAAGGGTAGGTACGGATCCCTCGGCGCACGAGTTCGACTCGCACTTGACCGGTTTTTTTGTAGTCAATCGAATTCGGTCGGATAACCAGCCGTTGTTTGCATATTTTGGTTTTTGTTGATATCTCCTTAATTAGAAACATTCCAAGCTGAATATTTTCACTATACATTTTTGACTAAACGTACTAACGAACGTAACTACGAGATCAATCAACTATTATAAGTTTTCAGTAAAAAACAAAATGTTGTCTGTCCGTAATTACCCGTAGCTCTTGGGGTAAACACGGACGGAAGCTGGGTTAGTTACGGACAGTTTTTTTTGTTTTTTTCCGAAACCACAAAGCGCACGAATGTTTAATTAGGCGCACATTTACAGCAGATTACGCACTAATTATACGTTCCACTCACATCACTCTAGGACACACTTTCCTGCTGGAGTAACGCACACATTAAAAACTTGTAAAATGTTAATAGTCCATTATGACAATTTATACTCATAATAACGATACAATAAAACGTGTTCCCTATTGGAATTGGAGCACCTCGGCCGCCACGCACCGGGCGCCCGATAACTCGTCGGTTATAGTTTTACACCGATTATTACTGTCGAAGGAAACACTCTAAATGCTATAATTTTCGAACTAAAGTCGTGATAATATCAAGAAGTTTCTGAAAATAAAAAAAAGTAATTTATATTTTACGACGTAATTCGGAAAGGCGAGGAAGTGAGAGCAACGATTTCAGTAAATTATGACTACAATTCGATTTGTGGATGACAGGAGCACTGTGCATCAGCTGGGTGCTATCCCCTGGTAGTCGGCGGAGGATAACGGGAGGGGACAGTGAGTGAGGACGAAGGGCGCGCTGTGCTACTGGGCTATGTGCGAAATTGCGGTATTTACATTCAACACATTAGACGAGGACTGTATACGGTAGGTAGTCGTAACTTATGCAAATACGTACCCATTGCTGTGTCGCCCCTGTGCCGTGCTATCCCAGTTCCTCGCCACGCTCGTCATCCTACTATCCTACAAATATTATTCATGTGAGTGTTTGGATGTTTGTTACTCAATCACGCAAAAACGGCTGAACGGGTTTTGGATGAAATTTGGCACACAGATAATTTATAACCTGGATTAACACATTTTATCTCGTAGTACGTTCCCGGGGGACAATTTCTAACCTTCACGCGGGAGATATCGCTGGCAAAAGTTAGTTATGAAATAATCTCAGGTTTACGGGCAAGTGTTGGGTAAACTTATAACAGCTAGAAAGTCTTAGGATATCAGCAATCAGTAGGTTTGTTTGAACATTTAAGTCCCAACTAGCTCGGCGATTGGAGTGTCGTGAAAGGGCATAATAAACGCAATTAGTGTTTAGTACCGCCCAGTTAAAATCCATTAATCTCATAGTTTAGCTAACAGCTATAACTCAAGATACGAGGTGTCCGAGCCGGTCCGGTTTATGTGCGGCCACCGGACGGGCCAGCCGCCCGGTTGCCGGACGGCGACGGACAATAATGGCATGAGATAACGAGTCTCCATTATAGAGTTGTGTGGGGTTTTGTGATATTCTCTCTCACTCTGTGGTGGGCAGAAAAAATAGAATATGGTGGGTAGGTTACCTGCTTGACTTCAGTAATTTAGTTTAAGTTTCCGTAGAGCTACTTTTTTTTGAAGTTACTATTTATACGACTATATTCAATCCTAGGTACCATTACGCTAAGCAAACACACATTGGCCCAAGAAATAAAGCCTTTTCATTAAAATATTTAAGTCATGGTACCAACCAACCATGAATTGTTTTTCCAGTAGTACCTTCCCAATTTCAGGCAATTTAATTATTTATCGTCATCTTTTGCACTATCAGTCCCGAGTCCTGAATGAAGGCGCATCCACCAAAGCGTTCGTAGTATAGACCCCCATCTCATATAATATTTTAAACGTATATTGCAACCACAAATTCTGCTTGATATGATCCCATCTTAACACACGAAAATAAACCGATTTCGGAAGTGAACTCCCCTAAAGTAAAGCAATCGTCCGACAAATGCTTGCGAGTTTATGACCATTGCATACAAATACACAGAAGGCACACGTATCGTATCACTCTATACGAATGTATAGAGTGATACGATACGTGTGTACCTTCACCTATGTAATCTCTGTGCGGTTTCCCGCTAAGTACATTATACATAAAAATGAACCCTTTCCCATCTGTACGTGTTATGAAAATTACAGATAAAAAGCAGCATCCTCTTATTAAGTGCTGTCAAAAACAAAACCTGCAACCATCAATGTACTAGGAAAATCGGAATGGTTGCCAATGAAGATACAAGAAGTCGTGGAAGATCCATGCGGTTGCTATTAGAGCAAGAGAACAACAGATTGCCTCTTGAAAGATTGCGCCACAATAGCCAACAGCCATGAGAAATGGAAGTAATGGGAGCCCCGCCAACATGAGCCGATATAGTAATAAGGAGTCTTCAAGTCTTCAGTGAATATGTTTCTCCTAGGCAAGTGTGCACCATCGTCAGACAGCATCATTGTTTAGGTGCTTGCTACCAGGTGGCATAGAGACTTAAATTAAATTAGCTAGCAAAGCCGTGTTCAGTATCGGTATATCCAAACACGATAAAACAAATAAAACTGTATTTATAAACTCAAATACATTTCTCCAAGTTGTTCTATCACGTTTAGATATCAATACCCATCAGATCTGTGGAGTTTCACTAGCACATTTAATTTGACCCTGTATATCAAACATCATGATTTCGAGAATTGTGTGGAGTTGACATACTGTATTTCCTTCAGCGCTCCTCCACATGTAGCTAGATGTGCGCACTCAACTGTTTACAGAGGAACACCCACGACTTACGACTTCCACTGATTGAAACTAAAAATTTAACGTTTCCGTTAGTTTATACTGCTAGTGGAAGCAACCGATTGTTAATTGTGTGCTGTTTGTTGTCGTAGTCGCATGTGTGTGCGCACACTCGGCTTGTTAGGGTTGGTTAAGATGACGTATACTCAAAGAGTTGATTTCTGAAAAACCAATTTCACCAAATTTACTCTGACGCGCAAAACCGGCCGAACGGCGGCCGGTTTTGCGCGTCAGAGTAACAAGCATCCAAACATAGAAACTTTTACACATTTAAGTATAATATTAGTAGTATGAAATGAGAAGACACAAACGTCGACGTACCTTTATGGAATCGACGTAGTGGGAATAATTCCACAGAACTATGGAAAAGTAGTTTATAACACGCTTCTTGATTCGCAATTCGCGCAAAAGGTACTTATAGCATGTATATTCATAGTTTTATAGTGCGAACACAAACCTGCAGTACCTACGTTTATGGCTGAGAAAAGAAGCGGCGAATGGTAGCAAGAAAATTTTCGAGAAGATCTGGCAATGAACATAATTATTGTCAGTCAAATAACATGGCCTATTGAGTTATCTGAAAAATCCTACAGGCCTCTCTCAACTTACATCAGTACCTGCACCCTGTTCTTAGTTCTTATTCCTGCTTATCATCTTACCTGACTACCATCTTCAGGTAAATGGAAAGCCACCTAGTGAAGATGATAAACGTACCTATTACTTTTGTATTACAAGATCAAAAGTCACAGGTAATAGTATTAAGTTCTATAATTATATAGAAATTAATTCCTAAGATAAATGAGGCGTGACCTGTGAACCAGTTAATTTAAAGGAATTCGTTTTAAAATAGCATTAATGCAAGCCTCTGATACGAGCACATCATAAATTTAACTTAACTTCAGTTGACCTCCAACGGATTCCAATTAGTTTATGATCTCCAATTATATTTTAATGCATTTCTGAGCTCATTTGAAATTAATTGTAAAGTTGTCACACTGCAAGTTATGTATATTGGATCAGGTTCTGTCTTTGATTATAATTAAAGACTAGTTTTTAATTTATAGAGGGCTGCCAATAAAATGTATATTAAGCTCTTACATTTTTTTCCGAGGATACTGATTGAAACAATAGAAACTTTTTTTTAGTTAAGTAAGTACTTACCTATTTATTGTTTTTTTTTTGTGTGGGAAATCATCAAATAACTTTCCCGCTCTGGGCGGAGTGGGAGGGCGTGTTAGACTTTTACTGACTAAAACCCACCCGTGTTTCTTTAGTTGCCTGTGCCAGGGCCACGGTAACTCTTCCGAACAAATCGCGACCCTGGCAGAACCGTACCTAGAGTTTGAATTGTATTCTAAGAAAGATAGAACGAAACCATCTCCAAGAACTTGTCTATACTATCTGCTTTGGATGTTCTAACATTATCCCGGTTAGATCAATATAACAGTATGTTTAAGGAAAATCAGTATCTGTGAAGTACATCGCTCTGGCTTATATTTATATAGCCGATACAGCGAGTGAGGTCCCTGCCGTGACCCGCTTACTAAATACGAAGGCCGGTGCGTTGATCTAATTACCTGTTGACGTCAGGTAGATTTCAGGGTAAGCAGAGAAGGAGACTCTCGTGGTGTATTACTTACACAGCTTCCCTCATCGTTATTCTCCTTTGTTTGAGGTTGGTGCAGGATGTCCTCATAGGTCATACATCTCAATCATCTAAAATCGTTTAAAATTATGTACCCAGTCGCGCTATTTGTCCTTTTTCAGTCATTTCGGTAAACTCCTCCTACTCCTAACCTCCATTCCATAATTATGGCCGTAGGTATCAAGCTGAGGTCATCATTATGTAGGACGAGAGGAGCAGGTACATAAATTGTCCATAGAAAAGATGACTATTCCATAACAATTTATGTTCGTCGCTATTGGTCTAAGAAAAGCAGACCGTTTTAAAACTAAAATCGTTCATTTCATACCGTATGGATCGTCCTTACCATACCTACTCGTAAAATAAAACACTTAAAACCAAACAAATAAAAAATCTAAAATGAAATCTCCCATCAAACTTCATGGCTAATCAATTAGGGTGCGAATTGTTTAGATAAAAACGATAATACATAATTCAATGGCGAGCCAGTCGTAATCCGTAATAAACGAGCCGGGAACCGAACCCCACACCACACCCCACGCGAACCAATCAAATAAAAAAGCTTAAGTCCAAACTTGAATTTAGTTAGACCCGTATTTGAGTTTATTTTTTGTTTTTTGTAAAGATGGAAGGGTCACAAGTTGCTAGGTAACTTGTTCTTTTTTGTAGTAACTATGAATCTGGTTTTGTGTTACTTGAGGAGATAAAAAAGCCTCTTGATTTCATGGCCTCTTACATCTCTTTTTTTGCCTAGCACCTAAGTACTAAAACAAACACAATAAAATAAAAAATAGTATTGAAATAAGATAATGACGAAAGTGCAGCTAAATCTTCAAGTCCAATACCTACTTACTCTAACAGTTTTATTTTTTCAGGCAACGATAATTTTAGTTACTTACCATTTTTGTAGAATAGTCAAAGCTTCTGACCACATATTATAACAGGTTTGTTAACTTTTACAAACACAACAATAAAAAAAGTTAAAAAAAAAAATTTGTTAACCGGTTTTAATGAAAATAACGATGTAGATTACATTATCTACATCATTATTTTAATTAAAACCGGTTATCAATTTTTTTTTTTTACTTTAAATAATACTAAAAGCTAAAAAATAATTCCTAGGTCCTAGGTACATCACACCACTTTCTTTAGTTAGCACAATAGTTTTGTCATTTATTACTCATATTGAGGGGGTTGTGAAAAATTATATAATCCGTCATGTTGTAGCAGCGGCCATCTTGGATTTACAATGATACTGATTAAATTAAATTGTATTGTTTATCAAAACTCTTTAGTTTTGGTACAAATTTCAATTACTTTTGACCTAAAAACAAACAGCTCAAGCTAAGTAAAACCGTTTAAAATAGTAAATCCGGTTTCCAAATCACGGGCCCCTAAACCTCTCCCGTGGCTGTCCAACGTATTTGAGTCTATTCAATTGACTCGGGAAGCTGTGGGTGGACATAAAACCTCTAAATATCCAGCGACAATTAGTGATAAAAAAGCATGACGTAACGATAAAAAAGTTGCCAGCAGAAAAAAAAACCATCAAAAAAGTTGCACGCGCAAAAAATCCAGCAAAAAATTGTGGCTTGCCTAAAGTTCTACAAGAAAAAAGTATGTGAAAAAAATGTAAGTATGAAATAATGTATGAGCGCTGGCATTATGATAGCTCAGTTTTGTATGAAGTAATCTGATTATGTGTGTATGTAAATTGTAAGTTGGTATTACTCTTGTGTACTTTGAACTACCTATCTCTAATGTACTTAGAATTGATTGAAGAAATGATGACGTGGGCGAGCTTTAAAAAATAGAAGTACCATTATACGAGTACATGTACATAACATAAGAGGGGAAAGAAATAACTGTACCAAGCCTTTCTGTGGCACAGACACAGGCAAGAGTGGGAAATTATGCGGGACCTTTCTTCACCGCCTTTGGACAAAAAAACATTGAAAAAAAAAAAACGCAAGTAGGTCTACAAATGTAAAAGGCATAGAAAAGTACTTAATAAATCTGATGAAAGGTAAGTTTGATTGCCCTAAACCAAACTATGTTTGTAGGTACATTTTATTTTTCAACCCTACGAGAGTATGAGATGCGAATTCCAAAATAATGTTTTTTGTTCATAAATCACACCATAATCGACTACCAGTAATTTAATGATAATCAAATAACACTTAGAATCAATATTAATTTATTACTGCGATCAACACATAATACCTCGTTGAGTTCAGGAAAAAATGTCGTGAAACACGTCTGGCACGCCTCCGCTAACAACAGCAGGCGATGTGATGGTGGGCACATTAATTAACGAGATTATTTGCTCCAATAAATAAGGAGGGACAAAGCAACGAACACAAAGAGAACACAGATTCAAGGGAAACTTGATTTCCGGGTGTAAGGAGCGGAAAACAAAAGCGATTCGATTTATTTGTGGGCAGGAGTGGGCCCAGTTGTGGGTGATGTCGGTGAGTAGCTGACTATGGGAGGACTTCCTTACAAAGTAACTAATAAGAAAGAGGTAGTTTCTGTAGGTCCCTACTTTCAGCACTATTTACTAAATGGCGACGGAAATGATACCATTCATATGAATAAGATTGTTCTGCAGTCGCTCCATGTGAAGTACTGGTATTCAGCTGCATCGGATAGACTGGAAGCCGACCCCGACGTAGTTTCCCAACTATGTTGGGGTCGGCTCCCAATTCCCCAAATGCTAGGCAGAATGATTGAGAAATCCTAAAGTTCTGCATAAAAAGATTCCCAGAAAAAAAAAAACGCATAGTAACCATAAATCACAGTCAGCACTCAATCAATCTTTGAATATTTATCATGAGATAATAACACATTACCCATTTAATTTTTTGCTATAACATTAGCCTCCTCCAATGGTCCAATCCCCACCTTTGATAACCTAACCGGTTACAGGACCTCAAATCCGAAGAATAATATAGGAATAATATATATAGCTGTGCCTCGCGGTTTCACCCACTTCAATTGGATCCTAAGGGTCGTAGCGTGATGTTAGCCGATAATCTTTCTCAAGATTTGGGATTTTAAATCCGAAGGGTAGTTTTAGAGACTAACGTGTTCAAACAAACAAACTCTTCAGCTTTAAATACTAGCTTTTGCCTGCGGCTTCGCCCGCGTGTTGGTCGATATCCCACGATAAAACGTATCCTATGGGTTAATCCGGGTTATGAACTATCTGTGTGCTAAATTTCATCCAAATGCGCTCAGCCGATTTTGCGTGAATAAGTAACAAACATCAAAACATCTAAATACTACTAAATATCCGAACATAGTCAGTTAGTCAAATACCTCTACTGATTCTTCCACGACGACCGACGGTCCCTACGAACAATCCCCAAGTGGTAGATACAGGATTTGCATGTTTTGTTTTCGTGACCAGCTTATACTATCGTTTAGTTTAAAAAAATAAGTCTACGATGCCAAAATGCACTTTAAATCCATCATGACTAGAACAGTATACAGGATAAGTTTTTATCCAGTGCGTAAACTGTGAATTCAGCATAACATTCTAGACCCTCTTGGGCAAAAAATTTACGTCGGTTTAAAAAAATAAAAATCAGCTGTTGCATAGAAAAGTGCAATACCTACGCGGTCAAAATGTATATGTAACAGGTGATTTTTTTTTGTATTACCGACGAAAAATTTCTGCGCTGGGGGTCCTAGAATGATATGTGGAATTCATGATTACAGTTTGCGCACTGGATAAAAACTTATCCTGTATACATACACGTGCTTGAAACTTTGAAGCGCTCTCCTGTAAAATTTGCCATTTGTAGTTAGGGGATTATACGTAGGGACCGTCGATCTGTCTTTACCGTGATAATAAATCGTGTTCCCTTATCGATGGATACTCATTTAGCTATACCTAACTGTATATAAGTAGGTACTTTAGTTTCCATGGACTACGTAACAACTTGTCTTGTACAACACCATTAGGCAGCCCCTCAGCTGACCCTCTCGCGCCCATGGGAAGGTGGCCAGCTGATAACACAACCCTATGGGTCGAGGATTGGCTAGCGTGGGGCTTGCTGTTTGTCTTTCCTTCGACAAGATAATACTGTTGATAACATGCACGTAGTGACGTCATCGACGTACACTCGTTAGTAACTACCTACTACCCTTTTGTTAGTTTAGGGTAAACTAATGTTGGTCCGAAAAAATAAAATAAATTTATAAAAACATGAATATTTCAGTCGCATTTGATGATTCTCCCTGTAATTCTCACTGTTACTCAATGGTTTAAAATTACAATAAAATAACTAAGTAGGAGATAGATATTCAACGTGGTTATGGTAAGAATTTCAGAAACCAAACTCAGGCTTGAAAAATTTTAATGCACCAGCTCTTCTAGCAGTAACAATTTTTATCGATCCTTACTGTTTGGGTCAGATTTTGACCAAAATTGTTTCTTGAATAATGTAGGTCTGTACCTACTGGTCTGACCTATGGGTCTTTATTTTATACAATGTCAAGGCATTTTCATTTACTAAAGAAAATCACTGCACCTACTTAACTACCGACTGTAACTCGATATTGTCGCTTATGTACCTACTTATAGCGATGACGTAACTCACTGACTGACACTGACCGTGAATTCAGTCAAGGTCAGCGAATGACAGTCCCGTATCTACCGACACCGCAGTACGGACAGGTAATGTTGTCGTTTTGTCGGTAAGTAAGTGTTTCGTAATGTTGGACATGCTTCACGATTCAATTACATTCCGGACAATTCAGGGTTAAAATTGTGGAGAAAGAAATCTACTGGAATTAAAGACATCGCTAATAAACAGATCTAGCGTGGCATGCACAGATCTGCACGATGTTCAGCCACGGATATTCATTGACAAGAAAACTAACAGGCGACGTGACGTCACTTTGCCGTGTTAAAGCCATTTCGTACAACGCAGTCTAATAATGCATAATCAGCCTATAGGTAATGTTCCCACTGCTGGGACACAGCCCTCGTCTCTGTGAGCGGGAGTGGGCCATAATCCACCACGCGGGCCAAGTGCGGGTTGGTGGGTATCACGTGTCTTCGAATTTTTGGTTCTAGGACATGCCAGTTTCCTCACGATGTTTTCCTCCACCGTTTAGAGAGCAGTGGAGATGAAATAGTGTACACAAAGTAAACCGCCTGCTCGTGTTCCAAGTGACCCCCCCAAGCTACAACTCGCTAGTCGCGGCCGCTACCGCTGCTGGGCGACCACTGCTCTCCAGTCTAAGAATTACAGTACTTAAGGTGAATCTAGTCCACATTTTTCCCATAGAAACTTCGGGAGTGTTTTACTCCACTGTTCGACAATGTACATCAAAAATTGAACATGGTATGGTTTTGTCTGATTACTAATATTGCCTGTACGGAAACAGAATACGAAAATAAAAAGCCCTTAAAAAATTAGAAGCCACTTAAGATTAGATTTTCTTGCTAATTTAACCTAACTTTGGGCGTGTTTTAGTAATAAAAGAAGTTTAAAATTTGAAAAATCAAGTCGGTATCGACAAAGCTCGAATATCGAAAAGTTCAATAAACTTTATTGGTCATTGATTTATGCAGTGGTTTTTTCATGAAACCCGATCTTCCGAAGGATTGTTCTTAATTTTTTACGCGCTTGTTGTACTATAAATAATCCTGCATCTCACTCATTAATGTTGTGCGTGTACACTAGCTTGTAACTGCTCATCACTGATACTACCTCTGTCGGACACGATGCCTGGTGAGACAGCGTGCTTTTTAGCCAGGCCCATCAGTGAGTTCGAGCCCGCGACTAGTTTCACCTTAATATCGTAATTTAAATCAATACACATACAATGTCACTCGGTAGTCAATTTCCTTAACTATTAGTTTCCGTGACTTTACCTATAAACGTAGCTTGATGGTAGCCAGTAGCAAGATCACAAAATAGAAAGCCAAAAGCTAGAAACACAAAAGATTAAAACTTTTACAATAAAAACACTTACTAGTACTCTCTGCATCTCTTATACACTGAAAACTCGACATCTGGCGATAATTGGCAACTGCGAGTCCTACTGGCCCCTCGCAGAGCGTGCATGTACTCAAGCAACATGGCCGACACCGCTGACGTCACTATCAGTAGCTACTGGCTAGGTATCATTAGTAACTGATACAAGTAGTGAGCTAAAACTTCGTAGCGATTGACGTCATCAGAACTTCAGTTGGTAACATTAGCGATCGATGCAAGCAAATTATATAAGTATGTAGTCTTACAAATATTAATTGATATTTTTTTATGGACTTGGGAAGCTTGTTTCGCCATGGGATCCTCAGATCCACTCTAATCGTTACCTACAAACAATAGCTTGTTACTTAATGGTTATCTGTTGACGAGTTTGAAAGGCGACTTTAATAGAAAAACACCACGGTAACCATCCACTAAAACTACGCTTAACCTGAAAACTGCATACTATGCCATTTCCAAATCGCCATCTTGCCCATTTCAAAAGATAATTTTCATAATGATTCAATGTCTTTACAATCGTGGCGGAAATAAGATAAATTTATATATTTTTGGTCTGTTTCTGGCCCTTGGAGACAGCAAACAAAAACATCACAACCACTGTTTACCAAACCCACGCCAATGTGCTTGTGACAAGGCTGTCAAACTGCCTAGCATCACCAACTACACACTCAAACAATGAAGCCACGCCCGGGAATCGAACCCTCGGCCCTTCATCACTTTTTTCCCTGTAACCTGTTGGGGGAGTATTATTACTCACGTGAACAAAGGAGGTATGTTTTTTCTGGCTTTAGAAACACTTAGATGATTGATTTTATGATATAATGGAGTTTTTGAAAGTTGATTTGATTGGGTATCGCTAGGATTGGTAGTTAATTAACTAAACAATCTTCAGAGGAGATTGGAAACTAATCAATAGTCGTATGAAGACGGAAAGAGGTTATTTTAGACCTCTGTTATAGCTACTGTGCACGAACAGCTACGTGGGACAACTTACAGTATTACAATATTTTTCAGGGAACTGAAGAATAGGCAATAGTCTGTCTCCACGGGTCTCCTCTCACTTAAGCTAGAATTGAAAGTAAATCCTAACCTACTGAATTTAATGCACTTACCTACTTAATTCAACTTAAAAACCTACCTACCTACCTACGTAGCTACCTACCTAGCTATTGCAATAATGCTTCAGGAGGTTAGTTAGTCTGTGGTAAATCAGTCCGCCTGCTTATCTGTGCTTATTTTGCCTTTTAACGATAAAGAAAATAATAACTAAGTATTAAAGAAAAAAAAAATCTTACAAATGTTGTAAGATTTTTTTTTTCTTTCTTTGTAATCAGCCACTATGAAGGTATAGTTCCCACTGAGGTCATCATCTACCTACCTATCTGCCTAGACCCATACGCTATACAACCAGCACCTACAAACATTGTGTACAAACCCTACATTGGTACTTTACTTACATAATTTAAAACATCACCATTTTACACAGTGAAACACAAAACTCACAAAGAATCGTTCTCGAGTTCTCGACCAAAAATAAGTCAGTTATTCATTTCATACCAACTACCTCAAGTTTTCTTGCTCCGTTTGAGATGAAACAAAAAATCCTAAAACACATGCTGCTTACTAAGCTGTAATGGCCGTTCACACGTAATAACTGTCTTAACTAACTCTTTGTCCATCTATAAATCCTGTATGATTAATAATCTTCACAAAAACGACTAAAATGTACACAAATATCAACCTTATGTAAACGCAGTAAGGACGGCTATCGATTAGTTATGTCACTTAGGCCAATTAATGAAATAGCACATGTATCGTTTGTATGGCGATAAGTACTAAAGTTTTTCGCGTAAGCTGCGATCAATAACTTGTACACACTGAAGAAAATGTAACTTTACTGTTCACCAAATAAGGTTGAAAGTTCCTTGTATGTAGTTCAATGCTTTCATTCGCTTGTTGCCAAGCGCGTAGCGGGACGAGCAGCGAGGGATCGTCAACCTTTTTTTAGGCCAACCTGGTCTAGGACTTTCACCTTTTAGCACTGCTCCCGGCGAATTTATACTTTTCGTCAAACACAAGTAAGTGAGTTAAGTTATCAAAAGTTACGAGATAGCTTTTTCCGTATTCGGCAGTTGGATATTTATAAAATAAATTGGTTTATTATTTCTTTAGTTTGCTAGTATGATAATATTTTATCTTATTGCCTTGAAATGTTTCTTTTTTCATGTTCATCAATAAAGCTTTGATAAAATACAACAGACATCAGATAAAAATATGCTAATTTTTTTATCAAAGAAAAACAAATCGGAACAAAGATATCAGCTGAGCTACATAACAATCCCATTTGTATCATTTCAATCAACAAAGTATTATTAAACTCATCGTAACAGTTATTCTAACATAAATAATAGAATAAATAAAGTAAAAAGGTTGGCAACTCGCGAACGCTGCCATAAATGCACTCGCTAGCGCAACGGGGCTATTACCTACACGAAAACTGGATCGACTTAACATCCTGTAAACATCACTTTTTAAATTAGACCCTGTTCCCTAGGCAATAAGGGCGACGGATGTGTATATTTCTTTGTGAAGGTCGATGTCGGTTGCGCTGTTTCGTTGCCGCGCGAGGACTTAACCGCATGCGCGCCTGTGTGAGTGTGTGTCTGTGTCGATGAGCCGGGAGCTGCGCGAGTGTGAGTCGGTACACTGCTTCGGTCACGTAGGCTCGTTTAGCGTACTGCCACTAAGGAGTTTGTAGGACATTTTCGGGTATAATCTGCTTTTCTTTGTTTGGGAAATCAGTTTTCGTCGATTTTCTTTGTTTTTCTTGTTGAATTGAAGTGTTATATATACGTAGGCTTTAACTAAAGTATGTGTAAGCGTGTAGTCTCTATAATTGCGTAAATTGGTGAACAAAAAAATTTACCCTTAAAAGCATAACAAATCTTCAGCAATATCTTTTTTCGATTTTATTTATCTAACCAAGCCCAGTTATCCTATGAAAAGAAGCATCAACAAAAAACTGCTTTCTACCAAACATGTCCGCTTTGCTCCCGTGAAAATGCACATAGCAACAGTTCGCGTCAGCTGTGGCGGAGTTTGCCGAGCGCTGTCGGAGATAGCCGAGCGAGTACGATTGATTGGCCGATACCCTGTGAAAGTACTGTTTACTTCTGAAGCTAGTAAAGGACTAAATTCGATGATTTATTCAGTAACTTTATTTGCATTTAATATCTACATAATGTAGTTTTATAACTTCAGGACTGACATGAGCAGTTTCTATAGAGTTACAAAATGTTGATGTGTAGGCAGTTCATTTCTTTGTTGGAAATCAGAAATAGAAAAGAGTTCATATTGTATGAGGTTACTATCGCTTCGGTTTGGCTGTAGGTGTACAGTTAGACCTTATGAATAAGAAATGAGAAAGGTTTTGTTGTAACTTGAAAGTTATAAATTACCGAATAGGGATTTACAAAGGTAGGTGCGTGGGACGTGTAGGTACTACTTGTCTATCTAGTTATTTTGTTGATAGCGGAGAAGGTGGAGGAGGACTTGACATACCTACACCAAACCTCAAATCATTCTTGAAGAGGGGGCAGACGTGCAACTTACCTATATAAAGCCTTCAGAATAAGTATTCTATCCCCAGGAAAAACTATCTACTTGGTAATCGAAAATTCGTAACTTTCCTTCGCAGACCATAATACTTGGCCATTTTCAAATATAGTCTCGAAGACAGGTTTCACAATGTTTAACATTATGTCAACCAATTGGATTCAAAAGGTACTTTCGTTTTATACAATGCAGAGAATGATTGAGTCCTCCTGATCATCAGATGGGCTCCCAAGGTAACGAAGGGATGGGAGAGGGTGCATTTGTATGCAAAGTCGATGGAGGGACAGATTTACAGTAGAGATTCACTCTTTGTTAGGAAGGGTCTGACGTCACGTTTTAGAAGTTTTTGATGCAGAGTGACTTTGTGACTTATTTATTTACTTTCTTGTCAGCTTGTGATGCCAAAGGGTGAATTAGAAACAATGATTCTTGTATCAGTTTAGTGATTTTATATTCGTTTTTTATTAGGAGTGTCCTTCGCTGACACAAAGATAAACCTAGCGGGGCCTGGATTCACTATGACCTCTCAAAGATTCCTTACTCGTAACCACGTTAATCACGCACGAATTCTGCTAATATCGTATTAATAATATCGACAAATGGTCTTGGAACATACTGAATATGACATTTCGATTCCTTACCGGTACATTGGTTTCTAAAAAAAATGATATTGATGTAGTTTGAACGAGTCTACCTTTTATAACAGAACTTTTTATGTCATAATATTATTTTGCATAGCATTAGCATAGCGGCGAATAACATGAACTCCATTTCGAAGAAAATCAGTTGGGACACACTCATACAGCATACACTCAAAACCCATAATTTAGTAAGTCCGAATCATCTTTAAGCATAAATTTCATATCCATAATATTTAAAAAGTAGAACCATCATATTGCACAAAGTTCACAGAATCGTCTTTTGGCAGTAAAATAGGTAGAATTCGGTTCTGGCACTTGCCGGCCGCTGCTGCGGCACCGCTCGCTTCGCTCGCTCGGCTCGTGCGCAAGGGGTCACAGTTCTAACCTAACCTAACCTGCCTGCTTTTATTGCGAGTATTTAACATAATATTTAACCTTATCTAAATAGTTCGGTTCCGGGTAGCCTACTAAAATATATTCGCTCTGAATAAAATGTATGCTAAACGAAATTATGTGGAATGTTAATTTTGCCAAAGGTAATATGCCAAATAAAATTTCTGCCAATGTAAATTCGGACATATAAACATTCGGCCAAACAATAATTATGTTAAATAATTTTTATGCCTTAAAAATATTAGTTTAAAGAAGATTATACCAAGTGTGTTATGCCAAATGAATTTCGGAGCATCAAGATTCTGCCAGATAGAGGGAACCCAGTTTGAACGTAGTAAGATTCCGCGGAGAATCATTAAAACGACACAGAATTGGGATCCTGGTTTGTTATTTGACAAGCTGACCGAAGTCTTAAATAGTTTTCTGTCAAATTATCAAGTGAGTATAAGTGAAACAGTATTTTTGAAGCTTCGAATTATCAGCATTAGCTGTGTATATTCGCTAAAAGGTTAAACAGAATGGTGAGGCTCGTCCTCAAGTTAGTATAAACGGAAGTGTACCTAATATCTTAATACCAGTGATCCAAGTATTCGCACATTAGTAATAATAATTATAGGGAAATAGTAAATGTAAACATAATAGCCATACTTACACAGAAAGTCTGTAATAAACAGTAGTGCGGCAGCTTCCCTTAGAACCTGTTCAGGGCATGGTGCTTGCACTTGCGCCCGCGCCGGTAGCCTTCGGGACGACCAGACCACGCGATTGGATATAGATGCTATTAGTAAATATGTATTGATAGCCGTTCTGTTGTGGTTGATTATTATACAAAAGGGGCTGTGTATCTTCACCCTTTTAAAAAGAGTCTTCTAGGTTGTTGCAGGCTTCAAAACGTTTACCGATGAATATGATTAACTGCTAAATCAACAATCAGTCATAGACAACAGCTTCCATCCATTTTGAAGATGCTGCTTTGTATCTGCTGGTCATGACATGCTTTATCTTATTTTGTCCTTGAAACTGAATAAGGTATTTATGATACCTTCTTTAGTTTCCCAAATCCTAAAAGGTTTCGTTTCAATAGCTCAAATTTTCTAAAAATTGCATCTCGAACGGTGCAAGTCAGTAGGTATACTTGGTTGCCTCCTAAAACCTTTTACGAACGATCTAATCTATAGAAGTACCAGCCTGGAACCGGTTGCGTCTATCTGTACGCTGCACGTATGCCCGGTAGCTACTGCCTGCCTCGCTGACTCGCTGTACGGAGCGCGGAGAAGCGACCACAGAAACAAAGGAAATAATATTACGAGACGAATCTTTATTTACAACATTGAGGGACTTTCTTGTTAGTTTGCTACTGTTCATGTGTTCTGTCTCTCTTGTTATAATGACATTGTTACAGAATTTTATTTTGTGATAGAAAAGTGTGGCTTTGACGACCAACAGGCTGTCTACCAACAGGCTGTCTATCTGCTCTAATTATTAGCTATTGTACTGAAGCTATTCGATTATAGAGGTTTTAACTGTCGGTGTATGCGAACTCATATACCATAACGTTGGAAACAAAGAGAGGAAAGCAAACTGAAAAAAAATCAGCAACGATCCCAGCGATAGATATAGCTTTACAAATAAAAGTCCTAAATCACGGTGCATTGTTCACAAAATTAAGTGGAACAACTTTCACTCGCCATTAAAACAATAGGTAGCTAAACCGAATAGAAAACACTATAAAATATGGAACCGACAGCCCATACGACGTACGGACCATACGGTTGATAAACACGAGATTGGAAACAACACCATGAACATAGAGATAGGTTATATAACCTGATATAATCTATTACACCCACCCATTTTTATCTTAAGTTAGTTTTAGCCCGCGTCTTCATCTATGCCTGAGTATGTTGCTTTAGGACCGCATCATTGGAAGAAAATAGGTACCGTACTTAAAAGTTTTTACAAAATCTTTAATTTAAGTCAAACTAGCTATACTTAAATTTAAATTTGTCTGCCTAGGGCACGGAAAAAAACAGCAACAAGCAAAAGTCCTCAAATGGATTTGTTTCAGCTCCTACACATTAATGTAAAGCCCTGACATGACTTAAAACAAAAACATCCAACGTGCATAATAAACAAGTCACCAAATAACTTAATGCACGTGAGTTTAGATAAAATACAGGCTCCACTACGTTACCGTATAACTCTTTGGAACCACAAAAAGTATGTAAGCACGGCCCTGTTATCTGGTTGGTGCCCATAAAAGTTTATGGTGTATTTTCAACCCACGTTCCGACGGGGCCGGCCAGAGAGCGATGGTAAATAAAATAAATCTCACATTCTATGCGGTAAAGGGTTCTACTATTGTCTTTGTGTCATTGTCTCGGAGCCAGTAATATTATTATCTTACGGCATGTTGGCAATAATGTTTAGATTTCATTAGAATTATGTATGTGCGACGGCTTTGCTTGGATTCAGTATCAGAGAAACTGTTTTGAGTGGCATGAGGCTTTAGAGTATTATTGGATGGCCAACGCACAAAGAAAAAATCGTTTCACGTTTGAGTAAAAAGTTATGTAAAATTTAGAAGAAACGATACTAATAACGAAGAATAATAAACACATTTAAATGATAGCGCAGTAAAAAACATAAAAGTAAATTGTTTTATTTGCCGCGTTTGAAATGACGACATCCGTTTTACGTTGATAAATTACTGTTGTAATAAAACTATCTGTATTTTATTAATATGGATGAAAGGAAACGACGATAATTATTAATTTACGTTATTGGTATTATGTTTTATAATAATCCCTCTTCTAATAAGTCTATGGTTTGTCAGCTTGTCCGCTGTACGTAAGGTCGGCTGTACGCACGGCTACACATCAAGCTATAAAATTCCAGTATAAGGTGATCTTGAATTGTATAGGATTTTCGTACAGTGCGAGATCAGCGTAAACTGGAAATGTATAGCTTGATGTGTAGCCGTGTGTACAATATCGAGGCCTGAATAGAATTCTAAATTACAGTTTAGGTAGACCAACGTTTTTAAGTTAAGAAGGCTTGTCTGTTAGTGACATCGGGAATTCATATCATAGACATTCATCTGCTCGTCCCTTCAGGTAATACAGAACTCGCATTAAAAAAAACCATTATAATTACCTATGTATGTACCTGTGGCCAAGGGCTATACTCACTTTCGTAGTACGTTAATATGAAACCACTTCCCGTGGCCACTTATCATCTTTTGACACAAAAAGTAAGCCTCAGTGTTAAAATGTAAGCGTCCCACAGTGGAACGAATGTATGGGAGCGGTTGGACGTAGACATGTCCGAAAAAAAAGAGTAAAATTATGCCAAACTAATGATGCCATCTTATTCGATTACTTAATGCCTTCATAACTTGTGGTGATGAATTTCTTCATAACTCCCATATTTCGGGAGTAATTTGAGAAAATGTGAAATTTTACTATGAAAATGAGTGTATCGAGCTCTCTCCCTCCTGATTCCGGGCTTGTTTCAAGTAGCGGTCTCTAATATCATAATGCTAATACTAAGAGCTATATTTAATACTAAGACACATAGTGCGCCAAATGTGCACTTTCTGGGATAAAGAGTGATGTTTATTTTATAACACAATTTTTTTATTTTTTGTTTATTTTGTTGATTAAAACCGTTTTTCTAAAGGTTTACCTTATTACAATAACATTTCTGAGCAGCCAATTAGAGAAGATATAAGCTAATTAGGATATATAATTAGGGACTTAAGGTTTACATATAAAACTGATGCACTAATGATTACTGATAAGAACATTGCTATTATTTAATTACTAAATGGCTCTTAATACACTAATTTAGCATGCATCATTTACTAATTATCACAATAACTAATTACCTTGCAATATTTAACAAAGGATACCTGGGATACCTGGATTTTATATAAATAGGTCACTATTAGTAACTTTAAAATCAGTGTTGATTTACACCTCGTTGTATCCAAGCTAATCTCGCAATGTATTTTCCAAATTTTAATACAAATCTTGATATTCACGTTGCTTTATGCGCACGCGCACATAAAGATTTACGCGACTTTAACTATTTGTTCAGTGTTTTAAAAGATAACAGTTGTGTTCAGTTATGTGAAAGTGCTGAAACAAGTTTAAAAGACTGGTGTCGTCGATTTTGCTACCGCATTTATGCAAAATGGACACAGTCTGGAAGAAGCACAGATAAGTTTCGGAAGAAACATGAGATTTGGCTACAGGCTGCAATTCAATGGCCGGAATTACAGAATGAAAATATGGAACCTTCTACAGAAAATATAAGTGACGTCATCGAGCCCATAATTTCTCCTGCTAAATCTGATGCTTCAACTTGTACACATCCTAGTCCTCGTAAATCTTTTGAGGACCTTAGTAACCGGCAAAAAAGAAGACGCACTGAAGATAGTCTTTCATGCAGCAGTAGCAGCGCTGAAATTATGTTTTCGGCCGAAAGGGCGCTTCAAAAGGCAGGACAAAGCGATACAGCTTATGTTATGAAATACTTGACGGAGAATCCAGAAGAGGCCTCAAAAATCAAAGCCTTCATTGAAGGTAAATCAATTCAGGTACGGGAAATATCCCCTTTGAAGGCATTGGCTCTTTATGTATCGATGAACTTATCGAAATGGCGCTATAACACTCTTCGGGATTTCAACACTCAAGAAGGAGCTCTTCAATACCCGAGTTACTACATGTTGGTTAAAGAAAAAATTAAGTGCTATCCGGCCAAAGAAGATCTCACAGTTACAGAGAGCTCTGCAAAAATCAAATTACAAGCCTTGATGGATTTAACCTCAAGAAGACTTATTAGGTCGTTAGAAACCCCTGTTGATCCCAATCAACAGCTCGTATTGACCAGCAAATGGGGTTTTGACGGATCATCTAGCCAAAGCATTTATCATCAAAGGACGAGTGAAGATGAGCAAATCGATCTTGCTAGTAATTTTATGATTAGTCTTGTACCACTGCGGCTCGTCTCAAAAGGTGTAACAATTTGGGAAAACGAGCGACCATCTTCCACTTCATTTTGCCGGCCAATATTGTTTAAGTTTATAAAGGAAACCAAAGAAAATGTGCAGAGAGAGATGGCTGAAATCGAAGCAGAGATTGAAGCCTTAACTCCATCCACCATCACTGATGGAATTAGTGTCAAACACCAACTGCTGTTGACAATGATTGATGGTAAAATTCATTCCATTATATCCAATACAGCAGCTTCAGTGTGTGACATATGCAAGGCTTGTCCTAAAGAAATGAATAATTTAGAGTTAATCAAAGATAAACACGCAAACGAGGACATGTATAAATATAGCTTAAGCACCCTTCACGCTTGGATTCGCTCAATGGAATGCTTATTACACATTTCCTACAAATTAGACATAAAATCATGGCAAGTAAGGGGTGATATAGCAAAAAGGCAAGTTGATGACAGGAAGAAAAGAGTTCAAGAGGCTGTAAGAAGAGAAACGGGCTTACTTCTCGATGTTGTGAAACAAGGCAGTGGATCCACCAACAATGGCAACTCGGCAAGGAGATTTTTTGAAAACTACACTAAATCTGCTGAACTGACCGGAATAGATGCTATGCTTTTAAGAAAAATCTGTGTGATCTTGCAGTGTATTTCATCAGGAGAGAAGATCAACGTAACTAAATTCCGAGAGTTCTGCTTTGATACTGCTAAGCTTTACGTGGAGTTATACCCATGGTATTATATGCCTTCTTCACTTCATAAAATTTTAATGCATGGGCCAGACATAGTTCAGAACATGTCAATTGTGCCCATTGGTTTTCTATCCGAAGAGGCATCTGAGGCTAGAAATAAAGATTTTAGAAAATATAGAGAGGGGCATTCTCGAAAGCATAGCAGTATCTCATGCAATGAAGATATTATGCACAATCTTTTACTGTCTTCTGATCCACTTGTTACAAGTATCCGTCCAAAAGGAAATAAGTTTGTAAAAAAATCTTCTTTTAAGGAATTTTATGAGCTTACGGATTCTGAGAAAAGTGATATCGAATTTGTTAACATAAATGATTTAGCGGACATCGATTCTGAATTTGAATTAATTGATGATGATGATGATGACGAAGATAATTAAATGATGTTATTGTTTTAAAATGTGTAACTTAGTAAATTAGAGCTTACATCTTAATTATTTATTGTACTTTTAATGAAACTAGGTAATTTATTATCAACTTACTTAAAAGTCATACTCTCATCAGTTCTTGTGAATATTTTTGTTAATATATATTTCTGTATATATATATAATATATTTATAGACCTCTTAATAAGTCTGTCTGCGGTTTAAAGTAAATACAAATGGGGAAAAAACGTTTTTTTTTTTAAATTTTCATTTCCTTTTATCCCAGAAAGTGCACATTTGGCGCACTATGTGTCTTAGTATTAAATATAGCTCTTAGTAATAGCATTACGATATTAGAGACCGCTACTTGAAACAAGCCCGGAATCAGGAGGGAGAGAGCTCGATACACTCATTTTCATAGTAAAATTTCACATTTTCTCAAATTACTCCCGAAATATGGGAGTTATGAAGAAATTCATCACCACAATTTATGAAGGCATTAAGTAATCGAATAAGATGGCATCATTAGTTTGTCATAATTTTACTCTTATTTTTCGGACATGTCTACGTCCAACCGCTCCCATACATTCGTTCCACTGTGCGTCCTGCCTTTTGAAGAGCTCAAAAATACATTTGTTGGTGCAAATGAGCGTCGCTTTTCATTCTGGCAACACATGTCATATCGAATTTTGTACACAAACATAGAAATCTTTTATTTAACTATACATTGACTAAAATTGGGACAACCGCAATTCTTTGGTATTTTTAACACGCTTTTATTAGCTGTATGTTTTGTCTGAACTTTTGGTATTGTGCAAAAGTATTTTTAACATACCTAAGTACATTGTTACAAATTATAAAATTCATTTTCATAATTAGTTTATTCCCTTTTGCACCGTATCGAAGAAATAATGTTACTAATCGCACCATTGATGAAAATATACTAGTAACGGGCAGTTGTCTGCCTCCCAATCTAAAATCACCCTATGATTTTGTCATCCATCTCCGGGATGCAGCGACAATCAAATATGACCTTTATATGCTTAGCAATAAAGTTCACGTAAGTAATTGCATCTCCTGCCTTACAGGGGTGCTCGGGCTATGATTACGTCATAATTTTGCCCCTATTTTAGGGAAGTGAGAGGAACGTATTCACAGATATAGGCGTCTTGCTCTAAAAATGGAAAAGTACTGAAGTCCTTTGTTCGTGAGTTCGTGACGGGTCCGGAGTCAGGTTTTTTGAGGAATGGATTAAGTTGCGTCATACATATATTCCTTTGTTGTGATCCAGAACTTACACCATGGAGAGTAGTTTATTGTTATCAAAACAGCCTAAAAGTAAGCTGGTTTTAGATTATGGTGATATTACATGGGTTTGTCGTAAAGTGTCCCATGAACAAAGAACATAATAATATAAGTTATCAATATTCTTTGTCCTTTTCTGGTATAAGCCCTTGCCTGTTGATGTGTGTGGGACAGATATCGACACGCCTAGTTTTTATTGAATTTGTCCGAGATATTTATAGAGAAGTATTGAAGATGGAAGATGGCGATAAAGATGGGTGTTCACAGCAGCTGTTTGTCTGTGTGGGCCTGTGGGGCGGTTTGTAATAGAATGTGTGTGACGCGGGCACATCGGGGAAGTGGGCCGCTGTGGGGGATAACGGGCTTACTATAGTAAAGTACCTACTGTTTGTGTTACCTACTGTCATCTTCCGTCAAATAATGACTTCTGGGTTTTGCTTCCCTGTTAAACTTGCGTTTGTTTTGTTTCCTAATTGATAACATAACTACATCAAAGAAACACACACAAGAACAATAGCTGAGGTCACAAGTTCGATACCCGAGCAAATCAAAGTGGTTTTCAAACAATTCCAGCTTATCTGCGGGTCGATCAGTAATTGTTTCAGTGGTAAGATTAATAGCGTTGTGCTTCGGTTCGGAATACCCCGGGTCTGCGGGGCCTACGGGTCTCTGGGATCCCGGGTCTACCGGAGGTGGTGTTTTGGAAAATCAAAGCGATTAGGAGCCGACGACCAAAGCGTTACTGTGAAGAAACCGGCCATGCGAATAACTTAACTACTAAGGTGTAACCTTTGCTAGTTTAATTATTATGGTCGGTATTTTGTAGTACAGTCGACAGGCACGTCTGCACTGTGTGTAACATTAGACATTAACAGCGCCTATGTTACCTACATTGCAGTAAGGGCTATTTTCGTAGTTCATCAAAGTGTCAACACACCTACCACAATCGTGCGGTTCGTTGTACTTACTAGGCTGGTGTAATCAGTATATTCTTGATGCCGTAAGAACTATAAAAAATTTGGTATTCGAGTTTTTCGAGTTGATGTTCAAGTTAGCATTCAAATTTTTTATTTGTATTTATTTTAGATTATCTCTTGCCTCCGGCTTCGCCCGCATGGATGTCGGTTATCGAGTAAAAAAGTAGCCTATGTCCTTCTCCATATCCCAGGCTATATCTCTGCCAAATTTTATGACGATCGGTTCAGCGGCTTAGCCGTGAAAGCATAACAAACAGACAGACAGAGCTACTTTCGCATTTATAATATTAGTAGGGGATTTCGTAAAAAAATGTTCGCAAGTTGTTTTTTGAAGGTTTTTTGATTGTCATTAGATGTAGGTTTTTTGAAGTTACCTACTTCTAATGATAAATCAACTATCATCGAATATTTCACTATCAACGATATTAGACATTAATTAAAGCATTCATAAACATTTCAGCTTTCAATGTTTCATTCAATAATGTGAAAGTATTACATTAAGTACTTTGGCATACCTACACCCAATTATATAAATAGTTCACAACTAGCATCCGACTAGTTTCTCGAGGCTCGGACCCAAGTTACTAAACAACGTTCAAAGAAATTAACAGAATTATATGGTAATCAGTATTTATTATTCGTTATCTGTACATAAATCACACGTACCTATCAAAAATGTTTCACGGTCACAACACAATGTAACTTTATTCAACAATATAAAAAATATAAAAAAACCGTTTTTGTGTTACCTAAATATCCAGAGGAATGTTCTCATTAGTTACCCGACTGCGCGACGGCATAAACATGCTTATGTTTTTTATAAATCAAAATCCACAGTATAAGGAGTGTTGGTGCTGACGTGCACCTCACAGAAGCACGTGGTGCAGTAGGCGGGCGAGCCCTCGCACGCCGCGCACTCGTACAGCGTGGCCGTGCGCCGCTTCCAGCGCCGGCATGGCCTGCACTCCTTCCGCAGCACCTCGTTCACGATCCTCACAGTGCCATCCTTGTCTTTCTTCTCCCGCAGCCTGGTCCTCGTGATCCTTGTCAGCGCGTGGTTCAGTGTCAGCGGCGCCGGCGGCTGGTACATGGGCGGCGTCGGCTCCGGCGGCGGCAGCATAGCTTTCAATACAGCCAACCTGTACTCGTAATAACCCATCTTTTTCTTAATACCAGAATAGTTGTTGAACAAATGAAAGGCATTGCTCATGTATATCTGCAGTGCGTATGTGAACACCTTCTTGTACCAGCACGTCCGCTTCCTGCTGAACGGCATGTACGACATCAGCTGGTCCTGCAGCTCAGCGCCTGTCATGAACTTCGAGAAGTTGACGAGAGCCATAGGTTTGTTGTGCAGTATGCCATTCCTTTCTATAACTTGATGAAGCTGGTCTTTAAATTCCGTTGTTATGTAAAGAGTAGATTTTCGGCCTCGCCATTTCCCAATATGCACACCGTTTGAAAAGAACGATTTATTAGTACTCAGTACTTGTGTCTCCCTAAATGGATTATGTCTGGTCTTCTTGTTTAAAGTTCCAGTACAGTACGTCTGATTCTCCAGTAACGTGAGTGCCAATTTGTACGAGCTGTAGTATCTATCCATGTATACAGAGTGCCCACTGCCCAGTTTGTCCTCTAAAAGGTCTTCAACTATTTTTCCTGTCGTGACTCGGTAAATATTATCGGTACTGTGTCCAATATATACCTGAAATTTGACCACTGTGCCGTTGGGTTCTGCTAGCTTGAACAAATTGACAGCATTCCTGTGTCGCCGGTGGTCGGTGTACTCCTGGCGCACCAGGCGACCGTGCCAGAACACCATGGATTTAGCGATTAGGAGCTCCTTCCCTGGATAGTAGATTTCCTTCATTTTATCATTAAAATTATTAATGATAGGTCTTATTTTGGCAATATCGTCTTTCTCACCAGTATTGGGGTCCAATGATTCAAAGTTGAGGCAATGTAATATCAACATGAAGCGATTTCGTTTCATAAATCTAGAGAAACAATTTAAATTAAAAAGGTAGTCTTTTTTCCAGTAGTCACAGAGTCTGTTCGTCCGGATGGTGCCTGTGTGGATGAGCAGTGCCAGGAACGTGAGCAGTTCCTCTCGCGTAACATCCTTCCAAGCTCTGAACCTAGACGTAGGAGCTAAGTTCTTTTTGTTCAAGATATTAGTGGCGTGTTTATTTGTTTCGTTTGTAATCGTATCTAACATTTGGTCATTCAGGAACCAGCGGAAGGTATCGTAAGGTACTTTAGGCGGTGGTATTAATAGTTCTCTTTTCTTAGTAAATTTAAGTTTTTTTATTGATGATTTGTCAGACCATTCTGGTCGATTTTCATTCCACCATAAATCATCAGCATCACCGTTATCACCATCGGGTTTCCAATCCTCTTGGGGTCTAGTGCCCAGCGGGTCATCATCACTGATATATTCACATTCGGAGTCGCTCTCACTGTCGTTACCGTACTCCATGTCACTCTCTGCTGAGAACGCGTCGTCATCGCTGCTCATAATTTCCATGCTCTCATTATTTTCCAATCGCAGACGATGTTTTGGTCTTTTAAAAGGACGCGTGGCAGATAATTTTGTCTCTGTTTTCATGCGTTTATTTGATGGAGGACTTGTAGAACTATGAGGATCTGTGGCGAGCTGCTCCACATTCGAAGGGCCTGCCTGGTGCTTCGCATCAGCAATCCATTCCGATTGAACCGGTACTTGCATCTGTAAATCTGGTTCACCATCCTCATGCTCCACTTTAATTATTTTGAACGGTACCGGATCCCCAGCTTCAGAAAATTCAAGTTTAATCGCATCGCTATCAAAGTTGAGGTCTTCAATCTCAAACGAGTCTGTTTTTTCTGTTTTGATCTCCATGCTATCCATCTCCATTCTCGAAGTAACGAATATAACTTCGGTACAATAGCGTTATCGCCGGATAACGCGTGCGCGCTGACGTTTGTGTTGTTGAAGGTCGCGTGGCGCAGGAGGCGCGTGAGGTGCGAGCGCAGAGCGAGACACGTCAACTCGACGCGGCAGCCGCGGCAGACTGAGGAGTGAGGTGTGGGGTACACGGCGCGGCGCGACGCGCGACGGGCGGCGGACGTCTCCCAGGTTTCTACAGCATGCACTTCAAACTAGAAACGACTTCTACGATTGTGGAGGTATATAGACGCATGCACATAAAATAAATTGCCACAAGTACTTAATTTGTCATTCAGTCAAAGTTAAGGCTCCTGCAGACAGGCGCGACGTGCTTAGGCCTGCTTGCACCACGAACACACAAATCATAAAATGAATTGAACGCTAAACTTCTCGGTCATCTTCAATCGATGGACAGTAACGGATCGATGATGTAAATACGATCAGTCATGTGTTGTGTAAGCGAGCCATAAATAACGAACACGCAAAATGAACAAGTTCGTTCAAAACTTACTTCTGAACATCGAGAGGCGTTTAGGCGTACTATTTCAGTTTAGAGGCTTAGACGGACTAAGTAGGTATATGTTCCTAGTGAGTGTAAGTGCGACGGCAGAGCGTTGCCGAGGCAAGTTTACATACACATACATACAAACCAACAGATAGGTAGGTACCTACATTATTCATTATGCAATATGCGTAGCGGTACAGTATTGTGAATTCGTGGCTATGGTGGCCAATGAGAGCGCTGCAGACATATTGCCCAGGCAATATAAACAATAACAAGTAGGTACCTAATTATTAACAGAAGGAATTAAAGTCTCATTGTCAGAGTTGTTGTCATCATGCTATGGGATATATAAATAAATTAGATATCGTATTGCACAGAACAGAAATAGCAAACTGAGAGGACCAATGCTTGGCACACTTACCTAATAATCAGCCTATAATAAGTCCACTGCTGGGACACAGGCCTCCTCTCTTCGAGAGACAGTTGGCCTAAATCTAATCCACCACGCGGGCCCAGTGCTGGTTGGTAGATGACACATGTCCTCGAAATTTTGGTTCTAGAACATGCCGATTTCCTCACGATGTTTTCGTACACCATTTTGAGAGCAGTGGTGACAAATTATTCCCACGAAGTAAAGCGTCAGTCTGGGTCCGAACCTACGCCCTACAATTGTCAACGTCAATTGTCAACCTACAACGTGAGTCGTGGTCACTCATGGCTGTGTCCGCTGAGCCAACACTGGGTACATATATCTATATATGCTGCTTGGCATTTTAAGCTTTTGCTATTATAACACGGAAACACACCAGCGTGTAAGTAGGTAGAGGACAGATAATAATCAAAATCAAAAAAATCAAAATATTTTATTTCACATAAACCTGCAAGGGCACTTATGAAACGTCAGAAGCTAGGTGCACGGTTCCAATTTGTCGCTTCCTATGGAGAAGATCCGGCAAGAAACTCCACGGTTACTCTTTTAAAAATAATTGGCTTTTATAATGTTTTCAAATTACAGTGATATTAGGTATGGGAGGACAGTGCAGGCCTGTCAATAAGTACCAGGTACTTAGAGGAATGAAAATAAAGAATAGAAACTGTAGGCCTACAACGTTCTCTCATTCACAATATGTAAAAGAATCTACATAAGTAAAATCAACCTATTTAAACCAAGTGATATGATTTCCATGAGAATCACTAATAAATACTCGATATTACAAGTGTTGTATAATGTCAAATAATGACGAGAATATGTCAGAAAGTGTAAAAAATAAAATAAATAAAATTAACATTGTAATTTGGAAGCAGTTAATAGACGCTCACATAGTTATGCTGTTAATGAGTTACCAGGGAAACCACATGTGCAGAAGGAATTAATGCCAAACTTCCCTGTCTTCAACGTAGCCTTTATCTTATAATATGCTTTTTTGATAAGGACACGTTTGATGTGAGTTTTAAACTTTCCATCGCTAAGTTCTGTAACCGACTTTGGCAACTTGTTATAGAAGCGGATACTGTTTATTAGAAATGACTTGCTAGTTTTAGTTAATCTAAATTTTGGAATCACAATTTCATCTTTACTACGTGTATTTAGATTATGGAAGTCGCATCTTTTTTGAAAAGACCTAAGTTTTTGCGAAAATACAAGATATTTTCTAGGATATAAAGAGAAGGATATAATAATAACACCAGCCTGTTACTGTTCCACTGCACGGCAAAGGCCTGTTCTCATACACAGAAAGCACGAGGATTGATCATCACGGTTGCTCAAGACGTGTTGGCGATTTCACATTAAGTATAGTTCCAGAAGGGCAATTGCATAGAAACATAAAAAACAGGGGAACTGCGTAACACACTAACAGTGTCAATGGCTGTAATTAGAACAGTTCAAAAACATTAATTACGTATTTAGGTACGTTGTTGAGCAGACAATTTGAACAGAGGCTTTAGTGTGAGTTTCATTTTACCAATTCGATCAAACGCATCGAGCGCGTTTGGCTCTCCGATTGGCCCTGAATTGGTGACGGACCAATCGGAGCGCCGAACGCGCTCGAAGCGTTAGATCGAGATGGACCATAAACCTCACACTGGGGCCACAGTTCAAAACATTCATTGCGTTATTTACGTTGTTGAGCAGACAATTTTTTCGAACATAAGCAATGAATTTGGAATATCCTTCTAAATAGTGTGTTACGCAAGGGTGCCGGCTCGGTGCCCTAACACCCAGGACTAGGACCAACTTGGTTTTGGTACACAGAAGTTATTCGAGTTTTATGCAAATAACGTTAATGTGGCGTGAATACAATATTAATTTTATTGAATAGAATATAAATTAATAGTAAATACCTCGGATTATAATAAAACAAAGGCAGATAGACCGCGCGGAACACCAAGAGTACCTAAGGCCAAAAATCCAAATGCTAATTCAAAACTCGTGTCAGTACGACACGTCACACGAAGCTTCGCATTGTGTGTTACATACAATGCGACGCTTTAGTAAGTATTTAGTTTTTTGGCATCGCTCTTGTGTTCCGCGCCGTCCGCGCGGTCTATCTGCCCTTGTTTTATAATCTGAGGTAAACACGTACATAATAATAATCCAAGAATAATTTTGAATACAATACATAATGTTATTATTGTATGTATGTTATTGTGTATTATTCTATTTTAACTAGGTACATATAATAATTGTTATGATCATTTGACAATAATCGTCACGCTCGGCAAACTTATTGGTAATCGCAGAGCGTTGCTATTAAATTGCATCAGGATACTTTATTGCAGTAACATCCCGTTAACATTACTTATTTCTTTAGTTTTTGTCATAGGACGGACGGCAAACTAAATATACTGTTCTTTATTATGTGCTTACACCTTTTATAAACTGAAAAAAAATCCGCTTATCCTGTATCATGTTTTAATGTGCAGAAAAGCACACAGACAGTTCAACAGTCAGTTACATGGGTATACTTACATGAGTATTACTTCAATGAATTAAAAAACGTAAGTATAAAGTTCTCGTTATACCCTAATTGAATGTGTAGGTGCGTCCTACAATTTCAATCAATGTCAGCCCCATTCCTATGTAAATCGCCTTATTCAATCCCAATGCAACTCATAGAAATCCACCTAAAAAGTGAAAACCAGCTGTTGCCAGCTTGCTCAGGCACCACCCGAGCACCGCCCTGCCTACCCATTCGACGTCGCACGGAACGCCAGTAGCTACAAAAAGGACCACATCGTCTCATGTTACACGTGTTATCTGCCCAGAAATAGAAACAAGTAAACACTTAACCCATTTTTTTTCGCCAAGTTGGTTAAACATAAATCTTCACTTTTTTCTCGTCGTTTTGGACCTCTGAAAGTGTACCTGCACATCAGTGCTCTCATGCATTCGAAAAGATTGATAAGGTAAATAAAACCTTACTCTGTACGGCTTAAATTCTAGTTTAGACTGGAAATGGTCTTCATGAAATTGACATTGAATTCGATGCATTGAAAAGCAATAACAATCAAAATCCAACCCTAAGCAGTTATCATAAAGTCCAAATTTTTCTGCACTAATAACTCCTTCATGCATCAAATAAATATACAACCTACGACTTAAACAATAAGGTGTCTTTTCGAACGGTTTATAGTCCTCTAAAGTAGAGCTAGCTCACAAGGGCGAGGCAGGGGCTCGGGTTGCTATGCAAACGCTTGGTTTGTTCCACTTGTGACTGGCATTGCGATGCGACCTTCTTTTATTTATAATTTAAAATAATTTCTATCACAAAGAAAGCGACAATGAATTGATTGTTGTTTTATAATTGGCTTTACATGCGCAACGATTAATTAATTAAAAAATAAACTTTCTTCACTTAATTGACTCATTTGGTCAATTCTGTGTTAAATTAACACAGACATCACAAAACAACATCACGCCTGTAATTCTCAAAAGTTTAGGCGGAAGTGTACCTAAAGTAACACCCATATTTCTCCAGCTTTAGTCTCATATAATAGGGAGCGAGCCTATTTGATTTCAAACGAGCACAAATTCCAGACTCCGGGCTCCTACTGACTTAATGATGGCAAGCCCAATAACACTTTGTCCGACTTGGAAATCGAACCCAGGACCTCATGCTCAGGAGCAGCGCTTGCGACCACTAGAAAACGAGGGATTAAAGATATAAATAAAACTGTGATACTACCCAACTTGATTTTATTGTTGTTATATTTGACTAAAACAGGTTTAGCAGTTGCATCTTGGAATATAAATAAACCTGTGTAGGTCATCCACGCACAGTTTTTAATTTAGCGAACGTACAAGAGAGGAAAGAGCTCGTTTTGGCTGTAAAGGTCACCTCAAGATGCTTGAGTTTGATGAAAGTCGATTTCATTCAGAATTAGTGGCTTAACTTAGTACCTAGAAAATACATTTAAAATTATAGAGGTTTTGCGTGACAATCGTGGCATGAAATCTCCATAGATTTGAGTTTTTTATTTGGGGCTTGGACTTCGATCACGAATCCACAGTGTGGATGGAAAAGGCGAGGCACTTGCCCAGCCCCAGGAGTGGTACACAACGCAGACTGTCAAAAAAAGAGAGGCCAGATGTTTTCGAGTGCCAACCGGAGCACACTGCTGTTGAATCTGTGAGCGACGAGCGACGGGGGCAAATGAGATGACAGCCGCCGGCGCAGCGCTGATTAAAAACTGACAACAAACACACATTGTCGGTACTTGCGTTACATAATGAGCTCGTGACGTCATCTAATATGGCTGCTTGTTGGGGAGCTGGACATTAGATGGAAACTACTTCTTAAGGTAAGTAATTAGATGGTTGTTATTGTTATCAAAGAGAACATATTGCAGAAATTGGTCAAAAACGTGAACTCACGATTTTTCGATCCTCATTTCCACGTCCCAACCATTGGGCTATTGCCTATCTTATTGAGTGACAAGGAAATTGCTAGTTAGACGAGGTAGTACACCACACTAGTACTGTGGGTTCAAGTCCCGTTCATGTCAGCATTCGGAAAATGTAGTCGGATACAAAATATCGAATCAATTGTCTGATAGCAATGTCGAAAACCAACACATTTATTTGCTACTAGCTGTGCCCACGACTTCGTCCGCGTGGAATTTAACAAAAAAGTATATATTATGTATAAAGAAAAATAAATAACATTTCTAAAATAAAA
This sequence comes from Polymixis lichenea, assembly GCA_949091785.1. Taxonomy (NCBI): domain Eukaryota; kingdom Metazoa; phylum Arthropoda; class Insecta; order Lepidoptera; family Noctuidae; genus Polymixis; species Polymixis lichenea. The sequence continues at coordinate 22,328,795 of OX420951.1, read as the reverse complement.
GTAAGTTACTCCTTATTACATCAGCTATCTGCCAGTGAAAGTCCCTTCAAAATCGGTCCAGCCGTTTCAGAGATTAGCCAGAACAAACATGTGCGAGTAGATCTTTTTTGTACTGCTGTTTAGTTAAGAGTAGGTATTTGTAGGACCTTGTCGATCAATGTCATTGTCTGTAGATAGGCAAATAGGCCAGTAGGTAGGTAGGTAAACAGGTACATATAGATACAACAAACACTGTTGTTTACCTACGTTCTTTAGTTTCGTTCATTTTGTGCTGAAATGTGTGTGTATTGATGAATTGTTTTTATTAACAAATTTAATCAAAGCCCTACGATGATTCTTTATTTGCAGTTTTGAAATACATTATTTCTTTAGTATTTACTCTTCGTTTTCCAAATGTTTTATTTTTTGTTTCATGTTTGCTTCATTTAAAAGGTTTTATCTGTCAACATATTTCTTTCATCATTCCCTTTTACGTCACTGAACTTCTAAGAAAATATAACTTTCTTGGCCTCGCGGCCTCGCCCCCATTTCCTTTGCTCCCTTCCTTGTTCCATCGCTCTGATCCTCTCGATAGAAGGCTTCCTAACTGTACTTGTTTGTGTCGTTAGCGACAACTTAGCGAAAACTTTGAACCAATAACATTTGCATGAAAACAGCTTAAAACTGCTCAACATCAACAATGGCCCCTTGGTCCTTGGAGCCAGATTTATATCTTCACGACTAGGGAGCTCCTCGGGTTTGCGTCGCAGGGAAGTGGAAAGTATTGATTGGGTGACTGCAATCTCACTTGAAATGTTTTCAGACAAAATAATAATACTCGTAAAAATATTGCGAAACCTGATGATGAGATTTTTACTAAAGATTGAACATGAAAAGAAAAGCTGTGTTAAGTGAACATTCTAAAGTAGAGAGAGAATACTTAGCTTAAACTTTACCATAAACCTGAAATAGGTATGCGCGGCAGTTCGTAACCCCAAACCCACAGACATACAAACATTGTTCTTTACGAAGTACAGTGATTACGTAATGACCTCCCCTGATCCGCTAATGTGTCTCTAAGTAACAAGGGGACTTAGGAAGGCTTATTTATAATGAGTTCAGGCTTACCCCTCAGATTTAGAGTAGGCGTACCGTTATTTTAGTTCTCAAAGACATCTCCGAGAATTATATCCCTTTGTAAACTGTCCTGAATCCCAAAGGGCGTGTTCTCTGAGAATTTTAGCCTGAATTTCTTACACGAGGTAAGCCATTACATTAAACTAACAGGGCTATTTTGGGAATCTCAAACTTCACTCGATCAAACCATTGCTGGTCGCTTTATGTGAGTTGTTTAGAAGACTTGCTCTAGCTGTCAACATACATATTTAGAAAGATACGATAATATATATTTCACTAACAAGTGAATTTTACTTGGTCACAAATTGGGTACATGTAAAAGCCAGCCTTTTATTTCCAGTGGATATATTTTGGTCTCGTGTTACCTTCGTTTCTCCTCTGCGGCGGAGCGCGACGCGGATCGATAGCACAGCTGACTGTAAGTACCTAGCTACTGATGAAGCCGAAGCGGCGGCGGCGGCGTAGCAACTAGCGACTCGCTGCTGGGCTGATGTCTGCTAGTCGCTTGGAAACTAAGGACTCTGCAGTGTTTCTAACTTTTACTTAACATTGCAGATACATTCTAGGTATATTATATAATTTACAAGCTTTTTTTCGAATGTGTACTTCACATTCTATAAAATAATGGAATATTATAATGACGTAGACAATGTTCATTGAAGAATGATCGAAATTAGGGTTCTTTGTAGCCTTATATTTGAAATTAGGGCTTGTATCTGAAGCTCGAGAATGGGTTGTTCAGATAGGTAATCGTAGCATTTTGGCAAATACGTCCTTTGATAAACCTGAATTAGCACATATTAAAACATATTAAAACAAAAGATATTCTGTAGGGCAGCGGCACAATACACTTATAATATAAACTACACTGGCAAATACGATTTCTGATCTACTTTGCTTCTCCTAAGTAGCGTAGCGTGAAGGTATCCTCGAAAGATATTAATAAATAAACAGCAAGCGTGAAATGATCTAAAAGCACATTGATAAGGTAGATTTGTGTGTGTATGGAAAGTTTCACTCAATTAATATCCATTGGACATTATCGATTTCGATATCATATCGGTATCTGATAGCGGTAACTGAAATAGAAACAGACGATTTATGTAATAAATATATTTGTGTAGGTATGTTTATGTAGGTCATTAAGTATTACTCATGTATAACCCTCTCAAATTCATAGTCTGTCTGTCTAGGCTAGCTGTGTTCAACATTTTATATAGTTCGCAGAGGACAACGTTTTTCAGCAAGAATAAATGTAAGTAGACATAGCCAGAAGCAGTTTGGGGCATAAATGGAGTCTCGAAAACTTATATAGTTCTAAGTAACGATGATACTGTAAAACTTTTTTTATTTTTGCGAAAATGACTCATTGTGTTCCTAAATGCTCGGAAATTGGAGTCTATCATTTCCAAAAGACTTACATATAAGATTATGACTTATGGCTAAAGCTATTCATTTAAAAATATTTTAACTACGTTACACAGAGTTTGAGTTTTGTCGGAAACGTTTTGAAGAAAGTGATCACGAGGAAATAAGCAAACTAAAGTTTTTAATTCTGACACTTTCCATACATAAAAAATATTGTAATCACCGAAAATTACGAAATACTGGAATAAAACCAAACTCATGAATGAACACGAAATGAAATAAATGAACGAAATGTCAAATTTATTGTCGGCCGTAAGGGTCACGCCATCTATAATTAGCTTCATGGGTAGCCGTCACCTCCTTTCCTTCTGCGAAGCAGTAATGCTCGCGAAAAGGGAGGCGGCGCACGTGAGGGAGAGGCAGTATATGCGCCCTCTCGTCCTTAGTCGCCGCAGGAGACGCCCTGGTCGTTGGGAATCCCAGATTGATTCCCGGCCACCGCAGGCGCGGGCTTGCGGACGGCAAGTAATGGGTAGCTCGCTGTCCGGTATGGATCAAGCCTGGGTCGACGGCGCGTTGTGTTCCACGCGCGTCTCAAAGAGATGTCAGCAATCAACTGGTGGATTCCGCAAAGGCCGATGCCTGCCAGGGGGGCCACGGTATCTCTTTCGAACAACCCGTTCACAGGCAATTGAAGGAATACGGGTGGGCTTTGGTCAGTAAAAGGCTGACACGCCCTCCTGCTCCACCCAGAGCGGGAGAAGTTATTTGATGATTTCCCAACCTCGAAAAAAAACAATCGCTTTGACCGACCTATTTGTTTTGTGAAATGTTTTGAAAAACAAGATGGCGTTTTTTGCCACGCGCCAAAAGAGCCTTGTACAGCTGTATAGGTAACCATTATGATCCTGAACTCGTCATAGATTACAGGCAGGCCCACTAATAATGTGTTACTAACTAAAAGTATGTAGGTACTGAAGCTGAGTGTCCACTCTAAAAGGTATTATGTACTACAATTTTCACACCTACGCCAGTAACTAAGTAAAAACTTCTACAGATTTCTAAGCGAGTACCAACAAAGAATAGAGAGGTATAATATTGACTTTCGGCTTTCGGCCTTCGTAAAATGTCAATGTAGCACTACGTTTTAGCGCAAGTGATGAATCGGCAACCTTTTGGCCTGTTTGTGTCGCCGACAGCGACAGGGGTGCATTTACCGATACTCTTCACAAATATACTGTTACACAATACTGGTCCTTCGTGCTTTGTCGTTTTGGCGAGAAATGTGTCACCCTCTCTGTAACTGTGGGTGTGTTATTAAAGGCAAATATAGGAGAGTGTTAGCGGAAGGGTAGCTAGCTATACTTAGTATGGTTTTCGCTAATGATATCCATATTTAATACTTACTGACTGTGATCCTGATCATACTGGTCACCTATCCATTGTGCTAGATCAGAAACACGAATGTTAGCAGCTAAGTGGATATTGATTCACTATACCTACGGCGGGCGGTCACCGAAAACGGGTATTCTCTGGTAGGTGTGTATTTTTTTAATTGGTTACTGACTCAAAAATAAACTTCATCATCTTTAACACCCGGAAACCCGCAAAAGATTAGGTACTTACAGCGAAATAAAAGATTTATAAAAGGAAGGATAAAAGGAATTTTCCTAATCTTATTAAAAAATGCCAAAAAACGGCCATACATCTTCATAACCCCATCACAAACATAATTAACCCTAAAATATCGCGACGCCTTTTTCTGTTACGTAAAATTTAGCGGTCCCTTCGACCGGAGAGGTCAGCGACGGCTTTTGTTACCGGGGGCGATAAATTCGCCTGGTCAATAGTACCCGTACCTGCCCCCGACGTTAATGTTGGACATAGCCGCTTTGTACGGATAGATGCTGTATTTTGGGATATATTTGGACGTGGGATCCTATTGATTATCCGCGATTTGATTTCCGGGTGTTGTTGTGTTTTATTTAGAGTACAGATTTACTTGTGTTATGATGTTGTTGCTAAAAAGTGTAAAGTTTTATTGTAACGACGTGACGCCGATGTCCTTTGTACAAGAAACGTTGGTATGGCCAACGTTAGAAAGCAGTTAATAGTTATTTGCACAACACAACAATGTAAATGTAAGCCACTGAAAGAACTTAGACCGTAATAGTTCATGAATAGTTTTCTAAAGAAATAATAAAACCGTTTACTTTTATTTTCCCCTTAATTCTTTCGTTAGTTCACAATTATTCGAAACAGTCGTTTTGCTGAATTAACCTACCCGATACAATCTACAACCATTCGAATGAGTCCGCAAGCGGTCAATGGGTTAAGTGAATGAACGGAATGAGAACATAAATTGAATTTCTCAGAATCGTAAGTTTCCTAAGATATAATCTGTTTGTTGCACGCATGAGCAAGTTCTGAGTAAACGATTACTTACTGGTTACTTACCACTCTGGAAAACTTCTGAAGGTTTTCCTTATAAAAGATAGATTGCTGATCTGAAAATGCCATAATTTCTCTTATTCATAGTCTGGTCGATCTGTTCAGTGATATCATTCATCTTCCACAATTCGTTCATTCTCAGTAAGTATTTTCTTGTATATTATTTGTCACTAGCTTTTGCCGGCGGCTTCGCCCGCGTTAAATAATTTACACGAAACCTTAACAAACTATACACTTACACCTTCCTCATGAATCACTCTGTCTGTTGGTGAAAACCGTTCGGTACTTTTTGAGTTTATCGCGAACAGACGGACAGAGAGACGCGGCGGGGGGCTTTGTTTTATAATATGTAGTGACAGTGATAGTTTATTTTCTGTTTCAGTACCGAAAGCATCGCAGTAAGAAACTATCGTTGAAACGTGCACGAAGTTATGAAAATCGAACAAATGTGTTTTGCATCAGAACTGGTGACGAAGACAACTGCTGAGGAGGACAACTGAAGTTTAGTTTTTGCATTAAAGCTACAATGTATTATTTGACACAAAGGGTCACCCGGGACCCCTAACTAACAAGCCAGCTGATGTTCCCTCGCAAATTGCGTACTCGACCGTATATTTTATTACCTATCTAAAGTTTATATCAAAATAAATTAAATTGCCTTTGTTTCCATGTGATCCTCTGCGATTGTCGACAATCATTACCTTTCCACGGGCCGACGGCGATGGGCAATTTGAATTTTCAAAAGAGTGTCCCCCAACAATAGGGACGCAAAGTGCACTAATTCGGGGCCAGTGGGGGAACTGGGGTCAGGCGGTGGAACGAGAGACAAACCGCGTCATGAATTACTGGACATTCTATATCAGTTACCAATGTTCGCGAAATTTCGTAGTTAATTGGATTCAGGAAGTGTACAATTGATTGGTACCTTCTTTCATTACTCCGTGCTTGGTACTGACAATACCTAGTTGTCCACACTGTTGGAATTTTTCTTTGTTTTAATACTTACACATATTTATGTCAGAATCCTCTGTGTTACTGATAACAGTAGATTTAATCCTGTGATCCTGATGTGTCTTCCGGTTTCTGATAAATGTTTATTTTTAATAAGAAACCGTTTTTTATCTATTAAATTACGTTTGATACTTACTAAAACTCCAATATTTACAATTTTGAACACGATGAAGATTCTGATGTACTTACGTGTAAGAAAATACGTAAGTACATCAGAATCTTCATCGTGTCTAGATAATCAGAAAAATGTATCAGCCATCGACACAAGTTGTTTGTGTAACTGACGCTCGAGAAGATCTTTCACCTTTTTCAAAGCACACGTTTCAACCAAGGGGTTTCTACACGAAAATTTCGAACGACTCACGGATTTATATTCCTCTGTGACCTGCACTGTGGCTGTGGTGTGGCTACTCGAAATAAGTGGCTCCATTGAAGTCGGAGCTGCGCCATTATTGTATTTTAATAACAAAAGGGCAGCGATGTCCCATCCACACGTAATGATAAAAAATAACCATTTTCGTAGTCCGCTGGGCACTGGGCAGAGTGGGCAGGCAACGAGCCACGCATAGGCTTTAATGAATTTATTACATTTGAGATAATATCTATGTTTGGAAATTGAGGATATTATCGTGTGATAATTGCCACATGGTATTTTTCATACTTATTGTGTAACTTACCACCAAAGTGTTTATATTGATGTAGGTATAGGTACCTACTTGTAACACACGGCTTGTCAGTTTAAGTTAATTAAGTTTACTATTATTATCTAACTAGCTTCTGCCCGTGACTTCGTCTGCGTGACATTACTTGTTATAAAAAACAACCGACTTCCAAAAAAATCACTAAAATGTGAAAAATTACTTTAATTTCGGAAGGCGGTGACTTTGGATAAGTATGTATTAAAATTTTTTGAAATCTCGAAATTAATTAAAGTTATTTTTCACATTTTAGTGTTTTTTTTTGGAAGTCGGTTGTTTTTTTTAAGTTTTTATTTTTCACTTTTTAGTGGTTCACATGTGCAGCGTCTCGGCGTGATGATAAGTTATGAACTGATGTAAACAATAGACAGACATGAGATTTCTGCAATTCCAGTCCATTTGCTATCATTCATAGAGGAGTTCCGTTGCCTATCTCCGAAGTTCTTCATCAGATCTTCACCAAATTGAAATGGGACCACTCCGAGAAAGTATTCTTCCAAAAACTACCCAAATCGTTTCAAATGTGCCTAAAAAATTGGAAGAGATCTCTCTATTTCTCCAGGATCCCATCATCAGATCCTGACTTCATGAACATGGGACCTGGGAAGTATACCCTTTCAAACAAAAAAAAAATCCAAATCGGTCCAGCCATCTTCGAGTAATCGGGGAACATATATAAAAAAAAAGAAAAAAAAAAGGTTCCGACGAATTGAGAACCTCCTCCTTTTGGAAATCGGTTAAAAAAAAATTTAACCCTGGTTATAACACTCATTAATATTGTAGCTTCCCATTAGTGAAAGATTTTTCAGAATATCAGTCGTTCTGACGATAACCCCGTACAAACGAACCCACAAGTTTTTATATTAGTATGCATTGGCATAGTTTTTTAGGTACCGAATACGGTACCGATTCTTTTCGTTTAGTTGAAGCTATATCCTTTTTGTTTTTTTTTTCAATTGGAAAGGACTATGGCTACACAATATGATGCCTATGTACTTATCTATTGCTATACTCCTTGCAGCTATTCTCGCGAGCTCGTTCACGGCCCCCGCGGCCTGCTGTGCAGGAGCCGTCGAATAAATCTTCATTTAGCAGCACTTGCTTATACTTGCCTTGCTTTAAAACATATACTTTGCCCTGGCACGAGATTGTTTCAGGAGGAGACCTTATGTATCGGTGCGCACGTAATTGGAGACATAGAAAGTTTTCTTTTTAATCTACAGGGTAAGTTTTATCCAGTGCGCAAACTGTGACCATGAACTCAGTATATCATTCTAGTGTAGAAATTTTTCGTCGGTTATATGTAAGTAGAGATCGGATAATCGGATGTATATTTACCTAAAGTAAATATTTAGTTATGAAAGTATGGAAAAAATCCCGGGATGCCAGGAACACCGGGAATGCATAACTAGTCAGGTGTATAGTATGGAAGCGACTTCTAAATTATTAGGATTGCATAGATGTTCAGACACATATTTATTTAAAATTAATCGCGATGCAAATATGTGTAAGTAGGTTGTATAAAGTCTGTAAGAGTGGCGGTGGTGTGTGTTAATTAAAACATTTTTTTTTACATTAAATGAAGATTTTTTCGATACAAAAGCGCGTTCCTTAATAGCCAACACCCCAACTTTAGGTGAATATGCATCCGGATATCCGATTTCTGGTTATAAGTGTAATACCTACGCGGTATATGTCTATCTTTTAAGGTTGGCTCACTGTAACCTTTTTTATGCTAACTAAATTTGTTCTAAAATACATTCTTTGCGAAGGTGTTTTTATAAACTTGATATTAATCCTTATCCAAATAAATAAGTTATTCATCACAATTATTCACTCTTAATTATTAATTATCACAATTAATTTAATTAAAACAAAATTGCCATTGACATCATTCGATTTCAATAAATATCTTAGGAGATATCGCAGTTTTAAAATAACATCGCAGCAAAATAATGTGATATTATAAAGTTGAAGAGTTTGTTTGTTTGTTTGGTTGAACGTGCTAATCTCAGGAACTACTGGTTCGAATTGGAATATTCTTTTAGTGTTGGATAGCCCATTTATCGAGGAAGGCTTTAGGCTATATAACATCACGCTAAAACCCTTAGGAGCCGAACAAAGAGAAAAAGTCACGAATACGAAGCACTCGCACAGCAAGCAAAGAATCGAGCAAGAAATTAAACGCGAACGAAGTCGCGGGCAGAAGCTAGTATAATATAATCTCGTACAAGCTGACATCCGGGATATTTTCAGTATAGTGTCGGGTCAATCTAGCTCTTGGGTCGTTTGCCAGGTTCGGAACAGGGTTACTTGTTGACGTGTACAACTGTCCATAGAACCTCTCCATCTGTCTCAACAGCTCAAGTTAAGTCATCATCCTGTCTATTCTGTTTCCTGCAGGCTCCTCCCATTGTTCTCTAAAATAATTTCGTTTTCTACAACACTCAAATTGGATACCATGTACCACACATCACGCTTGCGCCTTCAGTGCATAAACAACTAAATGTCCACAGCAGAGCGTGAGCCTGGCCATGTATGTGTCTGTCACTAGTCACTGCACAGATATGGACACGCAAACATGGAACCTCTTCATACCAAACACTACTTCAAAAATACATTTCTATATGTGGCCAGTAGGTATTAGGTATAGGTACAAGCACAAATGACTTCAGGAAACAAAACAATTTTATTTTCCGTCGCTATCATAGTATGAAACGCAAACAACATGTTTATCGCCGCGATAACACGCCGCGGAGTAAACAACCGAAAACATAACGAAAACATCAGCTGCCACTAACTCACTAGAAGTACCGCCAGTACCCACTAGTGCCACTGTGCAAGAATGTTCAGAAGAACGACTAGACACAGCACGATTTTGTAAGACGTTCACTTTTTGTGAGATTAAATTAAATGGTTCGGCGGGATGAGTATTTAATTTGGCTTCTTTTTATTCATAAAACCTACATAGGCACAGCATAGAGCTCAAAATACTGCACATGCAATAAACAAACACAACACAAAAGGTGAGTTGGTGTGGTACAACAAACCACTGTTGTGGTTTGTTGTAGGTACCACACCACAACTTCCGTTTTTCAGATATAACCTGCACTTGCAACAGATGATTGTGACGGCCTTCATGGTTCATTTTGTCAACACGTCCACTATGTCCAGTCTGCCAGCAATCAACCATTTTCTTCACGTCAGTAAGTGCTGCTATACATAGTTGACTCAGGAATGCGCTGAAATCAATAAACGATTGTGATGACGGCTGTTACAATTTAGTCTTTGGAAGATCCGTTGTGAAGAATGTGACCTATGGACTAACAAGATGGCACCACTGGGTGCCATTTTGTAAATAGGCTCTTCTGCATCTCCCTACTGGCTGACATCCCTAAGTGATCAGGCGACACTCTGTCGCTTCACTTACGACAATATCCCCTAATGCCATATACATGGCCGCTATTGTTTCGCACTAACCCATAGATACGGTGAATTAGCAGATAATGGATGCTTTGACAGCGGCACAATGAGCTGCTCTTAAATGGTAAAAAGTCAATCAATAAGTAAATGTTACAGGTAGCTCGGCGCGACTGTACGACGACTTGTTTTTGTGCTAATTTTGTAAAAATTGTTAAAGAGTTGTTTTTAATTTTCATCTAAAAGACTAACGGTTTCTTTTTGTTTTATAAAGCCCTAAATTACTTATTGTTGTTTTTGCCCTGAAGAACCTACAACTACAACAACTAACATGAGTCTTAGGTTCCAGTCTAGTCCACTGAAGAGCTGCATGTTGTTGTTTGTGTTCATGTTGTTGACGTGCCATTTATATTAAGAATAATAATAACCAAATAAACGTTGTAGAAACTGTAGTTAACGCCTAAATTGCTATTTGTAACACTTTGTCCTTATGTAATCGTCTATTTTTCATTCACGGTTCGTGTTTAAAAGACAATAACTAAGTACGTTTAATTTAACAGCAATTTATTTCGCAATAAAAACGAGCAAATGGTATTGTGGTTACCTATTGTGTCATGTGACTCACTTTATATCTCTAACTCTTGTTTAAATTGATAATAAAAAGGAATTAAATACGTCCGGGACGGCCGCCATGTTGCCAATCACGGGCCGAACTCATTACATTGGCCCCAAATCATAACATTTGCCCCGGACAAATTAATTGCCCCATAACTACGTATACTTTTTTAATTTTGCCATATCCCATGGCAACGGTGCCATTACACCGGACAGGGCACGGGTTTTATCTTCCTACTAGTGATGTGACTTGTTGTTGATGTAAGTATCTGAAAGTGCGCCTTAAAAAATATTAGGTTAGCGTTAGGCGGATATTGATTGTACCGTATGGCGATTAAAATAAAGTAATGGTTGATTTTATGTTTAAATTTCAATTAAAATCAAATGCTTTTATCAGTGGGTAAACTAATTTATTCCTTAACGAGTTACGCTGCTGATTAAGAACGAGAGTGTCAAGAATTAAATGAAAATAGTGCAATGGCTACATTAGCCATATGCAAAACTGTAAATCTTGAATGTATAACTACTTCACAACAGTCGGCCCCTGCAATTTATGGTTACGACCTGTGTGAGATTATAAGCAGCTGTTACGCTATGTTTTTATATCCCAGATCAGCACTTTCTCGGGGACATGCATGGGGCGTATTTTAATATATTCGGAAGGATCTTAAGGGCTAGGGTGATAACTAGATATCTATAAAAATATATGGCAACACATAATGCCTACTCATAAACGAATGCAAGAAGCGTAGTCACGATCCTGCGTAATGAGAGAGCGATTGGAGGATCAAGAATGACGTGATAAAAATTCATGTGTTTGGCGTTTTTGGGATAAATATTGAGATTATGAGCACAGATAGAAATAAATATGTGACTACATTTCTGTGAGAGAAGTGCCTTTTCCTTGGTAAGTAAGACCCGTTTCCGCAATAGCTTTAACATTAATGTAATATCCGTGGATATCAAGCGAATATGCGGATATCCGCGGATATTCAGCTGTTTTTTGCCCATCACTATACCCCATGGTCATATTTTAATGTCCATAAATTGTAGTAATTGGGCCCGGAGTGGCGCGCGGCAGCTGACATGTCGTTTTATTTTACAATGCCCATGGATACACCCCGACCGCGGCCTGAAGCAGGTCAGCGGGGATATCTAGTTAAACATTGACGCTTTCTGATGCTTTACACAGATATGGAAAATTTATTTAAAATTACTTTTTGTTTAATTTATAGAATAGATGATAAAGCTATTGTTTTTCGTGTTTTATGGGTTTTCTGCAGGCTATTTGGCTTTGTTAGAAAGTGTGGCGTGTCTACGAGGTCGGGTCATGATGACGTGGTATTCGTTCAGAGCAATTTTGCTGAATGAATAGGTAGGTTTAAAAAAGATAAACATTAAAAAATGACTATCCGTACTAATCTGGCTAAGCAAACCAATAATTCCACGATAAGAAACATTGAATTCCTAATATTATTTCGTACTGGGCCTGAATTCACTATGACCACTTAACGATTCCTTACTCGTAACCACGTCAATCACACACGAATTCTGCTAATATCGTATTAATAATATCGACAAATTGTCTTGGAAGATACAGAATATGACATTTCGATTCCTTACCGTTACATTGGTTTAAAAAAAAAACGATATTCACGTAGTTTGAACGTAGTAAGATTCCGCGGGGAATCATAATAACGATACAGAATTGGGGCCTTTGAATTGGTTAATGTATCTACCAACTTACCAAGGCATAATTGTACAGTGAGCTTCGTAGACTAATGTTTCATTTGATGCCCTTAGATTACCAACACAAGCAAGAAAAATTAACTTATACTGACACAAAATCAAAAGACATTTATTCAAATTAGGCTGAGCTATGGCTATGGCTATTAGGCAGCGCTTTTCGAACGTTAAAATTACATTTAAGACAGTCCCACAAAACGCCCGCCCTTCTTAACTACTTAGTAGGCACCATTACCTACTTCCGAAAGGTTCAAGACAAATATACTATCTCTAAATTATATTAAATCGAGAGTTGTCTCGTGCCGCGGGGACTTCCCACTTCCCACAGCATCCCCGTTACGGTGGGAACTAAAAGCTTCCGGCTGGCAACACCCTCGAGAGTCTTGAGAGTACATCCACTTCCTAGCCAATATAATGTATAAGTTATTAGCTGTTTGCCCATAGCTCATGCTGCGCTAGTCAAGCATGGTAGGATCATGAAAATTACTCTAATCAATTACTTACGCAATTATCAGCATTACCGCAGTTTGTACTTTGTACAATCTACTGTTAATTATTTATCAGGAGCTGTAAAAAAAGATAATATATTATGAAAGAAGCCATATTGTGCCAAAATAAGAGAACCATAGAATGACTATTTCATTAAGAAGTCATTTATTAGGATTACATGGGCTTGGAGGGCTGTATTGATGAATTTGATCATTCAATCAATCAATCATTTATTTGCAACGAATGTAGGTAGGTTACATTGAAATACAGGTGAAGTAGATAAGAGAGTGCCATGTACATTCTGCCTGGAAATAGGCACGCAACAATCATAAAAAAATGATAAGAAGCTAATTATAAATTAAAATGTCAAAGTTAGAATTATTACAATTATACATACATTCAATAATATTGAAAAATGTCAAATGACAATGTTGCTTTAAATATAGAATAAAACTAAAAATAAATGTATATTAGGTTCATATTTTCACGATAACATTAATTATATTTATTATACACATTGCTGATTAAAAAGTTTTGTCTATTAAAAAATCATTAATCGAATAATAACATTTTTCTATTAGGAAGACCACCAATTTCTTTTAAAAGTTTTTAATTGTATAATTTTTCATTACATCTGGCAATTTATTGTTTATAGTAGGACCTATTCAAATAACACTTTTTCTCAATAACGCTGTGTTACAGGACTCGATTTGTAATACATTTTTGTACTGGTTTCGGACTGGTCGTTTTTTAGTTTCTGACATAGTAGGAAATGGTATATGGAATAGGTTTTTATTGGTCTTTACAAACATGGCCATATCCAAAACATGTAATGACGGAAACTTAGGTAAGCACTTTTAGGGACTTAACATTATAATTGTATTAAGTCATTTTTATTTTATTTTCGGTCGGTTTTGGTTTTTATATTATTTTATTTTCGGTCGCGAATCATACTTTAATTAACATGCAACGTGACACTGACAAAAAACGTAATTGCAAAAAACGTAAGAAACTCCTGCCTTAACATTACTGTACTTCACTCCCAAGCTCCCAACTAACCAATACTAGCTCTTTGGCACATTATTTTACTGAAAATTATTCTAATAAATATTAGGAACATTAATATTGTTATACCATATATTATGGTCACTTCCTACACAAAAAGGTATTACATAAATTACACCACAGCACCGAACTCCCATTCCAGTCGGTGTATTATCCTGGCATTGTTAAAACCATTCTACGTGGCAATAACGCTATTCTTCCTGGCATTAGGCCACAATTAATGCCACAAAACTTTGTATATCGAAATGTGAAAACTACGTCGTAATCGTATGCCACGTGATCATTCTGGATTAGGGTCACCGCGATTTAGGGAAGGAATGGGATAAGTTTCTTAAGGTTAATTTTGGAGCGTGTTTATACGGTTCAAAAAATGTTTTATAAGGGAGCTTTTGCAAATAAGGGAAGCTTTTGTGCGGCAAAACTAAAATTAAAAACGCAAAATGCGATGAAGGAATAAACAATTACTAACTTTGATCATACCTGCGTAAGTAAGTGAGACAATTCATTGTTTAGTAGGTAGTTAGGTACCTACTACGTTTCCTTGTTTACGTTTATTCGTGTGGTATAATAAGAATAGCAGACCTTAGTCCAGTAAAACAGAATAATAATCCAACTCAGCAATTAATGAATAATAAAAGCGAACTATTGCAGTTTGACACAAACGCACAAGCTCCCCCAAACTTAAACAAAGCCATATGCCAGTATTTGCATTCCACCGTTATATTTACATGAGTCCTTCCTGTGACCCCGCCGTGTGTCCACCGTGATATTAGTTATAATAGGGCACGCACAGGCTCGGGATTGGGCAATAAAATACAAGAGTTATCGCGAGCTACGCACCGTGCGCGCGCGCGGTGCAAGATACAAGACATTGACGCCAATGTAAGGTACCCGCCAACTGTCTAGAAGCCTGGAGTGGAGATGTACTCCAAGCTTCTAGACGATTGCATACAATCAGTAACATATCCACCAGCCCGCACTGGGCCCTCGCCGGTCACAGATGCATGTGTCCCAGCAGTGGGAGACTGGGACCGTTATAAGCTGATTATGCTATATGTCATGTGTTCGTCTTAACTTGGTCGAACCTAAAAAAAGACCTACGTTTTCAGGATTTTCGACATCAATTCACTGAGTCAGTAGCCACATCGTTATGTTAAATACAGTGCGGGTTAGTGCATAAATGAAAACGCATAGGATATTCAGCACCTATCCTAATTTATTCTTAAAACATACGTGTTTTTGCACTGATCAGGCCATCAAAATGTATTGTTCAGTTTTTTCCCCTGTCATGGTGTAAAAAATGTGAATAATACCATGTTACGTTTTTTGTGGTTACGTAACAATAATAACCATCATGTTTATTTAAATCAAGCCAAAGTTATGAATATTATAAGAATAATTATGCTTATTTTGGAGATGAAGTAATTCGGTCTGACATCATTTTGAAAGATTAAAAAATAAAGATTGAAGTTTTGCTCACACACACACAAATATTTCATGCAGTCTAGTTATGGACTGTTTCACGGCTGCTATATATGTAATAAACTTTTGCATCAGCTGAAAAATGTAGCCAAAACCGTGACGGAAAAACATGAAAAATACATTTTTGCTTACACCACACCACAGAAAGTTGTGTGACGTCAGTTTCCCTAACAAAAAACATTGAATACTTTGAACCGCAGAAGTTGGCCACAAAGGAATGAATGGCCTTCTTTCAGTATTGTTCCGTCAGGCCACGGTGCTAATATATGGCCAGAGCCACTAGTTATATATTGTGGCCTGATTTAGGGGGCTCGTGGTACCTTTATGGGAGTTAGAAGAAACTATAGCCTTTGTGTTCTATACTAAACTTCTTTAATAAAACATGCTTCTGATAGGTCATCTGTTATCCCTGTTTGCTTACTAACTTTAATGCTGTAACAAAATAAGTGAATAAAATTGTTCGAACTTTTGTTTTGACTTCTTTATGAATATCTTCTATCGTCATGATTACTTGGTCACCATTAATTTCTTAAAAAAAAACAAAATTTTTACACATTACATTACATTCTCTTTCTCTAATTAATAGCAAGTTATCTTCTTATTTGGCCGCGACCTAAGTTTAGGAACAGACTTAAGTATTACGAGCATAATTGTTAATTAAAATAAAATAATACTAACTTTATATTTTTATTTACCTTGTTAATAAGGTCAACGATAAAATTTACAAACATAATGTACTAGTTAGAACGTGGCTGCGGGATTGGAAAACCGCAAAACATGTAAATATGGTAATAAAAGCTCATTAATAATATTGAACATTTTAAAACAATGTTTACTTCAATATTATCATTATAATTTTTAGAGGATGGGAAATCATCAAATAACTACTCCCGCTCTGGGTGGAGCACGAGGGCATGTCAGACTTTTACTGACTAAAACCCACCCGTGTTCCCTCAGTTGCCTGTGTGCCAGGGGCCGCGGTATCTCTTTCGAACAACCCGCACCCCTGGCAGGAATCGGCCCTTGCCCCCACCAGTTGCCGCTGACATCTCTTTGAGGTACTTCAATATTATTAGGTCGGTACTGCAAACTACATAATAGGTAAGGATTTAATTAATTCTTATCATATAATCCTCTAGATTCCTGTTTCCTGTTTAATATTCATAAATCTTTCTTTGTTTTAAAGATATATATTTACATGTGGTTTAATACTTTATTTTTGCTCACACAATTACAATATTTATGTAGGTGTGACTAATGTCTGCATGAAAGGATTCTTATCCATTTTAATAAAGTAGATATACTAACTAAAAAAATATTTATTATATTTTAATATATTATAAATTATATATATATTAATATATTAACTAAAAAAAAACTTTCATGAATTCAATTTCTTACTTGCAAACACTTTGGACCCCGTAATCGATATTTCGTTCGATGTAACAACTTGTTCTTAATACTTTCTGCCCACGTCTAATAAATAAAAAAGCTCATAAAAAGACTTATAGACGTATGGCAAAACTGTCTTTTAATAAAAAAGATCATTATACGAACTGCCACTATGATTCCGTCAAAACTTCAAATGCGTGACATCATCAGCTCATATTTCTTCTTAGACATTAAAAAGTATGACTTAAAAACTTTTTTGTTATTAATCTTCATTATATTACTTTGACTGACAAGTGTTGCCTTTTCCATGTTTTTTTTGTACACGGATCATGAACTGGATTATTAAATTATCCGTCAAAACTAAATTACTACTTATTCATCTGAAACCATGGCCACTCTACTCTTGGAAAACAATTATAACAACCATAATCAGCCTTATAACTTTGTGTTAAGAGCTTTGTTTTGAATGGCAAATACGTTTTTAGAAGTAACATTTAAGTTGGGTTTAGTATTTTTACAGTATCCAAGTAGTTCCTTTGTGTTGATATTAAAAAGAGCTTCAAATAGCTTGTTATTGTACCGTAGAGCATTGTTGTGGATCATACATTATGTTTTCTGCAAATAAAAATTCAAATTTTAGGTTGTGAAGTGAATATGAATTAATGACGGGGAATTTACGACAAAATGGTAGGTTAACATCTACTGAATCAAATGGAAAGTTTTGTGATATTTTGAGAAACAAAAAAAGCTGTGTACTTAGTGTAGCTTATGATGGAGGAAGGTAGAATGCGTTGTGTTTAATTTCCAAGTTTGAAAATTGAACACATTTGTTTAAAAATAAAAACTACTTTTACGTATGTACAGACGCCAGCACAACAAACTATACCAAACTGTTAAATTTTCCCAATTGAACATAAACCTTATGCTTTTGTAATAAAGTTGAAAAACTGTCAAAGAAACTTTGCAGATAGGGGTAGCTTAATGTGCTGGCGCCTGTACCTACTTTGCAGCGAAACAAGAACAACAAAAAGCAGAACAATAACTTTATTTAAACATAAACATTGCTGCAAACTATACAAGAAAGTAATAAGGTTTTACTGTGAAGCTAAACTCGATGTCATAGCCAAACAGTGGGTAGTAAACCTTATTATTAAAACAATCCAATCCAGAGAACATTTATCAGACAATTCCCCTAAAATGTGCGCACAGAACAAAACAAACTTTAGTGAACAACTTCCTTTATGGGCGCGAAGTCAAATTGATCTGCCATCCGCACTGTGTGTGCTACAGCGACAGTCGACACGAATCACAATGTAAACATGTTTACGAGCCTGTTCACCTAAATCAAGACGCACTTTATTCATTTCTTCAATGTAATCCTACTTTCTCTCCACGACTCTTTCCTTCAGCGATTGGATCGTGTGATAGAACCTTCATGGCTTCCGATTGATTGCTTTAGGCTTCATACTTTTCCATTTTATTGGCGACAGTATCCTTGAATAAGACCAATCAACACTTCGGGTTCTTGTCCTATTTCCTTTGATTGTATTTTTGATGGTGAGGAAAATTCCAAATCATTTGTTGCGATGGAAGGTGATAATACTGTTGAATTAAAGATGTTTGTGGGTTTTGAAACGTCGAAATGCTTTTTATCAAAATGTTGCAATTGAATGAATGTACCAATGTGTTGTGTATTATTAAATTGTTGAATCAAAGATAAGATTTTGAGCTTAGATAGGACTCACATTAATACATTTTTTTGTCACTGAACACGACAACAGTTCGTGACTTTTTGAACACATTGCTTGGATCCACTGAATCAATTCAACCGCTCATGTCTACACTGCTTGTGAATTTGATAATTATGATTGATGATGTTGATGGTATCAATTCACGTTACAATCATGCACGTGTCCGCAAAATGTCAGCCGAATGATACCTAGTACTTAGATGATGCCGCACAAAGAGATACTATCCAAAAGACAAAATATAATGGACCCCAAATATTCGTAAATTGTGACCAGCCGTTTAATTCGGATTGAATGCCATTCACTGTAAACATTGTATCTCGTGAAACTTCTCAATCTTTATCAAAGGGACACTTTGTTCCGTCTTGGGAATCATCGCTTAAAGTCAGCCATAACTACGGATCCCTGTGGAGACAGCGATTATTCCGTCGCCAATGTGACACGAAATTCCGGATTTCAAACATTTTACTGCCGATATTTTTATCAGAAACGTCGTAAAAATAACGCAATGAAACCTGACACTCGGTGCTTTGTTTATCCCTTTCATTAATATAATAAAAAGTAAATAAACAAGTCCGGTAAACAAATATCTAATCTACATAAAGTGGTGTGGGTGTCTGTTCATTTGGCAACGAGGATTGTGCGTAAGCCGTCTCAGCTAAGCCAATACTAAAAGAAACGGGAAAATGTCGTAAAAACAGCTTCGTCCTGTTCAGAGTAAACAAAATATCAGTGGAAGCCTCCGTTAAGTTGTTTGTGTTGATGGACTTCAAAGTTTGGAAGTTGAGCGCAGATACGCACTGAACAATTGGTGGAAACAGCTTGAATACTTTGAAGTCTCATTAATGTTGCAAAATTGTCTGTTTTGAAAAGAAGGGCTCCGAATATACGGGAAGTTTAAGTGGAGTTTTGAATTAAGCTGCTACTTACTTAGGTACCGATTGCCGACAAAGGACTAGGGAAGTTCATGTAGAAAAATGTGCGAGAGAGTAATCCTTATACAATTTGGAGCATGCCTTTGGATGCTCGATGCCTATTGTCTCGACTGTTCTTGCCATTGTATCGTAGTGTTGAACCAGATGTTATATTTTTGGATTAATACCTACTAGATAGAAGCGCATTTTAAAGGTTCGTTGAAAAAATACACATTTTTCAATTTCATTGACTTATCAACTTAAATTATGTACGTAAACTATGTTGCCATGTGGTGCTAAGATCAATCTCTCAAGAATGATCAGGATTAAACATACGTATCTATATATTAGAGAAATTTATTAACTTGCACCTTAGTATTTTGACAATATTAACTTGCAACTTTGTTAAATCGGTCAGGGATATTAAGTGATTGTGTAGATACAAAGTTTTTGGTTTAAATATGTAATTATTCGAAACCATTAGCTGTGGGGTCATAACCTCTCAGTTATTTAGACCGACTTCATCATAAATCAACTCAGCCTTTAGTGTCTTACGTCACTGTCTTAGATTTCTTCTATTTTACCCTTTATTCAGTTAAAAGTACTTAGTAGTACCTATATATTATATTGACGTGTATCACTAGATGCTTCGAAGTAAAGTGATAGCTTGCTTCTTCTGTTTACAAAGTGATCGTGATCAGCTACACGGGTTCAAAGACTGACATCGAGCCAATTTTCCTTCTTGTCCAATTGTTGCAAATGCAAATGGCGTTCCAAACTTCCAACCACATGTGCCAATAACTCACCTTTTACAATCAGCTCAGTGACCACAGAGCCCCAATAATTAGCGACACAAGCAAGCGATTTATCATCAGCAGAGTACGGTGTTATCGTCAGGCAGGTAGTTATAACACAATACCTCATAATACTCTATATTGTCGGTTAACCGCAGCGCGCGCGCAAGGACAATGGCGATGCTCGCTAGATCATTGACTAACACCACGAAGTGATAATACAGAGGATCCATTTTTACAATCGTCTAACGATACACACCTTACTTACTAGAAGAAAACCTTCAATTCATCAAAGTCAAAGTCAAAGCATTTATTTCAAATAGGCACTTAAAAGACACTTTTAAACGTCAACATTTACATTAAAATAGAATTGATTCTAGTCGCCCCTGATGATGACATTAAACTCTAATCCAGTGCAAAGTATTTGTGCCTATTCTCTTTCTTGTCAACCATCTCCATCCCGTCCATTGATAAGCCAATATTCCCCACCACAGATTTCCTGCTTCATCTTATCACCCGTAGCCACGAGTTGCTGAAATATCTTGTCAGACTTATTATGTGATCTCAAAAAGTAAATAAAACCTCATAAAATTCAGCAGAGCATTGGTGCCAAATTATTTGCATCAACCCTTGGAACCAATACGATATAGTATCGGAGATGTGGATACCGTATTGCCCCGGCATAGTAAGCCTAGATTTCTAATGGCAAATCCAAATAATCCTACTGATCGTTATCTTCCATGCTGCCGGCCGACACAGACATTGTGGCTGCGGTGCGCTTACGCACGCGATAAGGACAAGTGCTCAATTTTATTTATTTTATCTTTTTACTAGACAAGCATTCAATCACGTTTGATGATTTATTTTGTAGTCATCCATTAATTTTTGAAGTGGCTCTGCTTGGCATCATGCATTACAAATGGTTGTGAACTTCTTCTACATCCTGCATTTTGGAAAAATCGTTCTTGGGATATTGATTGTGGCAATATTACTTAGATGCTCTAACAATCTGAAGAAACTGAAGTGAAAAGGATGCACAATAGAGAGGACCATGTTTTCTGGCATCAATTAGGAGCTGATATGTTGTTATCCAGATAGGGGTCTCTTTGGACTAAAGGAATATTGGGCTCCACCTCCAGATCGTATAGTTTCAGCTTAAAATAAATTACCATGACTAGCTTCCTCTTAACTGTTAGTAGGCTGTATCTCTGTGTGTGTTTGCATGCTGTGTGTGTTTGCTTGTGTGTGTGCATGCAACTCTTCCGTCCGCGAGTAAGTTGCACTTCCTACCATCACGCATGGCCTGGTGATTAGGAAGTCAATACCGGCACATTTATGTGCTGCTACTAAAGTAGGTTTTATTGTTTCCTGTACCAGTTTATCTTGTACTTTATATGTTTTATATTTAACTTCTTCGTCTCCTATGGAAATCTGTGATCCTAAGCTAGGTACTATTTACTTGTCTTCAAAACCTAAAACAATCGCTGGCAATTTTGCTTTGCATCGAAAATTTGAAACTGCGATGACTGTAATTGGAGTCATGAAGAGCCCCACCGTAAGCCCATGAGCCCAAGGTAATAACCGACGATATAATGTAAATAAAGTCTATATAATTATGTTCAGTAACAACATCAATTGAAAGCCGTGTCGGTTCGGTACGGTCAGGTCAACGGCCACACATTCTCACAGCATTGGCCAATTCTATTCATTGAATGGCTCTTTGTTTAGCCCCGACGCTATTGCTAGGCTATACGGCTAAACCCATAGCTTTTGATACAAGCAGGTAGATGTATGGATTTTTTGCGTCAAATGTGTTGCTACGGGATACCCCAAGTTATTTGATGAAGGGTCTTCTTGTGTCGTTGGGGAAAATACCATTTTTTGTATTGGTATTGACAAAGTTTTGTTTTGTGTTGTGAGCTTATTTGTTGGCATCTTTTTGGACTTCCCTACAAACCTAAATTTTGAAATAATTGGGTGCTTTTTTACTACATGAGGCCTTTTAACTGATTTGACAACTACATGGCTAACTTTTTCTTATGTATGTATACACACGACGACATAATTATGAAGCTATGAGTAGATTTCCAGATTTAGACGTCCTCGCATTGTACCTATAGGCTGTTTGTACAATGAGAAGTCAGCTTATACGACAGCGACGACATATCAAGCTATACATTTCCAATGTATAGCTTGATATGTCGTCGTGCGTACATAAGAAACAGTTAGCCACGTTGACAAAACTCCTACCTTCTGAAGTTCTGACCAGTTAAGTAATTGATAAATTTTAAGATTTTCATGCAGTCTGGCGCGAAGACAAAGGCATTGGCAGTTATCAAACTATTTTAATTAGTGTCCTTCAATGTACCGTTCTTCATGCAGAGAAACTAGTGAGTAGCTTCATCTCTTCCACTATCATTCTAGTCTGCTTGGATTCACGTGATGAGTGTGGTGATATCTTTAACAAGAAAGTATACAAAAACATGAACAAACAAACATGACTTTTCTTTCTAACAGCAATACGAAAGAATTCATTAGCAGAATTTATGCAAGACCTTAGATCGTTCTAGATCTAGGCTCCAGACTAGACTAGTCTTGCAACTTATTATTAAGCTCTAAAATCAATACCTGCTTGTCCTAGTTCTCGATAACCTACGAGTTTGGTACTTAACACGTTCGGACCCGCGCCGCTCTCGTGAGGTGTACACGATATGACACAATATTTTCTCATACAAAATGGACATACGTTCACAAACGTTCTGCTTTTCAAGTATCCTAGAGTCTTTTATGATAAAACACAACGTCAAAAGACGTCGACGTTAGTTGACGTTGTTCCATATACGGTCAATACAACTGCATACAATTTGGACACAACGGCTGTTCCCGTCAACGTTCTTAAACGTTGCGACTTGAACAATGCGTAATGTTATATTGTTTACGAGAACAACGTCTCATCACGTCGCCGTTCATAGACGTTGCGTCATGAACAATATTTAATTGTCATATGGACGAGAGAACAACGTCTCATCACGTCGCCGTTCATAGACGTTGCGTCATGAACAATATATAATTGTCATGTGTACGAGAGAACAACGTCTTATCACGTTGCCGTTCAGGGACGTAGCGTCACAAATAATAATAAAAATCGTATTTGTAAGTAAACAACGTCTTATCACGCTGACGACAATAAACGTCGCGTCGCATTCAATAATCAAAGTATCGTAACTAAATACACAACGTTGATACACGTCAATATGAAAGACATCATTTTCTTTTAGAAAGGTAATAAAACAGTTATTTTGGAGTAAAATTGTATTATTCCTGAATATAATAACAAAATAAGAATGGCCCATTCTGAGATCAAGTTGTTCTAATTATTAAAAAATAAACAAAATCCGATTCTTCGTAATTCAAACAAAGTTATTCTAAACATAATCACGTTAACTTCAAAGTTATTCTAAACACAATGTTTTGTAAGTTTAATAATATATTCTCACTATAAAAAGTCGTCTTATTAATAATTGCTTAATCTACTAAAGGCACAAGATATCAGCTAGTAAAAAAATCAATATCAACAGTAAAATCCAAATAAAAAACGTAATAGCGGAATCAAAATTCAGTCTTAGAAAGTTATTTTGGCTGGCTATGCCATTCTTCGAAACAAACCGCACATAGTGCTGGTTTTTCCTCACAACCCTTACATCTAAGACTAGTTTCTCTCCTAATCTTCTTTTTGGAACACATCTTACATTTCATACAATAGGTAGTTTTTTTAGAGTTTTGCCTTAGTGGAATCATTTCAGGCCAGTGTCCATTATTTTCAACATTTTCATTAACTGATTGTACGAAATTACTTCTTTCTTTGAGACGGTTGTCAAATTTATTATTTCTCACCATCATCTCGGGTTTCAGGTTTGGAGGCAATTTTATTAATGCTTTTATCAAGTCTTCTCGAAAAGTTTTGAATTCGTAAGCTTTGTTGCCATTTTTGAAGTGTTTTTTGTAAAGATAGAAACTGTTCCATACGGCAAGGTCGAGTACGTGGAAAAACACCTTTTTATACCACCTAAGTGTCTTTCTAGGTGTGGAATAATAAGAGACCATCTGATCTGCTCTGTCAATTCCCGACATATATTGGTTGTATATTGAAACTTCTTCAGGCTTCATACGTTTCTGTCCACGTTTGTTGGAAACTTCTATAATTTTGGGATGATTTCCAGTCGTCACCATGAGAACCGATCTCTTGTCTTGCCATTTAGATACGTACACTTTATTTTTGCGTACCCAAAAATGTTCATCCTTCTTTATTTTCTTCGTAACGAGTTCTTTCGGATTCCCTTTTCTATTAGACCTCAGAGTTCCAGTTGTATGAGTTTTCAAATCCAGTAGTTTTTCTGATAATGTAATAGAATTATAAAAATTATCCATGAAGAGCCAGTGCCCTTTCAATAAGTAAGGTCTCATCAGTCGCATTACGAGTTTTTCAGTCTTTTTTCCTGTATCATTTTCATTGCCATCATCTTTGCCTGCGTACATTATCACATTGAGCACGTATCCGTCAGATGAGGTTAATTCGTAAAATTTTATGCCATATTTGGCTTTTTTGGATTTAATGTATTGTCTAAATGACAAACGTCCTCTGAATAAAAGCATAGATTCATCTAATGATAGTTCTCGTGAAGGTTTGTTACAATCACGAAAATTATTAGTTACAGCATCAATGAATTTAACAATTTTGTCTTTGCCTTTAGCTCCTCGCTCAGAAACACATAAGCATCGCAATATCTGTTCAAATCTTCGTGCTGACATAGTGTATGGAAAAATCGGATGATAGTATAACAGATCAGTATAAGTAAATAGCTTTTTCTTTTTCGGGACATTTACTTGTCCCATCAGTAAACACAAGCCCAAAAATTTTTACATTTCTTCACGGTTTGTGTCTTTGTAACGGTAGTTGCGTGAGTGCCTTGTCACCGGCCTATTTGTGGAACATAGTGCCCTTCCATACTCATTTGTAGAAGTTACTATGTAGTCTATGATATGTGGTGGAAAAATCTTATTGGAGGCGTCCTCGACCGAAGCGTTTGGACCAAATTCAAATTGGATGCCTACAGAAATATTGTCAAACTCAAACATAGGTATATCAGCAGTTGAATTTTCCCAAGCACCAACCGGAGAAGGCGTTCGGCGCCTTGAACGCTCATATAGTGGCTGTCTAGCAGCTTCTATCTCTAGCGGAAGTGGCGGTAGATTAGAAGTAGTTGGTAAGTGATCATAATCTGCTGGCAGCGCTGATGATACGACGGGTACTACTGGAGGAACCTCCACCGCTATAGGCAATAACAAGGTATGTAATTCAGCGTGCATCTCATTACATGCTGATTGTGGCAAAGCGGGTGCAGTAAGGTGATTAACATTTTCAACATGCGACGGTAGTACGGCAGGTATTGAGCTATTCTGTACCTCTGTGAAAGGCGGCAATGGTAATGGAAAAACAGATGAGTATTCATTAATCTCTGCCGTCTCTGCGATTTTTAGGATAACTTCCATTTTTGCTGGTGAAGCAAGAGGTTCATTATTTTCTAAATTACCCTCTGGATGAGTTTCGAACGAAACAGTATCCACCTTTTCTGTATGTTTAACACAATTTGACGAAACTCTGCGCTGTTTTGTTGCACGCATATCAAAAATACTACCAGAACTTCCAGAGCATTCAGAAACCTCAGAAAAGTTCGATGCTGAGGTCTCAATCTTAGACGTAGATGGTTGCAAATTATGTTGGGTGACACTTACGGAGCTATCGCTGTCGCAGTCGTCGCACGGCCCTGATCCTGGGTCATAATCGCGATCTGTTCCGTACTCTCCATCATCACTGAAGGGGTCAGGTGTAGTTTCTCGCGACGAAACATCTTCGAAAAGTTTCAAGGACGCCTTGCTACACTGCCGGTTTTTATCCATCTAAAATACAATTTGAATGGTTGAACAATTTGTTTTAGTGATAAATTCTATACAGCAATAATTTCTATTGAATGCGTATTCAAAATACATCGTTTTTATAAAAATAAGTATATACTTACGTTTTATCGTAAAAAAATCCGTCTAAGATACGTGCGGTCACGAGTGCGGCGCAAAGCGACTGGTGTGGGGAGCGTTGCCGCTCCGCACGACGTGTTCGGACGTTGCGTATGTGTGCGTACGCACCTGCAAGTGTGTAGTAGCTGACCACAATAAACCGCCAAAATTCGATTTGTTGAGGCTCAAGGTGTTTGACACTTGAAAGTGTTGCGGCGCAAAAGTTCAACTAATGGAATTTACTATGGCTCCCTGGCGTTGTGAGACGTAGTGCAAATAATGTCACATTTTTATTAGTCGTGATGAGACGTTGTGTTAATAATAAATTTTTCAAATTTGACGTTATAAGACGTTGCGGGGCCGAACGTGTTAAACATGAGTTGGATTCAGATGAAAACTTTTGAACTACGAAAATGCTACTCAAGTGGGTGTGGGACACTATTAAGTACTTAGGTTTAACGTGGGTCCAAGGCATGATGAAAGATTTTTTATTTTACTTGTGAGACAACTAAAGAATTTGTCATGAATGTACATCTAAGGCCAAACTAAGGCCACCTCCAAAGCTGAGGCCAGCTCAGTGAGCTTTCTCTTTAATGTTGATGACTCTAGTCCTGAGATGCTGATAATAATAGAGTGGATCAGGCTTAGAAAGAGTCTCAAACAGTTTCACGTGGAACTCTGGTCTAAACTGCTTAATTGCTTTATTATGGAGGCAATCAAGGTCTATTTTAAAGATAGGTCAGCATCCTGCCAACACAACAACACTATTATCAGCATATTCATATGCAAGTACCAGACCTACTCCCATCATCTCCATAATGTAAGCAAAGTTATCAGTGGCTGGGCCGCGAGCGGCACCGCGCCAGTGAAACGAACTCACTCCACTTATCACGACCGATTGTGGGACGAACTGGATGGAACCGGTCTGGAACCGGTTCGGGCCGGTTCAGGGCAGCTCAGACCGGTCGCTCGCGTGCCGATAGAGCGACACGCCTAGCTAATGACTGGTAATATTACGTGAAATTGTAGTTTTCATTGGAGAAATTGTGTATTTTGTGTAGATCTAGTGTGAAATGGATATTAGTCTGTTGGGCAAATGGAGCGGGCTGCTGGGAAGTAAGGACGAGTTCCAAGGATCTGCTTCAAATAGGTTCTTCCTTTGCATATCTCCAGTAGCAGTAAATATCCACTTCAAGGGATATTCTTTCTTTACCAACAAGAGTTCCTCTAACATAATTAGTACCTATTTCTAAAGTAAACCTTTTGTTTGCTGTACTTACCTATCTAGTTTGAAGGTATGTCAACTGCTGCTGAGCATATAGTCCTGATGTCGATTCCCAGGTCGAGGGAAGTGTTTTGGGGATTTTTCATTACGAATTTGTCAGTAACAGCCCGCAGAGTTTGGAATTTGGCGGTGTGGTACACCCTACCAACCGTGGATTGGAAAGCATTTAAGCCGTTGGTCCTACTCCTGATCTCTCTCCGGGCGTGTCAGATTGCCGTCACATCGGACTATGAGAGTGAGGGAAGAGAGAGTGGACTTGTGTCTGCGCACACACTTGTGCACTATAATATCGCCCGCGCCGAAGGATAGTCTCCGTTGAGATTGGCCGCCATGGCTGAAATACGGTTTGGAGGATTTTATATGTATATTTTTTTAAATGTCAATTGCCATACCACTACTTGGGGACCAGCTTGCTTCAACCTGTAACAAAGCAATAAAATAACAGACATTGTATCTATTTATATTGAAGCGTTCTGTTAACAACGCGACGTGTTAATCAAGATGGCGTCAATTCAGCCGCGACAACAAACAGTGGCCAATTAACACGACACACAAATCTGCTGCACTTAGCAGACCATTACACTGATCACTCTTAATTACACCTACATCACAACCTACTTTGTAGTCACTACCTAGAGTTTCATTGTTATCATGTCATGTAACTTCTGTTTTTTTTTAAATTTTTAACTAGAGTTAAGAACTTTTTCATGATCTATGGGAGGTATAGTAGGACGCACGTCAGTGTTGAGCCGGCCCAGCATAGAACAGAGTTTCAGCTAGTGTACGGGCAATTTCGTAACACACTATAAGTAGCAATGGCTTTCATTTTGACAGTTCAATAACATTTATTGCGTTGCGGGGCGCGGGTTGCCGTGTGCGGCCGAGCGCCTGTATTACAGCTTTTACTATCTATTCTTTCTTTTCAGGTACATGAGACATTTTAGCTTTGTCAAATCTAAAATCTCTCATGTCATTGTAGTTGTATAATCCCTCTAGTATTGCAGATTTTCACATAGTGCAAACCAATAACCAATAGGTGGCCTACCAGATGCTTGCCAAAGATCCTGCTCTTATCCCAATTTATTTGGGGCCGGCACAACTTGTCTTTGTTGCCAATTAACAACAATAAAAAAATACGTGAGTGTGTTTCCTAATATTCTAAGCAACGGAACAAAACAAAATTTTAAATACAAATTCCTAATAGGTAATTCATGGAAATAATAATACAAACGTTAAATAATATTTATCGCCGATCAACTTCCGTATTGTTTTCCTCGCACTACAAATTTTCCACAATCGCTGTGTGATGGGTGGCACCACTGTGTTGCGTCAGCTGGTAGATGTTGGCTGAAGGCTGGTTGTTGCATCATTTCTACCTATGACTACTAGAAACCACGCCTTATGGCGTTATGGTCAGTTTGCTGGGGTTGTACGGTCTGAGGTCGTTTGTTTCATGTAGAAAATTGAGGTGAAAACCACCTTACTTCAGAGAAATTCCTGCTTTTCTGTGTCATAGGCGCTCGAATTACTGACTAAAGTATTGATAGATGGTACAGCATGGGGAGATGTGGTGAAAGAAGAGGTTTTACCTCATCTAACACCCGAATTGCGTAACACTAACACAAGTCCACTCCATCTGTGTGGTTCTTTTCTCAAAAGACCATTTCAGACACCAATCCACATGGTCTTCACATGATCTGACCAAGATAATGTCTGGACTTTAAAAGAGACTATGACCTATGAGTTGGTTTTGGCCTTTCTTCTCAGAGTAGTCAGATAGGAAACGCCGACCTCATCTAGTTTAACAGATATGATTGACGAGTAAAAGTGTTTGTATGAACCTACATACAGAAATAAAATCATTTATTATTTATCAAGGATATTGCTAATCCATTGCTTCATATGTTCAAAAATATTGTCTGCTCAACAATGTGAATGACAATGAATGTTGATGAACTGTCAAAATGAAAGCCATTGCTACTGTTAGTGTGTTACGCAATAATCCGTCTGGTTACTTGGTGGTGGTGGTAGCCTGGTAGGTTATGTGGTGTGTTATCCCAAGCTGTTGTACTTCTATCGTTATCCAACCTGACGATGTCAAAGCTAAATAATTTCACATTTTAAGTGTTACTGGCCTACCATAACCAAGTCAGGAAATACTATGAGGATGGCGATTATTATAATTAATAATTATTATCAACAACAAACATATTGTTTTCCATAGGTATCGGTAGGTAAATAGGTACCTATCACATATAAGCAGGTATTTATTCCAGATGAGTATTATAATAATACATATTTAAATATTACAATAACAACACACCAATCTGAATTGCAAATGAAGGAACTGTATACTGCTGATATTGTTTATGAGCTGACAATTTAGATAAAAATCAAAAGGTAAGTTATTTGTATTGTGATTCTTATATTGTCAAATACTAAGTCGTGACAATATGAACCAAAGGGAGGTTTTCTTCCCATGAATAAAGAACCCCGTAGACCGGCGCGACGAGACTGAGCAACGTGTCTTCAGTAGATCTATTTCCATTATTTTCCATGAAGTTTTCATAGAAATTCTCGCATCGGTCCTGTCGGCGGGAGCCTTAAAGATTTATTTGGAGCAAAGGATCTTTCAGTTAGGAAATTGAAGATTTTCCTGATTTTGTGTGACACATTGTATAACTGTTTTCAGGTTAGGTAAAATAATTTTATTTGAAGTCAGTCATAAAACGATTATTATGGGTTTATTATTTAATAAAAAATATTTAATAATTGAATAGTTTATTAATTAGGTAACTTACCTAGGTGCCTAATTGATAAACGTTTTCAAAACATTAGATATTTATTATTATGAAGTTGGCAAGTGCTTAGATACTTAATAATAAAGAAGTAGGTATTTTTGATTGAAATCTGTCTACAATTTCGAGAAGTAAGTAGGTACTTAAGTACATATACATGTAAATATATACATATACCTATACATACGTACATACATACACAACATAAATATGTTTAATGGGTGTAAATCATAATCAATATTTTTCACTGATAAGTCATTATCTTTAAACAATAATTTTTAAGCCATGTTCTGCTAAAAACATTTTTTTTTATCTGCATTATGTATACAGGGTACATTTTTATCCAGTGCGCAAACTGTAACCATCGCACTGGTTAAAAATGTATCCTGTATTGATAACCATAGCTTGACCTTACATGCAATCCTATTTCTTTGATTTCAACCATATTTTGTGGAAGACAAAGTCGAAAATCCCTGTGTAAAATGAAAGATATCTGTCTAATTAACTTTAACGATTGTCAACCTTATATCTTTGCAATAAGAGTGTCATGCATTAGTAAGGTGTGTTAAAAATACGTTATTGAATCAAGATCAAGAGAGTTCAATAACACGGTTGAACAACATGCCGGTTGGCTAATGTTTTCAGGTAATTTTAACAGTCTTACAAAACAAGCTTTAGTTACGTAAGGACATGTATTGTTTCCATTTTCACCAATTTATATTTTTAGTAGTATTTTATGGTACCTATCTACTTACTTTTTTCGAAAAGGGGCTCATGGCTAATTAGGTACCTACTAACAATAATATTACGTTGAAACTGGGACTCGGAATTATATTTCAGGCGTTGATTTTCAATTTGTAATGATTATCTAAAAGTAACATTATTTGATATTGAACTTAAGGCTCCCCGCAGACAGACGCGACGTGACTCTATTAGAACAATTTCTTTGAAAATATCATGAAAGTTTTTTTACCAGAATCACGTCGCGAATGAACGAATTTGAGATTTTTATTAAGCAGATAATGTAAAACTACATTCCTACAAATAAATAAATTCTGCTTATGGTTGTGACATTAGCACCATCAATCACCATATTTCAATCAGGTTTGTCTTGGCACATCGTAATTAGCATTCACTGAAAATCACAAAAAAACAACCGATTCCATTCCTTCGTTCAGCTCAGCCTGGTTTTTTTTTTTTTTTTTGTTGGTGGGAAATCATCAAATGACTTCTCCCGCTCTGGTTGGAGCAGGAGGGCGTGTCAGACTTTTACTGACTAAAACCCACCCATGTTCCTTCAGCTGCCCGTATGCCAGGGGCCGCGGTATCTCTTTCGAACAACCCGCACCCCTAGCAGGCATCGGCCCTTACGGGCCCCACCAGCTGCTGCTGACGTCCTCCTGCGACGGGTCAGTACAGTGGCCCCGCCGCCAACCACTTTTCGGCCGCAGGGGATAGGGAGAGCGGCCAACGCTATACCGACACTCCTCTTCCCCTGCGGCCCCACCGCGTCCGCCATCAAACGGTGGCGGCCCCGTCCAGGCTACGGAAGGGAAGAGCGCTACTCAGAAGTACCGGCACTCCTCCTCCGCCGCAGCCTGTAACCCTCAGCCGCGATGCCTCCCATTCGACATCGCGGCCCGCCTCAGTTGCGATGCACCTCACCGCAACCACCTTTTTGGCCGCTACGTCGTCGGCTTGGAGGCACAAGCCCTGACGAGCAGCCCCACCTTGGGGTTCCTCTTCGCTTCACCGTGGGAGGGTGACCACGGTTACTGAGCCCCCCCGCAACGACAATGCGGGAAGCCCACTGGGGAGGAGCTCAGCCTGGTAACACGGCACGGCGTATTGTTACTGACGTCACGAAGCACGTATTCCGTGAGAATGTTCCTCAGCGGACGCGCGAACGTTTGTTTTGTAAACCGCGCTCATCGGCTCCCAAACAATATCCACAACAGCAAATAAATAGCGGATATGCGGTGTTAGCGATGTGCATGTGATTTAATATGCCAGGCAGATGAAGGTATCAGCCTCATTCAGAGAAGGCACGAACAGGTATTGGTAACCGCGCTTGCCCAAGACGGTTTACATAATTGTCTTAACTATAAGTCCCGGTTTCCTCACGATATCTTTCCTTCACCACCCACTTCCAAAAAGTCACATTGGTGAGATGCGAGGTCACCACTGGCCCATCGCAACATACCAAGGCAGAAAAAGTTGATAACTTCCTCGCGGAGTAACAGACAAACACACAATCTTAATGATGTCTACTTAGGACTAATAGTACGTACGCGAAAAGCTTCTGAAATCAATCATCAATTTAAAATAATCAGTGACACGTCATCACTTAAGTTTGAAAATCTTCAAATAATTAGAGGTGAAGTACACACACATACTCGTATAATTTACCGGGGCCGATTGATTCCTAGTCAAGGTATAGGTGACTCCTTATATAAAATTACTTTATTGAACATGGAAAATCGTATTGGTATGAGGAATGATAATTCTCATTTACAAAATAACACAAATGTAACAGAGAGACAAATCACATCGAAAACCTACCTATGAACTAACTAAAATTGACGACACGGTTGGCGTAATGGCTGAACGATCGACTGCTGCGCAGCGTGTCGCGGGTTCGATCCCCGCACGGAACAACTATTTGTAAATTTTGATCTGCAAGTAATTGTTCCGGGTGTGGGTGTTTGTGTTTGTGAGTTTCTATGTTTGTAAACGCACCCACGATACAGGAAGAAATTCCTAGTGTGGCGCACGTTTTTTTTAAAAAAAAAAAGATACAACATACACATCAATTTCCTTAGCTTAGAACGTTCTCACGTAAAATTTCTCCATATTTTCGTGAAATAAAGGGCAACTGCGATCGCTAAATCGTGGTCGTTTTGGTAGATCTTAGCTTCAGCTTTTCAAGTTGATTCACCAGATTATGACAATTAAGGAGAAGTCTAGTTAGGTACAGTGGAAGTGCATGGTTACTTTTAAACTGATACATCTCACGTTTCTGCCCCCCCTGGTGAGCTAAAAATAGCGTGAATGTGCATCCTGCACGTGGCTGGCCGCTTATCCTCCATCATACGACTGGATGTTTCGTAGTCAGTGATGCAACTTACCAGCCGGTTCAAGATGATCTATTGAGACACTGATTTACTGTTAAAATGACCCTGATTTTGGTGGAAACCCGGAGATATACCTACTGTGCTGCTAATTCATCATCATCTGCCTTCTACCAAATATGTTCTGATCGGCGTCTAATCAAACCGGATGCATCTGACTATCAGTAGTTTTAGAGCGACTGTATAGCTGAACCTGAACCCAGTAACGTTACTGGGTCACTACCTAGTGAGTAACACGATAGCGATACCCCGTGGTAAGACTGGTTGGCATCCTTTCTGGCTTCAGATTACTCGTAACGACTGTCATATCTACAGCTAATTATCAGTAGGTACAAAGAGTGGTTGCTTCTCTCATCCTCTCTCCAGTGTCCTTTAAACCGACGTTAAAAATATCGCGACGACACAAGGCACGTGTATTTCCGATCATTATTCACTTACGAGTAGGTGAATTCTGTAGTAGGTGATGCAATAAAACCGTTTAAATGGTGGGTTAACGAGATTCTTACTAATTTGCTAAGCCGTGATGACCTATTGAATCATGCTTCTTATCAATAAGTTATACTATCTAGTCGAGATGCGCTTGCCTTTGTTTTTGTAGTGTCATCGAGCTATGGCCTGATGAAATTTTTCTATTCTTTTCACATCTCGGAAGTAATTCGCATGTCTAGGAGGCAGGTTAGCTGTTTTATAATATGAATATGACACATGGACACGGAATAGTCCGGGGATCCTTTTGGGAAAACTGCTTTACACATTTCTCGGCAATATTGTTATAACGCTGCTCTTACGTCAATTTAACAGGTAGATGAGGTCACAAAACCAGCTTGCTTGATCGGATATCTTCTGCTAATATCCACGACTTTATTAAATAATCTTATGTATGATTACATTTTAGCACGTAGACAGTCTCTCGGATGTGTGACGCAGCTGATGCAATCTGACCGGTCGCTGAGGCGGGGGTGTGCGCCTGCGCCACTTAGCCCGGAACGACCCATTCGAACACATCTCATATCGTTCAATATGTCGCCATTCGTTTTAATCGGTTGAAAATTTATTTACACGTGTTTTCTAGAAAGAATACCTATTTTTGTATGTTATAACATGAGGAAGCTCACGGGATTTTTTTGTTTTATGTAGATCATTTTGTATTTTCTTTAATATCTCATTTAACTGGTTCCAGTTCCAGGATGTTCGTCATCATTCTCCTGTCCTTATCCCAATTTATTTTGGGGTCGAAGGAACATGTCTTTTTCTTCAATACTTCTCTATAAGTCTTTATTTAGTTAAGGTATGTATTGGTTTGGTAAAATGTAGGGTTTCAATGTTATAAGGTAAGGGTATCTAAATGTGGCCAAGGGATATCCCCTTTACATAATGTAAAGACACATTCCTGAAATATAAAAATAACATTGTTACTACCAACACATTTTCAAAGTGTATTTCTCTCTCTAAACTGTATTTCTAGGAATTACTTTAGATTCAAAATTGCAATGGGGTGCCCACATTAGAGCTCTCTCAAGTAGATTAAGTTCAGCTGCTTACGCAGTAAGAAAAATAAGGCAGTTGACTGATGTAGCCACAGCTAGGTTAGTATACTTTGCTTATTTTCACAGTATTATGTCTTATGGCGTTCTGCTGTGGGGATCGGCAGCTGACGTAGATTCAGTTTTCATTTTACAAAAGAGGGCAATCCGCGCTATCTATAAAATGGGGCCTCGCGAGTCTCTTAGAAACAAATTCAATGAAATTGATATACTAACTCTGCCTTCTCTTTATATCCTAGAAAATATCTTGTATGTTCGCAAAAACTTAGGTCTTTTCAAAAAAAGATGCGACTTCCATAATCTAAATACACGTAGTAAAGATGAAATCGTGATTCCAAAATTTAGATTAACTAAAACTAGCAAGTCATTTCTAATAAACAGTATCCGCTTCTATAACAAGTTGCCAAAGTCGGTTACAGAACTTAGCGATGGAAAGTTTAAAACTCATATCAAACGTGTCCTTATCAAAAAAGCATATTATAAGATAAAAGACTACGTTGAAGACAGGGAAGTTTGGCATTAATTCCTTCTGCACATGTGGCTTCCCTGGTACCTCATTAACAGCATAACTTTGTGAGAGTCTATTAACTGCTTCCAAATTACAATGTTAATTTTTAATATTTTTATTTTTTACACTTTCTGACATATTCTCGTCATTTTTGACATTATACATCGCTTCAAATAGCACCTATTTATTAGTGATTCTCATGGAAATCATGTCACTTTGTTTAAATAGGTTGATCTTACTAATGTAGATTCTTTTACATATTGTGAATGGGAAAACATTGTAGGCCTTACAGATTAGATTTATAGACGATTTTCTATTCTTTATTTTCATTCCTCTAAGTACTTGGTACTTATTGACAGGCCTGCACTGTCCTCCCATACCTATTATCACTGTAATTTGAAAACATTGTAAAACCCAATTATTTTTAAAAGAGTAACCGTGGAGTTTCTTGCCGGCTCTTCTCCATAGGAAGCGACAAATTGGAACCGTGCACCTAGCTTCTGACGTTTCATAAGTGCCCTTGCAGGTTTATGTGAAATAAAATATTTTGATTTTGATTTTGATTTTGAAAGTGCTTAGGACATTTTTATTACAAGCGTTCAATGTATGGATCTAGCAGTTGTCTAATGTTCTACAGTGGACTTTACCTTCGTAATTTTATCGATATGATAACGTGCTAGGAATTATTGCAGCATACTTACTGAAGCGTGCCTGCTTATCTACGTCTGGCGCGAGCTGCCAGGGGTCACTCACGGCTGTTTCATTATCATGTATTACTATTGCATTAAGCTATTTACAGAATATAATAATGAGTGTATAATTATTATCAATTTGTTTTGATACACGTGTCTACTAGTAACAGGACTAAAGCTGTTACCGAAGGCCAACCAATTTTCGTTATAGATAAGATAAGTACTCTAATTCTGATTGAATTTGAGTTTCCTTTAATAACTTTGACCTTTTAGCCATGTCATCCCTATCTGATCCAAACTCAATTACACAGGCAGGAAACTTAATAATATTCTCGAAGTTTTGGTCAAAAGTACTTCCTAATTAAGACTTGTACCGAACATAATATAATTTGTAACTTTAGTCGCAAGAGCTCTTGAAAAATAGCTCGTTGTCAGTGTCCTCCGGCCTGGGTTGGCGCAGCATGCCTTCCTCCGGCCTGGGTCGGCGCTGCATGCCTTCCTCCGGCCTGGGTCGGCGCTGCATGCCTTCCTCCATACTCTTCTGTTAGCCGTCATCTCAGTAGTCACTGCCTTTCTAGCCATATAATCTTTCTATCAATTATTTCTTTGCTCTTTCCCTACTCTCTCTACCCTTCCAAGTAAGAATTGAGATTGACTAACCAACTCGATTAGGACACAACTGATTAACATAAAGCCCTAGATTTTATTGTATTTTATTATGTTTTTAATACTTTTGTAGAACCTGTTCATCTACCAAATACGTTAACAGAATCAAAATGACGCACATTAAAGCATTAATTTAAAAAATCTGGCCATTTCTCGTTAGTAATATCTACGTGAATAATGACGTAGACTTGAGCAACGAAAACAAGACTTATAGAAAAACATGCTACATCGACCATCTGTGCTGGGTTGTGAGTAACAGGGTAAAACAGGGCTATTGCCAAGTCATTCTATGACGTAGTAGCACCAGTACCTCACTAATATTGCAAAATAACGGGAATTGTTTAGATAACTGTAAGCTAGGGATAGGCAGATGTGGGTAACGCGAAATGGTTAACCTAGTGACGTCTCAGGGAAATGTTTAGAGCTCTTAGTGAAGAAATTAGCCAGGTAATTACTTCCATATGTATTTCTGCTGCCAAGCAGCGTTGCTGTGTTCTGTCTTGAAGGGTGGGTATTCTTGCCTTCGTGGTGGTGTACATACAGGCACGTCAAACATTTGAGCTGTCTCTCCTAGGTGGCAACAGATCTGCGATGCCCCTGACATTGGGGATGTCGTTGCTGCTATTTCCTTAACATAATTCCTAGCTATCATCAATCTAATGGGATTTGAATGTGAAAAGCCCACTTTTCCTGCAACAAAAGAAAGTTAAAATTAGATTTTTTCCAAGAAATGGTTCGTGTAATATATTAGACAATACTCGGTAATGTCGGGGAACTTTGCTTGATGCCAAGATTCTTAGATTACGTTTGACAGGCGAACATATTGTATAAACATGTTAAACCCAAGAACAGACGTTCGTAGAATATAGAAAAAAACTTTTCAAAACTATAAAGACAGTGCTATAACGGTGGCTGCAAGGTGTATCAGCAGATGTCTCACACGTCCTTTTACCGGTTTTGGCAAAAACAGACTCCCACAGGAAGTGACGGGATATGGACGGGATAGTTGACTATTCAAAAACGGACATACTGAAAATCCTACAAAGTTAGTACTTACTATGTAAATAAAGTATTTACTAGTATTATGCTGGGGTAAAAGCAACCAAACAATAAAAATCAATTACTTAATAGCTTACAAATCAATTCATAACCATTTTTATATATGAAATATGAATCAGACAAGGCGAATAATTTAAGCACAAAAACACACAACTATAAGAAGTATTAGAACTAAAGAAAACTACTTAAACAAATACTTAGGTACTGAATACCTATACCTACTAATAATTATTATATCACCTTTGTACGTATTTTCCGTTACTATTAGTGACGTCAAAAATACAAAAACAATGTAAACGAATATAGTTAAGGTAAAGTTGCCAGAAAGGCTAGGGTCTTAGGAAAACCCGGTTCCATTTTGATTCATAAAATTGAAGAATCACAATTGAAATCATTTATGCGGTTACTGAAAGGTACGTACGACGACAGAATATCAAGCTATACATTTCCATTATACGCCGACTTCTCATTGTACGAAAAGCAAATAAAATGCGAGGTCAGCTAAAACTGGAAATGTATAGTTTGATATGTCGTCGTGTGTATCTAAATGCAAAAACAATTTTTCTTTTCGCATAAAAAAATGGCCTTCACTATATTTTCAAGGGTAGCGTTGCAGATCATAGCTGCATTCCTAGAATAACGGAAATTATTGCATGCAACAGATATACGTACTTAACTGCACGTAACATGACTCAGTTACTTGAAGTCTGCTAACATGGAAACGTACAATAATTTGCTGTAAGAACAAAGCCGACTATTGAACAAAGAAATAAATTACGGTATCATATTTTTTATCTGGACCCGCTGCTTAAGTACCAGGTCGCATGTTCAAAGCCTGCTAAAGACCAATGTGACTTTGCCAATGACATTCTACGTGGCTATATTATATAGTATATATTCAATGTTCTCTACTCTTGATTACCACCAACCGATGGTGAAGGAAACAAAAGACGAGGGAGCCGTAAGTTCACGGTCTGAACTCTAACATCGCCACCATGCGGTGACTTTCTCTGTATGGGATGCCTTGAGTTAAACACTCACTAAGCACAATTAGATACATTCATCATCTTCACATAGGTATAACATAACATCACGCGTTGTTTCTTGTTTCCGTGAAGGGCTGGGCAGAGGTGAACTTATAGTACACCCACATTTCGCTAGCACAGTTATTACATAAATCTACATTCTTCACATATGATAATATTATAATTAATGTGTCACCGTAACAATTGTAAAAACCCTTAGATTATAATCTATCTAGCGAGATTGTAAACTGTCGAAACATTATAAACCGTAAAATACTGCTTACAATTGAACGCATTGTTTTTCGGTAGATTATAATCTATCGAAGTGAAACCGTCAAATTGTGAAGGCGGATTGTACCTTGCGCTATTACTAAATAGTCAAGTAACTGCCACTAACTTGGAAGTAGCGCTCGTCGGCCGGAACCGCGGCCCCGCTCGCTTCGCTCGCTCGGCTCGCGCGCGGTTTCCGCAATTTTAATCTAACCTAACCTATTCGGTCGGTAAGCAGTATGGTCAAGTTCACAATTTATCGACAGTTTATATTCTCGCGAGATAGATTGTAAACTAACGGTGTTCATAATCATACGGTGACATATGCAAAACATTGTAAAAAAAAAACAATTGACTTCCAAAAAAAAAACACAAAAAGTGAAAAAGAACTTTACTTTCGGAAGGCGGTGACTTTGGATATGTATTTAAATTTTTTGTCACCGCCTTCCGAAATTAAAGTTATTTTCACTTTTTAGTGGTTCACATGTGCTTACCCCTTCCCAGCGTTCCGGCGTGATGTTATGTTATGAACTGGTGTAAACAAAAGACGGACATGAGATTTCTGCAATTCCAGTCCATTTGCTATCATTTATTGAGAAGTTCCGTTGCCTATCTCCGAAGTTTTTCATCAGATCTTCACCAAATTGAAATGGGACCACTCCGAGAAAGTACTCTTCCAAAAACTATCCAACTGCTTCAAGTGTGCCTATAAAATTTGAAGAGTTCTCTCTATTTCTCCAGGATCCCATCATCAGATCCTGACTTGATGATCATGGGACCACCTGGGAAGTATACTCATCGGTCCAGCCATCTTCGAGTAATCGGGGAACATATATATAAAAAAAGGTTCCGACGAATTGAGAACCTCCTCCTTTTGGAGATCGGCTAAAGAGTAACGGTGGAGTTTCTTCCCTATCCATTCTTCTCCAAACAAACCCTTTAGGAAGGGGCAACTCAATCAAAATCATTTTTTTGTAAATTTTGACATTCAAAAGTGCCTGCTACGTGCCTATTTGAAATAAACGATTAGACTTTGATTATAGTACTATTTAACTTGTGTCTTTTCAAGAACGGCAATGGCGTGTGCCCTCTGTTTTCACAGCTGGCAATAGTAATGTTCAGTTGTGGACTACGATAGACTTGGTGCACTTACACTCACAGGACTTCAATCATCAAACGACCTGCATTCATCATTAGTTCAGTAAAATGATTGTCAAAAGCCAATAAATTGCTATAAAAGTATGAATCAACCAATCTGTTTACTTGTTATTTCCTTCAATATGTCTAGAAACTGCAGCAGTAATAAATATTTTAAGTACATAATAAAAGCTATCGACAGCTGTTTTTACAGTACCATTGAAAAGGTTAGTCATATACGTGATATAAACATAATAATTATAGAGGTAACGCTAATGTAGCAGCAACACCGTCCAATTATAAGAATTGTTGTCGTTTCTGTGCAGAAACAAAACTAAGACCCGACGACGAAACATGAAGAAAATATCGCTGTATCGCGCCCTTTGCCCCACAGATTATGAAAGGGTATTTGGCATTGGCATACGACCCCGGGTTTGAGATGTGAACATTTTTAAATTAATTAGAGTATAGGTGATCAGCGAACAGGCTTCCAACGATACCTCACTTGTCAAATTATGATAAGTAGTTTAGAAGTACCGGTCAATATCACAACCCTCCCTTTTGCTTCGCCATAGTTGGGTACCTAACAAGAGAGAGTCTAATAATACTGTGGCAGAGGTTGAGTCATTAGCTTCTGTACTTCACGTCGCGTGTTCGATTCCCGCACATAACAAGTAAGTCAAATTAGCATCACGCCTGTAATCTCTGCAGGGTGATATCATCAAAATGAACAACTATCTTCTATGGGAAGCCGTCCCATACATTTGGGTCGAGTAGGTTGTATGGGAAAGTTGATATTTTTTCTTGTACCTTTCTAATACACTCTATAAGTCGTGCCATTTCATAGGACTGAAAGAAGATAGAAGACAGAATATACGGTCAATGTAATGATGGTACATTCGCTAAACAACCTGTACATTGCCATATGTACCTCACGTGACTAATGTGTTATCGTATTAATAAATATGGTTATGAACACGTCTAAAGATGGTGCTGCTATCTTTTGATATAAACGTAAATAGGCAAATTAGATTTATTATCACGGGGCTGCTAATTTAGAAGCAAACTCGAATGATTCTAAGAATTGCAGTTAGGTTACTGAAATTAAACTGTAATAGGTACGTATATAGTTTACACATGGCTATTATCATAAAAACTCTAACAATTCAGTAATAGGGATATCGGCTTTTGTGTGGAGAGTTACCCTGGCAAAATGTTGTGTTGACTTGTGCGTTAGAGAGGTGAGACTGTAACAAATAATTAGTGTATCATGAGACGCAATTTGTTTACTAATAGCAAAATTTGTTTGAATTGTGGTTATAATGTTATTTGAGAAAACATTTTCCAAAAAAAAAACAACTGACTTCCGAAAAAACACTACAAAGTGAAAAATAACTTTAATTTCGGAAGGCGGTGACAAAAACTTAAAATACATATCCAAAGTCACCGACTTCCGAAATTAAAGTTATTTTTCATTTGTTATAGTTTGTTTTTTTTGTTTTTGGTAAAAGTTTTTATTTTTCACTTTTTTAGTTATAGTACCTACCCCACTAATTCGAAATTTCTTCATTCTTGGGGTCAAAACAATGCATATTTACGCGATAGCAGCAATCGCGGTTTTTTTTTTTTGGGTGGGAAATCATTAAATAACTTCTCCCGCTCTGGGTGGAGCAGGAGGGTGTGTCAGACTTTTACTGACTAAAACCCACCCGTTTCCCATAGTTGCCTGTATGCCAGGGCCCGCGGTATCTCTATCGAGCAAACCGCACCCCTGGCAGGCATTGGCCCTTGCGGGCCGCATCAGTTGGTGCTGACATCTCTTTGGAGCACGCATGGAACACAACGCACCGTCGACCTGGGCTTGGTCCTTACCGGACAGCGAGCTACCCAGTACTCGCCGTCCGCAAGCCCGCGCCTACGGTGGCCGAGAAACA
This sequence comes from Polymixis lichenea, assembly GCA_949091785.1. Taxonomy (NCBI): domain Eukaryota; kingdom Metazoa; phylum Arthropoda; class Insecta; order Lepidoptera; family Noctuidae; genus Polymixis; species Polymixis lichenea. The sequence continues at coordinate 22,286,365 of OX420951.1, read as the reverse complement.
GCCTGGGATTCCCGACGCCCAGGGCATCTCCTGCGGAGGCTAGGGCCGTGAGGGCGCATATACTGCCTCTCCCTCAGGTGCGCCGCCTCCCTCTTCGCGAGCATCACTGCTTCGCAGAAGGAAGCGACGGCTACCCATGCACTCTCGCCCCGTAGCATGGCCTGGACCAGGGCCAGACGCGAGAGATCGCCGCCACCGATCGCCTCCACAAGGACACGGCAGTGCTCCGCCTAAGCCGGGCAGACTTCCACCGTATACTCCACCGTGTCCTCAGGGATCTTCGCAAAGGAAATACCCGGGCGTATCAACCTGCCTTATCCGAAACAGGAACCTCCCGAAACAACCGTGTCCAGTGAGGACCTGCGTCACGCGGAAGGTGAGGTCGCCGTGCCGCCTCTCAAGCCACTCCTCGAAGATGGGACTTACCACCACAATCGTGGCGTACCCCGCACTGGATTGCCACAATCTCACTCTCCCTGTCCCCATAAGAGCCCGCCGGAGCTCTGTCCGCTGTGACGCGATTTCCCGCGGCAGTGGAGTTACATCCCGGCGTTTGGCCTCCTCGCGCCACTCCCAAGTGTGCGCGAGCACCTTTGCCTCCAGATCCCATGGTGGCAGTCTGGCAAGGAGGCCCGCCGCCTCACCGGAGATCATGCGGTATCCCCGGACCATCCGGATGGCCATGACCCTATGGGACGCTTTCAACCGGCGTGCTGGTTGGCGCCTCAATGTAGGCGCCCACACCGGTGCACTGTATAAGGCCATGGACCGCACGATCCGCGCGTAGAGCCTCCGGCAGGAGGTGTTTGGCCCCGCTAGATTAGGCAGGAGCCGCTTCAAGGCAGCCCCGGCCCGCTCCAGTCTGGGAGCCAAACGTCGGAAATGCTCCGCGAAGTTACACCGGCTGTCGAGGACGAGTCTTAGGGACTTCATCGTCGACTCGACGCCGATGTGAGCCCCTCCCGCCGTTATCTGGGAACCAGTTGGTGGCGCATTCCGAGGACCATGAAAACACATACCCTTGTGCAAGGCGGTGGCCTTGTTGCCGGATCCTATCCGCTTATGTATGGTACGGTCGCTTTTACGTGACCTTTTCAATTTGGTCGGCTTATTAGAGAATTGGTGATATATTCTTGGTTTTGATATATCGTTCATTAAAGCCGTAATTGAGAGCTGAAATTAACAGGAACCATTAATTTAATTTGTTTAAAGTATGGCATGATTCTTAATGTTATGGGAACTGTGTATTCGATCGCTAAAGTACGACCAGTGTAAAATTAATCATATTTGTTTTTATGTTCATAATTAACGTCTAAAGTTACAAAATCTTAAATTCCTGACGTCATAAGCGTCTACTACAGGTACTTTTTACAGCTGTTTATTTAGTTATAAGTGTATTTGTTTATTTGAAAATCCGTTTTTTCTGATTTTTGAAACCATTTAATTACATTGGATTGCGTCAATCAAATCAAAAACGAATGTTTAACAAATTTAAACAAATGAAGGTCTCATATGTGTATTTTTTTCAGACTTCTGCGTTGAGCCGTTTTTGAGATCTGGGAAATCCTAAAACGTTACCGCAGCAACATCTTAAATAACTGAAGAACCATACCATAAAAATTTTGCCATTTAGAAATATTTACTGCGCAACAAAAGCTATCTATTCATGTATTTGGTTCCGGGCTAAAGCGAATTTTTGAAAATGATTTTGCCAGGGTAACGTTTGGAACCGTTACGCCAGCAAAATCTATTTTTCTCAATTAACTTTAAAATTACAATTCAAATAAATTTTGCTATTAGTAAACAAATTGCGTCTCATGATACACTAATTATTTGTTACAGTCTCACCTCTCTAACGCACAAGTCAGCACAACATTTTGCCAGGGTAACGCACACTTGCTTTTCGAGTACAGGGTCTTCGGATCGATTCCCATATACTTAGAGTAATACATTTTTGTGACGTTATGGTACTTATTAAAATATGTATTAACTATGCTGGGGAAAAACGTAGGGAATGCCTTAATATGTTTGTATTTGTAAAGTTGGATTGTCTACTCACGGCACTAAGCGAAGCGTTCAAAATCAAACAGTGCGCTTTCATTTAGGCATTACATTTAGTTGTCCCCCTAGTGTTAATGAAAACTGGGATGAGTTAATATACCAGCCTAAGATATAAGTACACAATATAGGAAACAAATTATGTTCACAACACGTATATATACGAGTATAAGAACCGATTATTGAAGACGAGTTGCGGTTTTTTTATAGTTAGTTAGTAGCTATGTACTAGTGACTAGGCCCTTCAGGCCTCACCCACACGCACTCACCACTTCTACGAATGTACTTCCACACCATGACAATCCACCATTTTTTATAGCCCACAGATCACGCTTGACTGGCTACCTACACTCTACACCTCAATTATCTGTGAGTATAGCAATTAATTCATATTAATTTACAATAATAATTGAATCTGCCATGTCGGTAGGCCCAGTTTAAGGTCACCTTTGAAAGAAGAAATAACTTGTATCAGTTGGTCCGGTTATGGTGCAAAAAGTTTATAATAGTATTATAGGTTTGCGTGGCTCAAGGCTCAAGGTTATTTATTCTACAAATGTGGTATCTACTAGTTACTATAATGGATAGAGTAATAGTGAAAAGAATTCTTATTGGTTACAAAGTTTAAGAACGCCATTGTGTTTTTCTGTTGCAAAACTGTTTAAAAATCCGAATTTCGGCATTAGGCTTTGTCATTTCTGTAGGATTGAACATTGAAGCATTCTGATTAAATGTATGTAGGTTTCAAATACTGACATTTTCAGATCTTTCATTAAGAGCTTAAGGAAAAAAACACATCTAAGGCGGAGCACATAGAAAATTAAATGATCTCATGCAATGACGACCACCGCGGCTTCTCAATGGTTTCAATGACAAAGGATCTCGAACTACATACTTATTTTTAGACCTACTTTCTTGAATACTTCCTATTATTTTTGTTATTCCAGAAAAAGAGGCTGTTAATAATAAATCATGTACCTACTGAAGTAAATAGCCAAAGTGTTAAAACAGTAACGCACATGTTTCATGTAAAACAAACAGTGACTTTAGCAGAAGTCTGTCAGAACTCTGCATCGTAACAGTGCGCTAAAGGATTGAGTCAATATTTTGTAGAGATGCGCGCGCGCACCGCCTCCCCTCCTCTCCCCCACCGCGCCGCCATCTTCACTTAGCGACAGTAATGGTCGACAAAAAGTTGTTATTCAATCTAGTTTGAAAAAAAAAAACTGTTGTTACTAACTCGTGTAGCCTGGAGAGTGAACAGTGAGGCTTTAAAAGACGTGACCTCTCTTTCTGTTAGTTTTTGTAATTGTTACAGTTTTCAAGGTTAGCTTGGACTTTTTAATAGTAATTTTATTTTATTCAAAGCTAGCATCGATGAAGAGATAACTACTTTGGGAGGCCTACTTATCTCTGCATCGGTTAAAAATCCTACTAATTTTGTAATGTATAAGTTTGGATGTTTGTTACTTAATCACGCAAAAACGGCTGAACAGATTTGGATGAAATTTGACACGCAGATAATTTATAGCCTAAATTAACACAAAAGATACCTTTTATCTCGGTAGTACTTTCCCATGGGTTGATTTCAGACATTCACGCGGGAGAAGTCGCGGGGAGAGTAACAGTAGTACTTAATAATTCAAAAGTAGAATTTTCTCTTCTTATTTCGGTCCGATGTAAGAACGTAAGAAAACTTCCTATTTGGCCAAACAAGGTTTTTTCTTATTTTTTTAAAACTACCTACAACACTTTACCTAAACTAAACCTTACAAAATCTAGATTACCATTTCTAACAACTCAACTTCAACGAAGACTTATTAAACCAATCTCCTAAACGAGCTTACGTCATAACTCAACACTTGCATAATGAAGGCGCATTAAAATGCGCCCAACGCATGAGGCAGGGAAGCCGCGGGGTGCAGTCTGATCCGCCTGCCTACACGCGGCTGCTAAGTGGATTACGACTGTAAGCGTCGTCTGCTGACCACCGCTGCTTAGCCGCCGTGTGTTTTACATTGAAACTTATTGCAGGACTTGGGATGTCTTGTTTTTAGAACCTACATTTTTATCGTCTGTTCGAAATATCTATGGTTATAGGAGCTACTTACATATTATTATGTACCAACTTACTTTCTCAGTTTATCCGGGACATTATTGACATCGTGAGGAAAGCTGAACTTACTACCTATTGTTAAAATACGTCTGAAATCGCCAACCCATCTTGAGCAAGCGTGGCGATCAATACTTGTGCCTTCTCTGTATGAGAAGAGGTCTTTTCCCCGCAGTGGGATTGTAATAGTCTGGTGTTAGACTTATATTAGTTTATATAAGCTATAGTTTTCAGTGGTTTCAAGTGCAAGTGTAGATGGTGCTCCACGATTATCATGGCCACCGTAGAATGGTGGAAAGGAAAGACAAACTGCAGGATTGTAGAAATATTTTTACCCAGGGTATCTCGGCATCACTTCGCATAGGTCCTTTTACTTCAGGAGGAACTGCGAAAATATCAAACAGAAACTCGAATCTGGTGGATGTTAGGTGACGCAGTAAGTTTACTCCGTCACCTAATCATCCACCAGATAGGGGGGGGGCATCTATTCAAGTCCTGCGAACGACTGGAATGCCGCTTTCCTTCTCCGCAGGTGAATATGCCTCTGCCCAGTATGGAGCCGATCTGCCTACTATAAATTATTGGATACAGGTCTAAATGACACTTAAAATTGCTCCCAGCTGTTATTTGATGAGGAACCTGAAAAGCGATTCTTTATCAAGATCAAAATAATTTATATTCCTGTTCTCTCTCCAAAGAACCACTATGTTACCGCCGACATATTATGTTTTATCTACAGAAGAAACTCTTACATTTACGACAGGAGAGAGTTTAATATTCATGTTCGTATCCCTACCAATATAAATTCTTACAAAAATCTAATTAACACTTCATAAAACGCCGTAACGTTAGCTCTTATCTCTCCACACCACTTAACTGTGAGTTATGTGAGGAAAAACAACAATAAGATATGTGCAGTACATACCTACACACTAGTCACTCTCCATACACAGGTACAAAGCGGGTACATCTGTAGAACTGCATGCAAATGCAGACCAACACACACGAACATACAAGTATTATTAATTTAAGTGTGTGAACTGTGTAGTAAACTGGTTCCGTATGCAAAACATATCATTAAAATAAAATAAAGATAACCATTATAGGTAAATATCAAAGAGATTGCGTATCGCAGTAGATCAACAATCTAATCAGTTTAATTGATTGCTTATCGATCGACTAGCGGTCATTCATATTGCTCATCACGTTTGCATCAACCTCATTTAATATTATCGTGTTTGTAATGTGCGCCCATTGATAAACAAAATGTGTGTGCCTCATACAAGTTATAACAAAGTGAACTAAACGTGTTATTTTCTTTGAAAAATACTTCAAAAAGACAGAAGAAATAATCTATACAAATAAATAAAATAGTGTGTCTAAAAAGTGTCTGTTCGTAATGTCAAAATAACAGCTTTTTACTAAATGGATATGAAAGTATATACAGTACCAATGACAAAAAACAATTTTTATGATTTTTGTCTGGCTGTTTTTTTGTTCCGGCTAATCACCGAAACAGCTGAACCGATTTGCACGAGACTTTCAATCGCAGATAGCGAATGTTATAAGGAGTAACATACAGCTACTTTATGTTCCGTGGGAAAGAAAGTTCCGATATCCACGCGGGCGAAACCGCGGGCAGCAGCTAGTTTTGAATAAGAGATCAATCTGATTTCATACTAAACTGTATGTCCATTTCAACTAAACTGGTTAATTAATTAATACCATCAGCTTTACAACGCTAAATAACATATAGGTACATATGTGTGTATGTACATTGGTACATATGTATGTACCTATGTATTAAAATTTGTAAAGCCCATATCTCCTGGCCACACAACTCTAAAGCCGTGTACACACAAAGTATTCCAAGCGGAACACAACAGGGTTGCCAGTCGCCAACTCTTTGTGTTGCCACACCATATAATTAAATATTATTACCGAGAGGTATTGTGTTCGATCCCGGGCGGTGTATTGTTACTTCAATGCTAATGTACATTAGGAGCTTTTTGTACAGTTTTATGGCTGTCGTAAATAACTGGATTGGTGATTGATAAGTGACGTTGATGGCGTACGATGGGGATGGGAGGATCAGCTGCTCATGATATCATATTTTATGGCCGTCTTAGAGAACTGTAGGAAATTGCAACTGAAGTTGTTAGTAAGCTCATACATCATGTTGGTTGAACTGTTGCAGACAAATCAAAAGGAAGACAATGATTCGATGCAAGTCTTAAGCTCTCAAATCTCAATATTTTATTGCAAACTAACCGAACAGTAACCAAAGTTGAAATGAACAAAACAACTTTGGGTTAAGTAGATCCACCAACGACAACCCTTTAATAAAACTTTACTAGTTACACTCACCGAACTCATATAATTTCCCTCAGCACCAATAGGTATCCTCAAAGATTCATCCCGTAACCATACAAATTCATCACGCCATTGCCTTATAGCTGTAATAACCGAATGCTCCCAAATGAGCGGCTCCCGTCAGACAACAATTGACGTAATAACCTCACTGCCGAGCCCCCATCGGCGCTGGCAATGTAATACTTGGTCTTATCGAATGCCTTCTATACTACGCCTACTATAATTTAGTTTTTTTACAGTATATGTTAGAACAGAAGCGAATGGAAGTGGAACAAAGGAATTTTTGTTGTTCGGTTGTGATGAAAGAAATAAAAGAAGCGTTCTCTTTCTTTCGAAATAAATCTTCCCAAAGACTAAGTAAGTGAGTACTAAATAAGTCTTTGGGAGTACTTTTTCTTTTCGTTTTAATTATTAAACTTGCGTTATCTAATTACTAATGAGTCGACAGTTACTCCAAACAAAGCGAATCCAAGCGACATACCGGAAAGTAACGAGTACAAAGAAGTGAATCCGATACTTTGTATGCAAGCAACGTCACTACATTGTAGCAACTGTGGGTGTGTCTACTATGACACGTTACTATAAAACTAGCATTCTATTACCACAAAATATTATTTTCATCATTTCTAATACCACTGCTCTTGCTTCCATGCCAGCATCATAACTTAAAAACAACAACAAAAGTCGTTCGTTTATCTCCAAACTTTGCGTATACTATAGCGCTCCCTTATTATACAGGGTGGGTCGTAAAATGGTCCCACCTATTTTGCACTCGTAAAAGAGGCTCGTAAATTTTACGTCACAAATGCGTCTCATTGTTGGCTGGGAGCGGAGATAGGCAGGGATCCAGCCCCATCGAATAATCTCTGGCTTCACGATAAGTCGTGCATCCTTGATCGTTCGGCTGTCGATACACGGAGCTGATGATATCGATATTGTTAAAAAAAAACATTGAAAAAGCGATGAAAAATTAGAACAAGTTACCAATGTTCTTTACTTAATGCTCAGTTTGATTTGGCACTTGTCTGTGTGGACTCAGCCTTATGCGTTTCGCGTCAGTGTATTATTTATGTTTGGCAACTTAAGACGAACTGTCTTTAACATTGATAACGAAGACCTACATATACGTATGCGTATGTATAGGAGTGTAACGAAACAGAAGTCAACATGTAATCCACGCACTAAAACCTTGTTTGTGTAGGAGGCGGTAAACGTGGAACCATGTCAGCCTCTAATACCTCGGAGCAGTCGGTAAACTTACGTATCTCTTGAGAAATCCCTTGTAAAAAAGCTTAGGACATAGTCTGTAGGAGATAAGACCAGAATCAATATAGGCCTACATGTATTACGACAAATATGTAGGTTTGTTGGGATAGTTACGTGTAGTCCCTTCTTAGAACTAGCCTGTGATGTTACCGCACTGGTTTTTGGTAAGGAGAGCCTTTATAATTCTACGAATATGAGAAGGGATACTATTAGTCACAATGTATTCTATTGAAGAGTTACTAAAGGCTAAAACTACACATCACACATCTGACAAAAAAGAAAGCCATACCCACAGGAATTTCCAACAATCACAAAAGAATGTTATAACCACATGCCCATAAAATGAGGAACAATGCCACGTTTCGTGTTGCGTGCCTATTAACTAAATTAGTTGGCTGTTGTATAACTAATTATGCAAATATTTGATCCCCCTCATTTTGGTGCACTTGCGCCATGTCACACCTGTGGACAATGTCCACTCTAGTGACAGATTGTCACGATATATATTTTCACGTGGTACTATAGATGTACTTTTCCTTTGTTTCCCTATGGTCAGCAGAGTGACAACGGTTTAATTAATTAGTGTGCCTGTAATTGTAGCAGCAGCTTGGGGACTCGCAGTTTTACAAGTTTGATAACAGTTGGTCTAGTCAACGCTTAACTGACAGTACTGAGTGACTGCCTCACAAAATCACAAAACAAATCCATTCATGCTGCGGAAACAAATAAATAAAGATCTATCGATACTCCATCAGAAAACAACGACATTGCAGCACAGCACTACGTATTTGGCATAATCTTTCGTTTCTCTCCCATATTGTTTTTAAGTTACGACAGTTTTGGACAATGGTTCGGAAATCCGCAGTGGCGCTGTTTCACTCCCCGGTGCTCGGTCCCTACGCGTCGCGCGTCGCTTGGCGGTGCAGCCACGTAAAATGAAAAGAAATTGATTTTTCAACACTCTGTATAATATAGATTAAGGTTGTGTTATAAATATTTTTTCCGCGTAACTTGTGAATTTTTGTTTTGGTTTGATGGTTTGTGGTTTTTATGGAGTGGTTTGTTCTGAATTATAGGATAAATCAAAGAAAGCCTATAATGTATTTTCACTTTAAAAAAAAAAGTTTTATTCTTACAAAAACAGGTATGTGTACAAAGCACTAGTTAGTTAATTTATGTTTTGTCTTATACCAAATGAAAGAACAGAATATTTACCAACCATTCTTTTTTTTGTTATTTCATTTGGTTTATTACAATTACTAGGTAATTGTTTGGTCTAACTTACAAACACGAAACCTAGATATTCATGCACCACTTCCCACGATACAAGACGGATCATAAACATCAGTACTGAACGACTTAATAATTGAATTGGTAACCAGTACCTAATCTAATAACAACCCCAGAGGAGCGCCCATTAAACCAGTCACCAGATAAAACGATGATCGAGCACAAGTTGCATTTAATTACACACAAACTAAACGGGATTTATGCGCAAACATAAATAACGATAAAATTAACAGTGTCCTCGGAGAAAATAGAATTTCATTAATTTAATCACGACCTGCCCTCCGACAACAGAAGGAACGCTGCGTGTGGAGGACTCTCTCCCTCCCACTCAGCCACCTCCCCGCTCAATGGAACTACACGACCAGTCCTCTTGACCCTCCCAACAAGCAGGCCTGCCGCGCGCTCTACTGCCGCTGAGCACCGCCAGGGCTCATCATGCGCTGGCCACCAACAACCTACGTAATCAGAGCTCCCAACTTAAAGATTGATCGCACAGTAATAGCTCTCCCTAAATGGACCAAGTTTTATGGCCGTTTCTTTGTTACAAAAGTACTGAGGGTTTTATTTGGGAATTTTGTTTTAAATTGTATAAAAGGAGATCAACTATTGTAGTAAATTTTACGAGGGGTCGGCGAAAGAATACTGATCCGTCCGCCCGCTGCGGACGCCGCTCGTAAACCCAAGCGGAGGGTAGAATGAGAACTGTAGGGTTTACTGGACCAAGCGCACTAGCAGTTGCGTAGCAGGGCAGAATGGTAGCCCCACTGGCGCAGTGGCTGAGTGAATGGCTCCTGCGCTACGGATCACGGGTTCAATTCACGCACATGCAATTAGTGAGTGAAGGTGTGAATGATAGTGTATGCAGTTAGTTATTTACGATGCACGTCGTCGGTTCTGTTAACTATTTTAATTCAAAATGTTCTATGGTATAGCGCCGTTGATTACAATATTAGTGTCAAAAATAGCGTAACACAACATTCATAAAACAAAATTATTTTTTAAAGCATTGAAGTTTTATGAAAAAATGCATTTTAATACTTATTTAATTTGCAAATACCTACCGATAAAGCTGGTTAGTAAAAATGTTCTTTTACTTTTTATTTCACTACAAAAGGGACACCAAACTGCGTCAATATCGCTCAGTACGCATCGTTTCTGCCTGGCTAGCTACCACCCTCTTGTTGAAGCAAATAATCATCTTTAATGGCGAGCCTTTGTTCGGGAGCTTGGCCATGAAACGTGGGACCTCTGTACTAGCAACGACCATAATATGGCCAACATAACACTCCTTAGTTCTACAGTAAATAGAAAAGGTTAAAACGGTCATGGTGCTAGCTGCTATGAGCGCGTACATAGTTACATACACCAAGCGCTGTTTACATAGTTATGTAACGTCGACGGTCGCCCTCCGCACGGAGCGAGCCGCTCGATCCTGCACGCAGCGATGCGAGCGGACGAACACACCCGAGCACACCCGAGCGTTCCCGAGCGACACCGAGCCGCGCCGAGCTCCCCGTGCACCCGCAGTCCCGCTCGCAACGCGCACGAGCGAACGTGTGCCGAATTCGTGTTCGCTGCTCGTTTAAATTTGAGAATAGATTACAATCGTTTGAATAAGCTGCCGTGTTTGTTCGGTGTGATCGCTCGGCGTCGTGCGTTATCGACCTTGACATTGTGCGCGAACGAGAAGCAAGATGGCCGACGTGGATTGGTCGGGCGACTTGTCGATACGCTTGGTAGAGGAGTATAGGCAGAGGCCCGAGCTGTGGGACAACACGAACGGCCTGTACAGGGTGCAGACTGCCAAGTATGAGGCCTGGTCCGACATGGCGAGGATATTCGAATGCGATATCACAGACTTGCGTAAAAAGTTGAACTCGATATTCGCTTCGCATCGGCGCGAGAAGGGCAAGATCCGTAACGGAGGCCGCTCCACTTGGTTCCTGTATCCTTATTTGCGATTCTTGCCGAATCACTTGGACTCGAACGGTTCGGGGGACGGCAGTGTTGAGGTTATTGTTAATTGTTGTTATTTTAGAATAATTGTAGCGTAATTGAAGGGAACCGAACCTTACTTAGAAATAAATCCTTATTTATAGTACCTTTACACCTAGGAACTTATAAGAAAGGTTCGGCCCTTGACCACTCAACAAGACGTCGCCGGTAGTCAGTAATAATAATACTAGAACTACGAAACCCGTCCTTACAGCTACGACATAAAGGCGCTGTTAATGACAAATTGTTACTGTTGGCGTGCGGTTGACTGTATAGCTAATTACATAAATGTGTACATGTCCCTTCGGGAACAATTTACATAAGTTTGTACGCTTTGTTGTATGATCTGCACCATAAGGAGTAACACACTAGGTATCAATCAGAATCTAAATCATTTTGATGGATATTGCTAATCCATTGCTTCATATGTTCGAAAAATGTGTCTACTCAACAACGTAAATAACGCAATGAATATTGTTGAACTGGCATATTGAAACTCAATGCATTTATTTCAAATAAACCAATCACTGGCGCTGGTGAATAGTCAAGGGTCGGTCAGTCAGAGAGATGAAGCTAGTTGCCCATTCTAAAGCGTAGGTAGGACACACGGCTACACATCAAGCTATACATTTCCAGTATAAGATGATCTCGCATTGTATAGAGATTCCGTAAAGTGCGAGATCAGCATAAACTGGAAATTTATAGCCTGATGTGTAGCCGTGCGTACCTATGGAGAAGAACGGGTAAGAAAATCTCAAGTGAACTAGAGACCAACTTAACTAAAAAGAAAGCTACTGTTAGTGTTTTTGGTAATTACTCCGCTGTAGTCATGTTTTGAATATGTGGGAGGGGCTCGTGGCTAAGTAATTAAGCAGGTTAAACTACGCTTGCCACGGTTGGTCCATTGATGGGTGATCATCTTTACATAGAAAGCCGTTCGTCCCGGATGTCATTCGTGGATCTTTGACAGTCGTTACCGGTCGTCAGAAGACCGAAAGTCTGACAAGCAGTCTTATCAAGGCGAATGGCAGAACCCAGTAACTGGGTTGTGGAGGTTAGATAGGCAGTCGCTCCATGTAAAATACTGGTATTCAGCTGCTTACGGTCAGACTGGAAGCTGACCCCAACATAGTTGGGAAAGGGCAGGCAGATGATGAGTGATATTGGAATGTAAAGCGGCTGTAGCCCAACGGTTAAAGCACGGATTACCGAGTGAGAGATTATGATTCGATCTCCACCCTTGCACTATTCATGTGAACCCCTAGCATATTTATAATTGGCAGTGTAGGAGGGTTATAAGCAGGAATACAGGGTTCTACTCTACTCATGAAAACTGTAGGTATATGTGTCGGTCAATTACACTACAGCTCATGAGCTCAGCTGTCGAGAGAATGCGTTCTTGACACCCGTCGGTTTCATAAACACGAATACGTGTTGTGCGAATTTGATCTTTATTAGTTACTAAAATTTTCGCATTGCCAGGTGTCGGGGTTCTACTCTCTAAGCACGAAATCCGTAGTTTCAGCCGATGTTACGGGTATAACACGATTTGAAAGATACTTACCTTACCTCGATTTTTTCCCCGCTCTAAAACCTAATTAATCGGGAGTACCCATAGTTCATTCCGAAGTAATGAACTGTCTTTGAACGGCTCGTATCTTCGTTGACGGCCTTAGAGGGTAGGCTCCCTGGAACACATTTTCTCGACGGCCTTATGCATACTGTAAGTTAGGATGTTAAGTTTTTTTTCACAACGAATGGTATATAATAGAAGTGAGCCATGCCATTCTCAACCGAAAGAATAAAAAATAAAGTTTATTGTAATAGTTCCATTTATTTAGTAGCTGATACGAAAATTGCAATTTAAATAGCTCTTGTCTTCAAGGCCAAATACTCCATCTGATATAGGCCATCAGGTAAATCATTATAAAGAAGTAGTCAGGCCAGGCCTTCGGCCATTTGTTTTAAAAAATCGGTCAGTGAGGTCTTAACCTTGATTGAGTCTCGTAGTTGCCAACTATTTACTGGTTGTACATATATTTACTTTGCGGATTGTTATTGATATTGTAATGAATTGATTCTTGTAAAAATTGAGAGCCGTGTTGTATTCAATTAATTGAAACAGGAATCTTATTGATGTTTTGTAGTTACAACAGAACAATTTTAGGTGAATGTGAAGACCACACAACATATATATCAGGCCACTCAGAAAGTATTGCGAAAAGTTTTTATGAATGAGAGACTGGCCAGTAATCTATTTTGAAAATATGATTATTTCTAAGTAAAAATAGGTACGTTCCAATTTAAAAATTTCCCTCCACATTGTTTGCGAGCTAATTTAAATGATTGTGTCTCATTAAAAAATGGACATGCGTCGGGAACATTTGCGCGCTATGATTTTTTGTACAGTCAGCGTCAAAAATATCGGGACGAACAGACTGTTCAAAATTATCTCAACAACTAAGAAAATTAAACTTTATCTCTATTGGATAAAGTTCTTGAAGAATGACAGTTGTCGTGTAGGTACTGTCTTCATTCTGAAATATTCCTTGTGTCATTGAGTTGAATTTTAAATTTCATAGTTGTTTAGATCATTTTGAACAGTCGGTTCGTCCCGATATTATTGACGCTGACTGTACGATAGACTTTTAAATGGCATTCATGGATGATGGCCTTTCTAAGGCAACCGTGTGTCGTTGGTATAACGAATTCAAGCGCGGTCGACTGACTTTGGGAGATGAAGAAAGAAGTGGTCGCCCTTTGACGGCTGTTACGGAAGAAAACGTGCTAGCAGTGAAAAATTAAATCTATTACAATGGGCGAGTTACGTATCAAGAGATTCAGTACATACTGTAGGTTGGATCGGGAAGCCTTCACGAAATACTACACGTGCATCTTCGCGTGAGGAGGATAGTTTTACGCTAGGTGCCGCACAATCTCACCGATGCTCAGAAGCAGGCCCGGGTGGAATGGTGCCGTGATATGATAAACAAATTTGAATCTAGCTTGTCTCGGCGTGTTTACGACATCATTACAGGTGATGAGTCTTGGATTGATCAATACGATCCAGAAACGAAACGCCAGTCGATGGTTTGGGTGTTTCAAAACGAATCAACGCCTATCAAAGTGAAGCGATCTAGAAGCGGGGGAAGATTTTGATCGCGAATTTTTTCAATCTGACTGGCTACTAGGTGTCAATTCCTTTACGGACACAAAGAAGCATCGACGCTGAATGGTATACTACCAAATGCTTGGCAGAAGTTTTCTCTGTTGTGAGCAACAAGCGACCAAAATCAGGGCTCCGCGAGCTACTGCTCCACCACGACAACGCGCCTTCGCACACCGCGCTCAAAACGAGGGACTTCCTGGACAGCACGCCGGTCAAACTCCTGGGTCACCCTCCGTACAGCCCTGACATGGCACCGTGTTACTTCTTTTTATTCCCGAAAATAAAAAATCAGTTCAAGGGATACAATTTTCGTCGCCGGAAGATGCGCTGTCAGCGTTCGAGCAGGCTGTAACGAGGTGTTTGCGGAGTGAATAAAGTGTTTCGAAAACTGGTTTAGACGCGTGAAACTTTGTATAGAGGCTAGTGGAGAGTACTTTGAAAAGATTTATTTAAAAAAATATTTACCTATAGAACAGTTATTTTTATTTTCGCAAAACTTTCTGAGTGTACCACGTACTTACATAAATGCTATCACTAGCTCATTAGTAACGGTGATGTCTATGGCATCAATTAACTTCAAAGACAAGAGAAGGAACTATAATGATTAAGATGAGTGATATCATCATCATCATCATCATTTAAGCCGACAGACGTCTACTGCTGGACAAAGCCCTCCCCCAGCTCAGCCACGATGATATGAGTAAGAGATGAGTGAGTGATATGCATATAAATAATAATGAAATTACTATACAACTACGATATAGCTTCCAAATGACAAGCAGCGCAAGGGATCTTTTAACGTACACCTACTTTACAGAAAGGAATAGAAAATGGCTAAATTAAAACAGCTTTATCACACACTAGCTGCGTCCCGCGTTATGGATTATTCCGAACCTGACCCGAAATCCTAACCCGGTCGAGGGTTAGGTTAGAAAAAAAAAAAGTTCCGAACGTAACCCTCTTCCTAACCTGTGGGCCTACTCCCTAAGCACGAAGTCCGCCGTTTCGGTCGAAGCAACGGGCGTTTCCAACTACGTATTAGTTACGGACAGAAGATTAGTTTGGAGCCCGAACTAAGAATGAACGACAACACGATTTGACAGGTGTCCCTACTCCCGATATGTTTTTGCCCGATCAAAAAAGTTAGTTAATTGGCTGTAGGACTCACTAAGAAGTTTCCAACTACTTTCGGACGGGCCCGTATCTTTGACGGAGTTAGAGAGTGCGCCCCCTGACCCGTTCGATCGTTCCTATCGTAACCCGAATTGCCATATAGATAGGTTTTCCCTTTTCCTCTTTCTTAGAATAAAAGCACCTATGTGTCTAATCGGAGTTTAATATTTACTAAACATAAGTAATCAAAATATCACACTAACGATTAACGAAAAAAATAATAAATAGGTATGTACTTTTTCAAAAAATGTCTAATGTATCCAAGTGTCATACATTGAATTTACTTGTTATACATGTGTCGAATTAGAGTTTAATATTTACAGTTCATTTAATATCACAGAATGAACTGTAGGGCACTGTTTAGAAATGTTAAAGTGATTCTTACATTCGACGGTATTTTTTATTATTTGTAAATAATTAATTAGGAGAAGTAAATGATTATTTTGTTTATTAATCATGTTGATTCTGTTTTACTACAAGAACTTTTTTGTTTCGTTAATTGTTAGTCTGATATTTTGATTACCGTCAAGTGTCTCTTTACTTTCCATGAGCAACTTTATCAATGAGAACTGTATTAAAATATGTCTCAATTACTAAAAATTTGTTACAAATAGTAGATTATTCTACTTCTATAGTTAGTAGCTTGGATATTAAATGGCGGCAACGGATTTTTGGGTATCGAGGGAAATTTAAGTTGGGTAAAGTTGTAATGGAAAGTAAAGATGCCACAGTTGGCCGTACCTACTTACGTATAGTAGGTAAATATTAAACTGATTTAACACATAGGTACTTTTATTCTAAGAAAGAGGAGAGGGGAAATCCATCTATATCGCAATTCGGGTTATGATAGGAGCGATACGTCGGGTTAGGTTAGGAAGCGGGTTACGTGCGGAACAAAGTTATTTTTTTTTTACAAGTTCCAAACCTAACCCGCTACCGGGTTAGGATTTCGCAGGTACGGAATAATCCCCCGTTATCACCCTCATAAGTCTCGATCCCGTAGGAATATCGGGATAAAAAGTATCCAGTGCCCTAACCCAGGTCATGGTCTACCCATGTGGCACATTTCATCAAAACCCGTTCAGCCGTTTTAGCGTGAAGGCTTCACAAACAAACAAATCATTCCCCTTTGTAATATCAGTTTAGATAACCCGGAAATAGGTTCAGTTGTCAACAAGGTGTAATGACTTGTTGTTGCCACTGTGAGCCCTGCTGTAACATTGTGCCGAATTTCATCATTCAATACCATTACTAGACACCGATTATTATATCACAATCTTGTCTAAACATAGATCATCTTTAAATACAACAACAAAACTACTAAGTTGCTAGTGATCCTTCCTTTTAGAGATAAGATACAAAATAATACAATATATTTATTAATAAAAATTGCATCATTAAATAATGATAGCACTGTATTATAATTTAATTTTCTTATCTTTCTACCGATGTCTACAGTAGAGTGCACTTCAAAGTAAAATTACACTGCCGACACATTCTTTAAGCCGACTTTAGGTAAAAAGTAAAAAGTAAAAACAATACGTAATTTTGTTAGCAGTGATGACAGTAGCCCAGTGTCACTGTGAGACCTTTGTTAAGCTGTTGACTGCTATAAACTGATGAAGTAGAACTGCAATACGTCTTCTTCTTATTGTTGTATCGGTGGTTCCATTGAGGTTTTAAATAAGCTTCGACCAGAATTCGACAGCGTTAACCTTGGCCTCGCAAAGGTCCTTCCATAGTGCAATAAGTATAGCCAAAGAACCTAGTTTTCCAAAAACAAAACTAAAGATTTGTTGTTCTAAAGATGTCGAAATAAATTACAATTCTCGTGATGAAGAAGTCCAAATATAGCCAGCTGCCAAGCCTAGCGCTGCCACACATAGTGACAATTAATCACCAAGGCCACTGTTATCTCATAACAAAATTAAATTACGGAAATAATTTATTTGTTTACTGCAAAACACAAGGGCATCACAATTGGCGTTATCGAAGAATTTCAATTAAACGTGATACATAGTAATAAACTTTTATTATTTACTAGCTGAGCCCCGCGGTTTCGCCCAAATAAGTCTCGATTCCATGGGAATATCGGGATAAAAAGTATCTTATGTCCCAATAGAGGTCATGGTCTACCCATGTGACAAATTTCATCCAAATCCGTTCAGCCGTTAGAGCGTGAGAGCGGAAAAAACAAACATGCGTACAAAAATAAAAGCGTGCTACATTTTGATGGCAGGAGAAATAAAGAACATTTATTAGGATGTTTTTACCTATTTCCAACACGCTTTTATTCAAATAATGGAGATTAAATTATTTTTAACTTTTTATTTCGTTTTATTAACAAGTAAGCTTGTTTTTTTCTTTTATTTTTATTTTTAACTTTTTAGTAATTATGATGCGGGATTTACTGCGGCGTAGTTTGTAGCAGCGTTTTTCCGTTATGTAGCTCGTAATAATTCGTAGAACCCACGCATATGTTGTTTTGAGCACTTAAAGTGTTATGTATCTATGGCCACCTTCAAGCTCCAGCATCAGACCCTGGTTACCAAATAGGATCAAAGTACTCGTCAATAGGAATCAAACAAGCCCAAACTCGATGGGGTTGTGTTGTTTTATTGCGGAGTTCCTATAGCCACCTTCCAGCTCCAGCATCAGATCAGCTCTAAGTCATCATAATATCGCATTGTCACGCGGTATACATATGCATGCAATAATCAAATCTTTGTTACTCTTTCACGCAAAAACGGCTGAACGGATTTGGATGAAATTTGGTACACAGGTAGTTTGTAACCTGGAATAACACATAGGATACTTTTTATCCCAATACTACGTTCCCGTGGGATAGTTTTCGACCTCCACGCGGGCAAAGCCGCTGGCGGAAGCTAGTAAGAAATAAGATAATAGATAAACAAGATAATCATATAAGTTTATTTATTTGACGATCTTAAACAAATAAGTAAGTAATTGAACGTTAAAGCTTTTTGTTTTCTTAACTGACAAGGAATGAAAAATGGCGATTCAGAAATCATTCTTGATCATTTCATTTAACACTGGCTTCTCCCGCGACTTCATCCGCGACTTCTTGCTCCCTCAACCACACCTCAAACTCACCGCGTCGCATCGAATCGCCTGCCCGCGCGAGTACTTCGTATATTTCTTTCTGTGCTCGGCTCCTATGGGTCCTAGCGTGAGTTTATATAGCCTATAAATAGCGTTCCTCGATGAATGTTATCCAACACTAAAATAATTTCAGTAGTTACTGAGATTAGCGCGTTCAACCATACATACTCTGCAGCTTAATAATATTAACAGTGTACTAAAGGTGGAGATCATTGTATTTATACTGCTGTTTGTTGTCTCTAATACGTAAATTTGTAACTTTGTATATTGACTAAGCACAAACTTTCTTGAAATGTCACTGTATATCACCAATGGTCTGGAAAAAGTGGCTGTAAAACTTCTAAAAGTATTGCCTTTCACTGTTTTCGTAGACAATCTTGATAAATATCACGCCATCGGCCATATTAACAACAAACTTAGGAATATTACACCGAAAACATAGCTAATCTTCAGATTACAGTAATATAATACTCATACAGTCATAATAGTCATACATAATACTGCCATTTGTTTAAATAACAATATTTTAGACTATGAACGTATGAAACATCACGTTTTATCAAAAAGGAAGTAAACGCTATCTCAATATTACGATACTAATATAGCTGCGAAAATGGAATTTGTCGTTAGACATCTTAAATATTTATTCAGATTTACGTCAAAACGTGTTATATTTTCCATATCAATACTGATTACCTTCTGGATAGTGGGTAGTAGGATAGTCAGGAAACGTTTTCAGTTTAATGTTTGACAGTTGTATCACTAGATAGTTTAATAACTCAATGGCGTGGCTGTGTTGGGCCAGCCATGTTTATACAGTTGTAAATCAACACACCTCAATTACATACTATTACATCATTATTTACTAAACTATAGGTAATCAAACTTAATTATTCAGAAACTACGAATCCTAAGTATACTTTTCCCTTGCTGTTTCAATATTGATAAAGTAAACTGAAAATTAGGAATCCTAATTTTCAGTTTACATTATCAATACTGAAACAGCAAGGGAAAACTGTACTTATTATTATTCCGTAGCTTGTAGCCAACAAATAATAATTTGCTATTATTAATCTTGTTTTACTGCGTTAATTACCGCAGCGTACCGATACGTGGCTAAACAATTATTGTAACAATTCGATTTGCCGATAGTGACCTCATCGCAAAATATAGGTCAATCAAACACGATTTTGAGTAAATTAATTATTAATGCATCGATATTTGTTCGTAACGAGCAAGTTTCCTGGTCGGTGTCAAGGTTGAGGGCTCTTCCTGTATTCAAATTAGGGAGCGACTTCATTGTTTGCGATTCGAACGGTCACATTGTCTCGAACGACCGATATCAACTAATGACATGACGTCCTGTCGCTAACGACTACTAGGGTTAGGTTTGTTGCAATCATGTCGGTCGGAATACAACAAAATATTCATGTCAAAGCTCTACTAAAAGCACACAAACTGTTGCCAAACTAATAAATATCCGTTCAAAAGAAAATATATTTACTATAAAAATTTACCTGGTGTTTTTTTTCCGCAGGGAACGGCAAATGACGAACCGTACACACATCCTCAAACAACAAGCAGCAGATCAGATGAATCATCAGAAAATGAAGATGACGATAATGACAAAGAAGAAAGGGATGTCATGATCAAACAGGAGCCTGTTATAGAATCATACTGCATCGTAGGGCGAGAGAATAGCCCCGAGCCAAATAGAAGGCCAGAACGACCCAAGCAACGGACACCGGTAAAGAAATATAAACTGACCAGACCACCATTAAAACGAAAATTGGTAGTGAAAGAAAATGACTCTCTTGATAGCAGACTACTAGAAACATTGAAGTTGTTGAGAAAATCAGATTTATCGAGGAAGAAAGACGAATGTGACAGCTTTGGAGACTACATCGCCGTCTCATTGAGGAAACATGATGAGAGAACACGGAGTATGATCAAACAGGCCATCAATAATATACTGTTTGAGCAAGAAATGAAGAAATACAGTAGCAACCAGTACACCGTGGTGCTGTCAGGAGTAGACGAGAATCCTCTAGTGATAGGTGACGGTGATGATAAGTAACTCCTTAATGATGAACTGTATTTTAATGAATAATTTTTCAGTGAGACTGATTTTAATGATTAAATAGATAATTTCCAAATAAACCGACTGCTTCATAAGAACAATGGTACAATTATTCACAACCGTGTGCATTGTTGCATTTTCACTTGGGTGATGCATTTGGTAAGAAAGTAGTTTTCTTTTGATTTTAGTTTAATTAAACAATTATAACTCATAACCAGTTTGTTTATTTTAAACACACAAAACCATAATTTACAGCTAGTTAAGAGATAAAATATCTAAAATTGTTTAGGATCTTCCCGCACCGCTTGACGTTGTGTGTTGTGTGGATGACCCCGAAGCAACATGCACGTATTTCTCGTATACTAGTAAATGTGATGTTGGGTTGGTCTATAACTTCACATTGAAATGTTTGCATTATTAACTTCGGGGTCATAGCAAAGTGACTGGATGTAATCGAGCTAACAGAATTTAACAAAACGTTGTTTTCATAATTAGTTTTCCATTCAAAGTAAACAGTATAGAAGTTAAATAACATCCTTCGTTCCTTTGGTATATTTCCATTAGTAATTTTATCACAGTTTCTTGCATTTCTGTCATAAAACAGCCAAAATCGAAATCAACTGAAACATTTCTAATTAGCAGGAAACTATAATTATCTGGTAAAAAATATGGAATCAATAAAAAAGGTTACATTTACACATTGTATCGTCAACCGCATTAAAACAACTGCATTAGTGCATTGTGCTCGCCTTACGTTTTTCCATTATTTTTTACATCCATCAATCAATTATTTAGAGCAGCCTGTGTACGTGCCTGCTCACACGACCGGCTCGGTCTCACATTACGAAATCACCTACATCCATCATGATTGCAACTATTCCGGTTGTTTTATTTCTATTGCTGTTTTTACGCTCTCTCATTGATGCACTCTTGAAGTAAATGTTCAATGTAACCCAAAGATAGATTTATTTACTTTTATGAATTTTAAAATGGTAAGACCTGTCTGTTTCAAGTCTAGTGGTTTCTTTGGTGTAGTTTCTTGCAGCATTGCATTCATCGCTGCTTTTGAACTGCAGGTATCTTTACCTGTGGTATGCTGCAGTGCATTGTATGCAGTGGTGATCGATGTTGTTATAATAAGAGTAAGATCTCTGCTGAGGAGCATCACGCCACCTACGTCACCGGTGTGTGTATGTATGTATGTTTTTTCGAGTGCAATCTAGCGATGCATTTGCATTTAATTGGCTTCGGTTACAAGAAATTTTTGCTCATAGCAAACTAGTTGAATCATTTTTCAATTGAATTGCTTCAACGTGTCTTATTATTGTAGTTTATATGTTCAATGGGTACCTATAATTGGATGTTGCCAGCGTCCACAATTGTTCGTGAATGACAAATGTGTTATGTACTAGCGAGCGACTTGAATATGAATGAGACTTTGTTATGCGCTACATTTTCAAAAGTTAGTGAGAATATCACACACGTGTCACTAGTATTATCATACATCAATAATATTTTCGTATCGTCAATATCAGTGTTCAACAAATACTAAAAATACAGCCGTTTACGTATACATTAGTGATTAACAATACATTTTGACCTGAGCTGTTCTGTTTGACCCCTTTTTAATTCTGTTGGATGATTCATGCGAATATTTATGAAAACACAATGTGGACGAGTTCACGTATTTCATTATTGAAGTATAAATTACCCGAAAGTAAGAATGGTTGCATGGAGGCAATAAATATAATACGTTTTGTTGGCAAGTGGGTGTGGCAGTAGCTTATCACCCCGCGCATGCGTACTGAACCGGCCGTGGACAACGGACTTGACGCTTGGCTAGCAAAATAATATGCATTTATGTTATATTGTAATTGTAGACCTATCTTTTCGCAAAATACAAGGATAGGATTTTCTGGTATTCATTCTTGTCTCTATGGAACAAAGATGTTTAAATATGTTATAAATCTCTTTGCGGG
Organism: Polymixis lichenea; assembly: GCA_949091785.1. Taxonomy (NCBI): domain Eukaryota; kingdom Metazoa; phylum Arthropoda; class Insecta; order Lepidoptera; family Noctuidae; genus Polymixis; species Polymixis lichenea. The sequence goes on along the minus strand of OX420951.1, from coordinate 22,263,746 downwards.
GGCATAGAAGCAAAAACATTATTAAAATGACTCCTTTGCGTAGATGTTATTAGTAATCAAGCAATCAAAATAATTCGTTGCCTACTAAAGAACGGGGCAGACCTATTTCCTGAACAATATACCTATTCTTTGATAAACCCCCAGTAGTTTTCATGCATCAAAATCCACCCAGCAACACAAGTAGCTACACTGCCGTCCTTTAACTAGAAAGGCATTAACCCTCACTTGGTAATTTTTTACTTTTTAATAGAATCTAAGACATTTCAAAATTCTTTATCTTACCGTCTAACAAACACTACAATACAAATAGTTCCCAAGATATGCAAAGTTTGTAGGCCGTTTACTGGAAAGAATTCTTTAGGATAAACAGAAAGAAATATCAATTGATGTGTCCTACAATCAGTAACATAAGTATCACAGTTTTTAAGAAATAACGATTGAAGCGTTCTTTGCCATTTTTTCGGGAACAACTTTTAAAGCTTAACGCCTTTCTAGTTAAAAGACGGCAGTACATGTGTGAGCACACGTCCACATAGTCTGATAACTGTCACTTCCTCCACCAAGTCGGGTAAGAACTCGTGTCTACATTGCGTCAGCCGTCGAGCTCAGAACACGATGAAATTGCATCAGTAAATAAATAGTTGGCCAGCCAATGGGCTCCGTTTATATGGAGAAAAAACCCTATCAAAACAATGAATTGAGGAAGTTGAGAAAATATATTGGTTCAGACTTCAGGTTTTCTTTCATGTAATTTTGGGTGAATTTAGAACATCGTTTTTTCACATTAATGCAACTAGGTATGCCCGTAAATTTTAACAAGACATTAAACGGAATTATTGTGCAATTTATTTAAAAAAATGTGCTTTATGCTTGTAAGGTGAAAATACGCAACGCATTTCCTCTAGGACTTGGTAATTACCACGAATGTGACCCTCGAAAGGTCAGACAGGTGTACACCCACAGCCGCAGTCGCACATGGTCATACGTTCTGTGCTCGACGGTGCACGGTGTTGAGGTGACCAGGTAATAAGGTTACCTAAGGGATATTTAAGGGTAGTTATAAGGTATGGGGCAGGGCCACCGTTCCTGTCCACAGCCTCTGAAATTTTTACCGGAAAAAACAATAATGTTATTGCTTTAAATTTTACTTTTTAACTCGTGACCCTCTGGGGCTTATGTATGCTTCAATTACAGCAGAAAGGAGTGAGGAAAATCGCGGAAAATTAACTAACACCAGTTTAATGATGTTGTAAAAACTCTGGGGAAATACTGTTGTAATATTTTCTCCTCAAGATAATGAAAACGTGAATCATAAAATGAAATGACCCGTAATTTCAGATAACCTTCATAGTCTCCGTCTCGCTAGGTATAGTTATAGGTATTTCATTATTTTAAAATGGTGAAACGATATGCGTGAATACCCAAAAAGGGTAAATAGAGGTGGAGGAGACCATCTCTGGCTATCCATTCTGCACACTTATCCCAAAATAAATTAAAATTGCTAATGAGAGACTTAGATTTGACTTTGAGTTTAAACATGTAATGCAATTTAGAATTTCTGTATCCGTATCATCCATTTCATCTCCAATTCAAGAACTACGATGTATGGTTGTAGGTACAAAGCTACGGGTTAGCAAGTTAGCAACTGAATGCGATCATTATGTCAATAAAGCGGTATTATAATAATTGCCTATAATTTAAGGCACCCTGTAAAAAACGGTCTGACATCAAATAAAAATTTTCCGTTCAATATTAACCAAAGTTTCCTCAATTTACCGTAGCTAGGTACTGCTGGTAATTACTTCGCCCTACAAGTAACCACTACTTATTTCGTAAAGGTAATTATGTGCATTATGCATAGCTACACATCTGAATGTTTCATAAGAGATTCATACCATCCCACACGACTTCAGTACCAGCAGACATATTGTCGCCTGTATCTAAATATATATCTTACGTAAGTTTCAGTACTACACATATCAATACATTGAAGTATCTTCCATCTGCTGTTGCAACAATCAACCTTGTTGCCCCACCAATAGTGGTGGTTTTCCCGTGGACCGTGGCATCAGATAAAGAACGACCTCGAGTTATCGACGCCAGACGTCAACGCCTTTGTTTTTGTTATTCGTTTATATCAGGATAGTGATAGTCTTAGGTAATGGCTAATCTCTGATAAGATGCCTGAAGGGTGACAAACAGCTGATGATAAGAGTTAAGACTAGGATACAATGACACGTCTCGTAATTGTGGGTTGTTCAGGACATTGCTCTTAATCCTCTCTCTTTCATTACATATCTCTCAATTAACGTCAAATAGGTAAACTGATAAGAGCTATTTCGTATCTCAGCTGTATACTTTCTACTCAAACAGACTAGTTTAATTAATAACGACAATTTCATTCCGATATGAGGTGCACATGTTGCTGTATTGTGCTAGGACATATCTCAGCAGAATTACTCTACTTTGTTGTCGTTTCATGAACATTATTTTGCTACTAAATCGCATGATCATAAGACCGGAATCGTTTTCCGAGGTACCAGGCAAGCATAATTGCAAGCGGATTTAATTCCAGCAGCGTCGGCAGTATTCGAAGCCGTAGCAACGCTGCGGATATAAAAACTACAATTTGCGTAACAGACTGTGTGGTAGTAACGCTAAATTATATTAAGTAAATACCGTTTTAACAGTAGCTGCTACTACTACTACTCCATTAATTCCTTAATCTTCATAGTTTTATTACATCTTGTTTGCCTTTCAATTATCAATCGAAGACGACTTACGTTTTGTCTGGACGATAAGCAGCACTACTTCATCATCAAAACTCGAAGATATGCAGAAAAGTGGACGATGGCTGACGTAACGATTATCATGGAACTCCATAGAAAGGCTAGACTTTTCCATTAATAACCTTATTTCAACAAGGTAAGCAGACCACTTACAGAAATAGCTTCATATCTCCCATTCTGCAGTAAGTGCTAAAGTGTGCAATTAACAATATATAATTATGGCGATCTTGATGTTTCCATTGAAGTATGTCTGCGTTGTGAGTGGCCTGATAGTCTTGATACTTGAGACACTTATGTCGAGCAGAAATGCCGCAAACGTCACTGATCAAGCACTGTTTGTCTGTTCAAGTACTTCTATATACGGATTGTAGACATTATGGCTATAAAGACCAATAGATAAGAACATTATAATACGTTTCATCATAATTCTCTCCCACGAGGAAGTTAAAGACCGAAGATACTGCAGTGTCAAGATGGTGTCAAGCTCTTGAATGGTTTTATTTTTGTAGCAGTACCACGTGGTTTTATGATATTTTTATACATGTTGTTATTGTGGAACATACTAGAATATTTTTTTCACTAGAAACAATACATACTTACTACAGATTATTCGAGACTCGGGACAGTATATGTATGAAACGAAATATTCTGTTAATATGACTTGCGTAAATAAATAGATAATATTGTAATCTTACGTTGTTATCTCTGTAAACTAACAGTAAACTGCTACAGTGAAGCTTCTAGAATTCTAGATCCTTCCCGAAAGTACTGAGGACGTTGACGTGACGAGTGTAGTCAGATCATAACATTAGTGTAACATTACAAGAGAAAGGTTCAAGAGATCTCTAACTGAAGTAAACAACACATGTTTTCCGCTGATATTTCTGTGCGGAGGTCGAGCCACGCGTCACGTACACTCCACCACAATAAATTATACACCAGTTGCCTTTTTTACACAGAATTTTCAGCCGTATCACTTCTGAAATAGGCTAGATAATCGTGAGAAAAGTTTGGCATGAGTTGTGGCAATATGCGAGCGTTCATTGGAACAGTTTTAATGGCAAAAAGTAATTACTAAAGTGTCACTTTGAAGTAAGATTCTTTTGAGGGCGTTTACGTAAATTGTTGTGTTGAACTTCCTGACATCAATGGACGCTGATAAAAGTAGTTGCGGAAAAATATATTCTTTTAAGATGTCATGAAAATATTTGCGCTGGTATATTTGCAGAGTGACACATGTAGAATATATGAACGAGTAAGTTTTCCGTACTTCAGAAACACGTGTAGACACTTGTCTTGAGCCATAAAAAGTATAGCCTTGTGAGGAAGACTAAGATATGGAGTTTAAATATTGTGGAATAGATCTGTTACCTAGAGCCAAAAATTCAAAACCTTGTGACATCTATCAAACTGCACTGGGCCCTTTGTGGATATCAGCCCACTCCATCTCACCTACAGGAGACCTGCGTCAGGCTGAGTCCCTTCTGGTGGTCCCACCATTAGGTATAGGCTGGTAAAGATCTGATACTTCAGCACTATAATTTAGTAGATCTTAATAGCAAAAACCAGAAGGGAATCCGAGGAACGGGCGGAACAGTAATGATGGTTAGTGGTTACTAGACCAAGCTGGCTGGTACACACGGCTACACATCAAGCGAGTCATTTCCAGTTTACGTTGATCACGCACTGTACGGAAATCCTATGCAATGCGAGTTCAGCTTATACTGGAAATATATAGCTTGATGTGTTGCCGTGTGTACCAGCTTGTGCCACTGTCTAGTCTCTAAATCCGTCAACGAATATAGGGTGTAATCCGGAAGTAGTTGACCCGTCAAAACAAATGTCAAATTCAATTTTTCGGACGGGCAATAACACATCGGGAGTAGGAACAACTATTACATCTTAACTATTGTCAATCGTTCTTTGTTTGGGCCACAAACGAATCATATTTAGTGATGTAGAGTAGAAAACGCGCGTAATTTTGTCCGAAACTACGGATTTCGTGCTTAAAGAGCAGGCCCCCAGAAGTGCGACTTTGACAATAGGTATTCGAACTACGTTTCAAAACTACGCCCTCCTAGATCGCAAGACAAGGCCTTTGGGCTATTTTTACACGCTTTATATTAGCTTCACCTTGTATGTTTGTTTGTTTGTATGTTTGTATGTAACCGACTCCTTTGGACGCTATTTTGACCCACTTTAAACGGTCAGATTTCATTTAAACTTTGTAGACTTATCGATGACCTATGACAATTCAATAATTTAAAAAAATATATAAAATACACGCTTTTGAAGTTAGCAAAACTAAAAAATAGAAAATAAATAATAGTTTAAAAAAACTAAAAAACACGCTTTAAAAACGAAACTAAAAAGTAGAAAATAATTTAATTCTATTAAAAAGCGTGGGGTGCTTTTTGAGGTATTTTTATAATCAATTAATATCAAGCACCCCACGCTTTTTAATAGAATTAAATTATTTTCTACTTTTTAGTTTGGTTTTTAAAGCGTGTTTTTTTAGTTTTTTTACACTATTATTTTATAAACGAAGAACAATCTAACCGAAATAATAAAGTTAGCTTATCACGTACGATTTGAGCTCATTTTCTTTAAGTTTTTTTTTTGCTTTTAATTATTTAGTTATTAATTACACTTGCAAAAAACTTTTTCGATCTCTTGAACGTTAGATCCTTGACATAAAATAATTTAAACAAAAACTGCTTCAGAATTGGTTCAGTGACTCAGTCTATACCTGAAATTGGACCGACTTAACTCACATAAAACTATTTTATGACTCACTAAAAATATAATTTGAAATATTCCGGTTTGCGATAAAAGTGAGAATTTCTTAAAATCATAAAATTACGTCAGTGCTCTTAGAACAAGATCCGTGAAAAGAAAACATTGATAAGGGAATCAAATGATAAGTAAAGTAATACAGACGTCTCGAGCATTTATATCATATTTATTAATAGGAAGAGATGTCATGTCACTTGTATAACCATTTAGTTTACATAATTAATCATTACCACTAACTTTCTAAGAGTTTACTAAAAGAATACTATACTACCTTGATAATACGAGAGAAAGCTACTCTTTAACAAAATATTATTAAGATTGGTCCTTAAAATAGGGACTCAAAGCATTTACTAGGACCCTAATTGCGTAACACACTTTCAATTACAATTCGAATAATTTTGAAAGATATTGCTAGTCCATTGCTTCATAAGTTCGAGACATTTGTCTGCTCCACAACGTAAATAATGCAATGAATGATGTTGAACTGTCAAAATTAAACCGATTGTTAATATTAGTGTGTTACGTAGATCAAAATTGATCCTTCACCCGACTATTTTTATGAAGTTAGTAAAGCTTTTTTAACATTATAAATCCGTTCTCATTATCAATATTACCACTAAGCATAATAACGAATTCTCACAACTTGACACCAGAAACTTTCCATCATTCGACTTCATCATAATTTTTTCTTAAAGCTTCTGTTTTGACCCACTTCAAGCAATTGCATGCAAAAAATAATTATAGTAACCGAGTTAACAGTACTGTGCGTACGTGAGGACCGCCACGGTCCTCTCAACTGAAGATATTATTATCGCAACTACTGAGTATTTCGGGAGATGACTGGCTTCACACAAACAAAAGAAAGTTTGTCGTGATTTGTACAATATGACTTTAGCATTGTTTAAAATAACACGATCTTCTGTTTTGAGGTTTGACAGATTTATTGCGTGTGTTTCTTAGTTGTAGCACATGAGGATGTAGGCTCAGATTATAGAATAAAGATGAAGAAATTTGGAGGAATGGTTAAAGAGATAATACGACGTAGGTATGGAACCGCGGCCGTGTCGTAATCTATTGAATAGCACTCAGTACTAACAGAACCACACTCATAATTTCATCACAAGTAAAAATATTTACCGTCCAACGAAGTGGGCACGGGTCAGCTAGTATTTCTATAATCTTTGTTCTACATTTCATCAGCTTTGTTTTATAACCTGAGGTGGAACTAAAACATGTGAAAAAATTTTTTGGGCCTATCTTTCAGTTACCTACTTACTGTTTGTATGTTATTTAATTTTGAAGTTATTTTTATCTTCTTTTGTTATGATTGTTTTTGTTCGTTCTAAGCGAATCACCTGCACATAAGCACTACTGAACGTCTACTTTGTTTTAATGTGTTTTGTTATATATTCAACCCGCATTGAACCTTTTAAATTCATTATTGCTTGTCAATAAACACAGTTATCTCCCAAGTTCCATGTTAAGCCATCGACTGCGGTCAGCCGGTCGCGTCAGCCACAGGACCAGTCTGGACAGGTTCGGACATGTTGGCACACAAACCCGCTGGGACATCTTCACGACCACTCTGTTTGGAGTGGACATATCGCACAGGTAAAAGTAAGTACATAAACCTTTTGAAAAAATATTAGAGGAACTTTTGGAAACGAAGGGACAAAAGTAGGTAATGTGTATATGAGATGATCTTGAGATATACGGACATAAAGTGGAATTTACAGTTGTATCTGTGCTATATTTTTTTAAATACAACATAGGTACTTATTTAAAACTATGTGTGTAATAAATATTCATTGTATAATGTTTCTGTATACTCAGTAGAGCAAAATATTCCGAAATTGTAATATTCGAATATTCGTTGTTTGTTCGGGTGAAATCAAATTATTCAAATACCTACTAAAAAAAATGAGCAGTTGCATTATGTCTTTATTTACTGTCTGAGTAATATCAAGGACCAAATCAAAATTTACAAAACGAAATTATAGGCTTTTAGATGCAAAAGCTATCGATACACAGACAACCAATAACAATACTTCTTTATTATTATAAAGAAGTATTGTTATTGGTTGTAGAACCATCTTAATCTGATACAAGCTGACGCGTAGGATGTCTTCGGTATAGTGTTGGGTGAATCTAGCTCTTGGGTCATTTGCCAGAATCGTAACTGGGTTACTTGTTGACGTGTATAACTATTCGTAGAACCTCTCGGTCTCTCTAAACAGCTCAAGTCAAGTCATCATCCTCTGCTATCTCTTCTATGTTTCCTGTAGGCTCCTCCCATTGTCCTTCAACATCATTTCGTATTATTTTTTGTTTTTCGTAGAACATCTCGATTTTACATCCACCAGTCACATTGGATGCCATGTGCCAAACATATAGTTGAGTACTGTCACAGTCCAGTGCTATGAAAATTGGTCGAATATTCGAATATCGAAATTTTAGCATTCGAAGATTCGAAATATTTTATTATTCGAATAATTCGAATATTCGAATGCAAGCCCTAATACTCAGAGTCCTTGGCATATTTCCTGGATTTGATGTATGAATCAAAAATAGAGAAGAGCAGGTGAAAACAATCTCAATGGTACTTTTGAAGCTAATCCAGAATGGAGTTAAACGCAAGATAAAATCAAACTCATACTTAGTACAACATATGTATTGCTAGCATTATTTCACTATCTTGTCACTACGGCATCGGGGCTTCGTTCAACACATAATATTGGCTTACACAAGGTCAGAAAATTATGAATTGACACTTCACTTTATTGTCCAAATTACTTAATAACTGATAGTGGGTTTATAATGTTAATTATTGGTTAGTAGAAACGCACACCAGCGACATATTTATAAGGATCGCAACGCTAGGTGATCACGAATCTTCAATAATTACTGTATGAAAAGGTAGGTTTGCACAACATTTACAAAGTTATTATCCTACCCACAATTTGATAAGTTTTGTTATATAAGTAGATATCTACTTCATTCATTCTATCTTACGAAAAGACTTTCCATTTTGATAAATTAAACAAGTCTGCCAGTCGATTCAGTTTCGCCATCCTGCCGAAATTGTTCTAAAAATATACATAATTGTAGAATGTCCCCTAAATGTACGCAAAAAAAGTCGCAGAGCTGAAATATTTGTGCGCTCCTTATAATTGAAAAAGCGAGGCTCGGGATGATGTCGGCGACAGCCGGTCATTATAACGAATCTGGGTAAAAAACAGACCCGGCAGAAGGCAGGAGGTACGGATTTTTTCTAATTTTGCGCGCTTCCTTGAATTTTTGCAGATTTTAGTAGGATAATGTAAAGTGATATTTTTGGTGAGGAATATAATTTTCTATAATATTATAATTCAGTGTACCTTAGTAAAATACAATAAGTAAATGAATAATTATAGAAAATTATTCTCTCTAAGGTGTATGTATGAAGAACTAAATAAAACGAATGCCTATCTACAACACGAAGGTGTAGTCATAATCATCTCAGCCGATTCTTGATTTTATGATATTAAAAACTTAGCAACCGGGCCATAAACTACATTGTTTAACTCCTAGTTAAGCTATTTATAGACAGTTGAAATAACAGTCAAGATCGCCGGCCATACAACATGACAAGGAAAGACGTCACACTGACTATAAACAAATAAGATATAATGAAGCTTATTAGACCAATTTCAATTAATTGATTTTTACATAAATGTAAACACATTAACCTCTTTTGACTTTAGTTATCAGTCAAATTTAAAGGTTAAACATATATTTAATTTTAATTGTTTGTCAAATTACCCGAAAACTGATTTGTTTAACAAACGATATTATGCCCTCGTTTGTTATTGCCACACGTCTTGGCATTATTTTATAACTTCTTCAGAAATGAGAACCCCCGACGCAAAAACGACGGGGTGTTATAAGTTTGACGTGTCTGTGTGTGTCTGTCCGTGGCATCGTAGCTCCCGATCGAATGAACCGATTTTGATTTTGTTTTTTTTTTGTTTGAAAGGTGAATTAGTCGGGAGTGTTTTTAGACATGGTTCATCAAAATCAGTTCAGCCGTTTGAAGATTATCAGCTCTTTTCTGGTTGATGAAGGGATTTGGGCATCTTCCATGGGTCTGATCAAGTCGAAATTTGGTATTCTATTACTTCAAGGATATTAGACGAACAAAATAACCTTGAACTGATGTTGAAGCATCACCTGGAATTTCCAGTATACCCCAGTTACTCACCAACAAACAGCAGAAGTATCATGTTTGGGCTCATTGAACAGGTCTCAGTGAATAGGTTACAGATAAATGGTGATCAGGACGAGCAATGAGGATAAATTAGTAACAAACTGTACTGTGGGAAACATAAACAACGCTGTGCAGATTTAAGCGAGACATTAAGTTTAGCAGGAAATAAAAGTTAAATTGAAAATTTTAATTAAATTATATTTATATTGGGATAGTTTTTTGGAAAACCCCGGACCCAAATAAAAACTGAAAAGTAGTAAAAATATATTTATTGGCCTTTTAAGTTGTAGGTATCTAATATTTTGATCAAAGCATTGTCTAGTCGGGGTACGGTCAATGAAAACGCCAAACAGAGGAGGCCTAGCATTTTCATTAGCCGTCCCCCGACTCGACAATGCCTTGATCAAAATATAACCTACAACTTAAAAGGCCGATAAATATTTTTTTTACTTTTTAAAGTTTTTGTTTGGGTCCGGGGTTTTAATTTTTTAAATTTATGTATCAATGACACAATGCCACAACGTGGAACATTAAACCCTCAAATAAGTATTCAGCATTTCATTCACACTTACTAACTAGCGTGTTCGCTAACCCGCCTGCCAAGCGTGGCGACTATGCCAAATCCTCCCAATCGGCGGAGGCCTATGTCCAGCAGTGGACGTCTTTCGGCTGAAATGATGAACTAGTGTGAAGCTCATCTGGTGAACAAAAGCAGCGATGGACATCACCACCAATTACGACTAAAATAAGTGACACCAATGCGAACTGACGTTATAAACCCCTTAATATGTCGTAAATAATCTAGATTAACTATCTGGGTGAAAGTCTGGTCTAATTATAATAGGTATAAGGAAAACTTGCCAAAATGGCCTACGTGACAGTTGTCAGATGTGTGAGAGGGAGTTGGAAGATCACAACCACACTGCGAGTAAAAGAGAAAGCAGGTAAAAAATAAGGATTTTTGCTTACTTACCTACCTGACCTTGTTCCCGGGATTCTAGGGTAGCCGTTATTATTAATAATTGTTGCTGTTGACCATTGTGTGTGTTTGAATATTTTGTATCCTTCTCAGCAGGGATGTTAAAGTAATAATTTATCTTAACTTCTTATTTGACATCGAAAACGAAACTGACGAAATCCTTCCAAGCTAAATGTGGTACTAAAATGGTTTGCGCAGGAGTCGTATCACACACACACAATCATAATTCAATCCAAAATAATATGGAACAACAATTAATGAAAAAATAAATTACTTTTGTCCTGACAGGAAATCGAACCCATGAGACCAAGTTGTTCCAAGATCAACTAAGGTAAGTTAGGTTCAGACATAAAACCGTCAAAGCCATTAAATATTTTATTTTATTTCTAGCAGAGAAAAAGAAACCACTAATTGCAAAAAATACTTTTATTAGGAATGTAAAGTACATGAAATCACTTACAATTAACATTTCAACCTTATTCACTAATTAACTAACTTCAGTTCTAAACTCACAAGTTATCTAGCGACGCTAAGTTATTTTAACAGTAGAATAAAATTTTAATATTCCTTTACATGTTATTAATTATTATACTGAAATTGGTCCAATTGTCTACAAGACGTTATCATAATTTTGACATATTACTTGTTAACAATTAAAAAGAAAACACGATATTTTAAAGCATAAACTGTGACAAGGCCAGAATACAAATAAGTACACACGGCTACACATCAAGCTATACATTTCTAATATAAGCTGATCTCGCATTGTATACCATTTCCGTACAGTGCGAGATCAGCGTAACCTGGAAATGTAGCCGTGTATACATATAATTCGTTAAGATCGAACACGAATAACAACGTTGTTTTGAACTCTTAAAAACAAAATGGCGGACGTGTGTTATTCTGTGTGACTGTCACTTAGCTTATTAATTTCAACCGTGATGTGGTGTTCCTCTTCGCCGATGCTGACGGCTACAATCATGTCCAGGATCTTCGGTTGCAGCCTCAAAGCCTTCTGAGCCGGCAGGTTCCTCAACAACGAGGCAATGTACTTGCCAAAATTGTCGTAAGTATCCTCAGTCCTAGTAACTACGGGAGCTGCATTAGCCACAGGCGTGGCGTCGCTTGTCAGGAAGATCTGATTTTGACTGAAGTTGTCGTTCGGACCGCTTGAGTTGGATCGTCTCCGTCGCTTCGCCCGAGAATCGTTCGATACTTCTTCGTTCTCACTTTGACCTTCCGACTGCGAATAGTTCGCTGCTGGTTCAGAGTCAGTTTGAGGCTGAATCTCCCAGTCGTCCTGCTCGTCGATCTCGTAACACTCCATCTTCACATTGGTCACCACTTCGCACAGTTTTGGCTGAAAATAAAAATCGTATGTTAAGTTTTAAGTAAACAAATCTAAGCTGATGCGTGAGTAAAAAGAAACTTACTTCGTTAACGAACAGCCGTGACGTCTGCAGATGTGGCCGGATGAAGGAGTCCATCAAAGGGAACCATTGCACCTTCGGTCGGTACAGCTCGGGCGAGTTGGGCCCCACCTTGTCCAAGCTAGCCTTGATCTTCTTCAACTCTTGAGAGTAAGAGTTACGTAAATTCTTGAATTTAATCAAAACATGTTTTCCTTCAAAGTTCTTAATGTTGAGTATCCTGGCTATTTTGTCCGCGGCCCTGGCTCGTTTGGTTTTATTTGGGTAGTCATCCAGGGAGGAGTTCCACAGACAAGGCTCCTTCTTGTACTCCGTTATCAGTTGCAAGGTTTTCCTGTCGTTGATGCGCAGTATGGAGTTCTGCGTTAGATCGTGCGAACTAATTTTCTCACGCATGATGCTGGCGTGCGCGCGTGGCGGCGGGGCGGCGGTGCGGTGCGGGGGGGGAGGTGCGCGCGCGCGTAGACCCGTCTGCTCGCTTGGCGTGATCACGCCTAACTGACGCCGCCGTGGTGCCGCCGTGACGTCACTCAGCCGTGGGGCGCGCTGTTTTTTTAACGAGGTGCGGCCTACACCGTGTTCGGGTATCGTTGCGCTTTGTTCTCGTGACGCGGACAGAATCCTAAGCGTATGTAGTTACGGTACTAGTCTGATATTTTAAATAACACGTGGTAATACTTTCTGCATAAGTATTCGTAATCTACACAACTATGTATACGTACAAATAATCAAGTAAGTACACGACCGCGACCAAATCCGTTAGTTACTTCAGATACTCGTGTGCATCGAACAGCTGATGACGTTTTTTTATCCCTTGATCAGCTGTTGAGAGTATTTGGTGTAAAGTAAGGTAACCCGTAACGGCGTCGATAATTCCAGGAATTTTATGGCGGCCTTCCGCCCGGGGTTCTCCTAAACACCATGAGAACTTTAGTTTTTTATTGTTGCACAATTTACTTAAATAATAATGCACGTTTCAAGAAAAAACTTAATACTTAGATAAGATTTCTAAGAATATCGAATATTTAAAGTATATAATATAGAAATTACATGTAATTGTTAATTATTTGAGTACTATAATGAAATGAAAGCATTGAGTAGACCGTAGGTAGGTACATTTTATAAAAAAAAGAAAAAGATGAGTATTTTATTTTCTTGATATAAATTATGTAAACAATACTTATCAGATCTTTGGTTCATTTAGGTATTGAATTTTAACTCATTTAAAAAGTATACAATCGTATTCGTAATCGAGTTAAGCTATAAGTAGGTACCAGGTACTCGTTCGCATCGAGTGCATATCACCGCTAACCGAAATTAATGTCGTATTAAGTTTGTAGAACAGTTTAATAAAGTAACTTTAATGAAAACGGGAATAGCCTGATGATACCTACATGATGATGATCAATGTAAACATTTTTACGAATTATTTCTTATGGTAAGATACCTTCATTAGAATATATCCTTCGAAATAACAAAAAGTTGAAATGATAAAAAAATCTGAAACTATTTTTAGACATAATACAATATAATTATGTCCGTACATGTATGGGTCCATTTCAATAAAAGCATTGATTTACAACTCCACCCAAGATTTTTAATAGTGTAGTACTTATTTCTAGTATTAGTCATACTTTGTGCAAGTAATTAAAAGTAAAGCGAATCACCGGTTACTTATCTACTCATTAACTGCACCCTAATTACTTATTTGAGTAGTTATAAGTACCTAGCCTTGATTTGTTAGTTATGAGTAAAACTGATAAGAGACATGAATTACGAAAAAAAGCAAGTAATCAATTAAAATACTATGAAAATGTCTTTAAAAGTTATCAAACGATTTTGAAGTCAGATGCTTTGTTTAGATTGATTGTATTAATATATAATTTTGGCGTATCACAGGTATCACTGTATCGGATTAGGTACTGGGCAATATTCCATTCGGGGCCCAACTGAAAATGTCAGACAAAAAAAGGCTTCCTTTTTGCTCGTACCAAGAACCGAACCCAAGACATCCCAGCTGCACTTATGACCATTCATCTAATAAGACATTTGGACATCTGCCTACCCCTTCTGCAATAAAGCCGTTATACTTTATAAGCAGCGTTATTAATGATATAGAACATAAAATAATAAAATCAACACGAGTCTGTTTTGGAACAGGCTCTGATAATAATACCTGGTATCTGGTTCCTGACCGATAACCGGTTGGTATCCGGCCGATACCGGTTCTTATCACAAAGAAATTATCTCCAGAGAAGTATGAGATTACTTTAAGTATAATTTTTTATGGACCAATAATGATGTTTTTTCCAGAGTAAGAGACATTATAATACAGGGTAAGTTTTTATCCAGTGCGCAAAGTGTAATCATGAATGAATTCAGCATATCATTCTAGACCCCCGCAGAAATTTTTCGTCAGTAATACAAAAAAAATCAGCCGTTCATACATTTTGACCGCGTAGGTATTGTACTTTTCTATGAAATAGCTGTTTTTTTTTTCTAAAACCGACGTAAAATTTCTGTGCTAGGGGGTCTAGAATGATATGCTGAATTCATGGTTACAGTTTGCGCACTGGATAAAAACTTATCCTGTATATGTAGGTATAGACGTGAAGATAGTGTCATGCTCGTGGGTTTTTTTATATTTATGTTATAGCCTGTTTGAAAACTGATAAATCCTATCAGGAAAGACCCATCTGATGATTGAAAGTGGTTTTCCATCCCCGAAAGAGACTTTACTATCGGGGATAGCCGATGTTACTGGCCTTTGAGATAAAGACAATATGTCAGATGATCCATAATCTCCCCAGCAGGGGAACGAAACCCTTCGAACGACATTTTCAAACAAGATCATATTTACATGGTCTATAAGCTTACATTCTTAAAATAATAACAACATTGCTACAATTCAAATTGCTATAAATAAATTACCAGCACAGAACAATATCCAACAGACTGAAACACTGTTATATGCTATTTTCGATGCACGGTGATCTACGTGTAAAAAGAAATACAAGTGTATAGCGATAGGAACATTGTCAAATTTCTACATTTATATCGGTAATTAATATGGGTCATCTTTACATACCAAGACCCCTCGGTGCCCAGTAACTGGGTTGTGGAGGTCAGATAGGCAGTCGCTCCGTGTAAAATACTGGTATTCAGCTGCATCTGGTTAGACTGGAAGCCGACCTCAACATAGTTGGGAAAGGGCTAGGCAGATGATGATACTTCATGGTGTAAGTAATTATAACAAAGACAAGTATACGTATCTATTACATTCTACTAAACTTGGTAAGACGCCACAGTGCCTCTGTAGCAAATTAGACTTTAACGCTTCCGGACTGATTACCAAATGAATATAATTGAAATGCAAGATAATTTCTGTTCTACTACAAGCTTCCTTTAATACCAGCGGGGTAAATGCGTAACACACTAGCAGTAGCAATGGCTTTCATTTTGACAGCTCAACAATATTCATTGCGTTATTTACGATGTTGAGCTGACAAATTTTTCGAACATATGAAGCAATGGATTAGAATGATTCAAATTATAACTGGTTGTGTGTTACGCAATTAGGGTGCTGAAGCAGAAAAAAGGTATATATAGGTAATAACTCAAGAAAACTGGAACACTTAATGAGGTATAATGATGATGTTTTAATGTAGGGTCGCAAGCGCAGCTCGCATTGTTTGTAAATATGTATTCGCGTTAGAAATAATCAGATAAATCCGGTTCCATATTGTTTGGCTGAAAACTAGGTCTTTAGACATAAAGATAAGGGCATTATTGATGCTTGTCAATGACCTTTTTCTAGTGTAGAAGATGAAATGAAAGATATTTTGGTGCGTATGCGTTAGTTCCATTCTACACGTTTTTTATTTAGTCTGTAGTCCCTATCTTGGACGGCGATTACCCCCGATTCCTTTCAATTTTCACTGTTTCATTCTTCTCACCAATTCTTGCCATACATAAATTTATCCTCCAATTATACATAACTAGCTTCTGCCAGCGGCTTCGCCCGCGTGGAGGACGAATTTATCCCACGGGAACGTACAATCGGGATAAAAAGTACCCTATGTGTTATTCCAGTTTACAAACTGAGTGCCAAATTTCACCCAAATCCGTTCAGCCGTTTTTGCAAGATTGAGTAACAAACATCCGAACATCTAAACATATAAACTTTTAATATTAGTAGGATAGTAGGAAGTAGGATTATAATTAGTTGTACATATTTGTATTGTGGCGTATTTAGCGATAAGGTTCACATGTATAAGTAACAGATAGAACCTTTAACGATGTAGATGTCCTGTCTGCAGTTACAGACGGATAAACACGACCTACCACATTTCGACCTATTTCATCACTATTTTATGAATAGTACATTATCAAAGTAACACTTTTGTGTTTATTATCTAGGCAACACAACATGCTGTATAAATGTTATCTATTCAAATACGTGAACAAATGTAGGTCAAAATGTATAACATCTGGCTTTTTATATCTCTATCTATATTGGTATACATTCATACAAAATTCACATCTACAGCTGCAGAAGTTTGCCTCGATACCAACGTTACTGAATGCTTAATTCATCTTGCGCATATTTTGTACCGCAGAAGAAAAGTCAACAGCATCTGCAGTTTGACGCTACTGCTGTCGATCCTTGGCCACTCTTATCAATTCCCAAACATCCTGCAAAAACGTCACTCCACCTAACTAGAGGGCTGCATAAACAGCGTTTAAGAACACGTCGTTGGTTCAACAGCTAAAATCGAAATAATGGCAATTTCGCTGCAAGAACTCGATACAATCATCAGATAGCAGTCGCTATACGTTGTAGACTGCGACACGTAAGGTTCTAGGTTAGATCCTAGTTGGACAGCAAGAATGGATTTTATCATTAGGAAGAATAATGACCTATTCAGTAGCAGGCTAAAGTCTGGATACAGAAGCGGTGGACAGGGTGGCGTGGCGCAGCCAGGGAGAGGCCTATGTGCAGCTGGACTGCGACAGGCTGCGTTGATTGATTGAGCCTGGATTTGAGTCCGCTCAATAGCAATAGACTGAGCCCTTTGCGACTTATCATATAAGTGGCAAAATGTGAGATTCCTATACACCTCTGTCTACTTACGTGATAGAGGCGTGATGCTATGCATGTGGCCTGCAGGACCACAGCCGCGGCTCGTCGTGCCGTTGCTCGCTGTGCCGTTATCTCCGGCACACAGTGTCGTACGATGTTGTTTGTCTGATAGCGACTGATAGCGATGTGGGCTAGTTTATTTTCGAGCATATATTATGTTATTATGTACGTGTGCTTTGTGTTGATATCCTGACACAAATAAAGGAAGGTATAGTTAATTGTGATAGTGGCCTTTTATGACGAATATGTCCTGATTCCAGTGCCTAGCCTCGTTGGTCTAGTGGTCGCAAGCGCTACTGCTGAACATGAGGTTCTGGGATCGATTCCCAGGTTGGGCAAAGTGTCATTAGGTTCATCAACCGGACACAAATTTGTGCCTAGTTCATGACACTATTACTATCAACCGGGCATAAATTTGAGCCCAGTTGTTTACACTATTACTATCAACCGGACATAAATTTGAGCCCAGTTGTTGATACTATTACTATCAACCAGGCATAAATTTGAGCCCAGTTGTTGACACTATTACTATCAACCGGGCATAAATTTGAACCCAGTTGTTTACACTATTACTATCAACCGGGCATAAATTTGAGCCCAGTTGTTGACACTATTACTATCAACCGGGCATAAATTTGAGCCCAGTTGTTGACACTATTACTATCAACCGGGCATAAATTTGAACCCAGTTGTTGACACTATTACTATCAACCGGGCATAAATTTGAGGCCAGTTGTTGACACTATTACTATCAACCGGGCATAAATTTGAGCCCAGTTGTTGACACTATTACTATCAACCAGGCATAAATTTGGGCCCAGTTGTTGACACTATTACTATCAACCGGGCATAAATTTGAGCCCAGTTGTTGACACTATTACTATCAACCGGGCATAAATTTGAGCCCAGTTGTTGACACTGTTACTATCAACCGGGCATCAATTTGTGCCCAGTTGTTGACACTATTACTATCAACCGGGCATAAATTTGAGCCCAGTTGTTGACACTGTTACTATCAACCGGGCATCAATTTGTGCCCAGTTGTTGATACTACTGCTCTCAACCGGGCATAAATTTGTGCCCAGTTGTTGACGGTTATGGCACAATGACATGCGAGCTACTTGCATGCGTTCGCGTCAATTATGACACAATGCCATGCGAGCTACTTGCATGCGTTTGCGTCAGTTATGGCACAATGACGTGCGAGCTACTTGCATGCGTTTGTGTAATAACAGGCATGTGTAGTTGCGGCTTAGCATTAAGTTATTGTAAGTTAAGTTTAAGAGTTAACTTAATATTGAGTTACGTAAGTAACTTATTGCTTTAAGTATTTGAAATGAAAAATTCAATGAAATTGTTAATTTCGTATCGGAATCACTTTTACACGTCATATTAAAAAAATAAGCAAGATGGAGATACATATAAAAATAGGAGTCCACATGACCTATCTGACTACCCCTGAGAAGAAATTGCAGGACAAACTCAAGGGTTAACGTCTCTTTTAAAGTCCAGATATACACATCTTGGTCAGATCATGTGAGGACCAAGTAGACCCGTGTCTGAAATGGTATTTTGAGGAAAGAACCACATAAATTTGAGTAGACTTGTCGAGTCAGTTCAATCTTTTGTAATTAATCGTGTAGCTCCCATCAGGACGTAAGGAGCTCAACGACTCGACGAACAATACCAAAAAGCCAAAGACTTTCTATTTTAAACGGAAGGTCCTATAGGTAATCCTATATGACTTATTCGTTTTAAAAGATACCTACTGCTATATAGATCTTGGTAACTCCTGTAGCTAGCCAGGTGCTACTACTTTACAAAATAAGCTGAGCGATATAGACAAAATCCTTCATGAAAAAACATGACGTCATGTTTTCCAAAAACATTGAACATGTAATCCCAAAAATGCGGTCTCAGATACGACATATCTTATTAAATTAGGTAGAAAAATAACTCAATACCTATCGAGTGAACCATACCTATGCCTTACCGTTTTACCCGACCGCGCAGACGACGAGGCACCAAGAATGTGTCATGCGTTTGAGCAGTGACGTCAAATCACGCCATCATGCCGATAATGCAATAAAATGCAAGAGTTGGTGTAGAATGACGGTCAGGGAAAATAATTTAACTGACTCAGTTTTCCTTTAAGGGGTTTCCTAATCAAAATTGGAACTGCGCCTATAATTACTGGCCCTATAATTATTTATTGATATGTTATTACTTCAAACTTGATATTGGCACAATTAACGCTAAAGTTAAAACTGAAGAGGCACTGTAAAAACGTTACAGGATCTATAGCATAAAATAAAAGGTTTACTTTCGCTTTCATTTAGGGGTTTAATTATACACTACTTACTTAGTTACGCTACTTCTTCTTCCCAGCTAATGCACTTGAAGTGGTGAAGATTGGGCGTTTTGGAAGACTATTTTAGGTAATTCAGTCGTTCAAAAAGTGCTGACTCTCAGCCTAGTTTGGATAAATTACTTTGATTTTACATATTATATCAGAATAAAAATATTTTTTTTTTTGTATCACAAAGAAAAACCAAGATTTTAACAAATAAATACGAACTTAAAGTAACCCGTTCACAAGAGGTACTTATTAACTTTAAAGTCACCAGTCAGCTGGACTAGATTGCTCATCCTTTTAATTCATCACCTTATTTTCAAGAAGGGTACTTGTGTGTGTTATATTTTATTAAAATATGTAGTTTGCTATACTTCCGGCGTTGACCCAGCGCTTTAAAACAAAAACGGTAAATAGGTAATAATGAAATACTCCAAGTTCACAGAAACACAATTAATGACGGATGTGTCAGTCCCCTCGGTCCTAACTTGAACAGTTACAGTTACAACTTGCTGTGTAATCCTTTATTATTTCCTTGAAATTTTCACGATATTGTGACGAATTGGCATTGACACGACTCGACACGAGTTTTTCCCGTTAGGTAATAATATTATAAAGCTAAATATAACATATGTGTTTCGTGTTTCCCTCGTGTAATATTATATAATCACGGTTGCATATCGCTAAAGCTTAGGCACAGTTGACACCTGTACCCTGATATTTTGCGGGTAGGGTTAAGCCTATTACCATTTATTAAAAGGGTTTAAACAGTCAGGAAATTCTCACCACCGAAATAGTCATTATTATTTGTCCAACAATATGAGTACCTCATTGAAAAACAATGATTTATTTGGTGAGTTAGATGCAAAGTTTGTAAGTAGCTATATATCTGAGATTTTTTTCCAATATTAACTACTACTGACTTATACTTTTAAATAGTGTCTCCTAATATGAATACTGTGCTCCATATTGTGTCTAAACATTTCAAAGAGCTTCCTTATATCAACAATAAAAAAAATCTAAAAAAAAATCTATCTTGTCCTATACCTAAAGGCTGGCATCACACCAATCCCGCAAGTCCACGTGGTCGCTGTCACGGGCTTGGCAACAGTCATACTGTCATGCCATTCTGACAGTGAGTCAGCCGTTGTCGTCGTCAGCGAATGTATGATAATGAGTCAACTGCAATATAATCAACACGTGATAAAGTTATATTATCGAACTGCGGTTACCGACGTCTCGCCGTCACGCCGCCCGCGCCGCCGCCGGCGACACCTTGGGACACTTCTGGGACGGAAGAAAGATGCATACTTATATTAATATTCATCATGATTTTATATATTTCTTTGATATTACCTTTTGGTACTTTACCCTCTTTAGGTACCTAGTCTAAAATGTCTTCATACGTGAGATTTGTGCCAAAGGCGCAGAACGCGCATGGTTTTAAAAATAACAAATTGAACCTATTTTGTTTTGAGAACAATATTGATTAGGGCCTAGTTTTCATACTCGAACCTGACTGATAAAAATTATATCTGATCTAATATCAGATGTTATTTTTCCATAAATAAAACCTACAAAGAATCATATTTCCTCACGACATTTCCTTGAAATCAGTGTGTCACGTCTAGCACGTTTTACTTCTATGCACTTAGCCTCGGAAGGCAGACAACTCGGTGCCTAGCAGTGCTACAGTATATTATAATTTATAGTGTGCTAGTGCCTACTTACTTTACCATCTATGTGGCAAATGTGGCAATACTGTACAATACTGTAGCTAGGCAGAGAGGCGTGACTAATATACATATAATATACTAAAGTACAAAATACTTGAGCAGCAGTACAGTATTCAGCATTGAGCAGCGTTATTTTTGTTAACAATGCGCTTTGCAATTCGTCTAGACTCGCTTGCAATATATTTTTTTTGCCAATTAGCTGTATTTCTGACGGCTTCGGAAGTCATAATGAGGGAAGTGAAAGAAAACAGCTTGTTGTGAAGGAAATAATAAAGCAGAATACGATTAGGGCAAAACGAGACAGACGTAAATAATAATTCCATTCGTACCTAGACAATAAAAGTGGGGTAGAATTTACCAAGCAAGTAAATAAAAAACCGACTTACGGAATAACACTACAACGTGAAAAATAACTTTAATTTCAGAAGTCGGTGACTTTGAAAAGGTATGTATTTTAATTTTGTTGTCATCGTCTTCTGAAATTAAACTAATTTTTCACTTTGTAGTGTTTTTCCAGAAAACGGTTTTTTTTTTGTAAAAAGTTTTTATTTTTCACTTTTTAGTTTTAGTACCTACCCATGTCGAATTCATAACCACCTTCTTTTTGAAGTCGGTTAAAAATAGCGCTTGATGTACTCGAAGTTCGCGGCCACCTTCGTCGCGCCCAGCTCCTAAGGGAGGCTTTGTGAGCGCCCAACTAAAGCAAAACAATGGCTTGGAGTTGATTTCATTTATTTATTTATTGCATGTCATTATCCAAACGTTAGAAATATGCTTATTTGATAATCACACAATCTAAAGTTTTAACAATACCTACATTTAATGATTGGTAGGTACGTATATTCAAAGAATCAGTTATAAATCAGAATACGCGGAAGCATTGTTTGTTAAAATGATGTCAAATTGCTCAAAAATTAATTACAAAGTTCATTAACGCCATTTTCCAACATTATAATTCCACGTAATCCCCGCGAATCATCAGATGTAATCCTCATCTCTGCCTGCCCGACATTAAGCGTTCATAACCCTCAAATGATGAACAGGAGCATTTACGACGTGGCTCCAGGAAGACGAGCCATAACGGGCTGTAACTCATTGCGATACTGTGCTGCGCGCAATAAGTCTTATCCCTGAAATTTGGGGTTACTTATCTTAAGATGGGGATTACTTCCGTACCCCAGAGTAGCAGGAGTACTATGCAGAAGGTCCATTTAAATCGGTGGAGGGCTCAGTCGCTGTACACCTCATAATTTATGCTAAGCTGTGGTTGGGCGAGATGAGGTGCGGATATGCATTATTTTAGCTACCTACATTTTAGGCTTAAATCTCGCTCGGCCTAGGATTCTTTGATCACAATTGTTATTGGTCTTACATTAACCTTTTTTGCCGATTGTTCAGCCCTATATTGACCATCTTCCATACCCTTTTTCAAAATCTTTCATTTGCCCAGCTGGGTAATTGCATGACACACTCACATAATCCCAATAAAAATCATTTTGACAATTATTAAACAACATTCATTGCGTTATTGGCGCTGTCGTCCAGGCGAACTTTTAAAACATTTATGGAGAAGAATTCGGACAATAAAGAAAGTGTGTTACGCAATTAGAGTCCAGGAATGATCCGAATAGATTCCGTACGTGACTATTGTATCAAGTGTACCTTCTGTACCTCTTCTTACTTAGGGCGATACCTCATTTCTGGTACGTTTTACGACATCCACAGTTAACTGGCGCTCTCGTAAAGTTGATGTTAATTAAACATATACTCTTAATGTACTGTGCGCAGATATGCTAGGCGGTAGTCAAGGTACCAACACAGTAGTATGAGTTATAGGAAATGAAACAAATGAAATGGCAACTGCAGGGTATTATACTGTCAATATTTTGGCTTTAAAAAAAATTAATATTAACTGATAGTAACTGAAGTTTTATTTGCTAATGCTATCATAGATCAATGCTGGCCTTATGTAGATAAATGTATCTTTTGTATCGTAAGACTGCCTCGTGGGTGTAGTGCTCGCAAGCGATACTGCTGAGCATGAGGACCTGGGTTCGATTCCCAGGTCGGGCAAAGTGTTATTGGGTTTTTCTTTCTGGAACTTCTTCTTTCTGGAGCATGCCAGAGTCTGGATTTGTGCCAAGTTGATGACATCAGGCTCACCCCCTATTATATGAGACTTAAAACTCAACTGGCGAAATGTGGGTGTACTATTAGGTACCGCTCTGCCCATCCCTTCGGGGAAGTACACATACTAATGTACAGTAAGGAGAACGAGAGCCTGAGTCGTAATTTAACTTCAAGTCTCACCGTCTCTCCTCAAGAACTCGTTTCCTTCACTGACCATTACTCATCTTTTCGTACAAATAAAATTCAAGTTACTGCATCTGAAAAACGAAATAACTAGTTATTTTTAATAATCTAATTAGTAAAGGCATCAACAAATTTTGTTTACATTGAGAAAAAAAGATAAATGATGGTAATTAATTACGAAACGTCAGATGGCATTATCGATAACACAGCAATAGTGTGGGGAAACACCCTCGGATGAGCGATGACCGATAAATCATAGTCGGACAATAGGCCGCCCGTGTTGGCACTGTCCATTAACTTGCTTTGACAGAACATTTAACTGCTGTTCTTGAATTAAACGATATATTTGTTAATGCAGTTCAATTGTACAAACATTTGTGAGAAAATGTATTCGGTTGTTTATGCTAAATTAATGGCGTACTTTTCTAGAACAAATTGTAATTGTTGTTGTGAACAATGAGGAGTCTCCTTCAATTTAATTGCGACAAATGTTGTTGTTCTCTAGTATAATCAGTAATCATTAAGATTGATTCCATTGAACTAACTTAGCAACAAAGAAATATCATTCAGGCATAATTTTCAGGCAGTGAAATAGCAATGACAGGTATGTATTCCGTACTATATGACAGTGAGGGGGCTCGTGGCCAAGTAATAACAGCCGCACGGTTCGAGCCATGAGGTGGTAGCTTCACCTGGTGGATCGAACTTGCCGGGGTTGGTCTGTGGATGGGTGACCATCTTTATATACCGACACCCCTCAGTGCCTTGGACACACCTACGTTAAGCCGTTGGTCCCGGCTGTCATTCGTGGATCTTTAACAGTCGTTACGGGTCGTCAGACGCCCGAAAGTCTGACAACCAGTCTTACGAACGGGTAGGTATCGTATTACCCACCCAGTAACTGGGTTGTGGAGTCGCTCCATGTAAAATACTGGTATTCAGTTGCATCCGGTTAGATTGGAAGCTGACCTCAACATAGTTGGGAAAAGGGTAGGCAGATTGATTGACGATATGAGTGTGATCTTGAGCGCAGTAACTTATGTTATTTTAATAACGAATGCTATAAAAACCTCTCCATTTCACTGACAGTATCAATAAATATATTCCTCCAAGCAAGCATTGCCTCCACAAAATAAATACAAAAACGCAAACTTCACTTAGGCAATCTTTCGAAACGCCCTGTATATCAGTAAGTATATGATATACAGGCTGCTCCAGAACGGTGCAATAAAAGCGAGATGGTGCCACCTGCGCAGACTCGTAAATTCTCGAATCATTTGTGTGATTGTTGGACGAACTTGTCCAGACGAGCGGGTTTCAACAAGTATTCATAATGGAATGAAAAATAAATCGCAGGCATTATACCTGCTCAGATTATGGCTGTGTACGTACGAGTAGCATTGTAAATACGTACCAAGACTTCATAGGTCGAACCCAGTAGTATATTGAGATATGTGATATGTGTGTAGATAAACAGAATATTCTTTATTGTACAACAAACTTTCTTGTACAAAACCTTTTGCTAGTTCTATGTCTAGTACAACGTCTTATCGCTGTTGTAGATGACACGGAAACTAAACTTGAAAATGAAATGTGATAAAATTATAAACAGCAAATAATAGCTGATGCAGCATAGTAGCTGTTTGGCTGTAACATCCAGAATATTAAAGAAAGTTACTAAGCTATATTTGCTGCTCTCAATCATTATAGATACTGTGAGTCTGTGAGCCTAAGGTTTTCCGTACCGGGATCAAGTAAAGACCTTTGTAGTACCAGTACTAAGTACTTCGTTTATTTCACGCTTTCGTGTTTACACCTGCCACGCAAGTGTTTTTTTTTTCAGAAACAACAAAACTTGTGCTAAAAAATTTAAATGCTTATTCTAAATCAGGTTGACAGTTCGAATTTGAATAAAATTAATTTATAGCCAGCCTGCACATAACAAGGCCGACTTCATCAGACAACCGTTACAGTACCTATCTACGTCATCAATGACGAAATCCGCTCGTAAAAATCACCTAAACGACATGGCTATTCCTAGTAGCCTTTTTACAGGAAAATACTATGTATGATATTTAAGAATAATTTTAATAAATAAGTTACGACACAGTACGTGTTGTTACGTTTACGTAGAAATTAGTCACCACAGGATACATGCACACACTTTCCTGCCAAAATCAATGCAAAAATAATTATGTAAAACAACATTTAGACTTTTCTTCCTTCCTTCCTTCTTTCTTGCAGCTATACAAACGTGCAAACTGAAACCATGGATTCAGCACACGATTCTAGATCCCGAGCGTAGAAATTCAATCCACTGTACAAGAACTGATTATATAGAATGTTTGAAACAACTATAAAAATTCTGCAGTTTCACCCGCCGGTGTACCAACCCCCAAAATGTAGGTAGCGGG
Source organism: Polymixis lichenea (assembly GCA_949091785.1). Lineage (NCBI taxonomy): Eukaryota > Metazoa > Arthropoda > Insecta > Lepidoptera > Noctuidae > Polymixis > Polymixis lichenea. The sequence continues at coordinate 22,237,547 of OX420951.1, read as the reverse complement.
TCCCTTCAATAAAGCCTACTCATCGCCGAGGCATGATGATGCAATACCTTGGCACACAAGATGGCGGCCCAACAAGGGAATTCCAGGGTTCTAACGAGGACCCCGGTTTAAGTCCTCACAAATTACTTGGTGAGTTTAAATAGTTTCGTGTTGAAGTGGCTTCAAGGGCGAGGAAATTACAGGAGACGGTGAGTAAGTATTGATGGAAATATTTCTACGAATGATCCTAGGAGAAATCTTTAACTCGGATAGTTGTGTAGGTGTACTCGTCTCTATGATTGACAAAGGTGGTATAGCACTTGGTGAGCAGCGTTTAGGTCTTAAAAATTGTGCTAACTTAGAAAAAAAAGAAGTTTATTAAATAAACAGTCCTATTTCAATTCGTCTTCCAAATAAATACCTCACGTCTTCATCTTCAGAATTCACTGCAGTTTTGGAACCGAAACATTCGTAGACCAACTATAACGTTCCTACATATTAGGAACCAGTACTCATACCTACTTAGAGCAAACTTCAGCCGTCGATGCCAACATGCATGACCTAGCACGATCTAACATAGAAACTACGATGTAACTGGTTCTTATTCGTTATATTAGCGATTTGTCTAGACAGCCTGCCGGATAGAATGGAAAGTGACACTCTTACGTGCTTGTTGCTAAGGTAAATGTCACGTGGATATTATGTTCAAGCTTGTAATTCTTAAAACGGTAAGTACTATTAATATTTACTATTGACACAACTAAAAAAAAAGAACTGTAAGGCTGACAAATGTAAGGAATTCAATTTCCGATTTTCCAGCCGTTGCAATATTTTTAGAACTGTCCTATATAGGGGCTAACACTGCTGCACTGCTGTCGGAATTACATAACGCAACATCACGCCTTCATTTGGCAGCGTGTACCTATAGTTCACTCACATGTCGCCTAGTATGTTAAGTCCCATGTAATGGGGACGAGCCTATTGCCATCAACCGGGCACAAATCCAGTCTCTGGGCTGCTATTGACTCGCGCGACCCGGAAATCGAACCCAGGAGGAACTCATGCTCAACAACAGCGCTTGCGACCACTAGACCACCGAGGCAGTCACAGGAAGCTTACTTAAACTGCTTTGTCAATGTTTAATGTGGGTACATATTTGAACGTCGAAAATTAAAATATGTAAGGGTAAAATGTCAATGTTCAAAACATCGAACATTTAAATATCGATTGTATCGAAATATCGAAAATTACTATACCTAAGCTTAAAATGTCCAAGGCTGAAATGCCGTGTGATTAAAATATCGAATGATTAAAAATGTCGATACTCATTATACCTAAGTTCAAAATGTCAACATTTAATACACTTAAGTTCCTTATATTTACGTTAAAAATACCTCCTCGTTAAAATATCGAACAAATTTTGATATAGGTAGGAGTATGAGTGGTGAAAAATTAGGTAGATTGGAAATTATATCATTGATTTATTTATTATTATTCATAAATGTAGGTAGATTTGAAACTGTCACACTCTGTCAACGCAAAAAAATCTGCGAGCAACTAGGAAGTAGCGCTCGCCGGCCGCTTACGCTGCAGCGCTCGCTTCGCTCGCTCAGCTCGCGCGCGGTTGTCACAGTTCCAACCTAACCTAATCTATTTCACCCAGTTCAAAATGACGAATCATACCTATAATCTGCCGCAGAAATATTTTCACCATTATCTAATAATCTAGTCGCAGGCAGATTATATCATTCATCATGTTGAACTGGGTGAAATAGGTTAGGTTTTTTATTTGAGGTTGGGAAATCATCAAATAACTTCTCCCGCTCTGGGTGAAGCAAGAGGGCGTGTCAGACTTTTACTGACTAAAACCTACCCGTGTTCCCTCAGTTGCCTGTGTGCCAGGGTCCACGGTATCTCTTTCGAACAACCCGCACCCCTGTCAGGCATCGGCCCGTGCGGACCCCACCAGTTGTTGCTGATATCTCTGACGGCGCGCGTGGAACACAACGCGCCATCGACCAGGCATTTTTTTTTGTTTAACGTGAAGAAATGCCTACTGCGGTACCACGGGGAGACAGCGCAGTTATGTGGGACCAAGTGGGACTGTAACCCACTAAACCTCCACGGTGTCCTCCAGTGTCGCTTGAGGCTCACGGAAACGCGCAAACCATCCGCGAACCCGCCGCGGCTGTCCGTCACCGGACCCTCCTCGGAGGGGAATAACCCCTATCACCGGCGCTCCAAGACACATGGCACGCCGTGACCACCCTAGGAACCAAATAGCATAAGGGCCCCAGACGACTCCGTGTCGGGCACCCTTGGTTCCCCGACGACGGGTCAGCACAGTGGCCCCGCCGCCTACCACTTTTCGGCTGCAAGAGACAGGAAGAACGGCCAACGCTATACTGACACTTCTCCTCCCCCGCATCCGCTATCAAGGCGGCCCCGTCCAGGCCACGGAAAGGAAGAGCGCTACTCAGAAGTATCGGCACTCCTCCTCCGCCGCAGCCTGTAGCCCTCAGCCTCGCATTCGACATCGCAGCCCGCCTCAGTTGCGATGTACCTCACCGCAACCTACTTTTTGGCCGCTACGTCGTCGGCTTGGAGGCAAAAGCCCTGACGAGCGGCCCCACCTTAGGGTTCCTCTTCGCTTCACCGTGGTAGGGGTGACCACGGCTAATGAGCCCCCCGCAACGATAATGCGGGAAACCGCTGGAGGGGAAATAGGTTAGGTTAGGTTGGAACTGTGACCAAGCACGCGTGAGCCGAGCGAGCGAAGCGAGCGGTGCCGGCGCAGCGGCCCGCGAACGCTACTTCCAAGTTACTCGCAGTTTTTTTTTCACCATTTTCTAATTATCCGGGTTCTCAAATTACCCTCTGACATACTAAATAAAAACATAAGAAATAAGACGTTCTGACGTTTCATAAGTGCCCTTGCAGGTTTATATGAAATAAAATATTTTGATTTTGATTTTGATTCGACGATTTAAACTTACGTTTTTTTAATTTTCGGTTTTATGGCCATTTGATATTAAAATTTTCGATGTTTTGAACATTGTAATTTTATCCGTAGGTATTTTAATTTCCGACATTCAAATATGTACCCCCGTTTAATGTATTCCATTACACAGAGAATAATCCAAAATTAATGTAGGACGTGCCGATCAATTGCACTTTTGGCTATTTACTACTAGATACACGCAACACAAAACGCTTGTAAAATTTTTCTAAGTGCAACGAATTTTAAGTCATTGTTCCTCCATCATGCCAATATCTACCGTTTGACTTACGTAAAAGAATAATCTTGTTACGTGCCGATCTAGACTTACAGATTTCTTTATGTCAGACTAAGCTGACGTCAAGCTGACAGCGACCACGTTCATCCATGACGCTCGTCAAATGATAACAATTGACAATCGCACAAAAGAAATAAACGTTAAACTTATATTTCTAGAGCACGACTATTAGAGGTAAATACGTCAGCACAGTCACATGCATCGGTGACTGAACTACATAGTTGCAGTTTCAGACAAGAGCCACTTGCACCACAAGTCACTAAATACTAAAGGTCCGTCCTCTGTCCCTCCGTCAACTTCAAACTGGCAAAAATAGAACAATGTTTTAAATTCCGTCAGCGCTAAATGCATTTAGTGAGCTGTGGTGCATATGGGCCTAAGATGGGCTGGCTGTCAGTCAGTGGATGGATGACCGCTCTTTTAATACAATCTTCTTCTTTTAGTTTTATATTACAATAAGTATATCTCCTACTTCAAATTATTCAGGAGTGCCTCTACACGCAGTGCCAAAATATTTTAATTTTCAGAAAATGTCTTCTTTCTTAAGTTCATCATCATCATTTCAGTCGAAAGACGTCCCCTGCTGGATATAGGCTTCCCCCAAGCACGAACACTCCGACCAGTTCTGTGCTTCTCGTATCCAGCGGATTCCTGCACCCTTCGCAAAACCTACGTCACCACATCAGCCATGCGAAGATCGCCCAGAGGACACGGTGGAGCATACGGTGGAGGTCTGCCCAGCTTGGGCGGAGCAACGCCATGTCCTCGTGGAGGTGATCGGCGGCGGCGATCTCTCGCGTCCGACCCTGGTCCAGGCCATGGTACGGAGCGAGAGGGCATGGCTGGCAGTCGCCTCCTTCAGCGAAGCAGTTATGCTCGCAAAGAGGGAGGCGGCGCACGTGAGGGAGATGCAGTACATGCGCCCTCACAGCCGTGGCCTTCGCAGGAGACGCCCTGGGCGTCGGGAATCCCAGGCTGATTCCCGGCCACCGTAGGCACGGGCTTGCGGACGGCGAGTAATGGGTACCTCGCTGTCCGGTAAGGACCAAGCCCGGGTCGACGGCGCGTTGTGTTCCACGCGCGCCTCAAAGAGATGTCAGCAGCAACAGAGGGGCCCGCAAGGGCCGATGCCTGCCGGGGGTGCGGGTTGTTCGAAAGAGATACCGCCGCCCCTGGCACACAGGCAACTGAAGGAACACGGGTGGGTTTTAGTCAGTAAAAGTCTGACACGCCCTCCCGCTCCACCCAGAACGGGAGAAGTTATTTGATGATTTCCCACCCAAAAAAAAAAAAAAAAAAACCACATCAGCCATCTGTTCTGCGAGCAATGTGCCCTGCCCATTGCCACTTGAGTTTAGCAATTCTTCGGGCTATGTTGGTAACCTTTGTTCTTCTACGGATCTGTTAATTTCTGATTCCATCACATAGGGAAACTCAAATCTTTCTTAAGTTATCACTCAAAATTCTTGTGTTCTAAATGTAGCAGTAAGAAAACTGTACAGGATAAAACAGTATAATTGTAGACCTTGATCTAACCATGTTACTGAACCTTGCTGGCTTTACTATCGTCGTTTATATCAAATGTTTTCCTTGCGCAGAACCTTGTCGTTCTCTTGTCTATCTTTAACATTGTAGGTTTTCCTTTGTCTGTTCTAATTTATATTTTATACGTGTTTCAGTTGTTTTAGCCGTTCACATTCATAAACTGTGAAACGCGACAATTATGATGCTCTTTTTCTATTTATATATAGAATGGCCCATATGACTAAGCAGTGCCAATTTGATGATTTTTGGCCGAGTGGTACAGAAAAAGACTACAAAAGAATATTCTACATTATCTTGAAAGATAATCCCAAATTAAAATCCGGCTTTTGCAATGATTTGACAAAAAAAAAACTTATCACCTGATACTGCAGCAATCTCAACGACCAAATGACAAGTAATCTAAAGCAAAGACTTCATGAGTTTACTTTGCCTTTTAGATTTGTCATGACGAGTCGGAATCGCGTAGAAAGTTCCTCACCATTCAATCTTTCCAGAACTCCCGATAAGCCGCGTTTGGCGAGCCTTAGCAACAGCGCAAGGTCTTACTCAGAACCGACCGTGATGCCGTGCTCGTCTGGTCGCACAATTTACTAAACACACGCTTCCCAGAAGCCGATGTTTTGCAACAATACCGATTGAGTCGGCATCACGACTGTGACCATTATTCGGTTCTCAATCATGTTGCCACGTCGGTTTCGGGAGGAAAATTTTAACCTTAACTTGGCAAAACTCAAAAAGTAATTTTGAAAATGCTTGTTCCTTGTTGTTGAAGAAATTCATGTAAAACCTTCACGTGCCCTCTGGCCAACTTAAGTTTCCATTCCCAACAACATGTTTCAGGTCCAAGTCTGACGGGCGTCCAAACAGGCAAGTCTTAAATAAATGCGGTTTTGAAGATAACTTTGGTAGGAAGCTGTTAAGGTCTTTAAAATGGAAGGATAAACCAGTTTAGACTTACAGATGTAAAATAGTGTCAATACTGACATATATTATTACTTCAATTGCTTTCGGAATTCATACAAGCATGTTTAATTTCTTATCAGTTTCTGGTAACACGATCGTTTGCAGAATGTAACCAGCTTGTGGTTTCATTGAGGCGTGAAACACATTGAAAATATTCCACTGCTGTTGATGTGACTAAATTGATCAACAATGGTGCCGATTCTCTTGTACACACGACTACACATCAAGCTATACAATTCCAGTATAAGCTGATCTCGCATTGGATAGGATTTCTGTACTGTGCGAGATCAGCGTAAACGGGAATGTATAGCTTGACGTGTAGCCGTGTGTACACCGAACTAAACTAACTAAACTATCACTAAAATTCCTTACTTTTGGCTATAAGAATCTTAAAGCAATTCTGCAAAAAAAAAATGATCTAAATTTAAAAATAATTTTGACACAACTAAAATGGAATTCGACAATTGCAACTCCACGTGGTATTTGCCCCACCCCGTTATTTTTTTAGAGCAGGGAGGCGCGCAGAGGGAGCAGCCTCGACGTGTTTTTATGGAATTTTTCACTTTTTGCATGGAAAATATGAAAAATTATTACCTACATGTTGTGTTTTAGAAGCCTATGGGTTTTATAAAGGGGATCGAAATTTTCATTATTTTTACGATAGGACACACCATTTTCAAGATTTATAAGCAAAAGAAAAAAAAAAGTACAGTACTGATTTTGCACATGAAGTCGAGGTGTTGATGTAAATCCTTGATAACTAATTTTATTCCACACCTTTTTATTCGCAATTAAAAATAGTCAGATTTAGTTAAACAACCACAATTTTAGGTTGAACAGAATAATGAAATTGACAACAACAGAATAGTAAAATTGCCATTTTCACTAAATTAACAACTCAGTGCAATCTTAGTGCTGTCTAACTAAAATATAGTTAAGTTGTGGAACTCTAGTCAAGTTCAGAATGGGAAATCGTCGTTTGACGGGAATAAACAAAATGTTGGTGATTTTTAGTATAGTTTAGAGAATTTTGTGACAAGAGAATCGCCACCAATACCTTCACGTCATATTATTATATGACGTGTTAGTTGGTTGCTATGGTGAAATATAGGCACCATGCCAGGGACAAGTCGCGGTCTGTCTCCACAGCGTGCGACGTGACTAACCTACCGTGGTTATCTTTAACCCGCCGTTATCGGACGTTTAGTGTTACGACACACGGAAATTGATTAATCTTAAAGGAATTTTGAGTAAAGTATGACATGGTGGATGATAGTGCTGAAACGCGGTTGAATTCAATAGAAGTAGGTGACGGTTTTCATTGTGAATTCTGCGTCATTAATGATGTAATTTCAATTAATCTAAGTAACACGATCAGAGACAGACCCACTCCAAAGAAGTGCTGACGTGTGTGTAACTTCATAAACTAAAAATTTATATTGAATACACCTTTCTTATTAAAAATAACCCGATCCTTAAAAGGTTAGCGTATAAGACTAATGACCAATTTTAATGTACTTAACTGATTTTTTTACGTGAAAATTATTTTAAAACTTAGGTATAATAGTGTCAATTAGTGTCCGTACCACTTTCTCAGATTCTTTGTCTTCTATATGAAAAACATAACTTTCAATTTTAACTAACAATGACAGTGTCTCTTTCGTACTAAAAAACTCAGAAATTTATTCCGGAATGTAATGAGCTCTAGGAATACGTCAATCAGTCGATTTTAAGATAATTTCGTAGTATTGTTACCCTCAAAATTCCTGAAAAGAACCGCCTGTTGGTGTTCTAGATAATTCATTCTACGTCCCGTATAAGGTAATAACCACAACAATGCCTACTCGCCCTGAAGTGGGTATTATTCATCACAAACGAATTCACTTCCGTTCAGTTAGTACGTACATAATGTCACAATTATTACATATGGCGAAATTATTATCAATAAGTGCAATCACTATGTAAGTATATTCAGTAGTCTTTGAAAAGAAAATCCGTTCAAAATCGTCGTTATTGTGTAACTAAAGTGAATCATATCAAAAACCGGTAAAGAACACGTTGCATGAACTGGTCCAACGTTCGATTCCCAGGTCGGGAAAGGATGATTCATCCATTGAATATGATTAGGTGAACGTGAATGTTGTTATCGTCGCTATCAAGGTTAAAAATAAAATTATCATAATTACATGTCTTTTGCAATAAAAATGTCGCTATCACAAACGGATACGTCACTAATAAACGATTCGTATGTTCCTATAAATGATCGTCCGTTATGATATTTTGACAGGAATATTACAGAACATAACATAATCCTGTGTCTCCTGAGGGGCTCAGCAGAGGTTATGTAATGTTTCCAGAAATATCTCACAAATTTTCCTCCCTTTGCAATTTTAACAAATATTAATTAAGAAATAACTATTTAGGTATTATAATTGGGTATTTCCGTTAAAAAACCCGTCAGTTGGAGCCCTGGCGCCGAGCCAGGCACATGTTTAATAAGCATGTCTCCTGTCTCATAACTCTTCATTGCCTATTACTAGTCGTCGTGGGAGACTACAGCACTCGTTGTGCTTACCCCCCCAAGGTCTTGATGATAAAGAGACTGGCCATAGAGTTTTTTGCCCGTTCGTTCTTCTCCATAGGAACCTACTACGATTTGGGATAGGCAACCAGCTTCATCTTTCTGACTGACTGACTGCTTTGGCAATTCAAAAGTCCTTGTTTAATTGAAAAATGCTTTGAAAGATGGTCATCAAACATACATAGGTAGACATATAACTTCATGCCTGTTGCCTTCGAAGGCGGAGGCATTGTCATTAGCCACATCCAGGGTGGCTACGGAGATAACTCAATAACACTTTCCGCGACCTGGGAATCGAACCCCGGAGGACTCCGCGCGTAGCTGACGCGTTTACGCACTGAGGCAGTCAATGAGCATTGTTATTAGATATCACTGTTAAATATAATTATATTTCTACTAACGCAATAAGTGGTAATAGGTCAACGATTGTATCGCGAACTGGCATGCGAGAGGTCTTGGGTTTGAACACATCCGATACATAAAGCTGTTAGCATGAACGCCTTAAATTGTGCAATCTGTTAAGTGTCTCATATTTATAGTAAACTCCAAAAGTAGCTTGTGCTACTATAAGTTAATTTTCTTGAGGGATTTGTTAAATATAATGAGCCTAAAAATATGCTCTTACGCATCTTCAGTGTGGAATATTCCAGCCACAAGACCAGCTATCATCGCATTTAATATAATTATTTATTTTACCATTACACCAGTCAATAACTAGTTGTAGCTGATCAGAAACTGGTAGTCATTGTAAATGAACACATTATTAGTGTTATTACCTACTTAATTACTTGTTTCATTAAATACCTACTACAGTTTCTTGACTACGTGACCAAAGACTGGTAGACTCTCAGGCCGACATCTACAAACATTACTTAGCACGCACTTTGGTTAAGCTTTATCCCTGTTACTATCGCACAACTGTCAAACTGCAATTGCAAGAGAGAGATGACAACATATCTTAGACAAAAGTTAAGCTAAGTTACGTTTATAGATATATATATATATATTTTTAGTACCTGTGTCGCATAAACAGGGAGCCGGACACTGCGTCGACTGTCGGGAGGACACGGCGTGGCACACGCTGGCAGAGTGTGCCGCTTGGGAGGAGCCGCGCCGTGCCCTCATCTCAGGAGTCGGCAGTGACCTGTCGCTGCCGGCCGTTGTCGACTCGATGGTCGGCAGCGAGGAGTCCTGGGACGTGGTGGTATCCTTCTGCGAAGCAGTCATGTCGCAGAAGGAGGCTGCGGAGAGGGAGCGGGAGATTGCTTCCGCTAACCCGATCCGCAACAGACGCACCGGCCGCCGGCGGAGGGCGAATAACGTCCTCTTTCAGCCCCCCTAAATGGGTCCAGGGGCGACAGATCTGGAAATCTGTCGGCCCCTACTTCTTAGGACCCGAGATGGCGGCGCGTAGTGTTCCACGCGCGCCTCTCTATGACGTAAGGGGGGAGTTTAACATCGAACTCCCCCCCTATCGCGAGGTGGCCCGCAGAGGCGGGCCGGCACTAGCTGGGGATCGCGGAAGTCATACTAGTTCCCGTGATCCCCGGTGCAAGTGAGAGACGGAACACCGGGGTGGTTTTAGTCAGTAAGAGTCTGACAGACCCCTCTGCCCTCCCCGGGGCGGATGACATCCATGAGGATATACCCCGTAATAAAAATAAAAAAAGTTACGTTTATAGATGTCGGCTTAATTCACTCAGCCCCTCAGGCTATGTCGGTAGTTCGCTGGCTATATTATTTACCGCTAAGTATTTTGAAAGTCAAACGATTTGTAATGGATGACGAAATACAGCATCATTTTTAGTAATTGGCGGGACTTTCCTTGAATCGACTTTACTTTTTGACAGACAGGAAGTATGCTGGATGGATTTGACATTTTAATCTGATTTGTCTTTAGAAATAGAATATCCAGACTGCAAAGGCACCGTACAAAATACACCATGGTCCCTGATGGCCATTAGTAGTCCTTCAAGCAGACCATATATTTCGGCCATGCAATGCTCAACGGAGAACACAGGCTCACTCTCTCTTCCCTCGCTGTCATAGTCCGATGGGACGGCACGCAATCCGACCCGCCGGAGCGATTTCAGGCGCAGGACCAACGGATTAACGTGCAATCCGAAGCACGGTATCATAATGATATATGTCATAACGCGGGGATATCATATATCCGCTAACATCCAAACTCCGGCTGTTACTAAGAAATTCCTAATGTAAAAACCCACTAACACTTTCATTGACTGATGTCCATTACGTTGAGTAAGGTAGAAGAACTGTGTGTATGGCTTTATGGCCATAGTAGGCCTACTCTTCAAATAAATAGTAACTGCCACTCGATTCTTGAAACCGGAAGTGGTTACACCTTTTTTTAAGGAACTATTTATTCAAAAGCACGAACACCGTTGCATTGTTAAAACGCAAGCAATAATATTTTTTACATTGACATAGAAAAAGTATATAATCGACCTACTTATTTTTTCCCCTACACGTGTCAGGATTAACCTTGAAACATGGTAAATAAAGAAATACTCATTAATCTTTCCATATACCTAACTATTTCAAGTCATAAAAACGGAGAAACGTTACAAAAAATTCACGGCTTTTTAATTACTCATACTTCAGCAGCTATTTCAACAAAAAAACCGGCCATACGTCATTGTACTGTTAAAAAAGTTTCACAATTGTTCGGGGAGGTGCGACCGCGCATGGCAACAGTCGCGCGGTCTGCAGTGAGTCAACGCAGACGTCACAGCACACGTGTTCAGAAGGAGAACTCCGCACACCTTCTTGAACGTGGTTGAGGAGTGATTACTAATAACTTTATTTAAATATTTAATGAATTCGTGAATGCAGTTTAATCGCCTCATGGGTGACTTGATGACGGTTTATTTTCTTTGTTTTATTGCAATTTGCAATGTAAATAACATTTTTCTATGTTGAGCTGTGTCATCTTTTGATAAGGATTTCATTTTTATTTCTTATTCCTTTGGCACTATAAAAATCTAATGCCTCCACATTTTTCAGTACGATGCATTCCCCAGTGAAATTATTTTGAGTTTAGAGGACGTTACCCTCACAATGGGGGCATTTTCAATGAGGAAAATACACTTACTAAACCCAGATAATGACGTAGACAAAACAATTTTAGAATTAAAAATGTATACCTACCTATTGATATACTGTTCATAGTTCTGGACAAGACAAGCACTAGTAAAGGTAACGATAGTGACTAATTATCTCATTAATTACTTAATGACTGCACTACATATTAAACTTAAATGCAGTTTGTTCACTGTAAGTTCATCGGGAACCACCCGCACTCATGACTGTTGTTGCATTATACTAATCTGCACCGTACCTATACATTGTAGGTATTACCTTTGACAATTGAGACGACGTTTTGATTTGTTGGTCATTTTCCATTTTATTAATACCTGGTACTTGTTGACAGGCCTACACTATCCTTCCATACCTAATAACACAAATTTGAAACATTGTGAAGGCCAATTATTTTTAAAAGAATATACGTGGAGTTTCTCGCTCTTAGCTTCAGACGTTTCATAAGTGCCCATGTAGTTTTATGTGAAATAAAATATTTTGATTTTGGCTAACTGCTTAATAGACTACACAAATACATTTTTATTATAGTTTAGGTTTATAGAATCACCACGATTGGAAAAAGATTCCCTCTTATTTCTATAGTCACAAAGAAAAATGATACCAATTATTATGACTGCCGCCGAGAATATGTAATCATAAGTCATGGCAAACTTTATTACAATATCATTGGCAAACTCTTAGAATAACTAACTAATAGTACCTCCAATAATAGGTGACCAAGAAAAACATTTGTTTAACAAAGATGGGACGCCAAATAATAAGCACGCGTGCTCACCGCGTGTTTGGTCTTCTAGCTATTAGATCCTGGTTTATTATATCAATGTACTATCTTTCTATCTTGTATCTGTGCACATCGTACTATCTACAACCCTTCGAGTGTAGTCGTCACGCTTGCGCCCGCGCACGCAGCGTGTGCGCAACGCGATGTCGCCACTTAGCAACAGCAGCACGCAGTAGGTACTTGCGTCATCCTTTGTCTAGATTTCGTTGTTATTAGTACGTGATGAAGAGCACTCCATTTATTATACTTATAATAACATCATCATTCACATTATTATTTCCATAGTTTACAAACTTAGGTACTTTATTGATGGAGGTAAAATCTTCCATGATCATCTTTAGTAACAAAGAAATTGTGTCTTGTGGATTGGAGTATCAGGGTCGTGGCTAACGTTGTTATGACTGAACTGAAGTCAATATTTTATTTATTGATCATGTTGCATATTTCTTTCGTGGACATCATAGCTAAAAGGCTCACCTATGAAAAAAGTTTTCTTTTAAATATATTTTTAACACAAAAAGATTTCAGCTCAAAAGTCATTTTGACAAGTTGGCAGCAACATCTAAGCATATCACAAAATTTCATAGCCAAAAAATTGTGGGAAATATAGGTAATATCCTCTCTTAGGAAAGGTACAGAACTATCTAGAAAAGCGAGCTATCTACGCTTAGCAACACAACCTCGCGCTACGTCTTCACATCTAGATCTGTTGCTACGTGACTGAGGAAGGAAGCTAGATTATCTCGCTAATGGTCATCACATAATGATACGTGTTTCTAGTAGGTAGGTAGGTACTTATATAGTTTTGTACGTAGGCGTAATTATAAGGTGGTTGCTATGTGAAAAACTGGTATTTTACAGTATTTTTACAATCTGAAATACTGATCCAATTATCCAAAGTATTCTGAAAAAGAATGCTATGGAAATTCGAAACTTGTTATGATTAATATTAATTATGAACAAACGAGTACTGTCTCATTTTAATAATATCTTCTTTGGCTAGTCGCTAGTGGCGTATTCAGCAGATAAAAGCTATAAAAACCTCGTCGATTATTTTGTATATTTTTAGCAACAAAAGCCACGACTTGCAACGATTACCTATAGTTATAATAACACACGACTGCATTTAAATTGATGCAGGAATTACGCGACTTTGGTGTAACAATGACTTCACATTCGTGATATTTCCTGGTTTCTGAGCACTATAGGTCACGGACACGACGAGGAAGCAGCCAGGGAGAGAGGAGGCTGGTCCGAACCTTCATTTACAATTTGCATGTGCAAGATTTGAGATAAAAACTACAAGTTTTTATGTGGAGACTGTTAATAGACAATCTTGTGTTAGACAACTCTTCGCTTTGTTATGAAAAAATATGAAACATGGTCATATTTTCGATTATTGCTGAGAAAATATGAAAGAAACAAAAGATTCATCGGGGTATGGTCTGTTCCTGCATGAATGAATTGAGAGAAGCAAAATTGTTTATGAGAGGACGTGTATTTCTTTTTGAGGTTAAATACTTATGTACTACGAGTACCTAAGGGAAAACGTTTTAACCGTCTTCAAAAAAAGTTTTTCAATCCAGTTGATTTTTTTTAAATGTGTGTTATCTCAGATCTCCGTCATTTATTAAAACCGATTTGAACAAATCTTCTTTTGTTTGATACTTCACTACATAGTATAAAACAAAGTCGCTTTCTCTGCCCCTATATCCCTATGTATGCTTAAATTTTTAAAACTACGCAACGGATTTTGATGCGGGGTTTTTTAATAGATAGGGTGATCCAAAAGGAAGGTTTATATGTATAATACACCGACCTCCACGCGGGCGAAGCCGCTGGCAAAAGCTAGTATGGCATATTTATAGGATGCTCCTATATACATTTGGTCAAGTTCCGATGAGTGGTTGTTAGCTTCTAAACAAGACAAAGTTTCATCCAAATATTGTCATCAATGTCATCTAACTTGTGTAACACAATTTGTCTTTTTGACAAAAAAATGAACATTAAGATAAATTATAGGATAAAGTAAACAAAACAAGAGAACAACGATCATACATCGCCCACACGTACGGAGGGCCATTTAAGTAAGACGTGAATCTAACATAATAACTTAGCTGTAAAAATTACAGCGCAAACTCAAACAGTAGCAGTTTGTGCGCTGTCTAAGTTGTAAGATGTAGCGAGATGTATAAGACTATTATATCAAGGCCATTTAAGTTTGCCAAATATGAACCACAGGCTGATACCCTCAACATCTTGCCATTGGTAGGCCAATTCTGTATAATTGGATTTTTATTGTTGGTTTTTCGCCTGCATAGTGCAATTACAGCTTTGCAACACATTTAAAGTGTTCATAATTAAGAAAGGTTGTCAGACAATCAGGTTTTTTAGGCGTTAAAGGATGCCTCAATTATTTATGATGACAGATATGATTAAAATAGTTTGCCCCCAATGCCCTAATCGAGTTTGATGCAACGTTATTAAGTTGATGTAAAGGTTTACATTTTTTTTTATTAAAAGCGTGGTATACCGCTTTCCGCTCTTCTCTTGTACTTCAACCAGTAGTGAGCGGTATTTGTTCATAGTTTTAGTGCGGCAGGCAACGCCTCTGCCAGCCCCGTTAATTATACAAGTTTGAATGTGGGAAACTGCCTGTATGTACCTTGAGGGGACGAGAGGACATGATGAAAGTTTCGCATGAGGAACCTTTAAACAAAGCAGGGAAGTTTACAGTCTTTACACTATTTCTTCTTCTTCACGACATTTATTCACATCGTGTTGGCCCAAAACGTCGCCACTTCCATGGCTTTATCGGTGGCAGCGCAGAGGTCTCCTTGGCTACATGTTTTGGGGCACAGAGGGCAGCATACGAAGATATAACCATTTGTAAACCACAATCATTATCATCAGAACCAGCATACAGCAGGACATAGGTCAAGAGCTATCATCATACATACTTACATACAGCAGGACATAGGTCAAGAGCTATCACCATACCTACTTACCTATTACATACATACATAAAATCACGCCTACTTACCTATTCCTTACCTAATACTGATCTTGCTCGAGGGAGTAGGTACGTGAATGTCCTTGGTCCCAGTTACGGTACCAGCGAACGCCTTGACCCACATTTCTGTTGTTTGAAGCCTGTAAAGCTGGAAACTTGCAGTGTTACCTTGAAGCCAATTGGGTCCACGTCTGATGGCGATTGGTTCTCTAAGTTATATAAGTGCTGATCATTCTGGAAACCAATTCTAACTTAGGTGACGGATATGCCTAGAATGACTAATTTAGGAAGTCTATCTAAAAGTGAAACACAAAAATTTTCCATAAAAAACATTACCTAACTAAAAACAGAAATAGAATCATTTGCTCACAAAAAAATAGGTACAATATGGTTTTACATTCGTCTAACTTGCCCAGTAAAGCTATACCTCTCGAACTACACTTTATATCTAGCAATATTTCAAGTTACACTGGTGACGTCTATAACAAATTTCGGTACAGTTACCAGACCGCTATGTACACTAACTTATTTGTAACTTGAAGTAATGTTCGTTACTCCACAGACTGTTAAGTTAAACTTAAGTTACACGAAAGTTAAGTAACGTGTGTTTGTGAATATTTAAAGCAACATCTTCAGCAATAGTTGAAGTCAACTTTACACTTGAATATGTATTAAATCCTTCATCCATATTTTAAAGTTTTGAATTTAAGTTTGACTTTGGACTAAAACATGAAAATATCTTTTCTCTATGCGTTCTTCAGAAGGGTCAGACGCGTAGTACGAACGTAAACTAGGCAAAAGGGATATTTAGGATCGTAGCAGGTCTGTAGTTTCTACCGACTCCATGGGAAGTAACCGTGAGTTTATTTTGTGTGTACCTACTACATGTACCTTTAACTATATCAAGATGACATCCATCCAAGTAACAACTAAATAAGAGGAAAAGTAATGTTTTATATGTATGTAAGTCTTTACTTAAACACAAGTAGGTAGACTATAGAAGTAATGAGTCATTGTAAAAAAAATTAAAAAACTAAAAATGACGGTTGACTAATATAATTGGTTTCTGAGCAAGCATAGCAACCAAACAAATTATTCCGTTCTAGTTTTCGAGACTTAACTAGTTTCGGTCAGTCTTAGACAGAATATGATAAAGTATAAGATAAATAAAAGTCGTCTATGTACAGTCTCGAGTACATTCGATACTAGTAATAAAACTATTTATTGGAACAAACTCGTTAGTAAGTTAGCAACACAGTTTTTTTGTTCGCAGTCAATCAACTCTAGTCTTCCAATCAATTGCTCAATATGATTGATTGAACAACGAAACAATTAGCTACGGCTGATGGCAACTGTCTAAAAATAAATGCAAATTTTTATTTGAGAAGCATTCTACATTTTGAAATTAATTGGCGAACTTTTTAAGTCATTTGGAAAAATCCTGCCTTGATTTTGTTTCTATAATTTAGGCTCCGAACTCCGAATTAGGATCTAGCCTTCGAAACTATGTAGAAATATTAATGATCTGTGTCAAAACACAGAATATTCTATTTCGACAGACCCATTCAAGTCCAAGCCATCAACTCTATTCAAGTCAAATAATCATCCACACACCTAACTTCAAACACCAACTAGAACCCTACTTTACATCTAGCATAGCAACAAATTCGGGCGGCATTACTATTACCCACTCCAACACTCGAATCAATCTCCCTTTCCCAAATCAATCGGGTGGCAACACGGACACTTTATTATTAATAAAGCATTTTATTATTGAGCTGAGTCAGCTGCCACCGTGCCACAGCGCCACAGAGTGCCACCCTAGGGTTGTCACCCGAGCTCGTGGCCTTGCCAACTATCCTTGGCAACGGTATAACAACTCGTTACGAGCCGTGCACAGTTAATGATGCTTAATGCTTCGTTGAGTTAGGAAAATTACTGGATTAACGCTACAAGCGAGTACTTTGTTGTTGCTATACGGCTTACGCAAAGCCCGCGGAGCCGTGTTTTGTGGGTAAACTTGGGAGTCTCCCCACTCCCCCTAAAGGGACGCAATCGTTAACAAACACATAGTTCAACTATTTTATGACCTTCGCCCCGCTCATTCGAGCGGAAAAATTTACATTGTAAAATCATCTGCCAAATAATATCCGGTACCAATTCCACAAAAACTTACAGTAAAAAGCAATTCTGAAGTCGCAAATTGAAAGTCCAAACGTAATACTTAACCAAATTACCGCTTACCCGATTTGATATTTTGTGCCAGTGTTCCCCCACCTACCCTCGCTGTTGATTGAGGGGAGACAGCGGACAGATGCCTGTTATTTTTTTCACGCAACGTTTGAAGTAAGATTGTGTTGTATATTTAAATAATTGTAGTGTTGCGCGTGGCGAGTTGTAGTTTTTGTGTAAATGGAGAAAGTGTTGTTAGTACAATGGCTTGATCTCCCTCAATGGCTTGACTAATACTAACATATACAGCCATTTAAAAAAACTTTCAGAAATCGCTGCCTTCAGAGCTTAACCATTATTTACTTAAGACAGATAAACCTAAGTCTCTCCAGAGCACTGCTGACTTACCGTCATAATGCAATTCAGAACGATTTAAACTGTATGTGAATCGGTTCAGGAGTTTCCAAGATTAGCCTGAACAATAGAACAAAGAACAATAGTACCTCTTTTGTCATAAAACATCATGCAGACAGAGTTTTATGACAGAAGGGGCACTTAATGGTACCATTTCCATTAAGTTTATTATCGGCATGGCAACACTTGGTGGTAGCTGCACCACGCCTCCAATTGATGACGCGCTGCTATTGACATTGACATGCTGAGGGAAATGCTTTCCTTTATAGCTCGTAGACAATGTGTTGCGGTCTTTAAAATTACTACTTGTGTGTGGGGACACACAAACATACACAAAGTGTCACGGCTGTGACCCACGCTGCGCAGCCTGAGGTGTACGGTTACGCACAAATGCTACCCATGAGGGTATTAAGTTAGTCCCAGGAGATGGCGACCCACTGATTATTTCTTTACCTGATTTGAAACTCAAGATCCGAAGTTACTGGAAAATTCTCTTGCAGTCTCTAGATTAATACTCGTTAATGAAGTAACCTTAATGTTATTTCGTTTTATGTAGACTCCGCTATTCAAATACACTTACAAGCTTCAATGTCTGAAGGTTCAGTGTTTTTTTTTTAATATTGACGGTTACTAATCGTGTTAAACTTACATTGTTAGCTTCTTACAAAGATGTAGCTACGCCCAACATCTGACTCCAAAAGGTGTGACAGCTTGAATTTCTCCTCATCCATCAAACCTCAAGGTGTGATCACAACAATTAGCCGAAAGCCAAACAACAAAACATTTCACGTAAGTATCATTATTACATCATACATCTGAATTAAGAATTGGCAAAACTGACGATTTTTATAAAAACACTTTTTACCCCTACCATTCGGCGTTCGTTTCGACGACGGCTTGCGGATGGTTGCCGGTAACAGCCGCTGGTAGGGGTCGCCTAGCAACAGCTACCGTTCTGTGGACAATTAAAACAGTTTGCCAGCTTTTTGTCCGCCACTCGTGCGTGACTGGAATCGCTTTGTGATAATCGCAAACGATTTTAACTGAGATACGTACCGTTTTGATGGTATGTATATTTGCTGTAGGTAATATTTTTTTGGGGAACAAGGTTTCAATTGTTATTTGTGTTAGTAATAAAATAGTTTTTGTTGAGACTATGATTTTTTAAATCGAATTTGTTTTGCTATGATTCATTAACGTTTTTAGAAGTAGGTACGCTTGTTTTTTGTTTGATTTCATAATGAAACGAAGTTAAATAAAATGTAATTAGGTGTGAATAAAGAGTCTAGAAGTTCATTATTAGGTATACGTCATATCGAAATAACAATAGTTACACGATACCGTTTATAGAACATAAAATTTGACTAAATTGACTCATTTCACCCTTCGTAAAACAACGTATTTTTTCCGTTCAGTAGGTAAATATATTTTGTGTATTCACAACGCAATCACTGCCCGCCACATACCTCCATACCTAACACAACACCGAATCGAACCCATTACAAGTATAGCTATAATTATAAATCGCTTAACTCCAATACGGTAATGGCCGCGAAGGATATAATTTTGCCCGTAAATCATATGAAATAACCTCAAATGTTAGTAATTTTGGGTTGACTCAGTGCGTGGGGTGTTTGCACAGGGTTGAGACCAGGGGATGTTGTTGTAGGTAAGCCGTAAGCAACGTGGTTTAAAAATAAACTTTGTTTCGTTTACATTTAAATGGAATCGGAATTGGGTTAGCGGAGCTTATTTTGTTAAAATAAAAGCGAGACCTTTTTGTTGAAGTAGGTTTTTGCTGACGATTTTCGCTTATTCAAAGCGGCGCAGTCGTTGTGACGAAAATAGATATTGATTTTTGCTTAGACTTCGCCTTATTTTGTTCAGAAGCCGATAGGTAAATATCAACATTAAAGAAAAAGGTTTTTTAAAGTAGAATTATTTAGCTTGCATAAAATGAAAACATGTTGAAGAACCTACATAAAACAAAGTTAAATAAGTTCGTAAAAGAAACTAAGCCAATTCCAAATCACCAAACAGTTTATTTACCCTTGAAAAAAGAAACAAAAATCTTGTTCCTAACATTTTCTAAATAAAACGAATCAATAAGCACTTTTACAACTCATTCGGGGGGTGAAAGGGGTCGGCTTATTGCCAGTATATAATCGTTTTCACCCCTTCCGTGTCGGTTCGCAATTCATTGGCAACTTTCTAGTTGCTGATGCTCAGTGGAATTGCTTTCTGATTGCTTTTCTGCGCAAAAATGAAACTTTATTGTATAAAATGGTTTATTTTTAAACACTACCTCGCTACTGCCAGTAAATTGTGTTGATATTGGTGATTGTTTTCAAATAATCGTTTTTAATGGGAAACATTGATGCAGTTTTCTTTTCTATAGTTAGACCATTACGTTATTAGCGTCTATTTGTTAATTCTAAGTTACTATAAACTACCTTGATTATTAATTTATACATGAGTATTGCGTCTCATTGCCTCATACCAAAATCCACTAGTAGCGGATTTGTAGGACCCGTCTGCGGTAGTCAAGAGGCTTAGAAGGGGCCACCTTATTTGACTGGTAGGGGCGGCGCTGGTCGCTCCACCAGAAAAGCCATATCACCCCACAACAAATTATTCTTATGGCTATTATCGCTTATGGTCTAACGACCGATTGCAACTATTAATACAGAAAAAAATATGAGTATTGCGTTATTTAAAGTATAATATTAAACTGTTTATCTAGTGGTAGTTGATGCAAAGTATAAACGTTTACAAAACACACTACAACATGAAGTCATACACACTTCACAGTTCACTGGTTGAAACATTTGGCCGCATGCCAGGCAGAGACATCTATCGGTACATTTGAGCTAATCTTTAAAACTACTGGCTCCATTTGCGTGCGTTTTTCACTGACAAAAACGTTTATAAAATTTTCGGGAGAGTTCATTAGAACGATATTTTTCAGGAAGTTGAAAACTTTGTAGGAGATGGTTATTGCGGACCTCCCAAATTTATCAGTGTCCTATAATAGGTACTAAGTTATGTTTGCACAAAATAATATTTAATTTTAGGTACCTATTTCTTCCTCCATCGTCAGTGGGAAGGTCACGGACCATATTTGACTTAACCTCATGTCATAGTGACGACAAATCTGTATTGAGATAATTTTGTTGATTTTACATTTAAATAATCATATTAAAACTGCGACTACGATTACCTTGATGTAATACTAGGAGTATTCATTTTTTTTTTTCATATTAATTAAACAAAACATTTAGCAATAGTATTTCTTTTTCATGTTAATAAGAATAATCTTATTAACATCATAAGATTGTGTTCAATTTTCTAAGAATAAAACAGTGCTTCTTTACCGATGGATATAACTTTTATATTTGTACTATCTATCTAGCTTAAATGTTTTTTAAGTAGCTAACTCTCTTTAATGCCTCATAATTATGAGATTTTATCTATTGTTTCTGCATCTTACATTTATTAAATTGTGGGAAGTCTTGTTTTTTGTTAGATGCTTTTTTGTGGTTCTACTCTTCTATTTTATCTTCGTTTATTACAATAATGCTATATTGTTAGCATGTTATTCATTTATTTGTAAAACTACTCCTGTATACGAATGAAGGGCTAGGCAGAGTTGCACGTAGTGCCTGCATTATGTGTTATTTTTGGTGTCTAGTCTTATATGTGATAGATTGATTCCCTCAATAGAATTCTTAGAATACTTACTCTTCTATCATAGCAACTTAGTACTCGTCTCCAACTTGAAGATTGTGTCAGAATGCTCTGCTTTATCTCCTGCCCGTAGTTCACGTTGCATCTGAGTTTTCTACAGCAATACTTACTTTTAATACGTAGTGAAATAACACCAGAAGTCACTGTGATTTCAAACATTTGGCTCGTGTGACCTCAAAATTTCAAGTAAACGGTCTGATTTACTCACAAACTTATCTACATTCATCATTACCATTAACATTTTGTATCTAAATTGCCAAATACGTACTATGTCACGGAGTGCCATAATGACCTGAGATATGAAACAGTGTGATAACCTATTTTTGTAATTAGCTAGTGTTTGCATTTAATACTTGTTTTAGTTGGATTCTTGTATAGAGAATCGTGTGATCTGAATTTCTTGCTGTCCTGTTTTTTGCAAATTATTTACAATATTCTTCCTTATTTATGACAGGTATTTACTTTTCAGTTCTCTCTAATCCTTTTTTGTCATATCCAATTTTGAACTAGCGTTAGCTATTAATTGGTTTAATTAGAAGACGTTTTAATTTTCAGAATAGATATTTTTAGTGCTGGCATTTTCAGTAAGTGAAATTACTTTCACATTTCAGCTTCAAATTATCAAGATTTATGGAAGTTGTGTAACTTGCAGACAAGGACGAAATATTGTGTCCTCTCTCATTTCACTGAGTATCTTAAAATTCAAATAGGATTAAGAGCTTCAGATTATGGCAAATATACACTTTATTCAAAGTAAATAAATGTTTCAATTTTTTACAAAAAAAATTGTAGAAGTCATTGTTCTTTTTCTAACTTAACAAGGTAGATAATTGGGGAAATAAAAATACAAAAATCTGTTAAACAACGTTTATTTCAACAAAAACATTTTTACACTTTTTTTTCAAGTTTGTATAACCCCACTATTATAATATAACAAACACCAGTTATAATGCAATCTTCTTGTATAATAAATTGAAAATGTAAATTAAAGTATTTAAAAAAATATTCATGTCAGCTTACGATGCTTATCTTAATGAGACAATATTGGGGTTTAGATAAATTTAAAAGCATACAAGGCCAACTTGGAGTACCTACAAAAACAAGTACTTACTACTTATAAAGATACAATAGGTATACACGTGGCTTTAGGAGACATAAACAGAAACATATTAAAATTGCAAATGTATCGTTGCCTAAACTTGGCATGAAGTATACACGGGCGTTGAATACGGAATACAGCAAATATTGGTAGTATAAATCACATAACCCGACCAAATGAAAACGTTGGTGATGCAAAGCAATTTATTTACAAACTGAGCTACTTTCATTAGTCATGTTATACCAACGTTGGAGCAAATGTTTGTAATGTTGTGAATACAAAGAATAACTGACAATTAACTTTTATTTTAATATTCTGTAATCAGTATTTAATTCTAATTCTGTTGTTTTGAATTGTATACAGAATTTCATTTCTGTAAAGTTATTTTTCAGAATAAATGTCATACAAAAGTGGAACAGATTAGACGGGTAAAGTGTAGTAGGAACAGGTTGGGACATGTTACCCGTGTGCAGTGCGTTGTTAGGTCCTATTGTCCCTTTGTGAAGGGATCGTAAGAATATGTATTGTGTGCCGAACGGGAATCGACAGCGACAGGTTGGTCGCTCTTTTAATTTCCGTTGGGTTTTATTTAATCTTCCCTTTATCGTCGAATATTCTCTTGAACTTTTTTTTCTGAGGTTTAATACAGTTTTTTCTTGTGATTGAACATATTGTTACTGTTCAGATTAGGTGGAAAGGAATTTTAGAGAATTCAGAGGGATAGGAAAGTTAAAGTAACACAAAATAGATTTTAATAGTCTGAAGACTTTTAGGCATCATATCATATCAGCCGAAAAACGTCCACTGCTGGATATAAGCCTCCCCCAAAAGGGGGGATTTGCCATTATCGCCACGCTTGGCAGGCGGGTCGGCGATCGCAGTATGGTGGTCAAATGAATAGAGAAAGCTGCTGCCCATTCTCTAGTAAGTCCCTTAGTCACCTTCTACGATACCCATGGAAAAAAATAGGATGGTGCTATTCTTTTACGTCCAGCCCCACACGGAACTTTTAGGCATATACTAATAAAATAATGATTAACACCAGGATTGACATCACTCCTGCATATCAATAGCACACATATCCAATTGGATGTAACACAACTTTAATAGAGGTATTATTTCAAGTCTTAATAACTTGTTTAAACAACGTTTAAGATTTGTCTAGAGTAAACAACAATTTAACTGATAATGATAACGTACTAGCTATGGAACTACTCAAGCTAGACAAGCTTACCACCAAGACATTTAATACGAACATTAGTTTATTCACGAAACTATCGGCACACAATGAAACTGTACACACTGTTAATAATCACTACGTTTGTTTAAACAATTACATCATTGTCATTAATAAAACATTGGTATCATAATGAAGCGGGCGCTTTATATTATCGTTTATTTACTTTAATGTGTGTTTAACGATAAACTGTGCGGAAGGAGTCATGATTACGATGGTTTATGTTAGCTCCTGAGGGAACTTTCCTTATTCAGAAACATCGGAAAAGAAAATTGACAACTCTGAATAGCAAATATCTTGTCCAACTTATAGAAGTTTAACTGTAGACAACAAATAATAATACAAAGTGCACATATTATGTCATTGACGATGTCGTTAAAAAAACGTAAAGATAGAAACCACGAAAATAGGTAGCCAAACGAGTTTGTAGCACATACATAAACAGCAAAATCGACCCGTGAAGTTTGATTAGATATGATTTGGCATTAACATTAGAAGCATAGAGCTGTAGTCACGAACATGGGCTAGTGGCATGAGCGATTCGACTCGCTTGTCAAACAAACGTGACTCATGGCCGACCAAGGCCGAGACGCCGGCCGGCATCGCTTGGCAACCGAACCAATTTTTTCTTCATTTCTTTTTGCTCTTGTTTTTGTGGCTTTCCAGTCATTATAAGTATCTGAAATCGTTCTGTTTTCTGCACTCTAGTATATTTCAAAGTTAATTTCTTGCACAATTACCACTTTTACTGCCTTTTTGCATAGCAAAAAGAGTTTAAAACGACGATTGCTAGAAAAAACACTGTTTCTCCATTTATGCAAAACATTAGTCGCGCGATCAGACATGCGATAATGAATACTATTTTTATTTACACTATACAATAGTTTTTCATGTAAACTCTCATTTGACTTCTTATACACTTTTGAAGTTTTAAAATTTGAAGGTGGATAAAAAGAAAACAGTTTAAAAAGCATCCCAAAACATTATTAACGATTTGGGACGGTGATTCCAGCGGTGGTGATCTTTTTTTTGTACGCCCAACTAATCACGTAAAGTGGATACTGAGAGAAATTTCTAGTCGGCTGATGCAACTCATTTTGAAATTGCCTGATTGTTTTCAAAATCATCGTCGTCTTTTATAATTCCAACCTAGGTTTTGAATGCATCTTTTTGTGTTGGCCTACGTTTGAGCTTGGCAAACAATTTTATTGCATTTCCTCTATAAAGAGTTTTGAATCCATTTCTATTTATGAGGAGTTCTCATACTTTTTGTTGAATTTCATTATTGGAAGTAAATCATTGTGCTATTGTCTTTCACCGGTCGGATCGCGAGTCGTCACGTAGGCACTTTTTACACCTATTACATTTATGTGATGCGTTAAAATTCGAGAAAATTCTTTTCCTTCAATTTACATACATTTGTTAGTCAGTTTTGTTGTTCATTTTGAAACTATTCTCGTGGGTTCTATTAGATTTTGACAAACAGATTTTTATTGATTCTACCGAACTCATAATTCAAGTTCTTTATTTTTTATTAAAACTTTGATTTGAAGAGCGGGCGTTTTGGGGGACTGTCTTATGTAATGTTGAAGTTCGAAAAGCTCTGATTCGCATCCGAATTTGAATATATGACTTTTGATTTGATTTTGATTTTTATTACTCAGTTTTAGTCTGTTGTTTTATTGGAATAAGATTAAGTTGTTTAATCATTTCTAATCCTGGCTTTGATGGCTTAGTTTTTTTCCCTGTTTACCTTCCAAGAGATAAAAGTTCGTCCAAAAAAATGAGTGGCACTAAATTGTATGTTGACTGACGGTCGAAATATTATCTACTTTGTAAAGTTGCCAAGTTGGATTTGATTTTTTGAAGTGGATTTAGTGTATTTTTATCATATAATTTCAATACTCACTTCTTAGTCGGCGTACGTTTTAAGGGCATTGTTTCTGATAATGGTCATCATAATAAGTTTTAATCTCTAAAGTATTGATTTAAATTTTGTTTGATTTTGAAAACGTTTTTTTCTGATATGAACTCTGAAATTGTTTTTACATTTTCAATCAATGTTGTAAATTCAATGAATGTTGGTGCAGTAGCTATCAACTGCAGCGAATTATGTTATCGCTAGCTAATGGAACCAATTTATAAGATAACGTTTTTTTTTTCATTCATATTGATATATTACTGTGTCTAAGAAAATAAGGTTTTTTTTTATCCAATTGTTATTTTAATAAATCTTGTTAGGACTAAAAATCGGATTTTCCTAAATCCAACGAACGCCTCTGTAATTAACACCACAATTTTTCACAACTTACCTACTAACAATTATTAGTATTTTTTAACAATACACACAATACATACAAGAACAATGAAAATTGACTATCGATTTAGAGTCTTTATCTTAATGATGTAACAACGAACCAACAGTCTGCCAGAATACTCAGTAGATAGTTACGATTTCTATAATCTACTTTACAGAGATAGTTACAACATACAGATATATACATTCTAGCAAGTTCTGAACAGCCAGAATAACGAACAAAGAAACCGATACAGAACATACGAGAACGTAAAGTAACACACGAGAATTGAACCAGGGAACACTTTGTTATGAGATAGAACCGAATCGTCCCACCGGTGGGACCCGAACAAAGAAGCCGGCCGGCTTGCACCCGGTGCCGGCACGGAGCAGCGTGGAAACGACCTCCATCTACCGTGGCCCGGCGCAACTGGCGCGCGGGGCCCCCTCTGCGGCCCGCGGAGAGTCCCCCCGCCCCCCCGCCGCGGCCCTCTATATAACACGCGGCAATCCCCGGTTTCGCCAGTCCGTCACAGAGAGCGACAGGGTTGGGTGGGTCGAATAGTTAGCCTTGGGCGAGAGACGAAGCCCTATGGTTACGAGATCAGATCTGATGCGGTCGTGAGCTTCGGACGTTTTATCAATTTCCCATCGATCTCTTCACGATAACTAGTCGCCGGGTGTGAAGCCGGTTGTTCAGTGCGCATTCGCAGTACAAAAGAGACTTGTGATATTTTTCTAGTAATATTAAGTTCCGCAGCGGAACGCTTATATTTTTTCGTCGTTTAAAAAGTGTACAATATAAGTAACAATTTGGAAAATATGGAGATCCTGCCGGTCACGAATCAGTTTGTCGGATTCAATAGCGAAAAAGGTGAGTTGACTTTCTATTTGGAGTGGCGAGGCGAGGGAGGGAAGTGGCTTTCTAACCGGCTGACTGTTGTTGCTATGCGGCGCGCGCACTGCGCTCAGCCGGCCGTCACTAGCAGATGATCAAACCTCTTAGTTTTGTGCATCATTTGTTGCAACAGTAGCCCAGCTCAGGGCTTCAACTTAGTTTGATCAACCAGTGAGCAGTGTGCTGCAAACGTCAGTATCAGCTGACGTGTCAGCTGTTCCGCTGCGCCGCACTCCCTCGCCCTTGGTGCGCACTGGCTCGATACACATTTGCATTTACTTTATTCTAATACAGTTTAGTATTGAATTTAGATCAAGTAAACTTTTTGTTTTTGAATAATTCCTGTAAGCTTAATAGTGACAGCTTACAAAACTTAGAACTTGAAAGGTAGAATCTAAAGTTTGTTTCATTTTGTTATAGCTTGGAATGGACCCACATGGCGGGAAGCGCCGGTGCCAGCGCCGACGGAAGCGGCGCTGGCTCAGAGGTTGGAGAGAGAGTTACGAGCGGCGAAAGGAGCCAGCGAACTAGCCACCGCTGAGGTGCTAGTGCCAGCGGAACTGCTAGCCAGAGCAGCCCGGCAGACCCTGGCGCTAGCCGAGGGCGAGCCCTGCGGGTCGCGGGGAGCGGCCGTCATAGTCGACGTCACGGGGAGAAGATTAGCAGCTTTCAAAATAGACCCCAACACGTTAACCACGCACGAGATACATCTGCATCTGGAACACGATGCGACGAACTGGACTAGCCTGTTGCCGCAATTCTTAAAGTAAGTTGAGCTCTGTTAAACATTGATAATCTGATTCACTACGAACTTGAGTCCGCCTAGCAACGGAGGCAACACTGACAACATGACAACAGTACTAACGGAACCTCTCTTTTGTTACAGAAACTTAACGCGAGGCGGCACCATCATCATCAGCCCCCAGTTCACGATAGAAAAGAAGAAATTGTTCAGGAGCCAGGCGGAGTGAACCAGCCTGTGATGAGCGCGTGATGCGAGCGAGCCGACTGACAGCCCTCCTCGATATCTACGTATCGTTATTTTAACAAATATCATATTATTATATATTATATTAATTATTATATATTTTTAATAAGAGAAAAAAGCACAGCGTGATATGTAACGTATAGTTGTAGTGTAAGCGCGCGGAAGAGCGCAGGTTTTAGTTACGTTGCCCGTGGGCCGCGGGCACGGTCGATAGTGATGCGAAATGCACTTTGTTATCGATAAAGTGTCGATATTCGGTCGCTGGTCGAGCGTGCCGGCGGCAGCGGGCACGCGTGCGCCGGCGCGCGACGGCGAGCGTCGATCTCGCCCCCTCCCCCCGGACGTCGGTTGTCTGTCTTGTCTGCCCACCGCTGCGCTCGCCCCGCGCCGCTCGTACTTATGTTAATCATTGTATGATCATTGTTCGTATTTTGGATATTTTAATGATTGAGTCGTGGTGGTTGGTCGCGTGAGTGGCGTGGCGGCGTTCGTGCGCACCCTCTGATCTCAGCCGCCGCCGCGCGTGTGATACTGATACCCTGAACGATATAGTCTTAGGTATTATTTTTTGTTTCGAGTTCGATTCTATTCTGAAGTTGCGTAGAGTTCGTATTTTCATGTATCGTAACTGTATTTATTAGAGGCGATCTCTGTAGAGGTCCGATATGTGTACGTTTTTCGTAATTGTACTAGTTTGTACATTTGTTTGTGATACTACTTTTGTAATGTATAAAATTTAAATGCGAGAAAATATTACTTTTTATGAATGTGAAAACATGAATGCAGATTTATAAATATTAGAGATGTGTATCATAGAGTGGAGAGTAGGGAGGCTCTGGGGGTGCGCGGGGCGGGCGCAGGCCGCGCGCGCGCCCCGCCCCGCGCGCCCTCTGCTGCATGCAAAAGATCTCAGGTTATATTATTGATAGTTATTAAAAGTATTAAGTTATTTAAGTTAATATAAAATGAAATTTTTTGTAAGATTATTTTCTATCGCCGCGCGAAGCTGCGTTTCTATAGTCCAGTGGGTGATAAGAGATACATTTTGTACTAACAGTACATATAATTGACGAGATGTTAATATTGCAGATTGCATTTTCTTCATCCAGTGTAATTACTACATTAAATGTAAATCAATAGACTATCCGTTTTTAAACGAAATCTAAATGTTTGTAGGGTCCAGTGTTTTAAACGCACAATATCATAGTACTAGAGTTCACTTTCATCGATAAATAAAAAGATTTTAAAAAGCTACAAAAACATTTTACTTCTAAAAATTGAAATGTCGACATATACAAAAACTAACAATAATAATAAATGTATCAATTGTTTATAATTGATATTTAATTGATAGACCGTAAAAGAAAATGTAGAAATATGAAGAAAAAAAATACATAGTTTCAAAATGGAATGTTATGTTTCAATACCTATCCCTTCCCGAAACACAAGAAAACAAGAAAGATGAACACAATTGAACATGGACACAGAACACACACATACCTCATTCACTGCTCACACAAACAATACACCTCTCAATAATACTAAAGGATATTAAATACTCCATAAAGATGACACTTAAAAAAACTTAAGAGAACGAAGAACATCGTTTCCATACATTATCATAAATTTAAGCTAGGTAAAAACAAGCAACAGAGTCGGAGTATATTTTAATAAGACCGGTCGGAACCGGTCGGGACCGGTTCACGCCGGTTCTCGCTACAGATTGGTGCAACCCCATCCTCCAGTGTTTTTGTATAATTAGTAAGTATAAACGAGCTGGTAAAGTTTTCTAAATGTGCCGGTTATAGGCATGTTGCCTCAGGCACGAATGGAACAGAATCTAAACGCTGACTCGGAATATGTGCAGATTGCGATATGAGATAGATTGCATGGCCTGCCCGTGTCGGAGGATGGTGCCAAATAGCTTTGATGTGCTTCGGTAATGCTGGCTGCTAGCTGGCGGCAGCTATATGGATAAAATATAGGTTCATCTTATCCTCGAATGCTGATCTCGTGTTTGCAGTAAATTGGCATCGCTTTTTATGATCGTGCTCTATCGTAGACTCCATCATGTTACTATCTCGCCTTCAGATCACTGTCTTATAAACAACATCGTCTTCTACATACAAGATGACTATTACAATAATATTTTTCAATCTATTTTTCTTCGAAATTAAGGAGCAATCATCAATTTTCATTTGGTTGTTATATCCGCTTCACTTTTTTGTCGACTTTAGCGAACGTGTAAAGTTTTTATTTACCTATGAGAGAACATAAAAATAAATTCGTTCCGTTCGAAGTAAACAAATTAACATGCAGAGGTCTTTGTATCGATTCTATAGAAATTGGACTAGTCGACGTAGCAACACGTTTTGGAAAAGACGCGCAACGCGAGCGATTGTTGACACTATTGCGAAGGAAGCTAAGGCTATTATCCTATACACCCTATGAGTACAGAAATAACTGGACGGTTTTGCAAACAGAAATGATCGCTTTTAATCCGCTAAGAAATAGGCAACCACTTCCGAATGTGTGACTAAAGAATTATACGTTGTAGTATTTCATGTTTATTTTATGACTTGTGAATTGATTTATTTAGCTTCACTTCGACATAAAGAGACAGTGAATAAATTTACATTTTCATTTTAAATTAAGTTCCTCCATTAGGAATCTTATAAACATTAGAAAATTTCACTTTATTCCAATTTTCACAAAACATTCGTGAGTCTATAAATAAATAAAAAAAAAAAAAAAAAAAGAAAAAAATAAGTAGACCAAAAAGAGATTCGTCTGTTAGTCCTACCTACCGACTTATGACTATTTAAAATAATAAGGCACGATGAAATGATATAACAACGAAATCCCGCAATTTGTGCAATATTTAATTTTATACCAAAACAAGGGTTATTTCACTTTCTAACCGCAAACCAACGACATGATTGTAGCAACTACAACTATCGTGCTTCGTGACGCGGCCGCTTCGTTATAACAATCGACACTCTGCTGCCCCGAGTGAGGC
Source organism: Polymixis lichenea (assembly GCA_949091785.1). Classification (NCBI taxonomy): domain Eukaryota; kingdom Metazoa; phylum Arthropoda; class Insecta; order Lepidoptera; family Noctuidae; genus Polymixis; species Polymixis lichenea. The sequence continues at coordinate 22,206,396 of OX420951.1, read as the reverse complement.
ACATCACTAGCTAGCTAATTATTTACAATTACCTAACTTGATAGGTATCATCGTTCGATTATAAATTATTAAATCTAGATTGGTAATTATATATTATGCAGAACAAAATAAATTAATGTAACTGGGTGGGTACCTATTAGTTAGTGTTATTCGTAATTTCAACAAATCCATTTAGTAAATTAAAGGAAATTACAAGCACTAAACTAAAAATCAATTCTAGAATTGGAAAGCATTGATTATGTGTTGTTGCTAGGCGAGGCTCGTTTGGATACGCGAACGTGGCCGCCAACGCCATCTCTCATCGCCTGGCGGAACTAACTAGCTCCTGAAAGAACCTTTAAACTGAAACACGGTATTCCGTTATTTTTACAGATACAAAATAAAATTATCGTCTAATAATATTGAATATGTATTCTAAATAACGTGAGTGCTCCAACGTAATAACAACTTTGTCCGAAATGTTTTAGGTACCTTTTAGTTCAGCAGGTTTCAGTGAAGATGTGCTGTGGTTGAGTTATTTACTCAACTTAGCTAATATTGATCCAAGTGTTGGTAAGGCCGAGCTATTTACGTCGATACTCGTCGATCATAACATTATAGTTATTCTGGTTTTTTCCTAAACTTTGTTTCTTTTATATTAAAATTATGTTAGCGGTGTTTTGACCAAAACAGAAGAGATTTTGTGATTCATTTTAATAAATTAATATTGTTGTGGTTGCATGTTTATCGGCGATTAAATTAAAGTTAAACGAGTCTGTACCTACAGCGGTTATCAATCCGTCTGCCTAGTGAAGCGATGGCACAGTCAACTGTTTTCAGTAGTCGAATATTTTTTCTTCCACTAGATATTGTAAATGGCAACGCTAATGCTAATTATTGTCAGGTAAGTATCATAATATATATATAGATACCTCGTTTCCAATCAGATTATTGATTCTCATTTCAGATTATTCAAAATGAATCTGTAGACTGTCACTATTGAAATATCTCCTACGGAAAACAAGGGAGTTTTCAATTTCTTTCTATCAATATTACAATTATATCAATAATAACAAAACCCTGAAAATATATTTGTATCCCGGAAACGGCAGAATATTATGAACTTTAAAAACTATAGAACATCTCTGTCACCATATTCTGACAAATCAATGTAGCATTACTAAAATTATATTAATTATCTTTGAAAAAGAGTGGCATATTTTTTTGATAAACCTTCGTTTCTTCCATTCGGTTCATAATCAATAGCTACTACTGTAGTCGTTATCCATTACGGCGAGTATAACAAGGAAATAGTCATACGCCTGCTCGGTCATTTTTAAGATCGCTCCGTACTAGTTCATTTCGGTCAGTGAACTAGTTCATTCTATTCGTTCTATTAGCTCTATTCGGTCTTCGCTCTCAGTCAGTACTTCCATAGATCACAGAGCAAAAAAGTCTCATTTTGAAATCGTATCAGTCAAATCAGTCGCTGTCATTCTCTTTCTCGTTCGGACATAAATGAGGGCTTTTTGTAAATGTACGAGGGGCTATTAGAACTAATAGACCGATTACAAGTCAGCATTCGCAAACGTTTCTTTTAGTACAGTGCTAAGAAACGGTTCCTATTCGTTCATCGTTCACGAACTACACAAGACTACAAGCTATAAGGAAATCAGGGGCAAACGACATATGTCGCGAAGTAAAAAACTGCGGCCCTCTTCTTCACCGTTAAATTGTGTACAAAAAAGTGTTTAATATAGAAATAAGATGCTGATCGTGACACGACGACTGATTGACCAGTTTCATCATCTGCCCAGCCTTTTCCCAACATGTAGGAGTCGGCTTCCAGCATTTTACATGGAGCTACTGCTTATCTGATCTGCACAACTCAGTTACTGGGTAACACAGCTTTTTAAGACTCTCAGACTTACAGGCTTCTGACGACCCGTAACGACTATCAAAGATCCACGAATGACAGCCGGGACCAATGGCTCAACGGGCTTTCCGATGTTAGTGTGTAAATATGGTTAGCCATCCACAGAATAACCGCGGCAAGCGTAGCTTATCTGATCGATCGACCTGTGCGGATGTTATTACTTAGTCACAACCCCCTCATGAGGACTGATTTGATTATGAACCCGTAAATGGAAACATCAAATTCATTGCACATAATGTGTTCCAGCAATTGGCGCCTATGTGTCTGAGGGTCCTCTAAACAATGAGATCTTTGTATAGGGAACCCACAGAGAGCTTTGTTGGCAAAATGAGATTAGCGAACGCCCTATTCAAGAGAACTGGCCACAATTTTTTTAGTAAAAATAATGTACCTATCAATTATTTTTTTTGTAGCCTTTTGAATGCACTCATACATTACACGGAACGAAATAACATTATTGATACATCACAATTATGCAAATAGCACTTCAGTGATACCAACAGTGCTGTCCATACATTACTTTAATCTCATCCCCTCATACCTACTATTCGTTTGGGAGATAAGCCGGTATTTGACCATGTCCGGGCAGGGTGAGGGGGTGAGCCATCTGCTGCGAAGGGGTGAGTTAGGTTATCGGTTGCTAAGCGCTGATAGGATGGTTGCTAGTGGTTGGTTGTCAACTTTATCATACACAGAGGTTTTTCCACAAGTAATTTTTGTAACGTCTTTGAGCGCCGTATTTCGTTTTCAAGAATCTTATAACAAAAATATCAGAATAGACTAGAATAGACATTTATTTTGCAAATATAGGTAATACATAAAAGGTGTCATGAATGACTTATGAATCTTATGAATAGATACATTAAAGTTTAGTCATATTTAACCATTCGGCATGCGAACATTTGAAATATATTTATTCCACGCTTATAGCATTGTTGAAGAAGCACCTATGATCTTGCCGTATTTAAATTAAAGAATCAAAAAGAACCATACCTTTCTTTCCCCATTACCATGATGCTTATGTCAATCAATCAATCAACTCAGCCTATCGCAGTCCACTGTTGGACATAGGCCTCTCCCAGGCAGCGCCACAACACTTTATCCTCCGCCTTCCGCATCCAGTCTGTCCCAGCCACCTTTTTAAGGTCGTCGGTCCATCTAGCTGGGGGGCGTCCCACACTACGTTTGCCGATACGCGGTCTCCACTCCAGGACTCGTCTGCTCCACCGTCCATCGGTCCTTCGACAAACATGGCCAGCCCACTGCCACTTCAGCTTGCTCACTCTACAAGCTATGTCGGTAACTCCGGTTCTTTTCCGGATAATCTCATTCCTGATTTTATCCTTCAAAGAAACTCCGAGCATAGCCCGCTCCATAGCGCGCTGAGCGACCTTAAATTTGTGGATCAGCCCAACCGTCAGTGTCCATGATGTCCTGATGCTTATGTAGCAATGGTTTAAAAGAAATTGATTTTCCGCCTGAATTCAGTAACTGTAGTGATAAACGTTGTGACAACCGAGACCATATGCGTATAATTTACAGTATGCATCATAAGATTGTTAATGCGTTGTGTAAAACCACCTCTGAGAGTCATAAAATTGTTAAACCGAGAAGGAAACAGCCGAAGATCGGATGGAACAAGCATGTGCGTGACGCTCACGGGGTAGCTCGGTGTAAACTTATGGAATGGGTACAGTGGGGTAGACCTAGTGAAGGACGTGTTTGAGAGGAGATGCGGAAGAGTCGTAGAATCTTTAAATCAGGCCTAAAGTGGTGCCAAAATAATAGGGAGCAGGTGAAGATGGATATCCTCGCTTCTCAGCATTCGAAACATGACTTTCGTAATTTCTGGAAAATTACGAGTAGGCTAAATAATAAGCCGGGCTCACCCGTGAGCGTCAACGGTGTGGGTGAACCAAAATGTATTGCGGATATATTTAAGGATCACTTTATGGTGAAACCGCCATTGGGACCATCACGGTCATTCAGTATGGAAGGGTCACATGGACAAGAGATGAACACCAGTTTCACAGCGAAGGATGTTCGGGTAGTTATAAAGTCAATGTCGCGTGGAAAGTCTCCTGGCCATGACAGCCTGAGCATTGAACAACTAAAGCATGCTGGCGTCCACCTGCCCAGATTTCTTGCCATGTTATAAACACTTTGTATAGGGCATGCGTACTTACCAGAAGAGATGATGAGGACCGTGGTGGTACCAATTGTGAAGAGTAAAACCAGTGACCTAAGTGACACGAGCAATTACAGGCCAATCTCATTAACCACAGTGCTTGCTAAGGTTCTCGACAGTTTGTTTAATACACAGCTTGACAGGTATGTAAACGCTCATGACAATCAAATCATTAAAGTCTTCTGCGCATGTTGCTTCCCTGGTACCTCATTAACAGCATAACTATGTGAAAGTCTAATAACTGCTCCCAAATTACAATGTTAATCTTTATTCTTTTTATTTTTTACAATGTCTGACATATTCTCGTTATTATTCGATATTATACATCAATTCTAATATCGACTATATAATAGTGATTGTCATGGAAGTCATGTCACTTGGTTTAAATAGGTTCATTTTATTTATGTAGATTCTGTAACATATTGTGAATGAGAGAATGTTGCAGGCCTTACAGACTGTAGATTTGTAGACGTTTTTCTAGTCTTTATTTTCATTCTTCTAAGTATCTGATACTTATTGACAGGTCTGCCCTGTCCTCTCATACCTATTATCACTGTAATTTGAAAACATTGTACGAAGTACAAACATATTTATTTCATCGTAAACATTGTTTCAGACATAAATTGAAGCAGTCCCAGTTATTTGTATAAAATATATTGTAAAAGCCAATTATTTTTAAAGAGTAACCGTGGAGTTTCTTGCCGGCTTTTCTCCATAGGAAGCGACAAATTAAAACCGTGCACCTAGCGTCTGACGTTTCGTAAGTATCCATGCAGGTTTATGTGAAATAAAATATTTTGATTTGATTTGATTTGAATTTGGTTTCAAACCGGGACTGTCTACTGAGTCAGCTATCTTGTGTTTGGAGCAAACTTTCAAGTACCTACTGCTCCGATAGGAACACACCTTTTTATGCCTGTTTTCTCGACCTCGCGAAGGCGTTCGACCTGGTTAGCTATGACATCTTCATCATCTCATCCGAACTGATATGAATTTTCAAGTACTGGTATCTTAACCAAGTCAACGTCGTTCGATGGCCGAGTGCTCTGTCGGAGCCGTACAGGTTGGAGTGCGGCGTGAGGTAGGGAGGGCTGGTCGAAGCTTTTCAACCTGTATGGAATGTACTGATAGAGGAGCTCAGCAGCATGCGTGTCGGCTGCCATATTGACAATGTTTGTGTCAACAATATCAGTTACGCGAACGACATGGCGCTGCTGAGCGCATCGGTGTGCGGCCTGTCCATGTTGCTGGGCATCTGCGAGCGTTACGCGCTGTATCGCGAGTTGCTCTTTAACGCAAAAATGATTATTTTAATTCAGTTTGGATCTCATTGATTTTAAATTACCATTATAGCTTTATATAAAAATTTCATGTTGATGTTTTATAAGGCAAATAGATTTGCCATTTATATATATAACTGTAACAGTTTATGGAAGATGTTTTCATTTCTACATTCTCTTAGAATAATACATTGAAAACTCTTAATATTTGGTTTTAACAGTTAATTAATTCAGACCGAAATATTTGTTCTTTCCATATATTAATCTATAATTCACATAGCGTCTACATCCTTCGGATATTCTTCACCAGCAGATAACAAACAGGTCTTCAACAGTGCTATGTGCTTGGAATAAACATAATAGAACTGTTTTGTATTAAAACAAAACAGTTATTATAAGATGAAAAGCACATGGTATTGGAGGAAGGTGCTTGCTGATGAGTTCTGAAGACTTCTATGAACTGAATGTTGACAAGTGTCAGCTTGCTGTACCATAGATCACCGCACGTGCTGCTATGGTGTGAACCCACAGGTAGTGGAGAAAGAAAGTTAAGGTTTTCTTTGATTATTTAATTTAAATACGGCAAAATCTTAGGTGCTTCTTTAACAATACTTTGTGCTTTTCATCACATAATAACTATTTTGTTTTAGTGCAAAACCGTTGTATTATCGTCGGTCTGTTTTGAGATTTGACGTAAATATGTAATCTTTTCTTTTTTTCTTTTTTTTTATCTATTGGTGTTTTCGTCATCATTATCATAATTTCAGCTTGTATCGTATCGCTTGTGTTTTTGTTGCATCACGTTTAAAGGCTCCCATAGATAGGCGCGACGCGGCTCTTGTAGAACAATTTCTATGAAAACTTCATGGAAATCGTTCTACCAGAATCGCGTATCACCGTCGTGTCGCACGTCTGCTCCCGCAGCTTTAATGCGTAAGTCAGCGATGAAAGGAGATAGATGCAGTTAGAAGGTACAATACGCTAGGATCATAGTAGTAGTTATCAGACAGAAGGAAACTGCCCCCCCTATAGTCCCATGGACCGTTGGATCATGAAAATGTTTTTTTTTAATTTTCCAGTTACCATACCCACTAGGTACCTACATGTTATTAAAACTTAGCGATGACGCTAGAGGTCAATATGGCAGCTGATTCAACAACAATTTGGAATGTTGGTTATCGTACCCGCCACCCGCCAGGCCCAGCAGTGGGTAGGTACGATAGCGTTCATTCATATTTTCTCGACGGTTGCTTATTATTGCTAGTAGTGCTACAGTCGTTAATTTTCAGTTGTATCAGAGTAGTCTTGTTTTTAAACACGTGCATTACGGCAAGTAGGACCGCAATAAACTGGGACCCCGATCCCAGTCACCGGATCCATTTAACTAATATATTTCTTCCGGCGACTGGGTCTATTGTTCAATTCAAAAAGAGTACAGTCAAACGAAAAAATATTAAAGTAACATACTACTACATAAAGAAAAAACTAGCTGTATAGTACATTGATTGTTTTTAATATGATTACTCCTATATTTGGTAAGCTCCTAAGTCCTACCAAGTTATGACAACCTCGAAGGCATAAAGCGTTTTCTAGCTGTCACACAAAATGTATGAGAACATGAATTAAAATCTTATTTGCCGTCAAATGAGTTCAGTTTAGTTTTTTTTTGTTTTCTTAAGTTAAAATAGTACAATTAACCCGACTTTGTTTTATTTATATAGATATAAATAAATGTTGTTTTCGAATCAGAGTTCTTTTCTTTAATTATTGCTTTAAATATATTTTTCGTGAGACTGTACTATTTTTGGCTTCAACAATAGATTTTGCTATTCATAAAGGCTGGTCCCAGTCGCCGGAAGAAAATGTTATATGGATCCGGCGACTGGGACCGCGGTTTTATTTAATTGCGGTCCCATTCACCGAAATCCTCTAAAACACCACGAGGCTAATGTCATTCGGGATGATCTTGCCCATTTCACGATAATTTGCTCGATGCGTTCGAAAATAACCTGCCAGGTTCTTTTTTCTTTGTTTACGCTATAAATCCAAAATGGTTTATCTAGTCTGATTATAATATATTTAGTTATAGCTAGAAAAATAAATTCATTCGAAGTTGTAATTATCTCGTTATCAATTCATAAGATCTCTGAGATTGAGCTTGAGTTATGTCTGAGCTTGTTTTTCTTTATTTATTTATGAATGTACAACAACTTCTGTATAATACTAACTGCGTCCCGTGCTTACACCCGCATAAGTCTCGATTCCGTGAAAATATCAGGATACAAAATATATTATGTCCTAATCGTGGTCATGGTCTACCTATGTGCCACAGGAGATAGACAAAACGAGCCCCACGGAGTACATTTAGAGAGCGCAGTTAATTTGAATAGTTTCTTTTAAGAATTTTGAATACCTTTTTTTGCCTTATAGCAGAAGTGGAGAAATAATCAAAATTAAAAGTTTTCTGTTTGTTTTGCATTAAAATACCACTTAATATTGCCATATAACATTAACAAAAATCAGAACAGGGAAAAATAACAACTTAACGCATGAGAAGATAAAACAATACGCATAGCAGGTTTAAAATATACTCGTAAATTATTCTTAACCCAAACATATAAAACATAATTTTTGTATGGTTCCATATAATTATATGATATGAACCATCTATGATTTATTTTAGCTATGTTAATGCAGTTTTGGATAGGATTTTTTCCATTTACTACTGGCAGCACCGCCGACAAATGTTAATTGTCACAATTATTGCAATTTGTTAATACCCTCAACAACGTTTGCACCGGATTGCTTTCGATTTGCCAGTATACAATTGTAGTCTTTGCTTTCGATCATTCGGTATTCGTTCGAATTGTGTTTATGTTTTCGCTTATATGTGTACCTATATATTTGATCGTAACCCCACGCGCATGCTCCACTAATATTTCTTGTAAACTGTGTAATAAGGAAATTTACCTTTTACAAGCGAGTGTTAACTGTGGTTTCACAATTAGAGAACGCATCAGGCGGCATGTATTATCGTCATAACCCACTGATGTGACTGATCTTTTAACGGAGTGGTTTAATTTTGAGGTAAGTTCAACTTTCATTCTGTACCTCCTAGTCCTCCTACTAAAGTATTTACGAGAGGTATTATTAACCCCCCCCCCCCCCCTACGTCAAAAGCAATAAAATAGTACTAAATTGAGGTTATTTATTCAAAGTTTGATAGTTTTTATTTCAGAAAGCATTTATTTCCTAAACCTGAAAATTCGTGAGATTGTTCAAGATAATGAGTACGTTGCACAAAAAAACGGCTACTACAAGTCTTGTATATAAAAGACGAGCCCTCTCGTTTGTGTTGTATCATCATTGCATCACCTAAAATACTATTAATATTAAACACCTGACACAGACAAGACAGATCTTTACACATTAATCTACATAAAATACCTTAGCAGTAAAGTAAAAATCAACTTTATTAAACCTTCATATTTTTTGTCCCCTACTGTTGAGCAATATGCACCTTTATAATTTTGTTAATGGAAGATCAGTACGTTTAAATGACATAGTTTTATATCTGTACATTCTGGGGTACAAGCCCATACAACTTTTGGACATGTCCTTTCATCTAAATCCGTTTAGCCGTTTTAGCGTGAAACAAACATAAAAAATCTTTATAATATCAATTTAGACAATCTTAAGTACCTACATAATTGGACTTCTACAGTCGCCAACGTTCTCAGAAATAGGCGGCAACACATAATAATAATAAAACTAAAGGCGGTAGAATGAAAAAAAAATGGGGCAAAATACTTCTTAAACCTATGAAACTAAAATTACAAGACGAACAATATTGATTCAGCTAGACAACAGCTTATTCTGTCATTTATATGTAAATGGGAAAAGAGGCTGTCAGAAATACCAAGTACCGGTACCAAGTAATTCCGGAACCAATAAAGAAATTAGTAAACCTTCGCACTCTCGCTCCAATAATTATTGAATTTTATAAGTGAACCATGAAAATAAGTTATTACACAGAACTTGGATCGTTTCAACTTTTCTAATTAACTCGATTACTTTAGTTACAAGTTGCTAACATTCGGCCTTTATGTATCGGAAGTTGTGCCTTCCACGAATATCTGATTATCTATAGTTAAGTTAGTTGTTATTCCTTGTGTAGATAAAGATTGAACTAATTCATTCAGGAATGACTGTAACTGAAAATGAGGGGCTCGTGGCTAAGTGATAACAGCCGTTATGACTTAGCCACGAGCCCCTCACTGGTCGATCGAAGATTAAGCTCCGCTAGGCGGGTCCGTCGATGGGCAACAATCCATTACAAAGTGAGACCCTCAGTGCCTCGGATAACACGTTAAACTGTTGGTCCCGACTGTCCATTGTGGATCTTTAACAGTTGCTACACGTCGTGAGCCCGAAAGTTTGACAACCAGTCTTACAAAAGGGTATTGTTGTGTTACCCGGTAACTGGCAGTCGCTTCATGTAAAACACTGGTATTCAGCTCCATCTGGTTAGACTGGAAGCCGACCACAGCCATCATTGTGAAAAGGCTAGCCAGATGAACATGGCTGGAACTAAAAAGTAGGCAAGTTATTATATCCGTTTGTGCTGTGCTTTGGGATTGGTACGAATAGTTACTGACATTGAGGAGGATTTAGGTAATTGTACATTACCAGGGGACGAGGGTATCTGTTGACTTTATTGTTATTTTATCTTTTATTGAAACATTAATAGCTATCATAAAATCGAAGCTGAACAATTGAGGAAAACAATAAAATCAATTAATTATGTTTTTTTCCCCGGCAGAACAGATATAAATAAATCAATTCGCAAATTATAGTATGTAGTTGTTTTCGTGGACACATTTCTATAGACTACGAATACGAAAACCAAGGATGTTTGTGACAAAATTAGTGCAAACAGAGGTATTTGGTTAGACGTGTTTCCTCCATACTAAATATGTTCGTATTCATAATCATGTATTTGTCAGAATAAGGTACATAATATGGTCTTAAGATTAGTAAATGGTATCATCACACTCTGCCAGTGTGGCGTGCAAATATGAATTAAATACGTTATTACAGGACAGATATTATAAGGTTAGTATTAAAACGTCACACGCGGTGGTCCGTGGATGGGTGACCATCTTTGCATACCGACACTTCTCTGTTCCTCGGTAAGCACGTTAAGCCATTGGTTTCGGCTGTCATTCGTAGATCTTTGACAGTCATTATGGGTCGTCAGAAGCCCGAAAGTCTGACAATCAGTCTTACCAAGGGGTATTGTAAATACCCAGTTATTGGGTTAGACTGGAAGCTGACCCTCGCATAGTCAGGAAAAGATTAGGCAGATGAATACTATAGGTACAGACGTGTTGCCGCTGAATTACCTAAATTATTGCAATCAACGGTTTTTAAGAAAAATCCACATATTTCATATTTTACCATTTTAGGACACTTATAGGTACAGCAGACGAATCCTGTAGCAGTAACACATAGCAACAAATCGTTTTTGAATAGTTAATCACAGTAGGTACAAAACCATAGTTAGTAAGATGGACAATAGACATCAATGTGACACTACTGCAGCTTTAACAATGGCTATCCTTAAACTGGCACGTGTGTTGAACTCATTTACATACATTACAAGTGAATATTAATAGCCTATATCTTGCTCGGACCAGATCTTTGTTCAGCATTGAATGGGGCAGGTCTTCATCCATTCAAGGTCTTCAAGGCTTTAATGACCGCTGTCCTTTGAACACCAGTCTTTTGAAAAACGCCAGGCAGTGTAGCCAACTCACCTATATTTTCTAGTAGCTGCTGCCCGCGACTCCGCCCGCGTCAATCTTTGCAGCTCCAGTAGTTTTTGAGATTTCGTGTTTAATCAGTGAGTGAATTAATGAACATATTTTCTATGAAAATAAACTTTTCAGTTTTCTACACGATATCAACATTAGCATATCCTTTTCCCAACGATGTTAGGGTCAGCCTCCGTCTAACCAGATTCAGTTGAATACCAGTATTTTACGTGAAGCGACTGCCTGTCTGACCTCTACAACCCAGTTACTGGGTAACACGATACCTCTTGATAAGACTTGGTTGGTTGTCAGACTTTCGGGCTTCAGAAGACCTGTAACGACTGTCAAAGATCCACGAATGTACGGGTTTGGTAGGTACAAACTCAAACTCAAACCCAAAGCATTTATTTCAATTAAACCATTTACAGGCACTTTTGAATTGTCAAAAAATCGATCAGTTGGAAAGTTGAAGCTAGTTGCCCATTTCAAAACATAGATCTCTATGGAAAAGAACGGGCAAGAAACTCCACGGACATTCTTTTAAAATCAAGTTGAATATTACAAAATCTTGGAAACATTATTCTTGTTGCTTCTGTATGTGAGAACAATGTAAAAAAATATATTAAAAACGATTCTAAATACAAGATTTAAAATAAGCCCTGGAAGTTAGGAGATGACCAGCCTCAACCGACAGCGCCCGTTCACGAACTTGACGCGTGGATCAGCACCATCCAGCTCAACCATTTTGTAGGGAACCGAATGATCCAACAACACACGCGCCACCATCAGTGAGACATTTATGTGAGCATGACATACTCTCAACTGTCATGCTTTTTCAAGTCAACGTACATCACAACAACACAATAAACGGATGCACGGTACTCACATTTACAAAATTTATACGAAATGCTTCTAAATTATACCAAACTATAGTTTGCAATCTATTTGAGATATTAATAAAATTTGAGTTCCTAAAAGAAAGAAAAAACATTTAATATATATTGAAGTATTCAATAACTAACACTTGGTTCAGCAAAAATAAAACATTCGTAAAGTCACAAAAAATATAATATTATGAACAAAAATGTTCGTAATGTCAGAAAAAATAAAAAAGGGAAGCTTCTCTTTCCAATATAATTTTTTTAACTAGTATGCCCAGGTGGCTGTGGAGCAGGACCAGCATTAAGCCAAGCATTTTTATCTAGTTCTAGAATATCGATTGGTATTTTATTATACCATTTTACACAGTACCCCATAAAAGAAGTGTGTAACAATCTGAAACGTGGTTGATCTAATTTGTTCCTATTTCTAGTGTTAAAATTGTGCCTATCACTTATCTTACTAAAAAGATGTAGATTTTTCCGAACATACATAATGTTTTCATAGATATATTGACAAGGTACCGTCATGATGTTAATTGTTTTGAACCCTTAGAGATTCGCGTCTGCGGAGGTTATAGATGGCTCTGACAGCCCTCTTTTGCAGAATAAAGATCGACTCAATATACGCAGCCCGTCCCCATAGCAAGATACCGTAAGACATGATGCTATGAAAGTAACTAAAATAGACCAGTCTCGCGGTATCCACGTCTGTTAATTGGCGGATCTTCCAAACAGCGTAAGCGGCAGAACTTAGCCGCCCTGCAAGTGATGTTAAATGAGGACCCCACTGTAGCTTTGAGTCAAGCGTGATCCCCAGGAAAACCGTCTGTTCGACGAATTCTAGTATCTCCTTATTCAATACAACATGACATTCACTACTTCTAACATTCGTTAACGCAAATCTTATGCATTTAGTTTTCTTTCCATTTAATACCAAATTATTTCCAGTAAACTAATTATGGACCTTAACTATAGCATTATTTACGTCGTCAAGGTCATGTGCACGTCTTTTAACTTTAAAAACCTACCTATGTAAAGGTGGTCACCCATCCGTGGAGCAACCACGTCAAGCGAAGGCGTTTAACCTTATCGATCAACCCGTGCGGCTGTTATTACTTACCCACAAGGTCATCGACGTCTCTAGTATATGATGGATTTTGTAACTTTCACAGAAATATTATACCTGTGCCTCTTAACACCATCGTCAGTGTCAGTACCGTATGTTCTCCAATGTTTATGTGGAGCAGCTCTAAGAACGCATTATCATCATCATCAGCCTACGGCGATCCACTGCTGGACATAGTCGTCTCCTATCGCACGCTATTCAACTCGATTTTTGGCAACTCTCATGCAGCCAAGAACACACTCATATTATATTTATTATTATACTCATTTGATTGTAATTGAACAACAGCTCACGGATATGGCTCTAATATGTAAATAACGGGACTCAATGATGTATTCTTTAATTAAAATTTCTCAGTTCATATAAAAAACAACATTCGAGACCACCGACAACAAGCCGGATCTCTCATCCGCTAATGTTACGAGTTGTTGATAAAAAAACAATTACGGTTCGTTGAGATAACTAGATTATAAAATAAACACTTCAAATTTAAGTTTATTTGAATTCTAAATTACTAAGTCATATTTCTAAGATTAACGATCTTCATTATTAGACTCTGCAGCTGAAGTCTAGTCTTTTAGGATTATTATACACAGTTCATCAAATATCAATCTAAAAAGGATGATGCATGTAACAATATAGGAACATCAATATTCACACTGAAGATATTTAACACATCGCGAAAGAAGAATAATATAAAGAAGTTGTATAGTAACAAGCCTATAAAACTCACACAGAAAACGAAAAAAAAATCTTCATTAACAACGAACATTTTTGAAGATACGATACACATAATGCCATGATGATAATAACCTTTTTTACAAACAAAATTATTTCATCGGATCAGAAAGGTCAGGCAGCTGATAAAAACAAGTTGAGTAGACAAAAACCTTAACGAACTATACTGTATTAAAGAACCCCGTACCTACTTACAAATGAACAAAAAACACCTAATCAAGAACGAGAAGTACATAAAATAACAGCTAATGACAAAGCAGATAAGGATACATGTGTTCCTAACAAGATGGTTGGCATATCAATTTAGTAACTACATGGCTGCCCTCAATTCACCGACATGGCGATCTTTTTCCATAAACCACAAAGAACGTAACGAGCCCACTTGTTTTTCTAAATAGGAAAAGCAAATTGGACATGCTCACATAGCAACGAGATCTAAAATAAGTCCACCTGCTCCCCGCTGTTACACACGGAACAGATTTCTGGACAAAACCGGCACAGTGTTCGTTTACTATGAAGTTAGTGAGGCACTGTGTAGGTTTGTGCATGTAGTTGGAAAGCGCGTCGTCGTCAATTGAAACTCTGGCCTTAATTGTGTTGTTTACCACAGCCAACTGACAGCAGTCTGGATTTACTCCATACCCCCGTACCGAGTGCGAGATCCTTTGCGTTTGTAGCGATACTCCCGAATTTTTCCATATTCAAGGCGAATTTTACATTGGGAGCTTCGAAGCTGGTAAGTCAAACTTTTCAATGGAAGCTTTATAAAGAAAGGGTTAAATGGATGAAGTTTATAGCGAGTGGTGTAATGAAACGGTAAGACCGTCTGTTAACATTAAATTTTACAATGTTTATTCGTTTATTTTCGGCACAAAATCTCTCCGAATGGGGTCTTATTTCTAATTCTGTATTAAATTAACGTAAATTCGACTGAGACTTATGTTCTTTCTAAAGAAAATGTTAAGAAAATGGAACTGGTTTTGCGAATTGGTTGTTTTTCAATGATATCTTTTAACAAGTGTTGTTATTTGAAGGTTATTTTTTACCAAATCAATGTTATGGAGACTGAACATACATTGTATTCATGTGTAGTTTGTTGTGTAATGTTAATATTGTGTTACCTTCATACCGACACGTGTAGAATTAGGAACGGTAACTCATTCTAAGTAAAAGAATATCTATCTCAGACATAGAGGCTTAGGGATAACGCCAAAAGCTGTCTTGTAACATTCTAACTATTGCCTTCAATCTACAGATGTTATCGTTAACTTGCTTGCATTCCACCATCTTTATTGTCTGCATAAAGCAGTCCACGGCTACGCATAGGCCATGCCATCGTATGCCTCAGTAGATTACTCGAAAAGTAGACATCATTTTCGTAATTTCTAATACATATATAAAGCAAAATAGCATGCAAATATTCCTGAAACCCTTTTTTATTTGGTCTGAGCCTGAAATAAAAACTGACTGACAAAAGGAAAAACAAAATGTCAATAACATAATAAACCTACTCATTTACATTTGCTTAATGGGTCCCAATATCACGGACTCATTAGGGACAGTACAATTAGAGGCAGATGAGACACATTAAAAACGAATCAGATTAGTATTAGGTTGCTACTGGGAGGCTGTGGAAACTTTCATGTAGGACACAGGGATCTTCCACTAGAGTCAACTGGGAAATGGGATGAGAATTAATTAGATCGATGAATGATGAATGACATGCTCAAAATTTTATTTAAGAATTGGCAAAATAGAAAGTTATTTATTCAAATTAGGCTGAGAGTCAGCACTTTTGAACGTCAAAATTACATAAGACAGTCCCCCAAAACACCCCCTTTTCATCACTTCAGCTGAGAAAATAAAGTAAGTCAGTTAGCATATTAAATCATCGCTTAATCGTGTCTTTGCTACTCTGGGGTGTCGTACAAAGCGGCTACGGTATCAAGGGGCGAGAAAGTGTCATTTTTCTGCCAAGCGGGATGATTTTGGCAAGTTTTCCATTGACATTAGAAAACATTGGTTAAGTAAGCACAAGTCTATAAAGGTTGAATTATTGGTTTGAGTAATATTTTTTTCAGGATAATACTTTTAAAGTTTCCTTGAAACACTTACAAAAAAACTAAATTAAGTTAGCCACATTGCAGTAACAGTATTAAAGACATATTTATTCAGTTAACTATAGGCCGGTCTTTGTCACGACACGAACGAACAAACAAATAAATTAACTGAGCGTAATAAAATCGCTCATATACACCAACTTACACACACAACCCAACAGAGTAAAATCCAACTTTATAGTTAACTCCATAAGGCATGTTTTCGTGTTTTTGGAACGCATAACTATAGTTGTAAGTACCGTAAATGGCCCTTCATGTTCGGCGTTATTTTTAGGAGTTTGTGTATGTGTTTGTGTGTGTGTGTGTGTATGACCATCAAATTGAATTAGTGGGTCTATGTACCGTGTAAGATTACCCGTGTAGTGGTGCTGGTAACTCTATACGATGAGTGGGATGTAGTGAACGTTCTACTGGCCCTCCGGCTAATTGATATGGAAATTAAAGTGTTGATGTTAGAATAACAGGAAGCGAAGCGTGAAATAAAGAGTTGAATGATTTTGTTTTGTTTGTAGTTGCAGAGCGAGGGTATCTTCTACACACCTATGCCCTCATGCATGATACATGCTCATTTTATACACAGATTTAGAACATCAAAGCCTTCGCCAAAAAGAACAGACATTTAATATAGAAAACCATACATTTTCTCTTTCGCAGCAGCTCGGAAGGTATTTATTCATCATTGATCATTTGCCTAGGTAGAAAAATTGGGCAGCCCCTCAATCAGGAATAAGTTATGTTGCCTCGATCCACAGGAGGCAGGCTTTTTTTTGAGTGTGGTAAATCATCAAATAACTTCTCCCGCTCTATGTGGAGCAGGAGGGCGTGTCAGACTTTTACTGATTAAAACCCACTCGTGTTCCCTCAGTTGCCTGTGTGGCAGGGGTGACGGTATCTCTTTCGAATAACCCCACCCCTGGCAGACATCGGCCCTTGCGGACCCCACCAGTTGGTGCTGACATCTCTTTGAAGCGCGCGTGGAACACAATACGCCATCGACCCGGGCTTGGTCCTTACCGGACAACGAGCTACCCATTACTCGCCTTCCGCAAACCCACGCCTTCGGTGGCTGGGAATCAGCCTGGGATTCCCGACGCCCAGGGCGTCTCCTGCGGTGACTAAGGCCGTGAGGGCGCATATGCTGCCTCTCACTCACGTGCGCCGCTTCCCTCTTCGCGAGCATTACTGCTTCGCAGCAGGAGGCGACGGCTACCCATGCACTCTCGCTCCGTACCATGGCTTGTACCAGGGCCGGACGTGAGAGATTGCCGCTGCCTATCGCCTCCGAGAGGACACCGTATGCTCCACCGTGTCCTTAGGGCGATCTTCGCAGTGGAAACACCCGGGCGTTTCCTCCCGCCTTATCCAAAACAGGAACCTCCCGACACAACCGTGTTTGGTGAGGACCTGCGTCAGGCAGAAGGTGAGGACGCCGTGCCGTTTCTCAAGCCACTCCTCAAAGAGGGGACTTACCGCCACAATCGTGGCGTGCCCAGCACTGGGTTGCGACAATCGCACTCTCCATGTCGCCATGAGATCCCGCCGGAGCTCTGTCCGCTGTGCCGCGATTTTTCGCGGCAGCGGAGTTACGCCCCGGTATTTGGCCTCCTTGCGCCACTCCAAAGTGTGCGCGAGGACATTTGCCTCCAGATCCCATGGCGACAGGAGGCAGGCTGAGGTGCATGGGTTCCTCAGCCTGCCTCAGTCCTGCAGGGCTTATGCCCAAATGAATCTAATATATAAAAATCAATGTACCCATGTTATGCGAAGGTTATAGGCGTAGTACAAAGAACTTACAGGCAGCATCGCGCCGGCACCAGTTGGTTTAAAAATAAAAAAAACAATGTGCGAATATGTATGTGCAATAGATTCTTCTCTTCATATTTTGCATGTTAGAAACATGGCATTTCCAAGCAATCCCACCTCTCCATTCCCCAGCCACTCTCAGCACACGACACCCACGGGACTCGGACCTGCTAATTATAACATTCACAATGTGCACTACGGCATAGTGCTGTTTTAATTTAAGAAAATGTGCAAAGTCACTTTATGTAGGCGCGGGTTATAATTACCGAGTTATTTACATAACAAAGAGGTGCCCCTCAGTGTTGGTCGTTATGTTTTTTGATGTACTTATATAAGAATAATGTTCTGGCTTCAGTGGTAGGTACCTGAGAAATTTACCTGCCTAACTATAAACTCTGTATTTTCTACAATTACTTTTAAATACTTCGAAAAGCATTTACAGTTGACTATTACAGAGATGCATCCGAACTCTGGATGCATATTCTGGGTTCCAGAGAACGTATCATATAATAATTTGCTCGCAGGTAAAAAGATCGATTCCTGCAAGTGGGGATGGCTCCTTCTGAATGAATCTGGTTATTTCCTTGTGTTTCTAGTAATTGTGTCATCATCGTCGTCATTTCAGGTAAAAGACGTCCACTGTTGAACATAGGCCTTGCTCAAGCACCGGCTCTTCGACTGGTTCTGTGCTATTTGCATCCAGTGGCTTCCTCCTCCTCCTCCTTCCAACGTCTTCCAGTACGCAGGCACCACTCCAGAACCTTTCAGTCCCATCGAGAATCTGTGTTGCGAGCAATGTGCCGTACCCACTGCCACTTTAGTTTGGCAATACTTCAGGCTATCCGGGCTTCTTGATTTTTGATTCGAAGGTAACCTCCAAACATAGCTCTCTCCATTGCTCCATTGCTACATTGGGAGCGACCACGTTTCAGTGCCATCACTGGTAACACGCACTGGTCAAAGACTTTCTTTTTGAGATACTGTGGTACCTATATGACACGAGAAGATATTACGTTACGTGGCTCAATAATGCTATGGTTATTTTATTTTCCTAAACTCTCGCTTATATGAAAGCTAGTACAAAAATAAATCTTACATACGAAAATGTGCCAGAGCACTTTCTTCCTCCATAAGCCATTAACGAAACTATATGGTTGGGTAAACGTAACACTCATGCAACAGTAAAACATTTGGAAGGCTGCCCAACCCGTGGCCCAGGACGTTCCCTCCACACGTCCTGACCGCCCACTCCACAGTAGAAAGCACGTGTACTACCCAATCTAGTCGTGCACTGGCGGACACTAAAAATAACGCACACAATTAGCCAATCTACGCTTATCTGCTCAATTGAGGCAATTCATCTACATTACACTGCCCGACTAGCTTTAAACTCGAGGATTAGGATTGTGTCGTAATGAAAGCGAAGCGAGAATTATTTTTTCTTTCTACCTGTTTGTAGTCGGTGTGCACTACTGTTAATAACAGCGATTTTTTTAACGGTTTTTAACTTCTTTGCAACTTATAAAATACAATGATTCATGGCCAATCGTTAGTAGTTGCAAGATTGGAAAGAGGTTGAATGCGCACATGGGATATGCAATAGAGATTTGAATTGAATGGAGTTCTAGAACAGTGTATTAGAAGTTGGTCAGATTAAATAAGCAAACTTCAACGACATTCTTACGGTAAGAATAGTCATGTATTGTGAGCTGCTCTCTAATAGTCCGTCAACGAAGATACGAGCCCGTTCGAAACCAGTTGAACTACTAAAATATGTGACAAATAAAAAAATTGAGACCGGCAAAAACACATCGAGATTATGGACAACTGTCAAATCGTGTTGTCATACATTCTTAGTTCGGCCCCAAACTAATCTTACGTCCATTAGTGATAGAGTGTACGAAACTAATGTAATGCCAGCCGAAACTATGTTGCATGAGATAGACCTTCAGGCTTGGCTTTACATCGCTAGCGGTGTAGGTCATACTTTAATTGGTGTTATTAAAGCACTAAGTACCATAAAATGTATTCACGCTGAAGGTCTGATGGTGTTACTGTAGTGATAATAACCTAACCTAACCTAATAATACGCTTTAGCTTTTTATTATCATCATCATACATTCTATATGTTTAGTCATAAATCCATGGCAATACGAAGCATTGTGCACGTTTGGGTTGGTTAGGTACCAACCCAAAGGAGCAATAAGGTTCATATTGAACGGTGGAAAGGTTTCGGATGGTAACTTTTTATTATAGGTCCATGGAGTTTCTTGCCCGATATTCTCCTTAGTTATATACAGTGGCGGGCACAGAGTTTTTAGGCAACCCTGTCTGTGTGGGTAGGCCGATTTTTTTTGAAAGGGCAAAAAAACAGAATACACAGCATGCAACCTGTGAGGCAATTAAATGAATCATATTGTTTTGTATTGAATTTACGATTGACTTTACCTTTAGTTTGTATTAATAAAATTCGGTGTACAACTACTTTTCACGATCACTCGATGTGTTGTGATGTTTTTTTTTTCACGGAAAGATAGTAAAGAAAACGTATCATTGTTTCTTTTCTCTATAAACACACCACCTGAACAACTTTCGCAGTGAATATTATCTATTTTTCACACTATTATCAACGTTAAAAACTTAAATACATGCTATCCTAGCTCACAACCAAATCTAAAATAAATCAAAACAAGCAATGGCGTCGGATTATAAGATAAGTAATATAACAAATAAGTAATGGTTGTTTATGTAGCGACAATTCAATGAAGCAATGCTACTTTTTAAAATAGTCGTATATCCAACTTGGTTCGGAAACATCCAATAAGTTTCGTAATTCGTCGTGTCAAAAGCCACTGAGTACCCTGTACGTTAATTATTGTTTGCCACGTATGTATAGGAGCGCACACCCAATAAATCTGCATGACCACGAGAGCACACATGTAAACATCAAGACGCGAATAGTTTGTTTCTTTCCCGAGGCACTCAACTCGGCGCTAGTGCATCGCAATGCGAAGTTGCATCAAATTATACGAACGAACAGGTATTGCATCGATGATACTAATGATAAGACCGACGCTCGACAGGTGGAGCTGATTTATGAATAAAGATTTTTTGTTTATTGATAAAATAATATTAGTTTTAAATATTTATCTGATTTAGGTAGGGTAGGCAGTATCTTTCTGTCTTTATTTTATGGACTGCACGCCACTGGGTATTTACCTACTCCGTTTTTAAATAGGCAACTAGCTTCATATTCCTAACTGACCGACTCTTTGATAATTCAAAAGTGTTTGTAATTGTGTGTGTGTCAAAAGTCGGAATTTTAGTCATCAGTATTCCTATGATAGTCAGAAATCTGATAAAATGATCAACCAGACCTTAATATTGTTTTATGACAGTCACAACACGTAGTTACAATATTATTCAACTGTATTTAGTTGATATTAAAATTCCAGGCATCCATAATGCCTACAGTGGTACAATTGAAGACACAAAAACATTTGAAACATATGTTCAACATCAAACGGTCATCTCTTTCGCAAGCACGTCATATTTTCACCTGCGATGCTTCACACATCGAAACCATTTAATCGATGAGGTGATCGCACGCGGGGCACAGGGGAGGGCAGGGGAGAAGGGCGGAGGGGATGCGCAAACGCATGCACAAATAGATCTTGGCAGGGGCACGCATCGGTGCAACGTGTGGAGTTGGAGGATGCAGAAGGCTTACTTGCTTGCATTAAGCAGCAACATTTAGCAGTAGAAGCATGTCCAACCAGTTCATTCGTCAAATTAATGTTTAATAAATGATAAAACTGTAATTAGTGTTCCGATCATGGGTGGCCATATTTGTACGCCTCTTGGCATAACGTAGCGACCGATGACTTTAATTTAAGAATTGTATACTCTGCCTATGTTACACGAATAAAAATTACGAAATTTAATTTTATTAGGTTTGGTTATCGGCGTCATTTAATGGCAGAATATTTTCGACGCATCCTTTTCAGCCTACATTAAACTTATCCATGGGCGCCAGGAGCGGGGTACAAGTGGCCAAGGGGTGCAAGTGCAACCCGTGAAACATAACTGGCGAAATGTGAGTGTACTATGGGTGCACCTCTGCCTACCCCTTCGGGGCATGATGTAATGGTATGTTTTACGTCTCGAAACTCCTATATCCGGAAATCTAATCGACCGTAGGCGGGGTGTAACATTACCGAGCTTGCTTCGCATACTACTCTATCTTAAGACTTAAACTTTTTATATAAATCGACACGGTTAGAAGTATGGTTCTCTGTATGCAGAAACAAAATAAAACCTTTCCCATTAGAGGCGAGGTGGAAAAATCACGGAGCTCGCTTTGCTCGCTTTTGCATCCTACATTACAATGTTACTCATTGTATATGGACAAAAGATAACCTAACATATCGTAGGTGAAGAGCAAAATTATTGATCAAGCTCGCGTCGCAGAGCTGACGATGCAACCCCTTAAAATAATCTTGCGGGCGCCCATTCACTTGTCCCATGTTATTTTGAAGTCGCTACAAAATGTCTAACATGTCTTTCTTGTTAAGAACACAATATTTGATTAGTAGGTATGAGTTAGCTTTATATTGAAAAAAACTTCTGTGTGTGTCTACATTGGTACTGGTGTACACTTTACACGCATACTCACGCCACTCGTACGCATGTGGGCGTAACATCTTGAAGGAACTTAGTTCAGTTAATACTGAACTAAGTTCATTAAGTTAAGGTTCATTAAATTCACACTACTTGTACCTACTGATGAACTATTAATTGGTATAAACTGTATAATGATTATTTACATTTTATAGGAAGTCAGTTTTACTTTGCTTTCAGAGAGACTTCTGTTTCGAAGATACATTTTAGTTCAGACCATTTTATTTTTTCGTAAAAATACGGTTAAGACTAAAAATAGACAGGGTACTAGAGGTATGCTTTTAGTACTCTGATAATGAAACATTGAGTACTAGATTCAATTTTGCAGAGTACCCATCAACTGGACTTTTTATCAATAAAAAAATCTGATAGATTCTGCAGTGCAATGTCCATCTACATAAAACAGATTTTAGTTACCCACGATATTTTTTGTCGAATTAATGTGGTTCGCTTAAGCAATGGTGACCACAAACTAGTTACTGAGCTAGAAAGTAAGTTAGCCTGTAAATAGATGAATATTTAACTGAATGCAAAAAAAACTCGCGTGACATTGCTTATATCATAAGGCCCATTTTAATTGCACGCCAGTACAGTTTGCAGAATAAGTAGTTTAAGATCGACTAGAAATGTTTTTATTAGTTTTTTTTTTTTTTTTTTTTTAATCTTTATTTATTAATGGAGGTTTGTTCATGTTTGAACATGTCGCCCCCGTAAGAATAAACATGAAAATGTATCACAATACTTAATTGAACTACATGTGCAAATCATACAGTGGATTAACTTAAGGTGCTCTATTCTTAATACCTTTATTAGAGTTTGATAACATAATTCGTTGGCTGTAAAATAGATGTACACACGGCTACACATCAAGCTATACATTTCCAGTTTACGCTGACCCCGCACTGTACGGAAATCAAATACGAGATCTGCTTATACTGGAAATGTATAGCTTGATGTGTAGCCGTGCGTACCTATACCTAGACAATTAAAAACCTAGTGTCAATAGGTAGTCCAGAAATCAGGTAACATAGGTACAAGACGTTTAGTTATAATCATTTAAACTAATCTAATCTTCGAAACTAAAATAATCCAGCTAAAATCACACGGTAGGTACTTTTAATACTTTAAGATTGATTAATTATAGGCTCTTATGTACTTAGTGTAGATAGGTCAATTAAAAAAAAACATACGACGCAATATTTCTTTGAAACTATAACGATTACGAGACATAGTAGAGCATTTTTACATAGCTTGGTTACATAAAAGTAAATTGAAAAATTTTACATTTGTAAATATTATGACAACATGCATTGGCAGTCACGAAACGACAGTAGCTATGTAAGTACTAATTTATTCGTTACGCTTTTATTACTAATTTGTTTGTACGTAATATATATGTGCATTAAATTCTACTATATTTGAGTTCATTCTAAGAGTTTTTACTAACTGCTTGAAAAAACACCGCGAATAAGGTCAAGCAATAAATCTGAGCAGTGGTCGCATCGTTGGCACAGCACTTTGTTTCCTGAGTTCCACCTGCAAGCAGTTAAAAGTATTTTAAAATTAAAAAGATAAGGAATCTACAACCACAATTTTCTTTCCTGAATAAATTATAAATGATTTTATTTCTGTAAGTAGGTTTGTGCAAACACTTTTACACGTCAATCATATTTTTTTAAACTAGATGAGGTGGCGTTTCCTATCTGACTACTCTGAGAAGAAAGGCCGAAACAAACTCAGAGGTCACAGTCTCTTTTAAAGTCCAGACATTATCTTGGTCAGATCATGTGAAGACCATGTGGATTAGTGTCTGAAATGGTCTTTTGAGAAAAGAACCACACAGATTGAATGGACCTGTCCAATCAGTGCACGCATTAATATAATAATTTTGGGTTCTCGTTCAGAGCTTGATTTTCTCGTCATTTTCTGCCTATTTAGCTCCCATCGTATTTTCACTTACACAGTGTGCAATAAACTAGATAGAACTGAAAGACTACAGACAATGGACCACAAATACGGACCCACCTAAAAGAAAAAGAAAATCTCAGTGACGTCACTACAAATATCGATCACACTGACAATAAATAACATATAGTAAAAAAACTATTATTATAAAATTAAATGTATATAATATAAGACCACCACACACTCACACACTAACAAGCCGAGTTCATTCACATAAGACCTTGACATGATTACGCTCAATGAAATTTAGTGAGCGTTGCGCAGACGCACATGAACGTACACACACACACTAGTAGGTACAGGTAGGTACATAATGTACGACACGTGGCGAGATGCGCACGATTCGTTATGTAAATCGTTTGACATAATAGATTATTAATACATCTATTGAGTTAATTAAGCTTTGTTTAGGGGTTTTGTCTGTGAATAAAAGGATTTTTAATGATTTCCTTGTAATTATGATACAAGCGATTTTTCGATGAAAGATACCAAAACTGTTGGTAAATAAACGCTGAAGGATGACATCGTTTTCATTATAAGAAAGCATTATAGAAATTTAAATTACTAGCTGTTGCCCTCGACTTCGTCTGCGATCCAGGATTTAAAATAGAATGTCCTCTGTGTATTATCTCTGTCATGGCCTATCTGTGTACCAAATTTCAGCTAAATCCGTTCAGCCGCTTTAGCGTGAAAACGAGAAAACAAACAAACTTACCTTCGCATTGGTTAAAATGTTTTTTTGTCGTCTATTTGTTTATTCCGACTAATCTCCGAAATGGCTGGACCAATTTTGACAAGACTTTCACTAACCTAGGATATTTTTTGTATCGTCAGCACCGTTCCCGCGGGATAATTTCAGACATTCACGCAAGCAAAGCTGCCGGCAAAGCTAGCTTATAACATGTACGTATAGATTGCAAACGACTGCCTAAATGTCATAAATGGTTTTATAGTGGATTTACTTATAATATTCAACCGACGTTTGTTCTTATCACTTATACATACCACATTTAAAGCCGCAGCTAATTATTAGTAGATGATACAACAAGTGAAAAAAAAAAGGGAACGTAATTCGAGGGTCTAACTTGGATCCCGAGAGCAGCGAAGGATTCTAGAGTAGAATCTCGAGCGTCACAAGGTATTCTAGATTAGAATCCTGAGCGGAGCGAGATACAAGCACCGAGATGAATTCTTTTTTTCACGAGTTGTGTACTTTACTTTTTACCATTGACTGCGAGAAAATAAATAGTAGTATAGTATTTATCACATTTCATTTTATAATCGGTAATAAGAGAACAAAGGATTAATTTATAAACATTAAAAATTTATAGTGAAATTAGAACAGTTTTCGAAATTCAGTGTAAAGGCTCGTGCAGACTAGCGCGACGCGACGGTCGCGTCGCGACACTCGTAGAACAATCTCTATGAAAACTTCATGGAAATTGTTCTACAAGTGTCGCGTCTCGCTGTCGCGTCGCGCCTGTTTGAAGAAGCCTTATTGTTCTTGTTTGATTTTGAAACGGTCGTATTAGATAAGACTTGGGTGTTTGGCAAAGTCGCCATATTTTATGGTTGCTGTTGCTGAGAAAGCTGTAATGTAGTCGTTCCACAAGGTTGTCCTTTCGATGTTGAAGGGCGCGCCAGCGATAGTGGCGCCCAAGGGTCAACAGTAGACGGTTTTAGATTTATATTGTCAACTATTCGGCTGGATCTTTTGGCTTTGTTTTCGTTTGAATCCTCAATATAGCTTTCTGCTACTATTCTGGACCTCCACCCTCCGTGACGTTTCAGTTCTGTAAGATCAGTACCAGAATTAGCTAAAAGGGTGGCAGAGCTTCTAAGGAGGCCATGTCCTGTGTACTGTTCGGGATTTGATAGATTCAGGAATGTGGCAATCTCTTTTGGCATCGCGCCTATTTTTAACCGACTCTCAAAAGGAGGAGGTTCTCAATTCGTCGGAACCTTTTTTTTTCATTTTTATGTATGTTCCCCGATTACTCGAAAATGGCTGGACCGATTTGTATTTTTTTTTTTGTTGATTGAAAGGGTATACTTCCCAAGTGGTCCCATGATCATCAAGTCAGAATCTGATGATGGGATCCTGGAGAAATAGGGAGAACTCTTCAAATTTTATAGGCACACTTGAAGCGATTTGGGTAGTTTTTGGAAGAGTACTTCCTCGGAGTGGTCCCATTTCAATTTAGTGAAGATCTGATGAATAACTTCGGAGATAGGCAACGGAACTCTTCAAAAAATGATAGCTAATGGCCTGGAATTGCTGAAATCTCATGTCTGTCTATTGTTTACACTAGTTCATAACATAATATCACGCCGGTACGCTGTGAAGGGGAGAGCACATAGGAACCACTAAAAAGTGAAAAATAAAAACTTAAAAAAAAACAACCGACTTCCAAAAAAACACTAAAATGTGAAAAATATCTTTAATTTCGGAAGGCGGTGACAAAAAATTAAAATACATATCCAAAGTTACCGCCTTCCGAAATTAAAGTTATTTTTCACTTTTTAGTGTTTTTTGGCCGCCATGGTATTGTATGAAAAAAGTGTTGGATTTTGTATTAGTGGGCCGTAAGGCTTGATATTTTTTGACGATTTCTACGTACTCTTGCCGTATGACGAACGTCCTATCAATTTTTGTTTTCGTATCAGTTAAAACGATCAGTAATAGATTTTCCGAGTGTTTTTGAATGTCGTTCATAGCTGTTATCTTTAATAACTAATTACTGCGACAGGCCACGGTTGTACTACTTTTTGGCGTTCACGCCAAAAATTGGTACAACCTGTGAACAATAATTAAAAAAATATGTATTTACAGGAAAAAATTTAAAAGTATAGGTAGATAAATAGGTACTATAAGTATATTTACTTTTACGGCCAGAAAACTGTGGTCAGGCGCATCATTTAGAAAACGTTCAATGTTTTGGGAGGGTTAAGTATGTCACTAACTTTGAGTAGTTTGAAATATCAATGTTGCGTTTGATTCTCACTGTGGCTTTTAGCATAGAATGTATGCTCTAAAGTGTCGACGGCTTCTTAGTCTTGGTTAATTTTTTGAAATAGTTAAGAAATACGGACGCTGAGAAGGAATTCGCGCCATTCGTGGTTTTCCAGTCGCAGAATAAATTGTATGTTTTCAGGTACAACTCCCGAGATTTTGGTGGCATCAAATTATCTACTATAATTGCTGCTTTATTTCGAAATGATTCCGGAGTCAGTGTCTCATTTTCGTCACTGGAAGAACTCTTTTTATTATAATTTATGTTATTAGATTTTCCAATTACTTAAAACAACCACGATAACAGATAGAAAAGATCCTAAATTGTCGGGATATATTTTTTAAGTGTAATTTTATAGCTCTATGGAATGGCTCCATTAAGTCAGCCAGTACGTACTGCTGAAAGACTGAAAGTACGTACTTTCAGCCTTTCAGCACGTTTTATTTATTTTTGTACACATTTCGTATATTCGTGCTTGTTCCAAAATCAAAATGTTTTTCTTCACTCAGTGACTAAAAGAGAGTTTCGTTAACTGTTATCGATGAATAAAATGGCCTTTTTCGAGTGGCAATGGTAAAAAATAATGTTATTACTTATGTAAATAAAAAACAATGCACAATATAGGATTTCTGTATATTAACAATAACATAGTAAGTCACTGACTATTGGAAGTGGAACGTGTGCAGCGTTTGTCCTCCAAAATTGCTGAAGCTATTTCCATGCAGTTCTCTTGCTGGCGTGCTTGCCTAGACCGTGGCGTGACATGATACACATCATGGCTGTGTAAGATGGCTGGGTTATTGAAAGCATTGTTTAACATCTACTTACATATTATCCAATATCTTTTAACGAGCAATTCTTGTATATATATAATCTGAATCTCGGAAACGGCTCCAAAGATTTTCATGAAATTTAGTATGCAGGGGGTTTCGGAGGCCATAAATCGATCTACCTAGATTTCATTTATAGAAAACGTCAAACCAAAAAAAAAACGAGCAAAGCTCGGTCATCCAGATATTAGGTACTTATGTGAAGACGCGTTTTTAAGTGCATGCTCTTTTCAATGAGAAATCATTACAGAGACATTCTTTCACGACTCTTCATTGTGTACAGGCAGAGCTAATTGTGAAGATAAATTGAGTTGCTTTTATGAAACTATAGCTTTTGCCCGCGGCTACGCTCGCGTGGAGGTCGACGAATATTACCCCACATGAACGTACTACCGGGATGAAAAGTATCCAGTTTATAAACTATCCAAATAGTTCAGCCGTTTTGACGTGTTGCAGTTACAAAAGTCCAAACATACTAACTTACGCATTTATAATAGTAGTAGGATTACTACATGTGTCAGAACTGTGGACAGCGTACGTGCACACTCGTTGCTGGATAACATCTGCGTTACAATGACGCAGGGTCGGGGAGATTGGTTGTCGTCGTCACCCAGGCATGGCATGGTGATGACGACAACCAACTATGTTTGGGTCTGCTTCTAGTCTATCCGGATGCAGCTGAATACCAGTATTTTACATGGATCAACTGCCTAGCTGACCTCCACAACCCAGTTACTGTGAAATACGATATGTCGTTATAAAGACTGGTTGACAAACATTCGGGCTTCTGACGACCCATAACGACTGCCAAAGATGTGCGAATGACAGCCGGGACCAACGGCTTCACGTGCTTTCTGAGGCACAGAAGGGTCTTGATACGTAAACAAGGACACTCATCCACGAACCAACCACAGCAGGGGTTGCTTAACCTAATCAATCGACCCGTACGGCTGGTATTACTTAGCCATAAGCCAAAGTCGTACACAATAGACTGTTAAAAATATTTGAGGAACTGCCATATTTCGACAGGGAAACTGCCAGAAATCACGCACGCTGAACAAGGCCAAGAGTCTAAAACTGCCGACAAACTTTACCAAAAAACTCAATAATGATAGGTATACTCCATAATAGTAGGTGCAACCATACACATTTGGGTACCTATAGCTAAAACCTATACTTCACCTTGGAACGACTACTAAAAGGAGATACTTATTTATTTGATAAAAACTCATAATAAAAAGAAGTTGCTATTAATATCTAATTCAAGAACAATGTAACCTTACATAAAGTAGTACCACCTTGAGGCATCAGGAAAATGTACAGGAAAGGTACCTTGACGTACGAAGAACATCGCTTCGGTTGTGTTTCTTGTATCCAATCAGTAATAGAGACGTATTGTATGAGACTGGCGGATAAAGCCGTAGATTCGATTCCTAGGTCAAGCTTAGATTGTTTAGTAATCATTCAATAAAGAAAATTCTTTATGATTGACATGCCGCAGTTGTGCGGCTAAATACAGTTATTATTTGCAAAAATACACACAATCCATTAAAGTAAGCAGGATAATAAAGGCATAAATTGGAAATATTTAGAGCAATGTTTTATTTAAAGTAGGACGTAAACTGTATTATGGACTATTTTCGTTTAATCCAGTAATCCTTTGAAATTATTTTGCAACTATCACACGTAACTACCAACGACGTACGTATTCGTGATAAAAAAAAATCGGAAGCGTAAAAGATGCAATAATGCGCGCGAGTTGACATGATCTCGGTGTTGGACCACGCGGTAATGACTTGTAGTACTAACTTAGATTGTTGGCATTATTGTCTTGATTGATTAGCATGTTTATTCCTATAAATTAATCTACGTAATCTGAAGGATGGCAATTATAAAATTACCTAGGCCTAATTTGAAGTCATAATCTGAACCACAATACTGCGGAGTAAAATCCTCATCTGGTTAGTGTTTACAAGTATCTGCCATATCTGTCATCAAATAAGCCCTGAAGTGAAAACGTAGCAGATCGACTGATGCACTTTCAAGTGGAAATCTCTGTGTGGGAGTCCAGTGTCCAGATGAGGACTTCAATATTAAGCTGAAGTTATCAAATCCAAAAATAAATTGACCTAGTCATAGCCTGTAACTGTAAGAACATTGTGCAAATAAATAAATATCTACCTAGTTTCCTAATTTTCTTAATGCATGTCACGCTGAGAAAGTGTGAACTTTTCAAAACCATTTAAAAAAAATAGGTAGTTTGAAGAAAAGAAATGCAATTTGATTCCCGTCTACCTATTTGAATCTACGTTAATACGAACATAGGTACACCTAATTATTCTGCCTACCTCTTTATTAGTAATAGTCACCTGAAAGCTTTTTGGCTTCGGCTCTAGATTGAGATATATTTAGATTGTCTAAGATTTATAGACAGGGGGAAAATGGGGTACTAGATCTAGATTTTTTCTATCATTTTTACTCTGATTTAGTGTAATGGAAGTCAGAGAATTTAGTGAGGTTTGAATTATTTGTGCCGTCGTCGTGCCAATGTAGAGTCATTGACACTGAATATATGTAGTGGCTCAAAGCAAATACTAGTATTCATAAAATGCGTAAGAATTTTCTGTAAAATACTTTCAAATATCATGCTTACAAGTTTTAAACTAGAAATATCTAAAAATAAAAATACTGCAAGGTAAGTTGTTTCTTTTTTTAATTTGTTCTGAACAAACGAAAGCTTGGCAACTTGTCACAAGACTGCTCAATGAACGACTGACTGACCGGCTGGCTGTTGAATGACTGTGAATTTATCATCCAACTAATATAACCAGTAACAACCAGCGGTTTGGGATACCGCCAAACATGGTTCCGCTTCGACATACTGGTTGAGTACTTGTTGAAACTTGCTAACGATTTGGTTATACATGTGTTGAGATGGTAATATTACTAATTAAACCCGTTATTTTTAATACACGAATTGGCTTGATTATAATATTATGTTAGAAGTGGGCCATGCATCACCTAGCCTAGCAATTAATTGTAATTTCGTTTAAATTAAACAAAAATTAAAAGGCCATGAATTATTCTTAACAAATTGAATAGAAAGAGCCTTGAAAGCTACAATTACTATTAATTGCTTGTTAGTTTGTCAGCTGTATACTGTTATAGATCGCATGAATTAAGGAGTTATAGTATATTTATCTGACAAAGCGAGGCGCTCTTTACTTGTGGCTACCAACCGTACAAACACGCTGTGAATCTGTGTAAGTGCAGGAGCTCTCGGTACCGTTGGCAACAATGGCGACATGAAAGTGTGTGTGTGTGTGGGCGTGTGTCAGCTCTGTGTGTATGGGCGTGAGTGAGCTATGTGTGTGTGGGCGCGTGTGAACTATGTGCTGACGCTACTGTTTTTCACGCAAACATTCACAGGTGGTTAGCACAAGTAAAGCGCGCGTCGCATCGTGAGAAGAAACTACTGCAACTTTAATGTTTAAGAAAAAGGAAACATACGAATTATTCCCCCCAATAATTCTGTTTTTGTACAATTTCCTATGTATCTGACCGGTCTGACACAATCCTTTGACACTGACATTGACAAGCTGTTCGGCTATCTTTCAACACACATTTCACATTACATACGGCATAGTAACAAGTAAGATTGACAAACTTATCTAACCCATTACCGTCTGGACAAATATAGGCCAGCCTTTTCGATAACAGTTTGTACCACTATCTTGCACGTGTAGGATTTAGATTTACACAAAATATTGACTTTAAAGACATGTGTTTATTGAGTATATAAGTGTCGTCCTTGTGTCTGCTATCCATGTGTGGCTATCAGGCCTTGCCAAGTACATACGTAGGTACCTATTGACATAGCGAGTAGGTAAGAAATACCTGCGAAAATATAGAAAAATGTCCAAATATCGATTTTTATGTAAATAAATAAAATACGAGCTTAACATTCTTAAGTGGAAAATATAAATTTTGTTATTGACATTTTGGATGGCACGTAATAATCGCCGACAGCTGAATGATTACTGTGTTTGTGTTGTTTTTTTGATAGTTGAGTTATAAATCGGTTGCAAAACATGTTTTATGTTTAACTTTTGGCAATGTTGCCATGCACTGTTGCTAAGTGTTGCCCATCGAATAAATAATGTGTTTACTTTACCTGTTTACTTATTAGTAAATAATAAGAGGAAACTCTGGCAGAGGGATAACTTGTTTATAAAATTACAATTCGCTAATGCTAGCTCATTTTGATTAAGATAGTTGTAAATAACTATCGTAAAACAATATTATTGTTATTTATCAAACGCCATATTCGACGAAAACCCTAAGTTTTTATTTATCACTCTTAATTCATGGCATACTAAATAGCTATGTATAACTAAAGAACTAGGGAGAGTTGTATGTACAGCAGTGGATAGTAGACCACTAGACATCGGTTACAAAGTGACCACTTCCAATTCTGATTTTATTCTTTAGATTCGATACGTGTTAAGGCTGCAGTAGTGCAGACAGTCGCGACGAGACAGCGCGGTGTGACTCTAGAAGAAGAGTTTCTATGAAAATTTCATGGAATTGCTCTACCAGAATCGCGTCGCACTGTCGCGTCTGCCTGCGGGAGCTTTGACTTAACATTTCAGCAACAACTCATAATCGTGGTACAAAGATAAGCCGTTCAGCAAGCAAGGTGGCTGAGCTGCCTGCCTAGGGTATCGCATCATTAATGGAGCCAAGCTTACCACATCTGCAAAGTGGTCGTTAATAGTCGATAAGCTGACACACATAGCTAACCTAAACTTATATTCTTAATGGAGGTAGGCACAATGATAAGACTATAATTATATTTGTGTGTACTTGTAGGTAGGTAGTCGTGTCAATCATTACCCTCGTTTTGGCAGTAGTGATGGCGGGTGTTCAACCGCTGTGGTCATTATTGCTGATAACAGACTGGTGATAACGTTGGCCAGAGGCACGTGACCCTGCTAAGAGTAGGTTGGCCTGGAGACATTACTATCTCTCACCGTTTTTATCCAAGAAAATATAATAAGAAGGTACCTATACGTAGGTAGGTACCACGGGAGTAAGTACCTAACAGTTCCAAAGTTTAAAATTCTAATGCCTGTGTTGTTGTATGGGTGTGTTGTTGTGTGTATTGTAATGTGTGTGTCTGTGTTTGTATGTCTGTTTTTTTGTAGCTATGTTTTTCTTCACCTTGAACTAGATACCAAACAGAGAATAGTTAGTTCATTTGTGTAAGATTTCGCTGCATTTGGGGAA
This sequence comes from Polymixis lichenea, assembly GCA_949091785.1. Taxonomy (NCBI): domain Eukaryota; kingdom Metazoa; phylum Arthropoda; class Insecta; order Lepidoptera; family Noctuidae; genus Polymixis; species Polymixis lichenea. Next base: position 22,172,751 of record OX420951.1, on the reverse strand, counting down.
GACGGAATTGCAAGTTTTTATCTTCAAAACCTGGTGTTATCGCCACAAGTGAATTAGAAGGTTAAAAGCGCGTATATAATTAAACCTAAAGATATTTAGAAACTGTGTGCCTTAATGGTCTAGTGGTCACAAGCGCTACTGGTGATTATTTTCATGACTCCCGATTTGACATTCCGTGAGCATGTAACCAGGATCTGTAAGAAGGCGTACAGAAACTTGGGATTTGTTCTGAGACAGACACAAAGCTTCACAAACATCACAGTAGTTAGGGTCCTATATGATGCACCAGTCAGGAGTCATCTAAAAAAACAGTGCGGTCATATGGGCTCCACATGAAGCTAAGCACTCTGTGATGTTGGAGCGCGTTCAGAACAAGTTCACGCGCCATTTGTACAGGAAATTATATGGGGTATATCCATTTTTACCCACTGATGTATCCCACTCTGTTTGTCCTGGGCATGGTTGGCTATAATCAACTGCATGTCCGACGGGAGTTTACGCTGGTCGCCTACTTGGTGAAGGTGGAGGCATAACCCGGGAGTATTGCAGCGCTTGAGTCTGTGTGTGCCAGATCGCTACGTGTGGAGGCGGCGCAGCCCACCACTGCTACTGGTGCCTACAGCCAGAACAAACTTGCTTCCCAAGGCACCCTTACCAGAGCTAGCATCAACGACCTTCAAACTCAGATTGATGTGTTTACATGTTGTTTGAGTGAATACGCAAGGGTATTACTATTTATATTATGCTACAAGCAAAATAATAACTTTTTTTTCATAATATAAATAAAGTAATTGGCTCGCCCCCTATTATATTGGCGAACTGTGGGTACACAACGGCGACATATCAAGCTAATCGTTTCCAGTTTTAGCTGATCTCGCACTTCATAGGCTTTTTATAAAATGAGAAGTCAGCTTATACTGGACGTGTATAACTTGTTGTCACCGTGCGTACTATAGATTCACCGCTGTCAAAGCCTTTGGGGATAACAAGCGAGGCCTGTGATGTTTAGAAGCACAATTCCTGAAATTCAAACAGTACCAAAATCCCATCCTCGTAGTTATTCTAAGGCAACTATACAATAACTCCCGAGTCGTGCCCCACCTGCATCAACTAAGCCCGTATAAGGTGAGTGCTGTGGGTACCAGAGCCGCCATGTTCGAGGAAGTGCGACCTCTGACACGCATCGGAGCACGTCCACAGTTCTGCTGATACCTTATCGAGCCGCCGACCATTCGCTAATATTACCGGATAATACGAGCCGAGCAGATATTTGGAGGGCTCCGTACAATAAAACTGAAGTGCCTAAGTACCTGTCAATAATTTTGTAAGATTAAAGATTTATTAGGTGCTTTAATTTCAGTTTTTGTTTCCATTAGAGGAATAATTTAGGTGCCGTCATGGTTTATCCAGCATACCTTGGGCAGTTAACAATAGCACACTCGCTGTACATTCTGATCGCATGGCCGACCACTGATAATGTAGAGATATCAAGAATCGATGTCTCTCCACACCAAGTCGATTTGCCACTTGATTAGAAAAATTAAGAAGTATGTAAGTGTCTAGATCAAAACCAACTTTACGTACTTAGCACAATATCACACACAAAATATAACTAAGGTATTTTTGAGAAGAAAACAGCAATAATTGTAGTTTATCTGCCAAAATAAGCTTTAACAAACACAATTAAACAATGAAAATAACAGAATTAGGAGCCAAATATGGAACCCAGACGCAAACAGACTCACTCCAGATAACATATCTCAAGGATGAATTAAAAAAATACCGCGTTACGTAAGCACACCCAATGTAGCGTAAACATGTTTTTTTGATGCACATTTATTCGATAACACCGAAATACCACTTTGTAATTACCGTTGGTAACGACGCTATCTCAAAAGCAATACAGTTGAATTTAGTTTGATTTGTATGTAAAGTATTTGTCAAGGCCCAAGGTCAGTATTAAAATTTTCTCACCTATGACACAATGCGGTGGAAAACAAAAGTTTCACGGTTATCGGACGATAAGAAAATTCGACGCAGTTATAGAAAATTCTCGAAACAATGCAGTCATTGTCAGTAGTATAATTTTTTAAGTTAAGCTAGTTCCCGAAAGCCAGCAAAGTATTCTGTTGTCAAATCTCATGCGAACTTCTGTCTGATTGATTAATGTACCCAACTGTGGGCAACCACTCACACCTGTTAGCATAATGAAATAGTATTTGACCACACATTACTGGTGTAATAAGATGCCTGAAAGCAGCGATTTTCTTTTTGTTTTAGTTGGCATCTTTACTCGGAGAATTCTTCTATCCGTGGATAGATACGGAGTGAAACTTCTGCAAAGTTTTTTTGCTGTATTCTACATATAGTTTTAACATTCAAGACTTAGTGTCGAGAATTCCTATTCGTCTAGGTAATAAGTCAGAGTGTTGTGAAAAACAACTTTGATTGATAGTCAGTCGTTTACGTGATCGGCAGGAGTGTAAGTAAAGTAGTCACGTACTTTGTGACTCAAATACACACATAAATTACTGGGCACATATATAAATGTCGAATGATAAGTAGGTATCTGCTCTATGGACAGGTTTACTTAGTAAAACATAGACAATCTAATATCACCGCGATTGGCAGGTCGATTGATCGCATTATGTTGTACCACTTTTTGCCAGGGGCTACGCCCGCGTGGTGTTGAAAATTTTCCCACGGGCACGTACTACCGCGATAAAAAATATTCTATGTATTAATCAAGATTATAATCTATCTCAGTGCCAAATTTCATCCAAATCCGTTCAACCGTTTAGGCGTGCTTGCGTAACAGACATTTAAACAACCACACTCACATTTATAATATTACATAGGATTATAGTAGGATTAGAATGTGGGCGGATGCTACCCATCTTATTGATAAAATTCTTGTAACAGAACAGACAGCTGTTGAAGAGTTAGTTGCGCCACTTCTTCTTCCCAGCTTAAGCCCTAGGAAGTGGTGAAGGGCGGACGTTTTGAGGAAGTGGTGAAGGGCGGACGTTTTGGGGGACGTCTTATGTAATTTTGACGTCCAAAAGTGCTGATTCTCAGCCTAGTTTGAATAAATGATTTTTGATTATTGTTTGATCAGGTTTAACGAGAACTACGAGTAAACAGGTGCTTATAACTTTCCGAGAAAACAACAGTTGAAAAACAATAATATTGACGCGGAAATTCGATAATCGTTACACGTGGCTATCAAATTGCAGCTATTTTATCTGTGTGGAGGTGGGTGTGTGTGTACTGTATGTACTCAGGTACTCTCCACTGAACTGGACTAACCAAGGCCATGTCGTGATAATAATATCCACAAGGTACATAGGTACCTGATGAGTGCCTCGTTGGTTTAGTGCCTAGTTGAGTGCTGGGTTCGACACCCAGGTCGGCCAGTGTTGTTGGGTTTTCTTTAAAGTAATGTTGAGTAATTGAATTTCTGCCCGGTTAGTGGAAATCTGCTTCTTCTTATAACACTCTTGTCAGCGCAGTCGTGGTGTTCATGCAGTTTCTTATCTAAGGGCTGATGTGCTTCGCCTCAGAGCTTCTCGCCTTCTACTTCAATTTTTGCAATTTAATGAAAAATATAAAGGATCGCCCACTGCGTGTTTAATTTTGTCAGTCCATGTCATGGCTGAGCGTTCGCGTGGGCTAGTGCTCTCCACCCTACCCTGCACGACAGGGCGCACTAATGCTCTATAGAGTCACCGTCACGCCTCGAAACGTATCCGAAATATCGGAGAACGCGCGAATAGACGCTGTGTGACGTCGAGTTCTTGGCGTAACCAGATGTTGGTGCGACACTCTATCCACGATACCCCAAGCATTTTTCTCCAGCACCACGTTTCCAGGACGTCTTTCTTCTTCTTCTCGATGTCACGCAAGGTCCACGTCTCAGCAGCGTATGGGGACATAGGGACAACCAAAGCTTGAACAGATCGGATCTTGGTGGCTTTTGTAAGATCTCTGTTCCTCCAGACCATTTTCAGTTTTAAATCAGCTAGCGTCCTCTTACATCAGAATTGATACATAACCTATAAAATGTGGGTGAAATTATAAAGCTCTGCCAACTCTTTATGTACAAAGTGGCGTATAGTAGGATATGTTTAGGCATTAGTGTTAAAATGACAACGAATAACTTTTAAGAAACCAGGCTAAATGTTCGTGTAAAACACATCTACAACCTACCTCTTTAGAAAATACATGCGTCAAGTTATATAACACAATAATTATAATTAATGACACCATGGAAAGATAATTATCATAAAAGGAACTGTTGTTGCCACTTGCCAACCGAACATCGCTCAGCAGTTATGACTCATAGTACAAATAAATAATGTTTTTACGTTATATAATGAAATATATATAATAATAAAGAATATGAGGTGTCAGGTGGTACATCAGTTAGTCATCATGCGGTAACACTTTGTTTTGTTACAGTTTTTAACCCCCGACGCAAAAACGACGGGGTGTTACAAGTTTGACGTGTCTGTATGTGTGTCTGTCTGTGGCATCGTAGCTCTCGATCGGATGAACCGATTTTGTTTTTTTTTTTTTTTGTTAGAATGGTGAATTAGTTGGGAGTGTTCTTAGATATGTTTCATCAAAATCGATTCAGCTGTTTGAAGATTATCAGCTCTTTTCTGGTTGATGAAAGGATTTGAGCATCTTCCACGGGTCTGATCAAGTCGAAATTTGGTATTCTATTACTGCAATGATATTAGACGAACAAAGTAACCTTGAACTGATGCTGGAGCAACACCTGGAATTTCCAGGATACCAAAGTTACTCACCAACAAACAGCAGTAGCATCGTATTCGGGCTCATTGAAAAGGTCCCAATGAAGGTTATGGATAAATGGTGATCAGGACGAGGAATGGGGATAAATTAGTAACAAACTTCAAAGTAGGAAACATACGCAACGCTGCGCAGATTTAAGCGAGACAATTCAGGGGACGGTCAATGAAAACGCCAAACAGAAGTGGCCTAGCATTTTCATTAGCCGTCCCCCGACTTGACAATGCTTTGATCAAAATATTACCTACAACCTAAAACGGCAATAAATATTATTCTTTCACTTTTTAGAGATTTTTTTGGGTCGGGGATTTTTAAAATTTTTAATTCATTAGATTTAACCATCCGCTTTCTTAAATTTTATTAGGTTATAAAACTTAATTGTCAATGAAAAGCTTGTGCCTTGTCTGAACCATGCATTGTGGTGGCCATTTAGTAATCAGAGTTCCTGTTAGTTATTTATTATTTTCAGGTTAACATAAATTACTTCCAATCATCGTTAAAAGTATTTATTTAAATGTATGTAAATTAAATTTCGAACTAACTGCATAAATAAATACAAAACAAAAGGACACTTCGGCGTCGAAGTACCTGTTCGTCCACATGGCTGTCATCAGGAAACGTGCCCAGAAGACTGGCAGCGGGTGTGGCCCAGAGGTCTACCCACCTTCCAAGGCAATAACGTCATGCCGTCTGGTCTCTTCCCATCGTCACGTACCAAGCCGATTGGTTTTGAAACCGCTGGTAAGCCGACGGTGACAAGGGCTCGACGATTAATATCGTAGGTAAAATTAGTTTAATCGTTTATACTCGGAAAAAAATGAATTGTCTAAGAAAAACGATGGAAAATAATTCCATGTAAAACCACTTAAAAATCTAGTATAAAATAAATAGAGATAAGTGAGTGTTAGCTCTATTATAACCGTCTCTATTAGCTTTATTATAAATAATAGCGTCGTTATCAGCGGCGACGTAAAGTCTGCACTATATTATTATCAGCATATCGGTACCAGTGACTCAGTGGCACTTAGCATACAATGGGGTCGCAGGTTCGAGGCCCGGCTGCGGCACAGCTGCTGCTTGCGTATGCGCACGTATGTAGAACACTTGCAGGTTAGTTTCAGTTATTTTTTTCTAATGAACAAGGCTAAAATAGAAGTTGTGATAACCTTCCGATTGATGGTTCGAGAATTTTTATATCGGAACGTCACAAGTTCGATCCCGGATGATTTTTTTAATGATAGTTTAATAGGTATAATTACCTTATTTTTTTATGATATTTGTTATAACGTGACAACGAACCGTATCGCCCATTGTCGTGATAATAGATGCGCAAACAAATGTAGTCGTGATAACAGTTATCAGTCGCCAATGGGACTGGCGGCGGCGGCGACGGTCACGCACCTGACGCATGCTCGAGGAAACTGAATGGTTGTCACGTCCGAATATTTGAATATGTACGAATATAACAGTTGTTACAGGTAAGTATGCAGCTGTGACGATATTTGTGCAGATGAGATCAAGAAAAATACATTTCTAGAATTATTTGAGTATAGGTTGCCGCAGAGACTAGAAGAAAGTACATTTGACAAGACGTATGTCGAATATCAAAGACAATCAAAACTTAAATGTCGAATGTTGAATGCTTGAGGGGTTTATACTTATTGGAAGTTGCCTAGCAACTGCGTTCGAAGAGGTTAGGCATAAAGCTGTAGAGATAGATCCTAACATAGAAGAGGAACGACATTTTTCTAGGATATCTTATAGATGTTCAAACCTGGTAGATGATGTCACATGTCTTCAAATTTTTGGTTCAAGGACATGCCGGTTTCGTTACGACGTTTTCTTTCACCTTTTTGAAAACAGTGGTGATGAAATAAATTACAGTAAGTAAACTGCCTTCAAATACTTCAAACCCACGACCTTTATCTACCGCTGGGCCGCTACTGCTTTATAGGCAGATTATGTCTAAACAAATTAAAATTATTGTCTGTTGTTTGGCTGAGCAGAATGAAAAAAAAATGTACCTACTGTGAAACAGAATTATAACACAAACTAAATATAACATCATTCTGACGTGGCTTCTTCTCTCTTGGCACAATTAACATTAGCCTGCCAACATAATGTACAACCGGCACCCTAACTACGTAACACAATAACAATCACAATTTGAATCATTTTGAAGGATATCGCTATTCCATTGCTTCATAATATGTTTGAACTGAATGATGTTGAGCTGTCAATCAAATCAAATAAAATTATTTTATTTCACATAAACCTGCGAGGGCACTTATGAAACATCAGAAGCTAGGTGCACGGTTCCAATTTGTCGCTTCCTATGGAGAAGAGCCGGCAAGAAACTCCACGGTTACTCTTTTAAAAATAATTGGCTTTTATAATGTTTTCAAATTACAGTGATATCAATACGAAATTGTCAATACGAAAGCTATTCCTACTGCTAATGTGTTACACAACTACCGCGCTGCGCTGACTTACGTGTAAGGATGGCAGTTTTATTAGCTTACGTGTCACTTACACAGCATAGCAACAACATAACTTATGCAAATGCAGACATAATAGGCAACGCATAATGTCTGTCATAGACACAGCGCGTACGCTACATGTACGAGTTGCGTCACTTGTTAATGTACTGTGTGTGTACACGTTTCTATTTGTGCATTTCTGTACGTGCGTGTGCTTGGGTGGCTTGTATGAGTTGAAGCTGTTCCGTCAAAGATAACTTATTATCTTGATAAAGGAATTAAAAATATCTAGAGAAGAAGACTCAAAGGGAAGGTGGTTCAACATTTTGCTTGATGATCTTTTCGTGAACGCATATTTGTCATTATCAAACGACATATTTATTTAATAACATAGGCCCATAGCACACAGGCCAGAGGGGTAAGTGCGGAACACAGTATTTTTGTTTTGCAAATGTATTAGCAATGTCCTTTAAAATGACGCAGATTGTGATGATTAAGTATGGAGTTGCGCAATTAGGCATGGCACAGAATGGGGGGCCTGGGCATGGCACCGAATGAGGGGTCTGGGCATGGCACCGAATGAGGCCTATACTCAGCAGCGGGGAACAAGGCTGCTTCCCCCGGCAGGGAACAAGGCTGCCACTGATGATGAACATAGCAACACTAATATTTCTTAAATTGGAGTGTGACTCGCACAGGAAGGGTTCCGTACCACAAGGAAAAACGCCGAAAAAACACGTTTACTCAAGGTACTGACGTAAATTTTTTTTTTTTTTTGTTTATAGCGGGAGTAGGAATACACATTCTATGAACATTTCAACTGTCTACCTATTACGGTTCATAAGAAACAGCCTGCTGACAGACAGACGGACGGAATGAGGAGCCTTAGTTTTATGGTCCCGTTGGCAACCTTCAGGTAAGGAACACTAAAAAAATAACAAAACATCTTAGGAGGTACTTGCCAATGTTTGCAACTGTTATCAGCTTATTAAAGCTCTTGTTTTCAGCGAAATATAAGCGATAAGCTGATTATAGAACAGATATTGGGCTTGCAAGACTGCAAGGTCGAAGTAATTAGTTGTCACACGAGTAACATAATTTATCATCATATCAGCCGAAAGACGTCCACTGCTGGACATAAGCCGCCCCCAAAAGGGGGAGATTTGCCATAATCGCCATGCTTGGCAGGCGGGTTGACGATCGCAGTATGGTGGTCAAATGCATAGAGAACGCTGCTGCCCATTCTCTAGTAAGTCCCTTAGTCGCCTTCTACGACACCCACGGGAAGAAATGGGATGGTGTTATTCTTTTACGTCCGGCACCACACGGAAAATCATTTATATGAAAACTAAATAGGAATCTGGTTTTAGGCGGAATTACTGACTGACTTTCTGCAATTCGTTGATAAATGTTACTAATTGATCTAGCAGCTGTTCTGAATTAATTTAATTTAACACGAGCCGACATTTAACCTATTTGACCTAGGAATAACAATATGAAAATGGATTCCTTTAATGTTTAAATTACTGAAAGGTGTCTGAGTTAGAAAAATCCTGAATTACAGATCAACAGGTTTTCATGCAAAACTTGCATTATTAATATTTCAAATGCGTCAAATGTATTTAAGAAGCTGCTTACAACAAAACAAGAACAAACTAGTCAAAAAAGGCATTGCACCAGTTTTGGATCCCCCCCAGTGGGGTTCCCGCATTGTCGTTGCGGGGGGGGCTCAGTAACCGTGGTCACCCTCCCACGGTGAAGCGAAGAGGAACCCCAAGGTGGGGCCGCTCGTCAGGGCTTGTGCCTCCAAGCCGTCGACGTAGCGGCCAAAAAGTAGGTTGCGGTGAGGTGCATCGCAGCTGAGGCGGGCCGCGATGTCGAATGGGAGGCATCGCGGGTGAGAGGTACAGGCTGCGGCGGAGGAGTGCCGGTACTTCTGAGTAGCGCTCTTCCCTTCCGTGGCCTGGACGGGGCCGCCACCGTTTGATGGCGGACGCGGTGGGGCCGCAGGGGAAGAGGAGTGTCGGTATAGCGTTGGCCGCTCTCCCTATCCCCTGCGGCCGAAAAGTGGTAGGCGGCGGGCCACTGCTGACCCGTCGCAGGGAGACGTCAGCAGCAGCTGGTGGGGCTCGCAAAGGCCGATGCCTGCCAGGGGTGCGGGTTGTTCGAAAGAGATACCGCGGCCCCTGGCACACGGGCAGCTGAGAGAACATGGGTGGGTTTTAGTCAATAAAAGTCTGACACGCCCTCCTGCTCCATCCAGAGCGGGAGAAGTCATTTGATGATTTCCCACCCACAAAAAAAAAAAAAAAAACAGTTTTGGATAAGGCTTGTTTAGAATAACGGAAGAGAAAGCTCGAAACACAACGCATGTACATAAGTTTTGGCCGTCACCATGTGCTTGTCAATAACTTATAACTATTTCACCAGAAAGCCCGCTTATTTACTTATCATTTTCAAACTCAGCACACCATATTTCCCCATAATTTTCACTTGCCCCATATTTTCCTGACGAAGACAACTCAATAGGTAACTCATACATTTTGTCAGTTCGACCTGCGTTACGTAACAAGTCACAAACAGACTGCATTCGTAAGATTGTGTGTGTGCATAAGTCAGTGTTTGTTTAGAAACGGTGTGTGTATGTGTGCGTGCTTGTCTACACGTTGGTATTTGCTTGGAACCCGGAATGGAGACATCGCTTTATCTGACGTTACTTACAACTGATAGTGAATACTGTAACCATGCAGTCAGTCCTAGACCAAACAGTCTTGTCATCAGACTAGGAAAACAATGGTGGTGCGCATACTGCTCAAATAGCGTTTGGAACAAAATAGTGTTTTGTCGAGCATAGTATTGAAATTGTTTTGCCTAAGTCTAAGCACAGCCTTATAAAAGAAAATATCATAAAAATAATTGCTTATTTCATAGGCATGTTCAAATGAGGTTGAAAGATTTTGACATTTCTGCAAAGACAAACGAATAAAGGAAAAACGGTAATGAAAACGTTACGCTTTTACAATAACATTTTCCTGTCCTTGAGCCATGTAACCGTCTGTTATTTAAACTACAAACAGTAGTAAATTCATGTCAGTTTACATATAATTTACACAATACCTTACGTAAACTGTTATAGTCGGTTAAGAAGAAGCTTAATTGCATTCAATATTTGTGAGAAAAAGCAAATATGTTTAACCTTGTTCTTTGTAAAACATGATACATTATGTAAAAGATAATATACTGAGTATTATATAAAAAAATATATAGGGTTGGAGGGACTATGACGCAGAACTGTAACCAAGAATTCACGCAGCACATGATTCTAGAGTCTAGATACTCTAGCGTTGAAATTTTGAGTCGATAAAATTTTAGCTGTTTCATAGAAAATTGCAAACCTACGCGGTCAAATGTATGGATCGGCGAATATTTTATTTAATAACCAAAATTTTTTTTTAACACAGGGGTTCAGAATGTACAGTGTCTGTGGTAGCGGCGTGCGCGGCGATCTCCTATCCATCCCGTACACATACAGTAGTGGACAAAATATTTCCCATAACTATAAAGTAATGGGAAATTGTTTGTAAATGAGTTACAGATTAAGTGCATACGATCGTAATCCTTTCTTGAATGCATGAGTTTAGGAAAGCAAAAAGATTTTGTAAAGGATTGTGAACAGATAATAATGAAGGTGCTGTAGTTTCTGAACACCCAGAATTTTAGATTAATTCACGTTCTCCGCATTTCATTTTCCGGTTCAGTTCTGTGATAGCATTTTCGCGCTAACAATCCTTATTTTTGTTGTTGTTAGCTCATATTTAAAAAGTCGTATCTTATATGCAAATTAAATTACACAAATAAATCAATTCATTCTATCCCACGTGCTTCCACCACGTTGTCGCCCCATCCCCGTATCTTCCTCCGTCAAGTTTGTCTCCTTTTGGGCCGTCCGTTTGTTTTGCGGCAACTTTCTCCAGAACTGGCCGGTCGAGTCGACGGCCACAATTACTTACAGCCATATGTGGCCACATGTTGTGGTCATCCGTGACTTATGCTGTGTACATAACACATGCATCTTTGTTTCATCTTGTTTGCTTGAGTTCATGTTTGAGTTGAGAGAGGTTTGATAAAGTTTGTGGTTGCCCTCAGTTGGACAGAGGTTGTCAGTTGGTTGTCTGATGTCATAATATTTATGCTAGCGATATTACAATATTTAATGTTGGTTGATCACTCACAACCTCAGTCAATAATGCGTTCCATGAAAAGGCGTGCATTTTCAATCAAAAGAATATTTGACCATTTTACGGGTAATAATATAGCAGACTAGGTCTTTTTACAAAGTTTAAGGCAGAGTCTACGAAAAATTTAATACATGCAAGTCAGTTTTAAGCAGCGGATACATATATGTGGCAGGGACATCGACGCGCAAACGGTAAACATGCACTCAGAACATGATTCTAGACCATCCTGCGTAGATTTTATTTTTCAGTTATAAAAAAAATCTGCTGTTTGATAGAAGTGCAATATCTACGCCGTTCAAAATGTGTTTTTATAACCAACGAAAAATTTCAACTCAAATGCGTTCATAATTATGTACTGAATCCTTGGTATCAGGTTGCTCGTCGATGTCCCTGCCACCCTGCATAAGTGTATAGTCAATCAGAATTATATGTACCTAGGTATAACAACTATTATCGCTAACTTACATGAACTAACTTAGCCTATAGAAGCGCACAACTAGACAGGCATCAATCAATCAGCTCAATCTACCACAGCTTACTGTACTGCAAGGTAGTTTTACAGTAATAATCATGAAATTACAGGAACATGAGACCTGTAACTTATCAAAGTGAAATAACACTTAGGCCATTCTTTCAGTGGTACAGTGGCTTTAAGTGTAAGTACTTAACCACTTTTACAAGGTGTGGCTTCAAATCTGGCCAACCAATGTGACTTGTTCAATTCATTTGTACTTTCTGAGTTTATCTTGGACATTGCTCACATCAGTTCTGAAAAACATCGTGAGGAAACCTATACTTACCAGTACTAATATTATATAGAGGCAAAAATTGTTTGTAAGTTTGTATGTAAGATTGATCTCTAGAAGTACCTGTCGGAATTTAGAATATCTTTTTGCATTTGATAGCCTAATTCTTGACAAAGTTTAGCATCACGCTACTGGCCTTAGGAGCCAACTAACAAGAAAAAAAGTGAGCGCGGGCGGGCAATGAGATGAGATGCGTCGGGTCGGGGGCCATAACGCGGATGAAGTTGTGGGCGAAATACTAGTCTGAAATCGCCAACCCGTCTTGAGCAAGCGTGGTGATCAATGCTCGTGTCTTCTCTGTAAGAGAACAGGCCTGTTGCTAAGCAGTTGGAAAATAACCTTGTATGGCCTTGTTTGCCAAAACTAAACCAGGAAAACAAAAATTGTGTGTACATATATATACCTGGGTGTGTGTTGCTAATGTTAGGTAAGCACTAAAAGATAATCGGAGGCTAAAATACGTCATCACTTCGAGGTCACATCCGTATATGTACTAAGTTGGTGTAAATAATAATTATATTGTTGCCATGCAGGGTAAGTAAAGAATAGCATTGAGAAGTAAGGCTTGGCGCATCTAGCAGCCTGTTGTGGTGGTGCAGAGTTGAGGAAGCTATGGTCTATGGTACGTTGGCGATTTTTAAAACTTTTAAGTTCAAGTCTCTTTCCTAATTTTTCGTGACGTTGCTCAATTATTATTTTAATAAATGATTCTATTTAACTGCCTCGCAAGCGGTACTGCTAAGCATGAGGTCCTGGGTTCGATTCTTAGGTCGGGAAAAGTGTAATTGGGTTTTTCTATCTGGATTTTCTCAGTATCTGCTGGATTGCTAGAATTGTGTTCGTTTGATGGCAATAAGCTCGCCCTCTATTACATGGGACTTAAACATAACTGGCAAAATGTGGGTGTACTATAGGTACAGCTCTGCCCAACACTTCGGGAAAACAAGCCGTGATGTTATGTTATGACATTAAGTAAGGTCTTTGGTGTTTTAAGCTCGATTATCGCTCTATGTATCAGTATTCGGTTTATGATCTAGAATCGGTATGTTCTACCTGATATGAACCATTAATACGTTCTCAATTATTAATTCCTTAATTTCAGTAAATCCTTTATCCTTTGTCCTTGATTTGTAGGATAAATGAATAAGCATCGAACCACAGGCTTGTTGCCAAGAGCTGAGCGAGGTCTGCGCCATCTTGTACGACTGTAAAGATAACTCAAAATTACCCAATTTAGGTTACAGGTGTGTGAGTTTGTTCGTTTTCAAAGTCGTCTGTGACGTCTTTCTTCCATATTTGTACAATATAAGTAAGTACATACGGTATTTTACGAAATTCAGCTTTCAATTATTTCAGCATTATTTCAATGAAAATCATTTTGATCATTTGTAGCTACATTTTTACGTACGGTAATCAGAGAGAAGTATTTTTCAGAAATAATTACTGTTGAAGAAATAATCTGTTCTTCTTGGTAAGTATATAAATCCTAAAACATAATATAGCATCAATATTTGTAGACCCGCAATGGGATTGCGGGTCTACAAATTTATTTATTATTAAGTCCCAAATCGTGGGCAGAAGCTAAATAATTCATAATTTCAGTAATTCCGTAAAATTACTAGTATTAGCTTACCGGCTTTCCTGTCCTTTGTCCACAGCACTGAAAAGTTGTCTGGGAAAATTTTAGCCCCTTGGCTGGTTGACTCTGTAGTGCTGTGCTTGACCGATGCGATGAATGCCTGGAAAATGACTTGCCCGGATACAGATCGGCCCGTGCACCCATCTTCCCAGAGGCAGTGGGATGACCCGCTCTGCAGGTTGGTATGGAATAAACTTATTGATACGTCCACCAATACTGCTGAGCGTGCTCGCCTTCTGGCTGTGGGTGAGTGGGAGTCGGGCCTCTGGCTGCAGGCACTACCGTCACCCAACATAGGCACCATTCTGGGCGACTCGACCTTCCGGCTCGCTACTTGCCTGCGTCTTGGCGCTCCTTGCGTGGCTCTGCATCGTTGCCAATGTGGTGAAGGTGTCGACCGCCTCGGACACCATGGCTTATCCTGCAGTAGAAGTGCAGGCCGGATAGCATGGCACTCTAGCATCAATGACATCATCCGTCGTGCTCTTGTCACCGCCGGGGTGCCAGCTGTTCTAGAACCCAATGGCTTGGCACGCTACGATGGGAAGAGACCAGACGGAATGACCATAATGCCTTGGAAGTTAGGTCGGCCTTTGGTGTGGGATGCGACATGTGTCGACACCCTTGCGCCATCCCATCTTTCAAGTACGGCGGGTTGTGCTGGGGCGGCTGCTGCAGGTGCGGAAAACCTCGCATTTTTGTTCGAGCCGTTTGGGGTTGAAACTCTAGGACCATGGAGACCGAGTGCGCACTTAGTTGTCCGAGACATTTCCAAGCGGTTGATCGACTCTTCACGTGACCAAAGGGCTGGCCTATTTTTCGGCCAAAGAATCGGCATTTCCATATAACGTGTCAATGCTGCCAGACTTTTGGGCACTATTCCCATTGACAACGATGCGGACGTATTTTTGGATGACTTATGATTATTTTCTTTTTTATATACCTGTACATATTATTTTAAGGCCAGTAGTTTTTAAATTTAGTCCTTTAATTAAATTAATTTGAATAAATTCACTTTGTATTGTTTTTTTTTATTTTCAGTAGACACACACAACAACTCACACCAACTTTTCATATCGTTTAAATAGTCGTTCATGGAATAGTATGGCTTCGAAAAAAGGTTGGATTTCACTTGAGCTTTTAACGCGTTAAAAGGTAAATCTAGCAAAGAAGAAGAAAGCTCGCTACAAAAGGATATACCAAGACCAACAAATGAGTTTTTGAACCTTATGAAGCCGGTGAAAGGAGCACCGAGATTGTGAGTCTTAGAGACTTCCCACTCAATATAATAGAGCTTATTTTCTTCAATTCAAAGTTGTGCTTCAGGCTACTCCCACGCACTGGTATACCTACCTACATGAAATTAATTGTATCCTATGTATGCACGTAAACAAAGTAAAAGGAGTAAGTATGTAAATGTAAGGATCTTAACAACCGTTTTGTAGTTTCAGCCTGGCCCCATGTGAAGAAGGCATGCGTGAGTTTATGAGTGTACTTGTGGTTTATGTGTGTACTTGTAGGTATACGATCGAATCCTAGAAGAAATTATATACATCTAGGTAAAGATATAGCAGTTTTGGTCATCGAATTCCTATTTTGTGTTATCAGTGAACCACCATCCTTAAACCTCGATGACAAACACCGAATGGGTGGACAATCTTTTGAGATTGATCTGCTGAGATGGATGGATGTTTGTCAAATTAACTACGTGGAGCTCACGATTTCTTCCGCTTTCTTTCATTTAATCTTAGTAGGATTTCGAATTGATAAATTGCTATCATTCCTTCCTCAATCGATTTGTTACCAAATCCAAGCAAATCGTATATCCGCATGTTATATCATAGCGAATATTTGATAAAAAAAAAGTATGGCAAACATGCCAAGGTTGGTTCGGGATGAGCTCTCAAACTATAAACATTAAATTATATTAATAAAACAATAAACAGACTACTGAGATAACGGCGAACTGACTCGACCTCCATACTGAATTTATATTATCACAAGAACTAAAATATTATTTGAATAGATTAATCTTTAAACCCGAAACATCCTAACATTACCAAACAACGCATTAAAAACTAAACTTTTTCTCGCGAAAAATAAGGTGTTTATTTGGTTGCAGGCAATAGTTGATAGTGCGAGCGATTTGCAAAAAGGAAGATAATAAAGTAGGTTGATAGAACTGGATTGAACCGGTTTTAGGCATATGTGCTTCATTACGTGTCGAGTGAGGCCTAAGGTACTGTTACGTAATAGAGTCTGTTCTTTATAATGAACGTTTAACTATAAAATGGATTTTATTGCATGAGAATACTGTTAGAATATGCATATGGAGAAATTGCAACAACTGTGATGTAGGTAGATGTAAATTATTGTACTCGGGCCTTATATTTGTATACATAAGAAACTACATGTAATTTCTAATTGCAGGTAATAAAAACCTTTTGTTTTTTTTAAACACACATGGCAACCCAGCCTAGGCCATCTTACGATGTGTATGTTTTAGAGAAAAGGTACTTACCTTATAATTTTTGCCAAACAACTAAAATAACTTAAAAAAATATCTTAAAGTTACTAATTGTTTTAATTCGAATTTATTCAGTAAACGTAACATCCTTCAAGTTTTCCTTTAAACTCGATTCTTTGAGTAATTAATTAATTTTAACTCGCAACTCAACTCATCTAAGTCACCGGTTTTCACAAAATTAAACTCCTTTAATGATGTTAGTTGGTTCTGAGAAAGTTTCCGATCTACTTATTAATCAAGTAATTTTATCTTTTTTCTGGAAGAAGCCATCATTTTCGTTTTTGAAGTTTATATTATTTTAAATGAAAGAAATCAATCGTTGGTTCATATAAATAAGTGAAAATAGCTGAATGCTTGGACTGCGAGCGAGTGAAACCTAATTACATCGTTCGTTTTCCGTAAAGACAAGATTAGAAGAAAACCCATTCCTATAGTTTCAGCATATTTATTTTTTATTAATTGAACTAATTACTAAATTAAAACTATATAAAAAATATTAACTAATCATCTAACTAAACAAATAAATACAAAAACACAAGGAGACTTAGGCGTCAAAGTATTCGTCCGCATCGCTGTCAACAGGAAACGTGCCCAGAAGACTGGCAGCATTGCCACGTTGAATGGCAATGCTAATTCTTTGGCCAAAGAATGACCCAGCCCTCTGGTCATTCAGCATATTGATTTAAGTTTAGTTCAGTGTAAACATATCGCTTACTAACCTAAAACAATTAACGTTTTTATTATTATGAATAGAAATCAATGGCAACCAAAAGTCTATTGCCATAAGTCTATATGAACACGCAATTGACGCCCGATACAGCAAAATAGGTCAGAGCGATTAACAGTGCGTAAGAAATAGATTTCAATTGTGTTGCTATGAATATCCTACGAGCTGCGTGTACGCCGCTTAGCTAGCAAGACGTAATTTGTTACTTACTTATCAAAGGGCTTATAAAAAGTAGGTTCCCAGGGCAGGCAAAGTGTCATTGGGTTTTGTCATCAGGATCGGAATCTAGATTTGTGTTCGATTGGTACAGGTCCGCCCCTATTATATCATCTACCTAGCCTTTTCCCAACTATGTTGGGGTCGGCTTCCAGTCTAACCGGATGCAGCTGAATACCAGTATTTTACATGGCGCGACTGCCTATCTGACCTCCACAACCCAGTTACTGGGTAACACGATACCCCTTGGAAAGACTGGGTGTCAGACTCTCGGGCTCCTGACGACCCGTAACGACTGTCAAAGATCTACGAATGACAGCCGGGTCCAACGGCTTAAGATGGTCACCCATCCACGGACAAACCGCGGCAAGCTTAGCTTAACCTGATCGATCGATCCGTACGGCTAATATTACTTAGCCACAAGCCCCTCCGCCCCTATTACATGGCACTGAAACGTAACTGGTGAAATGTGGCACTTCTAGTACAGTAGTACTAGAAGAGTCACCAAGGGTATTTGCTTTGTCCAACAGATGGTCCCAGTTGACATACCTATGATTTCTATAACAATCAGCAACTAAACAAAATTGGAATGCTGACCACTGACATGTGAAACCTACCTCACTCCAGTTACTGTAAGATTAAGTTGGATAATCGTTAATTGTCAGTCAGGTCAGGCAGGTCAGTCACCCGCGAATATAGCGTACAAAGCAAAACTAACTTATAACAACATTCTGATTCACCCATAGCTATATATTATGCATTTCAAGTAAAACAATACAGCTCAGTGCATGGACTGCATTTCCTCTGAGTCACCAAGGCTGGTGAAAACAAAAGAGCCACCAACAATACGGAACAGTTGTCTTCTTTGTGTACTTACGTGTAATTAATGTTATGTACCTACCTGAGTACATTGTGTACTGTATGTACAAGTAGTTATGTATTTCATGTAGGAATATTATTGGAATTCGAGGAAAGTAACATTTTTGGATCATTATGTCATTGCAGTCCTCGGAAAATCGTATTTTCACATTTGTGTAAACAGAAAAATCTTATTATTTTCAATTAACTTTTTCGAATTTTTTTCGGTAAAGTGCCCTAGTGTCAAAGCATGTTTGAATAAAACCATTAACATGCTCTTTTGCACTGTCAAGCAGTCGGTCGTTGGTCAGTTTGAAGCTAGTTGCCCGCTCCAAAACGTAGATCTCTATGGAGAAGAACGGGCAAGAAATGAACATTTTTGCACATTTGTGGACGTAAGTAAAAATCTATCAACTGCACAAGAAAGTCGGGTGCATTTTAACGGCTTCCATCCTGAAAGGTACGACCTACAAAGATACCATTTCTCTGCTTACTTATCAGCACCGTTCCACATTCCTCCTTACCATACAAAAAGGCATGACTAAGTACTAACCCCCGAAGACTGAGAAAAACATCTGTCATGTGTACAAACTTTGGCCACCTGAGCAATGTTGGCGTTGTAATCAATTTCAATTCACCAATGTTTGTTCACAGCGACCTCTGGGTCTGCTGGACACTTGAGTACAGCCAACTGTTGGCTGAATGTGTGCCGGTGAATGTGAGTGAGGACTGCCGCATGCCGTGCCGGTTGAGTCAATTTAAATAAGATGTAGTATCTGTACTGAATCCCACTGGGCCCGCGTGGTGGATAACGGCCCACTCCATCTCACTGAGAGGAGGCCTGTCGCCAACAATGGTAACATTATTGGCTGATTGTGGATCTAGACTGAATATCGGTTTTGCAGTACTCAAGGATACTATCGTCTCGTGAATATAGAGACTTGGAGAGGTCCACAAAATAGATAAAATATCTGTTCTGTGGGGAGGTCTTTCGAACTCCTACCGATTATAACGACTTGGTTACGGCTAATGGATTTTAGAGAAACAGTCAGTCAGTTTTATGATGCCGTTTGTAAAGGAACAACTTATAGTTGTAGATAGTTTTAGTACCTAAACAGATTGAAAAATAATTGAATTTTTTTTTTGATTGAATTGAATACCTACAAATAAGATCGCAACTAGATAGAAAATCACCAGAAGCTTGGTACGTAAGACAGAATAAACAAATATTAAAGACGACCGCATCTATTTTAACCCTCTGAAATCCTGACAGCCATTATAACGTCAGTATAAACATCCGAGATATTAAATGTCAAATTAAAATCAATTGTGTAGTATTATTATTTATTTGACACCGCCATTATCATGTTCCTCCGTTTACATTGAGGCCAGGGCTTAATTTACGGCCAAATATTAACTGGAGAATAAATTGTGCGTTTTATGATATTCTCTTCCGCTTGACGATTGGTTTTATGTAGCTTGTTATGTTGGGAGCTTGACAGTGAGGCAGGTCATGGTGTCAACGGCAGCTCGTTAAATATCTTGGCAGGATGACATTATGCATTTGTATTACTGCTAAATATTGGCTACTCAATGACAGACGAAGTAATAAGTCTGGGACATTGCCAATTGATAATAAAAGTTCATTATTTCCTAAAGCTTTACTAAAAACTAAATTTATCAACAATACAGTACTGCCTCTAACACAAAAAACTGCCTGAAAGTTTTTTGTCTGAGCAGTATTGTTCTTTTGAACAATAACTGGATTTTCACAAAACTACACGTGCCAGTTTATTTATCCTCTCATTTATTTATTTATTTTAAAAGAGAACGGCTGCAGCCAGTTACACTATTTAAACACATTTGAACAATATGTATAATAAAGGTAGAAGACAAACTAATTTCGTTAAATACCTACTCCTACATAAAGATACACACACACTGTCGCGTCTACCTATCCCTGACAAATAAAAGGGGTAGAAAATAGACTAGACCATTAAAATTTAATAAGAGAAATACAAGATAAATTATAAAAAGGTACCTTTGCACTCTATTTATTGGTAATAATCACAGTCCAATTCCTTGACATGCATATCTTTGGCTTTCACTCCTGAAACACTTCTTGGAGTTGTAGTAGCAGTCACACAAGCTTGCTTAGGAATAGTTTCAGTAACTGTTCCATTCATGCCCGGGACGAAATACCGCGCACGAGCCAGCAGTATAAACGCGGGCTTCATCTTCACCCCGTAATCTTTCATGGCTATCGTCATGTCTATGGAAAGTCTTCGGAGTTATTTGCCAGTAGCTAGGGCGGTCCATTTTCTAATATTGTTGTGCTTGAAAATCAAACACTTTTCTTACGACTATTTCATTTTTGGGCATAGACGGACAATGGGCATTAAGTGCAGATGTGTAACTCCATTTTATTGCTTTATTTCATTGTGATTTCCAAAATCTCCAACTGTTTTTTGGCTGACATTCTCAATTCCTCTCACCTTTTTCTTTTCTTCAGCCATATCTACTCTCATCTGCCAGTCTAGTCGGCCAAGGCGTATAAAACCTCCTTCATATAATCCGAGAGTGCGTTTAAGAATCTTATAATAATAATTTAGAATTTCCTTATTTAGTAGACAACGTAATTACATAAAAAGAACCAAATTTAGGCTATCCAAAACGATATAAAATTATTTTTAGTAAGTACAATCTTAATGCAACCTTCCTTGAATAGACTGCAAAGACAATTAAAAGAATAAGTAGACATCAGTTTGACGTGTTTGACTTAAATGTCATAACAAGAATATTAATATGTAAAAATATAGAAATTCTAATGTAAAATCAAGTAATTCTATATAGACGAATCGTTTAAGACCGATTCGCAGAGTGTTAGCACAGAGAACAAAGAGAGAAATATAATAATGTAAGAAAGTCGTAAAAGGATAATAAAACAATGATGATGTGGATGAATGAAAAAGAAGCGTAAGTACAGTATCAGTAATAAACAGATACTATAACACACACATGATTATACATTCTAATATCATCCTGCTAATATTATAAATGTGGAGTTTGGATGTTTGTTACTCAGTCACGCCGGAAAACGGTGAACAGATTTGGTTGAAGGCAAACAAATAGCTTACAACCTGGATTAACATACACAGGATACTTTTTATCCAGGTTGTATGTTCCCGGGGGATAATAACCGACCTTCACGCGGGCGAAGCCGCAGGCAATAGCTAGTTCTCAATTAATAATATTTGTCGTCATAAATTTTTCTCAGAAATATTCATAGATACAGTACTGTCTGCAATTCTTCCACATACAACGAATGTGTAAATGCAATAATGTTCTAGGAATGATTAAGAACAATCAAACAAATATCGTCCATGACATTACTGAATATATAATGAACATCCTTTAAGCTGCCTGAATATAAAAAAAAAACTAAATTGCAGCAAAATAATTGCATAATAATACCTAGCTAGAATTATTTTGGAAACTTTCTAACGAGCATACTTTGATAAAGTTATACTACCGACCTTAGCTGTCAGTGTCAAGATATGAAGATATTATTATTTCGTTTATTTCGGACAAAACCCTGTGAAAAGCATTGTGCCACCAACTAGTAGATGTGAGCAGAAGGCTCACTTGAAAGTGGTGACAACCTAACTGGTACAAAATGGCCGTAGTTAGATAGTGTGCAAATAGTTAAAAATAGTTATTAGATTACTTTTGTAATTCCGTGGAAATGCCCTGAGAAGGCCGAAAGACATGTTGGATTCTTAATAAATTTGCTATAACCACTCAACGGGGTAGTTGCATTATACAATTATTATTATTATCTCCTTTATTTCATTAAATACATTTAAATTATATTTTTAAATATTCGAATATAAAATAGGTACATAAAAACATTTCAAAATATATTATTTATTTATTTATTTATATTTAGAGAAAACAAGTAACAAATGACACAAATGTGTTAGTAACAATATCTCTTAACCCTATGTTAGTCAACGTAGCCTACACACTTAACCTTCACTGCCATATAGTTACAATGCGAATCCCTGCTACAAGCTCAACACCGAGGTGGAGAGTGCAGCAGCGATTCACACACAAGCAGTCCAGTCTGCTCGCGATACACCGCAGTATAATGTTGGGGCTGGCCCGCACCCGGCGCACCAGGGAAGCGCATCTTTTTCGCATCGTAGCGTAGAAGCAATCCACCCGAGCTTCAGCAAACATCCCTGATGCGCTACAGAATCGGAACAGCCCCATCATCACCCGGAACGCATTATTATATTGAATGCGAAGGGAGGTGTACGATTTTTGAGTGAGATCCACCCACAGGCACATTTTACTTTTTTAGATTACCTTTAAATATCTTAGTTTTAAATATTGATTATTATTTTCTTTATTTCATTTGAATTACATTTATGTTATACTTTGAAATATTAAAATATAAAAAGAAATATATAAAAACATTTAAAATATAAAAAATAGTAGGCCACCGGTATCGGGAATGGGGTCCAAGCTACCGGTGGTCAGGGCTGCTGAGAGAGGAACCTCCTTACGATACGCGCCGTGTCCAGAGGCCCTAGTGTGAGTTTCATTTAATCATCCTCACCAAACGCAGTGAGCGCGTTCGGCGTTCCGATTGGCCCTGGATTGGTGACGGACCAATCGGAGCGCCAAACGCGCTCACTGCGTTTGGTGTAGATGGTTAAATGAAACACACACTAAGGCCTCTGTAGTACTGCTTTCTGGATCAAGCCCTTGATCCAGCTGCCTAACGAGAGCCTCCTGAGGTGTTGGTTATTATTATTATTATTAATGTCATCCATGACGATTCAACAACATGCATTGCGTTTTCTTCTTACTGTAGATTTTCTTACTATAGATTACTCATTCTGATACATACCTAGATTAACATCACTGATAGCAATCTATGTGCAGTCAGCCCAGAATTTGTCTCCGTGCTTGACACATTCAGCAGCGTCCCTCAGCTCCTGTAGCGTGCAGACAACAGGACTCGATGGATACGATATTAAGTGCTCCACTGTTTGCGAGACAGAACTTCATTTACACTCCAGCGCGGAGTCATCTGTGAATTACCACCTGAACAGGTTTTCTTTGCTGCGGCCTACCCGAGTCCATTTAAAGACTTCCCAGGTAAGCCAAGGCAACTCATATCCAGGTGCGAGATTTTCGGCAGGTGGAACGAATCACTATCTCGCCACAGCTTTTGCCTGTCTTTATGTATTGCTTTTTTTACATTGTAATATATGAAGAAATTCCCCTTACACCCACCCCGTGGGTGTCGTAGAAGGCGACTAAGGGACTAACTAGAGAATGGGCAGCAACGTTCTCTATGCATTTTACCACCATACTGCGATTGCCAACCCATCTGCCAAGCGTGGCGATTATGGTAAATCCCGCCCTTTTGGGGAGGCTTATGTCCAGCAGTGGACGTCTTTCGGCTTTTGGCATCAGCCGAAAAAAAAAATTCATAATCAATTTCTTCATATCAATGAAGAAATTGATTATTAATTTTCTTGTAAATCCATCGGATGTTGTGAATGAAAGTGTATTACGTAATTGGAGCATTGGACTGTGTAACAATAAAGAACGGCTGATGACAGCGATCCTTCAAGATTCATTCATAAGATTAGTTTTCATATGTTTTTTCGTTGATTGTTGTTGTAATCCTTCTGTTTACTATTAGTGTTGGCACAACGCTCATTATGCGGCAATTATTATTAACGTGCAAAGTTGCAGCGTTATGGAAATAGCATTGTAGGCCAGGAGCCCGGGTGCACGCTGGTAATATCATGTAATTTTAACAAAACTTAACGTGTTTAGTTTAATACTTTGCTGTATATGAATATAACATGGAATATGTTTTGTTCATAAACGTTGACTAAAGTAAAGAGACTATTTACAGTTAACAGTCGCTAATCATTATATATTTTTCATAAAATTTTATACGGTACCATATTTTTTTTTATTATGCTAGACTTTTTCTTCCGGCTAAGGTTTTGAATATCAAGCTCAGATAAGGCTTCAACTTTAGCTAGAACATAGGATTTACTCTGACCAATCCAATCTAGGCCCCTAACCAAGCCTGCAAAAAACTCAGTACCTATTTATACTGAACTAATAACATTTCTCTATGCAAGTTACTTCACTTGTTTAATAACAACTATACTTACACTGAAAGTGCTGCTGCGGCTGCCGTGGCGTTGTAGTGCATCAGAGATGTTTGCAGATAACAACATTGATGGTTTTGCCGCCATCATTACAAAGAGATGTGCATCCCTGATGTCACGTGTTCGCGGCAGCACCAACAGTGTCCACAGTGTATTCGCAGATCGGTGGGATTCCCTAATGTTGCGAAGGCGGATGCAGCTCCACGCTGGATTTTAAGTTTTTAATAGTAATTGTATCTGTACTAACATTGGAGGGTAAGCAAAATTGTTACTAACCCTGTGGACTTTGTCTGAAATATAAATAATCTATTCAATGATATTCTATGCCTACCTATATAACAATTAAGAACCTATAAAAGATTATTTTTGTATAAGTTTTCTTTTCCACGAGTTTTCTTGAAAACTAACAAACTCAAGAAAAGTTCTGTTTCTGCGATGATGACGCACGACCTGTATTTAGGCCACAAGGATACCTTGCAAGCACGAAGGTAACAGAATTACCATAAAGTAGTTTAAAACTAATATAACGACTATGACACAATAAAACTGTGTTTTATTTTATTTTTGTTATGTATTCATTTTGTTTTTGATATAAAAGGCAGCTGGGTTATAAGCTTTGACCTCAAACTTAAGTTGGTATTCTTGGAAAATTACTGAATGTATTGATATCTAGAACTTTCGATGTTATAAGTCGTTATGATGTATTTTAAATTTTACATCGCAACGGCTGATATTGTGATTCATTGTTGGTTTTCGTTAAATACTTAAATATATAATAAATGTAATACTTTCTTTTCTTATTTCCTATCATAATAAAGTATTTAATATCGACTTCATGAATAACGTGTAATATGTAAATGTTCTCATGATAATTCCTGAATACAAAAAAAATCGCTGAATATGTTTTACCCGACTACGGCGAGGCATATGTATGTATAAATGTGGGTATGTATGTGTGTTCATTTGTTCCCTTATAACTTCTAAAATTCTTATCATAATTTGACTAAAGAGATATCGTTGAAAGCATCTTGATCGTTCGCTAGTTATATGCTATTTGACGTCACAAATTAAATTAAATATGGTGCCCTCTAAAGGACATGAAGTCATGAACCCAAAAATAAAAAATGTATTGATGTCGGTTGGGTATCAAATGATAGGGGTTAATTAGAGCATTTCAAGACCACAGCTTTCCATAAGAATACTTTCTTGTTTCATAATTTTTCCAAGCGATTTTTCAGTAGTGGGGTTTTAGTTTTAAAACTTTCTTTTTCGTTACTGATTCTTTTGGAGCTACTGTCTTTAACATTCTCTTTATTTTAATTCTTAAGAAGAGTCGTCATTTACCATACGTCATCAGCAAAACCCTCTTCCACAAAATTTGGCCCTTGCTCCTTGCCTACCGCTATCGGGCCAGCGCAGGCGCACACAACATAAATCATAGCGTTATCTGACATGTACATGCGTAGCTTTGGGGCAGGTCGTAGACCCTACTATCGGGAAGGCTAAATAGGTGTATCTTTACACTAAAACGTTTGAAAGGGTAAGTAGAGAGCATTGGTAATGCTACAACGTACGATCAAAACGGTGTAAATCCATGATTATAAAATATACCGTACATTGTGCAAAATTAGTCCGGGTCAAAATATTTACCGGCTTTACTGCCACCCAACATTCACTTAGTTGGCAATATATACCTGGTCTGTATCGCTTATTATATTAAAAATCTTACATCAGCGCCATTACAAATTATCTCCCACTATACTTATTCAAGATCGTACATAATTATTTCCTCACACTTAACATTAAATTATACCCACCCGTATACGTCCACACGAAAATGTCTGCCATCACAAATGGCTGGTTATTATTAGACTTTCTTAAATATAGATTTAATTTACTGACGCCATCTTTCTGGTGTGGTAAGTTGAGCTCGAACAGTGCTAATTAATTAAATATTTTCAGAAATTGGTGAGTACCTACTTGAAGTACAACAACTGAAACTGTTACAAGAAATTTCAGGAAAGTACCCTATGTAGGTAAGTTAAGCACGTAAAAGGCACTTTTGAACTTCGTTACAAAAAAATAGAATTGAATCGAGTTACCTCTTCCAAAAAGTAGAGTCGTATAGAGAACAGTGGACAAGACACTCCACAGTTACTTTTTCAAAGTATTTAACAATATTTTGTAAACATTCGTTTATATGTGCGTTTACAAAATATTTAAAAAATTTGTAAAGAAGACGATCCTTTAGCTAAGGAACAGCCAGAAAAATTTACAAGCCCATGATTTTTTTTTTCAGAACCTCAATTAAGGTAGACACATCTTAAGCAGGTACCTTTTCGTAATTTAAATAACGTAGTTTTAATAACTTAACGTACTTTTTCGTAATCACCAGTAATAAACATAATTATACCTAATTGTTTTGTTGTTAATCCAAAAGATACTTATGCAAGAGATGGTTATCATCGACAAGACTTATAATTGCTCGGTTTCTTCCAACGTTAATTATCCTGTACTTATTTCCTTTTTAAATCAGTAGGTACTAATAGCGAATATGATTCGAAATCGCTATTTTTAGAGAGCAACATTTGGAAGATTAGGATAAGACCCATGTATTATTGCTGGATGACACATTCGACTTGGTAATGGCTTATGAGCAACATTTCATTGGAATTATAACGCTACAGAGATCATTTTTAACCGACTTCAAAAAGAGGGAGGTTATCAATTCAACGTGTTTTTTTTTTATTTTTTATTATGTATTATGTTCGGGCATAACTCCGTCTTATACAACATTATTTTTACACGCTTTATATTAGCTTCACTTGTATGTTTGTTTGTTTGTATGTTTGTATGTAACCGACTCCTTTGGACGCTATTTTGACCCACTTTAAACGGTCAGATTTCATTTAAACTTTGTAGACTTATCGAGGACCTATGACAATTCAATAATAAAAAAAAATTAGAAAATACACGCTTTTGTAGTTAGCAAAACTAAAAAATAGAAAATAAATAATAGTTAAAAAAAAATAAAAAACACGCTTAAAAAACCAAACTAAAAAGTAGAAAATAATTTAATTCTATTAAAAAGCGTGGGGTACTTGATATTAATTGATTATAAAAATACCTCAAAAAGCACCCCATGCTTTTTAATAGAATTAAATTATTTTCTACTTTTAGTTTGGTTTTTAAAGCGTGTTTTTTAGTTTTTTTAAACTATTATTTATTAGTATAAGCGAAACCTGAATATAGCACGTTCAGAATAAGTAACTGAATCGATTCCAATAATTTTTACACCATGTTATATTTTTTCCTAACAAGTTTTGCAAGTGTGATGGAAAATGTTTTCACCAATTAATTACAATACAATCGCAGTACGGTTTGGTACCTACTGCCTAAATATTATCGATGAGCACAATACGATGCTGATGGACGCGCAACCGGCGCGGGCGCCGCGTGGTGACCATGTTTATGTAGACAACCAAGTAACATAACAATAGCTTATAACTTTGTGATTTTTAATGCTACAGTTTTGATTTTTTTTTACATAGATTCTTTATATAAAAATACTAGACGTGTTTCGGGTTTCGCATATACTAAAACTAGGGTTGTATAGACGGATTTGCAAAATGTTCTTTTTATGTTCGCAACGGGTTTATTCCGAAATGGTCCCATTTAAATTTCATATAGATCTGACTACGCATTTCAGAGACAGACAACGGAACTCTTCCAGAAATGACAGCAAATCAACCGCGATTGCTGCTCTGCTACTGCATAAATATGCATTGTTGTGACCCCAAGGATGATGAAATTTCGAATAGGTGCGGGGTAGGTACTATAACTAAAAAGTGAAAAATAAAAACTGTTTCCAAAAAAAACAAGTTTTTATTCTTGTAAGTATTAAACAAGGTATAATTGGCGGTCCAACTAAACCTTTATACCCTTTACAGCTGTATAATGTCTAAATTCCTTTCACATATGTAGCATTTAGTAAATAGCATGTACCTATTTGAATAGAACAGTTTGATTGCAAGCCTCACCATTCGTAAACAAAACGATTTGTTTTTGAATGTAGGAACTTGACATACAACGTATATCTTCAGTGACAAGAGCCCAAACCCTCAACCAGCGGCCAATCAAGCACCACCAAAGAGAATGTACCACAACAAACAGCTCGCGACCCTCACCCACTTAGGGATCGTGCACCGGCCAGTAAACATCGTGTTTATAACGTGTTTGTGTTGTATATGCTAATAAACACTTCTATCAACTCCATAACTCACTACTTACGCATTTTAATATGAGGAAAATCGGGTGTCAATTGTTTTTGTATTCGAAATTTGAGTTTGACAGCAGCGTTGTTTAGTCTGCATTGGTGATAGTAAAATGGTGGCATTATCTGATCAAAAAATTAAAATAAAATCATTTATTACTTTGAAAACATGTGTAATTAATACAAGACTAATTTTTACAATAATGGTACTCCATGATCTACCGTCTTAAGAGCATGCAAATCATATAACCAATCTATTTGTCAAACATAGCGATTATGGGTATATCATGTTAGGCCTTTGCGTCTAGGTTTTAGTCTAGAATAGTCCTTATTCAGGAGGTAAGTTTTACTTACTCCTCCAAAATTGTGAATATCTTAAATGGATCACAGAAATTGGAATATGCAATTATTCCTTCCTCCATAATTACAGATCAATAACAGGATAGAACATAATATTGTGCTTAAATCCTATTATAATGTCAGTTACATGTCACTTGTACTTAGAATTTCGTCCACACAATATGCGGCATTCCTATATTTTACTTAATCACTTCGGCCGTTTTTTATGGGGGAGGCCTATGTCCAGCAGTGGACGTCTATCGGCTGAAGTTTTACTTAATACACAAATAATAAAATAGTGCTTAGCATATCAGCCAATAATGTTACCTCCTCTTAGTTACAGGGAGTGGGCCGTAATCCACCGCGCGGGCCCAGTGCGGGTTGGTAGATGTCACATGTCTTCGAATTTTTGGGTTTAGAACATGCCGGTTTCCTCACGATGTTTTCCATCACTGTTTTGAGAATAAAATTATTAGTAGTCAGGGTTCAAATCCACGACCTCCAACTCGTAAGTCGCGGCCATTACCACTGGGCCAACACTGCTGCAATAATTAATAATTAACAAAATGTTTTCCTTCCTTTGTAAATGTAATTATCATTAGAATAATATCCGGTAATATAAATTAGGAACTAACTGAAAAGCCCTATCCTGCTCACATCTAGTTGAAAGACAAAAGTTTGCTTTGACTACTCTTCTAAAAATAACAACAATGGTATACCTCTCAACTCTCAATAGCACTCGAACTATTTCTAGAAACTTCCACATCAATATTCTAATAAACAAACAAACTAAACCGATAATGATTTTCAATGAAAATAAAGTAAATTTTTCAATAAAAAAAAAAAACACCATACAATTAGTTACAAAGGGAAACTATTCACAATAGTTTCCACACTTTTTCATTTGCCATGTCTAATTTATAAACTAACTAACTGTCTCCCTATTGAAAAGCTACCATAATGAATGAAATATAGGGTTTAATTTCGCATGGTGTGTTAGATCCTTGAGGTCGGTCAATGACCGGAGGTATTGCAATATCTATGCAACTGGCACTGGGCTCGCGTTGAAAACTATATGTTCATGCATGATGTGTGCCGGTAACTGGCTGGTAATGGATTTCAACATATTATATTGTCATAGAACAGTTTATGTCACCGATTCTGTTCAAAGATTTGACGTGCGGTAGGTCCGTTGTCTCTCACCATGTCATACATTCATGATGGCTTGTGTTGGTTATATTTTATAGATCATCGCACTGTATGTATCTAAATTTGGTAAACCATCAAAGGATAACGTGGGCTCATCATCTATCACTGTGCAATTGTTCTGGCCATTTCCAAGTCATTTTAAATCAGGTCATTTGCTTGGTATTTTTCAAGTCAGTGATCTACAATCAAACAAATCCTAAATAAAATATATCTCGGTCTCTATTCCCATTTTCTCTTCTTGATAGGTTTAAACATTTTTAATTTTGGTTTAGTTTAATTTGTATTCTAAAAAGTAGATAGGTAAAGAAAGTAGTAATTCCTTTCATTCTGGGGGACGCACAGCGTCGACGCAGGACATATTGTCATTGATTAATTCGAAAACTCTTAGTGCAATACTGCACGTATAACGGCATTATGAAAACGGTAGGCTTGAGACCAAAGATTTTGGACTAAAAAATTGTATGGACACGTAGCGTCGGAAAAAAGCTAGAAGACAAGAGAGTTAGGTAAATGTCATGTATTAATATCATCACTACAATACCGACGTACACGAATGTTTTTCAAAACAAATTATACGTAAGAAGGGTATTTATCTTAGCTTATAAAAACATCATGATACCCAGTCTGCAGTCACGTAACAGTGACGTCAGAGCTAGACTAGCTACTGCTTACCACGACAGAGTTCACGAAAATTATATTTTAAAAAACGTCTTTGTGAAAAGGTTGGTCCACAAAAATGTAAGTGTGTATATTATTTTAACAGCATTTGTGCTGTCAATACCACTGGTCTCAAAATGACGGAAGAAAACATCGTAAGAAAGCCGACGAAGCAAAAAATTCAAAGACATATTCACCTACTTGCTGTGAGCCGCGTGGTGTATTACGGTCCGCTCCCTTTCACAGAGTGGATGCCTGCGTCTCAGCAGTCGGAACGTGACAGGCTGATAATGCTTTGCCTTTCAATCCGTCGATCCTTCTCTGGTTGTCATAAGAATAATTTAAGACTAAAATTCCGACCAGTGGTATTCATTAAAATTTGGTAGGTCGGTTTGAATTACCCAATATGAATCAATAGGTTTTGGAGATCAGAAATTAGAAGTCATTCGCTCCATATACCAAAATATCTACAGGAAGCATCAGAGGGCGCTTTTCTACAACGACTTTCAACAGGATTTGACCTGAAGTGTATGGTGGCAGGAAGTATCTGGTTGAATTTGGGGCAGTTCGGTAAGGACTGGAAGAGGAGTTTTAGGTACTCTACTCGAAAATTTGTTTGTAGCTACCAGGTCTATTTAAACCCATTGCTATTATTTAGCCACCTTTGCGTAATATTTGTGCATATTGTAAATAATTTATGAACTAATAACTAGTACATAGTTGCATTGTTTTGTGTAGTGAGCTACGCGTTGAAATAGCTTGTGGTAGGTCAGCCTTCATCTTTATTGAATGTTTGTGTGGAAGCTGATCCTGCTGATGTCATCTGACTTGCTGGGGATCAACAAACAAGGCGAGACCACAATGACATATTTTGCTCTGTTTACATTCTCCAGTTATGGTTTAGTTTATAATATCTCACTCTGTGATCGTGTGGACACTGCTAGTCGGCAGTTACCAACTTAAAGGATCAGGTATGTTTAGGGTTCCATACCCAAAAGGTAAAACGAGACCCTATTAATAAGACTCCGCTGTCCGTCCGTCTGTCTGTCTGACCGCCTGCCACCAGGCTGTATCTCATGAACCGTGATAGTTAGACCGTTGAAATTTTCACAGATGATGTATTTCTGTTGGCGCTATAACAACAAATACTAAAACAGAATGAAATAAGTATTTAACTGGGGCTCCTAATACAACAGACATGATTTTTTGCCGTTTTATAGAAAATACGGTACCCTTCGTGCACTGGGCACGCCACGATTGCGGCGGTAAGTCCCCTCTTTGAGGAGTGGCTTGAGAAGTGGAACGGGGTCCTCACCTTCCGCTTGATGCAGGTCCTCACCGGACATGGTTGTTTCGGGAGGTTCCTGTTTCGGATAAGGCGGGAGGAAACGCCCGGGTGTTTCCATTGCGAAGATCGCCCTGAGGACACGGTGGAGCATACGGTGGCGGTCTGCCCGGTTTGGGCGGAGCACCGCCGTGTCCTCGTGGAGGCGATCGGCGGCGGCGATCTCTCGCATCAGGCCCTGGTCCAGGCCATGGTACGGAGCGAGAGTGCATGGTTAGCCGTCACCTCCTTCAGCGAAGCAGTGATGCTCGCAAAGAGGGAGGCGGCGCACGTGAGAGAGAGGCAGTACATGCGACCTCACGGCCGTAGCCTTCGCAGGAGACGCCCCGGGCGTTGGGAATCCCAGGCTGATTCCCGGCCACCGTAGGCGCGGGCTTGCTGATGGCGAGTAATGGGTAGCTCACTGTCCGGTAAGGACCAAGCCCGGGTCGACGGCGCGTTGTATTCCATGCGCGCCTCAAACAGTTGTCAGCAATAACTGATGGGGCCCGCAAGGGCCGATGCCTGCCAGGGGTGCGGGTTGTTCGAAAGAGATACCGCGGCCTCTGGCATACAGGCAACTGAGGGAACACGGGTGTGTTTTAGTCAGTAAAAGTCTGACATGCCCTCCTGCTCCACCCAGAGCGGGACAAGTCATTTGTTGATTTCCCACCCAAAAAAAACCCCTCGTGCACGAGTCCGACTTGCACTTGGCCGGTTTTTTTTTTTTTTTTGAGGAGAATATTGGGGCAGAACTAAGCCTTGCAATGTGCATACTCTTATCCAAAATTAATGATACCTATTGCTTCTGTGCTTTTCCTGATTCAAGAGTTGTTCGAACACATAAACTTGTACGTTATTAGTTCCACATTAAGTAGGTATTTCTTCCTCTGACAGTTATTTCAAAACTCAGCTTCCTATCCTAACTCTTTAATTCTAATTCGTTATAAAATAACACGATTTGAATCAATTCAATTTCAAGCTACAATGTGATCAACATTGTAGCTTGAAATCGAATTGATTAAAATACACGATACCATCATCACCCTATCTGCATACAAACATCCACTGCTTAAGGTTATTGTGGCCACAACTTACATTTATATCCTAGTGAACATGCAGCTTCCGCATAGGTTGTTGTACAATAGATTGTAATAACCGATGTTTTACGAGAAAATACCTACGTACTTAGGAATTGTCGTAGGTCAGCCTTGACTTGGTACTGAAGGATCAACAACAGAATAACATCACGCCTTGTTGCCCCGAAGGATTGGGTAGAGTTGTACCTACAGTACAGCCACAATTCGCCACTTATGTGTAAGTCCCACGTAATGTAGGGCCTAAGGCCCTCAAGCGGACACAAATCCAGACTCTGGGATACTACTTAGAAATTTAAGCTGTAAAAACCCATTAACACTTTCCTTGACCCGGGAATCAAACCTTAAAATGTCCTGCTAAATATATGAGCCAACCAACGCTGCGTCGTCGTCTTTCGGGGATTGCATGCATGATGTTATGTATTTTAAAGTTTAATATTTTATTTCCATCATTTAAAAGTAATATTAATAGTATGTACGAGTACATGTGTATAACAAAAAACAGAGAGAAAAGAATCACAGAATCAGGTTTAATATTATGATAAAGTTGGCTTGGAATTTATCTATTCATTTGATACCAACCCTTTTCTTTATGCTATAGCCTGTGCAGTTTGGCTCAGCTCCATTAGCAAGTGCCTGAAAATGATTATTTTTAATCACCCAATTTCTGGTGATTTTAAAACCTAAAGAATTTAAACCTCGTTTCAGGTTTCAGGTAACATTCGTAAGTCTTCTGTTAGACAATGTAGAATTAGATTTTTGTAGAAAAAAATATTTGTTGAATGGTTGTGATCAGCACCCCTGTCTTTTTGTACCTGTGACCTTAGGTTATCTACCGGAGGTCTGACCTAATCCCTTAGCAACTGCAACAGTCATATCGGTAAATACTTAGGCATGTACATAAACATTAATAGTTATCGCAACGTACCTACATTGTAGTTTACGAGCATTTGCTCACACCTTCCTCCGTCGCAGTAAAATATTGTTTTCAAACATTTAATGAGCAAACACGTAGAAATACATTGCGGTAGGTCAGCTTGGGGTTTAAGTACTGTTTACTTCGGCGGAGCCAAACATGGCACCTACTTTACTGCGGAAAACAATAACACACTCTAACTCTGTCCTCTAGGTATGGAAATACATATTTTATACTTGGAGTTCGGGCTTCGGAATACCCGTAACGATTACATAAAAGCCGAGACCTGGAAAAATTGCATAGCAAATTCACCGTTGTTCTTATGCAAAAGAGAGAGACGAGTTACACGAAGTTGTAGTTAGCAGTCTCCGTACATTTTCCGGAAAAGGAAATGACCGTTAAAAAATGTATTGTTGTAGGCCCAGATGTATCACATTATCTATTAGTATTAAATAATAATACACATTTCAGCTACATAGTAACATTATTTATACACTTCCGCCTTCTTAGTTGCACATTGTTTCATAGTTTTATGTTTTATGGTGCTTTTATTGTGGTAGGTCAGCCTTGGTGTTTACTGCAGTTTGATGTCCGTCACGCCTCCATTTTATGATTGCATTACCATGTTTCCATGTTGTTCTAGAACAAAAATGTAGTACATCAATTATTTCAGCTGAAGATTTATGTGATAAGCTATGGGTGTGTCACGGGTTTACAGTATTGTTGACTTCAAACCATAAATATGAATCTATTAGCTTTTGGTTTATTAGACGTATTGTTATGACCGGTTAATTATGATTATTTTGTTCACTATTGATTAAACATCGGAAGATATGAAGATAAATGTAAAATATTATACCTAATTAAACTACATGCCACTTTGATTATCATCATCATCATCATTTCAGCCGATAGACGTCCACTGCAAAAAAAAATGGGGCGTTTGCCATAATCGCCACGCTTGGCAGGCGGGTTGGTGATCGCAGTATGGTGGTAAAATGCATAGAGAACGGTGCTGCCCACTCTCTAGTAAGTCCCTTAGTCGCCTTCTACAACACCCACG
The DNA here is from genome assembly GCA_949091785.1 of Polymixis lichenea. Taxonomy (NCBI): domain Eukaryota; kingdom Metazoa; phylum Arthropoda; class Insecta; order Lepidoptera; family Noctuidae; genus Polymixis; species Polymixis lichenea. The sequence continues at coordinate 22,137,358 of OX420951.1, read as the reverse complement.
GGAAGAGATAGGATGGTGTTATTCTTTACGTCCAGCAACTCACGGAACAACAGATTCTTTGTGAAACACTTGATTGTCCAGAATCAAAAGATTTCTAACACTGATAGCGTGTTACGAATTGTCTCGCCTGCCCTGTGAAGTGTCCCCAAGTTCGATATCAGCCACGGACTCCTCTTTTTGTGTTTTAGAATTTTACTTTTTTTTTTTGTTGTTGAGTATGGCTGTACGTCGGTCGCCCACAAGTTCATTACCAAAGAAATCCTCTATCATACTGCATTACGGGTCGGACTCAGCGATAAATAAAACACCAATTGAATGTCATAAGCAAGCTGCCGTGCTGCGTTACACTCACCCTTTTTACTATTTATCTAGTCATCAACGGAATCTCTTCGAACCCGATAAATCTGATTTCTCCGGACCAGAGCGTTAGTCATCACATTATTATTTAATTGTTCATTTCTAAGAGCACCAAAAGAATGACGAAAAATCGGTAATTACTGATGATGTAGAACATCTTTTTATCCCAAATTCATACATGTGTGCCCAGGAACGATGTGTAACATACCTTAATAATACCGCAAGGGGATTACATTTTTTCCATCTAAATACATATAAGGAGTCTAGGCAATTCTGCAAACGTCAATAACCTTCTTATTCTATTAGATAGAATTAAAGTACAATTTAACGTCATTGTACTGTCGCAGTGCCGGCTAAGCAAATGCCCCCTTCTTCCTAAGATTCCTGGCTTTCAATGCTTTAAGTCCGAATATGCTAAACAAAATGAAGGTGTTGTCGTTTATTCAAGGCGTAACATGCGTTTCACAATTGAAAAACCCGCCTTTGTTGGCGCTAATTGTCTGATTTTACTCTCAATTCGCTTAAAACTTTTAAGACTATTATTATCCTAGGAGATATTAACTTTAATATTGCACCCGATAGTACTGATGCAAATTCTGATACTTACCTGAACACACTTGCAACGCATGGAATGTTGCCCGGTCATCTTTTCTGCACTCGTAAAAACAGTTGCTTAGATCACGCTATTATTAAGACCAACAAGCCGGCTATTACTTTGGTTGTCGACTCTTTTATTACAGACTATGCTCCAGTAATAGTGATCTGCAAACTTAAAATCAATCTCCCTAAACCAGTTATAACCACGCGTCGCGTTGATGTGAGTTTTCATGTATTCTTGACAGTAATGATGCAAAGAATGCTGCTACCAAGTTAGTGTCCTTAATTTCCTCGGCGGTTAATAATAGTACTTGCACTGCTGTAATCCCTAGTAAAAACCGAATTATAAAACCCTGGATTATGCCTGGACTATTGAGATGCATCCGTAACCAGGATAAAATGTATCTAGATATGTGTTTTAGGTCTTAAAGTAGAAAGCGTTGTGGGTTGGGATGGCATATCTGCTGTTCTTCTTAGGGCTGCTAGGCATATCCTTGTCACATTATGTCCCATGTTTTTAACCTTGCTCTCATGGCAGGGGTCTTCCCCACTGTTTTCAAAAAGGCTGTCGTACCTACACCTAATACACAAGAGCTGAGACAGAGGCAGTGTCAATAAGTATAGACCTATATCCGTTTTGACTACGCTGTCAAAAGTCCTTGAAAAAGTCCATAACAATAGACTTTTAAACTACCTCAATTCCCAAAATGTTCTTGCCGCGAATCAATATGGTTTTAGATCAGGAAATAAACACAGAAGACGCTGTTTCGGAACTAACTAGTACTATTGCAAAAAAAATAAAAGAAAGACAAAAGTTATTAAAATCATTCTTGATCTTTCTAAGCTTTTGACACTGTCTCTGTCCACCTCCTGCTCACTAAACTGCAACAAATTGGCATTAGAGGCTTGTGTCTTGATATTTTCAAGAGTTACTTGACTGACCGTTCTAAGGCCGTTAGGATTGGTAACTTTACCAGTAACGAAGAGGTCCTTAGTTATGGAGTCCCACAGGGTAGTGTCCTCGGTTAGGCCCTTTTTTAAATTGATTTAGATGACCTCTGTAACATATGTTTAAAAAATTCCAAAATGATAATGTACACAGATGACACTGTTATACTTATTCATGGCAACGATTGGCTTGAAACTCGCTACTATGCTGACTCTGCCTTACAAGTTGTTATGAAATGGCTAGCTAGCAATCTCCTCACCAACCTAGAGAAAACTAAATTTATCACGTTAGCGCCAGAACAGCATCCCAACCGGCTTCACCCTACAGCCTAACTGCACACAATTGCTGTGCGATAACTAATACTTCCTGTTGCTGTAATATGATTATGCGAACTAACCACATAAAATATCTTGGTGTTATTATCGACATTACTACGTCGTGGAATGAACAGATCGGGTCATTGGTGTTACGAGTCAGGAAACTAATATTTGTATTTAAAAAATGTAGATCTTCTGCCGACTTTCAAACTCTGAAGATGTTGAATTCTGCCTTGGCACACTCTATCATAACCTACTGTGTTGCGGCAGTGCAGTATCAGTTCTTTGGCCCTGTTTTGTACAACAGAGTAAACAAGATTTCAAATATTTATCCACTTACCTTTTTTTTTTTTGGGTGGGAAATCATCAAATAACTTCTCCCGCTCTGGGCGGAGCGGGAGGCCGTGTCAGACTTTTACTGACTAAAACCCACCCGTGTTCCCTCAGTTGCCTGTGTGCCAGAGGCCGCGGTATCTCCTTCGAACAACCCGCACCCCTGGCAGGCATCGGCCCTTGCGGGCCCCATCAGTTGCTGATGACATCTCTTTGAGGCGCGCGTGGAACACAACGCGCCGTCGACCCGGGCTTGGTCCTTACCGGACAGCGAGCTACCCATTACTTGCCGTCCGCAAGCCCGTGCCGACGGTGGCCGGGAATCAGCCTGGGATTCCCGACGCCCAGGGCGTCTCCTGCGAAGGCCACGGCTGTGAGGGGGCATGTACTGCATCTCCCTCATGTGCGCCGCCTCGCTCTTTGCGAGCATAACTGCTTCGCTGAAGGAGGCGACTGCTAGCCATGCACTCTCGCTCCGTACCATGGCCTGGACCAGGGTCGGACGCGAGAGATCGCCGCCGCGGATCACCTCCACGAGGACACGGCGGTGCTCCGCCCAAGCCGGGCAGACCTCCACTGTATGCTCCACCGTTTCAATAAATATTTGATTTGATTTGAAAATGTGTACTTTTGGTCCAACATTCAATAGAAACTCAAAAACACTACCATAAGATTAATTACACACCATCAAAGAGATTTCCACGATAACACGCTTCATTGAGCCTAAACAACCACCAAAACCTTTGATTTATTTACGGATAAACAAAGCGGATTGGTTAAATCTGCACAATTTATGAACAATACGGTGATCCGTCAGTTAATGATGTATGATCAATAATTCACGAGAAAGATAATGAGAAATGATACACCATGCATTGATCCTCCCACTCCAGTACTTGTGTGAAATTATGTCAGACTTAACCTGAATAACTTGCGTTATTGTTCTAGGGGTAGATAAACCGATTGTGATGACTGATGAGGTAGGACAGTACGTATTGCATGCTTACTATTTCTGTATACAAAAGCTGGTTGGTAATTAATGTTATAGTCTTCTTAGCATGTCGATGGCATCGCATCATCATCGGCCACAGTCCACTGGTGGACACAGACCAATGCAACTGCACGCCACCGCCATTCAGCTCGATTCTCAGCAACTCTCATACAGCCTGCTACCAGCTACCATGCAAAGATCGTATGTCGTATCTATCGATGGCATATTCATTTAAAATCTCCTGTTGGTCCAGAACTCAGCAAAGCTACAACATTCGCCAACACAGGCATTAGGTCCTCATGTGTACAGGTATCAGGGCATGCGGCGCACGATCGATGATGGCCCATAGTCTGCGGGGCGACGCCTCATATACATTAAACATCGGAACCATCCCAGAAATTCTGTATTTTAAATATCAAGATAATATTACCCTACGGGGTTCGTAGGGTAATATTATCTTGATATTTAAAATACAGAATTTATTCTCATGTTATTTCTCCAGCGAGATAATTGTTTTAAGGTGTGGGACATACTTACAGCTTTAAAAAAACATGCGTACATACATGTACATGCGTGTAGTATATTAGTGAGAATATATTCCTAAAAAAAGAAAACATTTTATCAAAATGAGAACCAAATTTAAATACCTACTTAACGTAGGTATCACTGCACTTCGAGATTCAGACTCATAATTATTCATCACTCTTAATGTTGGTATTTATAGAATAAATAACACGTACTTAACATCATGCCTGTTTTTCCCGAAGTTTTAGGCAGACGTACCTGCCTAGGTGGTTTTCAGAATTTTGATTGAAAACAACATAATACCTAGGTAAATAACAACAGCCCCGCTAGTATACATGTGTACTCCTATAATGTGGTTACAAGCTGAAAGCTCGTCGTAGGTGGCAGCACAGGTTAACGTCTACAAATCACCATGGTTTTGTTTGTTTACTTTGGTGCCGATTACAAATTAAACGAAAACTAGATAAATATGTATGAGACTTGAGTGTAGCACAGAGCTATTAAAAACGAGCTAAGAGAAGCTTCTGCCACAAAAAAAACAGCTTTAGTGGCAAAGATGACGTATGAACGTTTCATAATGAATTGGTTATCCTGTTTGTTAACATGAAGTTAATTTTTTAGTGAAGACTGGAGGCGTACGACAATAAATAATAGTTTAAAAACAAAAAAACACGCTTTAAAAACCAAACTAAAAATTTAGAAAATAATTTAATTGTATTAAAAAGCGTGGGGTGCTTTTTGATGTATTTTTATAATCAATTAATATCAAGCACCCCACGCTTTTTAATAGAATTAAATTATTTTCTAATTTTTTAGTTTGGTTTTTAAAGCGTGTTTTTTAGTTTTTTAAACTATTATTTATTTACAATTTTTTAGTTCTGCTTGCTTGAAAAGCGTGATTTTTAAGGTTTTTTTTTCTGTTTTTTATTTTTTATTATTTTTGAATTGTCATTGGTCCTCGATAAGTCTACAAAGTTTCAATGAAATCTGACCGTTTGAAGTGAGTCAAAATAGCGTCCAAAGGAGTCGGTTACATACAAACATACAAACAAAGAAACATACAAGTGAAGCTGATATAAAGCGTGTAAAAATAGAGTCATCTTTATGACCGAAAAAACTTCAAAAATGTCAATTACAGCACTCATATAATCTTATTAAATTATAAGTTTTTATGTTAGAATGTTCAGATGTTTGGATGTTTGTTACTCAATCACACAAAACGAACAGATTTCGATGAAATTTGGCGCAGAGATAGTTTATAACCTGGATCAACACATATGGTACTTTTTATCCCGGTAGTACGTTCCTGTGGGATCATTTCCGTCCTCCACGCGGGCGAAGCTGCTGGCAAAACCTAGTATTCAATCACTATGCGTAAAAGAATTCGCTTGTTTGCAAAAAATGTATGGATAGTAACAGCTATCTGTCAAATATCTTGGTATAATGGTAGCAGCGATATCTGCAGTGAGCAAGTGGCTGTTTTGTCCCCATTCACAACTTCTACGCGAAACCACCTCGTTTGAAAATAAAGGGCCCGTTGTCACAATACAACTAAATCATTTGCATTGTGTTAACAGCTGATCACAAATCCGTATTATTTCGTTTGCAGTTGCCAAGAGTCGTTATTATAGAAAGTACAAACATAGGAAGCTATAACAATTAATATTCAAAAGAGAATTATTCTATTTCCAAGAAATGCACTCGCGGCGCTGCAGTCCTCCCACACAAGATGTAAAACAATATTAGACATGACATTTTACGTAAACAATTCTCTTTTCGCATCCAAACCGTTTAATAATACAACAGTTGCGTCATTTGCTTGTTTCTGCTCAATTTCTAGAAATTATAAAACAAGTCTTAGGACATAAAAATGCCTGCAAAGTACTAAAGTACTTAGGTACGCTAAAACTGTACGCTAAAACGGGAGTTTGTTGCGCCACTTCTTCTTCCCAGCTAAAGCACTAGGAAGTGGTGAAGGGCGGGCGTTTTGGGAGACTGTCTTATGTAATGTTGACGTTCAAAAAGTGCTGACTCTCAGCCTAGTTTGAATAAATGATTTTTGATTTTGATTTTGTCAGTTTGACGCAATAGGTACGGTTTCAGACTGTTTTTTACAAGGAACCCAGCCTAATCAGCTACCTAGTTCGTGTTCCTCGTACGATTTGGTGTAATAGGAGGTCTGGAAATTGTGTTCATGAGACACGTGTCTAAATATGTAAGCATGATGCATGTAATATTTGTGTCGGAAACTTGAAAAAGAAAACGAGTTAAATATTTCAAATACTGATGGATGTAGGCAAATCTCTGTAGTAAATATGTTGGGAAATTCGCGATTATGCTTAAAATACTTTGAAACGTAAAAATCGAGCTATATACAATCTGGATTCTAGTGACATTTTTATTCTATCCCTAGCTTTTGCCAGCGGGCGGTCAAAAATAATTCAAAGGGAACGTACTACTGGGACAAAAAGTATTCTAGGAGTTAATCCAAGTTATATCTATCTGTGTACCAAAATTACATCCAAATTCGTTCAGCCATTTTTGCATGATGGAGTATCAAACATCAAAACATACAAACTGTCGCATTTATAATATTATATTATTACTAGCTGACCCAGAAACGTTGTTTTGCCTTATAAATTATTTAGGGGTGGACTACCCCTAACATTTAGGGGGATGAAAAATAGATGTTGGCCGATTCTCATAGATACCGGATAAGCACAAAAAATTTCATCAAAATCGGTCAAGCCGTTTCGGAGGAGTATGGCAACGAAAACTGTGACACGAGAATTTTATATATTAGATTAGTAGTAAGTAGGATTGCACCACATAAGACCGACTAGAAAAGTCACAAAAATAAAAATACCCGTATTCTCTTACCACTTAAACCACGTAATAATTAGCCTGAACAAACAGACTATCGTTTTACGGCAATTCTTAGAACAATAAAACACAAGCCATCCAAAAATACTCCCTTTAAGTTTGTTCTACGGTTTCTCTGAAAAAAGAAACAAAATTAGTTTATTTCCCTTCTGAAAAGATCGCCGTAGGTGACGATTAGGTAATTATGGTTCAATGACACTTTAAAAATGCATGAGGCCGAGGACGAATGCGTTTGGCCGAAAGCCAAATTGTGTTACATCTCGTGTTATAGGCACTTCCCTATTGTAATGTGTGGTGTGTAATACTGGCATGTTTTATAGGTAGGCCATTTATTAGTTTAGTGTGGTGTGACAATACGTTACATGTAACGCCTACGATGAGCATTAGAGGCAGTTCCTATTCATTATTATCATCAGACAACACAACTTTTAGGAGAACCACGGGTTATCATGAAGATGGAGCCGCATCCTAAAATTCTTTTTTCTTGTACATTAGCATGAGTAGCGCAGGAGCGGTCGTCGTGGCAATCTTTGGAAAACGCTTTCTCCAGCCGTTGATGCCTTTTGACTGAAATCATGATGATGACGACTCTTGTAGTAAATAACAGGAAACTGATGGCGTGCGTGAAACTGCGTTAAAATAAAGGAACAACGTCGACATAACACGAATCAACGCAGTGCGAATAATTCAGTCTGATTATAAGTTATTCAGGCCTGAATTTCAGCTCGAATGAGCAGGCATTTGTTTTCGGAAATGCGCATTACAAACCTTCAAAACTTAATGCTGAAACCGTTTGGCAACTCATTCGATCTTTATAATAAAACTAGCTTCTGCCCGCGATTTCGTTCGCGTCAAATTTCTCGCTCCCCGACCCACCCCGTCGCTCGCCTCGCCTGCCTGTGCGAGTACTTCGTATTCGTGACTTTTTTCTCTTTGCTCGGCACCTGAGAGTCTTAGCGTGATGTTAAATAGCTTATAGCCATCCTCGATCAATGGGCTATCTAACACTGAAAGAGTTTTTCAAATCGGACCAGGAGTTCCTGGGATTAGCGCGTTCAAGCAAACAAACAAACAAACTCTTCAGTTTTATTATTAGTATAGATTAGTATAGATATATATAAAATATATAAAGCATAGATTGAAACTACTTGTCCTACTTTTTAATTAACAGCTTTTACAGTCTTTCAAAACTTCTCATCTGACCTCAGCATCCAGGACTCTAACCCGGAACGTGTATCACCCAGCAAGTGGGCGGGACTCGAAGGTAATTATCACGTACGTGCGCGTGCGCACGCCTGTTGCGGCAGGTCAATAACTTGCCGTCGTAACACTAGCGCTGCACTCGGTGCTGCCTGGAATATTTATGTACCTGGAGAGAGGCTTTAGTGCTTTCTTATGTGCATAATGTGACACAACGACGACAGAGGAAAACCCGTTTAGCGTCACTAAATGTTATTCTCTAAGGTTTAATAAGGTATTTTACACACTGACTAACTAATAACGTATGATAATTTCAGAAGGTAGAACACAAGCATTGTACTAAATCTTTATGTCATTAAATTTTAGGGAATACGTATTGAATATAATTAATCTACCAAGTGATAAACTCATTGATTTAGGTCTTCTTTTATCGTCTGTTTACATCAAAATGCAATTTTGCAATAAGAGTAGAATAAATTACCAGACAAACGAATCAATATTTAATTTCCACTAATAATAACCAACGTCTTTACTAAATTACCTTGCTTTGTCTAATTTATCATTGTTAAATGCAACTTAAGTACGCAATATACTTATCTACAATCCAGTCATATTTTAACCTTTAAATTCTGCATTAAAACTGCAGTATAGTCACAAGGATTGCCTAGGATGTCTTCATTATCCTCAATCACCTGGGAAGATAAATAAAATGAATTAGAAAAATTTAAGATCCTTTTATAATATCCTAATAACTTATAATACCTACGTGAAAAAATTCAATAAAAAACTGAGTGTTTGCCAAACTGCATAGATGAAATAGTGCCGTGCAAGTGACAAGTGAATGTCAGTCGTTAGTCACGGAGACATCTGCCAACGTAACGGGATGCTGTCAGTTATTCGGTAATATGCATTCATTCCTCTAGAGCGTCGAGGTGAACCATCTTGAAAGATGGGATGGATTGAATGATATGAAATAGAAGGGAGAAAAAAAATGATAGAGTGGCTGCTGACTGGACGAAATGGAAGAAGAAACGATGCGCCGACCTCAACATGGGACAAGGTCAGGAGGATGATGCTGAGACCTTGGACGATTGGAGATGCTGTAGATTGTATTGGAATTTATAACTGTGTGACAGATGTCTATCATCTTGCGAATTTGTAGTACAAGTTTGTGCTCGTGTGTGAAAGTAATGGATGAGTTTTGCAACGTTTTATTGAGTTTGAATAAGCATCAGGAAACATTTTCGTGCTTTTCCTAGTTTTAAAGTTGCAACCAGTGGTTAAAAGCGTATCACAGTTACAGTAGGAATGGCTTTGATTTTGACTATTCAACCATATCCATTGCGATATTTAAGTTGCTGAGCCGACACATTTTTCGAACATATGAAGCAATGCTTCATATGTTCAGCTAAACTTTAGCTCAAGCTTTAGCTTCCTTCAAAATGATTCAATTTGTTTTTGATAGTGTGTTAAACGATGTGCTGGTGCCTTTAAATCTTTTTTTACAAGAGTCCTATGTCCAGCAGTACCCAGTCTCCAAATTGCTGCTAACGGGAAGTGATAACGTGACCTAATTCCAAATCCGGACAAAACAAACACTGAAACGATCATTTTCATAGTTACTACATTATCTGTAGAACTGTATATATTCTTCATTATTATGTACTGTACTGTAATAACCGCGATACCGCCACCTAGATTGATTAATGCAATTAATAATATCGTATCGCAAAAATAACAACGTTTTATTATATTACTATTATTACTGTGAAGCTTGTGCTGAAGTGTTTTCAGTTCACTCAAAGGATAAAGTAAGTGAATAATAATGTTGTTGAAATGAATAAATAAATGATTTGATAAGGTTTTTCGTTTGCGGTAAAAGTTTAATAACCTTACGGGATGCAAGTCAGACAGTTTTTTGGTAGGTTGGTGAACAGGCTGAGGGAACTGATGGAAACTAGACCTTCTAATGACGACAGTAATACCAACAACATACTTAAGTTACGATTCTTAGGAGGCTCTATTCTTTGTTTTGTTCCAAACATCATACATAACCAGAGCAGCTTATGACTAAGTAATAATACAACCGCATGGGTCGATCGATAAGGTTAAGCTATGCTTGCCGCGATTGTTTCATGGATCGGTGACCATATTTACATACCAAGACCCCTCCGTGCCTCGGAGAGCACGTTAAGCCGTTGGTCTCGGTTGTCATTCGTCGATCTTTGACAGTCGTTACGGGTCGTCAGAAGACCGAAATTCTGACAACCAGTTTTACCAAGGGGTATCGTATTACCCAGTAACTGGGTGGTGGAGGTCAGATAGGCAATCGATCCATGTAAAATACTAGTATTCAGCTGCATCGGGTAAGACTGGAAGCCGACCACGACATAGTTGGGAAAAGGCTAGGCAGATGATGATCTTACTTAACCCCCATACCCAAGATGCTTCGTCATCATTTCAGCCGAAAGACTGCCAGTGCTGGACGTATCAGCCTAACACTAACATAGCCAAAATGATGCTAAAGAAGGACCGGGTCCTTGGCATGTTGACAGGATGGAATCTCGTGGTGAACAGGCCTTCAGATAAAATTAACTAAACAAAACAACACACCATCGCATTATCTCCTTTAATTATACAATTAAGAATAAACATGGCGACTTTAATAGTAATATAACCACTTTACTATCGGCACTAGGTCGCCACTCACTACTCACAGGAAACACACACACACGAGCTATAAACAATAAATTAATTAACTCCACACTATTATATTAATATAGTTCCCGAGCCTTATCACGGTGCTAATTATAATATTGTTTATAATTTAGTTCAACTTAATAGGTAGGCTTTTTTTTTGTTTCTTTGAGCGTGGTAAATCATCAAATAACTTCTCCCGCTCTGGGTGCAGCAGGAGGGCGTGTCAGACTTTTACTGACTAAAACCCACCCGTGTTCCCTCAGTTTCCTTTGCAGGTTATCTACCGACTTGATAAGTCTGTCGTCATGAAAAATGACATCGAAATGCAAGAAATTATCAAAGTGGATAGCTGAATTTGCTTATTATTCTAACCTGTAAAATCTAGGATTAAATAAGCAATAAACTTTTTTTTTCTCTGTCTGTTTTAATTTTCAGGTTTCAGCACTTTTAGGAAGTGAGACGTGACAAACAAAATTACGGAAGTTAATGGCTGGTCAACAACAAAAAGTCGGCCACCGATGTGTCGGGTATCTGCAACAAACCTTATTAGATTAGTCCATTCAATTGATGTTGTTGTCCGCTAGCCGGCACCGGAAGTCATGATTTAATCAGTTTAGTTAATTATACAGTTTTGGCTGTTTTAACGTTTATCTTGTTGACTTCATTTACGAAAACAATATTGCATGAGGTAAATTCACACTGACCTATTTTTTTAATTAAGTACACTCGTTTCGCCTGGAATACTATAACTGTCTAGTTTATTTAAATGTTTTATTGTTAGGTCTTATGTGACTTTTTTAATTTTTGGGTTTCTTTTGATGTTCGTTTTGTATAGTTGTATCAAAATAGTATTCAATTTTTAACAAAGCAAAAGTTTGTCTTTCTTTAAAATAAAGATCGAGCGGTGATGTAGTGGCCCAGTGGTATCGGCCGAGACTTACGAGTTGTAGGTAGTAGGTTCGAACCTTGACAGCCATTTTACGTTGTGAAAATTATTTCATCACCACTGCGCTCAAAACGGTGTAGGAAAACATCGTGAGGAAACCGCTACGTCCTAGAACTAAAATTCGAAGACACGTGACATCTACCAACCCGCACTGGGCCCGCGTGGTGGATTACGGCCCACTCCCTCTCACAGAGAGGAGGCCTGTGTCCCAGTACTAAGAACATCATAGGCTGCTTATGTGTTTTGTGTAAATAAACAGACAAATTACTCGTGCACCACTTAGGTACCATTAGATATCACTTTTTTCTTCAGATTCCTTTGTAAAAAATTAATTTTGCAATCATTTTTATTGAACTAAGTTCAGCTTTTTTCGAGATTTCCCCACAAATACCCATACAATATCAAACAGGATGAAATAAAATCTGTCAGTTCAGTTCTAATTATATTAAACTACTAGTTTGTGTATGGTAGGAAGTATTTCAGGAAGTAGGTAGTCGATCATATACTGGCACTTCAGACTATAAGTTTGTTGCTATGCCGCCTGTTCCGCGACTGACAACCATACGAACAATCGAAAAGCTACCTTCCTGCTACGAAATAAGGGTTCTGTTGATGTCAAATTGTTACCAAGCACATGCGGTTGACTGTAGGTACTGCAACCAGTTTTGATTTCCTTGTGTGAGACTATATGGATGCTAATTATAATTGATGCGGATATTCGACAGGTTATTGTGGGCATCCTGTACAAATGTTATGGTCCTGATTGAGCACAGATGTGAGGATATGCAACTTCTTACTACCGTTGTATATTTTGTATTAAACCTACACTGAGACACTGGAGGCCATTCCCTACGCCCCTCCTTCTGAGCTCTTCATCATCACTGACATGAAGCACGCAATTAAAAGTTAGGCTTCACTAATGCGACTGCCAGGGAGTAATACTGTGTAAGCACTATGTTCCTACTATAAAGCTACCATTTACAGGGTACGTCTTTCATTGACTTGAATGTGCCCTGGCAGCTGAGAGTATGTCATGCTCACTCAAATGTCTCGCCACCACCAGGGTGGCGTGTGTGTTGGATCATTAAGTTCCCTTCAAAATGGTTGAGCTGAATGGTGCTGATCCACACGTCATGTTCGTGAACGGGCGTCACCAGTAGGGACTGGTCATCTCCTAGCTCCCACGGCTTATTTTAATTTCTGAATTGTTATTTTATTTTTGTTTTAATTACGGACGCTTTAATGTGCACGTCTTTTTACATCGTTCTCACATTGATAATTTCAACATAATGATGTAACTAACTTTTTGTAACAATACCATGATGTTAAAAGAGTGTCCATGGAGTTTCTTGCCCGTTCTTCTCCATAGGTACCTACGCTTTGGAATGGGCAACTAGCTTCATCTTTCTAACTCACCGACCTTGACAATTTAAAAGTGCCTGTAATTGGTTTATTTGAAATAAATGCAGGACAAGTCCTAGTTTGGGTGTCAGAATCTTCACCTAACGAGCAAGTACTCTTAAGCCTCTAAGGATATAGTTATTTAAGTAATGCATTTGTTTACCCCTTTTCTCTCCATATTGTATTAGGCTCATGAAACGAAATTTAAATTCTTAAATCCGGGACACATCAACTCATGACACTCACTGAGCACAAGACACACCCTAAAACGCTTTACTTCTTCTTTGATCCGAAAATCTAATTCCGCCGAACATCCAAACTCACTTATATCTTCAGCAAACATCCCGGAACCTCCGCATAACCGTCCGTGACGAGAACTACCCCGCTACCCGGTCATAGATAGAAACCATTCGCAGCCCCAACAGGGGGCACTTAGCAAGATTGTCTCTTGCGGACAAACCCCGCGACCCCGCGACCTCGACTTATGAAATATCACAAGGTTGCTGCGTTTTTGAGGAACCGGGTAGAAAGGGGATCAGCGGAACGCTGTTTGTACACCGCTTGGGGGATTACTTAATAATTAATTGGAAACGTAAGTGGAGGAGATTGGGGAAATTGAATCTATTTGCTTGTTCCGGTTAGAAATAATTATGGTGAGGATTTGGATTGAATTTTTAATTTTGGTGAACTTTACTTAAAAATTAGTTCATTCACTCACTCGCTCTTATTCGTTGACTTGTGTAAATAGACGTTGATTTGTGTTTACCTGAATGTTAAAGAAAATTTTAAATCTTGAAACACCAGAATGGGACGTAAGCCGTGACCTAAGTCTGTAAATCGTCTATCTTTTTTACAAGAAATAATCGTGGAGATACTCGACAAAGCAAATAAACGGTTGGGTATAGGTGTGCCCGTATGCTTTTATACACAGATATTATTTCTACAATAAAAACTTTCCAGACTAAATCGAAGCTACAAACTCGAAGCTAATCGAATCAATATCGTTAACTACTAGGTCAAATCTGTTTACTCCACAAGCACTATAACTGTTACCAAGGAAAACGAGCTTATTTTCATAATTACAAACAAGTCTAAATATACCACAGTGAGACTCGATAAACGCCATAAGAGGGAAAGAGACAGCACTAGTGTAGAATTACTATAGTTGATCAATAATCAAAACAATTGTGTTGCTTACCCAATCACCAACTTATTTGTTGGCTCCTATTTCGCAAAATATGGCCAAATATTGGCAATCTTTGTCCTTAAAATTAGCTAATGTAGTCCAGTTTGGTAAGAAACGTAAGCGGATTATATTGTAGCTTGGCAAGCGAAAGATTGAGCGGTGTCAGCGATGTCTGATTCCTCTTGGAACCTTAAAAATAATGTAATATTTTTGTTGACTCATCGTCTGTAATAATGCTGTGAATTACCGGTACATGCGCACCATTCGAGAATAAGTGTCTTATGCAAAAGGTCCGAAGATACCTATTTATCCTACCATACTTAGATATAATATTATACTTAGATGTGAAATTTTAGATGTTTGAATGTTTGGTACTCAATCACGCGCTAACGGCTGAACGGATTTGGATGAAATTTGGTACACAGATAGTTTGTAACCTGAAATAATACATAGGAGAATTTTTATCCCGATAGTACGTTCCCATGGGATATCTAATTTCCGACCTCCACGCGGGCGAAGTCGCTATCGAATCGCAAAATCTAGTCATAAATATAAATGAGTGTTACTGTATTTACACGAATGAGAAGCTACATATTATACAACTGACAGGACAAATTAACTTATTTAGGTGTTTACTTTAATTGAACCTCCATTACCTTTGACAAGGAGCGGTTTAGGACCATGTGTTTTTACTAAAATGATTCATTAAAATAAAAATACTAAATCTACAAAGTACATTCATAGCCTAAACAATGACGTCATAATAGTCAAGTTCCGTCGGAACCCTAAACTAAATTGAAATATCACTATGTCGAGGATATTGTCTCTATATCCGCCATTTGCATAAAGATCCAATTCTTGTTAGACCGAAATGCATTATCCATTTCTCATCCCTTTCTCTCCCTTCATCTTTCGTACGTTCGTCTCTTTCTAACCAATCAGGCGGTCCCTTCATTAATGCAAATACCATCAGACCATAACTCATGCGAGTTACCCTAACGTAACGTAATAAAAGGCTGCTCCCTCCGTTGCCTGCAATACATTACTTGCTGACAAGCGTGCTTGCCTTCACAATTTATAGCTTCACGCGTCGATGGATCGCGTCCTGTGCGCAATACCTTGTGAAATAATAAAGATGTACGATTTACAGCGTTTGAAGTTTGAAGAAGTCTCATGTCCTTTTGACCCGATTTCACTCTAGTGCAGGCTCTAGAGCTGGTCTAATGAAAATTTATTGAAATGTTCTGTTCGAAGGGGTTGAAAGGAATTGGTACAGCTGATTTATATCTGTTCTATGGCACTTACATGTCCAAACGTATTACGACGAAATATTTAGTGGGGTATAACGGGAAATTGGGTCCTCCATATTCTGTTGGCTTCCGAATACATAGAGACAAGTTAGTGATGACGTAAATTGAGATTAAGTTCTTTTGTCACGATCTTATATTTTGTTTAAACATAAACATCACGCCTTGTTCCTTGAAAAGCTAAGCAGAGGTACCGACATTTTACCAGTTTTGTGTAAGTTCCATGTTTTAGGGGTGAGCCAATTACCATCAACCGCGACCAAATCCATAATCCGGGCTGCTACTCAGCAATACCAGGATGGAATAACATAATAACACTATGCCCGACCTGGGAATTGAACCCAGGAACTCATGACCACTAGACGAACGAACGAAGCAGTCACAAAGGAACGAGGTGTTTAAATACAAAGTCATATAAAATCGATGGCCATAGTATTATCATTATGCCTTGTTCAGTTCAAAGGGAAACAATAATAATATTGGTGGGAGTGCTAACAAATGGTCCTGAGCCAAGGTGATGTCAGTAAAGGTACGCCTACGTTAAATGTTCATATAAAGACACGTATTCACTGAGCGATTCATTTACCTACATTGCAATTGAGTCGTAGTTTTAAGAAAAAGGATTACTTGTTCTAAGGGGAATAATACGAAAAATTAGTAGGTACCTAACTATAATATATGGTTAAATTAAATTAGCTCCTCATTATGTTATTGTTTTTTTTTGTTTTATCGTCATTAGATGTCGCTACACATGAAACCTGCATAGTTTTTCTATTCGCTAATTGAATTTGACCCTGTATATTTCAGTCCTAGAATTTTATCTATCTAATCTATCTAACTAGCCTGTACTGTCTCCCTGTAGGGCAAAGGCTTTTGCTAGTGCCAGTCTGTTCTTTCGGTAGGAGTCAAGCTCGTCCCGTCATCTTCGTATCTTCGTGTCGTGAGTTTAGTGGGGCCCAATCGGTAGTTTTCATTGCCCATTTTTCATCTGACATTCGGCAGGCATATCCGACCCCGAGTAAGATGCAAAAAGAATAACGCATTTGAGGGATGTTTAGCGATGCAGTAATTGCTTATTAACACTCAAAATGATAAAACTGTCTTTCCTCACTCCTAAACTTATATAGGGAGAGAATTCACACTCATTCTTATTTTTAGAGTATCGATGGCAAAAAAAACAAACATCTCTGGCCCTAAATTTAGCTGCGGGAACTCTGCAGGTTAAAAGGCTAGGTTCTTTCTCTGGCAAATAAAAATATAGTGTACAAGCCGCTTTACGTGTGTCCTCAGAACACAGGAGGCCAATTTCATTATTTAACTTTAAATTGGAAATATATTGTGTTTACTTATCGGATTTAAAGGTAAACTTATGTGCCATAAACATTTCTTTAATTAATTCTTTTTTGTATTCACAATACCTACTATTTACTTTGGTATTTTTCAGAGTGCAGACTTAAATGTCTCCTGAAAGCTTGCCCATTGTCGAAACGAATTCCTACTTAATTGAATTTTAAAATAAAATGGGTAATTTATTGTATTTAATTTTAAATGAAAGTAAATAAATTGTAATGTATAGTGAAACAAAACGTATTTTGTTCACCGATGCACTTAAAATTCTGCCAAAAAGTATTAATATGTAACGCAAGGATAATAAACAACGAATACTTTTACATAATTAATAATTGACCGACAATGTTTAAAATTCATGTTCATTGGATTATGCAATGATTAACTTACGACAAAAATATATTTACAGAAGTTTAACTCTACTCACAAGCTTACATACAGAGAAGTCTAACCAACTTCTTCTCTCCTATGAACACGAACTTGTGGCCCGTAATTTAGGTATCTAGCTCCACGTAAGTAGTAAAAATATTAGTCAGTCAGCAAGTTAGCTGCGGGGCTGAGTTTTCAGGATGTGTGTGTGTCTGTTTATGTGAAGTCAAGGAACTTTTTAAGTTAAAAGGGGACTTAAATTATCCATATATTCAAATCATAACTGTCATTATTTGACAGTTATATTTAATGGCTTTATCATGGCCAATTGATGTCAGAAGGATGTCCATTTATTGAACAATAAATTTCCCTAACTTTATATTTAAGCATCACCATTTAAAGAGGCTGCTTTAATAAATGGGGAAATACAACACAGACTAGAGTATGACTAGTCCTTCTCTCCATTATCTCTCATGTGGCTTGGTGGTGCCACCGGTGTCGGTTTCAAGGTGATCTCATGATGAGGTGGTTTAGTTTGCCATCGCGCCATCACTTACGTCTTAGTTATAGTATACGGGCCAGTGACGCCCTTTCGGTGTTAATGAATAAACAGAGTATCAGGTTATGGTATGTGCAGCACTATAAATCTTTACCAATGTTATTATTAATGTGTTAGTGTAGAATCAAGTACCTACTTCTAACTTAACAGACAGCTGTGCTGCTGGAGAGTTTGTTCCGCCACTTCTTCTTTACAGCTAAAGCACTAGGAAGTGGTGAAGGGCGGGCGTTTTGGGGAACTGTGTTATGTAATATTGACGTTCAAAAAGTTCTGACTCTCAGTATAGCTGGAATAAATGACTTTCGACATTGTTTTTTATTTGTCTTTAGCATTGTTTAGCTCTTCAATCGTTTGTTTTGGTAGGCTTTTGAAGAATAGTGACATGATAAGCTACTTTTTCTCCTAATTGGTTCAAAAAACTCGCAAAATATGCCCAGTATTTTAGTTTAATGTTAGTTTAACTGTAACTTTCTTACGTGGAACAATACTGATGGTGGTTTATACATATAGCTATTGCTTAATTTTTATCGTCTCACGACTGGATATACAAAGGCTCTCAATATTTTCCATATTAGGAAGGGTGGGAGAATACTGATGACTTAGAAGTGCCTATATGCATACACAGTTACTATATGCATACACAGTTACTGTATGCATACACAGTTACTATATGCATACACAGTTACTATATGCATACACAGTTACTGTATGCATACACAGTTACTATATGCATACACAGTTACTATATGCATACACAGTTACTATATGCATATACAGTTACTATATGCATACACAGTTACTATATGCATACACAGTAACTATATGCGTACACAGTTACTATGTATATGCGTACACAGTTACTATAATGTACTTGTACTGTTATTACACGCGTTGTCTACATCTCTGTTATCTTCTCTCCTATCGCAGGTGTGCTGGAAGAGATTTCTGTAGAAATAAGCATTACCTATGTACGTATTTTTCTGTTCCTTTCTTCTTGTCTGTTTATATGTGTGTGCATAAATGGTTAAATAAATAAATAAATAAATAAATATAATTGAAAAGAGTATGGTTTGGTCTTGGTCATGTTGAGAGGATGAATAAAGGGCAGCTAACAAAAACAAGACAGTTGTGAGTGGAACACCATTAGGGGACGCCCTCGGAGGACATATAGTGACTTTATTGGTGATGTTCTCCAGAAACGTCAGGTGCAGAAACGGCAAGGAGGCCCGCCGCCTCACCGGAGATCGTGCGGCATCCCCGGACCATCTGGATGGCCATGACCCTATGGGATGCCTTCAACCGACGTGCTGGTTGGCGCCTCAATGTAGGCGCCCACACCAGTGCCCCATATAGGGCCATGGACCGCACGTCCCCGCGTAGAGCCTTCGACAGGAAATAAAATTTGTAACATTGATAAATTGTTAAACATATTAGATAACATTTATCACAGTGGTACATTGTTTTATAAATCCGATTGGGGGTTGCTGGTAAACGATAAAGGATGGCTTTCTGTTTTGCAAGAGAGTCAAAGTGAAGACCAAACATCATTGTAGCCATTGACTGCCTTACACATTCTTGCGAAAGGTGAATTGGCTCCCAAAACGGTTCTTTTACACGTCAATCATATTTTTAAAACTAGATGAAGTCGACGTATCGTATCTGATACTCTGGGAAGAAAGGCCGAAACAAACTCAGAGGGCATAGTCGCAGTAGGTGGCGTTCCATAGTTCCTGCCTTCCCCCAAAGGGACGAAGGCGTGAGTTTATGTATTTATGTACTATAATTAGCTGACCAAGTATGACTAACACTTAAGTATTAATTATACAAGCAGTAATAAACACTCGAGCCTCGGTTCAACGCACGTAGTATTGCAAGCCACAATAAATTATAAGACCAAGGTCCAAATATAGCACTTAGTACTCGATCTAGGTCGGAAATGAGACCTAAACATCACTCATTAGGCAATACGCGAGAACTAATGAGCCATTAATATAATATGTTTAGCAAATAGTGTGCGCTGCATATTGTTGTTGTTGTTGTAGTCAATGTTATGGTGAGTGGATACACACAGGACTGGTGGGCATACTAATAAGATTTATGTTCTAGATGTAGCGTAAATGTGTTATGGAACTAGGTAGGTTCTTAAAACAAGCGTCTTCTACAAAAATAACTTTAATTTCGGACCTTCTTTAGTCTTTGTAATTTCGCTTTTTCTCAGCGAATTCTACAGTAATTTTTCCTTTGTAGTGTTTTTAAGAAAAGAGTTTTTTTTACAGTAAATAAATTGACTGAATAACTTACGGCGATTGCCACTGCTCCCAAAACGCTGAAGGAAAACATCGTGAAGAAACTGACATGTCCTAGAACCATTCAAATCAAATCAAATCAAAATATTTTATTTCACATAAACCTGCAAGGGCACTTATGAAACGTCAGAAGCTAGGTGCACATTAATTGAAAGACATACTACGACAATGACTATGTTATATCAAAAATGTTATTATAGTGTGTCAGATTATCTTTCAGACAAATTTTGACTTTATGTATTAATATTATACAATTGAAATTTTTATGATATAAATAATATATTTTCACTTCATGACATATGTTTACTATAACATAATTACTTTCCGACTGAAACATTTTTGAAACATTTTTGAGTTTGACTTTTTTATGAATGATTTTTTGTTTACCATTGATCTTTTATATTTATTATTGTTTGTTGGATTAATTTGAAATAATTAATATTGTCTTGAAATTAATTGTAAACAATCAGAACTACTCCTATTTGCACGCCATTGTTTGTGGCAAACATGTCAGAACCTGTTAATTATTCTTTATTGTTATCCTGCATGCACGTTTATATTCTTGTATGTGTACACATGTCTTAGCAAATAAATCTTATCTTATCATGCACTAACCCCCACTAGGCCCGTGTGGTTGATTATGGCCCACTCCCTCTCACAGACAGGAGGCCTCTGTCCCAGCAGTGGGAACGTTAAAAGGCTGAAAATGATGACGATGCGATTATTGTAGAATATACATGAAAGATATGAAGACGTTATCCTCTTCCATTTTTTAAAGTCGACTAAAAGTAATTATTTTAGGACTACGCATTATTATGATAGGTATATTCAGAATGGGCACTCTCATTCTGCAATACTATTTAATTATTAATATCTGGATGACCGAGCTTTGCTCTGTTTCTTTTTTGGTTTGACGTTTTCTAAACATGAAACCTAGCTAGATCGATTTATCGCCCCCGAAACCCCCTGCATACCTACTAAATGTCATTAAAATCGTTGGAGCCGTTTCTGAGATTTAGATTATATACATGTATATATACAGGGATTACTCGTTTAAAGGTATTAGATTGACGTCTCATCTCATTCTAGCAGCTCTATTTGACAAGCAAGCAGCAATTGACATCGCTAATTTCGGATGAAGCTGTTTAGATATTTTCCTTAGACTCATTTCCTTCTTATGTATCGTATTTATCAAATCCATACTTGTATGGGATAGTAATACATCGTTTTATGCACAAAAAACTACAAAGAAACGACACCTCCCATTCACTTCCTTTGTCGTCCTTATCGCCAACGTATAACAAACTGCTTATCTACCATAGCAACGAGTTAGCCCGATAGCCGACAAAGGAGTCACTATCGGCTATATCGGGCTATCGGCTAAAAGCTTGTAAGCATTATCAATCATAGGAACCTCCTTCCGTTGCCATGGAAACGGGGTACTAAGGAAGGGAACGTGAGGATGCTTTATGTACCGTGAATTTTCTTTTTATAGTTGCTTACTATAAATAAATTCAATTGAGCAATACATATTTCGCATAGCCAATATCTTTTGAATACATTAACTATATCGTTTTTGATGAATAATGCCTGAATCACATAAAAAATACGCTGTGTAATGTGATACTACAGGCACATGTCTGCCTAACCCTTCGGGGAAAAAAGCGTGATGTTACATTTATATTTTTGTGTTCACCAGAGAATCGAAAACGAAAGGCAGGTTTTTTTAGTATGTACCTAACTAATTCAATATCAAAACCTCCTCAGAAATCAAACCTCGAACTACAAACACCCCCCGCCGAACTCACCCACATTACAGTAATAGGTACACAACAGAAGGAACCACTACAACCATAATTTCAATTAGTCGCGGTCGCCATTATCCTTTGTATCTGCAGTAATAACATTATAAGGGTGTGTGTACACTGCTGCGAGTCGCCGCGCCTGCGAGCTCCGAGCCGATCTAGTGGAAACATTCGGGAGCCATACACCTGATTTATTACTACCCTTCCAAATAATTTCCGTGAAGAGCGTAATGTATAATGATGTGGCAAATGCAAGCGCAATTTTAAGTCCGGATTTCAATAAAACAGGTAATTTTATAAACCAATGTATATTTGCTTACTGTTAGAAACAGAAAAGTCCGGGATTTCCTGCAGTTTTAAAAAGTTATATTTTTCGTCAGCATGTCGACGAAGCTATGTAGAAATACAATCGTACGTAAATGACAAGTTAATCTTGGCGTCAAAATGATGGACTTTTCAAATTCCCTACCATGGTTAGAGACCAACACAAACACCCAAACGTAAATTAAGAAGTCACTTACTTACGCTTACTTAAAAGTCAAATGAGAGTATTAAGCCACTTCTCCCCACCACAACGTTATCAGAGGGGTGGAAATAACGAAGTTGCTTACCCAAGACTGACATTAAATTGAGTCACTTATTACTAAGACCACCATTAAATTCCGCGATAACGGAATCCCGCAATTTCCGAATTATCCCGGGACGGCGCGGCACTACGGTGCTTGTTTTCGCAACATCAAAAGTTCAACGTTTACAAATGTCGGGCAACGCCCTACATACAGAGGTTAGCAATTAAACTGTTCAATGGTTTCATTTCAATGTTTATTATTAAAGCAAGGAAAGTTTTTTCATTTCGGTGTGACATTTCTTTAATGGCCGGTTCAAATGTCAGAGTCGTAATGTAAGGTGTCCGTGTTGTAGCTTGTTAGTTGGACTGAACTTTGAAATGTTAAAACACGAGATTTGAGGATTTACTTGATAACTGTAACCGACTACATAAAGCAAAGGGGATTTGCAAAGGAGTGTCAGTTTTTAGCACTCAGAGTAATTTATTCTTGCACTAGCTTTTTCGCGGCGGATATTATCCCACGTGACCGTACTAACGGGGTTAAAAAACGTGCCAGTTGCCTCCCACGTATTTCTGGAAATTTCAATTCGAACACAAATGAATGTGGGTGCGAGTTGCCTTTAAAAAATATAATATTATTTTAAAGGGACGATTCGCCTGATTCAGGCGAGTAAATTCGTGCGGATCGACTTATAAGCCAGGTTTTCTTTAAAAACCTATCGCCAAACCTACGTTACGTTTTCACTACTGGATTTTAAGGCACAAATTCTAAAAAAAAATGGTCTAAGGGCTACGACCGCCCATTGCGTCATACTATGTAAATCAATCTCAATCCATATGATGTACATAATAAAGAGTATTCTAGTCTATTCTAACAATCTCTGAGATAGAAAGAGGCTGCAAAACAAGTTTAGTGACAGAATTTTTCAGATATTTTGAATTGGCTATATCTTGTATAGCATTAAGGATTACCCTTAATGCTATACAAGAGAGTTGAAATAAAACCCATATCCGATCACCTTAAAACCAGGGTCACCACTGCCTTAGTCCACCATGCTCTGGCGAGTGATGGAAAGGTCACAGGCTCACAGCCGCTCGTGTTGGCTGTCGCTCGAGCTGTGGCAATCGAGCCCATAGCTTTGTTATTCGATGTGAGTAGGTACCCTTGCGAAGGCTTACGAAACTTTCGTACTTGTAGGTCAAATAGTAACTTTTAGTTTAGATCAAAATTATAAGTAGGTACGTAAGTGCTTTCGAAGGTTGTGGCAGATAGGTCATAACAATCAAAATGAAATTTAATGAAAGTGTCTTTAAAAATGCCAGATTTGTTTTATGTGCAGGTAAGGCTCATCCTTATCGTTCGCTTCAGAGGGCTTCCAGCTAAGCACGAATACCGTAGTTTCGGCCGAGGTAACGGGCGCTTCCTACCCCGTATCACCTACGTACATAAGATTAGTTCGGGGCCCGCACTAAGAATAAAATTAATAGCAACACGATTTGACGGTTGTGCTTCCTCCCGATGTGTTTTGACCGTACGGAAAAGTTAATTAAACTTCATACTCAAGGTATCAAAAAGTGCTTAATCGTTCTCATCGTCAGCACTTATTAAACCCATCAAAAGCACACTTGAACAGCACCAGTCCCACCCATTACAACTATTAAGAAGGAATGCTGAAAGGATTGTCATCAGGCAGTAGATATAAATTTTAATGGGCGGTCGGGTGGCCGAGATTATGCGGATGTTTGGGGGTCTAACGGACCCCAGCTGGGGACTCTATGAGGTGGAAGAAAAGCTGGATAATTCCCTTTAAAACTTTTGATATTCACCAATAATTCATTCCTAAATTGTAAAAAAAAAGGTATTGTGATAGATTTGATAACAGATTATATAAATGTGTGGCCCAAACATTTCTCACAGACGGGTGGCGTAAATGGAAGTCAAGTACTTGCTGTAAACGATCACTTTTTGTGATTATAATATTCTGTGTAACTTTCTATGCATTTATCTACGTCAGGTTGGTAAACAACAGAGTAATCATTGCTGCTAATAAACTAACTGCAATCACAAACTCACATGCAAAGTATTTATGTACGTACTTATATACGTACGTTAAACTAATCCATGTTCTCAATATTCATAAGAAAGTCCTCCTTAGTCCTTGCCCATCCCTCGCCACAGCCACCCTATCTGAGATAACAGTATCTGGTGGCATCCTGCGCTTCATTAGTTAACTAACAGCCAGTCGGTTTAAATTAACCATCTCTCGGCTAACGGCGGCGATATCGAACAGTAGTGTAGATTATTCTGCTAGATTACACTGCATTTAGGAGACTGATGACTGTATTTAGGGGTAGATTTTTGGTGATTTGCATAGTTTTTTTCACGGATTTTGTAATACCTAAAAAATCTATAGAAAACGACGATTTTTTTTACTTTTTACTTAAAAAAAAAACACAATTTATTAATAAGTTTTTCATACCAGTGGCCCTTTGGCTCTTTTGGCTACCTACTGATATTGATGTCTTAGAAAAAAAACCCTGTCTGGGAAGAAGTTCTGAACGCAATACTCGCAAGCACACACACTCGTATATCATAAAAGGAGACAGAGAGAGAGAATGTGTGAATTTATTACGTGTTTTAATACAGAACGATCTAGTATACGTTTTTAGAATCTCTTATAGTTGTCGCCATCTTGGATTTTCCTTTTGACCTCACGGCTTTATCACTATGGCTTTAGCACCCTCGAAAACCATGAAAACACGAGAAAGAGAAAATGAAAGAGAGAAAGTCGCATTGAGGGGCCATAACACTCTCTCGTTACGCGATGATGTCTACCAGTTTACGTCTACTGCAAGCCGCGTTATAGAATGCAAAAAAACGCATAAACAGATCTAATCTTGTCCGTACATATATTATTAATAAGCTCACCCCCTATTAGATAGGACTAAAATATAATTGACGAAATGTGGATGTTGATATCACCCCTGCCTAACCCTTCGGGGAAAACAGGCTCGACGTTATTTTAAGTGTTATTATTATCATTTAAGCTCCAGAAACCTTCTGAAACCAACTTCACCATGGAGATTTATCCTTGACAGTATATGGGTGGACGGTGGTTGACGTTACCAGATAATCGAGTTACAGTCCATCCTCCCACTGGCCACTGCAACACTGCTCTGCCGTGCCCCTGACTTTGATAGCGTAAAAGTTTCCTCACACCCACTCGACGAACGCAAACTTCGTTACTGGCTTGTAGGGATTAGAGAAATGTGGATAAGAAAGAAAAATGTAAAAAGGTTTTCACCAAATCGGATGATAAACTGAAATGATCGAAGTAGGTGCTGGAAAGTCACCAGCCAGAAGAAAATGCTTAGAGTTATACTTGAAATGTTGGACAGGTAACTTCGAATCAGTACCTATATTTTCCTTTTTACACAATGTAGCAGTTTGAATGACTGAAAACCCGCGTAGGTTTCCTTTGCCTTTGTGATTTTTTAACATTTTTCCTTCTTAACAAAGATGTGAACATTTTCAAGATTTGACAATGTAACCCCGAGCATACTCACATACATACATTGTCAGTCATTCCAGCTTGTCGAGTTGACGTCGAGTGCGAATCAATCGCGTTTGATGGGATAACTCGCGCCACCGGCTATGCGAATGTATTCGTGACAGGGTGTAGGCGAGGGCGGGAATGAATACATACCTAAAAATGGACATCATCTGTTTAACCTTCCAGTCCAGCCGGATGCAACTGAATACCAGTTTTATCATGGAGCGGCTGCCTATCTGACCTCGACAACCCAGTTACTGGTTAATATGATATCCCTTTCAAAAAATAGTATTTTTAACTTAATCTGCACTAAAATTTTGTGGCAATATACACGATAGTGATGTGACTGAGTAACAAGGACATAATGAAGAATTTGGCATCTGCTGGTAAATCGTACAAGTTGATTAAATGTTATTCATACAATACTAGTTAGTCATACATTGTACAATTTTCACACCATAACTTTATGTGAGCTGTATATTTTAATATTCTCGTTAATCCTTTCAGCGCTGCTATCAAAACTGGTCACACATCTATAACCCGGCTCTTAACGACAGTACCGACACGCAATATTTGAACCGCTGGTTTATTACATTACATTTTTTGTTGGCGTATGAATTAATAATACAATGTCAGTTCAACGCGAATTAACATTATGATGAAAACCCTCTTACGGCATTAAAAAAAAATCACAGCTTTTAATTTATAACACCCTCCAAATTATATACCATACCTACTAATGTCAATCTATTGTTGATGTCCAAGTCTTGCCAGCACCAAGTTTACAGACTTCTTCATCCAGTCATCTGCAGGTCATCAGTTTGAAATGGGAAAATACTTCATTTTCCTCAAGATCGCTGTCGTTTCTTCTTCCACTCTCAGACCGCTCCCTTCCAATTTCCCACAAGGGCATCTCTCAATCCAATTGCGACAGGTAACTGAAATCTTCAGTAACAACGTTCAGATATTGACGTGGCTGGTGGTGAAAATGGCGAAAATATATTATTTATTCATACTAACATGCTTTGACGTATTCCTTCAGCTTCGCTTTGGATGGAAGCCATTTTGATGCCGGCTTATATCGGAGTGACGTCAGCTTTTGAAGGTTAACACCCAAATGTGGGTGTTGGAGAAAAAGGTTTAGATAGGGTGAGGCAGAACAGATAATACTCAAGCATAAGTATAAGTTAGGTGACCAACTGTTATTGAAATTCTATTCGTTGGTTTCTACAGAGAATATAAAAAAATCAACGGACTTTTTCCGATTTCATTTACATGCTCTAGGATTTATTTGAAACAAGGTGTTTCCAAGTTCTTTTAATCAATTTGATTAAGTATTAGTGACACTTTAGTTACGATATTAGAGTTCCACCAATCCCTAAAAAAACAAGCTTGTAGGTATCTGCTTCCCGCAACGTTCCCACACAATAAATTTTCTATTAGTGAAGTCGAAACTTTGCTGAAAGCGATGCACAAAAACAAGCGAAGCCTTCAGACAAATATTATGAAAGTTATTAACTACTGCCGGAAGTTGCTGAAAAAAGGACTACGTTTTCCCTTTGCGTGCGCCCCGGACGTAACGCGCAGACACTGGCGGGCAGAATAATGGGCACGTTGAAGTTTTTTCTAGAAGGATACAATGTTATGTCCATATTGGTTTTACGGATAAGTTATGGCTTTTTGTAGGCTGTATGTCCAGGTATATATGTAAAGATGTTATTGCTTAACTTTACACATAACGCCTATTTTCTTCGAAGGGTTGAACAGAGGTGTAAGTAGTGTGGTTCTGCCACATTTCGCCGGTTATCTATAGTCCCATGTAACAAGGGCGAGCCTATTCGATACTGGTCTTATTACTAGTATTTTAATAATCGGACCCTGTTTTACGAAATAGTATATCTAAGCCTGCTGGATGGCCAGTCCGATATGCCACTTCTCAATGCCTTTTCATAGAAGCAAAACGCTGTTATAGATCAGATTGTTTATGTTATATGTCAATTAGTTATACAGTTTCATTTTGTCGAGCCAATTGACAGCTGCAACGTTGTCTCCATCTGTCTCCTTTCAACAGCAAAAATAAAATCGAACAAATATAATCACTTTTCTTAAAGTTTCCGGTCGGAAGTAAAAGGTCTCACATTTAAAGGCTATATTTAATACGGAGGAACAGGTTCCAAGAGTCACGTACCACATTAACGTTAATAAAGTGTCAAGGAGTGCTGGTGACGTCATCAAGAGATTTATTTGTAAGACATCAGCTATAAATCTTTGGCAGAATCTTGTTCTTACTGTTTTTGTTTCAGGATGAGCGGTATTTAAACGGTAATTGTCTCTTGGTATTTTTACGTCTTTTTTTGTAAAGACTTATTGACAAACTTGACATTTATAAATCTCTTTTAAATGCAACCAGTCTTTTCGTTTTCGTGGGAGTAAGAGGACAATAAACTAAAACACCATTATTGTTGTAACTTATTTCATTTCAAAATGTAATCGGTAACGTAATCAGCCTTTAATATTCCAAGTGCTTGTACACAGGCTTCCTCTCAGTGATCGGGAGAATCGGTATATTATTGCTATATTTGCCTTTTCTGGGTTTTTTGGGTTGTATCTCACTAAAAGCCTCTACCTAGTAAAGTATCTGTTTATTACTGATACTGTACATATGCTTCTTTTTCATTCATTCACATCATCTTTATGATTTAGTATCCTTTTACTACTTTTTCAGTCTATTCAAGAAAGGTTTTTTTTTTTTTTTTTTTCTGGGTGGGAAATCATCAAATAACTTCTCCCGCTCTGGGTGGAGCGGGAGGGCGTGTCAGACTTTTACTGACTAAAACCCACCCGTGTTCCCTCAGTTGCCTGTGTGCCAGGGGCGGCGGTATCTCTTTCGAACAACCCGCACCCCCGGCAGGCACCGGCCCTTGCGGGCCCCTCTGTTGCTGCTGACAACTCTTTGAGGCGCGCGTGGAACACAACGCGCCGTCGACCCGGGCTTGGTCCTTACCGGACAGCGAGGTACCCATTACTCGCCGTCCGCAAGCCCGTGCCTACGGTGGCCGGGAATCAGCCTGGGATTCCCGACGCCCAGGGCGTCTCCTGCGAAGGCCACGGCTGTGAGGGCGCATGTACTGCATCTCCCTCACGTGCGCCGCGTCCCTCTTTGCGAGCATAACTGCTTCGCTGAAGGAGGCGACTGCCAGCCATGCCCTCTCGCTCCGTACCATGGCCTGGACCAGGGTCGGACGCGAGAGATCGCCGCCGCCGATCACCTCCACGAGGACACGGCGTTGCTCCGCCCAAGCTGGGCAGACCTCCACCGTATGCTCCACCGTGTCCTCTGCACGATCTTCGCAATGGAAACACCCGGGCGTTTCCTCCCGCCCTATCCGAAACAGGAACCTCCCGAAACAGCCATGTCCGGTGAGGACCTGTGTCAGGCGGAAGGTGAGGACGCCATGCCGCCTCTCAAGCCACTCCTCAAAGAGGGGACTTACCGCCGCAATCGCGGCGTGCCCAATTCAAGAAAGGTTACATCAGGATTGTTTATACTAAACATCATTTTATATCGTTTTGGATAGCCTAAATTTGGTTTTTCTACCTAATTACATTGTCTACTAAATAACGGAATTATAAATTATAATTAGAGCATTCTTAAACGCACTCTCTGTTTTTATAAAGGAAGTTTTATACGTCTTGGCAGACGAGACCGGAGATGAGATGATATATGGCGGGAGAAAAAGGAAAAAAGATGGAAAAAAGGGATTTGGACATCGAGAGGGAGGGCGGCGAAAAGGTTGGGAGGAGAGCGATTGGTTTTGAGACTGGAAATCGAAAAAGAATACTTGGAGTTCACTAGGACTGATAACAAGTGTTAGGGTCGCCGAAGCTCTGACGCATCCCTACACTTCCCGGAGCCTCATCATCATACAGCAGAACTAACCCAGATGGACACCAGAACTGCAGAGCTGCCATAGCAAGTATTTCAATTAAAGACTACCTCCCTCATCCCTCCCATAGAGTGCGTTTTAGGTAGGTACTTTCATATATCACCTCTGTATTTTGTATTCCTCATATTAAATTTAATTGTTTAGTCTACTTTTACCTTTTTATTTGTTAGGAAAAGGTAGACACGACACTACTAGGTATAAAGCTAATAATAATGTGTCTTGCCGTTATCTGCAGTCGAAGCCGCTTCGACAAACGGCAGGATACAGGTGATGTTTAAGAAAACCGGTTGTTTTGCGCTTTCCCTTTTTTGTAGCTGAGACAAGTTCTGCTCTGGGAAATAAAGGTCATAATTATACTTATCATTACTGGTACACAGCCCGCTATTCATTCTGACGACTCAATCTATTCACGACGACTATTGCCACAAATAAGTACAAGTGAAAAGCCTTGCAATACGATAACAAGGAAAAACGAACACAGTCGTTGTCAGGGATCAAAATAAACTTTTCAATTTCCCTTTTTTCCTGTCCCCCAGTGTACCGCTACAGGGGTTGTGAACAGGCGTGAAGCAGACAAACAAAAATTAAAGTAAACTACGTTGAGCGTCCCGCTGCGTTGTACTCCTTCTAATTTATACTAGCCTAGTACTTTTACGGCTATAATTACAGAGTTAAAATTATACATATTTTGTTTTATTTTGTGTACGCGTATGAGTAATTAAAATTCAAGTTATGTACTCGCTATTAACATTTTGTTCTACTTTGTGTTTTTATTTTGCCGGGGTGCTAACTAAGTACACGGATAGTGGCCGTACGTATATGGAAATTACAAAGTTAAAAGCGCTATACGTCTTGCATAGCTTCAACTTTTTTGGTCCCCAGACCCTTTTCCTCACTTTTTCTTTAAGTGGTTTAAATTTACATTAACCTAGGGATTTTGTATTTTCTACCATGAAAACAAATGTGTATGGGACAGTTACCAGGTTTGTCTGTCGCCTAAACAAAGGCCATACTAATTTTATAAATAAAAAAATCTATTAGCCAAGTGCGGTAATAATGCCAACGCTATCTTACGTGACTAGCGTTGTAGATACGAACCCCTTCTCATATTTATTTACTAATGCCTCGATATCGTGAAGAAAATATTTCGGTCGTCTACCCAGCTGTGTTTACAGAGCCCTTCTATCTATCAACACTTCACAATAAAAGGGAAAATAATAACAGCCACCAATCGATACGTACGTCACTAGATTGAAACCGGCCGCGCCCACTGGAACACGCCATGTTGACGACCAGCAAAAAACAACACTTAGTGCTGTTAACTACGTTTCCCAACATATTTGCAAGTTTAATCGACGCAAAATAGCTATGATTGTTGTCTAAGTTCACGTAAACAGGTAATAAATTGTAATCAAGCTGGAAGTGGTTGAGTTGGGAGAGGAAGCGGGAGCGGGGGACCGAGCTGAAGCGTGTTTGTACGATATTAAGAGTAATTCAAGAGGAATAGGTATAAAATGCAATGTCTATGGTATTTTTTATATACGATAGTAAGTTTATGTTTACTCTTTTTTTATCTAAATGAGCCGACATCTTTTGCTCGACAAACGTCTTATTTTTAACATACCTACACAAAAAATTTGTCCAACACCGCTCAGCACAAAGACATGTGACATCTACCAACCGCACTGGGCCCACGTGGTGGATTACCGCCCACTCCCTCATGAAGAGAGGAGGCCTGTGTCCCAACAGTGGGAACATGATAGGCTGAGTATGCTATGCTCAGTACCTATTGATCATCCATTCCAAATTATGTCTGATAGATATCTATTACAATCACTGTACACAATAAACACATTTCAGTATTTCAGAAAATCTGGTCCTTCGGCACCTACCTACTGAAACTGAACTTAAAAGAACTTGTGAGAACATATTATCCAGTAAATCGCCGCCACTTTTAAATTAAGGCATACTAAATCACAGTAGCAACTAACTGTTGGTTGTCATGCAAGTCGTCGAAACAATTGCATCGGTGCACTCAGTTGCGTCACAGTTGCTATGCGCGCGCGCACGTAACCGAACCATCAGCGAGACTACCAATAGACAACCAGTGCCTTAAGCAGTTCCATCTATTTTAAAACTTACCATGGGTACCTTAGATTTCTTTTTCTCGTGCTACAGGAGATGACGTGGGTAGGGCTACGTCGAATACTATCAACAAAAACCCTTACGTGGCCAATGCTCTTCTGTAGCTAACCCTCGCATTACGACTTCAACAAAAACATTCGTATAAAATCACACCTTTTTACCTTGGTGATAGGCAGAAACTACAAAACGGCACGTGCTACATTTGTATCATATTCCTTTAATTGGAACCCAGGTCCATACATATATAATGGGCAAATGGGTAATGACCTGGTTTGGAGAGTTTTACTTGTTCCAACCTCACAACTCATCCACTCGTATGGAAGCCAAAATAACAGAAAGGTCAGGTCAAAACAGAAACCCGGACCTCTGCCCTCACCGTAATCAAAGTTTACTACAAAGATAACCTCGATAATCAGCTACTAAGGCACAAAGTGACCTCATGACCCTTAATGGAGCTTTTAAGTCACAACATCGCGTGTCCCTACCCTATGTGTCACTTTTCATGTTAATTTTAACCATAGTTTGAACCACGGTTCTTTTCTAACCGGCGTTAATGTCTGATTGGCCGACAGAGTAATTTATTGCTATGTATATGTTATCTTTTTTATTGCAGTTTAGTGGTGTACATTATGTATTCTTAGATATACAGCCGAGTTTCTGTTTTAGTAGAATGAAATGTTGGTTTTCGTAGTTTATTGGTGGAAAGTTTCATTCTAAATTTATGTGTGTTTCCTGATCTACATTTATTTATTGCGCTATACATTAAAAACAACGTTAACTTATTATATTTTAATAGACATTGATGTTCCTGTGGAACTGCAATTTATTCTCTAGATTTTTATTGCTCTCAATTACTCTATGAAATAATGTAATTAATAGTTTTAGCACACAGCTAGATAAAGGTAACAACAGCATATTTATAGCATCTATAACTAAATCGGTAATAAATAATGTCAAACATATATAATTATGACATAAGTGAACAACGTTGTTTATTTCATTGTTATTAACTTGTAAATCATATGACTAACTCGTATACTAGTTAATTATTGACTATAGGTAAGGACTATTTATAGGAAAGATTGCGTTACCAACAGAATTAGTTAGCCCACATTCGTTCCCACATTCCTGCTTCGGTGGAATTTAGCTGCTACTTTCCTATGCTCTAATTTATAAAGGTTCTGCATCATTTCCCCAATCTGTTACAGTTCGGGTAGTGTTATTCAGGAATTTCTCCGCGGCAGCCCAGAGTCTGAATATGTGCTCGGTTGATGGCAATAGGCACGCCCTCTAAGTATACATGAGACTGAAACAAAACTAGCGAAATGTGGGTGTGCTATGGTAGTACGCCTCTGTGCATCGCTACGGGGATAACAGGCCTTGAGATGTTATGTATTTTCATTTCACTAGTCATTTAACAGATGCCTCTAAATCTCCATGTTTAGCAATATACGTTCAAAATTATAATAACAGATGAAAAACTACAGCCGGCTTTTCCCCTAAAAAGATGCCAACTTTACCCTTACAACGTATCTACGCGGCTCCGTCCAAACTACCCACAATTTCCGCCGCACATAACACTAAAAGCAACTTTTCCTGATAAATGGCTGCGCTGTCCAACTGAAATATTTTCCGAAATATTCGCCGACCGCATATCCTATCACAATGTCTCACGGAACCCTAAAACAATAGGCCAAAGTTGATGCTCATAAATCCTTTCGACTATTGTTACCAAAAAACAAAGAGTAGTACCCCGTCTCTTTCACACTACATGTAAACGTATATGTTTGTCTTTTTCTAAAGCAGTTACTGCGACCATTTCCTGTTGCCTAAGACTTAGATTGCTTGTATGGTTAATCGAGCAAAAAGTAAACTAATTTCGATGTTATCTTTCTAACTATTATTGTGAATGTTTGTTTATATTTACAAGAATTGATGGTCTGCATAGTTCCAACGTTAGTTCTGTAAATTTGTCATACAGTATGCATAGAATATTAGCATCAATAAAAAATAAAGACATTTAATCAGATGAAACGATTCCGAAAATGAAAGAACCATTCCTTTTCATAAAAAAATCCCATCATGAAAATACTGGACTCCATTTGGGAGCCTAGATATTTCCAAAAGCTCTTTATTTGGCTTAGAAACTTAAAAGTGTTACGCAATCACTATAACGTGTTATAGGGATGTGCATCAGCAGGCGCGTTCATTTGTTTCGCTGATAACTATCCACCGGTGGCGGTGACGGGGAGTATGGCCCGTGGGTTGCGCTTGCGAAGTTGCGATATTGTTTTATTTTTTTAAAGAAATTAGGGTCTTGGTCTTTTGTTTCGGACTTTAAAGAAACTTAAAGGTGCGTTTGGCCCTATCATTATCTAAGAAAGAAGATGGAAGGGCCAAACACTCCCTAGTCATTCTTTTTGCGTGCATTTAAAGAACCTCCACGGTTTTATTTTAATTTTTTTGAGGTTGGGACATCATCAAATAACTTCTGCCGCTCTGGGTGGAGCAGAAGGGCGTGTCAGACTTTTACGAACTAAAACCCACCCGTGTTCCCTCAGTTGCCTGTGTGCCAGGGGCCGCGGTATCTCTTTCGAACAACCCGCACCCCTGGCAGAACCTCCACGGTTGACGATACCTGTAGGTTAGAGGAAGAGGTTCTCAATTCGTCTGTTTTTGTTTTGCCCGTTTGTTCCGCGGTATATCCGGCAATTGGCTTGATCTTGATTTCGATTATTTCAAAGCCGAACGAAGTTGCCGGAACTTCGTAATATTTTCTTGGATGTCAGTTATTCTTTTTAATATCTAAGTAAAGTACCTACCTACATACAGTCTCAGTCAATTCAATTCTGATTTCGATCCCATGCTACGATATAACACAAATAGTTTCCAAAACTCAGTGTTCCGGCGAGTGGGCCTGTAATTCGTGAAATGATTAGCATACGGAATCTGATGGTGTTGATAAATTCAATTACCCGGCCCAGTTGCTCCGCACAAAGGTGTGAGGAAAGTGGCCAGCCAACTGTGTCTCCTAGTGGCGGGTCCGGACTGGTGCAGTGTTTTGAATAATTACCTATGGGTATTTTAACAGACCATCTGTGGTCTTCACACGAGTGTTTCAAGGGAATATTTTCAATAGGGTCAGGATGCCCTATGCTTTTCTAACAACCTCATCTATCGTGCGTTGATCGCTGATACCTTTTCTTTGAAAAATTCGAGCTGGCAACATTTTCATCCAAATAGATTAGGAACCGACGGCCTCGTAGGTCTAGTAATAGTCGGTAGCGCTACTGCTGAGTTTGTGGTCCTGGGTTCGATTCCTAAGTTGGGCACAGTGTTATTGGGTTTTTCCATCTGGAATTTTTCAGTACAACCCTCCGGGTTTGTGTCTGATTGATAGAACATAACTGGCGGAATATGGGTTACTATAGGTACTACTCTGCCCACCCCTTCCAGGAAACAAGCCGTGATGTTATGTTATGTTAGATTGGAAACTCGGCTTACGGTTCTGGATCTGTTTGCGAATACTGATGATTACAATAATTCAATTTTTCGCTTCGTTCATGCGAATGTAGTGTATGGTGATGATAACGCTTAATTGATTAATTGTGTATCTCCAATAACTGACTTGTGGAGGTCAGATAGGAGTCGCTTCATATAAAATACTGAACCAGTTACACTGCGTGGGAGTCGACTCTAATGTAGTTTGGAAAACGCTAGGCAGATGATGAGGATAATGACTAATTGAATCTATTAATTGAGTCGCGCCTAGTTGCTATGCACGAGGCTGTTAGGTAGGTGGCCAGCCAACTGTATCTCCTGGTGGTGGGACAGCAATGAATGCAGGGCAGCATTTTGAAAAGTATGGGCGAGTGTGACTGGCGCGGAACAATTTAGTGCAGCTCCATTGTTCGTAGAATGGGTTGGTGTCATCGGTGTTCTAAATGTTGATTACCTATGGTACTGTACGACATTTGTCAGAGGCAGCCGCACTCTCATATCATGCAAGCATGCTATCTTCTCCAATCGGTATTACAAAGTGGGGATTATTTATATTTTCTTCTATTTAATTAAGTACCTGATACTTGTTGACAGGCGTACACTGTCCTCCCATACCTATAATAACACTGTAATTTGAAACTGTTGTAAAAGCCAATTATTTTTAGTAACCGTGGAGTTTCTTGCCGAGTCTTCTCCATAGGAAGCGACCAAATTGTAACCGTGCACCTAGCTCCTGACGTTTCATTCGTGTCCATGTAAGTTTATATGAAATAAAATATTTTGATTATTCTCATCTGTGAACATAACTGTTGTTCGTTTGTGGCTGATGATGAAGAATTGGCAATAAATAGCTAGACATATTCATGTGCTGGTTGGATTTTATTTTCCATTCCTTGGCTTAAAACATTAACAGGCTTTTTGGGGCCCTTGTTTTATATTCCATCTTCTAATGATGTCTAACACATAATCTCCATCACATAAAGAGCTTACTTTATAAACCTTTTAGAACAAAGGCCCTGTCTGCAGTATTTAGTACATGAGATGCTCATCTCGCATCATAATTAACTGGGTATAATCCGGCCAAATTGTATAGTAGGTGATGTCGTAACGTTTTACGATAATCACGCGGCGTCGTGTTCCAGCGCGGTTATAATGTGCTGGTAGAGCCATGAGAATGCATGGGAATGGGATAATGTAATTTTGGTTATTACGTTATTTTACCAAAGTTTACTAATTTCGTAAGGGTAGGTACTACGAATCGGGCGTACCTATCACTGAAATTCGAATGGAACTAAGTGAAAATAATAAGGCTTTAGTGGATGTCCAAAACAGATACCCTTGGTGTAAGGGCCTGGTGCGACGGATAAGCTGCAGCTGTAATCATACCATCCGCCAATCTATACTAAATGATCTTATTGTGATCAGAGATTTTACAGTAGAAATGTAGGTAGCTCCTGTACACCTCGTTTTTATAACGTACAATGTATTTAAAACAGAAAATAAACAAAAAGTAAATAAGTTATTTTCCGTCCAAATCCTGGTCATACTACAAAGTAAACATAAAATCATACGATCCCCGAAACTTCTAAGATATATCGCTCAAACCGCTTATTAGAAGCTTATCAGCAAAACAAATCAACAAGCGATGAGCTGTGAAAACGCTTATAAAATAAATGATGTTTCCCCGCACTTTGGAAGATCAGCTTCTGATAATGATGCAGTTTGCATAAGTTTTCTATTAAGATTAGTTTACATTTAAATGAGAATGTAATTAAATGGGTTTTATTTAAATGAGACACGGTCATAAAAAAGTGATTTTTATCGTATGCTGCGTGTTAATTATGATTATCTGTTTTCTTCTAAACTATAATACTATAAAGAGGGCCGCAGCTAGTCATACATAATTTGTACCCTGAGGGCTAAAATCAAAAATGTATGGGACTAACATAAAACGAATCCTGTTGAAAGTCGTTGTTGACATATCAGGTACTTTGAAGTTTGAAAGGTGCACCTCATTATCCAGGCCCCCTGGAAAAGATTTTTCAAGCATCAACAAATATCAAGCACATGAGACTTTTTCTAGTCTTTGCCTAGATGATTGCGCTAGAGCATATGACTGATAAACAGGACTATAATTCTTCTGGACTCAAAAAGTCTGCCACGCCCACGTTCGGTTATTTCTCGCTAGTTAGACTACCCGGTTTGAGCTGCACCTATTTGTTACAAAAGCAATTTATTTCGTTTCGAGGCGAGGTCGTAGGCTTACCGAACAAACCACAACTATCTGGAAGCATCTATTCAAGACCTCAAACACTGCTGACCTCTCTACAAACAATACTCAATTGTCTCTTACCTTGTCTGACGCAACCGCTCGCACTTTTCCATCATGTCGCCTCTTCCAGCCATTAAACCATTTTAGTTCGTAAATCATTGTTCAGATGCTGTGTTATTAGACCGAAGCTTATCTGTCGATCGGCTATTTGCATTAATTAGTCGACAATTACGCTGTGGTGCTCTAAAGCGATGTTTTTGCTTGATTGTAAAAAATGTAGTGTGTATTAATTGTTGCTTGCCGATGTAAGTGGATTGTGTGTTGAACACGTGAGGAACTAAAGTGGGTTGAATTGATAATTACTAAAAGAGTTGTCGTTTTCTTCTTTCTTTATTTGTGTAAGTAGATCTTTTAAGACATTTTTACACGTCAATATTTTGTTAATTCATATTTTAAAACGAGATGGCACCGGCATTTCCTAGCTGACTGTTCCCTGAGAAGAAATGCCGAAACAAACTGTTGGTAATACTCTCTTTTAAAGTCAAAACATTAAATTATTAGAATTATATGTGATTCTAACAAAGCAGGACCACGTCTGGAAGGACTTTCTGAAGAAAGAGCCATTGTAGCTTTGAGGTGATCTGTCCCAACAGACGGCATTTATGGATCAGTAATCATGTAGCTCAAGCTTATTTTAGGGAACTCAAGGCCCCATCACAAGACGCTACCAGATCTGCAGGACATTTGCGTGAGCCATAAACAAAATACTCAAAACCGCGAGACAGTCGTAGTACAGTATTCAATCTAGCCTGCATGGTACTCACACACCCAAGAACTTATCTATTCTGGTCCCCGAATAACGGTGTGTCATGTCACATCTATCCACTGTGGGCATTGCCTCTATGTGCACCGAGCTAAATAGTGCGTGAGTGGGTATATTCAGTATTGTAGTTCTTTTGTTTATAATCACTGATTTAGCCGCGAACACCGCGCTCGCTTCGTTCAGCAGAGTGACCCAGATTCAGCTGAAGGCCCCGTGAAACAGTTTGAAGCGGTTGCTAATAATTACATTGTTCTTCGTTGAATATTATTATGTGCGATAAATTAATGGCCTTGGGTGTGGTTTTCTTTGGAAAATTACGGTGTTGATTTTTATGCAGATGCAGCAATTCGGTACTCTGTATGTGTAAATCGCAACAAAAAGAACTACTTTTTGAAAAAGTCGGCGGTAAGCTAGATTTTTCACTGTAAGTATATTATGATCACCACTGGCTTAGCAAGAAGAATCACGTCGTTTAGAAATATTACATTAATTTTCTGCATTCAACTAGATTTGAGCAAGGCAGGATAAGCTGGATCAAGTGATCAGTGATCGTTGTTATTTTCTCACAGCCTGTCTTTCAACACTAGTTCTACTTGTAGTCTTAAAAAAACCCTTAAGTGTATAATAATATTAGATTTGGTTCAGAAGACTTATAAGCTAAGTTTTAAAACATTTGCACTTTCCTTCTATAATGCTGTCGACTATGTTCACATAATTTAAACTTACCACCGATAAAGCAAATAAAGTTTTGAGTATTTACTTTACTATGCCTAGTGATAAAATTAATATTATAAATAATTACTCGTCATGTTTCTAAGTAAACTGTCTATTCATTAGCAATCTACAATATCTATTACAACACACGACACGTCATAAAACCTTGGTCCAAACACTAACAAACCTAGTTTAGTTAACCCTCACTTTACATTAAAAAATAAAAACCGAGCGAGCTATTGACGTAGGCACACTATATTTAATTAATAACAAACCAGAGCAACGATAAATTAACATAAACACGCAATGTTGACAATAACACAGTATTTATAAATGTTATTTTATTCTTGGATAGTGGTTATAACTGGTTTTTATATAATCTGTCCTGATATAGAACAACATGCGACTCTTGTACCCGGGCGAGGGAGTGACGAGCTCAATCTTAACATTTCCTATTGATTTACTTGTCTGTAAGGCCGGAACCGTGCAGACCAAACAATCTATCTGACCAACTTTTTCCCAACTATGTTGAGGTCGCCTTCCAGTCTTACCAGATGCAGCCGAATATAAGTATTTTTCATGGAGTGATTCTCGCCTCCACTACTTACCCAGTTACGGGGTAACACGATACCCCCTGGTAAGACTGGTTGTCGGACTTCTGGGATTCTCACGACCCGTAACGACAATCAAATATCTATGAACGGCACCAAAACTTCTTAACGTGCTCTCCAAGGTACGGAGGGGTTTCGGTATGTAAAGATGGTTACCCATCTACGGACCAACCGCGGCAACCTGAGCAATCGATCCTTACTGTTATTTATTACTTAACCACGCACTCCTCCTATGTACAGAGAACATACGCAATGTTTTGTCCGGGCGAACGAGCTTGATCATTTCTTTTGCTCTCTGGCAAAACAACGCCCAAAATCCAAAAATGTGTTATTTATTTTTTGTTCTCAGAAAAGTGGACTATAATAAATATTTTCAATATGTTGGTAATGTTAAACATCTGCTGCCCTACTAATGAGACATGGGCCAATTAAAAAGAATACCCTGTTTCGCCGCATGAGTGGCCATCAATATTCATGAAAATGGCTCCGAAGAAATTTTCCAACAAAATTACAGGGTGGAGTAAAACTCCGGGAAAATAAATAAAGATTTTTTGATGTACAATTTTTCATCTTTCACTGCGCCCGGAGCCCTGAGGTAAGAAATATAAGAATGTAAATTCAGGCCAACGATAAGGAGGGTCCGGCTTCTTATTCGCCCGAAAATGATAGCTATTCGCGGATGTACAGACACCAATAAAAGTGGTGTTGGTATATTTTTAGATATTAGCTTTTTTTCCTGGTTCTATTTGTAGCATTCTTTCTTTACACGTGGAGATATAAAATAGCCACGTGTAAATAGAATAGGCGGGTACTATTTTACTTATATTTACTTTAGGTATTGCCATTTTCCAACCGGTCACGAATTAAATTTTCAGAACTGCTACTAAAGAGCTGTTTTTTTTTTGTTGGAAAATTATCGATATCGACTCTAAAAAACAGCACGACAAATACAATTAAAGACGTTCATTTTGCTTGTGTGATAACCAGAGGTCGGAGTAGGTAGATTGATTTAAGGTCGTTGACGTCAAACGTAGAGGATAATATGGATATGCCTCTAAAATACCGGAACTTCATATTTATTGTGATATTTGTTCCGGAATTTTGAAATTAGCACGAATTTGTGTTTAAGGCGAAATACGTATTAATAATATCAATCTACACTACCAGTGTTAGCTAATGGTGAAAGAAATCAGTATTTCATTTTATACAAAAATACCTTGGAATAGTTACACCGTATTTTGACCCTTACTGTTGAATTAGAAATGACGCTTGACAGTATGAGACAAAACTTAGACAGGGCCTTTTGTTTCTTTATCTCATGTTTAATTTACAGGAAGATTTAAAATATATCGAAGAAAATTACCGTATTATTCAAGTAGTTCTAAAAGGGTTACAAAATCAAAAAATATCCATAGTTGATTCACTTTTAATGTTTGATCAAGTGAGAGCAAACCAATTACAGTTAAATTAAATAATTAGACATTATGAACAAGTATATAAAGTAAAAAACGAAAGATCTCACTGGGCATCAAAGAATTCGTCAGCATCGCTGTCAGTGGGAAAAGTGCCCAAAAGGCTGGCAGCGTTACCACGTTGGATGGCAATGCTGATTCTTTGACCTAAGAATAGGCCAGCCCTTTGGTCACGTGAAGAGTCGACCGACCGCTTGGCGATGTCCCGAAATACTCGACGAGCACTCGGACCCCACGGCCCTAATGTTTCAACCCCAAACGGCTCAAACATATAGCTCCCAATAAGGTTGTTATATTTGCGCCGTTTGAGGCTTTCTGCACCTGCAGCAGCCGCACCAGCACAGCCCGCCGTGCTTAGAAGATGGGGTGGCGCGAGGGTGTCGACAAAGGTTGCATCCCATACCAAAAGCCTACCCAACTTCCAAGGCATTATAGTCATTCCGTCTGGCCTCTTCCCATCGTCGCGTGCCAAGCCATTGGGTTCTAAGACAGCTGGCACCCCGGCGTTGACAAGAGCCCGACGGATGATTACATTAATGCTGGCGTGCCGTGCCAGCCGACCAGCGCTCTTGCTGCAAGCAAGGCCATGGTGTCCGAGGCAATCAACTGCTTCACCGCACTGACAGCGATGTGGAGCCACGCAAGGAGTACCCAAACGCAGACCTATAGCGAGCCGGAAGGTAGAGTCACCCAGCAGTAGTGAGAGCTACCATTAACGAGTGCAACAGTGACAATATTAAAAATAAATTCGAATATGTTATGGAACGAAATCCGGATTTAGACACAATTAGAGAATACAGCGAAAGTATTGAAAAAAAACGTAGCAAATAATCTGATAACTTATTTTAAATTTGCTCCATTGACGTCTACAGATGTTGAACGGTCATTTTCCACATACAAATGGATATTAGACGTCAAAAGGAATACTTTAAAATTAGAAAATATTGAAACAATTATGATTATTTATTTTAATTGTATTAACGTTGAAAGCCAAAATATGGAAATTGTATCCGATGAGGATTAAAAATAATTTATTTATGTTTTTGTTTAATTAAAAATAATTGTTCATTGAATTCAATCAATCACTCATTTAATTAACGATTTTGTTAGCCTATCTGTATGTTTTTATTTTATTTTATTCCATAATTCCAATTCCGGAACTTTTTCCGGTACTTCCCGCACATTATGGATAAAATGGCATGTCCATATTATAATATCTTGACGCAAGTATATAAAATCAATCTACCTCTGGTGATAACTGATAAGCCATTTCTATTGTAATATCATGAAGTGATAGACTAACACATTTTTCAAAACCACGCCACATGGGAAATCGACAACCCGTCAAAAATAAGTTCCTCTACAAAACAACTCCCCTGTCGAGCACTTCTCTTCCCGCGTGTACAGGCTCCCTCCGACATTGATACCTGTTCCTATCAGATGTTTCCGAGCCGCTGCGTCCTGCTGATAGCCTGGTACCCTGAATTATTGCTTCTTGCGCCATCTACTACGTTTTCGACACGATCTTGAAGGGAATGTATAGCGAGGGTGGTTTGTTTTGAATTATAGTGTAATAATAGGAACCTTCATAGTCACATAAACTCACGTCTTTTTGCTATGGTTGTAGAGAAAAACGACAGAATGCCAGCAGTTACAATCCATGCAAAGAAAATAAGAATACACGGCTATTCAGGGTCAACTGCAATGTTGTAATACTTTGTTAGAGTACGCTAATATGAAGTGCAATTGGTGGATTCAACAGCACCGAAGGTTTTCAAAAATATTTTTAGTTTATATTTCTTTCAATCTGCAAACGCACGGCCTTTCCTTTTTAAATCCTCTGTTAGTATCTTGTATTAAATAAATATCAGTTTTCACAACAGCACTGATCTCAATTTTCTTAACCTGAAAACATATTTTGGGGCATTTCCTGTTGGCAAATCCTCCACGGTATTTGAAAAATTGAACCTCAAAAGGTTTATATCAGTTTTCACATCTCCATACGAACGCTCTGCAGCCTCCCAGGAGATTGAACAACGTTACTAAGTTATACCAAAGTTACAAAAGGAAAACTGTTTGTTTACATTTCCATAAACAAATACACTCGAATCCAAATCATAAATCAAAGAAAAACACACCCGGTCTCTGTACTAAATAGGTGCCGTATTTTATAAATAATGATGTTAATCCGTGCCATTTAGTTGGTTGTTGAAACTTACCCGCTAATTTAATGGGTGCTGTAATTTTGGTCAAGCAGTCACAGCATTTGACATAAAAGACAGCTTGTATGTTCATTTTTGTGTTGATCCATCCAGTCTATTGGACTTAAATAAGAAAAGCAAACCATTTACCTATTGCAATCGGTCACATTAACCAATATCGTCGTCAAAACAGCGGTTTTGTTAATAATGACTTTATTTACCTCAAAAATTTGCGGATTATTTAATTCTTACGAGAATTTCATCATCTTCGAAAAAACAACAAATGTGATGTAATTTACATCTCAACGCTGATCATAGTAGACATGTTACTTGTAATAACATGTTTTAAGTAGATCAAATAATTTCCGAAAACGGAGAGTGTGTACTTTTTAATTTGAACGTAAGATTGCGTTGGAACATTGAATAGTTCCCTATAAGGGAAAACTGAGACATACCTGCTGTTTCATTATAAATATATTTTAGTAGAATTAAAATAATTATATGAACGCAATGAAAAAACATAATATTGATTTATTATGACCTCACCATTTATTTTCATCCTACTATCCTACTAATATTGTAAATGTGAAAATTTGAATGTTTAGATGTTACTCAGTCACGCGAAAACGGCTGAACAGATTCTGATGAAATTTGGCTCACATATAGTTTATAATTTGGATTAACACATAGCGTATTTTTTATCTCGATAGGACATCGCCGCCATTGCCAAAACTCGGAGTAGATGGCGAGAAATCGTGGAGCGAATCACAACAAGAAACTTTATGAGGACCACGACCGCCCTGACAAGACTGTTGCGAACAAAAAGAACATTCCCATGGGGTAATTTCTGACAAAAACGCGGGCGAAGCCATAACCTTCGTCTTGCCCATGTTCATTTTAAGACCCACTCTTTCGGTAGCTCCACTGAGGTCATCGAGCATTGTACTGAGGTCCTCCAG
Organism: Polymixis lichenea; assembly: GCA_949091785.1. NCBI lineage: Eukaryota > Metazoa > Arthropoda > Insecta > Lepidoptera > Noctuidae > Polymixis > Polymixis lichenea. The sequence continues at coordinate 22,092,513 of OX420951.1, read as the reverse complement.
GTCTCAGCCATGACAATTAATATCACCGGAAAACCGAAGGTGAGTGATTTACTCGCCATTGAGGTTGATGCCAGCCCCTTTCTAGTCCAGTACCTGGAAGACATCCTCCAGTGCAGCGGTGAACAGTTTCGGAGAGATAACGTCTCCCTGTCTCACACCTCGCTGCAGAAAGGTTTCGAGGTCTGGTCCTGGAATCGGACTGACATAGTGGCGTTTTCGTATAGATACTTGGCACCGTTTTGGAAGGACTGAAATACAGCCCATGTCTCGATCGAATCGAAGGCTTTTTCGTAGTCTACAAACGCTAAACAGAGAGGTAGGTTGTACTCTTCGGTCTTCTGTATAACCTGCAGCAGCGTATTGATCGACCCGTGCAGCTACCCCTCAACAACAAACTAAAATATGGCGTCGAAACATTCCTCCGTCTCGCTGTCGACTGGATAAAAGCTCAAAAGACGGGCAGTAGTGCATTACGTTGTATGACAATGCCTGTGCTAATGCTTTTCAGTGGCTGTATAGTACATTGTAATAATTTTCACCAAAAAAAGCTTTACGACTGGACCTTTTTCTGCTCAATATCTCCATTATACGTACCTTTGGCCATAAAGCATTTTACTTTACAAATAGAAAATCAATCTGCGCTGTCATATAAATAAATTGATGGGGATGAGAATAAATGTCTTACCATAACCCCATGACGTTGAAGAATTTGGTGAATCTAAGACGTATGACATACAAAATTGGAGTTCTTGGCGGTTTACCTATATTTTTATGGAAAACCATTGTTGATATTGGATAATAAAGGTAAATTGGGCTACAAAAAGTGATCCTATTGAATACGGATTGTTTTTTTAAATATCTTCGGTGGTTGTAATTTGTTATGGTATGTGGCCACACTGTAGAGACTTTAGGTTGTACAGATATCTGAACAGACTTTGAAGTCTGAGTAGATTTTTTACTCAAACATCTTTATATAATGTTTGCGCAGACTTTTCATTAGATCAGTTTTGGAGTTTCCACAATTTGTTGTTTTATTAATAATGAATGATTTTGCTCCGACATATAATACGCATTTCTACCACACCGACATTTGTTTGTACCGCTTTGTTGCACAGAAAAAAATATGCAGAAGTTGATGAAAGTCTGTATCGTGTGGGTCTTTTAAGGCTGAATTGACTTTCAGTTAAAGGAATGTATGGTCTGTAAAACGCTAGAAAATAATATGTAGATGAACAACCATTAACCTCTCCATATCCACACTAAAATAAAACATTAAACAAATAAATAACACTTCAAAAAGTTTCCTATCTGTAATATCAATTCTTGTGTAACACGGGTTCGGTTCCTGGTGAGATCAAACGTGGTAAACACATAAATTGTTCGCGCGTAATTCTGAGGCTCACGCGGCGTGTGCGTGCGCGCAGCTTACACGGGACTGCAAACATTTGGTGCGTCCCGTGCCACCGAATTTTGGTTTTATTTAAATTTTTGATTTGATTTTGGATTTGAATTTTAATTTGGTTTGGTTATATGTATAATTTTTCTCGGATTTTAAAACTCTTAAAAAAACACACTTGTTTCCGGCTTTTTCAGCTCCAATTCTTGGTTTTTTCTAATGAATTTTATTGATAAGATAAAGAAACCTCTTATAAATATCGTTCAGGAAAGAGGCTGACATAGTGCACCAAGGCTCATTTGGGTACTCGCTTTCAGCACATGTTATGGCAACTTATATATTTTCCCTATATTCTTAAAATATTCAAACTGTTTCATTACTACCAATATTATTCAAAGGATTAAATTTTGCAACTAGAACGTTGGTCACTCCTGCATAGTACATAGTCAATACACGTGGTGCGCTATTTGTATGCTGATGGGGGATTTAGATACAAATACCACCAATGTAACTCCATTGACCGGACATTGTTGATTACGTCCCAAATTATACACTGTTTACATTGCGCGAAGCTATAATGGATAGATGGATTTAAGAGATTTTCAGATTTGGTAAAAGAAAACATTTTGAGTCTTTTTTTTTGTAAGAGAAGTTATTTTTATATGTCCAAAACATGAGTACACACACATGGCATATGCAAGATGTTACATAAAAGTAAATCAGCCATGTTTTCCGTCAACGGCGTACAAGTATAAAAAGGTAAACATTAAAAAAAATCCTCTGTTTCTTACATTCATACTTTTTCTCAAATTTGTCTAAATACATGATAGATGTAACATTAGTGTATTTTCTAACGATATTGAACAAGCTTTCTCGTAATCTTATCATTTTCGTACATACGATAAAAGCTTTTAGAATTCTTCCCAAGTGGCTGCTAATAGTTGTTACTTCTCAACAATGTTGCAGTAATTGTGAATAGAATGTTCTTCACGTGCCTAAATCACAAACGGGATCTTAAAAAAAATCTATATCTAAGTATACAAGTAAATAAAATTGAAGTGTCTCTCTGTAATCTCAAAACAGCAGCTTTATACTAAATTCATTTGAAAGTAAATACGGAACAAAAAACTTTTTTTTAAATTTTTGTCCGTCTGTTCCGGCTAATCTTCGAACGGCCAGACCAATTTTAGCAAAATTTGGTATGAGAAAGGAGATAAGCCACTTTTATGGACATACAACGCGGGCGAAGCCGCGGGCAGAAGCTAGTTAAACAGTAATTCTGTGTACCTTTCCGAGAGAAACAAAATTGCAACCAATAAACGGACAGCTAAAATAACTGCCTCATCTGTTGGTATCATACCTCTGCCTACCCATTCAGGAAATACAGACATGATTTATTATAATTAGATATCATAACATAACACACCTAATGTTAATCGATCAATACTCAATCAATCATCTTTATACTGTCACCAACAACATTCTCCACGTGTGCGCATACGCATATCCACGCCAACGCCAGTAATTACCACAGCGACGTCACTCAATGACGTATACATAAGTTTTGAAGAGTTAGAAAACATTGCTATCATTTTGGCTGGCTTAAGATAAACATGTTGTGATGGGATGTAAATACCTGAAGTCTCCGGGCATTTTATCTGTTTTTGAGTGTTTTATTTATTGTCTGTTGCTGACGTATGTACTGATATAAATACTAATTGATATCACAACATTAATCAATTAACAACATTGTCGTTATACAATTAAATTACCTTCTTTTAGGTGCACGATAACTCACGATGGCTCCTTCCGTATTCGGTTCACCACATATACTTAGTAACCACTAGGATTACACACTTTCGGATCCAGGCCTCCATGATAACTCAGTGTTGCTAATTAAACTGGTAAAACTCTATTAAAACATAGCAGGCGTTTATAAGATACTAGCTTTTGCCAGCGGCTTCGCCCGCGTGGAGGTCGGTGTATTATACATATAAACCTTCCTCTTGAATCACTCTATCTATTAAAAAAACCCGCATCAAAATCCGTTGCGTAGTATTAAAGATTTAAGCATACATAGGGATACAGGGACAGAGAAAGCGACTTTGTTTTATACTATGCAGTGATGTACGATAAACCTTAGATGAACAGCAACTTTCGAAAATTCATCAACATCAAACTATCACAATCAGAAAAATAATACTCATGAATAAACAATACTCATGCGCATGGACCGCATAGTTTTGTTGCTGTGCCTAAATGTTTAAGCAGCCAGGTAGTCCCGTAGTAGCCCAAGGACACCCACAGAGCCAGCTCACCATACTGTTCGTCTCCGCCCTGGGTTTTCGTCAAGGGCAGTGTCACCATCTCATCAATGGTCGATGGACAGTTGGTATGCTGAGGAGCAAGTCAAGTTCACAGACTCCATTTTCATGAAGCCCATGATGTTTAGATTAGCATACGTAACGGCACGATACAGAGAACCCTATTCTCTTTGTGAGAGTTTATTTATCGGTTGCACTGGCGACTGTCCAACAGTCTCAGGTGTTTCCAAGTTGATTGGGATGGAATGCTTAATGGACTGCTATTTATCTTCCACTATAGTGTCTTAACGGCTCATTTGCAGATAAACAAATCTGGTTGATGCATTTCGCTTGGATATAACTGATTGGATGTTTAACAGTAGCAGAAAACAAAATTTGAAATCTTTTATTCAAATTATGCTAAATTTTGAACGTTTAAACTCACATATGACAGTCGCCCACAACGATCGCCCTTCACCACTTCCACAGTTTACCTGGGAAGGAGTGGCGCAACAAACTTCCCAGCTACACATTTATCTGTTATATTAGAAGAATTTGATTCTATACAATTGTATGTGAAGTAATTAACCTTACAAAAGATTACTTTCAGGAGAAAAAGCCACAATATATAGCAAGCCGATGAATGGCTTAATTTAAATACCTACTCTACGCACCCAAAGGAAAAACAACAGCTTTCTTACCATCAGATCATGAACACCATTGTTATGAGTACCGTATAATTTGCTGAGCAAAAGTATGCTTAAAATAAACGTCGACAATTTAAAACCATCTTAACAAACCAACAATAAAAATATCTTGAAAATGTAAAGCGTGGCAGCTCCCTAATTGCAGTACTTGTGACAAGTGTCGAAGCATGTCTTATCTCGCCGGTCGAGACGGAAATAAGCAGTTGTTCAGGACACCTCTCAAGCACCCCCTTTACTTCAACAGCGGGTTGAGGGGGGGAATTGTGTTGTTTCTGGCATTTGACACTTTTTGGGGTGACAAATGGACACTCCGGGCGAGTTTTTCAGGGTATTCAAGGAGTTGTTCCATCCTTTAAGTTTTTTTGCGGGTGAAATATTTATTACTAGAATATAATTAGAACATAATAAAATATAAAATATCTTATATGTTGTAAGTTATCGCTCCAAAAAGTGAGAAAGGACTGCATGGTCCTAAAGTAGTACTTAAGGCGCAATTCTTGTTATTTTGTAAATTCCCTCATGAACAGCATTAATATCATAAGATTGTAAGGTTCCCATTTCTATCCCTATAAAGCTAGATAGGTAAAGATACTATGAAGTAAATTTTTCATGATCGGTAAGAAAGTTTTCCTACAAAATTAAGTTTTTAAAACATAAACCAATTTACGTTCGGGGAATCACTTTACATCGAAGAATATTTATTGTTTTAGTAAGTTTTCAGTAATTTATTCATTGCCGACGAATTAGAATAACATCAATATTTTACGAATAAAACATGTTGTTTGTTCATCCAACAATTCTCCAGATTTCTGCGGATATCATTGAGAGATGAATCCGGGTGAATTAGATTATTGTAATTATACGTAACAATTCAATTCATAAAAGCTGTGTACAGTTTGCGAAAGATTGGCAGTTTGAGAAGACAGGTTTGTACAATCGTACAGGGATAGTTACAGTGATTATACAACGGAGTTTGGCAGACGGATTGGCGACCGCAGAGAGTTATAATTATATCGCCAGTTGTTCTGCTGTCCATCGACCTGTCGCCTTTAATAAACCGCGACACAGAAACAGAGCCTATTCTTAGATGAGGATCAACACAACAAAGACAAATACTCTTCAAACATGTCGGAACAAGATCTTTTAGCTAAACGAACGACAAGGACTAATTCTCAACATCTCAGCTCGATGACTGCCCTTCCAAACCATTTTATCCATCCATATCTTTGGCAACCGTCCAAAGCGCTGTTTTGCGTCCATCGCCGCACGCGCAGCTTTCCCGGCCTATTTTTAAATGGCGGACGCCCGATGTGCTCCGAAAAGTGACGGAGATTTACGATCGCTTAATGTCTAATTAATTCGTGGTTAACATGTGTTGGATCATTACGATGTTTTCGGGTTTAATTGTGGAATTACAGAAGGGGGATTGACTCGGAAAGTTCTTCAAGGATGTGCCCTTATGCGTAGGTATGTAATGTAACGCAATTACTCCAAGTATTTTATAGTCAGCATCTTCACTATATCAAGAGCGCAGGAGTTTTTGTAACCAGATAATTACCAAACTGTTTTTAGGTGTACATTGCGTACAGACTCTTCTAGAAACTCTATGCAACCTTTAGGATTGGACAAAGGCCAGGCGTTGTCATGTAAAATACTACATTTCTCGAAATAGTTTGTCAATAATAATTAAGAATAATGCCCTATCTTTATGACGCTGAATAACCGACCTTAAATCCAATTTTCTGAATTTATGACATTATCAGGGAAATAATAAATTCTCTCAAGTCCCACTTACGGGTGCTTGTTAACTTTGTTTATTTGATTCGCAAACATAAGAAGTAATGTTGTATCAATCATCAAAGACGAGTAGCGGAAGATAGTTTCAATCAATCAGAACTCCTTGAGACTATTATTAAATAGGGAGGATTATAAGTGAACTATTTGAAGTACAGAAAAACAAGCGAATAATTTATTTTATCTAGTCTGATGTGACGTCATACTTGTTTGTGCTGGCACGTGTCTTGTGTTAGGAGATAGACGTCATGTTGGTAGTAGAGGGTAAACAGAGGTGTCGGTATGGTTCCGTATGATGGGAGATCTAATCTTTGACATGAGGCCATATTCTTCAAGAAATTATCGTTTAAGAAAACCAATAAGTAATAGATACAGATTAAGTTTCAATTTTCAAACAAAATATACTTTTAAGCGGGCGTTTAGGACTCTATAAACAGGCCAGGGTGAGTAATATTTTGTACCCATTAAGACCAGAAAAAGATCGGTTTCGAAAGGAACATACAGTGTTCACTATATTATACTAGTATTGGATAAATTTGTATAAATAGCTCGTCAACAGATTAGCACACCATTAATCAATAGGTCGACTGCCCTATTAATTTACTATGGCTGACAGCAAATTAGTTTGTGCCAAAAGATGATTCACGTAATTACAGAACCAAGAATCTTTCATGGTACATAGAGCAAGGTCTATCGATGGCAATCTACTGTTTGTTTAATGGGATTTTATTGATAGATCAAAGAACATTGGCTATTGGCTAAAAGGATTAAGTCAGAACGGTTAGTAGTGCAGCTGACTCTCCAGCAGGCGTATCATGACCAATTATATCTCTATTCTACCAAGAATAGACAAAATTCTTTGACATCTCTTCAGCCCGAGCACGGGGCGACCCGTAGACTCGCGTTTCTACGAAGACCAAGACAGTTAGTTATTTCTTCCATGGCAACGGGGAGGTAGCTAGTGATATGTAGTTAAGGTGGACGCGCTGAGGTATTAGATTGTTTCATTAAATAGTCATTCAATGGGATTAAAACAACTTCGAGGGTTGTATTGGTGATTTTTATGACTACTATAATTCTATAAAATGTTTCTATAATTAGCCCAAGTGTCAAAAGTAGAGAAAAATTGGTCAATCTGCTTGACACCGTAGTATTGTCGACTGAAGAATAGAAACATTTGTTCTCTTCAGTTTTACATCGCCGTTCTGCCCATTTCTGTGGTGGTCGTGTTACACGTCTTACTTACTTCAACATCGTTTTTTACCTATTATTCATTTTAATGACCTCACATGAAGCAAAGACGTGTCCAAGCTATCCAAGATGATTCACTTATAGCTTTTCGATGAGTATCAAGATACCATCAGTATCAACTAAAAGCCAGACACAGAAAACGAACCCTATTAACCATTCAAAAGTTTTTCAGTTTAACTTTCAGCCGAACAAGACTAATCGACATCTGTCCACAGTGTCCACCTCCACAATCCGTGCTGAGCAACACCTAGGTACATACCCGACACCATATAGACAATTTGGCAGACTTACCGTCTCCTAACTCCTCGTGCCGTCCACGCAGCCATTAGCCACGAGTTCATCTACTACGCGGGATACGCATCGGGAAACCCTTGCGTCTGACGGACATTGTTGGCCACTGTCGAAACACGCGCGGTCTGAGTGTTACATACACGGGTCACGCTAAAAACATGCCAGACACGCGCGCAGATTATGTTATTAACATAAAATTTTGTGTTGAAGACGAAGGAATTAATAAACGCGAGGGTACAGCTACTCATATGACCACCCAGGTACCATCTAAAAAGAAGAATATTACTTATGTTTATTATTTAAAGTTTTATTGCCCTGCAAAGAAACTTACAAGGAAATAATTTGAAAATCCCTAGACATTGAGCCATTACTACAAATACCAGCACAAGAGTCCTGTACTTATATTTATTTAAAATAATGTCGTTAAAATATTAACTTTGTTTAAATACCCTCTTTCTCTTTCAAGAAAGTTTCTCGAAATCTAATTCGTACAACAATTTATTTATAAACGTCTGTAAATAGCTTCTTAATTATAATCGACACGTGTTTTGCAGTATTTATTTCGAAGCGCGCGTGGATGCAATGCTGACACGTCTGTCACGCGTGGCAGCCATCTTGTCGTCGTGACAATTATGACAGCCCGCGTTACGTTCGGAATTTATTACGCCAATGCCATCCGAAGACAACTAACGTAGCATTCGACTCGTACGCCCTTCAAATAATTAGAATATTAAAAACAAACTCATTAATTGTAGTGAAAATTACGTTGGTTGGTGGAAAATTTCAGTTATTTATCAATATTTATGAAGATTTGTCTATTTTCTGGTTTTAAAAGTAGTTTCGTAATTTGCCTCTCGTAGTTGGCAAGAACAGAAACATCAAGATTCTTCAGATGTTCGTCCCGAGTGGGCTTTTAAAGTTAATTGAAGGTCTTTAGTGATATTATTCTGAAAGTGATGTAGATTCTATATTCTGTAAACATTTCGTTTCAGTTGATACCTACTTGGATAAAATCGAAACGTCAAGTCAATAACCAAAATTATCAAAACAGTATTATACAAAACTGACCATAAGGCAGTTCATCAATTCAGATTGATTCCACATAACATCGTAAACATATTATCATGTCGCATGAATGAGGAGAACTCTCGAAAGAGTATTTTCAAACAAAACTCATGAAATGCTTTTTAAGTTTTCCTCAAATACCTTCATGTTACACATTCGAAAATGGAAAACATGAATAATTTAAAAAGCTGTAGGATTGTCCATTATGAAATGCACAGATATTCTGCCGAGTGATCTTTAAAAGTCTATAAAGCCTCATTTACACGATGCAAGTTTCTCCAACGTTCAAGAGGAATATTCGCATGCCATTATGAGTTTATTGAATATATACTCAAGCTTTTTAAAGTTGTTTTATCCGCTCATGTTTGAATTATAGAAAATTTTCATGACAGAATTGAATGCGATTTTATTGTACATGCTGTTTACTATACCCATACTAGTTTTGAACGGCAACTAACTTGCCATATCGTGCAACAGTTGTACGTGTTGCTAAGATGGCGCCAGTCACTTGATGCTTCAGTTTTATAGTTGCGTTGCTCACCTATCAATCTGTAAACTTGCACTGAGTGCGAGCTTCCTCTTATATAGAGCAATGCCTATATATATTTTAATCGCAGCATGATATTTATAGGATGCGTACCACCCTTCGGCATGAGCCTTTAGGTAACACATTCAATATTTACCAAGAAATCCAGGATAACACAATAACAATCAAAATTCAGGCCCCTCATTCCTAAAACTCGGGAAAAACCTTCACCATTCGTGACAAATTACACAAACAATTAAATATTAAAACCTTTTTCTCGAAAGTCTCTCAATCGTGGCCACAAGATTCATCATTTTGTACAATGTATGCATTATGGAGGCGGCACCTACTGATTGAATATTGAGATGGTTTCTTTGGCCCTGTGCTAGCCTAGCCGGCCGCCATTTGCAACACAATGGCGGGTGCAAGGAACTGCACACGTGAGCTCGCTGAGTTACGAGGAGCAGTTACATGTTAAAGGCTCAGCTGGATTGCAGATTGATCTTAGGAAATGGTGAGCAGAGTTTGAAGTGGGACTTTGTATGTGATTAATATCTGTCTTAATGAAACGTTATTGGTATAATAGAAAATATGTTTGTAATACCTAACCTGCGGAGCGATATTTTAGACCTTTCTATGCAAGCCTTATTACATAGAATTGTAGGTATATATTATTTTATGAACTAAAAATCTTGCATCACAATCCTATATATCCATAAAAGCCATGACTACACACACCAAATCCCCGCAGCTTCCAAACGACCCCATTACCTCCCGACGACATAAACCAAGCAGCTTGATACACAAATCTGAAGAACAGCGCTTCTTCAAAGTCGGTTAAGGGCCGTCAACCGTTATTGATGAGTGACGTCACTATGGCCGCGGGGGGCACACCGCACGCCTCTTGACGGATTGCACACCAATAATATCTATGTAGGGTTGGCGACTACTTACTGGCAAAGTGACAGAAGTGGCAATAGTCCAACAGTTAACACTTGGACTGGTAAGAAGTCATGAGTTCAACCATGTCGTCGCTTTACATCAGCCGCTCAATTATAATCTTACCGTTAAAACATCGTAACTAATATTATAGCGAATGTAATTTTCTTTGTTACGCTTTCACGCCAAAACGACTGAACAGATTTGGATAAAATTTGAAACACAGATAGGCCGTGACTTGGGTAAGGACTTAGGTTACTTTTCATCCTGGATCGCAGACGAAGTCGCAGGCAACAGCTGGTAAAATATAAATGCTAAAGTGATCAAACTTCTAGCTGTCTGTCAATAGTGCCATCCCTTATCAGTAGAGATCGGATAATCGGATGCATATTTACCTAGAGCTAATTTTTAGTTACGAAAATATGGAAGCGGCCTCTTAAAAAAATTTTTTGTACAAAAATCCTGGGATGCCAGCAACACCGGGAATTCATAACTAGTCAGTTGTATAGTATGGAAGCGACTTCTAAATAATTAGGATTGCATAACTATTCAGACGCATATTTATTAAAAAATTAACCCCGATGGAATTTTGGTACCTATACCTATGTACCTAGGTGTAAGTCTGTAAGAGTAGGAGTGGTGTGTGTTAGTAAAAACATTTATTTTTTTCATTAAATTTAGAAAAAAATCGGTACAAAACCTTAGCCAACCTCTCAACTTTAAGTGATATATAGATGTGTGTGTGTGTGTGTGTGTGTGTGATGTGTGTTTTAGTGTGTGAGTGGTGTATATTCGGATAATATCCGATCTCTACTTATCAGGTAGTTTTATAACTCACTTCATCAAGTTTTCACGATGAGATTTTCCCTCCCAGAATAGATCAGCTGGTTAGGTACCTAGTGGTAATAATCACCATACAGCTGGACATTGGCCCAGCTCAAACATTATTAAAAGTGCTTAAAAGAAGAATTAAAAACCTACCTCTTCCGATACCTGTCTAGTTTTGCTTCATTTGTGTAGTGGAAAATTAATTTAAACATATCATCAAAATCATATGGAGTAAAGCTGTGATCGAATGGTGGCCAAGGTAAGGCCAAAGAAACCAAGGCCGTCCAAAAGCGCGTTTGGTTGATGATGTCGGCAAAGTTGCGGGAAAAACATGCATGAACGGAGGAGTATGGCGCAAGCACCCAGCAATGGGTGATTCCGGGCTAAGATGACGATTATGATGAAAATCACATGATAATTTGAAAATGAGGAGCAAGCTTAGTGGCTTAAAGTTGGAGAGGCGGTGACTGCCATAACGAGTCAGGGAAAAGTCGAAAAATAAATACAAAGAAAAGCGCGAGCATGACTGGTCACCCCTTTATTTAATACGGGTATGTAAAACTCGAAAACCAGCATAATGTAATCAGTCGAGTACTTCGAAGAAAGTGGAACAAACAAACAGCTTTCTCAATCATTTAATAAGCCATTATAAATACAAATACAATCGATTTGAAGTCAAAACACTTCTTCTGTTTATTATTTTAAAAGTAAGTTCTTTCTTCTGTTTATTGTAAGTTATTTTAAAACATGATTCTTCTATTTAAATTAAAAAGATAAAATAAAACGTTCTCTTCAATTTAAACGAGTGTTTTTGCTATTCGATACAAAACCGTATTGACAAGAATTTTGTTTTGAATTTAAATCAGGTATTGTGTACCAGATCAGTCAGCCCTATTTGAAGTGTCAATATAGACAGGACGTAGGTGCCGCTCGGAGTAGAGCAAACAATCATAGCACCCTCAACCCTGCAGATGTAACCTGATCGAAATATGAGAAACTTTGACCAAACTACTTATAAGTAGGTATGTTGTAAATAAAAAGAAAAAGAAATCTTAATAATTGGGTGTTTGATATTTTTAATTCGTCGGAACCTATTTTTTTTATGTATGTTCCCCGATTACTCGAAGATGGCTGGACCGATTTGGATATTTTTTTTTGTTTGAACGGTTATACTCCCCAGGTGGTCCCATGATCATCAAATCAGGATCTGATGATGAGATCCTGGAGAAATAGAGAGAACTCTTCAAGTTTTATAGGCACACTTGAAGCAATTTGTGTAGTTTTTGGAAGAATACTTTCTCGGAGTGGTTCCATTTCAATTTGGTGAAGATCTGATGAAGAACTTCGGAGATAGGCAACGGAGCTCCTCAATAAATGATAGCAAATGGACTGGGATTGCTGAAATCTCATGTCTGTCTATTGTTTACACCAGTTAATAACATAACATCACGCCGGTACGCTGTGAAGGGGTAAGCATATGTGAACCACTAAAATGTGAAAAATAAAAAACTTTTTTCAAAAAAACAAACTACCGACTTCTTGGTTAGTCACGAACACTATACCTCATTCTAGCATAGAAGCGGTCGAAGTGGCGGTGGTGGGGGAGGCCTATGGTCAGCCGTGGACGTCTTACGACTGAAATGATGATGATAATGATTCTACCTCATTTATCTATCTCATTATATACCATATGTTTCTACCTCAGTAATCAAAGTTTACTGAATCGAACATTAAGTAGCCATTTTAGCCTTTTTATAACTCGTTTGTATGATTGTTTTTAGTTTGGCGTATCCCATGGTTTTCAAAATTTCAAACACGCAACTCTCTTGCAGGAAAAATTCACTCCACTGAAATGAAATCCGACGCTTAAAACACGCCACTAATACAACTCTGTGCAAGCACTTGCCTACCCCCTCGTGTTACAAGACACTTCTAACTATCCTACTAATTATAAACAAACCATTGTGTGCATTTAATGCTAAATTATTCAATGGATACTTTATTTTTTCCGAGTCCTAGCGACCTCGATACACAGTTGTTGTTTTTGCGCGATTGTGCCACTGTGCAGCCTGTGCATAACAACACAGTATAATTTTTATCTATTTTTAATGTTATAAAGTTTCATGGTTTTTCTTTTTTTACTTGCAACACTTCGAAAATGAACTATGTTGTCAGTGTTCAAACAACAAATTCACGAATTAAAAACATTGTAAAAGGACTACAAAATGACCAAATCTATAGTCGCGTAGTCTTGTTAGGTCGCACGTATACTAGAATCTATGTGAATGTGAAGACTATGTGAGCCATTTTTTTTTTTGGTTTCTTTTCAGTTAGTTGTAGTAATCATGACCTGGCAGTGAGTAATTTATGCGGCCTACCCAAATGTCCATACTTGGGTATTGTTCGTCGAATCGTTGAGCTCCTTTTTTTTGAGGGTGGGAAATCATCATAAAACTTCTCCCGCTCTGGATGAAGCAGGAGGGTGTGTCAGACTTTTACTGACCATAACCCACCCGTGTTCCTTCAGTTGCCTGTGTGCCAGGGGCCGCGGTATCTCTTTCGAACAATCCGCACCCCTGGCAGGCATCGGCCCTAGCGGACCCCACCAGTTGATGCTGACATATCTTTGAGGCGCGCGTGTAACACAACGCACCATCGACCCGGGCTTGATCCTTACCGGACAGCGAGCTGCCAATCATTCGCCATCTGCAAGCCCGCGCCTACGGTGGCCGGGAATCAGCCTGGGATTCCCGACGTCCAGGGCGACTCCTGCGGCGACTAAGGCCGTGAGGGCGCATAAATACTGCCTCTCCCTCGCGTGCGCCACCTCCCTCTTCGCGAGAATTTAAGTTCCGGATTGAGCTGCATGATTAGTGACAAATGCGTGCACTGACTGAACGGGTCCACTCAATCTGTGGTTCTTTCCTCAAAAGACCATTTCAGACACCAATCTACATGGTCCTGATATGACCTGACCAAAAGTACGTCTGGATTTTAAAAAAGACTGTGAGTTTGTATCGGCTTTTCTTCTCAGTGTAGTCAGATAGGATACGCCGACCTCATCAAGTTTAAAAAAATGTGATTGACGTGTTAAGGTGTTTGTATAAACCTACTTACAGGAATTAGATAATTTTGCATTTAAGTATGAAAAAGAAAAATATTTCGTTTTCAACAAGACTTCATCCTCACTAGGTACGGACATAATGTAGTCAGTACTTACATCTTTGTGGCCTGGACTTTACCTAACTCTAGGTGTTAGGTAAAGTCCACCAGGCAGGATGAGTATTGTCTTGTTTTCCATAAAATAATTTGTACTTTTATTATTTTCCATAATCTTCCCCCCTCATAATATTTACTTGCACTATTATCATTTATACTAATAACGCTTGTCATATCAACTTATTAGTCATAACTTTTATTTGCCATAAATAGGTTTCCATTATTAACATGTGTTATAATCATTAGTTTCTATAAGTAACAGATTACATAATCGATACTTGACATAAGCAACATTTAATATAATTTAGAAACTTTTATTGTTTACAAATGTCCTTAGTATGAACTTCAGTCGATTGGCCTTGATCCTTAACCTTCCGAAATGTGAACTTTACGTAACGGACAGTACCTACTGACAGACATCTGACACTTTCCAAATTTAACGCAATAGCTCCAGATATTAAAATAATTGAAAAAAGCTCTCTTCGTCTCCTTGGGTCTCCAATCTTTGAGAATTCTTTTCCCGTTTTTATTGAGGAATAAATTCAAAATTTTAACGACGTTTCGGAAAGGTTGTTCCAAATTAACATGCATTCGGCCATCACCTTAATTCGCTATTGCTGTTTCGGTCCCAAATTAACATACTTCCTTCGCGCTTCCCATTTATGGAAGCACACTCACCCATTAGACAGAATGGACCAAATTATCCGGCACACTAACTTCGACCTTAAATGTGGCCATGGACGACCTATCTTGGGCACAAGCTACTATTCCCATTCGTATGGGAGGCTTCGGCGTCCGCTAAATTTCTAATATTAGTTTACCGCCTTTCATATCCTCGGTTCACGGCACTGAGAAATTAATCAGGAAAATCCTAGCTTCCACACTGATTAATTTTGACGTGCCGTGCTTCACCGAGGCTGTGGATGCCTGGAGACTCGCTTGCCCGAACTCTGATCTACCCGTTAATCCATTTTCCCAAAGATGGTGGGATGAGCCGCTCTGCAGACTCTGTTGCCTCTGAGTACAAGACAATCTACTTAACAAGTCTGCTACTACTGCGGAGCGTGCGCGCCTGCTGGCTGTGGGTGAGTGGGAGTCGGGTCTGTGGCTTCATGCACTGCACTCGTCGAACATAGGCACTTTGTTTGACGACGCTATTTTCTGCCTCGCTGCTTCCCTATGACTGGGAGCTCCTTGTTGTTCTCCTCATCGCTGTCACTGCGGCAAAGTTGTCAACAGTCTAGGACACCACGGCCTCTCTTGCAGCCGAAGCGCGGCACGCCAACATTAACAACATGGGGCCATTCAAGTATTACGTAAGCAGATTTTTTGCAATGAGTAACGCCCCCTCCCCCTCATCAGCAAAAGTTTGCAAAGATTTTACCCCCGCCCCCTCCCATGCTCACGTAAACATTGGTACATGCATTCTTTGCATGTGTTCTGGTTTATTAATAGTCAACATATGTGGCTTAGCCATTTCGCTACATTCACATGGGCGTAAGGTGAAAATTTATCCACTGTTCATTACTTTTCTGTTATACAATAGTTCTTTTCAAGGAAACGGCTAAGCCACATATTTTGACTAAGGTGTAGAGTTTGTGAAGTTAGGCCTTGTCGAGTTAGGGCGTGTAGAGTTAGAAGTTTGGCTCTACATGAGATCTGCGTGTCTAAAAAGGCCAGTTTAAGCAATTCCTCTAAAAGTGATTCATTTCCTGAATTCCCCTGTGTTTCTGCTATTTGACATTTTACTTTAATAAAGCAATTCATAATTTGGTGACCATTTTACGAATTTCCATACAAAACTGTCACATAGATGAATTGCGTGCTGTCTACGCAGATAATATTATGAATTGTCAGTTTGTGACAATTTCATGATTTTAAATATGATTCATAAAATATTATGATTCTGTCAAAGTGGCCTTTTTAGACCCCCTGATAACATTTTGACAGTGCGAGTCATATGGTCTCGTCTTGGAAACATTTTATATGAAAATGTTTTTGTTGGGATTTCACTTCCTTTTGTAAGTTGTTTGTGACAATATTATTTTTTTCTTTTTATTATTTTATTACATTTTTGAAGAGAAAACTTCTTTAGGCGCGTTGAGCATTTTTTGAGATGGGTAAAAACAACTGTACTCGTGACACTTTTACCGACACCACTGACAACACGAACGTACGAACGAACAATGTTAAACGTACGTTGAACGTTGTTTAATCTAACGATTTAAAAAATATTTCCTGACGATTCCTAAAATATACATGTAACTGTTCAAGTTTTCACTTCTATCAGCACTCCCGGATTGCCACTGTTTTTTTATTATTATTTATAATTACATCAAGAGTCCCTATATCAATTTTCAAAATTGCGGAAGTCTCATACAAATTTCCATCCCCTAGTTTAATGGGTTGGGGGATAAAAGTTCCAGGTTTAGATTTTTTTTTGTTGTTTGTCTACTAATACTAGCTTACGTATCTAATTTCAGCTTTCTAGGAGTTTAGGAATTACGCTAAGAATTTTGATGATCATCAGTGAGCCAATGACGAAATCAGAGTTTTTATGATATCAATAATATCTAAAGTATAAGAGCTATGCAATTAAAATTGTATATGTTGAATAATTTCGCTATTAAAAACATATCCCGAGAATTTGGTTTATCTGGTATAATCCAAACCCAAGTTATAAGGGTTCAAAAAAACGACGAAGCGCTTCGAGAAAAGGTAGGTAAGTAGTGCCCTTGCGCTCCAGTTGGGTCGTCTTGACGGGGGCACTACTGTGCCCCCAGATAGGCTTGGAATAGAAGACTTTAACGCATAAAATAATTATTTAAGCTAATTTTATTGAGATGGTATTCAGTTATTAGAATCTTTATATATTTACGAACAGAACAAACTTCTTTTAAAATTTTGGTATATTAATTCAAATTAACGGTCTTCAGTCATGCATGACACACGAATCCATGACTATAAGTCTTCGATGACATTGGATGTTTGCTGCTCAGTGTTGTGTGCCTGCTCAGTTTCGTGTGATTTTGGAATATCGTCATCGTTTTCTTTGAGCTATTTATAGACAAGTAGGGTTGCCATATGTGTTCAAACCAAAATCTACTAAATTTTGTAGAAAATCCAAAAAAGTAAAAACAAATAGTGCTGACGTAATCACCGCCTAGACGCCCCCATCCCCCATGTCTTAAAAAATAAGCAAAGCAAAGACCCCCCACGCCCCTGTAGTGCTTACGTAGTACTTGAATAGCCCCCATCATCCGGCGAGCTCTTGTCACCGTCGGCGTTCCAGTTTTATTAGAACCCAATGGTTTAGCAAGCGACGATGGCAAGAGACCGGACGGAATGTCTTTATTTCCATGGAAGTCAGGTAGGCCTTTAGTGTGGGATGCAACGTGTATCAATACTCTTGTGCCATCCCATCTTCCTGGCTTAGTGTGCTGTGCTGGCGATTCCGCTGCGGCTGCAGAAAACCTCAAGCGGCGAAAGTATAACAACCTAATTGGTAATTATATTTTCGAGCCGCTTGGTGTTGAAACCCTCGGGCCGGGGGGTCCGAGTGTTCATGGTCTCTTCAAGGAAATCTCGAAAAGGCTGGTTGACACTTCCAGTGACCAAGGGCTGGTTTCTGCATTGGCCAGTGGCTAAGCATTGCCATACAATGTGGTAATGCTGCCAGTCTCTTGGGAAAATTACCAGTCGACAGCGATGAGGATGAATTTTTCGACGCATTTTTTTAATTTGTGAATAGGTTTAGTTAATTTAGTATTATATTTGTTTTTATTAACAGAAATAAATATTTTGAGAACATTTATAATAAAAAATGTAATTCTAAAAAAATTGGAAAAAATTAAGTTTTGTGACAGAATCGCTGTTAATCCGACTTCACGCAGTCTTGTCTGCCCTACCCCAAGAGTGTAATTTAGATTCGCGTGGGACCGCCGGAGCTCCGCAGCGCCGGAGCCGTGACAGAAACGTGCATGCTCGCTTGCATGCTGCATGCTTGCTTGCAAGTTACATGTTGTATGCTCAATTGCATGCCACATGCTTGCTTGCTGCATGCATGGTGTATGTTGCATGCTTGCTGCATGCATGGTATATGTTGCATGCTTGCTGCACGTATGACGTATGTTCTATGCTTCCTGCATGTATGGTGTAGGTATTTTTGCTTGCATGCTGCATGCTTGCATGCTGCATGCTTGCTTGCTTGAATGCATGGTGTATGTTGCATGCTTGCTGCACGTATGACGTATGTTCTATGCTTCCTGCATGTATGGTGTAGGTATTTTTGCTTGCATGCTGCATGCTTGCATGCTGCATGCTTGCTTGCTTGAATGCATGGTGTATGCTTGTTGGCATGCTTCTTACAGGGAACTACACAACAAGTGAGCTATCTCAAAACAAGTCGTTAGAAGAAAAAATATTCATATACCTAACTTATTTCTACTTTATACAATAAACAGTTTGTCAAATGCGAAACGGCTATGTTAGGTTAGGTTAGAACTGTGTCCACACAACGCCAAATTTCCTCTTTTACTAAGCAAGCATGCATGGTAAATTAGGTTTATTTTTAGGTGGGTAAATGAATATTATGGTGAATAAATGTTATGGAAAACGACATTATTGATAATGAAAAAGATACCAAATTTTATGGATTAAAATTAATATGACACTTGATCGATTATGACCAATGAATTAAGTGAAAATGATTTTATGGAATTTCACGATTATGACAACTGCAGCGTTATTTCTAATGAAATTATGGCAAATACAAGTATGGTCATTGCATTTTAAATTATGGCAAACATTAGTAAACCGCCAGGATGATGTCATTGCTTAAAACACGATGTTAAATAAAATACAAAGTAAATGATAAAAACAAGTCGCGAAAACATCCTAGACTTGTTGTTTATGGAAAAACATTGAATTTTAAATATGGCCATGTTTATCTAGCAGAAACTTACATAAATTACATTACAATAGATATTTTTACTACCTGCTGTGTGTTCATGACTTCGTACACCTCATAAGTGTTAATTTTATGGAATATTTAAAATTATACAATATTTATCTTAGTTCAGAGATTAAAGAAGTATTTAATTCAATTTCTCCATTGTTTCAGTCTACCAAGTGAATGCCAGGGCATATTTTTCTCATGTACGACACCTTACAGCAAGAAGAAATGGAGGTAACGTGTAGGCACGTTTTCCACATTGAGATCTTTGCATGTCTTCTCCTTAGCTTTTCCCACTATGTCGGGGCAGCTTCCAGTCCAACCGGATGCAGCTGAATACCAGTACTTTATACATGGATGCGACTGCCTGTATGACCTTTACAACCCAGTAACTGGGTAATACAATACCCCACTTGGGTAATACGATACTTGGTAAGACTGGATTTCAGACTTTCGAGGTTTTGACGACCTGCAACTATTGTCGAAATTCACATTATAGTCCAGTGAGCTTTACTATACAGTACATAATACTTACTGATTCTCTGGGTAGACCTGCGATGACGCCATCTTTATATAGTTTCTAGACTCCACTGTCCGTCCGTCTGTCTGTCTGTCCGTCTGTCACGAAGCTGTATCTCATGAACCGCGATAGTTAGACAGTTGAACTTTTCACAGATGATGTATTTCTGTTGCCGCTATAACAACAAATACTAAAAATCAGCATAAAATAAATATTTAAGGGGGCTCCCATACAACAGACATGTTTTTTTTGCCGTTTTTACAGATAATGGCACGGAACCCTTCGTGCGCGAGTCCGACTCGCACTTGGCCGGTTTTTTTAAGTAACACCCGGTTTCTGAATTGGGAATTTAAGGTTCAGAACTCGTTCGACCTCTACCTGAGCGTTACTTAAGATGAAAACCCGCGAAATTTAAAATACCTTTGCAATAAACGTAAGAAATAGGCGGCTTCAGTCACAACTTGTTGTGACTAGTACCCCGATTACTGACCAATCCAACACCCAGTGTGGTGCTTCAGATCAGACCATGCCCCACTTGTTGGAGTGTTCTAAGTACCCGTTCACCGGCACTTCGGATGTCCTAAAGTATGCCACTGATGCCACAATCACCTACTGGGTTCAACCTATTTTTTTTTTTCTATGGAGACTACCATCGACACGAAAAAAAGGACGTAAGCAAAGTAGTCACCTTAAGTAATGCTCAAGTAGAGTTCGACAGGTTCTCAACTTTAAATTCTCAATCCAGAAACCAGGTGTTAGGCTTTATCATTATTGTTAGATTAATGTAATAGCATCTACCTAATACATCAACTTTGAGTACTACAGCAGATAGCGAGTGTCACTAACGCCTATCGCCATAGTACTGGTATAAAATAAGCAAATTAGTGGTAATGATGTGGAACCCGAAGGGATCTCGCGCAGGCGAGCGGACATCTGCGACACGTGCGCGCGCCCAGCATAGCTAATGTTAGCATCATGCAACTGCCTGCAGAAACTCCACTCCTGATCACTGCACTTTACGAACAGAACGTTAAGATCATCCCGAGTATTGTTTAGCACACGACATCTCAGCATAATTACAGCTTCTGATAAGCCTAGAATTGACTAGGCTTATTAAAACTTCTCCAGATCGGTCGGTCGGTCGGTGACTTTGGATAGGTATTTTAAGTTTTTGTCACCGCCTTCCGAAATTAAAGTTATTTTTCACTTAGTAGTGTTTTTTCGGAAGTTGGTTGTTTTTTTTTAGTAAAAGTTTTTATTTTTCACTTTTTTAGTTATAGTACCTACCCCACTAATTCGAAATTTCTTCATCCTTGGGGTCAAAACAATGCATATTTACGCGATAGCAGCAATCCCGGTTTTACTGTTATATTTTGAAGAGTGCCGTTGTCTGTCTCCGAAACGCATCATCAGGTCTAGATGAATAAAAATGGGACCACACGTGAAGCACTAGCTTCCAAATAAAAAAGGAATCATCAAAATCGGTTCACCCAGTCGAAAGTTCTGAGGTAACAAACATTAAAAAAAACATACAGACGAATTGAGAACCTCCTCCTTTTTTTGAAGGCGGTTAAAAATAAGTATTCCCAAACAATGATTAAATACCTAACAGTTTGTTAGAAGTCAACGTCGAAGTCATAACGTTTATAGCAAACGAAGTGTACAAATATTGGTCTTATGTTATTTTGGCCAAGTTAAACAACGGAAATTGACGAGCACTACTATAACTAACATACCTTAGTAACAACCCAAGAAAACTACAACACTAGAACAGTATTTTTTCTTCAGTAGCAAATGGGATGACCTTCCTGCCTCGCCACAACTTATGCCTCCTAGACGAATACATTAGAATACGATGTGTGTGTAATTCGCGGGTCATGGCAGGACGCCGTGGCACCTGCAGGCGCTAGGGTGACACACACCTGGGCAGGAGATAGGACTGTCCTGGTAGTCTCCTGGTAGAATCCGCATGCAATAGGTTGGGTAGTGGAAGCTGTTCTGAAGGGTTATGTGTCTAAGAATTACTTACCCGTTTACGTGGCTGACGTTTTGTCGCGTGCTATTGATATTGATTGGTAACCAGAAAAGAGCGGTGCCCAAGTGGTAACGACCGCGACTGACGAGTTTTAGGTTCGAACATGACAGATGCTTTACTTTGTGTAAATTATTTTTCATCACTGCTATCAAAACAGTACAGGAATACATCGTGAAGAAATCAGCATGTCCGAGAACAAAAACATCGAAGACATGTGACATCCACTAACACGTACTTGACTCGCGTGGTAGATTACGACTCACTCCCTCTCACAGATAGGAGGCCTGTGTCCCAGCAATGGAAATATTAGGATAATTCCGAACCTGACCCGAAATCCTAACCCGGTCACGGGTTAGGTTAGGAACTTGAAAAAAATTATAATATTTGTTCTGAACGTAACCCTCTTCCTAACCTTGGGCACGCCACGATTGCGGCGGTAAGTCCCCTCTTTGAGGAGTGGCTTGAGAGGCGGCATGGCGTCCTCACCTTCCGCCTGACACAGGTCCTCACCGGACATGGCTGTTTCGGGAGGTTCCTGTTTCGGATAGGGCGGGAGGAAACGCCCGGGTGTTTCAAAAAAAAAACCCTCTTCTTAACCTGACCCGATGTATCGTTCCTATCATAACCCGAATTGCGATATGGATAGATTTGAAAAAATTATATGTACGTACTTATACAAAAAAAAAAAAAAAAATTGTTAAACTTTTTATAAATGTGTCAAATTAGAGTTTAATATTTACAGTTAGTTTAATATACACTGTTTAGAAATGTTAAAGTGATTCTTACATTCGTCAGTATTTTGATAATTTTGTAAATCATAAATTAGGAGAAGTAATTGTTTCTATTATTTATTAATCATGTTGATTCTGTTTTACTGTAGTCTGTACTCATTATTTTTTTCGTTAATTGTTAGTGTGATATTTTGATTTCCTACTTACGTTTAGTAGGTAAATATTGAAATGATTTGACACATAGGTACTTTTCATTGTAAGAAAGAAGAGAGGGGAAAATCTATGTACCTATATCGCAATTCGGATTATTAGGAAGAGGGCTACATACGCACAGTGTTTTATGAAGCCCGATTTTCGGACATCCCATTTTTATTTAAAAAGCTGACAGAAATAATCATTTAAATGCAAGATTTCGTATCCCCAATGAGTTACCAAGTCTAGTTTTTGAGTTATATTTTTTTGAAAATCGTTCAATTTCTATCTCGATATTAAGAAAAAAAATGATTACGCTTAAACTAAGCGTGATACGAAATAATGAAATTTGGTACATTGATAGCGTATCTTATCTTGAGTATTTTAATCCAAAAATAAACCTCGCAACTTTTTTAGATCCAGATTTATACGAGTTTTTTGGTTTTTAGTTTTTCTTTTTTTTCTCAAAAATTCCGCCATTTCGGGAAAACTTATTTATACAGAAATAATTCTATTTACTTCTCCAATACACCACATAATTATGACATCCCAAATCCATGGAACTTAGAAGTTGTTTCAATTTAACTATTTTTGTTAGGGTTGTCAAATTTTTATCCTTATTTTGTGGACAAAATTTTTCGTAAAAGTAAAGGTTCCGTAGTTACAATAAAAAAAGAACGTGCACCAGTTTAAAATCCGGATATTAATAATTATCTGACATTTTGACAACCCTGGCGACGTAAAATCCGGATCAAACTTAAAATCGTTCTGGTTTCCAAGTTCCATGGAATTAGGATGTGAAATTTATGTGGTGTATTCTAAAAGTTACCAAAATCATTTCAGTATAAATAACTTTTCCCGATTTGGTGGAATTTTTGAGAAAAAAAAGAAAAACTAAAAACCAAAAAACTCGTATAAATCTGGATCTAAAAAAGTTGCGAGGTTTATTTTTGGATTAAAATACTCAAGATAAGATACGCCATCAATGTGCCTGACATTATTATTTCGTATCATGCTTAGTTGTAAATGTAATATTTTTTTTTTCTAAATATCGAGATAGAAATTGAACGATTTTCAAAAAAATATAACTCAAAAACTAGACCTGGTAGCTAAATGGGGATACGAAATCTTGCATTTAAATGATTATTTCTGTCAGCTTTTTCAATAAAAATGGGATGTCCGAAAATCGGGCTTCATAAAACACTGTGGTACGGAACAAATTCTATATTTTTTTTCAAGTTCATAACCTAACCCGCTACTGGGTTAGGATTTCGGGTCAGGTTCGGAATAATCCAAATATTATAGGCTGATAACGTGATAACCAGATTGTTATCTTCTTATCACACCAAAACCAATAGAATCCGTTTACAACATAAATAAAAAAAATAAGCATGGGTCATTGATGAATTGAAATGGTTATGTGTCACTATATGAAAGACAGTAGGTATCTCTGCTGGGCAACTAAAGGATCGGCATATGTAAATGAAATCAGGGCTCCTCGCTTCCTCGGTAAACATAAATATCACCTGCAATAATAGGTACTTACTTGAAAGATTATATAGTAAGTACCGTACCGAGGGGCTTGTGGCTAAGGAGGGGCTTGTGGCTAAGTAACAATAGCTGCACGGGTCGATCGATCAGGTTAAGCTACGCTTGCCGCGGTTGGTCCGTAGATGGGTGACCATCTTTACATACCAAGACCCCTCCGTGCCTCGGAAAGCACGTTAAGCCGTTGGTCCCGGCTGTCATTTGTGGATCTTTGACAGTCGTTACGGGTCGTCAGAAGCCCGAAAGTCTGACAACCAGTCTTACCAAGGGGTATCGTATTACCCAGTTACTGGGTTGTGGAGGTCAGATAGGCAGTCGCTCCATGTAAAATACTGGTATTCAGCTGCATCCGGTTAGACTGGAAGCCGACTCCAACGTAGTTGGGAAAAGGCTAGGCAGATGATGACTTGAAAGATTATATAATTTCCCATTTATTAAATCCAACACATTTGTGTATCTTATCTTCTAGCACAAGTAAATACTCAGACACACCAAACACATTAAACACATAGATTTTTAAATTATAGCCATATATAAACATCATAAAACTGTGTTTCGTAAGCTAACCATACAATTTATGCCATATACCATACTTGGACGGCCATAAACCAAAAAACGATGTTAAAAAACCGCCTTGTAGGTTGCGTAAGCGCAGCTAATATCTTATAAATCAGAATCAATAATAATTTAAAACAGGAATCATTTTGTTTATTTGTTTGTGGTCACATAAAAAAGGCTTATCGATTCTGAGAGGCGTTATAACGGCTGTAAACTTACGGTATAAGCAGGGGTACAGGTTTTGTTATGAAAGTATAAAATACGGTAGACTTGCAGAGATTGAATATAATTCAGCCTGCCTTTGTACACACCATTTGTTCATTTACCGTTAAATAAATAAACAAATGAAACAGAACTATGGATACATTGCTTTAGCGTAACTCTCTAACCAACTTAAATGCTGGTTGACTATTTTTAACCGACTTCCAAAAGGAGGAGGTTCTCAATTCGTCGGAACCTTTTTTTTTTTTTTTTTTTTTTATGTATGTTCCCCGATTACTCGAAGATGGCTGGACCGATTTGGATAAAAATTTTTTTGTTCGAAAGGGTATACTTCCCAGGTGGTCCCATGATCATCAAATCAGGATCTGATGATGAGATCCTGGAGAAATAGAGAGAACTCTTCAAATTTTATAGGCACACTTGAAGCAATTTGTGTAGTTTTTGGAAGAGTACTTTCTCGGAGTGGTTCCATTTCAATTTGGTGAAGATCTGATGAAGAACTTCGGAGATAGGCAACGGAACTCCTCAATAAATGATAGCAAATGGACAGGGATTGCTGAAATCTCATGTCTGTCAATTGTTTACACCAGTTAATAACATAACATCACGTCTCTACGCTGTGAAGGGGTAAGCACATGTGAACCACTAAAAAGTGAAAAATAAAAATCTTTTTTCAAAAAAAATAAACAACCGACTTCCAAAAAAACACTAAAACGTGAAAAATAACTTTAATTTCGGAAGGCGGTGACAAAAAATTAAAATACATATCCAGTCACCGACTTCCGAAATTAAAGTTATTTTTCACGTTTTAGTGTTTTTTTGGAAGTCGGTTGTTTATTTTTTTTGAAAAAAGATTTTTTATTTTGATATACTTCTAAACAAACGAAGGACATTAAACTACGTCTACCATAGACAATTGCGAACAGGGATAATCAAAACAAGCACCACTATATTGACCAGAGACTCAAGTGTAGTCTATGGCGGCTAGAGATTCGGGACGAGGTAAAGGCGTGTCCCATACTGCTGCTCATCATTAACTACATCTGGAACCCTTACTAAGGGAAAACTTGGTAAATAAACTCACTTTTACCAATTCAGGTATGTTTAGTTTGGTGTGTTGTACTACAAAAATGGCCGTTCGACTAATTATCAAAATTCTCAATTTTTCGAAAACACGTCTTCTTCGCCATTAGTCCACGACATTCCATCTTTTCTCCTTTTCCCACAAGGTGTACTGCTGACCTGATTGATGAAGGCCGCAGGAATGAATGAGAAGAGCAGAGAACTGGTCGAAGAAGCGACGCTATGTCCAGTAGTGGCGGCATTCAGCTGAAATGATGATGACCACTTCATCTTATGGCTGCAACAGACGGACTAAATATACTTCTGTTTTGCTTATTTAGACATAAACATCATTCTCTCATTCAGTTTTGTTTTCGCCCTCCAGTTTAATTTCAAAATGTTACTGGGTACCATAGAACCCGATAACAGCAATCGTTCTAAATGTAAAGTTATGGAAACGTTTTAAATGTTATTGATATGATTTCACGGATATATGTATTTATTGATACGCATAATGTATGTGTGTTCTGGTGCCTCGGGTAAACAATGGATTGTGGAGGGTAAATAGAGGGGTTCTAATGGGTTGTGGGATCAGTGGGATGTGGTATTGATCCGTTTATGTTGGTGTGACGTCAATGGTGGGGTAATCAAGTCATAATTCATGAAGCCATTGATTTGGATCAAAAATAGAATTCAGTGATTTAGTTTGTAGTAAATCCAGAATAAGGTACAGTTAATGCATATTAAATAGTTCGTGATATAATTATTGAGAGACGCAGAGACAACGCACAGTCTGAATGTACTGCAGCACTATGCCAAGAGATAGCCGTTTTGCTTATATTTGTTTTATTTTGCCTATCTCATTTTAAGTTGTATACTTACGTCTTTTTCTTCTTTTTTATTTCTTTTTTTCTTTCTCTTCATACCTGCTTTACAATTTTTTTAAAGAAAATTTGGTATCCACCTCCTGATTTAATTAAACAAATTGCCAGGTCATCACTACGTAAACTACATAATTCCAAAATATAAGCCCTATCTAAGCTAAGACCTATTTTCCACACAACTTCAACAAGCGTACCAGCCACTTATACTAGTCCTCAAACACAAGTTTCGCAACACGTAGGCCTTGGCGACCCCTCCAGCACGCGGCAGGTCTGTGCGCCCCCAGCATGTGGGTCTGTATGGCCCCTCACGTGTGTGGCGCTAAGCAGCTCCACCCGCGAGCTGTCGGCTAATTGTCACCACTCGACTCCCCCACACATCTACTGCACTTTACAGCTGTCATTAAAATCCCTCTACTATAGGTAAGTACATGGGTAGGTAGGTAGAAGTTTCTGTGTTATGGGGTGAAGAAAATGTAAGTGCGTAATTAGTGGTTTATTTTATTTAAATGGTTGAACTGTACTCGACGTCGCCGATTAAAGTTTAAGAGAGCATAGTGAAAGAGTTAAGAGAACGCACTTCACAAGCCAATGAAGCATTGTCTGTTCCCAGGAGGAAACCCGGAGTAAGAGGCGAAAGAAGGATTAATGATCATGAAGACTACATAGATGGGGAAGTATTTAAAATGGCGTAAAATCTGGACGCAATGAAAAGAGAAGGTGAGGAAAGCTGACATCGCTAAAAAGTTCCCAAAAGCTGAAAAAATGCGTTGTGTGCTCAATCTTCAACAGCATAAAATACATCAAAGGCTACCGAAAAAAACATATTCTAAGTATAAAGCAAAACTAATCAACCAATCCAGTTTCCAACCATATAATAACGAACATATCGTTCAAATGTAAACAAAAAAACTATTTCTTGTTTAACAAAAAACGCGTAACACAGATACCCGTTCATAGTACGTAGGCAGTCGTAGTAATACCGAAATAACATAGAGTAAAAATAGTAGGGCCTGTGTGGTGCGTGGCAAGCAGTTGGCCAATATTCTACACGGAGCGCTGTTGTGTTGCGATCGTTTGTGGTGCGCGTCAGAAGAGATGGCGGGTACTGTGGCTTGGATGCGGTTGAGAATAATTTAGCAGAAGCCTTTTTATTAACAGTGAAGTTTAATAAATGACGACGAAAATTAAAAGAAAAAATGTGGTAAGAAGTTTTTTTGTAGGGTTCAAGACTTCTTTTTAAGAAAAGTAGTAGTAAACAGACGAAGTTGACGGGATGAGCTGGACACTTTCAACAAGAAATGATCCTTAGTAGCTTTAAACAGAGAGAAGTGGAATGGTAGAGATGCTTTTGCACTGCAGTGGGACACCACTGACATATAATTATTTTCATTTTTTAAAGTAGTAACCAAAATGTTACTAATAAGTTACATCGCTCAAAGCAGCTGTGCCGACGAAACGAGATAAAGTCACTCAGATACAATGTTACAAACCTAGAAGATCTACTATGTATCTCTTACGGTAGGTATGATAGTATCGGTCTTTGTAATCCCCTTAATTCTCATGCTCCTTTTCACCACATCAATGGTCCGTACTCAGTTGAACAAAGTCCCCCGCTCCCGTCCGTCACTTACACTGACCCTTCTAACACAGTATTGCTTAATCCGCTGTTGCCACGCGACCGACTCGCGCAGAGCACATAAATGGGCTTCTTTGTTTCTTATCACCGGTACATAGCATGGGAAACACGGTTCTTTATGTACTCCATTATGTACTGCGTGTCTGTTTGTGTTCATTGTTTCTTAACATAGTAACAAGGCTTGGTGTAGCGGGTTTAGCAAAACCTCTTTTTAAAGACTCAATTTCCAACACAATTGTTTTCATTTTGCTTCATCATAATGATTAGCATTAAAGTCTTAAGTCATAAGACGTCTAAGGCTGGACTTACTTAGACCTTTCCCAAAAATGACCACATAGACAGGACCCACACAGCATCCAGCGGATTCCTGCAACCTTCAATATAACACAGAGCACAAAATCGCCGCCAGCGTTTAAAGAGGGCAGTACTAATCGAATTCGAGGCGCCGAAAGTGAGTTGAACGCGTACTTCTGTTGTGGACCGCCTTCAAAGCCGTAGCCGCAGTTTCTATACGCCATTTAGTGTTGACAATGTCGCCTCTAGCAGTGGCCGCCGAGAGGGTTCCGTGCTCTGTAAAGCGCCTGCCTATACAATTGCTAGAACGTAAAATCATTTCGTACAACCACAATCGACACGCATGTGACGCATGCTAAATTGATTAGTTATCGGTTCGCAGTAATTAATGTTGTTTTTTAATACCTAATTGCAAGCCTACCTTAACAGCTCTTTATTAATATACACGTAGAAGGTCACATTAAATAAACTAACTAAACTTTATACTCATGAATGGTATCGATATCAAATCGTGATGAAACTGAACAATACGTTAGAAACATTACGCATTTTATTTAGTTTGATATTCTTCTTATTAGCGTGTCTATAGCAATCTAAATACAGTCAGTCCAGAATTTGGCTACAAGCTTGGCAGTTTCAGTAGCGTCCCTCAGCTCCTGTAGCGTGCAGACAACAGGAGACTCTGGACACGATATTAAGTGCCCCATTGTTTGTAGAACAGCACCTTGGTTTGATATTCAAACATTCAATAATCTGATCACTCAAGTCAGTTTAATTAGACCCTGTATAGGACTCATACAGTGAGTGGGTGTGGCTGATTGGTTTGGGACCCTGTAGAAAACCTTCTTTACGAAAGAAGCAGAAAAAATATGCCTCCGTGAAATTCAAGGTTAGCTGTAAGCGACATCCAACCTTCGGTGAAATTAAGTTTCCATTAGAAGTATGATGTAATCAGTTGCCTTAGTATTGCATTGCCGTGAACCTGGTGATCTTGATTGTCCAAACAAAATTCATGTTGGAAAAAGACTATTGCCATAACATGTAACATCTCTTGTGGTTTCATGTCCACTGAGTCTGGGGTTGTGCCGGGATGATGGCAGTTCGCGGAAGTCACATTAGTTCCCGTGATCCCCGGTGCAAGTGTGAGACGGAACACCGGGGTGGTTTTAGTCAGTAAGAGTTTGACAGACCCCTCCGCCCTTCCCGAGGCAGAGGACATCCATGAGGGATGATGGCAGTAGGTTTGCCCCTTATTACATGGGGCTCAAACATTGCTAGCTTAATGTGGGTGTACTCCTAGTGAGTTGAGCTTCATAAGTTCTGAGTTGAGCTACACGGTTACTGACAAATGTGTGCTTTGACTAGACAGGTCCACTCAATCTCTGTGGTTCTTTCTTCAAAATACCAATTCAGTCACCTTTACACTCACTGTCACTTTAAAAGAAACTGTAACCTCTGAGTTTGTTTCGGCCTTTCTTCTCAGAGTAGTCAGAGAGGTAACATCGACTTCATCAAGATTAAAAAATATGATTGCCGTGTAAAACTGGTTGAAAACCTACTAACTAAGAATCAAGAGATACATATTCTCACGCCTGTTTTCCTTGAAGTATTATGCAGACAAACCTACTTACAGAAATAAATTATATATCACTTATAGTACGCCTCGGCGAAAGAGGTGTACCGAACAGGCGTGATATTATGTACCTCTTGATTCCAATTAATTTTGAACGGAAACTTTTGTAGAACCTTAATACAATCTTCTCCTCGAAACTTGCCTCAACTGGTCTACTAATATTTAACATCACCATAGTAAAGTATGCCCACATACCGACGTACCCAAGTACCTCCACATATACCTCTAACCTCAGTTTAATATTACAGAATGTTATTTTCAAAGCGTAAAGATTACAATGAGTTACGGTACACCATGGTTGGCTTGATCGAAAACACTTTTCTATTTCTGTTTCCATCAACCATACGTTATCAGGACTTTGACTACACATATTTTAGTGCTTTGTTTACCAAAACAGCCGTATACAATTCTGCGTCTTATGAGGTATTGAATACAGGTGGTTTTAGCAATTATTTGAAGCAATATTCCGATAACGTTTATGCTTAGGAAACGTGACGGCTAACCATGACCAGCGCAATGAGTCGCGTTGCAAAATTTTCTCATTGTCAGTGAAAAATGAACATTTAATTATGAAACATTTCGTTTCAACTCATCATCGAATCGGGTTACTGCTGGTGTATTGTTATTAGCTTTAAATATAGAAATTGTTCACGTGTTTGGAGAATGATGATGACTAACGATATAATATTGACGATTGAATGAGAATGGTGTTCATTTATTTGCGTTTCCGAACATTTTTACTTAAAGCTGTGCCAATATTATTTAAGTACGGACAAGTATGATTGTTGCAGGTGTTAATACCATGCTTTTGCGATGAACTCTGAGGTTAGTCATAGACCAAATAGTCAATTTCTTCACGACGTTGAACGTTACTAATTTGATATTTATTAAAACATGGTTTTCTTACATTTATGAGTACCTAGGTATGATTGTGTGGACTACGTGGTCAGAGGAGCATGAGACACGTCACGCTGGTATATACTTGGCATTAAGTTAAGTCAGTTTAACTATGTGTCCAAGGTCGTCCTTCAAAAAAATTATCAATATTCAATATTCTTGTCTATTGCTGTTGCAGTGATGGCCCAATGGAAACGGCCCCGACTTACGAGTTATATATAGGTCGTGGGTTCGATCCCAGACAAGCGCTTAACTTTGTGTACTTAAATCATTTCATCATTACCGCTCTCAACGGTGAAGTATAACGGTGGAGCATCAAATCAAATTAAATCAAATCAAAAATTATTTATTTCTCCAACATAACCAACAGATTAGTGATTGGAGTCTCCCTTTAAGCAAGTAATGCCTGTATTGGGAGACCCCGCATACGATGTATAAGCAAACGGTGGAGGTCTGCCCGGCTTGGGCGGAGCACCGTCATGTTCCCGTGGAGTCGATCGGCGGCGGTGATCTCTCGCGTCTGGCCGGTCCAGGCCATGGTACGCAGCGAGAGTGCATAGGTAGCCGTCACCTCCTCCTGCGAAGCAGTAATGCTCGCAATGAGGGAGGTGGCGCTCGTGAGGGAGAGGCACTATATGCGCCCTCACGGCCTTAGTCGCCGCAGGAGACGCCCTGGGCGTCGGGAATCCCAAGCTAATTCCCGGATCCCGGCCACCGTAGACGCGAGCTTGCGGACGGCCAGTAATGGGTAGCTCGTTGCCTGGTAAGGATCAAGCCCGGGTCGACGGCGCGTTGTGTTCCACGCGCGCCTCAAAGAGATGTCAGCACCAACTGGTGGGGTCCGCAAAGGGCCGATGCCTGCCAGGGTTGTGGCTTGTTCGAAATCAAATCAAATATGTTTATTTGCAAGAAATACGAGATACCGTCGCCCCTAGCACACAGGCAACTGATGGGGCCCGCAAGGGCCGATGCCTGCCAGGGGTGCGGGTTGTTCGAAAGAGATACCGCGGCCCCTAGCACACAGGCAACTGAGGGGAACACGGGTGGGTTTTAGTCAGTAAAAGTCTGACACGCCCTCCTGCTCCACCCAGAGCGGGAGAAGTTATTTGACGATTTCCCACCTTCATAGTATACTATGAATCGTGAAACATCGTGAAGAATACGGCATGTCCTAGAACCAAAAATTTCGAAGACACGTGACATCCGCCAACCCGTACTGGGCCCACGTGGTAGATTCCAGCCCCCCTCCCCCCCCCTAACACCAGAGGGGTGTCCCAGCAGTGGGAACATTATAGGCTGATTGTGCTGTTGCAGCGGAGTAAGGTGACTTACGACGGTCCGTATGAAAATATATAAAGAAACATTGCTTTATTGTCACGGAACATTGCTTAACATTTGTCCCGAGTTTTAAATTTCCCAACAAACTCGCTTCTCCCCCTGCCGCATGTTTAACAACGTGATGACAAATTAAGAAAAAGCCATACAGTACTTACATTGTATGATAGCTGTTGCTACCCATCGCTACCGCCACACAATCATGGCGGCCTGGTACTCAGGCGGCACAATAATGTTCAAACCGTCCATTTTTATAACGTATGCTACTGATAAGCAGTTGATTGCGTTGCTTTTGCTATGGAACAGTGTGCAAGGCTGTGTGTTGTCGTTAGTGGCTGTATTGATTCTGTTCCTAATGGGTGGTCATGGCTAATATTAAATCTACATGAATCAATCACTCGCGAAGGTTAAACTTTGTGTTTGTATGAGAATGGTATCCATTCTTTGTTCCATGTAGTATCTTTTTCAAGCCTGCAGCTTCGCCCGCGTGGATGTCGGATTCGGCACACAGGTTAATAACCGGGTTAACACATAGGGTACTTATTATCCCGGCAATACGTTCTTGTGGGATCATTCCCACCCGTTTTTGCTTGGTTGAGTAACAAACATTCAAACGTCTAAACATACAAACTTCCACATTTATAATATAAGTAGAACTGAGGAGGTCGCAGAAGTTATTTAAATTAACGGATCCATCTGTAGTTAGGAGTCGTCAGGTCACCTCAGTTATAGCCTGTTACCTAAGTTGCGGAGTTCAAATGGAAATGACGCACTTTGTAAAACACTAGCACCTGGAGAATTAAAAGCTGACCTTATGACCTTTTTTTTTTATTACGGGGGGAAATCCTCATGGATGTCCTCCGCCCCGGGTAGGGCGGAGGGGTCTGTCAGACTCTTACTGACTAAAACCACCCCGGTGTTCCGTCTCTCACTTGCACCGGGGATCACGGGAACTAGTGTGACTTCCGCGATCCCCGGCTAGTGCCGGCCCGCCTCTGCGGGCCACCTCGCGATAGGGGGGGAGTGAGGTGTTAAACTCCCCCCTTACGTCATAGAGAGGCGCGCGTGGAACACTACGCGCCGCCATCTCGGGTCCTAAGAAGTAGGGGGCAACGAATTTCTCCAGATCCGTTGCCCCTAGACCCATTTAGGGGGACTGGAAGAGGGCGTTGTCCACCCTCCGCCGCCGCCCGGTGCGTCTGCTGCGGATCGGGTTAGCGGAAGCAATCTCCCGCTCCCTCTCCGCAGCCTCCTTCTGCGACATGACTGTTTCGCAGAAGGAAACCACCGCGTCCCAGGACTCCTCGCTGCCGACCATCGAGTCGACAACGGCCGACAGCGACAGGTCACTGCCGACTCCTGAGATGAGGGCACGGCGCGGCTCCTCCCAAGCGGCACACTCTGCCTATTCCAACATAAATGTAGTTGAGAATAACGTCACCAATTCTGATCAATGCTATTTATTGGTACCTCTATCTATTAGAGGTGTACTACACTAGTAGGTAGGTACTTCCCCAGCAGTACAAAAGTCTTTAAAAAGGACCGCTAATGCTGAAGCTGAGGATCGATCGATTTACAGTCAGGCAAAAGATTTTTCCTTGATTGGCTAAGTCACGTGTGTGATCACGTTTAAATATCCGTTGCTAACTCAGTTGTAGTTGCCATCTCAGCGGTGTTTCGTAATCCTCACGATTTTGTGTCGCTGACCCGACGAGTATTAAAATAAGGCTATGTTTGTATGATGGCGGAGAGTATAGCGGATGGCGGAGAGTATAGCGGATGGCGGAGAGTATAGCGGATGGCGCAGCTTTGTGGCAAAAAGAGAAAACAATACGGTGAAATTACAGGATCACGGACTTTTCCAAAGTCGTCAGTAACAATATTTCCGTATGATAATGTTTGGTTTCGACATGTTTCGATTAAACGCAGTGCTTCTGTTTCAAACAACTCGGCGCAGAGCGTCCACTCCGCTTGGTCTCTTTTTTAAAACAGCTTCAATATTTTTTTTAAACTTTGTGAGAAACTAATTACTAGAAAAACTTGTCACACATCTTACCAGTTCCCTCGATTTAATACTCAAACACTGTTTTGAGCAGCAAGTTCCTCAAATACAATATATTCCCATGTTGAGTATTTCCATGTAAAAGGGGACCCTATTCAATGACCATTGAATCGGTACAAAATGACTTGGACCTGGTTTCTGACGAAGAGTTAGAAGTAGCGTTTCGGACCACTGCACCAATCAGGCAGAGTATTTTCATCCAGAAAAATGTATTCACTTACACGCTGGCAGATCCATCAGCACAGCCAGGTTATCTTATCGAGCTCCATCTCTGCTTACTCAGCTACTCACGTAATTTCTGTTGCTAAGTCAGCCGCCTGCGCCGTTTCGTAAAGCACTCGGTTTCGTGTCGCTGACCGACTGGCTTGACCCAGAAGTTAAGCAAATTTACTGCTTACTTTGTGCTCAGCATTGTGACTTAGCTGTCTCGGAGATTTATTTGTGTTAGTTCATTTTTATGCTGGTTAAATTTCTTTTGATCGAAATTCTAGGTTCCTGCAATTAAGCAATTTTGCTGCAGCTTCTCGAGTTATCTTAATATTATAATGTAGGTACCTACTGACTCTTCACCAATCAAAAATAATTCGACTCCCGACATCTTCTCTTCGATTATACGACTACTCCGGGTAGGCTAAAAAGTCGCACGGTCCACACAGGCGATCCAAGATAGACTATATATAAAGAGCAGAATAAATTGTGAGAAGCGAGGTATCCACCACCACAAGACTTCAAAAGCCTCGAAAACACCAGCCTCCGGGTCGCGCACAGCTCTGGCCTATCTGGAAAGCAATGAATCGATTGCATACCCAAGTGGGGCGCTGCAAACATAATCTAGCAAGATGGGGCATTATCAATTCATCCAATATCCAGTGCAACTAGTTTGGTGCTCCTGAACAGACTAAGCCCCCTCTGCTAGTGTGTTTCAAATGTCCATTCACCTGCACCCTGGACGATCCGAACAACGCCTCGTGGACACCTACTGGGCGCAAACAATATAAGCATTGATGTACATCGAAACGGAAAGATGAAGAAGACCTATCAAAGACACCGTCGTTTTGCTGTCCATTGGTAACGTAACACCCACAGAGTGATCAGGAAAGACCCGAAAGGCAATTGAACTTGTGAACACATTTAAAGGATGAGAACGTAGGGCTTCTACTAAGCTACATGAAGATTACACTTTGATATGATTAGTGTAGACAGTAATAAACGAACGAGAAGCTTGTGGCTAAGTAATAAAAGCCGCACGCGTCGGTCGATCAGGTTAAACAACGCTTGCCCTTGGTCCCGGCTGTCATTCGTAGATCTTTGACAGTCGTTACGGGTCGTCAGAAGCCCCAGTCTGACAACCAGTCTTACCTACAGGGGTATCGTATTACCCAGTAACTGGGTTGTGGAGGTCAGATAGCCAGTCGCTTCATATAAAATACTAGTGCTCAGCGGCATCCAGTTAGTCTTAAAGCTGACCCCAAGATAGTTGGTAAAAGGCAGGCAGACGACCAGCGACCATCAGTTAGTACCTAGGACATAGCAATAGGGCTTATAAAGTGACCTACTATAATTAGACATAACATACCACTTAAATAGTTAACTTTCCACGTTAACCTAAACGCAATAGATAGAGAGAAACGCTGTTAAATCGTGTGGTTGAACCTTTTCATAAGAAACGAACTAAAAACGGTGACTGCGGTGGAATCGACTCAGTAATCTGAGCCGACCGTAGCTAATACAGTCAGACAACATTTTATTTAGTGGTCGGTACTTTTGATGGCCAGCGGTATCCATATCAAGTTAAGAATACATAGGCACGCTTGATTTCATTAATTAATTAGAAATAGAGCTGGATGGTATTTGAGACGGATAAATTTCAGCTATTCTCAAGGTAAAGCAAAAATACTGGTAGCCAAAATAATAGTGTTTGCACTATGACCTTCTGCGTGTCTTTATCGATATCGATAAAATGATAGTTGATCTTGGTACCTACTAAGTCTCACTCGATTTTTTTTTACTTTTATTTAAATATTTAATAATATTACAAAGAAGATGAGAATTGAAGAGGTCTATGAATTGAATGCGGCCGCCTGGTAAAAAATACATTTAAGATTTAAAATCTCTTTCTTCTTACGGATATTGACACTATAGTGCAAAAACCTTTTTTAAATAACTTACCTATGTTATTTACTTGTTTCATATTTATTTAAATTATTATATCCTTTATGTTAATCCGTTCGCTCGCGGCCGCGGATGTACTTACTCGATGAATGGAGAATATGTATATTCATGTTATTGTCTTGTATTCATAATATCTATTTTTAGAGCGTTGTACTTTTGCCTGAAAATACTGTTTTAATTACATGAAGCTACTTATTCCATTTTATAACTAGATTTATTTTTCCAAAGATTTTCTTGCTTGTTTACTTCATCGTTGTTATTCTATTGTTTCTTACAATAACAACTTGGTATCCGTTCAGAGGCTGCGAACCCATCTGCATTGCCTTTAAGTAGATCAATTAACATAAAGTCTAAAATTCTTGTCCAATTTTGTTATTTATCAGCCAGTGTTATAACTCAGCTGTTGACAGGGGTGTCAACAGCTGAGTTTTGCTTAGTTAAACATGGACTTGCTGAGCTGACGACACTCGCTGCAGAAACAAACATTGGAGGCTTCACGTCATATTTTATCTTGAAAACAGCTTAAATAATGATTAACGATGTACACCATGTAACAAAGACCTTTAACATATATTTAACATTATTCTAATGATGGTACCAGATAAGGGATTACCAATGAGTTAACTCTGTAAGACAATGTACGTCTTTCAAACCCTTTTGCCATCTAAGGCGTGACGATTATGTAAGGCGGTGAAAGTCTCATCAGAATACAAACAAAGGTTTGGCTGCTGCTGCCCCTAATAGGCCGCAAAATCGTTTTCGTAACTTTTCAACCGCACAAACAACTTTTCTACCACATATCCGTAATAGCACGAGACATGCCTATACGTTAAACTTTTATGAAATCTCATCAAACCTGTCTAAAAACTAACAAATCACTTATCTCCATATAAAAATGCAAATTCTACGGCAAGAGAAACGTCGTAAGATTATTTCAACATCGTTTTTTAACCTGATCAGCACTAAGAATGCATTTCTAGACTGTTTTAGAAAACCTAGTCCCGTCCTACATGGCAAATGCATCCGCCATTTAAAATATAAGTCCATGTGCCAACATGTTTTTACTTTATAACAGCTATATAACCTAGAAAATAGATCGCGATTCTATGAACTGGTACCACCGATAATTATTTCTACGACTGCTCCTAAATTTCTATATACATTGCATATTTTGTTTGCAATCTATTTCTGCAGCTTCATAAGGAGCCAGCAGTGGTTTCTATCGGTGTATGAATAGAAGGTGTGGTCTAACGCGATGGTAGAGGGCGCTGTAGTAGATCTTTCTGCCTTCACTTCGGTTGCTAGGCGAGAGCTTTGCCTGTGTGAGTGGGTGCAGTGCCCGAGGCTGTAGTGATGTGCCGTCGATGCTATCGACTGTGTTTCTTATCAATATTGTACCTACAGGGCTTGTGAGAAAATATAAACATACTCATTGTAAGTAAGACCTTTCACCCATATTGCCATTTTAGGAAATTGCCTTAAATGTTAGGAAACATTACTTATTATTATCCACATCTTTTAAATCTACTATCTCCGTTTATCACCTCAAAAGGAGACAATCGAAAAGAAAACAAAAGATTAAAAACTCCGCAACCAATTATAAAACACCCAATCACTACTAGTTACACAACCCCAACCTTTTATGCGCAATCTAAGACAATCGACGCGGCTCCTAATGTATTATAATCAGATTCGACAAAAAAATCGGAACTCTTTCACAACACTATTATTATCTTTCGAGCGGTACGCACACATGCACAAACTGCATTCGATTATGACAAAAAACCATTTTACATTCTGCCGTTGTGAAACTGAAAATTAGACGACTTTAGACCTTATTTGTTTGTAGAAATGGTTTCGAGGTTATTGTGTAAGTATAAGGTTAAGTTAGCGTGTGTATAAAAGTGACGTATTTTAGTAGTGTGAGTGTTGTGTGCAGTCATCGACCCGTATCTCGGGCGAACCTACCCCAACGCGAAAAATATAAGTATTTCCGAGTGGTTACTAGTGTTGTAATGATTCGTCACTTTCGTCAGTGTTTGCACCACTTTCTAAACTGACACGCGTTGAACCTGGCTTGTCTAGCCATCTAGCTCGCTTCATCTATTTCTCATCGCTCATCTCATCTCTAACCACGAATATCTGATCGCTAGAAGAGACCAAAGGTGTACTCAGCGTTTTATGTTAGCACTTCTCAGTTTACACATTTATTCGTTTGGAAGCGTGCCCAATGTTATGTCAGTAGGCTTGCTGCCTATTACATATGGCCGGAATATGTTTATTGGCAAATTAGGCGACTTGCATGTTGCTCTGAATATCAGCAGAATTAAATGTGATTCAAAATCAGCTGGTTGTGAC
Source organism: Polymixis lichenea (assembly GCA_949091785.1). NCBI lineage: Eukaryota > Metazoa > Arthropoda > Insecta > Lepidoptera > Noctuidae > Polymixis > Polymixis lichenea. The sequence continues at coordinate 22,053,101 of OX420951.1, read as the reverse complement.
CCTAAGCAGCTTTTATCATGAAAACGGCTCTTAGGTCGGATGGCTTGGCAACCATTTCTAAACAATTATATAAATACAAAACAAATTACAGGGTGGCAAAAATACGGGCTCTGTTTGTTTCAGGTTTCGCCGACACAGATCATAATTATTTTGCACTGTTTCTCCGTTTTTATAATTTTTTTCTCATTTTTTGTTTTTAAATTTTTCCTCCAGGTGCGGCAAGAAGCAAATTAGGCATTTGAAAATAGCACATCACGGCAACAAATAAGGTTCAAAACAGCGATGCGTTTGATATTAGTTGAATCAAAAGGCCACCAAAATGAAATAAAAGTAATTTCGCAGTTTAATTAAATTAAAAAATAAGTGCACGGCCTCATGAAATAACACTGATGGAATAATTTGTAGGTATTTCTTTAGTTGATTGAATTCACTAATCATTATTACATAAAATATGATAGTTTTATGCTCAACATTTTGAGAATTATGCGACGAAAACATTTTTTAAGCTCTGTTTTACGCTTGTATTCTTTTTTATTTCTATGAAATTTATTTGAATTAGTCTCTTCTTTGAATATTTCTCAATACACTTAATTTTCTATCTGGTATTAAATATAAATACGCTAAACTATGCGACAAAAAACTGAGCGTTTTACGGTGCCCAAACGTAGGATACTTTTGGGCAGCGCCCTAACGGCACTACTACCTGCTGGAATAAAATGGATAGGTACCTACTGCCTTTTCGATAAAGAAGACAATACAGGTCACAAGGTGTAGTGATATAATCACAATATTAGCATCACCTAGGTTGGTCTAGGTTTATCGTCACTGTTACTATGCGATAGGCTTCCGAATACGGCTGAGTATAAATAACTAATTCACACATTTCTGAAAGGTCAGACGGCAGTACCTGACCTCATACGTAGGTGTCGTAGTGTAGTATAATATTATCAATACTTCGATGGTCACTACCCAACCTCCTACAATCTAATGTAAGCACTTACGCCCACAGCAACGGACCCACCTGACCCCTTAGTCTATTTCCATCAAAGCTACATGGTTCTCTTTTCAATATTTTATAACTACCCGTTACACATGTCCATCGCTAAAACTACCTCTAATCGGGTATGGGTATCTTTATAGCATTTTTATTCACATCGCACCGGTCAAATGGGCAAAATGATAGGTGGATGGGCCATAATTCGGAGACACCGGTAATGTGGGATGTCCAAAGTCGGAGAAGTAAACTTTTATGGGCAACGTCTTGGTGCGTTTGATATAAAACATGTTGGGATTGTGAAATTGAATGCGTTTTATTTATTTATGAGTATTTTTGTTTGAATCGTTTTAGTTTCTTCTATTTCGGATAGAGCCTTGTGTTACCTGTTCTTCTTTATTGATATATTGTGTGTAGCGCAAGTTATGTACTTTATAAATGCCTGCATCTATATTCTTTTAAATGTTTGAAAACTGAACGATAATTTAAGCCTACTTATTTGAAACTGTAGATGGGGCAGAGTGGTGGCGCACTGGCCACGGCTTCGACTTACGAGTAGTAAGTAGCAAGTTCGAATCAAGAAACGCGCTTTACTTTGTGTAAATTATTTCGTCACATCTACTCTCGAAGCGGTGAAAGAAACGATCGTAAGAAAATCGGCATTTCCTAGAACCAAAAATTCAACGACATGTGACATCTACCAACCCGCACTGCGCTCGCGTGGTGGATTACGGCCCACTCCCTCTTACCGAGAGGAGGCCTATGTCCTAGCAATAGGAACATTATAGGCTAATTACGCTATATTTGCAACTCCTACGTTACTTACCCCAATCCTTCAGTTTTAATAGTTCAGGAAATGTTTCAGTGAGTGCTCTAAATGTGTGACGATACAGATTGAATTCAGTACTCAGGTACTCAGTACCACTATCCCCGTACACCATAGAACAACCTCAATCCCCTCACAATCCTAACTCTGTATTGTTTACATTATCAGTAAGCTACAACGTGAGCTACCCGGCAGGTCGCTCGCAAGTACTCGCTACATTTGCGCGTGCCCTTCACGAGATAAATTGCCCCGCGCCCTTTGCTCCGACTAACGATTGTTATTTATTATATTGCTCCGCTGTAGCCCTGATATTACAATAATAGAACGTACTTACTTGTTACGTATGTTGTTTTCTAGTTCTGTTGGTGGTAGGGCTTTGATGTTTGGAGATTTAAAATGGTCGAAGACTACAGGTGATTTTTCTGATGAAAGGGCCGACATTCCTGATAATAGTAATTATAATTAACGTCTATAGACGAAATGCAATAGGTACAATAGGTATGGCTTGTTTCAAAAGTATCTCATAAAAATGTCAAAAAGTGGTACAGAAATGGTTACTAAACCTGTTGATGCCAATTTGTAGCGCCACTTAAAACCCGAAATTCTAATCTTAAATCGCCTTGTGGATGTTTTTCATTTGAAAATTGAGGTTAACTTTATAACCTCAATTATCGTCGATGATATTTTATTCACAATTTATTGTGGTTCGATACAATAATAGTTGAAAAATGAGAAGGATTTCGTAAAGTTGAAACCTTCGAAATACAGATAAATGTTGTGTACAGATAAATTTAACCTGAGCAGCGAGCTCATTGGGTTTAAAGAACTTTATTCTCATAAGAACTTAAAAATATAACAGTTCGCTTATAATGAGATACTTAAATTAGTTTTAACTAGTACTATAAATATAAGTCACCTCTAAGGTGTTGGAAACATTGTATTATCATTATGGTATTTCAAATGTTGTAATGTATTGTCTTAATCTACGTTTGAATGTGTTTACACTGTCACACTTTTTTATATCTTCCGGCAAACTACATTAAGATTTTTATTAGATACTTTTGTATTGGAGGGGCTTGTTGCTAAGTAGTAACAGCCACCCGGGTCGACCTATCAGGTTAAGCTACGCTTCCCGCGATTGGTTTGTGGATGGGTGACCTTTACATACCAAGACCCCTCCGTGCCTTTGAAAGCACGTTAAGCCGTTGGTCCCAGGTGTCATTCATGGATTTTTGACAGTCGTTACGGGTCGTCAGAAGCCTGAAAGTCTGACAACCAGTCAAGGGGTATCGTATTACCTAGTAAATGGGTGGTGGAGGTCAGATAGGCTGTCGCTCCATATGAAATACTCAGTTTAGGTACATAGCAGCATAGGTATTCAGCTGCATCTGGTAGACTAGAAGCTTACCCCAACATAGTTAGATAGACAAGAAAAGGCTAGCCAGATGCTGAGTTATGTAGCAGACAACAGCATAACCTTATAAAAACATGAGCTCCGAACATGAAGGGGAAATAAGTCTGTTCCTGCACCAGAAACAAACAAAAATACAGCAATGCTGCTAAGATCAGGAATAATCGGTTTGATAGCGTAACAAAATTATTTCTCACAATATCACTATTTTCTAAAAACAAGTTCAATTAAAAATCACAGCAATCTAAGAAAATCGGTAATTGTAAATACAATACCAAAGCAATTACTATCTAGGTACCATTAACGCCAATTTCCGAACCCAACCAGTTTGGTGATACCACCACCATAACAAAGCGCACGCAACGGTATCAACAAAGTGGTCCGTAGCGGTGGGCCGCTAGAGGTGCCCTGCGCTAGAGTGGGACTGGTTCCGTGCTTGAGCTGGGACGGGTTCCGCACGTAGATGGGACCGGTGTTGTTGCTAGGTGAAGTGATCTCTTGTCCTACTAGCCGGTACAGACGAGCACACAAGTGGTTTGAATGAAAATAAAAAATTAACACTAATTACTTTTGTAAAACAGTTTATTTATTTGATTTATTTATTGGACTTCCAACAAAGAATACACAATTTCCATGCATGTTTACTAAAACAGGGACAAATAAAAGTGCGCACTTCCGATTATAGGAGACCACATCATTCACTTATTATCTAGGTAGGTACAATAAGTTTGACAAAGACAAAAACCTTAAAATAAATCAATATACATTACATGAAAATCACACCGAGTAAATCCACTAAAATTCCAGTAGGAAAGAAATGTCACTAAAGGGATCAAGTAATTAGGATCAAAACAAAATAACATCAAATTATTTTGGTATTCATTTGACACTGTCAAATTATTTTGGTATTCATTTGACACTGTCAAAGTCGACCTTATGTTGTACATTCTGGCGAAAAAATAACCCTAGTTGCATTCGAACAGTCAAACAAATAAAAAAATGGAACACCAGGAAAAAAACAGTAGGGGTGACTGAGATTTGGCTGACAAGCGATAGGAGCAGATCAAAATAACCTCATAGATTTATTTTCTAGGAATAACTATCAAAGTTGCACAACAAATGTGTTATTACTCGATCCGGTACAGAGAGCATGTAAGACTCCTACAGTACCCCGTAATTTTGGGATATGTATAGGTTACGAAAATTTATGAAAAGCTCTCAATCACGAATAGCCATAAATATCACTAATCATCAACCGGTAGCTTGGTGTTATGTTACGCTTCTTTGAATACACTAAGCTTTAAAACTTTTTAATAAATTCTCAGAATAATTGGGAAATGGTACTGGAACTGGGAGTATATTACAGGAATCTCAGCCAGAAATCTTAATCATTTTATGAAAGACTTTCGATATTTTGTAACATCTCATAAACCTATGCTATGCAAATAAATGAATTTTAGTTAAAATTTCCTACTTTATCTTCAAAACAATCTAAACCAGTTCTTCCCTCACCTGTACCTACACAGTCGGTATTAGAAAGCGAGATGACGCTGGCGCCGGCGTCTTCCACTCCTCGTGTTAATTGTCCCGGCGCCCGGCAATCCGGCACTCCGGCACGGCAGCCGTCCGGCACTACGGCACAGATATATGAAAGTTGTCCGATCGTGCTAAAAGCTCTGCTAGACGGCCGTTGCTACCGGCTTCCGTAGTTTGTTGCTATGCAGAGAAATTGATGGAAATTAGATTATGAGTGAATCTTTGGTTCTGTTGGTGGATGGTTGGCGTTGGGTCTGTTGGGGGTTATATTTGGCGAAGAAGCCGTGAAACAGTAGTGTTTGTTTGATGGAGTTATTTTTCTCTAATAAACAATAGGTTTAACTTTCTAAATTAAATCTCCAATTCATTACAAGTTACGCCATTTAATATGAAGGAACTCATAATGGACAAGATAACCACCATGGTTACCAGTATGGGGGTAAGCTACTCCTCACACGGACAACTATACTGTAACCAAAACTACAAACGTAATATTTATAAAATGTAAATTGTGGTGTCTTGTGATTTCCACGCGAACGAAGTCGAAGCTAGTACATAACATTGATCATTACTGTCGATGTCAGACCATTTCACCCAAGTTTCCTCAGAATATTTTTCCTCCTTTACAGAATTTCTAAGTATTTTTTCTAACCCATTTTAATACGTTTCCTAAACCGTCCCAACCCGTCTGGCATTACATTATATTAATAAATTATACATATCAGGCGTGTATAGAAAGCAACATGTTTTTACAGGCTTCATATAAACAGCCTGTCTGTCTGTCTGTCCGTCAAATGGATGGTAACTGACATTTTAGCCTCCGTGCTGCCGTGAACTGTTTTCGTAGACCGTACGGTACAGTTAACAACACAGTTTGATAAGTAATGTAGTTGAATTGATAATATCGTATGTAACAAGCGTTTCATACCTACAAATCATTTATGAAGATTTTTTTTATATATTTCATAGCGTAGTGTAAAAAGTAATAGTAAAAAAAACTAAAAAACACGTTTTAAAAACCAAACTAATAATATAAAAGTAGAAAACAATTTAATTCTATTAAAAAAGCGTGGGGTGCTTGATATTAATTGATTATAAAAATACCTCAAAAAGAATCCCACGCTTTTTCATACAATTAATTTCTTTTTCCACTTTTTTAGTTTGGTTTTGAAAACATGTTTTTTAGTTTTTTAAACTATTATCTATTTCCTATTTTTTTGTCGTGCTAACTTTTCCTATTTCTTTTTAAATGATTGAATTGTCATAGGTTCTCGATGAGTCTACAAAGTTGAAATGAAATCTGACCGTTTGAAGTGGGTCAAAATCAATTCCAAAAGAGTCGGTTAAGAGGCGGCATGGCGTCCTTGCCTTGGCCGGCTTGAGGGGTGGAACGGGGTCCTCACCTTCCGCTTGACGCAGGTCCTCACCGGACACGGTTATTTCGGGAGGTTCCTGTTTCGGATAAGGCGGGAGGAAACTCCCGGGTGTTTCCATTGCGAAGATCGCCCTGAAGACATGGTGGAGGTCTGCCCGGCTTGGGCGGAGCACCGCCGTGTCCTCGTGGAGACGATCGGCGGCGGCGATCTCTCGCGTCCGGCCCTGGTCCAGCCCACGGTACGGAGCGAGAGTGCATGGTTAGCCGTCACCTCCTTCAGTGAAGCAGTGATGCTCCCAAAGAGGGAGGCGGCGCACGTGAGGGAGAGGCAGTACATGCGCCCTCACGGCCGTAGCGTTTGCAGGAGACACCCTAGGTATCAGGAATCCCAGGCTGATTCCCGGACACCGTAGGCACGGGCTTGCGGACGGCGAGTAATGGATAGCTCGCTGTCCGGTTAGGACCAAGCCCGAGTCGACGGCGCGTTTGTTCCACGCGCGCCTCAAAGAGATGTCAGCACCAACTGGTGGGGCCCGCAAGGGCCGATGCCTGCCAGGGCTGCGGGTGCAAGAGATACCGCGGCCTCTACCACACAGGCAACTGAGGGAACACGGGTGGGTTTTAGTCAGTAAAAATCCGACACGCCCTCCCGCTCCACCCAGAGCAGGAGAAGTTATTTGATGACTTCCCACCCAAAAAAAAAAGGAGTCGGTTACAAACAAACAAACATGCTTCCAAACATACAGGTGAAGCTAATAAAAACGTGTTATAAAGCGTAACATAGTAGCACGGTGTAGCACGACATTGCACAGCGTAGCATGGCGTAGCACGACATTTCACGGCGTAACTCAGCGTACCACACCATAGACACAGCATGTCACAGCTTAGCATAGCCTAACATAGTTCTGAATAAGAGTATACTCTTCGCTTTAGTGGTTCATAAATTAATGAATCATGACGTTGTCTATTTTGACCACACAGAAATTGATGTTCTACGTCAGCTCCGCCACATGTTCCGCAGTGAAACCCTGGTAGAGTGAAGTGAACGACTTTTTCGCATTTCTAACTTTATCTGTGCAGTGTCAAAACCACAGTCAAACAAAGCATTGCCAAAATACATAAACATATCTATCATACTCTGTCACAATCCTCAAACACAATAGGATTTCACAATCCTGTTAAATTCAAATCTCAAATCACGGGCCTGCGATAAAAAAATAAACCATTATTTTTTCTAAAACGTTTGTATATTAAATTGGTTTTTAATTAAAACTCAATTTCCATTTAACATTTCGTTTCTAACTGTACTCGATGTTTGTGATACGAGCGTTGATTCCGCTCTGACATTTCATAAAGAAAACAATTATTTGTTTGTTTGTTCCGAAGTAATTCTGCTGAATGCTAGGCCATTACGTAATCGCCTATTTTCGTGAGTCGTGGGGCAACCAATCAAAACTACCATTTACCTACATACGTCCCATTAGAGAGAATTAATTTGTCAAACAAAACCGTGTGATAAATTCGTGAAAAAGGATTTAAAAGTTACGTTCGGCTGACTTCGGAAGAGTTCGTGCACGTTCGAGAGCGTTCGGGCACGTTCGGCACGGGTCATCGCTCCGACCTAGATCGGGTGCGCCCGCGCAAAGCCACTGTTGCTAACCGCGCGTTTTATTCTATTATTTGTGTTAAATAGTAGAGCGTTGCGTGTTCGTGTTTAGTTTGTTATAAAATTACACATAACTAGTTGTAACAGGTTCTTTTTATGACCATAACAAAGTAGAAAATGGTGGAGTACACGCGAAAATAAACACCATGTTTGTTGATAATTGAACTGGCTTTCGATTTGATGAACGGCTGAGTCATCTCGACGTGTATTTGCAGCATATCCAGGATGTAATAAAATACTAGAAACAGATATTAATGTGTGAACTCGTTGCATTGCAACAGCTTTGTTTTGTTAGTTTACTTTTTGATCACGTAAAGTTTGAGACTTTCTCATACTTTTTCTTTGAACCTGTTGAGCATGGCTTAATAGATGGTAGAACAAGATAGGGGAACACAAACGTCATAGAGATGCCGCCAAAAGGCATTTACACGGCTGAAATACTGCAAAACTGAATAAAGTAATTACAACTTATCAAAAAGGCTTGAAATCAGAACGTGGGATCCTCGCTCTTTTAATACAGGACTCACGTAACCTATATTTAAGCCATTCACACATATCCTTAGGAAATGACTATGCCTATTGAGACAGTTAAACTGTCTTTTCCTAAATAAAATCTTATACGTAGCTCTATCCTCGTTTAACCACTTACTAACTAATCCATGTTTCGAAACAGTACGTTACATGTATGTTACAAACGTCAACACGTATTGTATAACCGAGTGCTGTCATTGCGTAGGTACTTGCAGGTGTGAGCTCACCCCTGGCCATGTGCGACAAACTGGTCCCATTAGGTGGCCGCATTGAGGACACATGTGGGGCCCTGCATGCGGGAAACAGACTTATTAGAAGCGGGTAAACGGTCAACATTGTAGTTTATGATATTCTCATTCAAATACACATGATAGACGAAGGTTTCATTGTATTTCATGGGCTGAAACTGCTAATGAATAAGGCTTGCGATTGATCATCAGTATCCGCAGACCAACTTCGGGCGTAATGTAGGTACCTGCACTTTTATTGAGCCTACGATTGACACAGAACACCCTCATGCTAATACTGCCAATGATTTATTATTTGAGTGGCTTCTACTTCAGGGGAGACTGTTGCCTTTCAATGAGTAGCTCTCTTAGAGTAGAAGCCACTCGAGCTTTTACCATTAGGATATTCCCCAATCGCACAATCTTATTAGATCATATTAAATTGGGCAATTGGGGAATATCCTAATGGTAGAATCACTGATGAATGGCTCTCATCTGCTTCATAACATTCGCTCCTTTCGAACGGAACACCAAAGGTTTTAATGAAACATAAAAGTAATAAAATTAAAAATAACTAATCAAAAAACCACTTCTATTTTCATATCATTCCATAACGAAGACTCCCCAACATCCCATTAAAGTAGCCATATCAATTAATTGTCGGACACATTAACTAACTAATTCCCGCTTGCATCCAGCAAGGTATAGGCCTATGAGGACACACCTTTAGCTTTCAATTAAATTACCAGCGACACGTAAATCATGGCCGGCCCACTGAAATTAACAACCATTTATGTAATTATGAATACATTTATTTTCGTTCTGTGCGTTATTATTGTAATTTAATTGATGTGATTATGTTTGTATGGAACATGGCGTTTTCATCCATAATTTGGGCAGTACTCGTAAATGTAATTAAGTGTTGGTGCCCATTACTTTGATGTAGGTAAACGAAAATAATAGATTTTAGCATAATGTATTAATTAAAGTGGCTTCACTAGTTCTCTGATTTCAAACCAGTGATGACGTAAGAAAACCTGTCAGGAAGAATGATTGTGGAAACCTTCTTCGTCATGTCATAGTGATGAAGTGACATCTAGATAATGGTCGTGTGATCAGATGTAAAGGAGCAACATCAGCCTGAAAATGTAAATCTTGTTATTATTGAATCATTTTATCTCTCTCTCCCATATCTTAGACAGCTATATGATTTCTAACAATCTCTACTTGGTGATAACATGGATAAGACGACTGTCGTGGTGCAACTACACTTTATGTCCACAAGATCGTGCAGCATCGGGCTGCAATCGGCCACTATTGGCCACTCGGAGACACGCAGCAGCACGCGCTAGGCGGGTGGTTACGTGACCCGAGGGCCCTAACAACATGACTTGCGGGAGACACAGCATCGCAGAAACAGTAGATCCAGATGAAATATTAATTGAATATGAAATATTTCATCTATCTATCTCGGTTATCAGTTAAATTAAATTAAAGGAACTGTAATAATGTAATAGATAATGAATCGCAGTAATTGTAAGTATTTGATATCTTTGGATTTGCAGCATTTGCCATTTCACTTATTTTACAGAATCAACGAAACCAGCTACATTTTTTAAGAAATATCCGAGGTAACTAGCTGTAAATTACTTTCCAAACAAAATTATGTTCAAACCTATAGGTTTGTTGATATCAGCAATCGAATACCAAATTAATAAAATAATACGTAACACAAGCACATAAAAAATGTGGTTCTACTTTCAAACAATTTTTATCCTATGGGCTTCACAAACTTGGTCTACTGCATTCCCTTCACTGCTCCTCTCCGATAGTTAAACTACATGATTCGTAGTTATAGCCTCGGCGCTGGTGGTTCAAAAATAGCCACAAAAACTCAATGTATAAAACGTATATAAACACGTACCTACCACAGATTGCTTGCAGTAAAAAACACTAATCGAATTTATTATTGGACTGTCACAGTCTGTGGAACCAATATGGCGGACCACGAAGAAGTAAGAGTATTAGCAATGTTAAAGTGGAAGACATTTCTACTGCAACCATCAAAAAATGTATTTGCTTCTGAAAGTCAAAATCATTTACTTCAAATAGGCACATGAAAGGTACTTTTGAACGATTGATTGTAGTTTCTTATAGATAAAAATAGGCAAGAATCTCCGTAGTTACTCTATTAAAACGTCTAACAGTATTTTGAAACAGCATTTTATTGATTATTTCTACCTATTCTATCTAAAATCATGTGCTGAATGGAAGTCAAAATCAATCAAAATCAAAAGTCATTTATTCAAATTAGGCTAAGAATCAGCACTTTTCGAACGTCAAAGTACATGAGACAGTCCCCCAAAACGCCCACCATTCACCACTTCGTAGTGCTTTAGCTGGTAAGAAGAAGTGGTTACTGTGCTCGTCGACGTCCTTCCACCCTGTATGTGAGGACGACGACGTACCTTGAATAAAATTACTACCTATTTATATGTACCAAAGTAGGTGGATACCTACCTGAGTACTGATTATTATTTTGTAATTGGGCACTAGATAAATGAGTGACGCACCATACTAGTTTTCCTATCAAAACCTACAACAATCTTAAAATTCTTACTATTGGAGTAGGGTTTTTTAAATTTTTGTGGGTGGGAAATCATCAAATATCTTCTCCCGCTCTAGGTGGAGCAGGAGGCCTGTCAGACTTTTACTGACTAAAACCTACCCGTGTTACTTCAATTGCGTGTGTGCCAGAGGCCACAGTATCTTTTTTGAACAACCCGCATCCCTGGCAGGCATCGGCTCTTGCGGACCCCACCAGTTGGTGCTGACATCTCTTTGAGACGCACGTGGAACACAACGCGCCGTCGAACCGGGCTTGGTCCTAACCGGACAGCGAGCTACCCATTACTCGCCGTCCGCAAGCTCGAGCCTACGGTGGCCGGGAATCAGCCTGGGATTCCTGATGCCCAGGGCGTCTCCTGCAGCGACTAGGGCCGTGTTGGTACATATACTTGCTGCCTCACCCTCACTTGCGCCGCCTCCCTCGTGAGCAACACTGCTTCGCAGAAGGAGGTGACGGCTAAGCATGCACTCTAGCTCCGAACCTTGGCCTAGACCAGCGCCGGACGCGAGAGATCGCAGCCGCCGATCGCCTCCACAAGGACACGGCGGTGCTCCGCCCCAACCGGGCAGACCTCCACCGTATGCTCCACCGTGTTCTCAGGGTGATCTACGCAGTGGAAACACCCGGGCGTTTCCTCCCGCCTAATCCAAAACAGGAACCTTCCAAAACAACCATGTCCGGTGAGGACCTACGTCAGGTGGAAGGTGAGGACGCCGTGGCGCCTCTCAATCCTCCTCAAATAGGAGACTTACCACCGCAATCATGGCGTGCCTAGCACTGGCTTGCAACAATCGCGTTCGCCATGTCGCCATTAGATCCCGCCGGAGCTGTCCGCTGTGCCGCGATTTCTTGTGGCAGCGGAGTTACGCCTTGGTGTTTATCCTCCTCGTGCCACTCCCAAGTGTACACGAGGACCTTTGCCTCCAGATCCCATGGCGAATTGGAGTAGGGTCACGTCAATAGAGCTACGTGAGGAGAACGAAGCCACGAACTCTTGTTCGGCACTTCATTGCTTTAGCCTCCGGGATAAATGTCTAGTTTTACTTTACCTCGTTCACGATGGTGTAGTAGAGGTTACCTTTATAAAGCCTAGAAATCTATAAAAAAATTCAAGCTAGCTTTTATCAAACCCTAGCTGGAATGATCTCGTTGATGTTATACACACGGTAGACAGTTCTCAGAGAGCAGCCCTACGTGCCTGTCCCTATTTACTATCTCATGTCAAAAGCCATTACAGACATAGGCCTGAATACAGAACAAAAAACCGTAATAGGCAATAAAAAATAATGACATCATTAAGTCGCAGCTTATTTGCGAAACAATGTAATATAGTTATTTAGTACATATGCCTAATGTAACCACATAATGTAATGATACCATAGCGTGATGATATTTGCGATCATAACAGTGAAAGTTACATCTAAATGGGCGCAGCAATTTAAGTGATAGTTACAACTTTGATATATATTTCTTTTCTTTTTTTTCTTTTTCTTTTTACAAAACGTTGCCCCACACTAGGAATTACTCCTGTATTGTGGGTGCGTTTACAAACATTTAAACTCACATACACAAACAGCCAGACCCGGAACAACTATTTGTAGGTCATACAAATATTTGTTCCGTGCGGGAATCGAACCCGCGACACGCAGCGCAGCAGTCAATCGGTTAACCGCTGCGCCAACCGTGCCGTCACTATATACTTACACAAACAGGAACACATAAATATTATGACATTATTTTTGAATTTGTTCAGTTTTGTCAGGAAAGTCTTAACGCTAGCCGTTTTTAGTGTTCCTTATGGTAAAACAGAATCTATAATAGATCATTTTGTAGTCCGCCTGTCACTGAGGTTTTTCTCAATATCTTTTCTGTTACGCGTTTCGACAGGCCATCGAAATTCATTATTCCTTCACTTCACTCATGGCAGTAATACAATAGACTTCGCGTGGAAGTTGTAAGACACTACAATTTACTAAAATAACAGCGACATGCTTATAAAACTTTCCTGTACACTACGTTTGTAGTTTTGGTGTTAGCACTTAGCACCCAAAATATGAAGAGAGTGAAACGCAGGAGCAAGCGATGTACAGTAAGTTGTCCGTATGAGTCCGTATAACCGCAGCCTTCAGTAATAATTTCCCATTGATTGCAAAGTCATTTTAAGTGAATAAATAAACAACTGTGTCCATGTTTTTACTAAATAATGGCACAACGCCGATGCACAGACTGATGTTTTTCTGCAAATAATTGCTGACGATCAGCGATCACTAAAAGAATATAACAGTAGGTAGATTCTAAATACACGGGATTTTTCATTAACAGTCATCTAAACCCATGGCTATGGTTAACTAAAAGGTTATACCATTTAACTATCTGCAACATTTTGGCTCGGCTTTTATAATTTTCGGAAGATAGGTACACTATAGAAGAATACAATCTATTTTGCTCATATCTCATATCAAATAGCGTCATAATTTATAGCCTACAGACTGAATTAGATTCATAGAAAGTATCTACAGAAAGGGCAAAATGTATCACGTAGTTTTTACGTGATGATGAAACATACATTCAGACAAACAGATAAAAACAATTCCCAGACCTCGAACAGTTGCTTAAAAAAAATCGATGTGCCTACAGTTTTGACTTCGCTACGCTTTTATTATAGATATGTCTTTATTGTGACTTCAGTCAGAGACGGACAACATTCGTAGTAAGAATGGTTTTATTACACGCGGCCATCAAACGTTGAATTTTCTAAATAAAAAAAAATATTTTCTTAATTATTTACGACATCCCAATTTTAAAGCATGAATAACAAACATAAAATGTGTTCATCAACAGATTATTTTCACGGATAGCAAACAGGATAGTTTGTCACGGCACATAACACGGAATGGAATCGTTTTGAGTCCCATCCCAAGCAGAACGCCATGAAGCTACGCACAATAACAACATACGTCATCTAATATATTTGTCAACTCACACAGGAGTAAATATAATATCACGCCTGTATTCCCCGAAGTTGTAGGCAGAAATAGACATAATATTCCGTATAGTACACCAAATTGCCGATGGAACCGAAAGGTTCTGAAGTGGCGACATACCCGGAGATGTAGCGTTGGTAGGCCTCTCCCACAGGCTGGACCGATGACCTGGTAAAAGTCGCAGGAATCTGATGAAGGCGAGAAACATGGTTCCGATCGAAGTTCCGGTACTTGGGGGAAACCTATGTCCAGTAGACGTCGTTCTGTTAAAATGATGAACTGCAATTGGTCTGCATTTTGGTGTACCTACTCATCGTACACCAAACTGCAGAACAAATGCAGAGGTGCATATGAAAATACCCACATTTCGCCTGTTGGAATTAGATCCCGCGTGAAAGAGGCGAGCACAATGCCATCGACCAAATCCAGTACCTGCTGGCTTTGAAATCGGCCCGGAACGCTACACTAAATACCACTATACCAAAGATGCAGTGAGGCAGAAAATACAAATACATGAGGAATGCTAGTTTACTAACCTACATTGTAACAGAATGTTGCACAGGTCAGGTAGAGATCAAAAAACTTATAATAGAACGTCTGGTTTCCGTCAAGTATTTGATCTATCGAGATTCGTTTGTAGGTTCATTCTTGATTGAATACTTATCTGCAGTGGAATTCAGGACAATCCAGTTGCTCCATACATTACACCTGATGAGATGAGTAACCTGGTGAGAACTGTGCGTCAGCAAGAATGTATCGAAGATTAGCTCTGTGACCCAGAGAACACTACGATTGGTTGGTAACTGTTACTATTTTTATGGTAAAGCCACGCAATCCTATTTTCATGGATAAACACAGGCCTCCACCATCCAGACATGTTCAATATGACATTGCCTCGCAACTGTTTCTTTTGAAATTATTATATTAGTGATGAAGATTAATTTCAGACACAGACAGTGGTTTTGCAGAAAGTAAGTATAGGCGTATATTTCAATTAGGTTGACTCGACAAAAGAATAAAAAAAAACCTTTTTCTCCATCTATAAATGCGAAATGGTATAACGCGAGTCATTTGGCACAAAGACACTAAACAACTAGATCACTAAGTGGACCATTTCCGCTCATTAATATCATCGTATCACCTCTCTTTTATCAAAACTCTCTGATTTCCACCGCCATGCCCCATTGACGCGTCATCAACGAAATTATCTGCACATTCGTTACAAAGCGTGTTCAATATGAAAGAAACTATGTCGCGGGTATTAAAAGATTGTTAACGCCACTACAAAGTGTTGAATATATGCGAAACATACGTCTGGAGACGATTCTTTACTTTGATGTACACTGAGAGAAATATATTTGTTTAGACCACCCGAATTGTAACGCAATGACTATTTGTTTCAGGAAATAATAAATCTTAGTGCAGACTACTTACACAATGCAAATGATTGTGGTATAAGTCATCATCATCTGCCTAGACTTTTCCCGGCTATGTTGGATTCAGCATCCAGTCTAACCGGATGCAGCTGAATACCGGTATCTTACATAGAGTCACTGCATGACTGACCTCCAGAACCGATTTACTGGGTAACACAGCCTTTGGTAAGACTGGTTGTAAGATTTTCGGGCTTCTGACAACCAGTCAGAAGTGTGTACTTATTGTGAGTATAAGTGCCAGCCTGAAAACGCAAGACTAATTATGAAGGATTGAAGATTTACATCATCCTATCGCTGTCATCTTTAAACGATTGACCGAAACATAAGGAAGTTTTAAATTCTTTAAACGCTGAATGTACTTCGTGATTTGTCGTACATCGGGCCATAGCTTTCCACCACATAATTTTACGGATTCCTCAAACGGTTTCATAAACCGAAGAACCTTTTGTTACCACACTAGATTACTATTATCAATAGACAAAGATGCCTACTTGCAACAGTTGACTAAGCTACATATCATAAAATCCAGGACTAGAAAGAAAAAACTAACTATCTCAGGAAAAATAAATCCAACCAACTAAAATTACTGAACCCAATAAACTAGTTATGACTACCGTACAAAATGCTTGGATAATGTAAATATCCCGATGAGTAGCGTGATATGTCACCGGCAGAGACAATGGTCGACGCCCACGTGGGTCTGATGACGTCAGCACGGGGCGGGTCGACGAACCCTTTACTTTTATTGAGCGGCGCAAAGCTGGCTCGATGAAAGTGCTGAAAAGATGTTTCAGATTGTGAAAACTGTTGAAATACAAATCACAAGTGTTTTCTGAAGGGTTTGGTGGAAAATATTGGCGTTTTTGCAAAAAAATGCTGTTAAAAATATGTTTTATAATCACAGTTAATATTGCCATATTCTATGGTAAAAAAGAGTAATTTGTAGTTGACTTTTATCTGTATAAACGTTCTCAGTTGTCCTTCAATAAAATATGTACCTACTTTGTTATCGCCATACTACATTAATAAATTAATTAAATAGTCACGACTACACAAACAATCATAACCTTTCCTAACCAATGCAATGTAAAAGCAAAAACATTTTAGTAACATTATGTTCTGATTCTGACAACCAACAGATTCGTAACCAGATGCTCCTCTCTTAACCTGGTACATAAGATTCAGACAAGGAAACATAAAGTATTATGAACGAGAATTCGCAAACGATGTGAAAAAATTGCGAACATCTTGTGTACGAAAATCAGTATCAACCGGTATAAGATCACAATTGGATTACGAACTACTAATACATTAGCACAATTAAAAAGAAAAGCTTTTTATAATGGCCTTATTCACGAGTTCACAAGGCTTGGCAAGTATATTGGCGATAGTATACTATCACCCGTTTAACAGAAACTAATTTTGCCTGAGACTCTTGTCCTATTGAGCTTTATAATTTGTAAAAACCGGACCGAACAAATAATCATAAATAGTCGGAAAATGCGTAGACATTTTCTAACTACGCATTTGCCCACAAAATCACTGACCTTATTACATTCTAATATAAAATATTGTGTAGGTTTTATTTATTAACCGGGAACACGTTCAAGAATAGGACTTCCCTACCTGTAGGTCGTCACCCACGCTTATGAACGAAACCTGGAGCTAGGGATATTAGGTTTATGAACAGTAACCTAGGGGCAAGAAAAGTAGCATATTGTACAATCATTCCTGACATTTCTTGACCCAGATTCCCCATAAACAACCCTCCACACGACAAATCAGGACTCATCCCGTCTTTTCAAAGATACTTTCCAAAATATGTACTAAAATAAGGATTATGTCGCATTCCTTTGCCGTATATAATGCGTGGGATGATATGTACGTACATGCTTCCATACCAACATTTTTTTCTGACGTACCAAAATTAATATTAGCTCGGCAATGACATCAAAAAAAAAATATTTTCAAGTCGGCTGGAAATGCAATTTTGGTCACAAAAGAAAAAAAACATCATATTGTGTTCTGGAGTCGTTCTGGTGATGCTCATATTACAGGCGCCTGCTGTGGTGACGAGCACTGCTGCAGTGGGTAGCCACAACCGGCCACACGTGTGCGACGAATCCATGCATGCATGCATGTGAACAGCACGTCAACTGCTTATGGCTGGGCCAGCGGTGTGGCTCGTTTGCGCTTAGACTTCAAGTTGGAGTCTAAGATCGCCACGTGTCCGTATTTTCCGTGAATTTGCATGTGTCTAAAAGCGATGATAACACGTGGTTATTTTATACCACTTCTTAAAGAAACTACAGATACCGACAGTTGTTACGTGTCCCACACAAATTCCTACCAATGAACAAGTGCCGCGATTTTCGGTGGATGATACTGTTGTCAATTGCTGGGCTAATTTTATTCTGTTCATCAGTTTATGGTTATTACAACATCCATCATCGAAGCTTTGTTAGCTTCTATAAAACCACAAGCAAGATAGGAAAATTCGGAGAATCTGTAGGAAAGTGTGTTTTATGAAACGTTCCATCCTATCCTATCTATAAAATCGTGTTCGCGAGGTCGTCATTTCTTTCACTCGGTTCTATTTCAGGATTGACACAGATCGGGCTCGTATAAACCTCAGTGGCGGTCCATTCAATGGCGACAGCTGGCACAACAGCCATTAGTACAGATCTCTTTCAAACATCCTCATTTACGAGCATTGCAGACACGACCACCATAAACATACACATCGAGACAGTAAGGATGCGAGCACATTAGAAAAAGCATAGTTATAAGAATTCTTAGTTCCAGCAAACGTTGGATGTGCACATGATGTCGGAAAACTCCCGTTTTCTTGGGATTACCTTTACGATGTACATAATGTAAAATGTGGAATGTCAGGAATGTGTGATATATTGCAATTAAATGAAAGGAAATTTTAAACTCGAATTAAAAAAATAAACTTTGTAGACAAGCATATTACAAATTAGAGGATTATATACAAGTTAAGAAAGCTTGGAAACATGCTGGTCCTGCTTCAAAGGACAATCTAGAGTCTAGACAAAATCAAACTGGTTGCTATGAATTGTATAATTATTTATATTTATGACATTGATTTACACTCAGTGATTACTTTAACTCACACACTGACTTATTACTTGTTAATATTGTAGGAAAATCGTATACTTACTTTTACAATGTTTGTAAATACGTGAGCACCATGTATCTATCATAAAATTAATTTATCTGTAATTGCTTCACTTTCATTCCTTTTACCTATTTTGGTATGGTATTTTCATTCTGGGTGCATCGTTTTCACACATAATTATATAATGAAGGAATGTTAAATATTGTACTTAAAACATTTTAAAAGAGCGATGGAGTTTCTTGCCCATTCTTCTCCATACGAAACTACATTTTGGAAGGGGCGACTAGAATCAATTCTATTTTAATGTAAATGTGCAAAAGTTCCTTTTAGGTAAGTGCCTATTTGAAATAAATGCTTTGACTGTGACTTTGACTTGACTTTGATGAAAGGCATACCAAAAATAGCCAGAATAAAACTGAGATCACACAGAAAGTGCAGATTAGTAAACTAACATGACTCTGAAATGATTATCAATTCACAAACCGAGAATCGATATTAATCTGGAATATACTAAACCTTTTGTATGTAGCAAGAAAACAGCAAACGTATCTACATTATAGAGTAGAGAAAGACCCTAGTATCATAAACCACAGATGTTTTTGAGGCCATCTAGGAATAAACTACTTTATCACTAAAACCCAATAAAGCAATGAATACTTAAAAACTCTTGGATTGTGAATGAAACTGTGTTATTCAATTAGGGTGCTGGGTAGAAATTGATGAAGATTTTATATTACAAAAATCCATGTGCTAGGCGTAGCACATGCGGTCTAAAGTCCATCGGTACATTACATAGCACATGCGGTCTAAAGTCCATCGGTACATTACATAGCACATGCGGTCTAAAGTCTATCGGTACATTACATAGCACATGCGGTCTAAAGTCCATCGGTACATTACATAGCACATGCGGTCTAAAGTCCATCGGTACATTACATAGCACATGCGGTCTAAAGTCCATCGGTACATTACATAGCACATGCGGTCTAATGTCCATCGGTACATTACATAGCACATGCGGTCTAAAGTCCATCGGTACATTACATAGCACATGCGGTCTAAAGTCCATCGGTACATTACATAGCACATGCGGTCTAAAGTCCATCGGTACATTACATAGCACATGCGGTCTAAAGTCCATCGGTACAATACATAGCACATGCGGTCTAAAGTCCATCGGTACATTACATAGCACATGCGGTCTAAAGTCCATCGGTACAATACATAGCACATGCGGTCTAAAGTCCATCGGTACAATACATAGCACATGCGGTCTAAAGTCCATCGGTACAATACATAGCACATGCGGTCTAAAGTCCATCGGTACATTACATAGCACATGCGGTCTAAAGTCTATCGGTACATTACATAGCACATGCGGTCTAAAGTCCATCGGTACATTACATAGCACATGCGGTCTAAAGTCCATCGGTACATTACATAGCACATGCGGTCTAAAGTCCATCGGTACAATACATAGCACATGCGGTCTAAAGTCCATCGGTACAATACATAGCACATGCGGTCTAAAGTCCATCGGTACATTACATAGCACATGCGGTCTAAAGTCCATCGGTACAATACATAGCACATGCGGTCTAAAATCCATCGGTACATTACATAGCACATGCGGTCTAAAGTCCATCGGTACAATACATAGCACATGCGGTCTAAAGTCCATCGGTACAATACATAGCACATGCGGTCTAAAGTCCATCGGTACATTACATAGCACATGCGGTCTAAAGTCCATCGGTACAATACATAGCACATGCGGTCTAAAGTCCATCGGTACAATACATAGCACATGCGGTCTAAAGTCCATCGGTACAATACATAGCACATGCGGTCTAAAGTCCATCGGTACAATACATAGCACATGCGGTCTAAAGTCCATCGGTACATTACATAGCACATGCGGTCTAAAGTCCATCGGTACATTACATAGCACATGCGGTCAATGTCCATCGGTACATCACGTGAATCTCTCCCCGAAGTGTGTCGTGTCATATCGTTAGCATATCTGTCGGCCGTTGTCACTACTATTTATAATTCAACGGAAATATGCGCGTGGGCATTTGTTTTACTATGAAAGCGCTTTTAATCAGAGTTTATTGTTATCTTATCTAGGTTGTACATTAGATGAATACTTGTGAAAGTTAAATGATTGGCTTATCTGACAGCTTTTCTATCATTTATTATCCAGTTAGAGAGGTTATTGGGTGTTTAAATTGATTGATAAATCCTGATTTCTAAGGGTTTGTGTTGTGTCTAAGGTTGTGATGATTGAAATTCCTTTACAAACGCTGTAATCGGCAGTAGACGTAAAAAAGAAAGAAAGAAAAATTCGGTTGATAAACACATGCAAGGGGTTACTGCTGCCAATTCCTTTGACATATTTTTCTAATGGCCGATTCCTATAATTTACAGACAGTTTTAGGTTAAATTAAGAGTCTTGTATCTTTATCAAAAATTAAGCAAATGCCTCGTAGCCTAGCAGAGTAGACCATCCTATATGGAAGTAGCTATCAGACAAAAAAAAAGACAGTTTGTTAAGACACACGGGAAAATAAAAACAATGATATTCAGTTTTAAAATAAACTTCATTTGTTCTAGTTTGGTTATTGCACCTGCTTTCGTAAAATTCTGTTATTAACAGGCTTTGATGTTGTACAAATAGACATGGAACAGGCAGGTCTTCTGTTACATGTATCTCTATGCTTAAAGGGAGGAAGGCCTCTACAACTTACATATTTTGTTAAACCTATTATGTAAAAAAACTGATTACAATAATTACCGAAATATTTACTCTACATGTAACTATTAAACAGATGAAATAAATAGATATATTTTGCAATTCCTGCTCTATTTAAAACTCAGAGTAACTAAGCTGTCTAATTTATTGGTACTCTTAAATACAGACAATGTCACGAGATTCCACTAGATTTAACACACGAATTATGTAAACAAAGACATAAATTTGAACCAGGCACACATTGCCAAAGATTAGGATAGGTCTCATGACTGAAAAGATGTTAAATATACCTCCGATAAGATGATAATAAAACATAAATAATAATGGTTCTTTTTAATAAAAGACTTTAATTGAGAGGCGATTGTTTAATTAAACATATCAGTGTGTCATGTGTGCACGGAGGGGCCGTGCAGTGCATCGGAGGCCTTTGTTCCCGGCCGGCATTCGTGGATCTTTGACAGTCGTTACGGGTCGTCAGAAGCCAGAAAGTCTGACAACCAGTCTTACCAAGGGGTATCGTATTACCCAGTAACTGGGTTATGGAGGTCAGATAGGCAGTCGCTCCATGTAAAATACTGGTAATCAGCTGCATCCGGTTAGACTGGAAGCCGACCCCTACGTAATTGAGAAAAGGCTAGGCAGATGATGAGTGTGTTACGTTGAATCCTAATGAAAAAACTGCAATAATTCTGCTGGTACCTTTCATTGAAAATAACTTTAGATAAAGTTTATTGAGAAGCCAGCGTGGTAATTGCGTAAATTAATCTGCCTACGCTTTTCCCAACTATGTTGGATCGGCTTCCACCGGCTTCCAGTCTAACCAGACGCAGCTAGATATCAGTATTTTACATGGAACGGCAGCCTATCTGTCCTCCGCAATCCAGTACCTAACTGGGTAATACGATACCTCTTGGTAAGACTGGTTTTCAGTCTTACGGGCTTCTGACGACCCGTAACGACTGTCAAAGATGCACGAATGACGGCCAGGAACAACGGCCTCCGATGCACGGAGGTGTCTTGGTATGTAAAGATGGTCACCCATCCACGGACGAACCGCGGCAAGTGTAGCTAAACCTGATCGATCAGCCCCCCAAACCTGTAAAACATGGATGCCAAAATGAAAGGCATTGCGATTGCACTTTACACAACTACCCCCCTGTCAATACTCACAGTGGTTACCCCTTTATACGTCGCCTCGAAAAACTGGACTGGTAATTTACAGTTTATATTATATTCCTAGAGCGGTGCCACGTTATGAAATGTTTTTCGTTTTTCCTGCCACTAATATAGCTGCGGAACAGAAACACACATATAAATTACTCACCAGGCCACTTGTACGTCAACTAGCTTTCAACCGAGTCTCTCAGCGAATGGCTATAAAATTAGGATAGTTACTGTCTACTGCTAATTATATAAGTAGTTTATTTTATTGTAAATAACTGTCGAAAGGTGGAGGACATTGTGCCAGTGGCCCATGGTGCAATTGCGAAGGGTTTTTCGTCCAATCACGGACTGTGAATATTCTATGACTTTTGAGAAATAATGTTGTCAATCTTCTTTAAAATACGCCTCAAACTTCACCGTCATGAGGAGTCGTGACACCTCCTTTTCCTAGTTTACTTATTAACTGTAATCATGTAGGTATTATGGATTGATGCATGACCCCTGTGACACAGATTCGACATAGCATGGGGTTCATTGATCATTGGTCAATCTCTATGCACTTGTAAGTTCTACGCTGTAAATGCAGCGCATCAAACATTTTTTTTTAAATTAAATTATTTGTTGTATTATAAATTCTCATTATAATCTTACAATTTCAACACCACTAGTCAAACTTCAAAACAGCAACTTACCAAGAACTTCAAATAAAAAATAAAAACTTTGAAAACTTACTATAGGTACCGTTCGCTAGGCGTTGTTCTTATGGCAATGTCTCCCCCTTACAAGAACAGTCTCCTGTTCAGTACACTATTTCTTCCATATTGTACGGTTCAAGCTAAGAACTGCTTATACGGTACAGGGCAGATTAAATACCAAGCATCATTGGTACCACAGCTGACTGTCCAGAGTGCATCGTACGTGGGTATGTGTCTTCTATTAAAATATTAACGAAGATAATTGAATAATGTTCTCGACAACTTCAAATGGCTAGTCCGGTCATAAAATCTTAAATACTTCTTAAGGCATCTGTAAAATAAATGAATGAATATGCAAACGTTACTTAAATATTAAGAGTTTTACTTCAATAAAGGAATGGTTACATTCCCGGCAAATAAGTTTTCCGTAATTATACTTGCTCCTTATTTCTTTTATCTTTTTACATCATTCTATTCCCAGAACACTGTTGATTTAGATATACTTTACGATTTGTATTTTCTCTGAGAATTTTAAATAAAATTCCTGTATTTCCTGATTCCTTAACACTCGGCGTTCATTAAAATTATTGGCGCTATACGAGGCGGTAGAAAACATATCGCTACTAATATTTTAGTGACAGATACTCATTTCCTCTGTGCTATGAGCAAACGGTCACGAATAAATCGTGACGTTATTGAAATTACGCTGATTATTATTTGCATAACACAAATCACGCCTGTAATCTCCGAAGGGTTGGGCAGAGCTGTGCCTAAACGTAGTACAGCCACATTTCACCAGTTATGTTTGGGTTTCATGTAATGGGAGGCGGGGCATTTTCCAACAAGAGGGTACAAATCTAAACTCCGGCCTGCGGCTGAGAAATCACTGACCTGGGAATCGAAGCCAGGACCTCAGTTCAGCAGTAGCGCTTGTGACCGCTAGACCAACGAGGTAGTGTAAGTTTGTGTTTATTTCTTTGAAGGTACACACGGCTACACATCAAGCTATACATTTCTAGTTTACGCTGATCTCGCACTACACGGAAATCTTATACAATGCGAGAGCAACTTATACTGGAAATGTATAGCTCGATGTGTAGCCCTGCGTACATAATATTTACCTCGGATTTAAATAATTATGGAATAATTTAATTATGAAAATGACAAAACAATCGAGCAGTAGCTGTCACTCGGCTAAAAGTAGGTAATGCTTGATTATGACATTTTGTAACTGTTGTACAACAACAATACAATACAGCAATACAATACATACTATTTTATACATACGATTTTTAAATAGGAAACGTGTGGTAAATGTTTTCTGATTAATAACAATACTCTAGGATACATATCCGGCACGGCTCGCAATCCTTTCCTGTTCTAAGGGCACGTCTTGTCTCGTCTGTCAACCTACCATTCCAGCGCACCCCGATCTACTCCTTGATATGCAATGGTCTCTGTAGCACCATGAAACATGATGTATCAGGAGCTGGTGCAAATCTTAGGGTTCACTCGATTTATCGAGTCTAGTCAAACCATGCCGAGGTCGGTGCCTTTCATACATTTATTCATAAAACCTGGTTGCTGAAAAATAGCTAAACATGATTATTTCAATGCTAAAGTCGCCCTAATAAATGTAAGAGCAGGACAAGGATCCATCTGGAATCCTAATTATAACAGGAACACCTCAGTTGAACCGGAAAACTGGTCGAAAAACTACACAAACCGACAAGTTTATTATCATAATATTGAAACAACCACAGCACACGAAGTTTTTATTACTTGTTACCACAGCTGACCAATTGAAATGTTTCATGTTGAAAAATATACAACAAATGTATCCCGACTTTTCTCGTATTTTCACGATATTTTTAACAGAAGTGAGATGTCGTAAATACAGTCACGGTCAGTTCCTGGTTGTCACCGGCAGAGCGCTAGGAATGTGGTTCATTCGCGTCATTACCTTGTTGATTGGGATTTTTTTTCAATATTACGTGGGGCATACGTATTTTGTTGATTTAGCAACGAATGACTCAGAATAGTTCAGGAAACGCATCTGTCTGCTGAATTCTGATGATATTGTTGGCACAAGAAAACCAGGACACGAACTGATTATGTGAGCACCTTCTCATGAGGAAATTATCACATGTCAAGACGAATTTTTGTTAGGTTGGTATTATAGAATCAAACATGAAGGAGGGATTTTTTGGAGGTTTTACAAACATCATCCATTGAAGATCATAACCTCCTACTACCCACTGAAAACTACCTAAACCAACATAGCATATTTTATAGTTGTAGACATTCTAGGCCTTCCCTTCATAGTTGCCTACATATTTGTTGGCATTTTGGGTCAATCCATCCCCGAAGGAAGTCTTTTACTTGTGTATTGTGTAGGCGTATATTTAACGTACAACTCAACTAAGTACGCACATCTCGCTATCGACGTACAGTTTCGTCAAATGTTTTCTTTTAAAATTGGCAAACAGACCAAGAGCCAACAGAACAAACAATGATTTGGTACTACAGTCCTGTCCACAGTTGCCCGCTAAATTAAAGACCCTAAAGGTTTGCAAACAAAGGTCAAATGCTTGGTCACACATAGATTTTCTAAAATTTTCCGAAGATTCCGTTATATTACATAATTATTTACTACCACTACCTTAACAGTTTTGTAAGCTATTTAGTGTTCTTTGCTTTGAGGGATGTTGTATCGCTAAGTTGACTACTTGAGCATTGCATCTAATCATAAAATAATGCCTCTATAATTATTAGTTTTAGTGTCATTGTAACCATCGTACCTCACACATTTGTTGGCTACTTGTACCTAAATTCAGTCAAATCAGAATCTATTTGTAGCATCATTTAATAAGCAAATGGTGATGATGTGCATAAAAATAACATTTTCATTATAAAATTCAAATTAAATTACAAATTGATAACGTTTGAAGTGTCCAAACACGTAATAAGTTACAATTTATATAACTGACAGCACTACGGGCCCGTACTGAATTAAAATGGCCTTCATGATTGGAGATACTTACTTAAATATCCGACACACCCGGATTGCTCATAATAGCTCTGCAACGAATACTAGATATTGTTCCTGAATGCTAACTTTTTCAAGCTTCACACACTCATATTTTACAACTAGTCTTATGTACTTAGCAGTATAAGTAATTATAAATGATTATTTCGCGCTCGTGGCTAAATTGTAACAGCCGTACGGGTCGAACGCAGGTTATGCTACACTTGCTGCGGTCGGTTTAGATGGGTGACCGTCCTACATATCGAGACCCTAGATAGACAGTGACCATAGAAATATATCTTTGTCGAGACCCCTCCGTGCCTCAGAAAGCACGATAAGCAGTTACTTACGTAGATCTTTGTCAGTCGGTTTCTGACAACCTCACATATCAACCTCATATATCATTGTTAACCAGTAACTGGGTTGTGGAGGTCAGATAGGCAGTCGCTCCATGTAAAGTACTGGTATTCAGCTGCATCCGGTTAGACTGGAAGCCGACCCCAACATAGTTGGGAAAGGGCTAGGCAGATGATGATGATGAGTTCGTGGCTATACAAGACAAGGAAAGGTATTTTCTATTTTGCGTGATGTCTACATTTTTCGGGCTTCTTGATCCAGTCTTGTTCAGGTAGTTTCTTCTCATCGATTATCCCCATTTTCCATGTCTACCAAGGACTTCGACTAACAGAAGTCTACATTTGACAACCGGAAATCATCTGAAACGAATATAAGTATATAAAAAACAAAATATGTAAATTAGTTTTATACTTTAAAAGGTAGGTAGGTTCATCTCCTAAAAGAAAAAAACGTGACGTCATCACCACACAAATACCACCTGACATCAAACACTTGAAAACTTAATAAAATAAGAAGCAGCTTGATATCGAGAAAAGAAATAATGACAGAAACTAATAGCATTTCATTTTTCACTATTGCTTTATTTTTCCAATCTTTTAGAACGTTAAAAAGCTAGTTTTAACCGCAGCCATTAATTATAAAAAAAAACAGAAATAATGTGTTCCTCTCGCTCGTTCCAAGTGGGGCAGCGTAAGTGATAATTTCATATGCGTGCGCGCCGGAGAATGACCTATATCGATGCGGTGATCTGGATTAAATCAAGACAAAGATCAATGCAAAAATGCAGACTGGTTTTATGCCTAATCATTTCAACAATAATGATTGTCATATACAAATGTTTGTCAATCATTTTGCCTGAAAGAAGATAGCTTCCATTGCTGATCTTCATTCGTTTTTAAATAAATAGCTGGACAACTCAATCTAATTCCTAAAAAATGCCTTAATTCTGAAAGGTTTTCATCAAGCACTAAGCATATAATAACTATGGAGAAAAGGCAGCTGATATCAAAATAAATCAAAAGACAGATCAGTCTTTTGATTTATTTTGATATCAGCTGTTGCCTGTACAAACATTTTTCTTTCCCTCTCTGCAGCCCCCTCCCTATGCTACCTCATATCAGTAATATGAACATTATATCTACAAAACGAGCCTTTCAATGATTTATCGCGATGGTGCGGAGACAATCTTAATGGGGTTTTCGCCATTAGAAAGCTCCCCAGAGCCGGCTCCATAAACCTTTATGATGTTTTTACCTTCAGTCTTTTAAAACGACTTTTTTAACATTGATGTTAAGTTTATACCTTGTAAATGGTATCGATTCTGGATTATTATTTCCTCGTCCATGCTCGATTTTATAAACTTTTCGAATGTGTATTTTAGTTCGCCCCAAATAATATCTAACCCTATAATTGCTGGACAAGCAAAGGTCCCTTTAAAATAGAAAGAAGGAAGTAAGATGGTAGATCATCTATATCTACAACGCCTTCCACTGAAAGTAAGTAGTCTTTTCAGAGCACCGTTATTGGGGTTGTCCAGAGAGGCTAGAAAAAGTGATAGATGATGGAAAAGTCTAATTAAAAAATATCGACTGTTGAAAATCGTTGTAAAACGAAAAGCTGTGAAATACGAAAAGCTTTGGAAGCGATTGCCACTTGTATACGCCCTCAGGTTTCTTATTGAAATTGGGTATTTTCCGACAATTATTTCGTCGAATGCTCTTGCAAACTGGCTTTAAATAATGATAGCAATCAAAACACCATAATTTCCACAGAAAGCTACAACCAAAATGATACTGACAATAAAATTTACGACTTCCTGTTTTTCGGCAAGCTACACCGGTAAGAACCTCAGCATTAACCCAGATGAGACCAGACCAGCCGACCACCAGGGCGCCATGTCTCCGGCTAAGTAATAAAAGAACAGGTTTGTCTAAAATTACACAAACAACACCTAATACAACCGTCCCAAAATATGATCACGTAGGAAGTTCTACACCGGTCCTACTGCCATGGAAGAGGGAGAACAGAAGGCCAACACCAATAGAAGTGTACTATGCACTCGTATAAGTATACAATAAAATTAATGTCACCTGCTAAACATAGGCTTTCTCAAAGTTTTCATAGCTATAAAGAAGACACGGCAAAATCTGTTTTCTTGAAATGATGTCGAAGTGCAGCACAGGGTATCTGCCAATTGCCAGTGATTTGGGGAAGTTGGGTTTCAGAAGAAGACTGTGTCTCCGTGTTGTTTCGTTTTTTTTTTTTTCTCAGCGTAGTCGGCTAGGAAGCACCAACATCATACAGCTTTGAAACAATTTATTTTTTACGTGTAAAAGTGTTTTTTTTGTGGCTTGTCAGTGACAAAAGCCGCACAGTTCGATCGACCACGTTAACCTACGCTTGCCGCGGTTGGTCCATGGATAGGTGACCATCTTTACATTCCAAGACCCCTCCTTGCTTCGAAAAGCACGTTAAACCGGGACCAATGGCTTCATTGGTCCCGGCTTAACATACGTCTTTCGTGGATGTTTGACAGTCGTTACTTGTCGTCAGAAACTCGATAGTATAACAATCAGTCTTTCCGAGGGGTATCATATTACCCAGTAAGTGGGTTGTGGAGGTCAGATGGGCATTCGTTTCATGAAAAAACTTGTATTCAGCTGCATCTGGATAGACTGGAAGCCGACCCCAACATAATTGGGAAAAAACTAAGCAGATGATGATGACGTAAAAGGAGGAGTGGTATAATAAAAAAGCTTACCTTCTGAACGTTGTTGTACTGCGGTCCGTGTTTGTCAACGGTTGCACATAATTATAATAATAACACGAACAATAAATAATGTCGGCTTATATCTATCATTAGCATTTTTATTAAATATTGATTAAATTATCATGATTCCGACAAGTTTCTTCTCGTTTTGGAGAACTCGACGCATTTTGTGCGTTAAGTTTATAATTTATCGTGTAGTGCTCATTAAGTTACGTACCTTTAAGTTAAGCTACCTAAGAGTTAACAAGATTAATTAATTGTTAAGAAATAAGCAAGTGATTACGGTTGAAAGTTTTATTTCGTCATTTCCTGCGGCTAGCGAGTTTGTCCACCTGGAAAATGTTTGCATGTTGTGGCTACTGGCTTTTAATTATGTTGATTAATAAACAAGGAGATAACACTGAGGAAACACTATTTTATCCTGATCTTTTGACCTATAAAGGTCAAAGGTGTCATTGTCTGAAAAAATTGTTTAACGTAGCCTTTGTAAGTTATTTACTTATACTAAAAATAAAATGTCAATGGCATAGTATTGTTAAAAATATCAAATAACTGTTTTAGACATAACATAAATTAGTATCATTTAATGGCAGTGCGAAAAATAGCATATTCGTCTTAAAAAAGATGTTTCTATTTCTGATTCTGCGTCTTATATTTAACTATACTGTTTTTTTGGCAAATGAGCAGACCATCACCTGGATTAGAACATGTGGTATTTTCTATCCCTATATTCCCACGGGATCTAGAATTATGCGTGTGAAACTGCGGGGCGCAGCCAGTAATTAATATATTGATTACAGCATCAATTACAGTATTTAAGAAGAAAGAAAGAAAGAAAATTGTTTATTCTGCACAAACAAAACGCACATTACAAAAAAATAACGAACGAGATTAAAATGAACAAGAACAAAAATGTTTAGAGAAAGATAGAAAAAAATACGTTATTTGCACGAGTGTTTATTGTTGTGTACACGAGTGTTTTAATACCTATTTCAGTCGTATCATACGCTATTATGACTAAACTAATGAAATTTCATTATAAACAACAGCTAAATAACACTGAAATCATTGAAAATTATACTTTATAGATTAAAAATTTGTATTAAGCATTATTTTCTTAGGGAAAGTGTGTTGTAATATAACTTTTAATTCCACGTATGTCTGTCACACACAACTTAACTACCTATTTTTATTTCGAAATAAGAATTTTACGTTATGAGTACTTATAAGTTAAGCTGTTTGACAAAAAATAAAAAAAGAGAATTCTTTTGCGTCACAAACGACGATTTAAAAAAATCTGGGCACACAGCGTGGCAGCAGTCTTAAAGAAAAGACTTTTCGACATTTAAATAATAACTTGATTATCAATCTTGTCAGTATTACGCAAATTATGACATGGATTAACAGTATGGTTAATAATGGCTGGTTTTTTTTTGAGCATTGTTTTCGTGATTAGTGTTTGTGAATTTAGTGTTAGAAGGTGTAAACACCGTGACGTAGGTGACAAACTGGGAGATATGAAGATCTTCAACAGCTTAAGATTATACTACTCGGTGGGAATACGACAAAGGCACGTGTTACTTATATTATGTTATGTACCATCTTAGATTTTCGGTAGGTAACTTAAGTAAAATATGTCTACCTACTTATTACTCTATTAGTCGCTACCCGAATTACAACTTCGCCTTTGACTAACCTCACAGAGGACATATTTATTTAGGCATTTTTACACCAATTCAAATCAATTACAATTCTGTTTGATAATCTTTGATGATATTGCACGTGGGTCTAGTAGTACCTAACAATAAGTGGCGACTATTCTGCAGACGTTACACGCAACGACCTAGAATTTTTATATCACAGATATTTGTTGCTGACCGTACCTACGTGTAGAGTGAACCCGGGTGAAGTGAGCATTACGTACTCAGTAATTAGGATTTTAACTTTTATTATGTTGTGGTTCACCGCAGGTCCACGTTTTGTATTGCTCTATTGATGACTGATTTATTGATGAGTCTGTGGGGCTACGGAATCATTTTCAAGGTTAGGCTGATTCAGTTGTCGTATTATTATTATTTCATTGAAATACAGAAAATCGTAAATATAATCTAAAGCAAAAGCTAAGTAAAATGTCAAATCATAGATTGCTTTTAAAAAATAAGTAGGCGCGCCATACCTGTTTTTTGCGAGTGTCCTGAAGTTACAGGAACTGAGCATGTCATCATTTAAATTGCAGATTCGAAGAGATGTAACATCTAGCAACCCGCACAGGGTCCGTGTGGTGGATTACGGCCCACTCCCTCACCGACAGGCGGCCTGTGTCCCAGCAGTGGGAACGTTAAAGGCCGAGTATGCTTTTGCTAAAGTTAGGTCAAGTTATCCCCTTCCACTCTCCCATTCATTCCGTACATTTCAGATCTAGTTCAGACTAATTTCAGCTATCATCTATAAAGTAAATTCAGGCATGTTTTGAGGTCAACACTTTTATCTTAATCTCGGCACCAATAGATGTAATGTCTTCGTAGACTAGTGTCTGCGCGCATGTCTGCTTCTAATGACACTGCTGACACACATTCTTGTTGCAGATTTTTGTGTTGTGACGTAAGTTGTGTATTTTAGAAAAATGTTTGATAGTGCGTAGTAGTTGAGCTCTAGTGCTATAAGCTCCAGTGCTATAAGCTCTAATGCTATAAGCTCTAGTGCTTTAAGCTCTAGTGCTATAAGCTCTAGTGCTATAAGCTCTAATGCTATAAGCTCTAGTGCTATAAGCTCTAGTGCTATAAGCTCTAATGCTATAAGCTCTAGTGCTAAAAGCTCTAGTGCTATAAACTATAACTAACATAACACTACATAACATCGCGCCTTGTTTCCGCGAAGGGTTGGGCAGAGTTTTACACACGGCTACACATCAAGCTATACATTTCCAGTTTATGCTGATCTCGCACTGTACGGAAATCCTATACAATGCGAGATCAGCTTATACTGGAAATGTATAGCTTGGTGTGTAGCCGTGTGTACCTATAGTACATCCACATTTCGCCAGTTGTTATATTATTAAGTCCCATGTAATAGGGGCGAGCCTATTGCCATCAACTGGGCGCAAATCCAAACTCCGGGATGCTACTGATAAATTCCAGATTGAAAACCCAATAACATTGCCCGACCTGGGAACGAACCAAGGACCTCTTGCTCAGCAGTAGTGCTTGCGACCACTACACCTACGAGGCAGTGCTATACCTATTTAGCTCAAATCCTATTTCCGCCTCCGACCAACGTTCCCGTATTCATGAAAACTTGACTTTTCAGCTTTTCATAGCCGAAACTCTTGTAAAGGGTCCCCAAAACGATCAATTGCATTTGTCAATGTTAACGTGATTGATTGATACACATTAAGAGTCTTTAAATTACGGCACCTTTCTTCTAGCCATCTCTGGACTTCATCGATATAAAATCAATACAAACTTTTTGATACGCTAACGCTCACGTTGAGTTTGCAATCACTCACTCTGCAATCAAAATGCGACAATACCAAACAAATTCTTAACAAGACTCTGCCAACTCATAAAAATCCTTCCCAAACATCTTTTAAGCTCCTTTCTTTTATTAAGAAAATAAAACAGAAAGCAATATACTCGACACGTACCGTACAAGTTGTAAAAAAAAAACATTAAAAAGAAGTTCATTAAAGTTAATTCGAATTGTCGTAAAAGCCTCGTCGCCTTAAGGGCAAATCTTAAGGTCTAATGGGGTCAATTCGCGCTGTTTAGCATATTTCACTAATTAAAGATACGGAATACTTTTCTACTGTAAGGGGGGAGGTGTTCACTCGCGGTTGTAAAGGTCGCTGCACAGTGAAAGAAGATAGTGATCTAATGAAAGTTTTAAGTAGATTTAAGGAACTATCCTTATTTGACTAAAGATGAGTGATAGACTGGGTATATGTGTGCTAGACTGGTTTGCTTATTTTTATTTTCTTGTATAGATACTTTTCCTTCTCTCCGTGGGGTATACAATATTACTTCCAATTCATAGTTCGTACGGGATTATTGTTTGAGTAGGTTACTACTGTAACTACACTAGATCCGAACGGGCGCTGTCGGTTGAGACTGGTCATCTCCTAACTTCCAGGGCTTATTTTTATCTTGTATTTAGAATTGTTTATAATTACATTTTTTACATTGTTCTCACATACAGAAGCAACATGAATAATGTTCCCAAGATTTTGTAATATATCAACTTGATTTTAATAGAGTGTCCGTGGAGTTTCTTGCCCGTTCTTCTCCATAGAGATCTACGTTTTGGAATGGATAACTAGCTTCAACTTTCCAACTGATCGACTTTTTGACAGTTCAAAAGTGCCTGTAAATGGTTTAATTGAAATAAATGCTTTGAGTTTGAGTTTTGAGTTTGATCCTGAACTGAAAACTTTGCAATAAAAACATACTTAGAACAAAGTGATAGGGATAGAGAGAATCTTTATATTCTTTCGTACTTATTATGTAAGCTGCAGCAATATCAAGCTTTTATTGAAAATGTCCAACGTCCAATGAAGCTCGAAAAAAGCTAACGAAGCTTTTTCCATAGCATCGCATCGTCTCTTGCATTATACATAACGGCGTCAGTAAAAACTTCAAGTTGTTGACGTTTTAAAGCTATTAAAGAGGCGCATTAAATTAACATAGCGAGTGGCTCGAGAGGTATTAACAAAATGGCCGCCTCTCCTCGAAGGGAGCAATCACGGAAGAATATGATTACATAAATCCTGTGTAAGTGGACGCCAATTATTTCGCATTATCCGTTTAATATCATTTGCAGGAGCTTTTTGAGGAAAATTTGAGAAAATATTGAAGATCAGAGAGAGGTCCCTTTGAGTGGCAATCTGCTGATGATACGTTTGGGTAGGCTTGTTTTAGTAATTAGGAAAGTAAACAGGGCGTTAGTAGGTGTAATTTACGAAATAATTTACGATTCGGGACTTGAGAAATTGAAATGAATAAAGCTTCAAGTAAATGTATGAGCAAACTTCGGCTTGGCATTAAATCAACTGGAAAATAACATAACATAACATAACATCACGCCTTGTTTCCCCGAAGGGTTGAGCAGAGGTGTACCTATAGTACACTCACATTTGACCAGTTAGGTTTTAAGTCCCATGTAATAGGGGCCGAGCCTATTGCCTTCACCGGGCGCAAATCCAGCTGTGGCCTGCTGCTGAGAAATTTCAGATAGAAAAATCCAATAACGCTTTGCCCGACCTGGGGATCGAACCCAGGACCTCATGCTCAGCAGTACGAGCTTGCGCCTACTGCACCAACGAGGCAGTCACAACTGGAAGATAATGTCAGTTTATTCAAACAAACAAGTAGACTCATAATAATCAGCCTATAATGTTCCCACTGTTGGGACAAGGAACTCTTCTCTGTGAGAGGGAGTGGGCCATAATCCACCATGCGAGCCCAGTGCGGATTCGTGGATGTCACATGTCTTTTGAATTTTCTGTTCTAGGACATACCAGTTTCCTCAAGAAGTTTTCTTTATTTTTATTTTATTTTTATTTTTTATTGAGAGGAACAGCAAACAGTTACATTATAAGGACTTAAAACTAATTTAACAAAATAGCAATTTGGTTATAAAGTAACCCACAACGCTGTCCACAAGTAGGCATAGAAGTTTAAGAAAAAAAAGAGCTAACCGCTAGGAACATTAATAGCAGTACGTGTGGCAAATATTTAATTAAAAGTTAAATGATAAAAAAAGGAATACATAAATAAAGACTATTATTGCATGAAAAAGTAAAGAAATATATAAAAAATTAAGAATAATTTGTTCAAAATTAAAGTAAAAAGGCAACAAAATTATACAATACAATATTACTATATTAAGGAGCACTTGTTGTGATATCTAGTAGGAAATGGCAAATGAGGCTTTTAAATTTACTTATTGTGCAGTTGAAGATATCTATGTTTACAAAGGTACTGTTGTAAGTATCGACCATACGGCGGACAGGTGAGCGCATGCCTGAGTTAGTTCGGCAAGTGTTCAAAGCGAAAAGAGTACCTGCGCGTACCTGCCGCCTGTGAATGGTTCGAGGTACAGCATAGCAAATCATGCTGTTCAGATTTGTGCAGTTAAATTTGTTTCTGACAATTTTATACAGTACTGTGGCTTCGAGGTAATACCTTCTAGAACTAAGGGGGAGGAGCTTGTACTTGTTGAGTAATTGAGAGTAAGATAAGTAGGATTTGTGGCATCTGTAGTGCATAGCACGCAAGAACTTGTACTGTACGTTTTCAACCATTTCAGAATATTTTTTGTAGAAAGGATTCCATACTTCCATTCTTTCACCGTTTTGACAGCAGTGACGATGAAATAATTCTTGGTTGGGTTTGAACCCACGACCTACGACTCATAAGTCGTAGCCATTACCGTTACAAAACCCAGGCACCTTTCTAGTCACCGTTTTTTGAAACCCTAAAACTACAATGAGAATATCAGCTCATGGAGGACGACGAGACAGCGGCTCATGTGCTGTTGAACTGCCCGGTGGTCGCTAATTACAGGGCAAAATACATCAGTAACTCAGGTACCCTACATGAGATTGTCAGCGACACCAAGGCGTTGCTAGCCTTTCTCAAGGAGCTGGGCTGGATCGAATAACTTATTCTCCCACCCGTAGGGAGGGTTGTGCGCTTACAAATTTATGTTTTGGCTTTCAACAACATGCTTCGCTTGCTTACCTGCTTGGCTTGGTTTTGTAGACGCAGACCTACCTTGCCTCCTCCCTCAGAGGCGGTAAGGTGGCGTGGTCTTGAGGGAGAGCGCAACGGTCGTGCAGATCCTCAAGGCAAGTCTGGTGATGTTCCTTCTCGAGGTTGCCGCCCCGTTTTTGGTCTAATTCCATATGAACTAGACGTAACAGAAATCACCGGGCGATTTACCTCAGGGGTGGCGAGGTCATGTCCCTGGGTGTCCACCGTCAAACAAAAGCAGATGATGGACAGCAATGACCTCCCGCGTGTTTGTGCCGTGCGCGGGGACCCGTACGGAGGGATGAAGGAATCCTGGTGGTTGAGTGGAGCAGATTGCACACAACACACTACTTTGGCCTGGATTTCCTCCTACACGGGAGGTCGTAGGGTAGCTACCTACGATCAACCGGCTGGGGCATCCCATAAGCGGGATGTCAAGCGAGGGTCGGCTTAGTGGGGGAGGGCAGCCGGCGCGGCGTGGGGTCTCGGGATGGGTTGCGGCATAGTCTCGTGTCGTATACAGTCCCGTGATCTTCCGTTGCGTGCGGGCTCGTCAATTTCCTACTAGGTTGACCCTATACCGAAGGAGTAGCTCTGGCGTTCGCTCGTTGAACGAGTGACGTCCCCGACTGAGGGCTCCGTGGCGGGTGGAGAGCTCCAACGGTGAATTTTCAACATCCAAACCCATGGATAAAGAGACTTCGACGTTAAAAACACAAGCTGCGTCCCGCTCGTCGGATGCGCTTATAATAACCAACGCACCAAAGGCCGCGTCTTCAGATGCGCCTTTCGTTACACATACAAGGGTTGCGTCTCAAGATGCGCCTAAGCGGCAACCGTCTAAGGCTGCGTCCACAGATGCACCCGACACAGGTAAACGCTCGGCTGCGTCCAAGGATGCGATGAGGAAGGCAACCGCAAAGGATGCGCCACAACAGGCTGCGTCCCGAGCGATCCCAACCTCATCTGCGTCCATGGATGCGCCCCCTAACACAACCCTGACCGAAAGGCCAAGGACAGTTCTCGCTCGTGGCGACTCGAGGAGCACTGCAAATGTGGATGCGCCCAAAACACGGGTTGCGTCAACGGCTGCGGTCTCTGAGAGGGACCCGACGAGTCTGGCCAAAACCCCACTGGCAGGAGGGTCAAACTGGCAAACAGTGCCGAACAAGAAGACGTCCCGCAAGGCGGTGTTGGCAACGGCCGGGCCCACTTCGCTGAAGGCGTCCTCAAAACCTGGTGCGAGGACGACTTCACGCTGGCTTGGCTCAAGGGGGTCGCAAAAAACATACCGTCCCCGCTACCGGGGACTAAGCTCACCGTTCGGCCCCAAGCCGACATACCTAAAAAGGCCTTGTGCATGCTCTACGTCCCGGAGACCACCGAGGACACACAAGGTCTGCTCAGGATGCTGGCGAGGCAGAACCCGAACCTGAGGATTAACACCTGGACTCTGACACACGAAAGGGTTAGACAGGAGCCCCCGGGTACCTGTCTCTTCTTTCGTGTGCCGGAGTCCATGGTAAAAACCATAAAAGACCAGCAGCGGCGTGTATACATCCGCTTCCTGGAGGAGGGTGGAACCAGGGGAGCCGCTGCTGCGACTACATCTGAGACGGCCTCGAGTGCGCCGGGGAGGGGGCTTGGGTCGCCGCTGCCTGGACGTTCCCCATCGCCTCCCGCGATGGGGACCGTTGGGGAGGCGGTGGAGCTGGCAACTTCCCTGGCAGCATTGGAGGTTGCCTCAACAGCGGGATCGACGAGAGAACCACCCTCGTCCGGTCTAACGTCGGACGAGGACTGCTTTCCGCCAGGGGAGAGAAGTGAGGGCGAGGACAGCAGCCTCTGCTCCTCTCCTCTGCGGGACTAACATCCTGCAAACCAACCTCCAGCACAGCCAATCTGCGTCGGCTACCTTGCGCAGAGTGCTGGAGCAAAACCAACATCAACATGGCAACACCATCGCCCTCATCCAAGAGCCGTGGATCAGGGGTGGCAAAATATGCGGTCTTGGTAACATCGGAGGTAAGTTGCTGCTGGACACCTCCGTAAGTAATCCGCGCACTTGCATTTTTGTCCCAAAACATGTACCTAACCTTTTAATTAACGAATTCTGTTCAAGGGACCTGACAGCAATTAGGCTTTTCAGAACCGAACAGGAACTCCCGGACATCGTACTAGCCTCGGCATACCTGCCAGGCGACGAGGGCGTGCCTCTGCCAGAGCTCGCGTCATTGGTTGAGTACTGTGAAAAGGAGAAACTGGAACTAATCATCGCGACAGACTCCAATGCGCATCACACGCTCTGGGGTAATGTCAAAACTAACAACCGAGGTGAGGTAATGCTTGATTTTATTCTTAGTAATAACCTTGTTTTACTCAACAAGGGCTCTGAACCTACCTTCATAAACGCGAGATCGCAA
This sequence comes from Polymixis lichenea, assembly GCA_949091785.1. Taxonomy (NCBI): domain Eukaryota; kingdom Metazoa; phylum Arthropoda; class Insecta; order Lepidoptera; family Noctuidae; genus Polymixis; species Polymixis lichenea. Next base: position 22,014,403 of record OX420951.1, on the reverse strand, counting down.
ACAATAATAGACTTAACTATAACAACCATAGGTATCTCCAACTGCATACAGGACTGGCATGTATCCAACGAGATATCATGCTCGGACCACAGATGGATACGCTATACCATCAACTTCAACCTAACCAAACCACAGCCGAGAAGGGTTCCCCGCAACACAGACCAAGCCAAGTTTATTAAACTCGTCGAGGCTGAACTGGGTAGATTACCCACTCTTCCGGCTGAAATACCAGTAACCAATTTAGATGAACATGTAAACAACATCACATCTATCCTTCTATCTAGCTATAAAAAAAAAAAAAAAAAAAAAAACTTTTATTTCAGACCCATAAAATCCATTTGGTTAGTATACAAACGCAAAGCTAAGCAAGCAAGCTAAGCTATGAACAGTCGTGCCCCCTCACGGTACCTAGGCAGGGAGCTCGCCATTCCTGGTGGAGTCCTGAGCTGGAAAGACACCGACGCAATCTAAGAAGACTGTTCAACAGAGCTAGGAACACACGGTCGCCAGTAGATTGGGACCGCTATACAACAGCTCGTAAAACATACAAAAAACTGATACGCCTCAGAAGAAAGAATGGTTGGAGGCGATTCTGTACTAACATCGAAAGTAACAACCAGGCAATGAGAGTCAAAACCTGTCTTGCTCAAGAGACAGACCACTCAATAGGAAGCCTGAAAAAACCAGATAACACCTACACTACAAACGACGCTGAAACAAGCGAGCTACTTCTAACTACCCACTTCCCAGGATGTCAGACTGACACCCAGCAAAGCTGGGAACCACATGGGGAGAGGGCCACTAGTAGCTTGGATTGGGAGGTGGCGTTAGAAGTAATTGACAAAGACAAATTAACATGGGCAATCAACACCTTCTTACCTTTCAAGGCAGCAGGGCTGGACGGTATTTTCCCAGCTCTGCTCAGGTGGAGTCAGGATCTACTGGCTGATCACCTCGTTAAGGTGTTTCGGGCCTGCCTGGCCCACCGTTACATCCCCTTGAACTGGCGAGAGGTGAAAATAATCTTCATACCGAAACCAGGTAGGGGTGACTACACCCAACCCAAGTCCTTTAGACCCATAAGCCTCTCCTCGTTCTTCCTGAAGACACTGGAGAGGCTGGGGGATAGGAAGATTAGGTCCCAAATTTCGGTACAAAGACCCTTACATCCTAATCAACACGCCTACTGTGCGGGCAAATCAACTGAATCAGCACTCCATAGCGTAGTATCACGCATAGGAAATGCTCTTAAAGCTAAAACCCCAACCCTAGGCGCCTTCATTGATATAGAAGGTGCTTTTGACAAAACTAACTTCGTCAGCATCGAGCAGGCACTTGCCACGCACGGTGTTGCGCGAACACTCATAGAATGGATCAATAACATGTTAAAATACCGTGCTATTCAATTTACCGTGAACACCACCACACGAGGTATCGTGAGTAGAGGCTGCCCACAGGGTGGGGTGCTGTCACCACTACTGTGGAATTTAGTCGTAAATGAGCTCATCGCAGAGCTCAACGCTAGCAGTCTGTACTCGGTGGGATACGCGGATGACTTAGCAATTTTAATCTCGGGGAAATTTGAGGGCATCTTGTGCGATCTCATGAGAAGAGCCTTCAAAATAATCGAGAGTTGGTGCACGAAACACGAACTATCGGTTAACCCCTTGAAAACAGAACTTATAATGTTCACCAACAAAAGAACCATGGGACCCCATAGGCTTCCAAAACTTTTCAACACAGAATTAACACTTACAGACGAAGTCAAGTACTTGGGGGTGATCCTTGACAGCAAACTGCTCTGGAATAAGCATCTTGACTACAAACTGAATAAAAGCACAATTGCACTATACCAATGTAAAAAAATGTTAGGAAAAACTTGGGGGCTCTCTCCGAAGATTACTCTGTGGCTATACAAAGCGGTGATCAGGCCAATGTTGGCGTATGGCGCTCTGGTTTGGTGGACGAGGACTGAGCTCTCGACCACCATCGCTAGACTGCAACGCTTCCAACGACTGGCCTGCTCAGCCACCACTGGCTGCATGAGAACCACCCCAACAGCAGCCATGGAGGTAGCCCTTCAATTAACTCCCCTTGACCTGTACATACAGCAGGAGGCGGCTTTGGCTGCCATAAGATTAATGCATCTGGGCATATGGGGCAAGAATTTAACCAGTCCACACGCTAACATCCTGGATCGGGCGATTGAGTACCAGCCGCTCATCGTTGCCCCGTGTGATAGAACACCAAACCAACCTATGTTCAACAAAAACTATACCATGCAAATAATAGAGGAAAAGAGGGATCAGTCAGGAGCCAAGGAAGTGCGCATCTATACAGACGGCTCAAAAACACAAACCGGTTCAGGTGCTGGCGCACATTCCCTTGACCTCAACATTAACTTTCACATACCGTTAGGCACACACAGCTCAATCTTTCAATGCGAATGTGTTGCCTTAACACAAGCCGCAGCAGCAGTAAAGCGCTTAGGCATCCGGAATTACGGCGTTAAATTCGTATCCGACAGCCTATCTGTGCTCAAAGCTCTAGCAAACAAACAAACCAATAACAAACTAATCTTTGAGTGCCATCAAGCTCTGGAGAGTTTATCGACGTCCAATTGTATTACACTCCAGTGGATCAAGGGGCATAGTGAATCCTTAGGTAATGATGCCGCCGATGAACTTGCGAAGAGAGGCTCCGATATGAAAGTGCTAGGCCCGTACCCATTTCTCCCCCTGCCTTTCTCACAACTTCGTGCGTGGATTCGCCAAAGATCAACCGAACTTCATAACAACAGATGGTCACGGGCAACAGACTGTAGACAGTCAAAATTGGCTTTACCAACTGTAAACCCGCGATTAACCAAAAAACTTCTTAGCCTGAGCAGAAATAACCTTAGAATAATCATAGGAACAATTACGGGCCACAACCACCTTAACAAACATCTTTATAACATAGGCGCCACAGACAGCCCGCTTTGCAGGGGCTGCCTGGACGCCGAGGAATCAGCCACCCACGTCATCCTGGACTGCGAGGCTGTGGCTACTCAACGTGAAGAAATCCTCGGAACAGTGAGGTCGCTCCGCGAAGCCTGCGAAGCCCCCAGGAAACTTCTGAGCTTCTGGGCGGAGCTAGGCTGGCTCTGTTAGCCAGAATCCCCACGCACAACGGACCGAGTGGGAGTCTACGTGCGGAAAAGGGAGTCCAATCATCATCATCATCATCATCTCCCACCCGTACGCAAAATACGCTCCTTGACGTGAAGTTGCGGAAAACAGCCCGTTTTACCTATTACCTATCCTCAGCTCATGCAGAAGGGAAATCTACTTAAACCCTTCTGTACATCAGCACACACCAATCCGCTACCAGCCTAAAGCAGCTCCAGTAAGTACTCCTTATCATAAACACAACGACCGACATAATTACAAACATGCACGAGAATTAGCACCTCCTATATACGTGGCCGAGTCAATATTATAATAATAACTATTAAATTAACACGGAAAAGGAAGACATTAAGCCCTTTGTGTGAACTGTTAAGGTCGAGTGCACACTGACAAGGGCCGCGGACCTTGGGGCTCTAACACCGTGTTGTTGTGTACAAGGCTTTAGGTCAGTACTTGTGGTTGGCGTACAAAAAAATATTGTTTTGAGCACGTTCTATTTGTTATGAGTTTCTGGGAGGTATGTGAGTTAGTATGAGCATCCAAGGACATGGTTTTTGTATGTCTTTACGTGCTTTTACTAACACAGTTGGTTCTGCTTCACTGCCGAGCAAAGTTTTCCGTAGACTGGTAGACATCATTGGACGCGATATTATGACAGCTACCTATGCAGTGCATATAACTGTAGGCATTTCATTTCTTTGAATATATCATGTTCCCTATATAACTTTTCCTGACCCATGAATGTCATAATCTACACAAGTTATCGAAGGAGCATTTTACTTTACAGTCTCTATTAACTTCTTACAAACACCAAGACCTGAAAACTATCTGTCTATAGTCAGTAAGAGTGGATCCCACAACACACATCAGTAGCCAATCACATAGACGGCAATTTTAAACCGTACTGCGCAATATTGATCAATACACATAAGCTGTGTGCACACTAACTGCACGCCACGTGTTTACACAACATAAGACACGGCGCACATTAATTGCTACTATTGCTAGGGCTTTCAGGAGCTGGCGCGATTTATAGCGCCATCAACGCAGTTGTGCACTCGCGCTTAGGAAATATAAGCGGACTAGGAGTGAGGGAGGGAACCAAGGAAAATGTAACATCTAGACAGTTGGTCCACAGCGTGTCCACCACAGAATATAGGTACAAAATATCTGCCATCACCTGCCACCTGCCATCACCTGCCACCTGCCATCACTTGCTGCTACCCTAGTTATTATGTTTGAAAGATGAGTTGGGACTAAAATTAACTGCATAAACTGAATTCAAAGGATCGGCAGCCTACCGACCGTTCCCTAAACTTTTCACAGAAAAATTGCAATCACTGATCCGTCTGACTGGCCTCAAGAAACGGGCAATGTTGTTCATAAAAGTGCGCATCGCATTATCTGGACAACCATGCCTAGATTGTATGATTACGAAAGGTCTCAGAAGATGAACACATAAATAATTACGACTCTAAGCGTAATCGAAAAACAAATTTCCCTATTCATCAGGTTACATACATACAATCAAGCATTTATCCCATGGCGATAGGCAGAAACTACAGAACGTCACCTGCTACTATCCACATACTGCTTTTGCTTCCAACGGAGAAATTGCATAACATACTAACAGTAGGAGTGTAAGTTCATCAACATTACATTTTTCGAATATATGAAGCAATTTCCTTCAGAATGATATAGATTGTGATTAATAGCATGTTGATAATTAATAGCATGTTAATATTACGTATAATAGCATGTTAATAGCACGTATAATCTTACTGATTCCTTCTCACATAATCTCAGTATTATTCCAAGAATTTTATAACGACTTGCAAAGGGCAGAGTGTTCGACCATTCGAACCGGCGCTAATAGAGAGCCTTGCGCTGATCAATATATCGTTATTACTCTGCCGCCATCCGGAAAGCTGTAGCCTGATGTTTTAGATACTCGTACGAGTCATTTCATTTCATTTCATTTCATTTATTCATAAAAAACAATTTACATTGTGTTGAATATTTACATAATACAGAGAACAGCTATGAATATTAATTAACCTCCAACTGAAGTTCAAGTACAGTGCTAAAAGTTTTGAATATAATAAGAAACAGTTTTAAATATAATGTCAAAAAGGTTTAAAATATAATGTCAAAAAGGTTTAAAATATAATGTCAAAAAGGTTCAAAATATAATGTCAGCCAGTTTTCAATATAATGTCAAATGGTTTCAATAATAATGTCAAAGATTCTAAATTATATAATGTCAAAATAAAAACTAGATCATCTATTATTATTGTGTGACATTAGTTCCGATATATTATACAGACATTTTTCTAATAAAAAGGATTTTAACTTTGTTTTAAACTGGTGGGTGTTATAAATCAGGATCTTTAGATCAGAAGGTAACTTATTAAATATCTCTACGGCTTGGTACTTCGAGCAATGCTCTACTAGATTAAATTTTGGTGCTATTTGTTGTTTAAAAATTTTTCTTCGCGTGCTCTCTCTAATCTCACGTTCTTCTTGTGATTCAAAGTCATGTAGATACTTAGCAAAATAACTTAAGAGCACCAATATGTATAGGCTAGGTACTGTTAATATTCCCAGTTTTTTGAAGTAATCTCTGCATGAGACACGTTGTGAAATTTTTACTATTGTCCTTATGGCTCGTTTCTGTAAGATGAACGCTCTCTGCCAGTTGTAACTGTAACTATTTCCCCAGAGCACGATGCTATACCTTATTCTAGACTCGACCAGCGCATAATATACAGCCTTTAACTGTTCTATGTTCAAAATGTCCCTAAGGCTCCTGAGTGCGTAACATGCTGACGATATGGATGATTCTATAACAGCAAGTTCCGGTTTCCAATTTAAGAGCGAATCTATATTAATCCCTAAGAATTTAACCTTGTCCGTTGATTCAATCCTGTCTCCATTTATTTGTATGTCTAAGTTATCATTATGACGAGTAGTAGTCTTAAATAACAATAGTCTTACTTGTATTTAGCAATAAGTTATTGGCTGTAAACCATTCGCAAATTTTTTCAATAATTATATTTGTATTTAATGTCAATTTTTCTATATCTTTTCCTTCAATTATTATGTTAGTGTCATCTGCGAAAACAACAAGTTTCTCGTTCGGCTGGGTTTTATTCATGAAATTGAGTAAGTCATTTGTAAAAATAATATATAATATAGGTCCTAAAATTGAACCTTGGGGTACACCACGTTTTACATATATCATTTTTGACTTGTATGTCACTTCGTGATTCTTCTCGTCTATACTTTTAATTTCTACATACATTCGTCTGTTTTGTAAGTAAGATGTCATAAGTTGTAATGTCTTGCCTCTTATACCATAATGTTCGAGTTTAGCAAGTAGTAGTTCATAATCTATGGTGTCAAAAGCGGAGCTGAGGTCAACGAATAGTCCAGCTACTTTCATTTTGTCATTTAGTTTACTAACTATGTCATTTATTAAAGTGTTTATAGCATCCGAGGTACCGACGCCTTTCTGATATCCAAATTGTCGCAGATTGATAATTTTGTGAATACCCAAATGTCCCATAAGTCTACTTTTAATAATTTTCTCAAAAAGTTTTGATAGGGTGGGTAATAAGGATATGGGGCGATAATTTTTCGGATCGGTTTCAGTGCCCTTTTTGTGTATTGGAATTACCTTGGCCAATTTCAACTGGTCAGGAAAGATTGACTCATCGATGCATTTATTGAAGAAGTTAGAAAGAGGAGAAGCTAATATCTCTATGTTCTCCTTTATAATCGATATCGGTACGTCGTCGAAGCCGCAAGAATGTTTATTAGCCATTTTGCTAACCAACTTTGCAATTTCATTTGGTGTAGTTGGCTTGAAAGTTATATCACTTTCAACTCTTTTCGTCGTATCCATAAGAAAAGACATTGCTCTATCTTTGTCTTTATTCGCTATTGATGATTTGAATACGAAACTGTCAATAAATATATTTGCAATATCCTGAGGATTAGTGATTACTTTATTGTCTACATTTAAGATAAGATTTTTACGTTGCTTATTTTTCTTCTTTTTAGTATGTTCGTTTACAATTTTCCATGTTTCTTTCACTAGATTTTTTGCGCTGTTTAAATAACGTGATATAGCTTGCTTTTTGGCTTGATTAATAACTCTTCTATGAATTCGAACGTAGTTGATTTTGTAAATTTTGATGCTGACGTTATTTAATGTTCCAGAGCACAGGACTCTTTTCATTTTACTTGATACTTTAATACCTTTTGTAATCCATTTTATTGCATTTTTATTTATGGACTTTATTCTAGTTGATTTTTTGGGAAAACAATCTTGGAATATCTTGTTGAAATAGCTTAGAAACTGATTAATTCCCATATTAGTCCAAGTTTTATTAGTAATATTTCTTTTGAAAACGTCATTATTCTTCTTATTAAAAGATCTTTTAATTACTGAGGTGTACTCGAGGCCTTTTGATTTTTTGTTGATTTCATGAAGACCTACATAACAAAAAAGTCCACCATGACCATCAGCTAGTCCATTATGATCCACAAAACACTGTTCTATGTAGTCACTATCAAGATTTGTGATTATGTTATCTATACACGACTGAGAGTTATTTCGGATAAAGGTCGGAGTTCTCACAAGGTATCTAAAATTATAACATGTCAATGTACTTAAAAACTCAGAAGATTTTTTGTTTTCAACAAGAACGTCAACATTGAAGTCTCCACATATAATACAGTTTTTGTCAATAAAGTGTTCTAACAATTTTTCTAAGCTAGAAATGAAGCTATCAAAGTTTTTATCATAGGGACTTCGGTAACAACAACAAATGTTTAACCCTGTTGCAACATCTTTTGCACCACATATCTCGAAACTTTCGGCTCTGTAAAACTTACCGATTGAGTCAATGGTTTCGCATTCTTTCAATTTATGTGCCAAAATTAGACTACCTCCCCTTTTCTTGTTCGTCCTTGTGTTACATGCGACTAAATTATAATTTGACATGGTAAATACATTGGCAGATTTGTCATTTAAGAAATGTTCTGATATACATAAATAGTCCATGAGATTACCTAATGTTTCGATATATAATTCGAATTCTGTTTTTTTATTGCTTATTCCACATACATTTTGATGAAAAATCTTTAAACAACTAGTACCTGATAATAGGGTGCTATTACTTGCGTCATCTGGTATTGCCTTTTTATTCTCGAAAAAAGGCACGATCATTTATAATTGCAGGTGAAACATTTGTTTGTGAGGATGAATTTATAAACACTTTAGATGTGGGTGTTTCACCCGCTGTAAGTACCAAATTAGGAGTAGTCTGTGTAGAAGCATTTTTAAACATCCTTTTTGCCTTTTGATCTTTAAGCACATTTTGCACATAAATTTGATAGTTGATCCTGTATTGTAATCGCAATATGTCCCTATAAATTAATTTGCATGCAGTTAGCTTGTTCAGTAAAGGCCTCTTATTATAGTTAAATGGATCATTGACATCAAGTGTAATAAAATTAGAATTTTCACAATTATTGCATACAAGTTTTAAGGTACGATTTACATTTGATACATTTAAATATTTATTATTATAAATCTTACTGACCAGGACGTTTGTGTTTTGTATATTTTGCAAAGTGTGATGCAGAGAACTTAATATATTTAATGGGTTTTTGTCGCTAATACCTCCAATTATTAAAACGTAGTCAGACTTTGTGAAGTCCCTACACATAGTTGCACATGTACTTAATATGTAACTAAGAGGTGCATTTGGTTTGATTACCGACGTTACACTAAAACTATTTCCCACTAAATTTTGAAGTAGATCTCTTATTTCATAGCCGGTCTGATCAGCGAAGATAGCGATTTTATGCTTTGGGGCCAGTACTCGCAAGTTTTGTTTACAAGAATTTTTCTCTGTCAGTTTTTCTACGCTTCCATTTGCGCCCATGTTTTGTTTAGATGTTGACAGTGACATGTTCTTGTTTGTTCCCTGTATATCCCTGTGCGTCGATGTATGTATACCTCCATTTTGTTGTTCCTCCGCGTTGCATGTAGATGAATTTTGAATATGACTAACTTGTAGTTCTTTGTAACTATTTGTAGGGGACACGTTCCTTGTCCCTGTGACTGAGAACTTATCTAAATTGTTTTTTATTGGCGACTCATGAAAGAGTGCTTCCGACCTACTATCATTTCGGGTCATTGACGTTATGGCATGCATAGTAAATTCTCTGGAAGAGGTTCTGGGTAATCCTGTTTTCATAGTTATTGTCCTGAGTCGACGTTGATATTGAGGTGAATAGAACCTCATAGGTGTTGCCGCTGTTTCTGAGGAAGTATCATCCTGTAGTCCTACCGATTTAAAAATCTTTATTTTGCTTTCATACTTTCTAATTTTGTCCTTTAGAGAAATATTTTCTAAGTTTAAGTTATCTATTTCTGAGTTGGCAGTCTGTAGATCCAATTTAAGTTTGTTTATTTCGTCATTCTTTGCAACAATATCCATATTTCCAGAGTTATTATTATTGGGTAAACTTTGATATGAGATATCCATGTCAAATTCAAACTCGCTGACGTTTAAATTATGTTGCATTTTTGTTCTTTGCGTAACATAGATATTATCATCCTCCATGTTTTAATTTTAGAACATTTACAAAAAGTCACGCTTGTGGCCAGATTCGAACCAGGGACTAACCGATCCCCAATCCGAACAGATCTCGATGCGCCACCTGTGTAGTTACCTATTACGGCGAAATAGTACGATACCTTCTACATGCAGACATCTGTTTAGGTATTTGTTTTATCGACTGTCGGTTTCGATGTTCTTGTACTAGATGTCGCTATTTGATGTTACGTTTGCCACTGGATGTTTGAATACAATTTTTTCGTAACGGCTCGTTTAATGGGTTTAAATGAAAACAAACTCACAATTTCCGCAGTTCACTTGGCTTTATTGGTTCCAGCACGTACTTATTTGAGTATTTTAGTAAGACACGGCACAAACATTGTTTATTAATTTGTAAAATTGCGTCACTGCAAAATGTAAACACTGTGGTCAGTCCATACAAATAACTAGCAACTTCCACAAAGTTTTTAGTGGATAACACTGTCACTGAAAGTTTATAGCATAACCATTTTGTCAAATAAAAAAGATGATCCAAAAACTTATCTCACAATTTTTAAACAATTAAAAACTACAGAGCAGATGTAACTCGTGACGGCAGCGCCATCTGTCTTGATGAAATGAGTAGAACATTAGCTACTGTACAATGTAACTATGTTGCTGAATGATTTGTTGTGGAAGTGTTTGCAAACAGTCTGGCTGTTTCCATAAGGATTGGCAGCAAACAGCAGTAGATGGGGTAAGAGGAAGGAGGGAAGGGAGCTCTTATGCCCTGCAGGAGACAAACGGCTGAGAATAGTAATTGTTGCTTTCATATGGTCTCCATTCTCGTCCACAAACATTTTCCTTCAGAGGATCTAGACAATGCGGCATTCCAGAAGCGGTAACGGTGATGGAAAGTCAAAAATGTATTGGATTGGAGTAAGCTTCAAAAAGCCAATCTCCATCCTGTCGAAAGTCGATGTAGAAATACAAAACGCTTTGAAAACGATTGAAACTTGTTCTAGGCCCTGAGGTAGCACATCCGCCTGTAAGTCAATTTATCCATAGTGGGAGGTACATTATGGATAGATTGACTAACAATTAATAGTTGACTACAACATTCTGTAATTAAACGTGTATTTCATACTAATGTTCAGCCGCTATTAGTTAGTCTAGAAAGTCAACTATTTATTAGTAAATGGCTCTGGTTCTTACGTTGCGCCATATTCCTACATTCGGCTAATTTCAAACATACCTACCGTGTGATCAAGATAGGTATCAGTAAAAGAGACCCGCCTGCTATCAGGCACGCTATCACACCGATAACATACGCATGTCTTGTGTAATGCATGGATTTCGACAAAATACTTGTTTAGTGTAACCGAACGTGTGATTACATAGTACATTAATTGTAATAGTTTTACAAGACAAAGGCTCCAGTTATTTTAACATTGGAAAAACCGTCTGCTTTTACGAGGGTTTGTGTCTGAAGATCGTTTTGTTTATCACAAGTCAAGTCATAGTGTCACACTAGAGTTCTTAGGTTTGATTTATTTTTAAGTAGTTACCGGCTAGTTGACATGATGTCCGAAAAACAAAAAATAATTTTAAAATGTCTGACTGGTCTGCAGTGGCGAAAGCACCAACTAACACGAATCCTACCGGCTTCCCTTGGGTGATTCCCATCTCTACCGCTTTTGAAAAATGGCACGTCAATAGGTCTACTATTGCCAAAAAATATAGTTACACTACAGATATTTAATTCGCCATAACATTCAAATGTTCTAAATTAACCCGGCGCCAAAACGTCATTTTCAGGAACTAAAAAATCATACAACAGGGATCCCGTAATGATGTCACTTGAGGTCACGTGGCACCAATTGATATGGACGAGAGTAAGCCGCTGTATAACGGGTTACGATAGAGACGGATATATAAAAAATGCGTCAGCGAGAACGAGATGGAGTTTGCACATTTTATTTGATTTTCAGCTGTTCAATTTAATTTTTTATATTAATCCTAGAATGATAGTAAGTAGTATTTTTTGATAAGTCAGTAAGTTAAAGCCGGCTTCGCACCGGCTTCTCTATCAGAAAAATTGACACCTCACCGCTGCTGGTATGGGTCTACAGCCTAGTCCTGGAGGATAAAAACCAGCCGCAATTCTATTAATTAATTAAGTATAGGATTTTTCTGTGTGACCTACTTAGTTCGTCAGTCTTTTTTTATATATGTTCCTCGATTACCTAAAGACGGCTGGACCAATTTGGAAAATTCGTTTTAGTTTGAGTAAGACTATAAGTAGTTCCGATATCCCATTGTCATCAGGTCAGGATCTTTGAATTCACTTTGTAGTATTCTTTTTACAGTTTGTTGGGTTGTTTGTTTTTGTTTAAAAAATAGTTTTTTAATTAAGTTGTTTCCTACATCTTGTTTGCCTGCACGCCCTAACATAATAATCAGCTCATTATATTTTTCAACTCAGGCGCATGTTAATGTTATCGCCGATCTAAGTTCGCTGTTTTGCGTAAGACCCCATAAAAGTCATAATCGTCATAAACATTACAGAATTATGTTCAAATTATACCATAGCATGGCCATGGGCCGATACACCATAACACCATAACGGGCCACCATTGCATAATTTGTTACAATTTTTTTATTTCAACATGTCGGAAACCTTTGGATATAATTATTATGTAAAGATTCATATTCTGATAATATATGATTATGAATGGTCTGATTTTGTTTATTTATGTAAGTTTTGGAAGCTGTGTGTAATAGTGGTTGATGTATCAATCATGTCAGACTGTTATCGTCACCTCCTCAATATGCGCCACACATTGTGTACAAACATTTATCATCTGCATAATCTGCCAGCCTTTTCCCAAAGGGTCAGCTTCCAGTCTAACCAGATTCAATTGAGTACCAGTATTTTACATGAAGGGTCTGCTTATTTGATCTCCACAACCTAGTTACTGGGTAATGCGATAGATACCCCTTGGTAGCACTGGTTGTCAGATTTCCGAAGTTCTGACGACCCGTAACGACTGTCAAAGATACATGAATGACAGCCGGGACCAACAGCTTAACAAACTTTCCCAGGCAAGGAGGTGGTCTTGGTATTTAAAGATGATCACCCATCCACATTATTTTGCTTTGTGAACAGAATCCCCACAGGGCAGTCATCAGCACAAACATCGGTCAATCAATCAACTCAGCCTGTCATAGTCCACTGCTGGACGTAGACCGCTCGAAAGCTGCACCACAACACTCTGCTCTCTGCCTCTGCCAATCTGTCCCAGCCAACGTCGATCTACCTAAATGTTTTTTTTTTAAGAAAATCGGAGATTATGACATCTGCAATAAAGAACAAAGACAACATCCCTGTATAAAGTCTTTTGGAAATCCAATATTTTTCTTTAACCAGACAGTAAGTATGAAATGTTCTCATCGGAAATACTGAACCAGCAACGCTAAATACTGTGGTTAATAAAATGTGTTGGCAACATGAATGACTGAATCACACCCCTCTGACTAACTCAGTCGTAAGATATGGTCCGATGTGGTTAATTACAATAAATGAGTAATATAATAAGTGTAACTCATTAATGGCTGTTGTGCACCCGTGTAACCACGATGCACCATTCATCTTGTAAACAAACAGGAAAAATAACATACACAATTTTCGTTTCCAAGGGAATATTCCATTAAGGTACTTTTACTGGTCTAAAAATTAGTTATGCTACAGCGTCGCGCCTGTTTGCGGGAGCACGAACGCACCCGCAAACAGGCGCGAAGTGATTCTAATAGAACATTTTCTATATGGAAATAGTTCTACTAGAGTCGCGTGGCGGCTGTCTGTGAAAACCTTGAGTCCATATGTAACTGTACAGAATTACAGAAGTATTTAGTTATTTAGGTACTAAGTTTATTTTAAATTCAGCATAAATACAGCATAAACTTTTAAGGTATACCCTTACGTATCAAAGTTACAAACAATGTTACCAACCAAAGTTTATACAAAACCTCTAAGGCATCGTGCTCACGTGCGACCAAACCTAAGGGCGCGGGCACACCTGTGACTCACGTTACACAATGACGGCACAAACTTAGTTCACCGTCGAGGTCGAGCCTTACAGACAAAGATTAATTCGCAGATACGGCATGAGATTGTGCCTATTATTGTAGAAATATTACAGTCATTACGATTGACAGAAGATATCCCGACATATTGCGCAGAGATGAGGAAAGTTGTTTGATAAAGGGCTTATTCAGTTGTGTATAGCATTTGTAAAGGTCTGACAAGGTGATCGGATTGCATTGAGGCGGAATCGCAATGGTTGGCTTTGTCAAATTATAACTTGACTTGTCACATCAATTTGGATATTAATTACTGAATCTAAAAATATTCTTGGTTTATTCATCTTTCTGCCCTTGACCCATGTTACGTGTTCCATTTTACTTGTCCTATATTACTTGCCCCATGCTACTTGTCCCATGCTACTTGTGCCATGCTACTTGTCCCATGTGCTTTGTTACTAGTCCCATGTTACTTATCCTATGCTACTTGTCCCATGCTGCTGGGCCCATGTCACTTTTGTCCCATGTTGCTGGTCCTATGCTACTTGTCCCATGTTACTTGTTCCATGCTGCTGGTCCCATGTTACTTGTCCCATGTCACTTTTGTCCCATGTTGCTGGTCTCATGTTACTTGTTCCATGCTGCTGGTCCCATGTTACTTGTCCCATGTTACTTGTCCCATGTCACTTTTGTCCCATGTTGCTGGTCCCATGTTACTTGTGCTATGCTACTTGTCCCATGTTACTTGTCCCATGTCACTTTTGTCCCATGTTGCTGGTCCCATGTTACTTGTCCCATGTTACTTGTCCTATGCTACTTGTCCCATGTTACTTGTCCCATGCCACTTTTGTCCCATGTTGCTGGTCCCATGTTACTTGTCCCATGCTGCTGGTCCCATGTTACTTGTCCCACGTTACTTGTCTCATGTGACCTGTGGTTGGCATAATACGCTTCTTGCTTTCTTAAAGTACCTTTAGTGTTTTCAATATTAGTCGGCACTGTCGGCAGTGGAGAGGTCTACAGAATTTGTGTAGTTTTAGGTATCACCCTACTCTTTGTTAAAAGTTTATCCGCGGCCCAGGCACCTCACATTTACATACTACACAGCACACAGTACGTAAGTATGTTTGTACAAATCGACAAACATGGCCAACCTTGTAATAATTTAGTCATTATTGGCGTCAACACTCCATGTTTGAGATAAATGACAAACACTAAACTAATCAGCAAATGTTTGCCTGATTTGTACCAATATTTTGTGGGTTTCGACCTACTTTTGCTTGTGTTAGGCTGTTTTTGATGTATGTATTGATTTTTGTATTTTTGACGCATTTTTTGACCTACCTCAACATGTTGTTGGAGACTAGTTCCTCATAAAGTTCACCTTTTAAATTGTTTTATTTAGCCAGGCAAATATCTTAACATTCTTGAAGAATAAAACAAAAACAAAAGAATTGTTTAATATACTCTAAAGATATTTTCTTAAATATCAAGAACATTAAAAAAATTATATTAAGTTAATAACAGATTACCTACATTATAATCACGGTCCCTTTAAAAAACACATTTACTTTAATCTAGTAGGAATTTCAATACAACCACAAAATTAATAAACACTATTAAAATAATAAATTACAGTATTAGCTACGAGTATGACTATTATCATGAACTAAAACCAGAATTATCGAAAAAAAAAAAATGCATTTTCTGGCAAAACATCAAATCAGGCCCAACCTCGTCCCATTTAGAGATGGGACATTATAAATAAACGCTTTCGGTACGCGGAAGTGCCACAACAAACCAACGTCACCTGACCTATGAAACAGGCAAAATACCTATAAACTAAGGTCTACTTACACTGGTGTAATCCCCACGGGGGCTATCGTAAATTTCAGTCGCAAAGACGCAATTTTGTGTGAAAATGTCGGCGTTAGTTAGACTTAGTGTGGGGCACACGGAAATAATGTAAGCATGCATATTATGTGTTGTTAGCCATTTGTTACATGGGCGAAATGGACGGCGAAATGCTTTTGTTGTGTATTTTTTTGAAACCAAGTTCTTTAACGCAGCTTTTTGATATCATAGTGCTTGAGGTTCCTAAAGCCGATAGTAAAGGCAAAATAAAAATCCAAGAAAGCGGCTGCAAACATTGACAATGGTGCCGATTCTCTTGTCACAAAATTCTCTAAACTAAACTAAAAATCACTAAAATTTAGTTTATTCCTGTCAAACGACGATTTCCCATTCTGAAATTGACTAAAGTGACACAACATAACTATATTTTAGTTTGACAGCACTAAGATTGTACTGAGTTTTTAATTTAGTGAAAATGGTAATTTTGCTATTCTGTTGTTGTCAATTTCATTATTCTATTCAATATAAAATTTTGATTGCCTAACTAAATCTGACTATTTTTAATCGCGATTAAAAAGCTGTGGAATAAAATTAGTTGTCAAGAACTTAAATTCACACTGACACCTCGACTTCGGGCGCAAATACATTACTGTATCTTTTTTTTCTTTTCTTTTGCTTATATCTCGAAATTGGTGTGTCCTATCGCAAAAATAATGAAAATTTCGACCCCTTTTATAGAACCCCATACACCTCTAAAACTCAACATGTAGGTAATAATTTTTCATATTTTCGATACAAAAAGTTAAAAAAATCCATTTAAAACGCGTCGAGGCTGCCCCCCCCCCTGCGCGATTCCGGCTCTAAAAAAAATCACGGGGTAGGGCAAACGTGAAGTCGCGTTTGTCAAATTCGGTTTTAGTTGTGTCAAAATTATTTTTAAATTTAGAGATCTTTTTTTGCAGAATAGCTTTAAGATTCTCATAGCCAAAAGTAAGGAATTTTAGTGATAGTTTAGTTAGTTCAGTTCGGTGTACAACAGAATCACACCAATGTTTTTGTAATGGGTGTCGTTTTCATGGTTTGAGGGTGCTAAAGCCAACAGCGGACAACTTTATAAGAGCTTCTAAAAACTTATACCAACTAGAAGGATCTTTATTAAAAACGTGTATTAAATTCTCCCTCTCTCTTTCTATGTCTCTTTCTATCATATACGAGTGTGTGTGCGCGTAAGGAACTTCGTACCTGACGAGGTCCACCAAATGCAAACATTTTTTTATGTGTTCTTCAATAATATTGAACTTAATGCGAACGAATAGGCACTGGATGTAAACAGATAAAGGCTTGATAAGTCAGTTTTTTGCTAGGCTAGAAGCAAAAGAAGAACCAGGTACAAACCTATGAAATAAAAAAGAAATTTAAACAGCATAAGCAACGCCTAGAATAATATATTGCAATTTACGATGTAAGCAGATACGTTAGGTTCCAGCTAACACAAAAGGGTTTTAATAGCTTTCTGCTGAGAGCTTTTACGGCAAAATTGCAAAAAGAGCAATCAGGAATATCTCAAAATATCCTCCAATATTTTACCCCTTAATCGATGTTGAAACATTGTGAAAAGTGGGATTAAACTAAGTACCATTAGCAAATATAATGAAAACTCCCATCAATTACGTTTGAAGTCGGCGCCCAGAAAAACAACATAATATTTTACGAGACACTAATTAATATCCGGATTATGGCTGACAATTAATCATGAAAATCCGTTACTATGCGATAAATTATGTTCTTATTATGAATTACTCATTGTTATTGTTTATGTTATTGATTCAGGAATTAATTTGAATATCTAATTGAGATATGGGGATCAGCCGCTAAATCTAATCTAAACTCACTACAAAGAGTACAAAACAAAATCATTAAAGTATTATTTCATTATAACTATCTATATCCAACAAAGAACTTATATACAAGAACTAACCTACTAAACCACACACAACTTTATACATACTACACCTGCATTCTCATAAAAAAATCACTATTAATTCCGTACAATCAAACATACACCTACATAAAAAAGCAATAACATACAATACAAGAAGTAAAAACAAGTTTCAACTAATGACTGCACGGGCACGGACTAATTACGGCAAAAAAACCATTTTGGTTGAGGGAGCACAGCTGTTCAATAACTTACCGGAGGAGCTAAAGAAGTGTGATAGTATAAATTTAACGTCACCCTGTAACGTCACCAGAGGCAAATATTATAATTAACTAGATGTAAGCACTTTTGTGTCTCATTCTAAGTGAACTGTTATAGTTTCTATGAGAAATAAATTTCTTTAAACCTAATTTTACATACGCACTGTCACACTGGCCATAGGTACATAGTCATAGTCCGGCCATCGAGAGAATGCGTTCCTGACACCTGCATTGCAACAATTCTAGTAACCAATAAAGATCTAATTCGTAAAATATGTTTGTATGAAACTGACGGGTGCCAAGAACGCATTCTCTCGACGGCCGAACTGTAACTTTATTGGTAGGTTTCGCCAGAGAAACAGTTTTTCAGATTTTTTAAATTAGGAAAAGAATTATAATTGGAAAATTATTTGAAAAACTACAAAAAGGCATGACAACCCAGGGAGATTTTTCTCTGTACAATTACTAATCGTAACTGGTTTCCCGTGCTTGCTTGACTTGCCTCTATTCAAATGCAAGTTTCGTCGTCGCCAATAATCAGACATTAATTTATTCCACTGTTTTATAGAAAGACAAGACCGATGGATTTTCCCATCCTGATCAATAAATTATAACTAACTTTTGTATAAACTCATAAGATATGTTTGTAACTTAAAAAAATGACGAACTTTGATACAAACTTTTATTGCTTAGTAGCTTACTTTTATCGCTTACCCGTCTGCGTCAGCGTGTTTCTTGTTTGGACATAAAATATATCCTATGGCATCGCATCGCCCGCCCTTGATATTACTTTGTTTTCTCGTAGCTTTCTTTCTAACTTGTTTTTTTTTACTCGCCTTCATAGGTTCGTAGCGATATAATAAATGGCTTATGACCTTCCTATTGGGCAGTCAAATGCAAAATGAGTTTTTGAAATGCGACTGGTAGTTCCAGAGATTACCACCTACATACAAAGACCTTACCGCTCTATCGGGGTACATTTTCAAAAATCCTTCTTCAGCGCACACTTTTTTTTGTAACTTGGAGTGGATCCAGTGGTTTTGGCTATGCGATGTTCTTCAGTGAATGAATAAATTCAAGACTTGAATGATAACGGATCACGGAAAGACCCTGGATGACACTCGCACACACTGGGGAAGCATGGCACAACAGGGAAGCGACCTTCACTCGGCAGTGCAAGTGGCAAACAATGTTGCCACGGAAGATAATTAAGTCGACTATATGTTTCTCCCTAGTTTAAAAAGTTAACGTTTGATTCGTCATTCTGTTTTTCGATATTGGTGAAAAACAGAACAATAAATTATTTTTATTGATCAGGATCTTTGGTGCATGTTGAAATTATAGGTATGTTATTCGATTTCTATAACTGGTTTAAACTAAGAATATCTGGTATAAATACTAGATTTTAGCTCAACCTTTACAATAACGAATAAAAATATTAAATATTATTCATTCGGTGTTTCGAAATATGATTCTTGTTTGTGATCGTAGGCGCCATATTGATTACCATAATTTTATGACTCTTCGTAGTTTTTATTTATGACGATAGAATTAATTTTGGTTAGTATCGGTGACCAATAACGGGTTCGTAACATTTTTCGATAACAGCTATCTTTTGATCGTTTGGAATTGTTGTGAATGACGCACTTTCAAAAATGGGGCAATACTTACCTGTTTTTTTTCCAATTTTTGTTTTATATTCTTGAGTGTTGTCGCTAAACCATGTTTAGGGTTCCTTACCCTATAATAAAAAAACACAACCCTTAAAGTATCACTACGTTGCTCGTCTATCAGTCTGTCAAGACTCTTTTTCTCCGGAACGCGTCGAGGTACTTATCTAGTGAAATTAAATTCATATCAAATACGAAGGTATACAGTCCCTTGGAGCTCTAATGAAATCAAGCCATTTTTGCAACATATTTTGATACTCACAAATAAATTACAACCTTTAGGGTATTTCCCGTTGACCTATAATCATGAAATTTAGCAAGAAGCATTGTCTCAAAGCTCAAGCAAAAGAAAAGGTCCGATAATCTTTTATTTGTAGTTTTATCACATTTTCTTTTATTACCACCTTACAATTTTAGTTGAAAAATTGACTGTGATAAGTACATTTATATCAAACATTTTGTCAACTACAAAGTTAAGTTGATTCTTAGGATAATTTCATCCTAACTACGGAATCCTTAATTACACCTGATCCGGTACACACTTGGCCGATTTTTTTATATATTTATCATTTGCAGATAAATTATGAACAATCTTTAAAAATTCAAGCACGTATTTTGAATGTAAAATAATTATCCAATTGCATAAAAATAATATTACACCGTATCACGGTCGCTTCCCCATTGAAAACATCATGAAAATGTTTGAAGTAGTTTTATAAAACCACTTGTGGTTGCTCTATTAATGTTTCACATTATTATCTAATAATACATTGAATCGACTGTTATAAATATCTTCAATGGAAGTTTATGACCTTAACATATTTATCTAACGCAAACACGTGCACATTTATTATTATTATATACTAAATTAAAGGTGTGAGGTGCCTACTTATAACACACACAACAACACACACACCACACACACCTAAGACTAACACTTAAGTTTTTAATGCAAAACCATCATTGGCACATACGTACCTACTTATTTTTAGTCAAAAACTTTAAGTTTTGCAAAGTTTTGATATTTAATTGAAGTCAGTTTCTATATTGTTTGGGTTCCGATCCCCAAAAGGAAGAAACGGAACCCAAAAAGGATCACTATATTGTCCGTCCGTCCGTCAGTTCGTCAGTCAAATACCCTTTTTCTCAGGAACGCGTGGAGATATCAACTTGAATTAATATCAAATACGCAGGTCTTCGGTCTCTTGGAGTTCTAAAAAATCGATCTTCTATGCCAACGCAATAAAAAATACGGCCATATAGACAACATATTTTTTAACTCGCATATAAATCAAAACCTATAGGGTACTTCCCGTTGATCTAGAATCATAAAATTTGGTGAGAAGCAAGCCAGGTCTCATAGCACAATTAAACGAAAAGTCCGAAATTCGTTAATCTTTAATTAACGTTACTTTTATGCGATTACAAACTTACATTTTGCAGTTGGAGAATTGACCATGACGTGTATCGATATATGGGAGAACATTGTTTCAACTACAAAGTTAAGTTTGTTCAGAATATGATAAATTCATCTAAACTAAATACGGAACCCTTCATAGCGCGTGCTACTGGCCGGATTTTTCATTCTATCTTCACTTTTAAATTTTAAGTGTCATATAAGATTATGTCAAAATGGTGCTTTCGAGTAGGAGCGTGGCTATGACTCTCCCTTTACAAAAATGTACTCTGTGTCTATGACACGCGGTATCTACGCACTAAGTACTTATGTCACAACTGTCATTATTCTTGAAAGTGTAATAACTTTTTATGCACTAGGCACGCTCGCTCGCTACCAGAGCGATGACAAAGATTACCTAATCTTTGTAACAGATAACTGTTTCAGTTGTCTCGGTACTCGGGCAAATCTGATTAAGTTCACATAAACAAACAGGTGGTTTTATCAGTGAAGCTTTTTAGCCATTCAAAAAATTAACATGAAAACTTTTATAACTACTACATCGAATCAAAATATTGATGAATTTAACTTTCGACAGCCTGAACTCATCTCAAAACATTTGTGTCACAAAATATTCTAATTTCCTAGTCGTACTGAACATGTAGTGCAGGAGCAGTAGTGGCCCAGTAGCAACGGCTCCATCTTACGAGTTGTAAGCTGCGGGTTCGACCCTAGGCGCATGCGCTTTTAGTTTGTGTAAATAAATTCATCACCACTGCTCTCAAAACGGTGAAGATAAACATCGTGAGGTAACCGGTAAGTCCTAGAACTAAAAATTGCCCGCGTGGTAGATTACAGCCCCCTCCCCCCCCTCCCCCTCCCCTCTAAGAAAGGAGGCCTGTGTCCCAGCAGTGAGCACATTATGTATGTGTGTACTGAACATGTATGTGTGTACTGAATATGTATGTGTGTACTGAACATTTATGTGTGTACTGAATATGTATGTGTGTACTGAACATGTATGATATTTCAAGAGCTTGTTACCCTCCTCATATTATTGATTCACCATTCCGCTATATCTCGTACACTAATCCATTTAGCTAACCACACCTAATTGTAATGCAGCTCACAGTCCTACTATTAAGATTCACAGTATCATAGTAGATTACTCGTGTGTTTGTGATTTATGGTATTATTACCAAACGTGGTATCAATTAGTACTTGTGTGCTAATTGATACCTATGCGTGAGTAATTGTTGTTCCAACCAATTAGGACGCAGAAGTCAAGGCGCTAACATTGATATTTAATAGTAAACTTGAGATGGCATCAGAGGCCCCAGTGTGAGTTTTATTTAACCATCTACACCAAACGCAGTGAGCGCGTTTGGCGCTCCGATTGGTCCGTCACCAATCCAGGGCCAATCGGAACGCCGAACGCGCTCACTACGTTTGGTGTAGATGGTTAAATGAAACTCACACTAGGGCCTCTGACAAATTCTTGATACTTTTAAGTAATAGTTAACTAATATTAAAAAAGAGGTAAAATTTGTGAGTCTGTATTACCCTGATTCCGAAAATTCTTTCGAATTGCCGAGTGTCAAAGGATATAATATTTTATGTTAAAACAAGTAATTTCATGGGCTGAAGCTAGTTTTATTTTATAATAAACTTGAAACTTAACAGTAAAACTCACAAAAACGCCGTCGATTTGCTCATCTTTTTACCACAACACGAACTATTATTTTAAAGCTCGTATCGACACAAAAGTATTTAAACTAGAAAAGTCTCACTCTCCTCTTATACTTAGCAGGCAGGTAACCGGAATGAGTCTGTCAACAACAAAAGTGGTTGTTAGCATTACCACCCTCAGAAGACTGATTAGAAGTGGAAGAAACTCACCCTGTTGACAAAGAATGCTGCTGTCCTTACTAAATCTAAAAGTATTCAATTTTTGATAAATCAAACAGCACCAGTTTATAAATCACCTTATTCCCGCCATTTCCTCGGAACTAAGTGAACCAGCTACCCAAAACTGACACCCTCGTGCCTGCTCCACATAACGACACTACCTGCTTAATATTCATAAACACACAAACAATAATTAACAGGTAGGCAACACGTTATCACGAGCTACACGCTTATCGCTCCATCGTGTGCCCCAGCCCGTACTTTCACGAGTTTATCTTACAACTTTATCTTTTTTTACATTCTATCTAAACTCATTTCCCTAGGGCGGGCGGGCTCAATTTGCTTCGAAAACTATCCGAAAATAAACCAAAATTCAATTCCCAACTCTATCTTCTAAGTCGTAAGAGGCAATATCAGTTGTGTGGCAGTTTGTAAACAGTAAAGTTAGTGGTTACCAGTAAATTACCAATCAGTTGACGTTTGGGAGATCGTAAAAGTAACCAGCGCTTTGAATATCGCCCGTAAAAACATTGTGCGCGTTTAGTCGACGAGTATCGATTTATATCTACACGGATATTGTACATCAAACGATTTTTTTTGAGGTTGATTTAGTCTTAAATAAATATTAGTGTGGTTTGAATTATTAAGCTGTTTTTAGAGGATTGGAGATTTAGCATTTTCAATAGTTTATCACGTTAAACTTTCATTAGTACCTTGCAGTGTCGACTTATGTAAACATCGACTGGATACTCTTTTAAGAAAAATGTGTTAATCACTACTGGAAACGGCAAATTTTCTTCCATCAGGAACAAACAACACATGGATAAATCTAGAAACTTTTTGACGATCACATCAACAGCTAATTTATAATTAAAGCTCTATTCGACAACATTAATCACCCTCTATTCCTAGGGAGAGGTCATCAACGTACATGACACCTACACGTAAGGGCGCGCCCTGACTTGCTACTAAAACCCGTGGAAGCACTCATAAATAAACTTTAAGGCCAGGGCTGCATAGTCGCACGTCACACACACATCCCTTACGACCATAGATAACATATATTTTTATAACAAGGTAAAAATATTCCTTTTTAGGTAAAAATAGACATGTTCGCCTTACAGGGTTTGACATGACCTTTAAGTAAATCGATTGGTCTATATTTGTCTCTGATTATTTTAATTACGTAAATATACCTAATTATAGACGGCTCCGTGTCGTAGCGATGTTTTATTGATAGTCGATGTTGCCAAAACAAATTTCCTTCAGTCAAAAATCGCCTAAATAGAAAACATTTGTGGAGTTGAGGAGTCTTTTTTTGTAAGTAGTTGTTGATAGATATAAACGAACTGGTTAAAGCCGTGAATTCGTGATCCTTTACAGATAACTGGATATGTACATAATATGGAAAACAATGTTACACATATTTGATCGTTTTGCCAAACATTTTGTAGCACCATATCTAACGCGACCCTATTGCCATCAACTGGCTATATATCCGAAACCCAAGCGACCATTGAGAAATTCCAGATGAAAAAACCTAATAATACTGTCCGACCCAGGAATCGAACCCAGGCCCTCGTGCTTAGTAGTAGCGCTCGCGATCATTAGAGCAACAAGCGATTTTATAGTAATTAATAAATAATAGTTTTATGTGATTATTTACTCCAATTTGATGTCCGTTAAATGGACTACACTAGTACAGCCTCCAAAGTGGAAGTATAACTTAGGTATCGTAGAGTTACTTCCTTTAGTCGATTACCAAAAATAATCGAATAACAAACAACAACAATCGCCTACAAAAGCATCGTATTCGATTAAGACGCTGCTCGCTGTGTGCCGTGCGTGGAAACACGAACGAAATGAAAACGTTACTGCCATGATTTGTGGCACAGTGGCAGTAGGCAGCACATAAAAAAGCATTGCTCACGACATTCGTATCATACTGTTTGTTATTTAACTACTTCTGTGAGGTATTCGCTCTTTTTGTTTATGTGGGAACGTGGAGGGAATAAGGGGTGACTTGTTTTTAATTAATTACTCCGGTAGTTGTCAGTGGTGGTCGTAAAAAGTACATATTTTTGTGAGGTTAAGGTTGCTTTTACACCAGTGATGTGCTATGCTGTTGATGTTGCTATGGATGCGTTTGCCATCCACCAATCATATTCATTGGTCCACAAACCATAGCACTTGTGTAAATGGTTTCAACCAAGCTATGGATGGGAGCTATGTGCAGTCGCTCCCCGCAACTTCCTTACTATCGATGCATCGCATAGCTCGAACTGCGAATCTTCCTCGCAAAGTTACCTCCAAGCGACGCATCTTCATAGTACATCTTACTCGCTTCGCTACTCAGCTTACCATTAGTGGAAACGGTCACTTAGTTTCATGGCTTAGCTTTCACAGTCACACGCTCTGATCATAGCTGCATATCGCATCTCTGGTAGAAAAGCAGCCTAAGCAGGTTCAAAGTTTCCGTATAGTCATCTCTTCTATACTATCTACCAGATTAATCCAAAATGGAACAGATGGCAAATTCCCGAATTTAAAACAAAAAATCTCAAAATCTAGTCACAATCTCATCTCAGTGATAGCGATGCTCAAAAATGTGGGTGAAATACATGTCGAAAAATACCTCTATGTTTTTGACGAATTAGCACTGAGATTAGAATGCAAACATTCTTAAAAATACGGGAACCTCGTGTTTTGTATTACCTAATGGTCAGCCATCTAGGTACGTAAGTTAGCTAGAACTTATTCGAAGGTAGTTACTGGCTACTGGCAGAACACTCATTTAACGTTGTCTTATTTTACAGAATATAATCACATTTCATTATTAAAAAGAGGTACTGTATCTACTAATTGGTTCGCAACAATCACCCTACTTATTAGCTGACACAAAACAATGCCGTCATTTATAATTATAGCTCCGGAAGTACAGTATGGTCCATTATTACATAAAAATAATACATCATTAACATTGAAAGTACAGTTACAATATAAGCCGCGATACGCGCGACCGGGGGTGAGAAGTCGCGCGTTGTCGCGGCTCGCGGGTCGCGCGGGCCACGCTTATCTATGACCTGCGCCCGCGCACATATGGCTTGATTAAAAATTATAAATATTGTGTCGATAATGGAGTAGGCACACTAATTGAAATGGCACTTTAATGGCCAATTGTGTAATAAATGGCTATGAGGCTATCACAGTTCATGGGCCTTGTGGCACATTTGGCTGTAATCACCAAGGTCTACCACCAAAGAAGTATAGTTGATCCTAGTTTGTTGCTAAGAAGACAGCTGCTTAGGTACCTAGCTACCCTGTTTTGGTAAGTAGGTAAGTACGTACTTACCTAATTCCTTAAAACTACGTTCACTTTTCCAAAAAGCACGAGAAAACGCTTCTTATAAAATCGAATGGTGAAACATGTACCTATATTTTTCAAATGTGTAACTCGTACATCCTATGTGCCGTATTTCTGACAAATAAGTAACGATTACCTAAATATAACTTTGACTTGCGTGCAGATACCTCGTCTTGGCTCAAGGTATCAATTTAAGCCCAGAACAAGGGAAGGATTCTTCAAGGTAAGAATTCTGTTTGTTGAACGCGCTAATCACTGATACCTACTATCTACTAGTCGGATTTGAAAAAATAGTTTTGAATTTGATAGCCCAATGGTTGAGGAACGTTTACATTACGCTAAAGCTCTTAGCAACCGAGAAAAACAAAAAAAAAGTCAGACATAACGCTAAGCAAAAACGACGTAGAATGCGGGCAGGTGACGCGACGTCGAGGCGGGTCGGGGCACAAGAAATTTCACGAGGACAAAGTCAGGGGTAAACGGTAGTCAGCCTATAACGTTCCCACTGCTCGAGATAAAGGATAGGAGGCCTTTCTCTCTCTTTAAAAAAACTAGAAAATTACTATACATTTTTTCCAAAATTCGTTTGCTCCACTTTTGCCGACCCAAATACATCAACTTTCAATAACATCGAAACACGAGTACATAAAACAGCGTCTACCGATGGAAGCCGTAACGTAATGCGGTACACTGCAGTTACCGGCCTATTACCGGCATAAAAGGGTGATCTTTACGGTTATTGCAGCCTATTAACCGGTATTGTGGACTATTAACCGGTATTGATATTACTTTGATGGCGTTCGATGGATAAAAATACGTAGTTATTATTGTTATTGTGAATTTGCGTGTTTGAATGAAAATGTTTGAGTATTGTATTGGTTTAGCCTTAATTTATTTTTATGGAGTCGTCCACTGGGAGTTATTATGTGAGTTGTATAAACCAAGTATTCTAGGTCAGCAGATATCATGACATGTCGAAAGCTGGGTTACTATTATTTTGGGTCAAAAAACAAAGTCGTCACGCTGGTGTAGATCTAATATGTACTTAGCTAGGCAGAAAATGTTAAGCCGGTGTCTTATACCGAATTAGTAGAAAATAATAGTAATTCTTCATAGTACTGTCTGTGTCTTTGGATATGTATTTTAGTTTTTTGTCACCGCCTTCCGAGTTTAAAGTTATTTTTCAGTTTGTAGTGATTATATTTTCGAGTGCCGGTTGTTTTTTTTTTGGAAAACGTTTTAATTTTTCACTTTTTAGTCATGGTGCCTACCCCACATCAATTCGTATACTATGCTATGTACCACTACTTGCTACGTAAACAACAGTGACAAGAAGCAGCAGAACAGAATATCATAAAGGTACATAAAGTTGATTAAAAACGTATTATCGTGGATAACGCAAAAACTACTGAAGCAAAGTTAATAAAATATACTCAGATTATAAAATAAAGGCAGATAGACCTTGCGGAACACCAAGAGTGAGGCCAAAAAACCAAATAGGTACTAAAGCGTCGCATTGTACCTATGTAACATACAATGCTACGCTTTAGTATTTGGTTTTTTCTGGGTATCTTGGTGTTTCGCGCGGTCTATCTGCCTTTGTTTTATAATCTGAGAAAATATATATGTTATCATCTGAAGCATACCCATGTTCATTAAAAATAAAAAATCCAAATCGGTTCAGGCGTCTTCGCTAGTAATCGGGGAACATACTTAAAAAATAAAAAAGATTCCGAGGAATTGAGAACCTTCTCCATTTTTAAAGTTGCTTAAAAAGAGGATCCAATAATTGTATTCGCATATAATTTGTAATGACATCCACTAAACAACACAGTCGAACTCACCATGCCTGTAGAATTAACAAAAGCTTACCAACTCTACAAAACAATGTTATGTATAGCTACTTATTATTTCCGTCAGGTTGGTAGCACTGTCGAAGTAATACGGGTTACTGCTTGAAGCGTTGTATTCAAAACATTTCGCTGTTTATAAACAAATGGGACTTACTAACGAACTATTGTTTACAACTAACTGAACTCTAATCTAAGTAGTACAGTGATCTATCAAGACGATTACAGATATCGGCTGTATGTTGATGATAATAAACAATAATGGATTGGTACTGGTTTATAGATTATTTAACTTTGACCAAAGTTTGATTAGAAACGAATACCATACAAGCTCCATCACTAAATCAGTAAACCTCAAGCCAGCAACAAACAAGAAAAAAGAAATCAAGCAACAAAACAATTCGGCATGTCTCGCGAAATTAGTTTGTCTTGAAACTCTCCAAAGTTCATCAAAAGAGGATATAGGAGTGGAAAACTTGTTAACTAAAGTCTACAAGAACAGAAGTCTGTTTTATCTGAGTAGTCTTTATATCTCGAGCATGTTTTGAAACGTGAGATTAAAATCACAGCACAAGCTAACCGACTATGATATTTCGAAACAATAATTGCCATAATTTGATTACTCCAGAAAATTGCAACCATTATAGCAGTCATAATTATATCTACAATCAACCACAAATACAGGTACCTAGCTCCAACCAGCAAACAGGTACTTAACCCAATTGCGACTAGGTACTAACAAAATCCCAAAACGATGAAGGTTGTCTATACGACTAGAGGCCCGTTTGAACGCGCTGGTGGTGGCCGGACTGGCACACAATGCCTTGTTTACGTTCGGCTGAGCCTTGAGCGACTCGAGCCCACTTGCCACTTGCGCAACTATCGACGCTGGCTTGCTGTAGCTGCTGTTGCTAGGGGGGCACAGAGTTGGACATAAGAACGGTTTAAATTGGAAGTCAGTATTGTGCCTACTTCGTTATGTATAGTTGGTGTGAGACAAAGGATTACTTTAATACGTTTATAGAAGTTCTTGAAGTAAGAGCTCTTATCCGTAACGTAGCTCGTTCATGCTTTTGAATTAGTGTAGCAATCATATGAATTTCAAGACACTGACTCTAGAAATCTCTCGTAATAAAAATTAGCGAACTTAATTTAACTGAAGCTTTAAATATCTAGGCCTTTTGTATAAGCCTATTCATAATGCTATGGTACGATATGCAACCCTATCGATTTTGAATTTTAGGTTGTCAGTTTTGTAAAGATATAATCAGTTAGATACCGTTATAACTAACAAAAAACAAGACTGATACGATTACTTTACTTAATTTCATGACTTCTAACGAACTTTCCTTAACTTCCACTTGCTAAAGTACTGCGGGCTACGCCCTACGCCCGCTTCGGCCTCCATAGCCTCTCTGCACTTTATACTCTATGCCCAGTTCGTCGACCCCGCACTCGAGGCCTACCGATACCCAACAAACAACAGCTGAGCTGCACTGACACACACACACACAGTCCCATCGCACACACATACATTATCTGCCAGTTTGTTTAGAAAACACACACATAAGAAAGCCTGGGCACAGACACACACATGTAATGGTTTGTTTAGATGTACAATGGTGAAACATTCGCGTTTCATACAGCTTTAGTTTTCAATTAGAATGTGTAATTGATTTTTTTAAGTTGTTGTATATACTGTACTGCTTAATTTCCACACAATATGATGTGAAGAAAGATCGTAGAGAATTGAAATTATGTCCAAGGTTGAATCCTTTGTCTTCATTTATGAAGACATTATAGACTTAAGGACAAAAGGTATTCGGAGATAAGACTTTGTTTTACATAATAATATGTATACCGTAGATGTTGGATGCGTAACTAATATTAGTTTTAAGGTGTAACTGCAAACAGAGATAAGTAGGAATCGATAATAATTACTATGAGGGTAAAAGTACTCTATAATGTAGGTAGTTTCCAACAGTATGGGAGTCAGTCAATAACTTAACTTCAGAGTTATGTAAATAACCATTAAGTTATTCTATAGAACCATGATGCCTTGTAGAACTAAAATGTACCTATGTTTTTATAAGTGACTCGAAGATGGTGAACGTCGTAATTTCTATACCTTCTCATCATTTGTTAAATTAGCAAGCACTTACACAGGGCGAGAATAATTACTTACTAGTTGCCGTTTACACGTAATCTATTTAACACACCATCACGCCTGCAATCCCGAAGATTTAGGCAGAGGTGTACAGTATAGTACACTCGCATTTCGCCAGTTATGTTTAAGTCCCATGTAATAGGGAGCGAGCCTATTTTTTTTTTTTTTTTGGGTATGGCATCTCGCAGTTGACCTTGAGAGGCCGTGACTGCTTAACCGGGCTTTCCTGCGGTGACTTTTAGTTTTTAAGCTAAGAGCCTCCAGCCAGGGCTTACAAACTAATTACTAAAACCTACAGCAACTGCGCACTGAGGGCACCCCCTGCGGGGTACGAGCCTCGGCTCAGGGAGTCACTTTTAGGGAGGGCAGCAAGCGGGGACAGGCTGGATCAAACAATTTTTCTTATTATTAGATCATGGGGATTTTAACTCTACTTGCACAGCTTCGGCGCGGGCTGGCACTTCTGCGGGCAAGGGACGGTTGGGGGGGGTTTCATTTACTCGGGGTCTTCGCGGGACGCGAGGGCCTCGGCGGCGAGGTCGGAAGTACGGTTGTTTCTGTTTGCGAGCTGTACTGGTGGCCCTACTGCTTTCTTGGAGAATAGTGATGGGGTCATCAGGGTCGGAGAGGACATGTCGCGGCCGGCGAATACGACTGATTCTACTGGGGACATAACTAGCGGCCTTCGCAATCAGAGGATTGCGGTGTTGCGCGGCGGATTCGAAGAAACGCTTTGAATTGCGTTTAAGGAACTGAGCTATCGTGGGGACTTTGAGGTCGAGATGGAGGATCTCGTTCCTAACGTACCATGGCGAGCCCGTAGCTTGGCGAAGGAAACGGTTTTGAAGCGTCTGCATCCTATGGATGTAACGGGGCTTTGTATGTGCAAAGACTGCACTAGCATAGGTCATGATTGGCCTTATGCACGCCGTGTATATTCGCAACTTGCACTTTAGTGACAACTTGCTGCGTGCATTAAGAACAGAGTGCAACCTTCCCAGTGC
This sequence comes from Polymixis lichenea, assembly GCA_949091785.1. Taxonomy (NCBI): domain Eukaryota; kingdom Metazoa; phylum Arthropoda; class Insecta; order Lepidoptera; family Noctuidae; genus Polymixis; species Polymixis lichenea. The sequence continues at coordinate 21,983,124 of OX420951.1, read as the reverse complement.
GAAGGCGGCGCGTGAGCGCGCCTTCTTGATGTGCTCTGAGAAGGTGATGTGCTGATCCATAATCACTCCTAGATACTTGGCTTGCTTCTCCCAAGGGATAGGCTTGCCAAACATGGAGATGGGCCGGGGGGGTCGGGAAAGTGTCTCGGTTTCGAGAAGAGAACCGCTTGACTTTTATCGGGATTGACTTCGATCCTCCACTTTCTAAACCACGCGCCAAGAACGTTGACTGCGGTTTGGAGCCTGGAGGCTATGGCGTCGGGATTTTTCCCAGCGTAGTAAATGGCTGTGTCGTCAGCGAAAAGCGCCAACTTTGCCAGTCTACGTTTGGGGATGTCGCTAGTGAATAGCGTAAATATGAGAGGGGACAACACGGCGCCCTGAGGGACGCCGGCGCGTATGGGGTGAGGGGATGAAATCGCTCCCTCTATTCGATACCGAAAGGTGCGGTTCGACAAAAAGTCTCGTAGGATGAGCACGAGACGGTCGGGCACACCGAGTTTGTACAGCTTATATAATAAGCCGTTGTGCCAGACTTTGTCGAAGGCTTTCGCTATGTCGAAGAATACTGCACCGGTCATCGTACCGCGCTGGAAGCCAGCGCTTATGTCTTCTACGATGCGGTGAACCTGTTGCACGCACGAGTGTTGGGTTCTAAAACCGAACTGCTCGTCGGGAATGAGGCCTTTCGTCTCGGCAAAATTTCTGAGTCGCTTATAAATAAGTCTCTCGTAGATTTTACCGAGCGAATTCAGTAAACTGATGGGGCGGTAGCTCGTGGGCTCGGTCTTGGGCTTGCCAAGTTTTGGGATGCCGATGACCGTGGCTTCCTTCCATGCTTGCGGGAAGATATTATTGCTCAAGGCTCCATTGAAGATGGTGGCCAAGAGCATGATCAGGTTAGCGGGCAGCATCTGGAGCACCCTATTGGTGATTCCGTCAGCGCCGGGGGCCTTTCGGGGTTTCAGACCTTTGATGATCTCGTGAACTTCGTCCGGGGTGACGAGAGGTAATGGATCATCAGGGTCCTCGACGGGCGGGAGGGAGGCTCTACGTTCGACTTCGGCGTCCACCTCAGCGAGGTGTGCCTGGTCTACTGGTAGCGAACTGGGCGTGCATTGGGCTTCGAGGCTCTCGGCAAGGCACTCGGCCTTTTCGATGTCGTCGAACGCGACTGTGCCGTCGGGCCGGGTCAGGGGAGGCATGGAGGCGACTTCTCGGGATTTGAGATTCCTCTGAAGTTGCCAGAAGGCTAGATGCGTTGGCTCTAATTCGCTCAGCATCTTGTCCCAGTTAGCGTCACGAAGCTCCTGCATGCGTGTCTTTACAGATCTCTGTAAATAGCGCATGTGAGCCTTGTTCGCATCGCAGGGAAAGTTACTGTAGGCACGAACAGCTGCGTTCTTCTCATTTAGCAGTTCGCGTACATCGTCCGGCAACTTCCATCGGTGGTCTTCCACCTCAGGAATTTCCCTTGAACAGTCGTTCAGGACAGATTGTACGTGACCCGTGAATGAGTCGATCGCGGCCGTTGTGTCAGCGATAGAGTCAAAGTGATCGGGGATGGCATTCAAGTGGGGGGATGTGTTGGTTTCCAGCGAATCGCCTACTCGCCTCCAGTCCGTTACCACTTTGGTGAGGGGGGGATGGTCAGATCCTGGGAGACCCGTGCGAGGGGCCAGGTGCATGACTACCGGACGGTGATCGGAGGTGAGCGAGCCTATTGCCATCGATCGGGAACAAATCCAGACTTGGCGCTGTTACTGAGAAATCCCAGAAGGAAAAACCCAATAACACTTTGCCCGACCCGGGAATCGAACCCAAGACCTCACGCTCAGTAGCGCTTGCGACCACTAAACGAGGCGTATGACAAGGCAGTCAGTATTATACATATATAAACTCATTATAGCACCATATCGGTATTAAAAGATTACAAATACCAGGGTGCCTAACCTTCAAGAAGTAACAAATAACTCATTGCTCAGACGATGAGAGGGCAGTAGAATAGAACTATACTGAACTATACTTAATACAATATACTGCATAAATATGATAAGCAGACGCTGCAGAAATAACTTTAAAACAGACATCGTCGTACAATGGACGTTGTTATCGCACTCACCGATCTGTTGCGACCTAGATTGTGAATATTATCGAATATCTATTAATAATATCGTATGTTATTCTTAGATATACGTTCTTTATAATCAATCAATCAACTCGGTATATTACGGTCGGCTACTGGACTTAGGTTCCCAAGAAGGGCCACGACGATAGTACTTAGCTTTCATTATCTAGTCTCCTTCAGTTGCCTCTATCAGCATTAACATTTATAACAATTAAAATGTTTTCTTGAATACCAGATAAAATCGTTCTCCGATCGAATAGCATACTCGATGATATTTGATCGGCTGATATTTTTTGTGTCGACATTGACAAATCCATTCAGATGTCATAATGGCCCAGTGGTTAATAGCACTCGCATCTAATAAACGAGGTTGTGGGTTCGAATCCAGGCAAATGTATTTTCTGAGTTTATCTTGGACGGAAGGAAAACTTCGTCGGAAAATCTGTACTCATAGTTCATAAAAGTTTGAAATCGCCAACACGTCTTGAGCAAGAATGGTGAGCAATGCTCGTGCCTTCTGTGTATAAGAAGAGGCCCTCGCCCCGCCGTGGGACTGTAACATGCTGGTGTTATTCAACCAAAATGTTTTATATTTTCGTTCAAAATGCCGCATTAGATTAATTAATGACCCAACTGTTTTAATTTACTAACTGACCCGTAAAACTAAACAAGTGATTTAATTAAAATATATATCTAACACCATAGTACAGTGTAGTAGGTGATGGTACACACGGCGACGTGTTCCCGTGGCCAAGGCTAACCAGTTGTACCTATTTGCATGGCGAGTCATAATTGTTAGCACGCGAACAAACCCTCCTTCATTTTACTATGCTAATTTGTAGCAGTTATATTGTTAGCTATAACTAGGCTTTAGCAGCGACTTCGTTTGTGTAAATTATGATGAAAATGAGAAGAACGAAAAAGATCCTTTAAAAGTTATACCTATTGATTGAAAGACGTCCTAAAAATATAAAGTATCTAGAAATAGGATCTAAGAATAGGAAATAGGAGTCAGGATTGAGGAACAGATGCAAAATCACCTAGGCGATTTAATTATGAGTGAAAACATTAATAGAAGACGTGCTTACGTTTATCCTAACTCTTAACTTTGTCTGACAGAAATCTGTTGGCATTAGGCATCGGCATTTCATATTAACAAACAATTCGGTAAGTATCTTTACTACATCTCCAACACTTTCAGAATGAAAACCTTATTCAGTCAACAAGGTGCACCGTATACGGAAGCCTGAACCTTAAAACGACAATTCATTTTCAGGTTACAGGCTTCCTAGACTTTCAATTCATTAGACAATCGAAAATGCGTGAAAATTAGACATGACTTCGTGGTGTATTTTTTATCGAGATTGTATATTTCTGTTCCAGAAAAGTTTGGAAATATCATGTAGTTAGGTACTCAAATTATTTTTATATTCTACCTAACACTAGTCTATTCATGAAAAATCAAATGTACGTATGTCAATATTGGTTTGGTCCCTTTATCTTCGCTATAGGTATAATCATGTTAAAATCAAACAAATGTACAGACATATATTTCCAATACAACATTAATAGTATGTTATCATCGTCATAATTATTGTTATATAAATAATGCTCAATTTTCTGCTATTAGCCACAGTATTGTTTGTGTTCTGTAAATGCATCGCAGTTATTAAAAGTCATTACGTGTTTATTTATTATTTATTGTTACTTGTGAACTTGGCACTTAATAAAATCATCTCTTATTACAAGTGCAATTGTGCACACTCAATTATGTCATACGGATACCTAATCATTTAAGTAGGTACCATTGAGTTATGAGTACCATGCAGGCTAGATTGAATATATGACTTTAGGTATAACTGTCTCGCGGTTTTGAGTATTTTGGCTATAAATGGCCTAGGCAAATGGCCTGTAGATTTGGTAGCGTCTGGTGATGGGTCGTTGAGCTCTCTAAAATAGGGTTAGGCTACACGAAACTCAAACTCAAACTCAAACTCAAAGCATTTACTTCAATTAAACCATTTAAAGGCACTTTTGAATTGTCAAAAAGTCGAACAGTTGGAAAGTTGAAGCTAGTTGCCCATTCCAAAACGTAGATCTCTATGGAGAAGAACACGATGACTAATGCATGCATGCCGTCTGTTGGGACAGGTCAGCTCAAAGATGCAATGGCTCTTTCTTCACAAAGATCTTCCAGACATGGCCCTGCATTGTTAGACTCACATACAATTCTAATAATAGAATATTTGGACTTAGAAAATGACTGGAAAGACACCATGACCTCTGAGTTTTTTCGGCAATTCTTGTCAGGGATCAGTCAGCTAGGAAATTCCGGCGTCATCAAGTTTTAAAATATTGACCAACAAAATAACGTGACGTGTAAAAGTTCTTAAAAGATCTACTAACATAAAATAAACATTTCATGTCATTATTTTGTGGTAGGTTAATGTTGTATGTATTCTTGTTGTTGCCAACCCCAAGTAACATGGGATAATTGCAGAAAAATGATGATGTTCTATCGATTTTTTAAATTATGCTTTAGACTTTAATATTACAAAATATCAGCAGTTTACTCAGCTGTAAAACTTGTAAAAGAGGAACCCGGAAAATATATAAAAAGGAAGGTTCCGTTCAGAATAATGAAAACGAATCGTGCATTAAACTGTGTTCACCAAAACAGTTCTACTTGTGACCTCCAAAATTAGGTCGTGCCTTCAGTAAATAACGTTTTAGCGTTGCCTATTTAAATCACAGGCTATGAGTGTTAAAAATTGAGTTTCAAAGAAAAGGGACGCTCGATAAAACGGTACATAGACAAATATAAATAAATCAAGTAATTAATGTCAGCGCCACAGAAATACTGGTGTCTTGTTAGATGGACGACTGTCACACCGAAAGTGAATTTGAATTTTTTGTAAAAAACGATTTTATTTCGTACTGCTGATACACTATCACAAAATTACTAAAGCCCGAAATTCTTACTTAAAAATATATTTATGACTAACTCAGTAATAAAAACAGTTTTAACAGCATTTTCTTAATAAGGCTCGTTAAACATAAAACGAACAAAAAAACTTAATCTCAAATTACATCAACCAAAATAATATTAACCGTGATTATCATAATTTAGAAATACATAATACAAAAACAACATGAACGAGTTGTATGATTGACATTTAAAATGTATTTTTATTACAATTACGTTTTAGTTTAGCATTGTTGTATCCATTTTAATGCTTTTTTTGCATAAATTAACATAATATGCATAAATTAATCAGAAATACTATTTTCGCATATATTTTCGGCTAAGATCTTAATTGCTTCTAATTTCTATGCAAAGCACACAATTTGAATGGGTATAATGAGCGCATTTGAATTCATTAGTTCGAGATTTTTAGTAAAAACAAATGTGTTTTTCCAAGCAGAGCAGGAAATTTGTGAAAAATAATAATACCAAGAAAACTCAAGACCGTCCACGATAACATAATCAGTCGTAAAGGTTCACTACTGCACTGTCGTTCGGACACAGTGGGCTAGTGAATAGTCTCTGGAAATCCCGGAACCGAAAGTACCAGGAAATCCCGGAAATTTACATCGTTTTCAGAACCGGGTTTTTCAAAACGAAATCCCGGTTCTTTCGGTACTTTCGGGAAAAGATACTTCGTGTTTGGAATATACAGATACAGTCAACATCGACTACCGGAAACATCATATTAACATACTTGTAAAACCCTGGAAAGTGCTCTAACGCACTTGAAGAAGATTCGTCAGTTTTTAGAAAGAAAGAAAGAAAAATGCGTTTATTGGCATTATATCATTATTAAAAAACTTAAAACTATTTAAAAGAAAAAAATAACAGAAAACAATGATAATAATGCCAAAAGGGCGAGCTCAGCATAATGTCAGATGGCAACACAGTATGCACTGACGCTGATCTTCAGCTGCAACCCACGAGTACCATACGCTAGAATAATAAACACATAGTGAAGTGTGTGTCCGTAATAATAAATTAAGAAAGTAAAAAAATACAATAAAATGTTGTGGCATACATGTGTGTTTTCTTGTGATTAATGAAAAATAAATTAAATACTAATATCTGCAAAAACGTTTGACTGCGTTATTCTTCTTAACTACGAAACAGATTTACATGCAGATTTCATTTTCAATTAAAAGAAAAGAAAGAATAAAGCTGATTAACATTGAAATAGAAAAATATTATAATTAAAATAAAAAATACCTGGCCAAGTAGTGACGAAATGTGCACGAAGATAGTAACACTGCTAAGGCATACTTTAAGAGATTTTTTTCGAAAACAGTTAAATTGCCGTCAGATCCAGCTGAAGACATGAACAAGAAAGTGAACCTGAATCAAAAAAAGAAGCTGAATGCAGAGCATAAAAAGCTACTGTTTGTAAGAACAAAAATGACACACAGTGAAGATTTAAATACGAATGTGTGGATCGAAATGGCCTTCTTTGAGAACGGAGGGGATCGTGGACGTTATTTGTAATAGGTTTTCGACAATTTTCTATCAATTCCTCCGACAAGTGTAGAGCCATTTAATTTGGTTGGCATTTTTTTTGCCTGTGATTTTGTCTTTCTTTTACTTTCTCCGTTTCAATATTTTCAAGTCTATTATCTTATGAAGGCTTAGCTAGTTAAAGTACCAAAAGTACCGGAAATCCCGGTTCTATACCCAGAAGGTCCCAAAAATCCCGGTTCTTTAAAACAGAACCGGTTCTGCATTCCCTACAGTGGGCCCAGTGTGGGTTAATGGATGTCACATAATATGTCTTCACATTTTCGGTTCTAAGAAATGGCAGTTTCCTCACGAACCTTGACCGTTTACGATATCAGAATCAAATTTTCACTCAAATTTCATTAATTTTACTCACACCGTTGACATCCACGAAACGGTATGACGTTGCGGTGTGATTGCGGCCTATAATTCGTAACACTAAAATAAACAAAACCGAAACTTGGTTTTTGGAAAGTCGTTCAAACAGCGGGCTTGTGTCACGCTTCGGCAGAGGTGATCAACCTTTCACGTTTGAGGACTGTTAGTGTACCTCCTAACTTGGAGGCGAGCGTGAATAATAAGACCTAATTTGTCATTACTGATTGCGCAAGATTTCTGTAGTTCACACACAAGATTAATTCTTGACCCTCGAGTTACAAAATACTTTTCTAATTATGGATCTTTGACAGTCGTTACGGGTTGTCAGAAGCCCGAAAGTCTGACAACCAGTCTTACCATGGGGTATCGTATTATGCAGTACCTGGGTTGTGTAAGTCAGATAGGCAGTCGCTCTATGTAAAATACTGGTATTCAGCTGCATCCGGTTAGACTGGAAGCCGACCCCATCATAGTTAGGAAAAGGCTGGGCAGATAATGATGATTTTCAAATGGCATGCATCCGCGACTCCGCAATAAATAGTTCTACATTGACTGCCACCGCCAACATTTCTACTAGATCTTCGATGTTTTATTAAACAGATAATTTCACCCAGTGTCAATAGGAAACTGTTCACTCGTTGAGCACCCCTGCGCTGTGATCCAACTCGCTTTGAACTCCAATCCACAGTAGATGATAGCCTGTAATGTTCTCAGAAATCGTTTCTATGATCACTAAGCAGAAGCAGAATAGGGAAGTAATTACCATTTAGCTTTGAGGATAAACATATCGTCGCCCTTTTGAATTAGTTAATTCAAAATAAAGATATAATTAAAATATATTTTGATGTTTGAAAATGATTTAGGAATAGCAAGAATGAGTTAAATTTTCAATGTATTTTCATACAAAAGCTCTATCCTTTCAAAATAGATCACGATTTCGAACGGCTTCAAATATATAACCTGTAAATTACTGAACATCAAGCACGATAGTTTGCACGGTCGTAAAAATATCGCGACGGGATTTTATCGCGCACTGGATTTTTAACTCGAGCATTGACAGTCCAACAGAGTGCATCCAAGTGCGTAGGAAAAACACACTGTTCGATTTTCAACCCTCAAGTTGAAGATCCAGTGCGCGGAAAAATCCCGTCGCGATACTTTTCAGGAGTGCTTACGTCGAGTCGTGGACTAACTATCATCCCAACATACATCCTGTACAACACGTTGACCCACGTCTAGCCGTTATCTGTCGCCTGATAACAGCAGCCCTTGGTTATAATTAGCACCATAAGTAAACATTTAATTCTAGCACAAATACCACATTTTTATCTTATTTAATTTGAACCAGCAAACAGAAACTGAGTAAATATTGTTTGATTCTGATTATACGCATGTGTTTCAGTTTTTTATTTGTTCTGTATTTATTTAGACTTTATTTTTAAAGGATATTAAAATGAAAATACGATTTAGTTGTATGATGCTCGAGTATCTGTCAACTTATTTACTCTCATTGGGAGGACAAATTTAGATGGAAGTCTGCAACCTGATCAAACTGCCCACGGTGTACAAAAGCATTGGCACTCATTAAAAACATTTTCATGTGATCCATCACATTCTGAAATTCATCTAGCATCTAAACTCCGTTCTCCAACATATGTTTGAGGTTTATTAGTCGACTCGCACGCGAATCGAGCGAATCGCCACTTTTGCTTGCCAATTGGAATACGTACTTCTGTAATTGTTGATTCGCCCACAAATAAATTACCTTCGTGCGAGGCGCCTATAAAAATATGATATTATTTAAAGGTGACGATTCCCCCGATCTCAATAAGTCAGGTTCGACCACGCAAGGCATTTACAATATCAACAGAATTCATCTAACAAAACATTTAAAATGATAAAAACATATTTTTTCTAAGCCTGTTCCAAAATCTCAATTCACAAACTAATTAAGATTCTTCTCACGTATTTGAAAACACTTTGGTTAGCGCCCAAACTCGGCCCCACAACTATCTTTTATTTATCTTTGCAAATAAGCTATCTATCGCCTCTACGTAAACCTCCAATTTCCGGCCGTTTCCCCCACGAGGGTCAAAAGATCTAATTAGAACATTCTCCGTTATTTAATTGTCGTACATGGGAACGTTTATAATTACGACTTTACTCCACCAAACGTAAAATTTTAAATCCTTATTCCACTTTTCATCATTATGTGGTAATTAATTGTAGCTATTATTATCATTTGACAGCAGTTAACAATTGTTTGACCATTAAATGCTGCAATAAGAGTTTCATCTGAATACATCGTCTATTATGCTCTAAAGTTGTGCCTTTTACAGAAGGCCAACCCAATGGGACTCAGTACATATTCTAACTGGATTAGTCTAGTTTATATCTTCAAACTAGTGACCTACGCCGGCTTCGCACGGTACAAATCTTTGAAATACTCGGCTTTTCTCTACTATAATATCGTGTAGAGAACTTTTTCCGGAAGGTACATAATTTAAACATTACCATTAACTACCATTAACTGATAGTGAAATCGGAATCTAAATCTGTTGCGTGGTTTACAAGAAGTAAGCAGGTAAACAGACAGACGAAAACAGCGACTTTAAACTTTTTACAGATATGTGACTTGAAATTCTCATTAAGAAAACTTTATTAAAGGTTAAAAAAGACGCATCAAACCAAGGATATCATCAGTCTTAGATACAAGATACAATACAAAATAGATCGATTGTGGCCTCATTTATAACCCGCATACGTCCTCGACGGACGCCCACGGCCCTACAGGCCCTACAGGTAGTATATTATTAACATTCAAACTGCAGCAGATAGTGTCACATCGTCCTATATGAGCGACGCTACGCGTTGCTATGTGAAGCTTAAAGGCGACAAAATATTATGAATCATTCAAAAATCTACCGGTTTTAAAATAGGTCAATCAACCTAAAATAACTCCTAAACCAGTTTTTTTTTTTTAGCTTAGCCACTCATAGGAGCTGTAACTTGTCTTTGCTATGTTCAATTAAGACCCTATTCTTTCTAAACTGAAATGCGAACAGCAGTTCAATTGGTAACCTCTTTTTCATGAAGATCTTCTGTCAGACTTATTTAATTAATGTCACCAACAAGTTTCTTACTCTGGTGTTAGATCTTCGAATTCTATACACCCACAACAATCAGCATTTTTACAGCTTAGTTGATCCCTATTCTCTTCCCGTAAAACATCGCTTACAGCATTGATCGCTTACACAGGACAGCGAGCACAAAATGTGAAGATATTACATAAAGATGGCGGTGCCTACGTCACTGACGCAAACAAGACAGTTAGCATATTTAATAGGAACGTTATTATTTTTAGTATAAGTGTACAACCTGCTCCAACCGGCTCGACTTGGGGATGTATAATATAAACAACGAAGGAGGTCTTGATAAAACGGTTTTCTAAAATACCGCTGGTATTTTCTTTGTCTGAACTAGTCTTTCATTGAATGAGTCTTGGAAAATAAGCTACTCTTAAATCGCGGGTGTCAAAAATGGTGACTTTGAGATAATGCCAAGAAGACTGGTAGCGTCGTTCTTTTGGCCAAAAACAACATTCTGCAATCTGCCAAGGTTATTATGGAAATATACATGATCGTTGATCGTGAATGGTTATTTATTTTGTACCGGTCATTGAGGGGGGTCATTACATGCAAAAATAATTAACATCTTAATCTCCATGACAAGTGTTGTGTTGACGTAGACTGTCTGACATACTAGCAACCTTTAGGGAAACCAGAATATCAAAAAACAATATTATCAGTTCTACAGTATTTTAAAACTTTCTTTTTAACACCTACGCTACTGAGAGATCTTAAACAACACAAATGAATAACTTCATAGTCAGTTCCACACGACATCCAAAACCAGATACAAATATTAGTCTTGCATCTCAAATCAGCATGAAATAGCTTTTACCATAACCGTTACCATAACAACCATACAAGCTTTTACTCTACAACATCAAACCACCATGAAAACACACAGACAGAAGAATTTCGGCATCCAAATCCGTCATAACTATTGAAAGACGACCGAAATGCATTAGTCCGTTTGTTTGTGATAGTAATGCTTCAATTATCGTGTATGATGCGTGTGCGCATGGAGACGTTAATGGAGATATGGACGGAGAAGTAATTGGTAGCCCGTGGTGAGCGTTTAGGAGGTAACGACAGAAGCTGAGCTTTTGATATTTGTTAATGTTAGTGAAAATATTTGGACGATCGAGTGAAGTCTAAATATAAAAGGGCTAAAAGCTCTGCTGAGCGTAATTAACGTGGTAAACTTTTAGTAGAAGCGCTTTCGTAACAGATCGTTTTGTCAATCCTTGGTAAGACTAAAAGGCATTTGGTACCTACTTGTAAAAGCTTAACAAAACTTTTTAATACCTTGTGATATTGTTGTAGATTTGAATTAGTGTATTTGCATTAACCACAATCAGTCGGTAGGACCTAAAAAAAAATCGGGCTAAACCTAATTTTTGTTTCTTGAATAAGTAGGTATTGGTGAATCAATTGGTGAAAAAAATCTCGACTTACTTTCTCAATTTACTGTAAAACGATTGATACTTAAACTTCCTATACCGGGCTAAGTAATCTAAAGTTCTAAGTTTATCACTTAAAACATTACTAATACAAGCGCTCTTTCTCGATCGCCGTGCTCAGAATTATAATTACACCAGCATTAAACAGGTGGTTCTCGCTGAACAACATGTGTCTAGCATTATGCTGATATACTTCATGTAGATAGGTATCTATATAAGACCAGCAGTAGACTGTAAAACTGATTGATTTGTCGTGCTTGTTCAAATACAATGTGGTATTCGAATAACAAGTATTTAGTTCCTTTGCGGATGATTTGAGTTTTCTGAGTCTCATCTAAATACATAATGTTGATTGAATAGCTGTATTAAACTTGTTTAAAGTTCAATATAATTCTCCTGTCCTAAAATAAGGACATATTTCTCCTTAAATAGGGACATATTTAGTTAGTTGTGTGTGAGTGGCGCGCAGCGTTCTTCTTTATTCTATGTCTGTTAGACATAAAACTAGATTTTCTGTGATAACGTTCATCAAATGGACGTCATCGCAAACAGCCACCCCTTGATAAGCTATAATACTTACCACCTCCACTATTTACATGAGTATAGTCTATATCTATCACCATGTTTTGTTTATAGAATATTGTGAATATTCTATAAAACAATTCATATTATATCTGATCTAATCTCTTAATTGCTTTTATCGCCCAAGGGACCTTTAAACATGGCTTATCTCCTGATGACAGACCACACAGGATGAACATCGAATCGTCAAAGTCCAATACAATAACATTACTCCGATACAATCAATTGTATAAGTACAATTGCGACTTGATTAATATAATAATAAAACAATAACAGTGTTGTTCAAAATCGTAGGTTCGTAACAGCTGCTTTCACTGCACAGGCTCGAACCTACGACCTTTCGATTATTTACTGCGCTCGCGCACGATCCGATACACACAAAACAAATTACAACTGGTAATATGTGAGTGTTTACAATGTATTACGAGAATAGCTTCTAGAACTTTATAACAATTTTATAACCAAGAAAAAATACATTGGAACACGATCAATTTTTTTTTTCGAATCCAAGAAATACATCATCGTGTAATGTAAGCGAAGCCCAATAAAACGAGCTATTTAACCGACTTCAAAAAAGGAGGAGGTTCTATTTTCGACTCATTGTATTTTTTTTTGTATGTTCACCCATTTCTCCCCCATTTGTGGACCGATTCTCAAAATTCTTTTTTTATTTTCAAGAGTATACTCCTGAGGTGGTTCCATTGGCAACAAGTCAGGATCTGATGATGGAATACCAGGGAAATCGAGGGCGACCCGCAAATGTTATAGGTATTAACAATGTTTTTCAAATATTTTCTAAAGCTATTGAGACATTTGCGTATGGTCATCATCATCTCATGATGCTGATCTGATGAAGGAAGGTACAACCTTCTTTTTTATGTATGTTCGGGCATAACTCCGTCATATATTGACGGATTTGCAAAATATTTTTTTTGTCCGAAAGGGCTTTTTTTTTCGAAATGATCTCATTTAAATTTCATATAGATCTGATGATGCGTTTCGGAGACAAACAACGGAACTCTTCAAAAAATGTCAGCAAAACAACCGCGATTGCTGCTATCGCATAAATATGCATTGTTTTGACCCCAAGGATGATGCAATTTAGAATTGGTGTGGGTTAGGTAGATATTATAACTACAAAGTGAAAAATAAAAACTTTTCCAAAAAAAAACAACCGACTTCCGGAAAAACACTACAAAGTGAAAAATAACTGTAATTTCGGAAGGCGGTGACAAAAAATTAAAATACTTAAGTCACTGCCTTCTGAAATTAAAGTTATTTTTCACTTTGTAGTGTTTTTCCGGAAGTTGGTTGATTTTTTTTAAATTAATGATGATCCTTTTAATGTAGTAGGTACCTGTATCGTTACCTGTATTACTGTACTTACTCATACGAATCAGCTGTAAAGTAGTTTGAATTTACTTAAAATTATATTATGTAGTCCAGATACCATGGTACAAGTAGCATACATTCCGCCTAGTAAAATAATGTCATTAATCGAATAAAGAAGTGGAACTGGACAAGGCGAAACTTGTTCCTCGGGAAGGCCATGTTTTCGCGTTCCTAATTGGCGGATTAGCCGGGAACAGATAAATGCACATACTATTTGCACTATGAAAGAAATATGGTATATGGACTGAATATATCATATATACCAATTTTATTTATCTGTAAGATTAACGTGTAGGTATTACGTGTCCAATATAAGTGATTATTTCAACGTTATACTGGTTTAATTACTTTCACTCCTTCGTCAAGGGAACACCGTCACCCCCGCCTACAATACCTACTTGACTCACGGTATATCTAACATCTTTACATCGCCGGATATGTTATCTGTCTCAAAAATTTAAAAGCATTAATTAGTCTGATTTGAACTGTCGCAGACATAACCCACGACTTCAGATAGTAAAATAATACCTAAATCGAATTATTGCAAAGATGCACCGATTTATTCTTAAACATTACTTCGGCATCAATTTAAATCTAGATAATTTTATCTTAAATCATCTATCTAAGACCAATGGAGCCAAACCTCACATTAAACGCGTTATGGTAATTAGAAAACCAGTATAGTGGGCGTGCTCGATCAGAGGCGCGGGCGCACCGATATCACACATAATAACATACAGCCGTACAGAAGGTCTACCTTAGAACACCACTAAACCGCTCATCACTGCACATCATTTTCATCATTGGCAGCTTTGTTCCATCCACTGCTGAATTACCTAGCTGTCTGTTAGGCTACCTCCCTCTTTTGCTATGCTTACCTGGTCTGTGCGAGTCTCATCTTAGGACATTCGCCTAAATGTTGACATTGCGACGTTTCCAAGAAATAGAAGATGCCACTGCTCCAGCCCTTCTACCAACTACTGGCATGACAAGAGACTAGAACAACCAGCACTCTAATTGCGTAATACACTTTCAATCACAATCCGTGGGCAATGTGGGCATTATCAGCCTTTAAGGGGAACCTAGTCGCGGGCTGGAACTCACTGGTGGACCTGAGTAAAAAAAACGCTGTCTTGCCAAGCATCGTGTCCGACAGAGGTAGTATCAGTGACGAGCAGTTAGACGCTAGTCTACACGCACAACATTATTGAGTGAGATGCAGGATCATTTAAAGTAAAGCGCGTACAAAATTAAGAAAAGTCCTTCGGAAGATCCGGTTTTATGAAAAAACCGCCTCATAAATCAATGACCAATAAAGTTTTCTATAACTGGACTTTTCGATAATTGAGCTTTGTCGGTACCGACTTGGTTTTGGATATTATATAAGTACTTTTTTATTACTTAAACACGCCCAAAGTTAGGTTAAATTAGCAAGAAAAACTAATCTTTGTTGGTTCCTAACTATTTAATGGCTTTCTATTTTATTATAGTATTCTGTGTCCGTACAGACAATATTAATCATAATACAAAACCACATCATGTTTTATTTTTCATATACATTGTCGAACAGTGGAGTTAATACACTCCCGAAGTATGTATGGGAAAAATGTCGACAAGATTCACCATAATGTTCCCACTGCTGAGGCACAGGCCTCCTCTCTATGAGAGGGAGTGGGCTGTATACCACCATGTGTGCCCAGTCCGGGTTGCTGGATGTCACATGTCTTCGAATTAATAATTCCAGGACAAGCCAGTTACGTCACAATGTTTTCCTTGTGTCGTTAACAGTGGTGATGAATCTTTGTGTAAATTACACAAAGTAAAGCGCCTAGCAGGGTTCGAACCTTTGACATACAACTCGTAAGTCGCTGCCGTTATCACTGGTGGCCCATTGGTCAACAATGGAATACGGGATTTGGGGGAAATTCCTAATCCAATGGTTCATGAGTTTAAAAATCGTCTGCTCAGCAACGTAAATAACTAAATGATCGTAGTTGAGTTTTCAAAATGAAAGTCATTGCGATCGATTGCCTTTTTATATGTGTAACGTCACTACCCCGCTGGTTTTACCTTTCTTAGAGAGTAATCTAGAGACAAAAGAAAGCCAAAGTTCTTTGTTAAATCAGCTTCATTGTTTATTAGTTTATTTTACATTTTTGTGGAAGTGGTCCTTCTGTCCTGTGAATTTGGGTTTTAATTGTCCAAGCCTTTGTTCGTCCACATTCGGCTGCACTCGGCGATCTTCGGCAAAGCTCGGGCACACTCGACAAACCCTGACGTCACCTGATAAGATCGCTCCAAGAATCGTGCACAGAATTCTTAGAACTTGCTTGTCATGTTGAGATGAGATAATCGCTGTTATTGTTATATAATTGAATAATACTACTAAATCGGTGAGACAGATTTTTTATGTTAATTAAGTAATGATTAGTAGAATCTTCGTTTGTCGTTTATTATTTGCATAGAGTATTGAAAACAATATTCAGAATAGATGGAAATTACGTGGCCATAGTCGAACCAGTAGCAGGTGGTGGATTACTGGGCTTCTGACCGTCAAATAATAAATTAGAAATTAAGGCAGTTCTTAAAAGGATAAGGCTTTAGTTACCCCTGTTGTTTTATTAGGTTGTTCCCGTTATAAACTCATATTCTTTACAGAACTACAACAATATTTATTTATTTAAATACTTTGGAAGACTTACAGCTAAATACAATGGTAATAAATAACAGCATGATAATCTGACCGCCAATTACAGGTCTTCACGTCTAGAGCTTGTCTGGTATAAAAGTGCTATGGAACAAAATATACACATTGCCAACTATTGCCAAAAAACAAAAACAAAAATAAATTTAAAAAATAAAAATTTGCAGATAGACCATCACCTAAACTACGTAAACACTCATACAATTGTGATAAGAGCTCCCACTTTTCACATCAAATATACAAAAATTACCATACAACGATTAATTTGAGGACCGAAACGGACTCTACTCAATTTGAGAGCCAGGTATTGCAAGATGACCAAATGTCAAGTTTTTACAAGAAATATCTCAACCGTCCAAGTTATTCTCATTAGATATTGATCATGACTATACTCGTAATAGACCTGCTCCTCTTAAATTGAACTTACTTTGATGCTTAAGGTTTAGAGGAGGCTTGTGTCCCAGCAGTGGCGACATTATAGGCTTATCAGGCTTTTCTTAGGATCTAGGCAATTCGGAATTTAAAACTTTTTGCCATAAGCTTTTCGGAAGCTTTTGTCAGTATTTTTTTTACTTTTCCACCACCGTTATCGCTGATGAACATTAAGGAGGATGCGCTAAGGTAGATTTTCATGATATAGTTATTCAATGGGATTCAATAAACTTAGAGGGTTGTACTGATGATTTAATTACTATAATTCTGTAAATACATACACGTGTTACGATCGTGAATCACATTATGTTCAACATACAGCCTGTCTGACCTGCAAATTGCAAAAATCGTAAGAAAATTTGAATTTCGCGAGCTGCCTTGGAGCTGCCCTGGAGCTTGCCCCTTAATTTGTTTCGTTCTTCTGGTGTCAACAGTAGAAAACTTTAATGCTAAGTACAGAATGAAAATAAATAAAAACTCATAAAACAAAACCTTTCTCTCTAACTTTCAGCTCCACTTTCAGATTTTATAGCGTCCATGCACGGATAGAACTTATTAATCTGCGCGCGCGCCGCTCAGCGGAGGATCAGCATACTAATGTGTACGTGAAAGTGTGGCTGGGCTCTAGGGCTGGTCAACAAACAAAACAAATAATTCAAATCTAACAAATAAATAGATTTTTTTAATTAATATTATGGGAGATGTTTTGTTGCCTACGAAAGTTAGGTTAATTTTATCATAATGTTATTACGATGGCAGCATTATTGATGTAATTAGTAGGTACAGCATATCAAGCTACCCCAAATCTGTCAATTTGTTTTGATAAATTTTCAACTTTATTACAAAAGTATAAGGTTCATGTTCAAATGGGAAAATTTTACAGTTTGGTCTGTACCTACTCGTACAAATTACGTAAATCCCGGAAGACCACAAGTTTGTGAGATTTAGCAGATAGTCACCATCATCATGGTTAACTTGATGAATGTTACACTCTCTAAATACTGCACTAACTATGATTCAATTTGTTAACATCAACAAATGTCTGGTCCCCCGTATTTATTTGCGACTCCTCTATTTTCGTTATAATACCACCTACCTTACCCACCCCCTCCTTCCCTTTCTCCTACCTAATTTCTATGTTTCCCGATACAAGGTGAGATTAATAACTTAAGACCACAGAAGAGACTGTCAACCCTGCTAGCTATATGTATGTGTCCACATTATCCGTATCGTATGCTGATGGGGTGACCATATTCAAGTCGTTGTGCTTATGATTGTGCTATAGATACTATAGCTCAGTCGCTTAATTCTATATTAGGTTTGTTTAGACTGCATATATTTGTAATACGTGTCGCTCACTTAGAATACCGTGGGCAGAATAAATAATAAAGTAAATGCAACTTGGTAGTGCATAAAATGCGAATGCTCCTAAATCTCTGCTTTGAATTTTTCCAAAAAAAAAAACCGCCTAGCATAGCTATTCACAACCATTCGATACGCTTCTGTACCGAATCGAACATCAATAAATGTTATCGTAGGAGGGGAGGGGTTGGGTACACAAAACCAAAACCCGAAAATTTTGTCAGTTTAAATCAAATAGATGACAGCTATTGTTCGAGCTGCTGTTTGCTGTCGGGGGCAAAGTAAATCAGAGTATCGAATTGTGTCATTTTCGATACGATAGCTTTTCGAATTGTTCTGAATGTAGGTCTCTTTTATGATTAACCTAAATTCAAATCTCTTTGAATCTATTATTCTCTTCATACAGTCTCATCTGCATTTTAGAGTCATTATTCTTTTTTACATTTAATAAAAGGCTTTTATACAGTAGCATATCAGCCGCATCATAACCTAAATTATTCTAAACCAATTCTACAAATACAATTATGTAAACAAATCAGAAAATAAGTTTGCTTTGTCAAGTATGGTTGCACTTCAACTTTAATATATAGACCAATATCATATTCTAAAGTTCTAAAAAAATGGTAACTACTCAGCAACACTCACACCATTACTTTAGACCATTGCACCGACGTCTTCCCAGTTTAGAGTCGTCCCAGCTTAAAGTGGATTTTATAGCCTAGAGTGGCTTGATTGGAAAAAAACACACCAAACTTCCGACAATCTCTCAGAAAAGGGTCTTGCCAGAAAAGTATTACATCGCTTTGCTAAACGTCTTGGTTTGATCTACCTGCGGTATAGTCTACTCTAATTCGTAACGTTTTCGTGGAAAACTTGAACCAAAAGAAGACGGGTACTCAGCCAAAAGACAACCTAATCCCATGTTGAAACAGACAAGCAGTGTCGTTGGCAACAGCGAGTGTTATTGCATAAACCGATCAGGTGGAGGCGACGTGAGCGGCGTACTGATGACCGCCATTGTTTACATGAGTGCGGTGCGCATACGCAGAGCATGGACGAATGGCGGTAGAGCGTCGGGTACTGCGGGAGCTGAAATGCAATAATGTTTAGATGGAAAATAATCAAGATACGTAATATATTCATTAAAATGATAATTAAATCTATCTATCACTACCAGAATAAAGCTGCAGTGTAGATAGGAACTACTTATAGCCCTAGCTGATATATGGCAAATAAATTAATTACTTACTATTACATACAATCAAGATGTTCTAACTTAACAGACAGCTGTGCTGCTGGGGAGTTTGTTCCACCACTTCTTCTTCCCAGCTAAAGCACTAGGAAGTGGTGAAGGGTGGGCGTTTTGGGGGACTGTCTTATGTAATTTTGACGTTCAAAAAGTGCTGACTGTCAGTCCAGTTTGAATATCCATATGACTTTTGATTTTGATTTATCAAATGATATCAGCTACACTATAATAGTGAATACAGATAGAGAAGGTACAGTCACTCCCGGTATGAGGTAAGAAAGGCCTGGAAATACAGGAGCCAGTATTGAAGACTTTATTGCTGACATTTTGGCTGGCGAAATGTGGGTGTACTATGTAGGTACCCCCCTGCCTAACCCTTCGGAGAAGATAGGCGTGAGTGATATTACTGGAAATGGTGGAAGAGAACACTGGTTGGAAACAGTAAAACAAGAGAGAAGCTCATAACTCCGCAGAAGTGCAGAACTACCTAACGAAAAGGATCTCTACTCCTGGTCCAACTCAATATTCCACACACAATGAAGTGCGCACACGCATCGCATACGAACGCGATCAATAATAGCGGCCTACCGGAATAACTTAAAAGATAATAATTAATATAATATGCAGACGTTGCCGTGAGGTCGGCGCTAAACAATGGATTACTTATAAATTGACTGATTACCAAACAATTGTAATCATTATAAGTATGCACTAACTGTTGTATAAGCAAGCGACGATTTTGGAAACAAACAAAAGATGTTTGCTTTGAAAAATTTATAATTTTGCGAAAGAAGGTAGGTACTTACGTCATTACGACGACGTCATTACGTCAAAGCCGGTTGTCGCTGAAAACCAGCGGCTGGGGCTCTGTCTTGCATAGAGTTGCAGCAAAATGCTGAGCGATAGCCGTTTTGTGTGGATGTGACGCATGTTTCCCTCAACCTTTTTTTTATTATTTTTTGTGTGTTCCTGGTTTTTGCGTCATGTTTACCGCAAATAAACGTTTTTTTCTTTCTTTCTTTCTTTACTCACATGAATTTTTAGTAGGAATCCGAAGTTAGCGTTTGGCATACATACATTCGATATGACATCCATATTAAATCATTTAACACCCATGTAAGTTATAACTTCATTGTTTCTATTTTTGCTGTCAACAGTTCGACAGTCTTACATGGATGAATCCTAGGGGATGACATTGGCTTAGATCTGTCTTTGGTCAGCAGTCCTTTGTGTCTATGTTCCCAACAGTATCCCCTTTATTCGGCTTTAGATCTCCCGCAGGACGTTCGTTATACAGTTCAGTGGTCGTCCATATTAATTCTATCTCATTTCAATTTCCATTAATAACTTCCTCGTTTAAGTAATAAGTTTGTCGGTTTTCAACATTAAAAAGCTATAAAATTATTAATTTCCATTCCTCTCCCAAGTTTTTCACCATAAAAGCAGTATCAGCACTCGATGTAATCGCTGCAGCACCATAAAACATGAAGAGCTGTGGGGAATAACTTTTTGAACTGAGTGAAAACACCATAAAAAGATCCCTCAGTTAAAATATTCCCAAGATTTATGGGCATTCATTAAATAATGCATTTACGTTAGAATTTCGCGTGCCCGGGGGAAATTTGGTGGTTTGGTCACAACCATGCTTTTAATTACACCCTGGCATTAACTGGAACACTGAAATTCTTTTTTTAAAACGGAATTGAGTTATGACCTGGTGTTATCTTTTTGGTGCGTTTTGTTTGAATGATTTACGAAAAAGCATTACTACATTACGTAGATACATATTCTATATATGCTATTGCCCTAGACAAAGTCACGTTAAAGTCACTGTGTTTCTTATGAACCAGCCTATGCATACCTATTTTAAGATACTGTTTTTTGCGCCATTAAAACCGCCAGATATATTTCCGCTATGAAAATCAAAATGTTCAAGACACATCATATAGCTTCAAGCTGCTCAATTCCATGTATTGATTACTTGTACCTCCCGCGAGGCAAGAGTTAGAATTACATTTCCATGTTCAGCTCGTCAAAGTATCATTTACTTTCCCCAGAGGGTGTAAGCAGAGTCCCAAGTATCACTGTTTCAATCTACCTAACTTGCTCGGTATATAACGTAGGTACGTTTACTTGTGAGCCATTCCCCGAGGGCTGGGCATATCAATGTCAGCCATGATAAGTGATTGACAGACACTGTCATATTTAATTTAATATGGCCTGAAAATGGTTTTGACCTTTGTGAGTCATTTGCTTTAGAACGAGTTAATGTTTCATGCTTTCCTTGTGGTTGTTATTAATTTAGTAATTTAGCGAAATGTGTCTCTTGCTTTTTCTTTTTCAGTATTAAATGTACAAAAGAACCTAGTTTTTTTATCTAGAGTTTTTATTTAAATCAGCTCCATAGCTTGTTAACAAAAACTTATCCCCAATCGTGTCTTGCTTGATTTATAAAACAAGTTTTTCTACAATCAAAATATCATAAAATTATAATGCATAATTTTTTACCTTACGTTTTATTATAACTACTAAAATAGATAACTACCAATTAATCAAAAATAGATGTCCAAAAAACTTTATAGGAGAACTCGTATGAGCATAAATTAAAGTAAAATAAAAACGCGACGATTTGACTCGTAAAAGTGTAGATGTACCTTGTAGACGGCGCCAGAGTACACAGCATTAGTATGTTAATGGAACTTTGAAAGAACCAAGGTTATAATAATACTTAGGGACGTTGATATAGTTAATTACACGTGCATCTTCTACGTCCTTTTAACCAAAATTAATGACACGTGTACCCTTTCTAGGTAAACTGATTGAACATTTATTATTAACACATGTACACGTGTATAATCTTCTGTGTTTTAAATTTTCGTAACATTTTGTGAACTTGGCCCTTTTGCCGCCATTTCTTTTGTTGGTTTTTTTTCTACAATTATAACTTTTGGTTGCACTTTTACCGCGACTCGTAGTCAAAAGTAACACTTAACACATTTGAAGGTTGACCGAAAATAGTGCTGGTCATTCCCTTTTGATACAGGGTGGAAAGGACATCGATGCGAAAACTGTTACTGTAGATGTTCATTCTGATTCTGAATCCTCTGCGTTGTAATATTTCGCTAGTTACAAGAAAAAATGCCGTCCCTTACGTAGGTACCTATTGCACTTTTCTATGAAAAAGCAGTTTTTTTTATAACCGACGCAAAATGTTTACGCTAGGGGTGTTCAGAATCGTATTCTGAATTCATGGTTACAGTTTGCGTCGATGTCCCCGCCACCCTGTAAACTAGTAAAGAGAGACAACAACCCACAAATATTACGTCCACACGGAGAAACTGTATTTACTTTCTATAATACCCGCATACCATTACATGCCTATGTAAATAACCAAATAACGAAAAAGCTACTAAACAAACATTTTCCAAATGAAAACCCCGTATTAGTATGAAAATAAGCCGATTACAATCAATTACCATATAAATAACACAATCCCATGGAAATAACACGCGAATTAATGCGCCATACTCCCCCTGCCTGCCCCGTGCGGACGCGGCGAAATTATACAAATTACTGCATAGAATTTTATGACATACCTAATGCCTTCATATGGGAAATCCGAAATGCTCAGGGTTGTATGGTTAGTAGGTTCCGGGTTCCCCTTCCGACTCGCGAAATATGGTTTTAGTGAAAAATTGTATTGCTGATTGTATACATTATTGATAACCAGTGTTGGTAGCGATAAGGATATAATATGAAGTATTGCACTTAGGCAGTAGAAAATGTTTTAATTGTTTTCTAGTTTCGGGTGTAACAATCAAAAATCGCGACATTAGAAGGCTAATGTCCTGCAGTGTGTACTTATGTATTTTTAGGACCTTTTATGTATAATAGACTCAATTAAGTTACTAAGTTTCTATGGTGTAAGCTATATGAAATGTAGTTCAATGTTATCAGAACGAAAAACCTTCTAGAAATGTTGTCATGATTATGGTTTTGTAAGTTTTTACTTTTGTGTACTTACATACTTAGGCTTAGTTAGATTATTTTGTATCAGTTTTTTTTTTAACATTGTAATGTCGCAATTTAATGGAGATGTAAAGTAATGGCCTGAAACACAGGTTTCAATAAACCTAGCTCGGACGAGTCGGTACACTCGCTACCTAACATTTTAAATCCGAACCATCATTACTACAAGTATTAAAAATGTTTTACTTTATTTTGAGGCTCTATAATTGTATGGGTCTACTACTGTTGGCTAAATGTACACACTTCGAAAACGCTTTAATTAATAAAGTGGGCGTCTTTCCGTTGAAGTCTTGATGGTAAGAACCCACAATCAGCACTGCTATACAGGATAAGTTTTTATGCAGTGTGCAAACTGTAACCATGAATTCAGCATAAAATATCATTCTAGACCCCCAGCGCAGACATTTTTCGTCAGTAATACAAAAAATCAGCAATCACTTTTCTATGAAACAGCTGATTTTTTTTTTCTCACGGTTACAGTTTGCGCACTGGATAAAAACTTATCCTGTATTAATGGTACCAACGACGACTGAAACATAAGATTATTTCTTATATTTCATAATTAAGTGTCACCATTTAAATATAACCCATTGAAAATATGTGTGTATACAGAACTGTTAGTTAAACTAACATAATAATATTATGGCAGAAATGGTTATTTCTATCGCCTTATGTCATGAATGCTGAATTTATGCCAAGGTCAGCAATATAGCTGGGTACATAAAGATTTGGTGACTCTTTTTGCTTCAAGCGAGTTTTTTTGTATGGACAAAAAGTTTATACCTCGCTTGATTGGACATAGACCATAGGCACATAGACGTAATAGAGTTGTTACTAGTTACGGGCCTGGCCTACCTATTTATTACTTTATTTCGTTTCGTTCAATAAATAATTATTTAGTTTTCATTTAATGCAATCAAGTAATAAGATTGGTTTGATTTACACCTTTTATCTAGTATGAAAAATATTTTTTTACTCCATAAAATTAGAAACGTGCCAATTGCCTAGACCTACGTGTATCTCAAGTTAATGTGGGCAATTGCCCACAAATAAATTAACTTCGTGTGAATCGCGTACAGAAAATAATAAATAATTTAAAAGTGTCGATGCGCTTGTTTCAGGAGAGTAAATTCGTGCAAATCGACTAATAAGCTGGAACAAATAAATTACCTTCTGAGCAATTTCCACAAAACGATATCTTTACAAACATAACAAATCATTATCTTTATGTAATAAATAACGTTTTACATGTAGTTGTGTTTGGATCCCCACTGTGAAGAATTTCAAAGCTCCACGCAGGCGGTTCGCAAAGCTAGTTAATTATAAATAATTAATAGCACGTAGTAATTTATCCTAATTCTGTGGCTTCCTTAATTTGAGTCACGATCCGACATGTTTGGCTTACTTTACTTGATAGTCGACTTGTTTTGAACCGAGCGGCCTTGGTTTGAACATAGCTGTACGAAGGAACCCGTTTTGGAAGTATCCTCGCTATCATATCCTTTGTTTGTATGTAGGTATGTTCAGATATAAGTAGATACTACTGACACAAACCCGATGATTATTTTTATAGTTACTTGTCAGTTAAATTGTAAGTGGCTATTGAGTCTTTTTATAGAAGTGACTCATTGTGTTTCTAGTATATATTCTTTAGTTGAATTTTGATTTCGATTTTCTACTGCTCGAAATTGGAGTTAGCTGCTTTGTTATTTTAAGGGATTGAAAAAGTTATTTGGAAATTGTTAGCGTCCTTTAGCTGACCTTCTTTTCAAGAGATATAGAAATACTAACTATAAATACATTGTCTGTGACTTTCTTGTGCCTCCAACTAATGAACCATTGCGTCGATTACCAATAACTATAATATTAAAATACTTATATTTCGCTACGGCTTGTAATTTCTACGACTTGGCATCAATTTCAATTCAACCGTCAATAACATAAGGCTCTCAAACCCTCAGCCTAGAGCGTAAAAGAAAAAAAAACTTAAAAAAAACACCACTTAAAAAATCATTTCCCATAGGTCTGTTTTATACTGGAAACTTTTAATTAGGTCCGTAAAAGTCACGAGTCCTTCCCTTTCTTATGATGGAGACAGGCAAATTTAATTTCCTGTGCGCTGTTGATGTTTGAACAGGCCGGCAGAGGGCGACACTTGTGTAAATTAAATTCTTTTTTTGGGGGTATGTTGAAGGTTTACTCTTTTGGAAGAGGTTTGACGATTGATAAGGGGTGTCTTAAAGAGAGTTGTGTAAATTGGATTCATTGTTGCACCCTCGTTTTTTTAATATTTAATAACTGTCATACGACATTTAATTTTATTTTAGCGAGTTTTCCTGAAGTCCCTTCTTCCAGTCAACGGAAGAAAAATAAAATTGAACCAGTAATTTTCACGGTGTGTCTTGTAAAACTAATGATTCTTGGCTGCAAAATTAGGTAAATATTGCATAGCGACCAAATTATTCTGTAACAACAGGTAATTTTGCAACAGATTCTTCCTCTGTCACATAGGACATAAACATAACTGGCGAATTGTGAGTGTACTCCGCTACATAACCCTGCGGGGAAACAAGGCGTGATGTTATGTTTTGTGTCATTCTTTAACAAAAAGTTCTCCCAGATCTGGCTTAGACCAAAGTGCTAAACACTCCAAGCAGCTCCCTTTACAGCCAATAATCTTTGATTTAAATACCTTCTGTAAAAAGCTCTCGCACAGTAGAAAGTGCGTCTTAATGAATGGAGCACGCAGCTACACGCATTAGTTTTCCAGCCATCCACTATGATATTTATAGCAGCTGGTTCCATTGACATAATCATACAGACAGAGGCTTTCGCTGAAATAAAACATATCTCTACTGATGTTATAAGTGCGAAAGTGGGGGTGTCTTCTTGGCTCAAAGATTGGTCCAATGTTGATGCTATTTGGCAGAAAGTAACTCGATAGCCTAACACAACATAACCATTTTGCAGGACAGGACAGGGCAGGGTTTAAAGCCTATTGATGAATGACTACGTCCATTTTTTTTTTTTTTTCCCCTCAGTTGCCTGTGTGCCAGGGGCGGCGGTATCTCTTTCGAACAACCCACACCCCCGGCAGGCATCGGCCCTTGCGGGCCCCTCTGTTGCTGCTGACATCTCTTTGAGGCGCGCGTGGAACACAACGCGCCGTCGACCCGGGCTTGGTCCTTACCGGACAGCGAGCTACCCATTACTCGCCGTCCGCAAGCCCGTGCCTACGGTGGCCGGGAATCAGCCTGGGATTCCCGACGCCCAGGGCGTCTCCTGCGAAGGCCACGGCTGTGAGGGCGCATGTACTGCATGTCCCTCACGTGCGCCGCCTCCCTCTTTGCGAGCATAACTGCTTCGCTGAAGGAGGCGACTGCCAGCCATGCCCTCTCGCTCCGTACCATGGCCTGAACCAGGGTCGGACGCGAGAGATCGCCACCGCCGATCACCTGCACGAGGACACGGCGTTGCTCCGCCCAAGCTGGGCAGACCTCCACCGTATGCTCCACCGTGTCCTCTGGGCGATCTTCGCAATGGAAACACCCGGGCGTTTCCTCCCGCCCTATCCGAAACAGGAACCTCCCGAAACAGCCATGTCCGGTGAGGACCTGTGTCAGGCGGAAGGTGAGGACGCCATGCCGCCTCTCAAGCCACTCCTCAAAGAGGGGACTTACCGCCGCAATCGCGGCGTGCCCAATGACTACGTCCATTAAATGACTGTTTCATGACAGTAATTTCAGTCGTTCTAATGATGGAAAACATACAAAAAAACACATACAATACACAACAATACATACAATACATATTTATTACGGTCGCGTATCATATTTTAATGAACATACAATCTGTCGCTGACCTGTAAATTGCAAAAAACGTAAGACAAAAAAAACAGTTCCATTCACCCCGGAATATTGAAAATAATTCCCGCAAGTGGAGCCACGTGCAATGCTAGTGGTCTACAAGTTAGAACCACACTTCCTAGTGCCACATAAAAATAACTTTTTATTGGTGATTCTGTGAAAGTGTAAAGATACAGCCAAGTTAAGTAAGCTCTTACTTAGATTTCACTGAAGGGGAAAGGGCTTTCGTTTTCATACTGAGGTTTACTATCTCTAAATGACTGTTATCCATTCCTAGGTGTATGGACCCGTGCACTGGCTGGCCTGTTATCAACATAGATAAGTAGGCTAAATGTATCTATATCTTGTCGTATTCTTGAGGCAAATTGCAGCAGTTACAATCTATAAATTTACATTTCATGATTAGAAGAGAAGGAACTACTTATTCCAGGACAATAAGACATTTTTGAGAAGCAACAATTTTATAGTTTTAAGTGTTACTGGTGGGATTTAACTTCGACAAAAATGATGAACGTCCATACAAACTTTCATCCACTAATTAACTTCTTTAGGGGGTAAAATTTTATGTGTTCACCTTCGCTAGTTTAAAAACAGGAAATCTGTTGCAAAATTTCATGGTTCTGGCTGTGACTCTTAACCACCTGGCTTACCTTTTCCCTGCTATGTTGGGGGTGGCTTCCAGTCTAACCGAATGTAGCTTAATACCAGTGTTTTACATGGAGGGACTGCCTATCTGACCTCCGCAACCCAGTTACTGGGTAATACGATACCCCTTGGTAAGAAGTTATGATTATTATTAAGTAGACTTTACAAACAAAACAAAAAAAGCAACGACATCAAAGTGTCTAATTTGAAATCCAACCTCAATATTTACCCCTAAAACGTAGGGTAAATATGTAACACATTTAAACATACGGTGCTAGGAAGCATATTGTACCAACCAATAAGGTACTTTAAATTCACATCACCCACTAAACTTAAGGTAATAACATAACCAAATTAAGCTGCTACCTTCACTTATAGTTTGTGCGCCATCTTGGATTCCAAACACATTCGATACGGCAGGCAAAGTTGCCTCAATTACCTACTGTGTTGGAAGTACCACCGGGGGTCGGAGCTGGGTAGAAGGTACCAGTGGGGGTCCGTACCGGGTAGCTTGGTAGAAAGTACCTGTGTTTAGAGAAATGTCTCAGCATTTATTACGAATTATGATTCGGCGAAAGTTATACTGTGAGTGGTGTATGGTGCAAGGTAAGGGAGAGGGGAGTTTGCCTGTGGAGGGTGTCCACACAGCCACCGTGGAATTGAGAAGTACCAGTACCGAGTAGTTTGCCTAAACAACAAATCACTAAATGCCCTCAAGAAAAGAACTATCTCGAAAGTCCCTGTTTTATTAAACAGGTTTGTTACTCAAACAGGGACTTTCGAGATATTTAAAGATTGTTGATTGTCGATGTTCGTCAGGTCTGTAAACGGCGT
Organism: Polymixis lichenea; assembly: GCA_949091785.1. Lineage (NCBI taxonomy): Eukaryota > Metazoa > Arthropoda > Insecta > Lepidoptera > Noctuidae > Polymixis > Polymixis lichenea. The sequence continues at coordinate 21,954,416 of OX420951.1, read as the reverse complement.
GTCATCATACTGATTAACCACTTAAACTGCCTTACTAGCCTCACACCTCATTCACATAAGGATCTTCAGTCTACCAAAAAAGGAATTACTAGTACTTACTTAAACATACTTACTATTTTTTCGATCGAAAATGTCATCACCAGTTGCAAACATCAAACCACTCGCCATCGCAAAAAAGCGGTTCCGCCGCGCCCAGCAACTTCTAATACATACGAAACTACATAAATACATACATACATGAACACTAAACCAGCCGAATCCAGTTGCAAGTAGTTTTTTGCTAAATAAACCGAGTTTTTATCGCCACCCGCGACCGGTCATTGCTCACACCAAAGCGTACCGCGCGGCTCATTTGGCACCGCATGTTACGAACACTGGTAACTTGGCACGTATATGGTAGATCCCTCTCTCTCTCTCTTCTCGGATATTCGGAAGGAGTTAAAAGTTTTGAAGCGTTATCTCGTTTAAGTTGTTTAATTACTGGCATGTTTGTATTCTGTTTGGCGACGAAATATTAATGTGCGGATATGTGGGCATGTGGGACTGTGGAAGTTGGAGTTAAAAGAGTCGTTGGGGTGTCTCGTGCGGAATTTTAATTAGAACGATTCTGATACTGTTCCTATTACTTTTGTGTTATGTAGATACGATTCCATGAGCCTTGGAATCGGAACCCCATTTACTGTTTCAATAGCATTAATTCTTTGTAATCATATTTCAAAGAGGTTTTATAACATGACATAACATCTCGCCTTATTTCCCCGAAGGATTGAGCAGAGCTGTACCTATAGTACACTCACGTTTCACCAGTTAGGTTTTAAGTCCCATATAATAGGGAGTGAGCCTATTGCCTTCATCGGGCACAAATCCTGACTTCGGGCTGCTATTGAGAAATTCCAGATATCAAAACCCAAACACTCTTTGCCCGACCTGGGAATCGAACCCGAGACCTCATTGTCAGCAGTAGCTCTCATGGCCACTACACGACCACGAGGTTTTATATGCACTGAAAATAATGGCAACTAGCCATTCTCATATTTCAACGCAAACATCACACAACCATTTCACACATTTGCGGCGGTAAGTCCCCTCTTTGAGGAGTGGCTTGAGAGGCAGCATGGCGTCCTCACCTTCCGCCTGACACAGGTCCTCACCGGACACGGCTGTTTCGGGAGGTGCCTGTTTCGCATAGGGCGGGAGGAAACGCCCGGGTGTTTCTATTGCGAAGATCGCCCTGAGGACACGGTGGAGCACACGGTGGAGATCTGCCCGGCTTGGGCGGAGCACCGCCGTGTCCTCATGGAGGCGATCGGCAGCGGCGATCTCTCGCGTCCGGCCCTGGTCCAGGCCATGGTACGGAGCGAGAGTGCATGGCTAGCAGTCGCCTCCTTCAGGGAAGCAGTTATGCTCGCAAAGAGGGAGGCGGCGCACGTGAGGGAGATGCAGTATATACGCAGTCACGGCCGTGGCCTTCGTAGGAGACGCCCTGGGCGTCGAGAATCCCAGGCTGATTCCCGGCCACCGTAGGCACGGGCTTGCGGACGGCGAGTAATGGGTAGCTCGCTGTCCGGTAAGGACCAAGCCCGGGTCGACGGCGCGTTGTGTTCCACGCGCGCCTCAAAGAGATGTCAGCAGCAACTGATGGGGCTCGCAAGGGCCGATGCCTGCCAGGAGTGCGGGTTGTTCGAAAGAGATACCGCGGCCCCTGGCACATAGGCAACTGAGGGAACACGGGTGGGTTTTAGTCAGTAAAAGTCTGACACGCCCTAGAAGTTATTTGATGATTTCCCACCCCAAAAAATAAAACCATTTCACACATTAATAGCCTTTGATTAGCCAAGAAACTTAGAGAGATTAATTAACAGAAGTTTACATACTTAAGTAAATTAATAATCTACTCCAAGAAAAATGCTGATCGCATAAAAATGATTAATTATAAAATGTGCTACACAAATAAACGATCAGCATTCATTTAACTGTTCGCACGTGACGCTTCAGCTCGGTGTAATGGTCAGCGTGTATTTTTTGCCACGATATCGCTTGCATTTGGATATTCGCAATATTATGATAATTATATCAAGCACATGTGAAGTCGATCACGTGCTACCACTTGCCAAGCCGGGTTTATACACACACAAACTGCCACCAGTTTTATATTAAAGTATAAATAACGATAGTATCGTTATTTATAGTATAATATAGAACTGGTGGCAGTTTGTGTGTGCACAAGAAATTGAGATGAGTATATTTTCAGTTCGAAGTTCTATCGATCTCGTTTTCAATTATACTTTTCACTACCTACAATTTTCGCGCGCCTCTCTATGACGTAAGGGGGGAGTTTAACACCTCACTCCCCCCCTGTCGCGAGGTGGCCCGCAGAGGCGGGCCGGCACTAGCCGGGGATCGCGGAAGTCACATCAGTTCCCGTGATCCCCGGTGCAAGTGAGAGACGGAACACCGGGGTGGTTTTGTCAGTAAGAGTCTGACAGACCCCTCCGCCCTCCCCGGGGCGGAGGACATCCTTGAGGATTTCCCCCCGAAAAAAAAAGGGTAGGTTATAGGTAACTTACCTAAATTTGAATTATTTCAGATGCTAGTGCCAGTACTGCGGCATGAATGTAGAGACTAAGAAGAGCTCGTAGCTAAATAACAACAGGCGCACGAGTCGATCGCTTGCCGCGCCTCGTGGATGGGTGACCATACTGACCATTCACAACAGACCGAGACTCTTCCGTGCCTCCCAAAACACGTTAAGCTGTTGGTCCCACCTGTTAGCGGAAGATCTTTAACAGTCGTTACTCAGAAGCCCGAAAGTCTGACAACCAATCTTACCAATGGGTATTCGTCTCCAGTAACTGGGTTGTTGAGGTCATACAGGCAGTCGCTTCATGTAATAGACTGGTATTTAGCTACATCTGGTTACACTGGAAGCCCACCCCAACATAGTTGGGAAAACCAGCCAGCTTTATGTTACGTAGGGACTCCGCAACCACCCAGCACTTGGGTCAGGTTACTGACACAACGTTATAAATATTTGGCAAAACAAGACATTTTTGCGGCGCTAGTAAGTAATATACGCAATTGGAAAAACAAACAAAACTGCGTGCAATACGAATTAACAAGTAATAACATCGCAAACCAGAAAACACTGGATGTTTTTAATCAATCCCTATAAAAATAAACTTTCAACACGCATTTAAATGATATAAAAACATAATATTCAAACAGAACCACTTTGGTAAAGCGAGTGATCTTAACACAAACATCCGAGAGATAAAACGGCTTAACTTATAAATAAAAAATAACTAAAGAGGGGTTTATATTATTAAACTCGTGAAACACTAGCTTGACTGTTTCGGGATATAGAGCTAACACCCGGTTTTTAAAAAGCTGATACATTCATCCGATTAGTGACTGAAATCCATCAATCAACTCAGCCTATCGCAAGCCACTGCTGGACGTAGGCCCTCCTGCGTCACAACACCCTGTCCTCCGCCTTCCGCATCCAGTCTGTCCCAGCCACAATTTTGAGGTCGACGGTCCAACTAGCTGGGGCCTCCCCACGCTACTCTTGCCAACCTTGCCTTACTCCAGGACTCGTCTGCTCCACCGTCTATCGGTCTTTCGACAAAAACATGGCCACTTCAACTTGCTTACTACAACTTGGCTGGGAATTACTTATTGCTATATATGACAGCGTGTTAGTTAAATTTATCAGCTTTTCAAAAACCGGGTGTTAGCTGGCTTTATCTCGAAACCTAGCTAAGTCTCACGACACTCGTTTCATAATGTAAATGTCCGCTTAAAGGAATGGAAATACTGCAGTTATTGACTTATTTTTAAATCTGCACTTGAAGTAAAAACTTGTACCGAGACGCAGCGTGGTGTTAATTAAGAGAAATTTAATTAAATGAGTTAAACAAGTTCCCTGCTTAGTTATTAAGTGGCAGTCAGAGGGTCAGCTGAGGGAAATGAAGTAATTTTTCTTTCCACTCGACCGCGGTGGGGTGAACGAGAAATACCACTTGAAATATCTTACAAGTATCTGAGATTTTATGTGGTAACTTGGTTGAAGATACTTATAAATTGGCTGTAAGGACTTTAAGAACTAGAAGAACTCATTCAAGCCTTGTTTGTAAAACACGCAGCACGTTGAATATAACGCACAAAAAGATTACGCACTTAGCCAGCTGTTTAGGAAGGAGCGATTTCCCAAAAAACCAAAAGCGACCCTCGGTTTGAAACTCCCCAAATCTATTCCCGTAGGGGATGAAACGGAGGGTGTAATAAAGACTTCAAGGAAGCGTTTGACACTTTTAGTTTAACGATCCAAAGCCCTTTACGACTGTAGAAGTCAACTAAATATCTATGTTTATTGGTAACAAATGCTGCCCTGATGGCTACTATTACATGCTTGAAGATTTAAAGAGTATTTGTGAGTGACAGTTTGATGTGTCCTGTCGAGTGATAAGTACTGGTATTTGATTTGTTGTAGAATACAGGCCGTTTTACGATGTTGTAGAATGTATTTTTAGTTGAGTTTCTTGTAATGGCGTTGAAGGAATGTTGGAGAAACGTTTTAGTGTAGAAGTTAAATTTTATTGTCTTACAAATGTTATAGGTATAGGTGGTGACAAGACATACCAATTGCTGTTAAAGCGAATCAAATGTTACTGGAAATAGTCAGTTCAACATAGTCATTTTATTGAAGTTTCTTTTTTCCGTTTCGTAAGTTAGCTTATGTTTTCATTTGTTCTGTCTAAAAATGTATCTGTATTCACCGAGGTATTGAATATTCTTTTCTTTCAACAGAGTCAAAAGGTAAATCTCAATCAGTGTCCATGTTTTCGTTTTATTGATAGACTACTAACACACTTACCATAAAATCCATGATTAAACTACTTCTACGATTGCCGAATTAACAATAGCTCTCAAACTAATAAAGCAGCTGTACCTATAGATTAGCGGCCCTACTTTCTCTTCGCAGTAGTGATGGGACATTACAAACAGAAAGCAATGCCGACCACACACATCACGGAAATAGACACACCACGGGTGTCCCATGCTCTTTTTACGACTAATAAATGTTCAGCGCGACAATATTGACTACAAACTACAAAGATAGTGATTCACGTTATTTTTGGATTAAAGAGTTTGAATTAATTTATGGTTGAAAAATAATCGCGGTGTCATAACGTTTTTTTCCGTGATGTTGACGAAAACAAGCTGTTGTTTTTGTTTAAATGAAACTTCAAGAAATGGAGATGTTCACCTACTTTCCACATTCATTTTTAGGGTTCGGTACCCAAAGGGTGCCAACGAACCCCTGTTACTAAGCCTCTGCTGACCGTACTGAGGAGATAGCTGAAATTATCAAAGTGTGTGTAATTTCTATTGCCGATATAACAACAAATGATAAAAATAAAATAAAGATAATAACAATTTAAGGGGGTTTCCATGATTTGACGGTGTCCTTTGCTTTGTGTTATTTTTATCTATCGCGAATCCACTCGTATCATTTCTTCTCGTGTTTTCAGGTTTCTAGTAAAAATAAGTACCTACTACCTACATAACGTACATACAATCTGTCTAAAGAGCTTTCGCTCCGCCAAGTAAAACGCTTAAATATCTAACAACAGTTGGCAAATAAAATCACTGACGTACAGTTCAATCGTCGACAAATCTTTCTAGATATTTTTTTAACCCCATAAATACGATTTTATTGGGGCAGAAGTAAGGTGTTTCACTGTTCCATATTGCTTGCCAGATAAGGAAGGGCCAATTAATTGTTTGGCAAATAAAGTAAATGTTACATTATCAAATAAACATAACAATGAATTATTATGATTGTTAAAGCAACACGTTTGGCACAAACAGGATAACTCTGCGGTTGATAAAATGCTAATACTACGCAGTGACAGATTGATACTGTGAGCCAATCAGCGAACTAACCCTATTCTATAATTTAGTTGATAATTTTACGTAAACATTACAAAAAGAAAAAAATTGTCGAATGTTTTTTTTTTCATAACTAATTAGCGCGCATGATTTTAATATACATATATAATAACTTTCTTTTGAACTGAACAATCAGTTTATCCACATTTTTCCCTGCACACGTAGTACCCAGCGGAGATACAGAAGAAGCGAAAGGCAAAATGACAAATATAGAATGGTTTGTACGATAATGAATGTCACTTTGCACAGGAAGAGATACGTCTAATCTTCCTTGCTAAGAATTACATGGAAATGGTCATGCTCAAGCTGAATGTTAATAACATAACATCACATTTTGTTATGCCCGAAGGGTTGGGCAGAGGCGTGCCTATAGTACACTCACATTTCCCCAGTTATGTTTAAATCCCATGTAATAGGGGGCGAGCCTATTGCAATCACACGGGCCCAAGTCCAGAGTCCTGCTGGCTGCTACTGAGAAGTTCCAGATAGAAAAACCCAATAACATTCTCAGCAATACCGCTTAAAATACACGGTGTAAGAGGAACGCCTCCGAAGCCAGAAGGTAGGTCATATACAACCTAAATACAAACTTAGACCTAAACGTATAAATAACCTTTCGACTTAAATTGGTTATTTTGCACCAATTTAAAACGGTTGACGCTTCCGTAATGTTTCTACTTATTTTATTTTGGCGGCGCTTTACAAAGGATGCCTAAATCTAAATTCGCAGCCTGGACTTGGGGTCGTTTTTAAATGTGTTTAATCTCAAATAATGATTAATTTAACTGTTCTCACTGCATAGTGTACAAAAATTGCTAAACAAATTAGATAAAAATTGTAAAGAAAAAACTAGATTTTTTATGGTACTGTATAGAGAATCTCTAGCCCTATCACCTGTCTTCGTTTTCGGAAGCGGTTCCTTTACACTCTATATATCTCTTCTCTCCAGTTCTCTTTTGTCTATATAATTTTCTAGATATTCATAACCGACCTACCAGCCTTGGCAACTTATCACTACATGAGCCTTTTCCAAAAAAAATCCTATCGATACGAAAGAAAAAACTTAATTCATTAACTGCTTGAGGTAAATTATAACGAGACTTCATAATTCTTCATCATTACCATTGTTGAAGATTAACGAAAGTGGTTCATATTTATTTTCAGCAATTCAGAAACTATTCCAGCACAGTCCATTGCATTATCTCAGCCTATTAGAGCAAGGTGTAAACAAGGCAAATCAGCAACAAATATAGTTTAAATCAGATCGCGCCGCCATTGCAGCTCATTGCAGCTCATTTGTTTACGTCAAATTATTTCGCGCATTATTATTTATTAATGTTGAAACTCCGGGCCGTGGGTTCTGCATAACGCTGTTATTAATCATTTACAATTTTAAGTGGTTTTCTTAGAGTCGTGGTAATAAATGCAGTTGTTTGCAGAAATCGATTTTGCAATTGTAATTTTTCGTTTTGCAATTCAAGAATCCATCAAATTGTTTTTGAAGAGCAGTGCTGGTCATAGAACTCGGATAATTTGACCTTCACACTTGAGTTTTTAGTTCCTGGTGACGAAAATACTTTACATTATTACAATTTAAATCAGCTGTTACATCGATCATAACAACCTAACTAAATAACAATGCGTGTTCTTGCCAAATAATCGCAATGACAACACCTCTTTACATCTTTCCTTACTCCGTGAGGAATGAGGCGTGATAATAGAATGCTAAGCGACAAATGCGGGACTAATTTAGAATGTGTAGCAATTTGTCACAATGCCGTACTAGACTTGGCAACAAGATAATGCTACGAATTTCGTCACTAGGTAAATACGGACATGTTGCCATTCTGAAGAACATTCGGAAGTAAAAACAACTCGTTTCGATGTAATTCTTGGCGGTAAAATTACAAAACGTCTCGGATACGCTGACGCCTCTTGATGAAGAGTATTGTATCAAACAAGCTAGATGCTACAAGTACGCTACGTGCTTCGATTATCTCAGTTGTAGCTTCAGCTCTTTGTAGGTCCAGTCTCTCTGTTGTAGACGGAAGCTACGACTACGCTGCATGCTCTAATTCTTGCTGTTAGACTGAAGCTACGGTGGCGGTGTTTCGAAGTATTTTGAAGCTTAGAGTCATGTGGGGTAAACGTACGCAATTTTTAGTAGATTGCTTCTAGAATAAAAGATTTTGTTAATTGAAAAGAAAAATACTTTAATTCTAATGTTATAAACATTTGTGAAGAAAAACAAAACATAAAATTTCAATTCTAACAATAATGATTACTTTTACTTAATCATTTATTCAACACGGGAAATGCGGGTTTTTACCCGCATCGGTGGGAAAGTGTCCGCATGTAAACTTAATTTGCTATAACCAGTCTTTTTCAGCCAATTTTTTCGTTTTATCCAATCTGTTCGTTATTTTACTTATCTCCGCAAATTCAAAAAATAATTTTCTCAGTGCGTTCAAAGTGAGACCGTAGAACCTCTCGTCACTAGTTTTGCAATGGCTATAAATTTCTTCCTGAAAACAAAATAATATTCCCTTTTATAATTATCATATAGATAGTTATACAACAAGTCTAGAAGGCAAAAAAATATGACGAGGTAAGTATACGCCTTTTAATTACTGCGGACACTTACCCCCGAACACTTACCCCATCTCATCAAAGCAAATAAAATTAATGCAATTTCGAAGTATGACTTACCTTAGACAAAATACGCAGATTCACACAAAATATTGATTAATTTCTCCTGTTCCCAGTGCCTTTGTTATTCAATCAGACTAATAGTATGCCTTTAGTATGCAAATCAATTTCAAAGAAATAAATAACAAATCCGTGCAAAAGCAATATTGTCGCGTATGTTTCCAAAGAATTGTGCCTCAAACCTATGACGCAGTACTCTCGCTCGGTGGTCAAACGTGAACCAAAACCGGCAGGTCTCGACCTGCTGTCATCTGTGGCATTCGCTTAATGTTCACTGCGGACACTTATTCGCCGCGTACGTTTACCCCACATGACTCTACTATGCACTACGTGCTACGTTTTATCCTAGTATATTATTCAAGGTGAATTTTTAGTGACCGTTTACATTTTTCAGAGTGCTAGTACCCGTAAAAATGAACAACTTTCTGCAAGGAACATTGGTCAAAATATGAAAAAAAAAAATCGGACCTCCCATGCAAAATTAATAGTCAGCTGATCGATTTTGTATGGGATGCCGGATTTTTTTTTTAAATCTCATATATTGTTTTGTATATTAAAACTACTAAACTACAAAACGCTACATGCTCCGGTTTCCGTTCCTAGACTGAGGCTAAGAAACGCTATGTGCTACGATTTTTCGTAGTAGACTGAAGCTACGAAACGTTACGTGCTACGGTCTTTCGTAGTATGTTAAAGCTAAAAAATGCTACACGCTAAGATTTTTCGAAGTATGTTGACGCTAGTAAACGCTACGCGCTGCGAGTCTAGGCAGTAGCTACATCACTACTATTTTGCATCATACTTCGCAATTTGTTGAAACTCATTGTTTTCTACAACAAAAACAATTCAACTACCTACTCAACATAATTTGTATTTTTCTAGCTTAAAATGTACAAGGTCGTCTTCAAAAACATTCGCATATCTAGTAGGTAGGTACGTGACTTGCAAAATAACTTGTTTTATTTATAACATAAAGCCACTACCTTTGTTTCACCAGCTCGTCCTAAGAATATCCTACAGGTATATTCTGTTAAAATGTCAGAGTTGTCATTTCACCTCATGCCATTTACACAATTAACAGCTCACCTAAGTTTTACATAATTGATCGGCTGGTTTGCCTAAAGTAGGATAAGTAATTCATGCCTGACAAATGTTCGGACCAATATCTGTCACCAACAACCAACCCCATTTTCTACTTACGTTAAGGCATGTCCATAAACCAAAACAATGGTGAATACAAGTCATGGATCACTGAATGCCCCATACAACTATCAGGTATCATGTCACGCGCAATGGTGCATTAAATAGCCCATAATGACTATAAACCATTGACATTACCAACATGTGGATTGCTCCCATATCAGTCGGCCTTGAGCCCCGCTGAATAACACATATACCAACATATTATTTACCATCATAACAACTCTTATAACAAAACAGTAAGGTTTTAAATTAATTGAATTACTAACAAAGGCGGCGACACGTGTCGACCATTGTAAAAATCGACTTAAAATTCAAAAATAGAATTTTATTCTTAAATCCAATCGAATAACGGCTATTTTCCTGTGACCATTCAAGCGTACACACACTTCAGTCTAATTTGAATTCAGACCAGAACTATATAAGGTTGAATTTCAAGTTTTGGTCTGTTGATAAACAACAAAATTCGCGAATACTCCGAGGCCACGCTTCCTGATACATGACAACAACTATAAATTATACCATGTATGTAGGTAGGTACCTATAATATACACACATCGCCGAATTAATTGGTGCTGATAAAAATACATTAATTGTCCTTTTTAGGGTCCCGTACCCAAAGGGTAAACCGGGACCCTATTACTAAGACTCCACTGTCCATCCGTCTGTCTGTCTGTCCGTCTGTCACCAGGCTGTATCTCATGAACCGTGATAGTTAGATAGTTTACATTTTCACAGATGATGTATTTCTGTTGCCCCTATAGCAACAAATACTAAAAAATATAATAAAATAAATATTTAAGAGGGTTCCCATACAACAAACGTGGCTTTTTTGCCATTTTTATAGATAATGGTACGGAACCCTTCGTGCGTGAGTCCGGCTCGCACTTGGCCGGTTTTTTATTGGGGTAGTAGCCATCTTGGTCACGTGACCAGCTTGTGAATAACTTGTGTGTTGACATTGGACAGCGAGGATCGAGACCTGTTTTGGCTGAGAGATATACATATTTTCTATAATATGATAATGTAGAGAGTTGTCTCAGGAACTAGTTCTGACTGTTGGTTAGTCTCTTTGGTCTACGCGATCAGAGCTCTGAACTCTGAAAGTATCTAGATACTTAAATAGATTTTATGATGTGTTAAGTTCAAGGTGCTCTATACCATTTCTTTTCAGCAAAAGAAATGGTATAGAACACAACACATCTCACTTTCTCCGGCCAAAGGCATTGTTGCTGGTTAACCACAATTAGTAGAAAATAATCCCTTACTAAATATTATAAATGCGAAAGTAACTCTGTCAGTCTGTTACGCTTTCACGCCTAAACCGCTGAACCGATCGTCATGAAATCTGGCAGAGATAGCGCCTGGGATATGGAGAAGGACATAGGCTATTTACGCTATAACTGACACAAACGCAAGCGGAGTCGCGGCCAGTAGCTAGTATCATATAAAGTTTAGAATAGATTTTTTATGTTTGTTACACAAGCTTTTATTTAATTTGCAATATATGTATGTAACTATGTTTGTCCGAGTGGAATCTTACAACTCAATTTTGAAGCAGATATCTTTAACCGATTGAGCTGAAATTTTGCATGCATATGTATATCACGTGACAATACAATATTATGATGATATGGAGCTGATCTGATGCTGAAGCTCAAATCAAATCAAATCATTGTTATTTGTGTAACATAGGAAGTGTATAGGTACAGTTCTTAAATTAAAGCCATAGGTCGCTATGTTATGCCAAAAGGCGTACAAATATGGTTGCATGTGAAATAAAATAACGACCATGCGAGAGGTAAACATAAAATATTTGGTTGGTATGTCAAAATTAATAGAATTATAAAAAAAAATCAAAACAACAACTAAAAATGTCACTATGTGGAATGATTTCTACGGTCAATGCATAAATAAATAATCTGAAATTACAATTAGTCACAATATTCAGTCAAATAAATAAATCTACATTAATTTATCATTTAGAAATTCATCAGTCGTATAATAACATTTTTCAATTAATAACAGTTTTAATTTATTTTGAATTGTGTAACATTCAAATTTTTTATGACATCTGGTAATTTGTTGTAAATGCGCAGTGTCATGCCTAAAACGCTCTGTCTCACTAAGGCAGTGTTACAGCGCTGATTGCTTAAAGAGTTTGCGTATTGGCTACGTATCGCAACATCTCGTAACGTTGACACTTTTTCGAACAACCTCATGTTTGTTTTGACGAAAACACTAATGTCAAAAATATATAATGAGGGTAAGGGAAGTATTCTGAGCGATTTAAATAATGGTACACAGCTATCATCAATTTTCAGACCACACATTGATCTTATGCATCTTTGCTCGAAGGTGACTTATAGGAACTCCGCAATAAAACGACAAAACCCCATCGAGTTTGGGCTCGTTTGATACGTATTGACGAGAACTTTGATCCTATATGGTAACCAGGGTCTGATGCTGCAGCTAGAAGGTGGCCATAGGAACTCCACAATAAAACGGCACATCTCCATTGAGTTTGGGCTCGTTTGATTAGTATTGACGAGTACTTTGATGAATTATAACGAACTACATAACGGAAAACGTTGCTACGAACTACGTTGTAATAAATCCCGCATAAGTTAACAATAAAATTAAAAGCAAAAAAAAACTTTTTAAAAACAATCTTATAAAATATTACTTGTCAATAAAACGAACTAAAAAATTAAAAATAATTCAATCACAATTATTTAAATAAAAGAGCGTTCCCACGGGATCGAGAATTACGCAGCGCAGATGTTTAACTTTATGTTTTCAGTAATAATTGCAGGCAAAACTAAAGAACAACACATCTACGACGCTTACTCTTTCCTCATCATTATCTTAAACCGTTAATCTTCTCTTATCAGTTTATCACCTTACCAGCCCATCACATAGGCACTGTATAATTATAAACTTAGATTAAGTAATCACGTCCCTATCTCCAAAAACCATTATCTCATCCTATGCAAACATTGGCGCCCTCCTCCCTCTTCTGCCCCCCCTCCCGCTTCTGCACGCACTCAGAAGTTTGTTGATCAAACTGCGAGCCTGATGACCACTTGAATTAATTAGATGACCACGGCGAGGGCCCTTATGGCCCCCGTGGGGCTCAATAAGCGGGTTAGCCTTAAGCGGTATCATCACTAGGTTTAATTTAGGTTTGATTAGTATTTGGTTTTGGAGAAAGTGGTGGAATAAATTTCCTTTTTATTAAATAAAAGTATCGACTTACTAGTCACTCAGTCAATATCACTGAAATTGCTGTACCTAAGTATTGTAAAAGTACGTACTACAAAAGATAAATTAATCCTGTATTCATATTCTGAATATAGACTTTTATCTGTTTACCTACACAAATAAACCAAGTAGTTATTATTGGAACATGTCAAAGTGATTTATTTACAAAATTCTCAGTAAACAATGATAATATGTTATCGAAAGCGTCGTTTGAATTTGTCGCAGCTTTTCGGCTATTTTTAGCTACAAAGTAACAACTATCTGTGTTGGCGACTACAAGAAGAACTGATTAATAATTAAGAGTTTGATTAAACAATAAAAACCATTTTCTTATAGGTAAAATAGATAGGTAATTCGTTGTTACATTCTTAAGCATAGGGATAGTTTTCATCTCCCATAGTTAATAATAAGTTTTATCAATACCTAATGTAGCTATAAACCAATCAATAAGAAACGTAGTTAGCACCCCACACATCCTCAAAAGGTAAATAAATATCTAAACTAATGGTATCACCCATAAAACAGGTTCTAACTCGACAAAAACACACAGGTAAAACATTAACAGGCACCTACACACACATACGCAACAAATGGTATCGCCCTCGAGCAAGCAAAAACTTGTCTGAACAGGTCTAAACCTGTCGAGAATTAGACTCATGCTTGACCAAAATATCCCGGCCTTTCTTATTGTTGATTGGTTTAGAAGCAATAAATATAAATAATTATCAGTGGGCCTACCCGCTACTTGTACCCTAGTAGAAAACTACTTAAGAAAAATTGAAATGTAAAACGAGTTAGTATTCCATAAGTGCGCGGCTTAATAAATGAAAAGTGTATGTAATAAGGTGTTTCAATAAGAATCCCCTACAAGAATTGGTCCTTCTGCAGCCGGATTGAAGAACTGAAGCCTGAGCCTGAAGATACACGAAGAATACAGAAGCTACTTGAAGATATATCGCTGTATGAAGATAAGCAGCGTTTTACAAGAAGCTTGCGTATTTTGGTAAGTTACGTGAAGATTAGTTCTACGAGCCGCGCCCTCTCGAAGCCCTACGTGTGCCGCCGAAGATTATTGCTGGGAATAAACGACTAGGAAGATCGCTTATTCTCGAAGCTAGGCCCTCCACGGAAGACCTGTTGGCGGGCACACGACCTGCTGAGTGAAGATTATAGCTGGGAAGGTCGACTACGAGCCACGCCGCGCCCTCTCGAAGCCCCCGTATCACTCGAAGCCCTACGTGTGCCGCCGAAGATTATTGCTGGGAATAAACGACTAGGAAGATCGCTTATTCTCGAAGCTAGGCCCTCCACGGAAGACCTGTTGGCGGGCACACGACCTGCCGAGTGAAGATTATAGCTGGGAGGGTCGACTACGAGCCACGCCGCGCCCTCTCGAAGCCCCCGTATCACTCGAAGCCCTACGTGTGCCGCCGAAGATTATTGCTGGGAATAAACGACTAGGAAGATCGCTTATTCTCGAAGCTAGGCCCTCCACGGAAGACCTGTTGGCGGGCACACGACCTGCCGAGTGAAGATTATAGCTGGGAGGGTCGACTACGAGCCACGCCGCGCCCTCTCGAAGCCCAGTGTCACTCGAAGCCCTGCTTGTTCCAGTGTTTTGTGAATGTGCATAGTGAGTACATAAGTGTTATGTTAACGTGCGTAATGAATATATGTGTTATGTGAACGGTGTTTAGTGAGTACATAAGCATTACGTGAACGGTGTTTAGTGAGTGCATAAGCGTTACGTGAACGGTGTTTAGTGAGTACTTAAAGGACACGGAACTAAAGTTTTAATGTGTGTATGTACTGTATAAGTCGAAGTGTGTGTGTACGCCTTCGCTTCAACGCGTCCTCTGCTAAAGGACTAACATATAAACACCGGTAAGTTACTGAACAATATTGACAATAAGTGCTGTGAAAGTGAATAAATAATGATGACGCGAAGCCGTAAAGGAGATAGCACGCGCTCGACCACGGAAGAAGAAACTACGGAAACGTCAGCTACCACCTCCGAAGAGGTGACAGACGGCAGCGCGCTTACCGAAGACACAACCGTGGTCGAGGAAGCCGATGCTACCTTGGTAGAAAATAAAAAGAAGGCAAAGCCGACTTCAAACAAAGCAAGCAATAAGAAGAAAGAAATAGAAGCCAGATTAGAATTAGAGAAATTACAATTGGAAGAAATCAAGATGAAAGCTAAGCTGGCGAACACCAAGTTGGAATTAACGCGTGTCTGCGAAGACGATACGGACTTGAGTGATAATGAAGAAGATACCGCGACCAAAGCCGCTGCTGAAAAGGCTACTGAAGCATGGGTGTCAAAGGCAAAGGAAGCGCCGCACACAGCAGAAACGACGCCACCCACGACGACCCCTGCCAGTCAGCTGGCCGAAGCAATATTGGAAGCAGTCAAATCAGCAACAGACAGCAAGGCAACAGCGGTTATGCAACGCGCACCGAAGTATGTCAGCGAGCTACACCAATTTGACGGCGACGCAAGAGATTGGATGGCCTTTAAAGCAACATACAAGGACTCGCAGGCTCTCTTCAGTGGAATCGAGAACATGGGAAGATTAAGAAGAGCAATAAAAGGGAAAGCCAAAGAAGCAGTGAAGTCCCTTCTCTATACACAAGTGGATCCAGAAGAGGTAATAACTGCATTAGAACGCCGATTCGGAAGACCCACTTATCTGATAAGAAGTGAGATAGAAAACATAGAGAAGCTGACCCCCATGTCTGAAGACGCAAGAGAGTTGGTGAGATACGCTGGAGCAGTGGCCAATACAGTCAGCGTTGTGAAACAAATGAAGAAGCAAAGTTATCTGCACTCAAGTGATATAGCGAATCGTATAATTGAGAAGATGTGCATCCTGGTGCGATTCAGGTGGTACGATTACAGAGCATCCAAAGAAGAAGATGATGAACCAATCCTCATCAGCCTTATGAACTTCTTCAACCAAATGGTGGATCAGTTCGAAATGCACGAGTTCATGGGTACCAAGGTGAAGAAGGAAGGATTAAGAAACCGCATGCGGCCTCCCGGTTCCCGCGGCGTGAACGCCACTCGAGTCGCACGGCACAATGAAGAAGAACATTCATCGAACGAGGAAGATTCGGATGATGAAGAAGAAGAAGATGAACCACAAACAGCGACAGTCTGTTCATGCAAGGACGACACCAAGAAACCGGAAAAGATCGCCTGTCCTGAATGTGCTGGGGAACACGCACTGTTGAAATGCAATAAGTTCGTCAACGCTTCCATAGAAGAAAGATGGGAACAAGCCAAGCGAGCTTTCATATGTTTCAAATGCCTATTGGGACGACATAGAAGATTCAGCTGCAAAGCAAAGCCGTGTGGAAAATGCAAGAGAAGTCACCATGTGATGTTACATTCAGAAGAAAGGACGAAGCCAGCCACGCAAGATACCCAAGCTGTAGCATCGACAGTGAATGCAACGCGGACGATATCAAGAGCCTACTTGAAAATCGTGCCAGTAGAACTATGGGGACCAGATGCCAAAGCCGAAGTCTACGCCCTCATGGACGAAGGATCAACAGTGACCCTGATAGAAGAAGACATCGTGAACATGATCGGAGCCCAGGGCCCTGAAGAAGAATTAAGAATCGAGGGCGTGGGAGGTCATCGAATGAGCCAGAAGTCAAAGAAGGTCGATATCAAGATCAGAGGAAGATTCGAGCGCAGCATGGAGAAAATGTCAGGATACACCGTTAAGGCCTTGCACTTGTCCCCCCAAGAAGTCAGCGATAAGGATCTGGAAGACTGCCCACATCTGGAAAAGATAGCAGAGCAACTGAAATATCCAAACGCTCGTCCTACTGTACTCATCGGACAGGACAATTGGCATCTGATCGTGTCTCAAGAAGTAAAAGTTGGCGACCGAAGCAAGCCAGTAGCCTCCAGAACCCAGTTGGGTTGGGTCTTGCACGGAACCAAGTCAAGAAATAATACTGCAGTACGAATAGTGAATCATCTTGTGACATTGCCTGAAGGAAAAGATGATTGCCTCGAGAAGATGATTAGAAACCACTTCGACATCGAAGCCCTAGGAGTCGCCGCGAGGAGACCCTCCAGCGACATCGACCAACGGGCTCTTGACCTGCTGCATTCCACGACGAAAAGATTACCTGATGGGAGATTCAGTGCAGGTTTGATCTGGAAGACGGACGAGGAAAGCCTGCCGGAAAGCAAAACAGCTGCAGCGCGACGACTAAGGGGAATGGAGAAAAAGTTCTTAAAGGACAAAGAATTTGAACGAAAATATGAAGAGCAGGTCGAAAACCTGATCAACAGTAAATACGCCGAGGAAGTAACAGATGAACCCGCCTCCTCAAGATCATGGTACCTGCCGCATTTCGCCGTTGTCCACCCCCAGAAGAAGAAGATGAGACTGGTCTTCGACGCCGCCGCTAAATCAAATGGAAAATCGCTGAACGACGCATTGTTAGCAGGACCCGACTTGCTACAATCACTGTTCGGTGTCCTGCTCCGGTTCCGGCAAGAAGCAGTAGCCGTCGTCGCAGACATCAAAGAGATGTTCCTGAGAATAAAAATCAATGAAGAAGATAGAGACAGCCTTCGATTTCTTTGGAAAAATAAGGAATACAGAATGACATCATTAATATTCGGAGCCGCCTGCTCGCCGTGTACCGCTATATATGTAAAGAACAGAAATGCAGAAGATTTCACCAATTGCTGTCCAGAAGCCGTCAGAGCGATAAACCGAAACCATTACATGGACGATTACATCGCAAGCTATCCCGACGCAGCGACAGCTACCAAAGTGTCAAGAGATGTGAATGAGATCCACAAGAAAGGGGGATTCCTCTTGAGAGGCTGGGCGAGCAACGACCCTTCGACGGTTGAAGAGTTCACCGACGCAGACACCAAGACAAACTCCATCGTGCTAGGAGAACCTAAGGATCAAGTCGAGAAAACCTTGGGACTCAATTGGAACGTCCAAGAAGACAGTCTTCATTTCACTCTGAGTCTACGGAACACCCCCGACGAAGCCAAGGAAGGAAAACGCGCACCGACGAAGAGAGAAGCGACAAGCGCAGTGATGTCGGTCTTCGACCCATTAGGATTAGCGTCACCCATAACCGTACAGGGAAAAGTGATGCTTCAAAACTTGTGGAGGTCCGGCCTAGAATGGGACGAGATATTACCTCCACCAAGAGAACAGGAATGGAGAAAGTGGCTTGAAGATTTAAGAAAACTTGAAGACCTTCGAATTCCTCGCTGTTTCACATACGACGCGACCGAGGGGGAGCTGCACACATTCTGCGATGCAAGTGAGAAGGCATACGCTTGCGCGGTGTACTGGCGCTCTCAACATCCGGACAATCGCGTGGAAGTAAAGCTGCTAACGGCGAAAGCTAGAGTGTCACCTCTCAAGCCAACTTCAATACCTCGACTCGAACTACAAGCGTGTCTACTGGGAAGCCGCTTGGCCAATAGTACAAGCCAAGAAATGGATTTAACGACGACCCGAAGATACTTCTGGACCGACTCCAGAACAGCGCTGACATGGATCAAATCAGACCCTAGGCGTTTCAAGCCCTTCGTCGCGCACCGTCTCGCCGAGATAGAAGAGCTGACGAAGCATAAAGAATGGCGCTGGGTTCCGACGAAACACAACGTAGCCGACGACGCTACCAGAGAAACCCCGTCTAAATTCGATGTATCACATCGATGGTTTAATGGCCCAGCCTTCTTGCGTGAAGATCCCAGAAATTGGCCTACAGAAGAAAAAAAAGTCTCTATCACCGATACGGGCGAGGAAAAGCCTAACGCCATCACGTTAAGCGTCAGGAAAGTCATACCTGTCATCGTGCCCGATCCAGAGAGATTTTCCAGTTGGATACGCCTGCTTCACGCAACAGCAAGGTACCTACAAGCCATAGACGTTTTCAAGCGAAAAATAAAGAAAAAGGTGAACATCACAAAACTCATCACCAGAAGAACCCAAGACCCAGCCTGGAAAAAGATACAAAAACAGAAGATCCAGCCGTCGGAAAAGAGACCAAGCAGAAAAGAAGCGGCCTTTCTACCAAAATCTGCACTCTACATAGAAAAGGCGGAACAACTGCTGATAAAAAGAGTGCAAGAAGACAGCTTCCCAGACGAACTAGCTGCCCTGCGTAAGAAAGAAGACCTTAATTCGACATCCAACCTGAAGAACTTCACGATCAAATTAGAAGACGGGCTCATCAGACTATCCACCCGCATCGGAGCCGCCAAATACTTGATAGCTTCATACAAGAATCCGATCCTGATGGACAAACGTCACCGAATAACCCAGCTGCTAGTGAAATACCTCCATGAAGCTTTCAATCACGGGAACCACAACACCGTGATGAATGAGGTCCGGCAGAAATATTGGATACCATCGCTTCGAAACATGGTAAAAAAGGTAGCACGAGACTGCGGATGGTGTAGAATTCGGAAGAAGACTCCACAGATCACACCTCAAGGAGATCTGCCACCTGAACGTCTAACAAAGGCCAGCCCTCCCTTCACCTGCCTAGGAGTAGACTATTTCGGACCTATGTTTGTTACCATTGGAAGACGTACAGAGAAACGTTGGGGAGCTTTGTTCACGTGCCTCACCACAAGAGCGATTCATCTAGAATTGGCTAACTCCCTATCAACCGACTCCATGATCCTCGCGCTACGAAGAATGATCGCCAGAAGAGGAACACCGAAAATTATCCTGAGCGACAACGGAACCAACTTCATCGGTGCCAACAGAGAAATCACTGCAGCCATCGAGACTCTGGGAAAAGAAGTAAACAAAATGGGCATCGTTTGGAAGTTCATCCCTCCTGGAGCCCCCCACATGGGCGGAGCCTGGGAAAGAATGGTGCGATCCGTAAAAGTCGCTCTCTCAGCAACACTACACGAGCGGCAACCTAAAGAAGAAATACTCCACACATTGCTTCTGGAGGCCGAGCACATCGTGAACTCGAGACCCCTCTTCTCCGTCAGCACCGACCCAGAAGAAGAAGAAGCCTTGACCCCGAACCATTTCCTCATCGGGCGCTCATGCGGAGCTACCCTCTTTGGCTCCTTCGACGACACAGAACTCATCGGTTCTCCCAACTGGAAGACATCCCAACGCTTGACCGATCATTTCTGGTCAAGGTGGTTGAGAGAGTACCTACCAACTCTCTCGCCACGCTACAACCAAGGTCCTCACTATCAGGACCCTACATTGGGCGACATAGTCCTGATCGTCGACCACACCCTGCCACGGTACTCGTGGCCACGCGGCGAGATAGTCGCCACTCATCCCGGACCAGACGGAAGAACCAGGATCGTAGACGTGCGAACTGCAGCGGGTGTCCTGCGGCGGCCAGCATCGCGCCTAGTCCTGATCGTACCAGCAACGTCGCCCCAACGAGATGGAGTGCAACGCACTGAGGGGGAGACTGTTGGCGACTACAAGAAGAACTGATTAATAATTAAGAGTTTGATTAAACAATAAAAACCATTTTCTTATAGGTAAAATAGATAGGTAATTCGTTGTTACATTCTTAAGCATAGGGATAGTTTTCATCTCCCATAGTTAATAATAAGTTTTATCAATACCTAATGTAGCTATAAACCAATCAATAAGAAACGTAGTTAGCACCCCACACATCCTCAAAAGGTAAATAAATATCTAAACTAATGGTATCACCCATAAAACAGGTTCTAACTCGACAAAAACACACAGGTAAAACATTAACAGGCACCTACACACACATACGCAACAAATGGTATCGCCCTCGAGCAAGCAAAAACTTGTCTGAACAGGTCTAAACCTGTCGAGAATTAGACTCATGCTTGACCAAAATATCCCGGCCTTTCTTATTGTTGATTGGTTTAGAAGCAATAAATATAAATAATTATCAGTGGGCCTACCCGCTACTTGTACCCTA
The DNA here is from genome assembly GCA_949091785.1 of Polymixis lichenea. Lineage (NCBI taxonomy): Eukaryota > Metazoa > Arthropoda > Insecta > Lepidoptera > Noctuidae > Polymixis > Polymixis lichenea. Next base: position 21,933,341 of record OX420951.1, on the reverse strand, counting down.
GTAGAAAACTACTTAAGAAAAATTGAAATGTAAAACGAGTTAGTATTCCATAAGTGCGCGGCTTAATAAATGAAAAGTGTATGTAATAAGGTGTTTCAATAAGAATCCCCTACAATCTGTTTTTCAATGATTCTTTGAGCACCGAGATGTAGGTATAATTACGGGCTTGAGTGCTTATACTTTCGTTACCATAAGAAAATACCAAAACAGTTTCACTCCAGCGAGCTTATCTTATGAATTAATTAAATATTTAGCTCAAGTTGTGGCTACTTGGAGGACGAGTGGCGCCCTCTGTTGAGCGAGCTCATTAACAAAGTGCACGCAACGTGTTGATAAGAAAGCGTCGGAAGTTTGAGAGTTTCCGGAAACTGATGAATATTTTATACTGAATTATAATATTTTAAGCAAGCAAATTGGAAGTTTTAAGTGCTAGTAGAAACTCGAAGAAGGTTGCATCAAGGAATATCTTCTCTTGGGTGTTTTCGCAAAAAAATTGTGAAAATTTGTCGCCAAAATGATGAACTGAAAATTTGACCTGAAACTTAAACCCTGCTCAAACACGAAAATGTTTAAAATTGTGAGTTTTTGCTTTATGTGGTGGCAGGGCCATCGACGCGCTAACTGTAACAATGAATTTAGCACATCTTTCTAGTTTCTAGATCACTAGCGTAGAAATTTATCGTCGGTTATAAAAAAAACTGTTGTTTCATAAAAAAGTGCAACACCTACGCGGGCAAGATGTAAAGATCAGCATTATTTTTTATTAGTGGCTGACGAAACATTACAACGCGCCAGGCTCCTTGCCAGCCTGTACAGTATCTTAAAGCTTTAACAAACTTTTGAACTAGGAAAATTGAGTGGCTGTACTAGTATTCCTTCGTTTACATATCGTGCAACAACTGGGCTGCGGTCTGCGATCTAACTTCTATACCTTTTAGCTATAGGCACTATTAAGGTGTCATAATTTATCTCAATAGCTATAAGCTACTACCGGAGGCATTAGCTTATTGTTACTGCACCCATCTTGATGCAATCAACAATTTAAACCAAAAGTTTATTTCCACAAAGGGCGCACCAACTCCTGTGTTAGCAATAAATCCTTCGCCAGTTATTTACAATGTTATTATTATAACAAATTATTCCTCGTGTGAAATGTTATATATATTTGTTATTTTAATAAGCGTTGCATGTGGGCGCTGTCGGTATAAGTATACGGTCGGTAAACAATAGGAACAAGTTATGTTAATTGTAAGATAGGGCAGTTAATTGTTTCGCTTTACGTTATTCTTCTAGTTCTTGCGTCATTTCGTTTTGTAGTAGCAAGGTCGTTTGTATATACATATTTTGCCGACCTGTGTGGGGTAGAACCCCCGGAATGATTACACTAGTCTACAAAAAAAATGTTTTTGTTATGGCTATAGGTGCATCATTATCTTTCAAAGGTCCTAAGTTTGAGTTATGAAGCCAAAAAATTCCATCACCTATAAATTTCGAGTTATACGAAAAGTAAGTTAAAAAAATTATGAAAAATTTCGCATTGGCTAATATATCAATAAAATTTAAAAATAAATAGAGGTTGTTTTTAATTTAAGATGTTTATTTTTGAGGCAATGATATGCACATGTAACTATTGTAACTGTTACGTAATTTTTTTTTAGCACATGGCGGTTTTTTCTTGTATTCGGTGTTGCTCTCCCTTATTACTTATTAGGAACCAACAATAATCCCCCATCATTGCAGGATCCCAGCGGCCTTGATATCACTGTTCCATCGTTAAAATATCTTGGTGGAACCTCTCTCCATGCTCATCAATAACATGCTCACAACAACCTAAATTTTGTGGAAAAGATCTCAAATGTGAATGTAAAAAATGAATTTTTAGTGACATTCTGCAACCTATTCTTTGGTAGTTTTTCAGCAACTTTTCAATCAGTTCCTCATTCATTCATTCATTCAAGAAGGCGTCAGATTTTTTGTTTCCCAAAAAGTCTGTAACAACGCTTTTCTCCAGATTATCTCCAGGCTTGAAATTGAACAAGATTTAATTCATCTTCTTTCCTCCAGAACTTTTCGGATTTGTGATACAACGAAAATTCTTTCTTTAAGCTTAGCGTCACTTAGCTTTGGGATTTTTTTAAGGTGTTTGAAAGCATCGCTCTCCTTGTCTAAAGCCTTAACAATGTTCTTTATCCATCCGTGTTTTATATTGGCGGCAACAAAAATGAGAAGCCCAATTCAGATCTTGATTCACTATTGGAAAACTAAAATACTTGGGATTAAACATAACAAAATGAGTGTACGGATGTTTTGCAACCACGTATTTTTTTAACCCCCGACGCAAAAACGACGGGGTGTGTCTGTCTGTGGCATCGTAGCTCCCGAACGGATGAACCGACTTTGATTTTGTTTCTTTTGTTTGAAAGATGAATTAGTCGGGAGTGTTCTTAGACATGTTTCATTAAAATCGGTTCAGCCGTTTGAAGTCCGTTTGAAGTTTATCAGCTCTTTTCTGGTCGATGGAGGGATTTAAGCATCTTCCACGGGTCTGATCAAGTCAAAATTTGGTATTCTATTACTTCAATGATATTAGACGAAAAACGTAACCTTGAACTGATGCAGGAGCATCACCTGGAATTTCCAGGATACCCAAGTTACTCACCAACAAACAGCAGAAGTATCGTGTTTGAGCTCATTGAAATCTAAAAATCCCCCGACCGAAAATGCTAGTTTTGCCGTTTGGTATTTTCATTGACCGTCCCCCGACTTGACAATGCCTTGATCAAAATATTAGGTACTTAAAAGGGCAATAAATACCATTTTTTTACTTTTTAGAGTTTTTGTTTGGGTCGGGGGTTTTTTAAATTTTTTATTTAACTTTTTTAGACATATTTTATAAAAAATCCCACTTTCCGAAGCTATCGCAACTAGGGATGCATCCGATACCGATGCCGATATATCGGCGATACTCGAAGTTTGCCGATATATGCCCGATTCAACGATACTTTTCAAATTTCGCGCTTTGAAAATGTAATGTAAACGCGGGTGTTGTCTCGTCTATTTCGTTGCAAACGAGGCAAGAACTAACTATGCTAAATATACTATTAACTAATCTCAACCTGTCTATAGTTATAAACGGTTTTATTTAGTTTGTCCTGTTATTTGTTCTTTTTATATTAATTTAAAAAATTACCTGACTTGTGTATTATTTATTTTACCTTCATTTTTGAAATCAATAAGCGTATCGGTATCGGTATCGTCGATATTTTTATAAAAGCATCGGTATCGGTATCGTACCAGAAAAAAGGCGTATCGTAGCATCCCTAATCATAACTAGTTTACAACTACCAACAAGTATTGAATTAATGAAAATCAAAGAACACATGTGAAATTTGTTATTAGTACCCCCTACTAACATTTAACATTAAATTATTTATCGATTCGTTACAAATAAATAGAACAAGAAAATTACTGATATTTCGAAAAAAAAAGTTAGAAAATCTAAAAAACGTTACGTGGTACAGAATTTTTAACTATGAATTGGCATTAAGTACACATTAATCAACATAAAAATATCAATAGCCACTCAGTTGCATTTTGGCTGTAGACCAGTGTTATTAAAGGACTGTACAGGAGTTTGTCACTTGCGCAAAAAGAGAAAACAGAGTGGGGGAAGAAAAGAAGATTAAATTCTAAAAAGATACAACTTTATATGAAAGAAAAAGAGAAAATTACAAGTTATGGATTGTGTGTTCATGTAGAAATTATTGTGTTTATGCTGTATTGTTGAGTTTGAAACATTCTAAAATATGATCAGTACCCAGTTTGGCCGATTTTTCTTAAAACTAGAAATGCGGGAATAGAACCCGTCTCCCATAACTCAATCACCAACTGCGTGTCACTGTGCCAATTGTGTTTTCTTTAAAAAGGAAGTTTTAAAAGAAAGCCGTCCACCAGAATTGCGATCAAACCGCAAGCTTCACATCTATCATGGCTCCTGCCTCCCATGGTGCCGTCGCCGGCGCAGGATACTGCGGTGAACGCTACCGGACCGCTTCCGGACATTAACTGGATTAATTGATAACTTTACATGTTAATTAACTTATTTTTGGAATGGTAACTACCGAAGCACATTAAATATAGGCCACAGTGTTACATTAGCGAGAATATTGCTCAACGGATACGAGGGCTTGTTACACACATACATACAAGTAATTTAATTACAAACTCAGGTAATCAATTCATAAAAAAATCCCTTCATTGTATACCTACACGGTGGAAGGAACCTCGCATCGACATCGACACGTGCAGGTATTGCACATTTGTAAGGTGCCAGGAGGTGACCGAGCCAGCCCGTCCCTTGCGACCCTCTTCCACCGATGCCCTAAGTCGAGGTCCATGCCCCACAGGGGCTGCCCTAAGTATGTAGTCGCCTGAAAGCCTTAATTTATTAAGATAGCCACAGGCAAATCCGGTAAGGCAGCTGACAACCGCCTAGGTTGAGCTAAGAGATGTCAATCCCAAAAAAAAGTGACCTGGGGGTCTAAAAAGGCCACTTTGGCAGAATCATAATATTATCATATTATGAATTATATTTAAAATCGTGAAATTATCACAAACTGACAATTCATAATATTATCTGCGTTGACAGCACGCAATTCATCTATTTGACAGTTTTGTATGGAAATTCGTAAAATGGTCACCAAATTATGAATTGCTCTACTAAAGTAAAATGTCAAATAGCAGAATCATAGGGGAATTCAGGAAATGAATCACTTTTAGAGGAATTGCTTAATGTGGCCTTTTTAGACCCGCTGAACTGATTAAAAAAAAAAAACCAAGAATTTTAACGCTGTGGAGTCCAGAAATCATTGTACTGATTCCATGGTTAAAGTTTTCGTTATGTCTCACCGTGTTGGTATACTTCATCAGCATACCTATTCAGAACCTCCATAAACTGAAGAAAACCGAGCCAAATGAATCATTCTAAACAAAAGAAGCAATTGACAATACCTCAGTTCAGTACCTCTTCATCTTACATAACAATCACATTACGTACACATGACATGTACACACAGTATGTAGTACAGTCACGACCACTAATATGCAAACACCTCAATAAACAAATAAAAATAAAAAGCCTTTTAATTTCTTATCCATGCAATCTTTACATTTCACTTATTCATAATGTAAATTAGCACCTAGATTTACAACGTTCTCATGTAAACCCCTCCCCTCTTCATGTAAACAATTAGCAATTTAAAAAAAATGTCCTACTTTATTTAGTGTATTTTTTATTTTGCACCAAACCAAATAGAATTTTGAAACCCATTATTATTATGAAAAAGTTATTTTCTCTAAGTTGCCATCGTTATTCAACGAGAAAATCGGTTTTAAATTTTGCTTAATGTTTACATATTGATGCGCATGGTTGTACATAACACATGTGTCGTGTACAATAGTACATAATAAACACTAAAGGCACTCCCTCCGCTCGCTATCTGTCGGTAAACGACATGATTCATGATGCCAGACTTATTGTCTTCACTAAACGACAAAACATTTGGATTTAATTTAAATTCTATTAATAGGTGAAGTAGGACAACAAACAAAATTAAGGAAAACTAAACACCAAGTTATCTTATTCAAACTCACGTGGGTGGAAATTTTTTTGTTAGGTAACATGCGCACTTATTTAGTTTCTTACATAAAATACACAAAATAATCTTTTTATTTCCCTTATTATGAATAACAAAGCAATAATAACATCACGTAAGTAAGTACATCAAAGTAATATTTCAGCCTCTCCCGCCGTCTTGCAGTCCGTCTATATTCTGTAAAATTTTCACCATGAAGACTTGGGAGAAGTTACCTGTCATTGTACTTCATGCTAGGATTACTACTGTGACAGCTTGCTTCAAGCTCACTTCACCTATCAACAAACAAACCTATGAGACGGCGCACGTGAGGGAGATGCAGTACATGCGCCCTCACAACCGTGGCCTTCGTGGCCTTCGGAGACGCCCTGGGCGTCGGGAATCCCAGGCTGATTCCCGGCCACCGTAGGCACGGGCTTGCGGACGGCGAGTAATGGGTAGCTCGCTGTCCGGTAAGGACCAAGCCCGGGTCGACGGCGCGTTGTGTTCCACGCGCGCCTCAAAGAGATGTCAGCAGCAACTGATAGGGCCCGCAAGGGCCCATGCCTGCCAGGGGTGCGGGTTGTTGGAAAGAGATACCGTGGCCCCTAGCACACAGGCAACTCAGGGAACATGGGTGGGTTTTAGTCAGTAAAAGTCTGACACGCCCTCTTGCTCCACCCAGAGCGGGAGAAGTTATTTGATGATTTCCCACCCAAAAAAAAAAAAAAAAACAAACAAACCTACCTGTAATCTTTATTCTTCATCATCACCTACCTTGCATTTAAACTTAACTATGTTGGGGTTGGCTTTCAATCTAACCGGATGCAGCTGAAAACCAGTATTTTCTATGGAGCGACTGCCCATCTGACCTCCACAACCCAGGAAATACACCTAGATAAGACTGGTAGTCAGACTTGCAGGCTTCTGACGACCCGTAAGAACTGTCAAAGATCCATGATTCAAAGTTCAATAACGTTTATAATAACACCTCAACATCTTTAGACTCACAAAAATAATCATAAAGTTATGAATAAAAGAAAGATAAGTATCAATATGGGTTGGACATCGCAATTATTCCTGTTGTTGCTATTTCCACAGAGGGGTAAACAGAGTTCCATATTTTTATGCCAAGAGTGGGGTTCACGTCATTAGTGTAACGATGCCTCCGCCCTCGCCATTAGCGAGCAGTGCGCTTTGTATAACACTTATAACATCTACGTTTAGACTTTTAGGTTTGACTATTTTGGGAAGAAAAAACTCGTAGCACAATGATGCTGTTGCCTTAATTGAAGGTAACATGAGTTTTAAATTTTTAATTAAACCTGGTGCACCATTTCTCACAAAAAAATTTTGTTAATATATTATCATGAAAATCTGGCCGTTGGAGTCATTTATGAGGTATCAAATGTCCTCATTTCTTTAATATTGTTCATCGAATCGTTGAGCTCCTTAAGTTTTGAGGTCAATTGCACGATTATTGACAAATAACCACACTGACTAGACAGGTCCACTCAATCTGTGTGGTTATTTCCTCAAAAGACCAGACATCAATGTACTTGTTCATAGTGATGTTCATGTTCTTCGTGGTCTTCACATCTTCGGACCAAGATTATGGCTGGACTTTTAAAGATATTTTGACCTCTGAGTTTGTTTCGGCCTTTCTACTCAGAGTAGTTAGCTAGGAACCGCCGACCTCATCCAGTTATAAAAAAAAATTGACGTGTAAAAGTGTTTATACAAACCTAATTACAGAAATAAAATCATTTATCATAGGGATCCCCCTGACTTTGTACACTTTCTACACTATATGAATGCTCGTACCTACAATTCATTATAAATCGTAAATCTCGTCGTCTCTCTCAGACTTTTGACCCTGAAATACCACATAATAAGATGTCTTATTTAGCTATATAGCTAAATATGTATTATATAAGTCCAAAGTTCTCTTCTATTTATCCTCCTGTAAAGAATAGTGTAAATTGAACACAAACAAACAGTACCTACCGCAGATGTTCCTTACGTAACGCAACACGTGTGGCCTTGGACGATATATATCACTTATATACTACATAACAAGTACTACATGATACAAAACACACAGCGATATCTATACAAAACACGTATATATACATAATAATGGCTTCAATTACTATTAATCCACGTGCGTTTGCGCATGTCCTTGTAAATGCGTGTTATTTAAAGAATAGTCTAGATTTTTTTTATTTACTTCGAGCGGTTTTGTTGGAAACTATCAGATATGGGAAGAAAGTTCACTTAAATCAGTTGGTCAATGGCACGTCAAGAAAAATAGTATTAATTTTGCAACTGCCACATATTAACATTTTCCCAACTAGGTGCCTACACAATCATGATGGCGTCTACTTCCAATTCAACAGACGTGAGCTGGCATATCTAGCAAGAACGTCCATTAATGACGATGCATGGAAAGGAACCTTCGTCCCCACACTTTGGTAGCACTGAATGCACAGTGCTACTAGACTTGCTGACTAGCCCATTTTTTTAAATGCCAGATAAATTTTCACGCGAATGGTGTCCACACTAGAGAAGACATGACGACTGATCAAATCGATAGAAGCCGCTTATGTTAACTCCTCACTTCCACTTCCCAACATCAGAGGATGTCTCTCAAAACCTAAATAAACACACGAACTGCAAACACCGCACCGCTTCACAACGGACAAATCCTTCGGGAGTACCGATCTCAGCCGTCATATACCCGCGGGTAGTAACACAATCATCCCCACATACATACATACATACATGTCATATACAATGTCACGGACAGACAGACAACGCATCAATTACCTGCCACGTGTTCTGCTTATGTCAGTAATTATAGCGTTATGCTTATGCTGACTGAGTCGATTTGCTTGGGGGAGAGTTATTATATGTGGAAAAAAATCGTTTCTGTCTGTATCAATTAGGTTTATGGAAAAGCAGATCAAATTTTTCTGATACGTGCCAGGTTGCAAGTTTTAAAAGATAAGACCAAAAAGTATGAGAGGTAGTGATTTTCTTATGCGGCGAACACGTGAAAATCTTTTTTTCAGTCACACATTTTAAAATAAGCTTGAAAATTACGCTGCCGAGAATTAAGTCATTATACTGAACATCACAGGAAGACTGGCGACAATCTGCTCCTCTTCAATTCTAATCAACGTGAAAATTCAAACGGTGTATCATTACGGGGTAATGAACCGTGACCCAAACACTAAGATGACCTCTTCAGAACAGACACACCCACACACTGACAACACATACACAGTCACACACTATGACGACATGTTTGGCGGGGGCCCGGCTGATAGCCAGGTGACGCTGATAACCCTTCTATGCGCAGTACGTGGTGATAGCCTTGGACCAGCCTATAGCACTACAGCTACAAGAAACTGCTTTATTTACGAAATCTATATCGGTCATAATATGTTATTTATACTCAAATGTGAAGAGACAAACAAAACTTATCTTCAGTCATGTTTTACTTAGGAATATTGTGCCAGTCGTCACCTATAAGTCGAATTTGTCTGTTTGAGCGTGAACTACCAGTTGGATTGGAAAACAAGAAAATTCACGCGGACGAAGTCTTCGGCAGAAGCCAGACACATACACACACCACTGCATACAAAGATAATTTTGTCAATTCGATCTAATGTTAATGGTTAATAATATTTATTTAAAATTTAAACCAACCCGCACTAGGCCCACAGCCTGCTGTGGACTACAGCAGCCACTCTCCCTCACAGCGAGGACGCCTGTATATTGTAGAACATAATAATAGGCTGATTATGCTATTTTGTAAAATATAAAAAAGGTGGGAAATAGAAAATACTTCTAAGTACTTTTATATTGTTGTGTAGGTTAGGGCGCTTCACACCGAGACCGTAAATTGATCTCTTTACATATAAGATATAATGTGCACGTAATTACGTACCTGTACAGAGACATAAATCGTAACGTTTGAGGTATCGCAACGGCCCCGTAACCATAGAATGGTGCCCAACTGTTGGTTGAGAAGAATAACTACGGCATTGTATCACCAGCACCACGGCGATTTCGAGGAAGTTGTAAAAATCAATGACACTCGTAAGTGTCGCTTTCTCAGGCTTGGAAAGCAAATGTATACTATAATACTTATTTATGGACTATTTATGCTCTTGATTACTGAAGAGAAGGGAAAGGGTTAAAGAATAAATAAAAATACGATATCTTCAATGCGGAAAAACAGAATGTGGATTAAGGTAACTTTTTATCTGGGTGATAAGCGTTTATACTCACATTTTGAAGCAGCGCTGATATAATTGGCTACTGGACAGCTTGAAATCTCCGCTACAATGTGTTGCCAAGTATCAGTGAAAAGTTCAAAGTTGTCTAGAGCCTGCAGTGTCCCTGGTGGGGCCATCTTCAAGGCATACAGCTGCATTATGGTGATAGAGAATTGAGTGACTCTTTCACAAAGCCCTCTACTATTTTTCACTTGACAATTATCTTCTCACCTCAGAGATGAATATCATCTTGACTGGAATAATCCTTTTTCTACTTAGGCTTATAACCAGGAGCAGACTATCTGTCTAGAATATTATAGATAAGTCAGTTTATCTCACAAGCATAAACGTGAACACTATTTTATAATAATGACACATTTCTTATTTGAATCGCAATAATGCATCATGCGCACTTTATTAGCACAATTGAATCGATTACAATAGTAGTGGTACGTAGTTTATAGTAACATGCAGTACAAGCAAGGGAGATTCACGTATAGCTTACGGAAGGAAAAACTATCTCGTTGGTCTAGTTGTGGTTATGAGGGTTCGATTCGCAGGTAGGGTAAAGTTATCGGGTTTTTCCATCTGAAATTTCTCAGTAGCAACCCGAAGTCTGGATTCGTGCCCGGTTAGTGGCAATTTCAAAACTCAAACTCAAAGCATTTATTTCAATTAAACCATTTCAAGGCACTTTAGAATTGTCAAAAAGTAGATCAGTTGGAAAGTTGAAACTAATTCTCACATTTATAATAGGCTATCACATGGCTTCCTGTTACATAATTGGCAGAATGTGAGTGTACTGTAGATGCATATCTGCCTATCTCTATGGGGAATACGGGCGTGAGGTTATGTTATGTTAGACAGAGAAAAATCTTTATCTTATCATGTGATAAGTTCACAGATTTGCTAGGTTCAAAGACAGACAACGGTCGATTTAATGAGTAAATCTTACTGCCTCTTCATCCGAAAATCAGGAAACTTTTCACCGTTTTCCTTCTCGAAAAATAAGGACGGAATTTTCACAGCATTCAGATACCTACATCCTACAAGTTGCTTTGCTATTTTGTTATTGGCAATTTGCATTTATACGGTTTGCATCCAAGTATTTCTCCAAAAACACAATGTTTGGCATGGCTTAGCAACAAAAGCCGTTGACATAGGAATTGTTTCTTCATCCAGAATTTGTTTCTTTTTCGTTCAGAATAGTAACCCCAAAGGGAAATCAGATTTCACAGAATGACTTTATCAACAGGAACGCGAGGAAGCTGTTACCTCACACATAAAAACGATGGGGTGCCATATTTTTAGCTGCAAACAGACAAAAATATATGTTTTCTTAATGATTTCATAATCTACCATAACTGTTTTTACCAACCGTTAAGAAAGAGTATCCCCAAAAACAGTAGTTTCATAATTGGTTATATTTACCAAGTCGACCACCCCAGCACGCGTGTATGTGTGTGTGTGTGTGTATGTTTGTGTAAACACACGGATGTGTGGGTGGGCGTGTCAACTGAAAGTTATGACGCGAGGTGCCGGACAGTCAGACACACAAGTGATTGATTTTATTTTATTAATCGATTTTGTTGCGTCATTTATCATTGGGTGATAGGCTTTTTTGTTTGTTATGTTATGTTTGATCATGATAGAAATAAAGGGTGGATTGTTAATTGAAGGGAATTGATTGATGTGGTACACGTTTACGGGTATTTTTTGTTTTTAATGGCGTATCATGTTTCTGATTTACAAGCATGGTTTAGTTAACAAACATGCAACTTCATATAAGGAAAGCTCTATGAAATATATACCATTTTTACTTATCGGAACTTTAGAAATCTCATGTCTACGATCCTTATATAAATACGTCAGGCCGTCATCGTATAAAAAAAATAACGCGACGAATAATGACGTATACTAGACGAAGATGTTCCAGGCTTAAGTAATTCCACCTTTTTCGTCAACTGTACTCCAAGTTGGTCGCTGCATCTATGGAAATGTTTTTATGGTGTCAGAAAATAAATATCCCATCGAGTAACGTTCCGTTGTGTGGTTACCGAACACTGTGATAGCTTTATGTCGTCCGGTGCGAGCCAGTAAATTATTAGGGAGATATTACACAGGTGTGGGGTTATAGTTATGATGTAAACTGCCTGTTTTAGATGCAATCGCAACCTCGTGCCGGAGAGTAGCAGATCTCGAAACGGTTTCAAAATGGAAACGGCTCTCTAGATCACGTCATGTGAATTTCATGCATTTTACAAAAAAAAATACGAAAGTTTCTGAAAGACGGATCAATGGCAACAGTAATAACAATGAATTAGAATTGATTAGAATACTCTTTATTATAGTACCTACAACATAACAATCCGACTACAATCCTACTAATATAATTAAATTAAATAAAAGGTTCTACTTTACAATTTTAGCACTTATTACATTAAGAATATTACAAGGTTCTATGTGCCATTAACTACATTTTGCATTACTAGATGGCAGCACTATTTACCACAAAATGCTCAAATTTACATAGTCTTCTATTGTTTTTTATTACGAAAAGGAATAACGAAGTTCTATGTTAAACATAGAACCATTTAATTTAACTTTTAGGACTACAAGGTTCTATGTTAAACATGATCTAGAGACTGTGTTATCCTGTCCCAAGACAGAAGCTTTTTTTTTACAAAAGTAAATGTTCTACTTACAATATGAATGGCCATCCTTCTGCTAACAAAAAAGTGTACTGTGCCATTTGGAGTGAGAACACTGCTGGAAGAAGCGAAAATGATACAGCAAGTGCCATAAACAAAATTTTGAAACAGGTTCTGCTTGACAACCCCCGTTTTACGTCAATTATATTATTATGGAGAATTGTGTTCCACAGAACCGCAACAGCATCATGAGTTTTGCTTTGAGACAGCTTGTGGATAACTTCTACATTGGCACAAATTACCTTAAAATTTTCAACGCCTGGACATTCTTGCATTCAAGAAATTGACAATGTGCACAGCTGTATTGATAGAATCCTCTCAAAGGCTGAATATTATTCACCTATATCTCTCATGAGATTATTATTGCAGGTAATTTCAGCTAAATCCTATTCTATCATTCAAATGAGTAGCAATGATTTCTTTAATTTTCAAGAAACCTGTTCGTGGCTAAAGTGTTCTCTAGTTCCTTTTTCCAAAGTGACAAAGCTTCGATTTACTAAGTCACAATTTGTAGTAAGCTTTAAATATTCACACACTGAAGAATCATAAACTGTAGTTAATCTGAGACCCTATGCAGCGAACCCGAAGGAATGCAAACACAATTTTTTTTACCGCACCAAATCTATTAAAAAGATTTGTATTGTGCAAGACTAAATTGGATAATATACGGTCTATGTATCGATGGATGCCTACTGTGGACAAGTAGTACTATGAGGCAATATGCAAAAAATAATTATGTTACTTGTAAGTTTTTTAATATTGTTCAAACCTAACTATTAAGCATACTTTTATGATGGTAAAAGAAATTCATGTATAATGTTTTTTAATGCTACTGAAACATGATAGATAGACCTTATTTTTTGCTGTGCCCGACAGGGTCCATAATGATCACTATTTTTTTTATTTACCACCTAAGTACACATTGTGGAATGCAAATAAAATTTGAGTATTGAGTATTGAATCATTATAATATAATAGTTTATAATGATGTCTACAACAATTAATATTTTGACATGAACTGTTTTCTTTTACTTATTTTAAAAGAACAAAGTCTTAAGTTCTGGTTATAAATTAAAAAAATAATATTGTTTCTATCACAAAGTTCTAAGTTATTTTAATTTTGATAATATTTAAGAAAATAAATTCAAATATTATTTTTTGTACCCAGAAAGCATTAAGTAGTCCTAAATTACGATATTATAATGTCATATAAGCATCAGGGTTACTATGTATACATTTTACTAAAGTCAAAAATTTAAAAGTCTAATTACCAAAATTCATTAAAATTACCATAGAACCTTGTAGTGAGCCAACGAATTGTGAAAGTTTTGATTTTTGTTATTCAATCACGCCACAACGGCTGAACAGATTTAGATGATATTTGGGAAAACACGTAGGTTACTTTGTATCCCTGTGGTAAGTTCCCGTGGGATTATTTCCGACCTCGACGCGGGGAGGGCCGCAAAACCTAGTCACAAATAAAAATATAGACATTTTACATAGGGTGTCGCCCTATGTAGAATGTCTATATTTTTATTTGGGTTCTTTTTAATTTAATCTAATTTAATGGGCGGTCTTATTGCTAAAAGCGATCTTTTAACGACGACATTTGACATTGGTTAGTCATTTACTCACCTCCTTCAAATGACCTCAACACACAAGGCTACAATAATGTGTTGTCGTACACTCTACATTTTGTGTTTTAGTATCAAAGTCTTATATCTCTTCTCCCTTTTCAAGTCGCCTAGTAAAATAAACTCAGACAAACAAGACTTACGACGTCATTTGAAACTACGAACAAGGTCCATATAACAGCACCCCTCCCAGCGCAATCGGTTATCAGTCAGGTGTGCGGAGAGCAAACGACGACTGCGCCAACTTAGCCTTCCGGGGTCTTTTGCCACACCGCCCTTAAGTAATGAACTGCCAGGGCTGGCACGGGATAGAACAGATATTTTTGTACTGTAGAAACAAGTGTGCTGGTTAAGACCTGAAAATATGCTCACAGCAATGAGGAACCCAAGCACCACCCTATTTAACACACTGGAGCGCCCTAAATAGCTGCTCCCCTATGAATGCCGCCGGTACTGACGTACGTGCGACCGCCTGTGCCTTGCGCATTTGGCAGTCATCTTCTAGACATTCTCACAGCGTACCATTATTTTAGTAAAGAAGCCGGGAAACTTACTTATCATTCGGCTCGAAGCACTTACTAATACTCGGGTCCATAGCTTTTGAATAAGGTACTTCTGCTTCAAGAAATTCTCTCTTCTGGTTTCGTCGATATTTCCATAAGTTCCAACAAACTTCGGTTGTCTCGACTTATTTTCAGCAGAGGATTTCGTTCTAAGTATTCTATTATCTGCGCTGCTAAAGAGTTCAACTAACGTTTGTTATTGTTATTCGCCTGCAAAATAAGCGGACTTATTGAATTTGTAATTTGAGTTTGCGAGCCCGTAGCCCAAGGGAGGCCACGGGGTTTTGAATCTAAAGAGGGTTAGGCCGCTAACATTATTTGAGAGGGGTTGATTCTGGTCAGGCGAAAAAATACGTGCCTCACATGTTTGAATAACGCTGTGTTTTGGTTATCCAGTTCTACTTATACATATTTAAAACAGTTCCGTGGTTGACTGACAAACAGACGATCGCTTTATAGGGTGTAGGCAGATGAACTTTGAAAAGGCTTTTCGACTTGGGATCAACTCGGTAGGAGTTTGAGTGGGTCATACGGGTTTAAATATTGAAAGTGCGTGATCACGTTCACAAAAGCTAGGTATTTTAAATAAAAATACTAAATAGGCTTAGTTTTTCTCAGTGTCAGCCCTACAAGAGAAATAGGAGAAAAGTACACCGCACAAGTTTTTATGTCTTTGTAAGAAACAAACGATTTTTTGTGCGGCCTTCCCTAATTTATACACTTACTTGTTTATTTTTATTATTGTTCGTAATTTTTTAGCGGCACTAGAGGGAGCCACTGTCTTCGCTCGATATCTTCGCGGATATCATTCGAGGAAGATTGTTTCTGAGTTGTTGTTCAAAAAGTTTTTACACCTGAAATTGTGAAATGCTCTTGGGTATTATGTTTCGATACTTTGTGTATCCTGGTCTAAGAGACTTATGGTGAATTATTAATAAATTAAAAGTTATTAAAATGAGGCTTATTAATGTTTTTATGGTGTCAGAAAATAAATATCCCATCGAGTAACGTGTCGTTGTGTGGTTACCGAACACTGTGATAGCTTTATGTCGTCCGGTGTGAGCCAGTAAATCATTATGGAGATATTATACAGGTGTGGAGGGTTATAGTTATGATGTAAACTGCCTTTTTTAGATGCAATCGTAACATCGTGCCGGAGAGTAGCAGATCTTGAAAGGGTTTAAATGGAAACAACTCTCGAGATAACGTCATCTGAATTTCATGCATTTCACAAATGAATAATGAAGTTTCTGAAAGAGGTATCAATGTCAGCAGTAATAACAATTGATTAGAATACTCTTTATTATAGTACCTACCTACACCATAAAATCCCATAAAATTAACATCACTATAAAATGGAAAGCGCTCGGGTACCTACACAGTATTTTCTATAAACTAATAGATATGGAGAAAGATATCGCTTTTATATTATTTTTAATTTGTTTTAAGTCGCATAATGTATTTGTGTTAAAAGCAATAATATTACCCCAGAATACGAAACTTGGTCAGTATATAAATTACAAATCGCTTTAATCATCCTTGAACATAGATAATGAAAACATTATAATATTTGTATGAAACACTTAAACATTCGGTAAACACACTGTCGAGAAACAGCCGCTGCTAAGTCCTAAAATAACAATACAACGTAGGTACCTCTTATGTACGTATTGTTATGTAATAGTATATTTCATTACAAGTGCGGAAAGGCTGTCATTGCAAAGAGTTCCGACAAATGTCTACCCGAGCCGAGGCGCAGCCGAAGGCGAGGGTTGACAGTCGGAACAAGTTGCAATGACGGTTCCGCAGGTGTACTGAACGACTATTTTTAATACAGTTGCGAAAAAATGAAGCAATTTAATAAAATAATAAAAACACAATAAACTCAACTAACTAATCATTTATTTCTTATAAAAGTTATAGTACACATGTACATTGAAATTGGTACAGTTTTTTAAAGTAACTGGGGAAGTTTTAGGTTGCATATTTACTGTTTGAGACAAACTATTATTAATTTCGTATGATTGTTCATGTATATTTGTCATACAATGGCGTTTGCTAGTTGATGGAATTGGATCTGATGAATTATCATTATCAACGAAGGTAGATGGACGAACGTTCTCTTCAACATGTGAAGAAGACGGACTGGACCTTAAATTAATGGATTGTGTGATTTTTTTCCCAGTTTCTAGTTTGTTGTTTAATGAATCACCAATATAGCTTTCTGCAACTTTGTCTGATTTCCAACCTCCTAGTCGCTTTAAGGACGTCAAATTGGCTCCTGAATCTGCCAATAATGTAGCAGAGGTCCTCCTGAAGCTGTGCCCAGTATAATACTCAGCATCCGGCAGACCAAGAAACGTTGCTATTTCTTTTGGCATATTACCAAATTTGTTTATCCCGATTGCTTGAGCTGTACACTTCCCTTTTTGGTAATTTTGAAAAAAACGGTCGGTTTTTCCTTTTTGGGACCGCTGATTCATATATTTTTGCACTATTCTAAGAAAATCTCCTTCAACAACAAAGCTTCTCGGTATCTTATTTTTTGTGTTCGGAATCTTGATTAGTAGCATTTTTCCATGGGCTTCAATATCTTTTAAAGTAATATTGGCTAACTCCTCTCTGCGGCAAGCTCCAACAACGCCAAAAATCAGAGCAACCTACAAAAAAAGGGATTTGATTAATATTTTTTTAAATAATGTTTTGACTGTATTTTGCGATTTCGTAAACTGAATACTAAAGAAAAATATAAGTACTTATTAATAAATTACCTTTGTGGCTAAATAACGATCATCGGGAGCTTCGTTCAAAAACCTTTCCACTTCATTGGATGTTAATATTTTCGACTTTTTACTTGTAAAACCGTCTGATTGTCGTTTTAAGAAAGCATTTAATTTTGGGTATTCACTTATATCCACGTTGTTCCTTATTTTCAGCATACTTTTTATCATCGAAAATCTCGACCATAACGTAGACGGTTTTAATTTTGCTGAGAGTTCGGAGAAGTATGCCAACATAACATTTTCTGAAAAACTATTTGCTTTTTTCTCTTCTCTCCACGCAATAAATTCGTCGTATGTAGATATGTAACGACTTTTTGACTTTTCCGGTAAAATGTTCTCCGAAGCATTTTGTGCAATTATACTGAGTTCCGGTGGTGTTAATTCAAAAAAAATAGGGTCGAAATTACTCATTTTGTGCAACAAACAACTAAACTCGCAAAGAAAATTTCTGGAAAATGGCGCCAACCGTATAATATAAGCAGAGTTTTTTTTTTCACCCATTTTGGTAGGCAAAGGGAACTATCCATACAGCTTAGTCTTCAGTAGATTTTTTTTATTGATATGAAATGAAAATGAAATTTAATGAGATGAAATGAAATGAAACCTAACCTAACTCATTCAATTAAATCATTAAATCTGATATTGAAATAAATTAGTAGCTTCCTTTTAGAAATATACGTATTTGTATGAATCACAAAAACTCTTTAGTAAAAACTTCATGGTTGGTTTTTCTTTTTAATAGACATTATTTTGACAGTTGGGAAAGAGAACGCACGAGTTCGGGAAAGGTAAAAAAAAAGCACTAGTATGTAATAGCCCACATCCCGAACGCTATACGTCCCTGCAATACACCACTTTTTGAGCAACTGTATTAAAAATAATATAAATGTACATCTGTAGGTGTCTTCACTCCGTATCGCGGGACATGAGTAATGTTGTTGTGACTGCTTGTTACTTAAGTAGATACATGAATAGTCTAAAGATTCTATATCAGGTTGGAAGGGACATCGACACGCAAATTTTAACTGATTGTAGACCACTAAAGTTTTCATAGAAAAGTGACCTACTTATACGGTCAAAATGCATGGAACAGCAATTTCCACATTTGATAATTATCCCAGATTCGGAGTTCAATAATTGCTATGTATGCGGTGTGTGTGTATATGTGTGTGTGTGTGTGTGCGTGCGTGCATACGTGCTTAAACCAAAACCATATTATATAGTGTGAAGGATTTGGTAGAGAATTTAATTGTACATTAATTAATTAGTCCGCTATTCATTAACTCCTTGTGGAAGTTACATTATGTTTGTCCGTCTGTTTATGTAAGCTTCGCCGCCAGTTTAACTCCAGTTAATTACGACTGACACTGTCATAAAAATAGTGTAGGTATCTAAATAGGAGTAAGGATAACGAATGTATGCTTTTCATATGAATATGCTAAAGCCCTTAGCTCTAGCTAGTTGCTAAACCACGTTTATAATTCAGGCATTGAGCTTGAGCTTACAAATGCTCTTGCTTATGAATACACGAGTAGCACCAATATTATGTTACCTTTTCTTTAATAACAAACGTTTATGAGTAGCTTTTTTATTTCTTCTTTCTTTGTTTCTTTTCCTTAACGAACATTGACTTAATATCGTACGTAACAACATATTACGTCTTATTTCGACGGTATATTAATTTCTCGGAGAAATGTTTGTCTTCCCTCCGTTTGTTATGATGAGTTGTTTAAGCTATAAATAAGGGGCAAAAGGGTGCGTATGTGGGTGTGTGGTGAACTGAGAAAGTGCGTGGATTTGTCTGGGTATTCGAATTTATTCTAATGTGAGAGTTTTGAGGAATCCAAGTCTGGAATACACGTCACAGAGAGCTAACCTGGTGACTTCTCCTTTCTTCTCTGTATTAACAACACAGTATCTCTGTATGAACAATTACAGGTCCATATCAGGTTCAGTTCATACCCTAAAAGTCCGTTTTAAAGACACTTTCAAGGAAATAAATTTAACATTCAAGTCTTTAAATAATAACAACATCACGTGACATTAATATCGTTTATCGTTAGCTGATGCAATATTGTTATAATTTAACGTCATCATTTCATCAGTGTATATACAATAGATACGTAGCTAAGTATACATTTTAAAATGTATTTAATAGCATTATTTTGTGATAACATAAATTATACCTACATAGGGTTGGTCTAAGCTGTAGAACTTCCTAGCAATACTGGGAATGGTTGAAAAAACTCTAAACTAAGAAATTAAAACATTTCAATTACGGTCACCAGCCTAGATAAACTAGATAAAGTGCACACGAATAGGTAAAGGGCTCAAATGGCGCAAGCAAAGCAAGATAATAATTATATTTAAATTCACTGTTTGAAGTTCTACATTTTACACAATGTTTAGATACTTAATCAAACTAAATTAATCGTATTTAAGCAGCTTCAGCTATTCCACAATAAACTGCCGAAACCAACCAACCTACCAACAAGGTCGCTTTTGAAAACGGCTCCGAAGTATTTCACCTAACTTCCACGTAAAGTATTATGCGACTAGAAAAGGGACAAGCTTATTATCAAATCAATAAACGTGATTATATCGAAACACAACTATACAGATAAGTAAGTACAGAAGTGCCACTGCATTAGAAACATAATAAATTAAAAGGTTATACTAGACTAGGCTAAGCATTGTATTTGTCGATGGTTGCACCAAGGGACATATTCCAATAGTAAGTGCGAGCGGTCTTAGGTGCCGGCCACCAAAACAAGAGTTTAATATGAGTCTTCACCTCCCTAGAAGGAAGAAATCTATTGTGTAGAAGTGCTATAGGCTCAGAATCATGTTACACAGAAAATGGAGATTGTTATATTTGACCTAGTAATGCAGCACCATCGAGACACGCACGTCATCAGCGTTGTAACTTTTGTAGCGAACTTTCCATAAAATGCACCTTCTGGGTCCATCTCTTCAATGTCAGAACTCTCGCTGCGCCGGCGCACGCCGCAAGGGGCCGGGGGCTATGAGAGGAGAGAAGGGGGAGTGACGTTGGGCAATACATCAGTGCTACCTTTCTAATGACCGGCGCCAGCGCCGCGAAGAAAGCCGCCAAGACAGACGGACACGTAAATTGTGCGTTTCGATAATATATTGTGGTTTAATTAGGTTTCGAATACGATGGGATTTTCACTTAATTATGGTAATGATAGTAGAAGGGAGCTATGGTCAATCTGAAGGCCAAGAAAGGTCCTCCACTAAACACTACAATTGGCGGCTGAAAGAAGGCGACTTCTCGCACAACATTTTCTCCCTGAAAGCTGCGTTACCAAATGCCAGGCAATAGCAGCTTCCCGTTGTTACTAGAATCCTACTGACCATAAACCAACAGCCTTATGCTAGCTCATTTAAATTGGGCTATAGGTACTAGTTCTTTAATGACATCAACTTCTTCTTACTTTTCAGACAAAACATAGCAACACAACAACAACAGCACACAATACCCTCAGGAAGAGTACAGATACACACAATTAAAAAGGCAACTCATTGTGTAGAAACGTACTCTCGCCGTGACCTTTCCAAGCTGCAGGTACAGTTAGCAGCCGGCGCCCTGCGGCTGCGCCCTCCAGATCTATGTGATTGCCAACCGGTACCAGTAGGTACTGCAGGCTCGGTAGATCTTTGAAGGTTTAACGTTACGTTAAAGACTTGGTTGAATGGAACCGGTATTTTGTATGGAAATGTGCCTATTTCCCTGGATTTGGTACATTTGTAATATTTACATGAGTACCTAGGTAGAAGGGGAGAGATAAGTAGGTAACCGAAAAGATGCGTGCATAGAATGCATTAAACTTGCAACTTGGAAAAGACACTCATTTTGGAACTATCTGCAAGAAATAATGAAGAAACACATAATGTAAAGAAGGTTTTATAGCTAGTTTTGTTTTTGTGTTACCTACTAGGACATAGGTACTTCACTAGTCCAATTTCCATTACCGCTGAGAAAAAGATTGTTTGAAGATTCTGCAATGCTGACTGCAATATATCTAGAAAATGTCAGATAAGTGTAAAGAAAATGCAATCTAAAATCTTGAAACAGACAATTTCCGCGAAATAGGGTCAGTCAGTCATGTTTTAAAATTCCAGACAAACATTGATATGACGTAAACATTGTCTCGATTACAAAAACACGAGTCAAAAGTTTATCGGTAATACTTTAATTATGACAGTACATTATATACAAACACAATACCTACACAACATACGCGTGGCATCTGTTTTTATGTTATGTACTCTTGTGAGTCAATTTCGACTGCCATAGCATTCCATAGTTAATGAGATAAATCAATGAGTACATTAAAAATGTAAATAGGTAGGTACATGATTTTGCACTTTGTGGTTTGTACTGACAGTTTAAGATAAAAAAATCGGATTAGGCTTGAAGCACGTGCAGACGCTGCTATGATTTGACTTACAAAACATCCATTGCCTTTATTTCATCACCATCGTCCTTTCCGGTCGTATTGGATAAAGTTATATTCCATTTTCCCTAACCGTGAATGGATCTGACCGAAATTAAATGCCTTAGGCCAGTGACAAAGAGCAACGCAGCCTGAGGACTTGTTTGGATTGGGTCAAAGGAATCAACCCATTTAATGCCTTGATAAATGTGGTAATGACACATTTTAGATTTGTTTTGTGTCCAGATTCTAACTGTGAATCACAAGAATTATTGTGGCATAAACTGTAGGTTTAACTAAACTGTTGGGACGGTAACGCATTAAGTAGGTGTGTAGTTAAATAGGTATATATTTTTCCGTAAATACAGCCAGAAGCTCTGCCTACCCCGTGTACACAGAAAAAATGTATCCTCCCAAATGCTCAGCTAATTGTGTTTGTTCCGGTCTGCGCCAAAGCGAGCAACTTCCGAGCAAGCAGCTTTCCGTATAAATGGAATAAATGTTTGAACGCCTGATAAAATTGTTATAGCAAAACGTATTTATGCAATTCGATAATAACATGTTTTTCGCCCATGCCTGGCATTTGTTGAGGATGTTAGGGAAACGTTTACAGGGTATTAAAGGTTACATTATAAGATTACTATGTAATGGTGTAAATATTAGTCTATTTTTGCATTTCCTCAATTGAGTTGGAGAGAGCCAGTAGATTTTCTAACCAAAACTCTTGTAGTTATAGCAGGTACTCGTTTGTAATTAATGAAACACGCTATTATAGTTATACCATAAGTTCCTTTCCACATGAAATGCCAAAATCTGAGATCTAGCAAGAACACAGTTATCACCTCTTGACAAATGCGAATCTTGTAGACCTATCTCCACTTATCTCGATTGAATGCTGAACCTACTTTAACTCAGGACAGGTATTATGTCATAAATAAATTGGTTCCAAAAGAAAATACCTTCGTATATCTTCCAAAAAATATCTTCCATCGTTGGCAAAAACAACAAACAAAGATAAATAGCGGAAAGTTTTTCCACGAGAGAATATAATCGCTTCACTTTTCCTTACAAAACAAATCTGAGTAATTCATACTTTGGCTCTTAAGCGTGGGATGAAACGACTTCCATTATATTACTAAGAACGTTCTTACCTACTTCCTTTGTACTTTGGCAGGATTTTCTGAGAATTTTGGCAAAGCATTTCTAGATGGGTATTACTTAGTTTGTAGACATGCCCGTTATGCCTAGTTGTTACTAGAGCCGATCTTACCTATTTTCAATCAAAATCAAAAGTCATTTATTCAAATTAGGCTGAGAATCAGCACTTTTCGAACGTCAAAATACACAAGACAGTCCCCCAAAACGCACCCTTCACCACTTCGCGTCGTAGTGCTTTAGCTGGGAAGAAGAAGTGGCGCAACACACTCCCCAGCAGCACAGCTGTCTGTTTAGTCGGATAGACTTGATTCTATACATACATAGGCAAAGTAATAAACATTACGAGACACAGACCATTAATTAAATAATTAGTCATAATGTCAGCTAGCCATGCCAATATACCGACAAATAAAATGAAAACTGTCGAGGTCGATAGCTAACCACATAAAGCATAAAATAAAACAACTCATCATAAAAAATATTCTTATGAGTAGATCATGTCAATAACGATTGACATAATAGATAATAATTAAACATTAAAAATTACCTAGACAGGCAATATAATGTATAAATAATTATACGAACCCATGTAACCTGTCACTAGGTACGCCAATTCTGGAGAAAGAACATAAACATTGTCTTGAGTTAATCACAGCGACCAACTATTCTTATTATTTAAATAGTCTGATGGAATAGTAAGCCTTTATACAAAGGATGGATTTTACTTGAGCTTTAAACGTATGAAAAGGCAAATCTAGCAAAGAAGAGGGAAGCTTGTTATAAAAAGTTATACCAAGCCCAACAAATGAGTTATGAACCTTATGAAGCCGGTGAAAGGGAGCACGTAGTTTGTCCTTATTTCTTGTGTTAACGGTGTGTATGTCACTGTTTTTAGTGTACAGGTGTATGTTTTGCCTAATATATAAGATGTTAGCGAATACGAATTGTGCTGCCATCGTGAGAATACCAATATTTTTTTTTAATCCCTCAAGGAAACTCTGGCACCTAGGTGGTAAATCGCACGAACAGCACGTTTTTGAAGGACAAAAATATTTAATAAATACTAATACCGTACAGAACACCATAGGACATAACGCTGTCAAAATAACTAAAGTAGACTAACCGAGCTGTATCGACGTCAGTGTATTGTGTTACTTTTCTGACGGCGTAGGCGGCTGAACTGAGGGGCCCCGCTAGGCTTGATATGTGTGATCCCCACTGAAGTTTGAAGACTGTTATGCCCAGAAAAACTGCCGAGTCTATTGGGACCTAGATTTCTAATATTCGGTATGGCGAACTTCCACATATGGACCTGAATTCAATTACCTAGTTAAGGGACTACTTACACTTATTCAGCTTTTGTCCATAGAAAATAACGATTTAGTATGAGACGCGTACGCATCCGTTCAGCCGCGGAAAGCTGCACGGACTCTAGACAAAATCGTTGTTTTCTATGGACAAAAGCTGAACAGAGCTAAATAAGTGTAGTCCCTTAATCAGGAAAATGTTACAATAAGTATATTACTTTCTTTTTGTTCGTTTATGTTCTCGAAGCGAAGGAGTTTAGAGAAAACTATTGTATTCCTTAAAACAATATAGTCAAGTAGTGTAGAGGTAAATATTAAACGTGAACAAACGTTCTCATAAGAAGAACAAACATTAAACGTGTAATTATGTTATTGTGACCTACATATTTGGGAGAATTCCGAGAACATCTATTAGGTACGTCAGGATATTGAATTTCATTTTGTTTTTCTGGCAAAACAAAGGAAAAATACAGGTTTTATTAGCTGAACAAGAAATTAAGTCGCTGAATCTGTTTGGTCATAAAGTTCGCTTTAGAATCTCTCAAGCCCAGATTCGTTTCTCAGTACGAACACCAATTAGATAGACAGGGTGGCAGAGACACCGATGTAACTTGTAAATTGTAATTACAAATTATGTAAATTGTAGAAAAATTCCGACAGGTGGACTCGCCTTGTGCCAGAACTTTACAATTTTGTATGTACATTTAATATGTGAAGAAATTCAATTGTTATGCACAAAAAAAATGTTCTAATAACAAGGTAGTAATATAAGTATTGAAAGTAGTGATGATGAATTTATGAGTGAACGGCAACGGCGAGTTTTTCATAAAAGGATAAACTTTACTATTGATGTGACAGATTTTACGTTCAACGAAAAATTTCGGGTCAGCAAAACTACCGTCGAATATCGGTAACGAAAATAGGACATGGTCTTAAATATGATTCTAAGATAAATGCAGCCCTACATTACACTCAGCTAATTTTGAATTTTTCTTTGTCTAAAGGTTTGCCATGTTGTGTCACGTAGGTATTTCCAGTCTTTGTTAAAGATGCTCAAAGATTTCAACTGTTCCGCAATGTCTTTCAACTTTATTATTTTCATATCGTGAGTTGGTTTTTCACTAAACTGTCCGAATTAAATAGGTATAGGTGTTTATTCTCAAATATTAGAGACAGACTATTTATTCGTTACGAATCAAACAAATAAAAAGTATGTACCCCTACTCTGTAAACCAAATACTAAATATTTTAAAATTCTAAGATTTTTTAAATGTAGCTTCGATATATGAATCTTCAACAAAAACTTGCATTTTATGTAACTTACAATTACAAAGCCGTAGATACAATATTGTCATCAAAATCTACAGGCGTTTTCTACACATGTAAACGTTTATTAAAACAGCATTTGTAAAGGTAATATTTGTAATGTTTTAAAAATTCTTACATGGTTTATTAAACAGCACTTGTCATACAACTTTACAAATATGTCACTTATTTACAAAATTGTAGGATTGTAATGGTTATTAAACAAGGCCCTGGTACCATATAAACACTCGTAGATGATTCTAAACTCCCTGGGTTGAAATTATTCGTCGCTTATAAAAATAAAATTCTATACCAGAAATTAGAATCATGTGCTGAATTCAAGGTTTCAGTTTTCGCGTGGATGTACCTAACTACCACCCTGAAAAATACCAGGGATCAAATAGTGGTCTGAAAAAAGAGATTTTGAGAGTAAACATTTTCAATAACTTTGCCATATCATTATTGTCCCCAAAGATAAATGTCAAAATGACAGTTTACCAAACTTAATAAACCAAAGTTTGACCAACTCATGTAATCTATCCGTTTACGAGTGTGATCGTAAAAACTAAGCACCTACATAATTGCATGGACTGCCGCCGCCATGCTGCTCGCTACGGATTACAAGTAATTTCGCTTTGGAAAACCGTAAAATTACATACGACTCGTAATTAAATGATTACCAAGAGTAGCTGGTACCGACCGGTAGGTAGGTACAACTCTCTTTTCCTAGGAAAACTGTCCGTTGATCCGTGGGTTTGTTTGTAACTATTAACTGAGATACCGTTGAGAAGATTGATTTTCGTGGAAGTTGGTTGTTGCTTTCGTAGCAAAATGGCGTAGGTTTTAGTAATACATACATAAATCGCGGTGACCTATTTAGTCCCGTTCTTAGTTCTTGAAATGTTTTGTTTGAGAGGTTCAGTCATTTATGTAGATAGTAGGTATGACCTTTAGATCTTTGACAGTCGTTACGGGTCGTCAGAAGCCCGAAAGTCTGACAACCAGTATTACCAAGTGGTATCGAATTACCCAGTATCTGGGTTGTAGAGGTCAGATAGGCAGTCGCTCCATGTAAAATACTGGTACTCTGCTGCATTCGGTTAGACTGGAAGCCGACCCTAACATAGGAAAAGCGTAAACAGATGATATATAAGTATGGCCTTTACTTGAGAAACGATAGCATTAAATAGGTGGTAATTGGTCGTATTGCGATGAGACTGTACAAGCACATAAAAACAATTATTATTATCTAC
Organism: Polymixis lichenea; assembly: GCA_949091785.1. NCBI lineage: Eukaryota > Metazoa > Arthropoda > Insecta > Lepidoptera > Noctuidae > Polymixis > Polymixis lichenea. The sequence continues at coordinate 21,906,248 of OX420951.1, read as the reverse complement.
ATAATACTTTCCCGAACTAGGGGTTGTTTATTTGGTGTAGCTTTTGATTTTTAATAAAGATTGATCATTATTTGTTAGCTTAACAGTAAATGGCAAGTTGGGGACTGAATCTGCTACCGTTAACACTATCTGAAAATAATTTATAAAAACATGTTGTCATTGAACATACACAGACGGACACACACACCATCTTTACATGGTACAAGACATTTCTAACCGTAGCCGTGTCTCACTCAGCGATCATTAGTGTTTAGCACGAAATATAAATTATTGAGCTGCACCTGCCTCTGTATTGATCACGTTTTTAGTTGCAGCTCCAAATACGTTAAATGGAACAAGTATAGTATGGAATGCTATCAGTGTCGGTCTGTTTGTCATCATTGTGCATTCTGCACTTGATAAGGAGAGAGAGAGAGCTATTTCGTTTAACTGAGCATTAAGGCATTGGATTTTTTTGCATACTTTTGGTATAAGCAAGGTATAGCAGTAACCTACACTTTCCACAGCCAGCGTGCTGTTCCCTGTGAGGTTATAAAAGCCTAAAACATCAAAATATGTAATTGTAAACAGTAACGGTGGAGTTTCTAGCTCAATACATTTTCTTTTCCATACAGAACCACATTTGGAACGGGCGCAGGCGACTACAATCAATTCTATTTTAATGTAAATTTTGCCGTTCAAAAGTGCCTTTTATGTGTGTACTTGAAATAAATGCTTTGATTTTCACTATTATAAGTCCAAGGAAAAGTTTTTATGCAGTAGTGAAGTCGACATAGGTCTACTGGCCACCATTTTGGTGAACTAGAATTCACAACATTTCTATAGAAAAGCTGCAGGGAGGCTCGATTTAGAAGTCCGGGATGTATTTATTTTATTTGGCTTGCATTAAGACAGTCGATTAAGAAAGATTATTCAGGCACATTCGGTAGTGAAAGGTGTAGGATTTCGCAAACCATATAAATTATAGTCTTCTTAAAGACATACTTAGGTATAGTATATTAACACAAGATGAGAGGGTTTCTTTGTTTAGAATCTTTACAACTATGTCATACGCTCCTCTACTAAATGACAATGTTTTTAATAATAGGTATACACAACCTTTAGCTAATATTTACCAACAATAAAAAGAAACGTTTCCCCAAAGATATTATTATATTAGGGGATGATACTGTCATCTCTGTAACAACAACTATGTCGGAATATAACAATAATGCACAGAGGGCGCCTCTGAACGATGTACCCACACATTACAAGTACAGCCGTAATGTCTGATTATGGTACTGGCTTAGATTCATAAAGTTTGGAATAGCAGTTGAATCATCACTTACGCAGCTAGGTAGGTATCTCCGTTTCTTAGGCGCACTCATGTTGGGGTGAGCTTACACAACGGCCATGAGAGAAACGGCCTTATTGCCTGAAATATAGGTCAGGGTTGTTTTTATTGTAAGTATTTAACACGTGTTTCTGCTCTCCTTGGAATAAGCTGAAACAACATGCTTAAATGTATTATTTTTATAAAAGTACTAACTGAGTGGGAATGTAAGAAAATGCATGAGTACTTAGCTCAAACAGGTGCTTTAATTTCCAAGAACTTAATGAAAACCATTAAGAATTCTTCTCACCGAAAAAAAGAAAGACAGAAGATATTGTAATGTTTCTGTTACCAATTAATATCCATTTTTATCCATATTATACCTACATTCTTTGATTTAAAATTCCATATCCACCCAATCAGGCATGTTAATCTAAGTCACAAAAGTAGGGGAACATGTAATGATATATTCATTTTGACTGCTCGCCGCGAGGGGGCGGTAATTGCATTCTTCATGTAATACATGACTGACTGGATTCAATATTAGGCGCGTTTAGCAAATATGTGGAATCGCAATAAATTGGGCAGATAGGAGATTGCATATTTTTGTATCATTAGATGATATTAGATTCTTCACAATCGCATATTTTTCTTGAAATGTTAATTTTCGCACTTAAATAAATTGATGATGCGTACAAATTAGGTAAGTATCAGTTCATGAGCTTTATGATGTTTAATATAAAATACTCCAAATGGAATTTGTATATCCACCAGCTTTATCACAAAAAGTAGGTACCTACCTATTCGAAAACGAGCAAGGACCTAAATTATCAAGTATTCCTTTCAAGGCTAAAACTCCATCATACTGATATGACACATGACCACTTTCATGATAATAAATATTACTTTATAAACACAGCTCTGCCCTCTATTTACTCTGCAAACGATAAATAGTACAGAAATAGTAGCCTCTAGCCGAAATATAATAAAAATACAGTCAATAACGCACGCAACAAAGGCACTATGATATACCACAGCCCAGCTACATATAGAAAAGCCACAACATAATTAAACACATAACACATTCAAGTTTATACTACAATATGGAAGAAAAACCCGAGAAAATTCTGAAAAAAAAAACTGAAATTTGTGAAAAATCTCAGCATGTAGTCTAGCGTCCGCTATGATGCCGCAGGGGAAAAACCAGCAGGGATAATCCATCGACATAAATGTATTAAATAAAAATTAAGTTATTCATTCAAATTAGGCTGAAAATCAGCGAAAAACGCGCGCCCTTCACCACTTCCTTCAGCTGGAAAGAAGAAGTGGCGCAACGAGCTTCCTAACGGGGAATCACAATACAATCAAACGACTCAAAACGGACCAGTAATCAATTACTACAATCCCTCAGGTAATACTATAAGTATCTATGGTTGTTTAAACAAAATATCCACAGCATACGAGATCCCGAGAGCATGTAGGTTTACAAAAATAGACCAGGTTTGCAAAACAGTTTGTTCAGAGTTGTCCTTCTGTCCTTTTCACGTTAATCTAATAAACTATGTTTAAAACTATAGCAAACACCATTGTTGGCGGTTCAAGGTCGAAAAACATATTAAACGAGTGGCTAAAATATTGAGCCGTATAAAAATTAATGCTTTTGTTCTAATATAATCTATTTACTATACACGTGGAAGATATTGTTATGTTATTCTTTCTTAGGAATGTGAGATACGCTGAGTTAATAGACGTAAAGTTAGATAGTATACAGTGTTTTTTCTTCACAGAATTTTTGCCAGTTATACATAATAATATGTCCCATGTGGGGATAGCCTTTTGCCCTTAAGGGGAACCTAGTCGCGGACTCGAACTCACTGATGGGCCTGGCTTAAAAGCACGCAGACAGAGGTAGTATCAGTGATGAGCAGTTAGAAGCTAGTCTACACGTACAACATTAATGAGTGAGATGCAGGATCATTTGAAGTACAACAGGCGCGTAAAAAACTAAGACCAGTCCTTCGAAAGATCGGGTTTTATGAAAAAACCACTGCATAAATCAATGAAAAATAAAGTTTATTGTACATTTCGATATTTGAGCTTTGTCAGTATCGACTTGGTTTTTCAGATTTTACACTTCTTTTATTACTTAAACACGCCCAAAGTTAGGTTAAATTAGCAAGAAAAACGAATCTTTGTTGACTCCTAACTTTTTAATGGCTTTTTATTTTAGTATTCGGTTTTCGTACAGACAATATTAATAATGAGACAAAACCACCCCTCAGTGGGTTTCCGCATTGTCATTGCGGGTGGGCTCAGTAGCCGTGGTCATCCCCACGGTGAAGCGAAGAGGAACCCCAAGGTAGGCTCGTCAGGGCTTTTGCCTCCAAGCCGACGACATAGCGGCCAAAAAGGGGTGAGCGGTGAGGTGCATCGCAGCTGAGGCGGGCCGCGATGCTGAATGAAAGGGATCGCGGCTGAGGGTTACAGGCTGGTGCGGAGGAGTGCCGGTACCTCTGAGTAGCGCTCTTCCCTTCCGCGGCCTGGACGGCGCCGCCACCGTTTGATGGCGGACGCGGTGGGGCCGCAGGGGAGGAGGAGTGTCGCTATAGCGTTGGCCGCTCTCCCTATCCCCTGCGGTCGAAAAGTGGTTGGCGGCGGGGCCACTGTGCTGACCCGTCGCAGAGGGACCGCAGCAACAACTGGTGGAGTCCGCAAGGGCCGATGCTTGCCAGGGGTGCGGGTTGTGCGACAGAGATACCGCGGCCCCTGGCATACAGGCAACTGAGGGAACACGGGTGGGTTTTAGTCAGTAAAAGTCTGACACGCCCACCTGCTCCATCCAGAGCGGGAGAAGTCATTTGATGATTTCCCACCCAGAACAAAAAAATGAGACTAAACCACACCGTGTTTAATTTTGATGTACATTGTCGAACAGTAGAATAATAAACTCCCGAAGTTTGTATGGGAAAAATGTGGACTAGATTCACCTTAAGGAGGTACACACGGCTACATATCAAGCTATACATTTCCAGTATAAGCTGATCTCGCATTGTATAGGATTTCCGTACAGTGCAAGATCAGCGTAAACTGGAAATGTTTAGCTTAATGTGTAGCCGTGTGTACAAATCCAGATCTGTGGGGTAATTATGTAACACACTAACAGTAGCAATGGTTTACATTTAGAGAGTTCAACAATATTCATTGCATTATTTACATTGCTAAGCAGACGAATTTTTGGAACATATGAAGCAATGGATTACTTAACGTTATCTCTAGAAATTATTGAGATACTGACTGATAATTTGTTACGCAATTAAGGTGCCAACTGCTAGGTATTTGCTACTTGGAAATTCCTAATCGGTAATCCCAAAAACGCATTACCCGAGGATCTAATCCGGGAACCCATTCTCAGCCGTCTATTTTCCGTCCACTGAACCAACTAAGCTTCAACAACTGAACAACGTCATCAATATTGCATAACCTCATAATTACTCGCAATCCCCATCTTAGGTAAGTTATTAAACTACAAATAAATTATACCCAGCAGTGCTATAGAACGAACCGCTTAATTAAACTAAGAATCGAGTTCAATTCTGAGCCAAATTACGAGTGAAAATGGCCAGAAATGGCCACAATATGGGCTACACGTTAAATAATAGCCGCTATTAATTACGAGCCCGACCAGAAACTAGCCAATAACACGAATCTCCTAGTGAAAATATACGGAAGGATATCTGAGAAGGCCACGTTATTTTTTTCTTTCGTTTTTGTAATGCCACTGATGCCAACACTCGTGAGGCAATGTCGTGTTAGTTGATGTCGCAATTAGGTTATCACTTTTGTCAACGATGCCTAGAACATTTAAACTTCATTAACGTTAAAACTGTCACAAAGACGAATATACTTTGTCGTTTAATGACGTGCAGTGCAAGTGATACTTAACCTTAGGGTGATAACGTAGTTACGAGGTCGACTATACGTGTGACATTTCCAATATTATTCTGTACTTTCTAAGTAAGTATGTATGTTCCAAATATATATTATAGGTACCGCTGACTTTTGGAACAGTGAATGCAATCGACGATCAATACTAAGTTTTTCTATAGATACGACAAAATATTGTCAACTAAGATTATAAAAAATAGCTTTGTTGATAAAAACTCTATAACTATGTATTATTTGTAAAAAAGCACGAGTACTGCATTCAACTGTCAGAAATAATCTTATAGTATGCCAATCATGTATTGACTACGGAAAATTCGTTTTCTATAGCAACTACCTATCTACAATGTAAAGCTTTTGAATCAGTATCATTCATCAATGTTTAAAAACAAAGTGTTCGGACTTGAAAAGGTTAATTACTTGGCGCTCAATCATTACAGTTGAATCAATGGAGCTTATTATCATATCAACTTGATGAATGAATTCGTTGATAAGTAGTTAACAAAATATAAAGGAATTATTGTGATTTGAATAGGAGATAATTTCACATTCAAAACATGAACATTGTTGTCACAAAACGACGGCTGTAACATAACATAACAAAACATCACGTCTGTAATCCCTGAAGGGTTAGGCAGAGGCGTTCCTATAGCATCATAATGCACGTGCCTACACACAATTCCCTCCCGTATGTTCCTTCTAAAAGCGATCAGGCTTACCATTTCCATTACCTTCAGCAATAACGACTACATCGCTGAACTTCCTGCTAACATCCACTGCTGCATCCATAAGATAACGTGAAAGCTGTATAGAACGCCACCAACCAATGTAATACAAACAAAACAAAATTTTCACCAAAGCAAATGCAGGGAACTGATGTAAATTACGGTGTAATTTGACAAATGGCGGGCGAATATAACGTAATGGTTAACAATTTATTAAATTTTGAATCCCCGAGCTTCTGCAAGTAACAGAATGTTTCCCGAGGTGGCCAGTAATGGCTTCCTAGTTCGCTCACGGGCTCCAGGGCTCCGCAATAGGTATTTTGTAGGAGTTTCAAGGCTACTTGATTATGCCCCTAATTGCTAGACGTTTCGGCACAATTTGTGGATAACAATTTGCGAAGTAATCAGTTACTTAGACTTACTGGTTTTGGTAATTTGGTGAGTTTCTTGTGGGGATTTTGTTATTTGGCTATAGGGATGATTTCTAATATTGCTTCCACTTTGTGTTTAATAGAATTTAAAACAGAGTGTTTTATTAAGTAGTGTATCGAGATGCCACTAAGTAAGCAATAGGATTATTGTATTTTATATTCATGTAAATGTTTATATTGAAATCATAACAAACTATGACCACTAATGAACATTTATGACCAAGGGAAACTCATATTTTCACGAGCGTTTTTCTTTACCATAGGAATATAAAAATATTCTGGAACTACAAGCCTCTGGGACTTATCTAGACTAGACTTAAATTACTGGGGCTTATCACTGTGGTGCATAAGTCAGTGAGTTCGTAGGTTTGAAGATCACTGCTCCGAGAGAGTTTCACGAGAACCTCGAGTCACTCCTTTGTCTTCAGAGACAAAGGGGTGAGCAGATGTCTAGAAAACGATTATTTTAGACCTCTTAACTAAGAGCTAAAACTCAAAGCATTTATCTCAATTAAACTAATTACAGGCACTTTTGAACTGTGAAGGAGTGGGTCAGAAACATGAAGTTAAGTAGTTACCCATTTCAAAGCGTAGTAGGTTTCTATGGAGAAGAACGGACAAGAAGCGCCACGGACACTTTTTTAAATCAAAATATTTATTACAAATCATTCCTGCATATCTTTGTATTTGTAGGGTAAACCTACTCAGTTTACAGATTGTATCATATAGAGGCAGAAACGACACCTTTTTACACAATATACAAATAATCCTAAAATGACGCGTTAGAAGTTACGCTGAAAAGCAATTCGAGCAGATAACTTATTTAGCTGGATGGACATCATCACCCGGACGGCCAAAGGGCTGGGCCTCTCATATTCCTATTCATGAATGACATTCCCCGCTTAATAATTCGTCCTTCAAAATGGCCGGCTCGCTTTAATTACACTGGACGTAGTTACTGAACTTTTGGATGCGTGGGACGACTTTTTGTTGATTTCGGATGCTTTTGAAAGTATTTTTCGTATTTTTTCATTCAAATGTCGCCCACGTTACGTTGTGCTTCAGTCACCTGTACGTACTTATACCTACTTACCCTTCAAAGCCTGATGCTATAGTAAGCACTTGCAATAGAAATCATTTTCAAACGGTTTTATTTAGCTTGCCCTGTTTGTTTTTTTGGGTAAAATTTAGTACTTGAAATTTTACCCCCTTCCTGTTAGCAGATTGATCTGATATTTGGTACACACCTTTAGTTTTGATAAGAATACAATTTAATTTAATCAGTAATAAGTCATTGTAAATCCAAGATGGCCGCCGCTACAAAATAGCGGATTACATATTTTTTCACAATCCCCCCAATATGGGTATCAAATGAAAGGGCTACTAACGGGACTATTCAAATACTGTACACTATGAAAAATAAAATAGAAAAAAACGAAATAGAATGAGAAATATAAGTAGGTAACGAAATAAAAACTAAAAAATAAATGAACAATTTTTTTTAATTTAGGTATACGGTATAGTGAAAATAATTATGTAGATAATGTACTAAAAGCTAAAAAAATAATTCGGTAGGTCCTAGGTAACAATCATCACACCAGTTTCTTCATCAATCTAGGGCATTGATCAGACAAAAAAATTAAATCGTGGGGCGTAGCGTAACCTGAGTAAATTATATAAATAGCATAGGTATGAGCGGTTGACTGTTGATAGAAATTTCCCGCGCCCCACGATTTCATTTCATTAAAACCGTTTAACTTAGAATTTATTTTACTTATTTTATTGGATAGGTAGAAATAACAGAACCTCATGTACCCATAGGTACGTTTTGCTGCTTTTCAAGCATCAATGTTCTGTCAAAATCAAAATCAAAAGTCATTTATTCAAATTAGGCTGAGAATCAGCACTTTTCGAACGTCAAAGTACATGAGACAGTCCCCCAAAACGCCCACCCTTCACCACTTCCTAGTGCTTTAGCTGGGAAGAAGAAGTGGTGGAACAAACTCCCCAGCAGCACAGCTGTCTGTTTAGTCGGATACACTTGATTCTATACATACATAGGCAAAGTAATCAACATTACGAGACACAAAATATTAATTAAATAATTAGTCAAAATGTCAGCTAGCCATACCAATATACCGACGAATAAAATGAAAACTGTCGAGGCCAAATAAAGCCTAAAACAACTCATCATAGAAAATATTGTTATGAGTAGATCATGTCAATAACTAATGACTTAATAGATAATTATAAAAAATTGTTAGACAGGCAATAAAAAATAAAAAAATAATTATATGAACTGTCACTAGATACGCCAATTCTGGAGAAAGAACATAAACATTGTCTTGAGTTAATCACAGCGACCAACTATTCTTGTCATTTAAATAGTCGTTGATGGAATAGTAAGCCTTTAAACAAAGGACGGATTTTACTTGAGCTTTAAACGCATTAAAAGGCAAATCTAGCAAAGAAGAGGGAAGCTTGTTATAAAAAGTTATACCAATACTGTCTTACTGGGACCCAGTTTTAAACCCATAACTTTGCTAATGTATTTTGCTTAACATTGATTTCCCCAATAGATTGCTGCGACGCGGGGTCTTAGAAGGATTTCCCATAATCAAACGAAATTGAAAATAATGATGTGAGATATTAAAGCTTCCAACGCAAGTCATCCAAGTTTCCCGTCCCTATCTCCCCTTCTTTTTTCGGTTCCGTAGTAAAACTTTAGACCAGGCACATTTTCGAGAGAATGATAAACTTCGTGTTGTAATAATTAATCAATCGCGAAGCACATTTTTCAGCCTATGCTAAAATTATTCTTGATTATTTTATTTTATTTTGTCTTTTCTTGCTTTTACATAAATTCCCGATAAATTTACAACCATGATGAACCCCCACTTGACTGCTCAAAAGCAATGCATCCCATTTTTCTTTTAACTCCAATACCTTTGAGAAACAACGCAGCATTTAAGAGGGTCAGTTCAAAGATTGAAGCGAAGAAGAAACTGCCAAGAAATCAAATTACTACATTAATTAAATTAATACCATCGAAAAATGAAAATTTCCAAGTTTTAAGGGTTAGTATTTAAGAGATCTGTAATGGTTCATATTTTAACATGTCAAATATGTTTTGCAAATTACAAAGTTTTTCAGACCTCAGTAAAAAAAGATCCTGGCAAAAGAAAATTGCAAAGATACATTCAACAAACCATCCTCCCGAGATTAGCATGAAAATGTTCAATAAAAAGGTCAATAAACACCAAAGGTCCATTCCATCAAAAGGTCTAAACAAAGCTTTGAAAGAAAAAAAAGAAAAATCTCCTTCCACAAATAGAATTTCGTCTCCATAGAGACGGCCGGCGCGGCGAGGCGCGCCTCGCGGCCGTAGCTAAGGGAGCGCCATTTTCTCCGCGTTGCCCTTTATCAATCGGTACGTTTCTTCCCTTTTATTTTAACGAGAAACACTTGAGATGTTTCCCAAAGCGTCGCTCGATGGATATTTATTTATCGATTTACAAATAAACGAGGTTTCTTTGTGGATCTATTATTTTTAGATATCATTGAGTGGTTTTGTGAGTGCTTATTTTGATTATGTTTGGTTTATGTGGTCGAGTGTGGTTTACTTTGAAAGGTTATACAACTACCTACATGTTTTAAATCTAGGTCAGCGAAAAATATTTGCTAACAGGAAAACCTAATAAAATGCCGGGAATATATAAAACCCGACGCCCCTTAGGTCTTACGCTAGGAAGGCATTTTTAACCGACTTCCAAAAGGAGGAGGTTCTCAATTCGTCGGAACCTTTTTTTTTTTTTTTATGTATGTTTTACTATAATGCACAATAAGGCATTATGACCTCCCCTATACATTATACTTATAGTATACTTTAGATCTACTGCAAAAACACTACACATAAGTACAAAATACTATAGAAGTAAGTACAACAGGAAACAAAGCAACAACAAATATTTCGACACCGCCCTTCAACATCCAAGATGGCGTCGTTATAACAAACACAGAACAGTACAATCTCCTCAAGAGCAGCGTTGATGAATAAATACATGTTCTTTCATGTCGCTTCCTCGTACGAAGGATAAACGACTATTTATTATGGCACAGCGTCATCAAAGGTGGGTCAGCTTCAAAACAAATTGATCTATCTTGAAGAGGGAATGGATTTGAGAAACTGGATAAGAAGTTTTAGAAATCGGTGAACTTCTTGTGAACTTCGGTGTAATTTATTATCCCATTCGGTCCGGTCGGTAATTTAATATCATATATTTTTATGTGATTGCTGACAAGGCAACGCGCGCAAAACATTGTGTTAAAAATCTGAACTGCATGGAATGGTAAGCTTGTTGCGAGCGAGTTGTATGTAAGGCCCAGTACAAAAAATATCTCGATTGCAGGCAGTATGTCTCTCTTCGGCTTCATTAAGCGTCTTTTTACACCCATTCAAGACAAATTTTTAAAGCACGTATACCCCATTACTTACCGAGACTCTTTCCACAAAGGCCGGAAAATGTTTGTAAACGCCGAATTCCTTAATTAATTCCGCGCGAATTTACCACTCATTTCACAAAGACTACTTCAAACACTGATCTCCTAATAAGCACTCTTCAAATCGCGACGCCCGCGACCCTCCACGACAAGCTCCCATCCACCCTTGTTCAATCCAAGCATAATTTCATCCTGTTACTTGTAATTTTATTTATTTCTGTTCACCCGCCGTCCGTTATTTATATCTTTTACTCCATATCCGCCCTGGACGTGCACTGCGCGTTTCTTGTTATCAAACGTCTTGATGTCATATTTTATTTACACTGATTCAGAGATGAAACGCGTTTACACCTGTTTGTTTAATGCTGTGTGGTCTACAGCTTAGAACCGACAAGTCGTACAGTAATAAAGCGCCAGGTGGCTGTGGTGGATAAAGGAATAAAAACGAAGTTAAGGCATAAGCTAAGCTACATCATCAGTGGTAGACCAAAAGTAGAGTAGAATATGAGTACAAAATGTAATATAACAATACCTAAAATCATATCGTATCATTCGTAAATGGTAATAGTAAAGCAAGCTTCTATATCTGTAAACGTCACATGACCCTAATCACAGGCCTGTCAAAGTATACTGGTTAGTCATCAGCAGACAGACTAAGTGACTTTGATGTTTGTACCCGAGGTGGAAACTAAAGACTTCATAATATAATTTGGTTAAGAAATAAGCAATTCATAGCAGGGTGTATTAAAAAGGTGTGGTAACATTTTGTTGGTGTGGTACAGACTATCAAACTAAACCACTTTCTTGGACTTTAAGCTACTTTGTGTCTATTTTAAGTAACTATCTGTTTAAATTCAATTTTGTTTTTTATGTGCGAAACGTGCAGAATAAACATTTTTTCTTTCTTTCTCTTTGGGACGAATTAGTAATCAGCCGTCCCTTACATTTGGATCCAGTAGATATTGAAGTTAAGTATAGGATAGCTGACAGTTTTTTGACGATTGACGACACCTTTCTGATACAACCTTAATAACTGAACATACAAATACAGTAACACAGCAGTTATTACGTGATCAAAGACATGTGCTTCCTACAACGGTCGTTAAAACCAACGACTGCAGCCATTGCAGGGGAGACAGGTCATAACTACCTCGCTTTGTATACGAATTAGAGGCCACTCTATAACATCTGAATGCAGATCGCCGATTTAGAGGCAGGGTCATGAATTCATTAAGTACAACTCCAATTTTCTCAGTGAAACAAAAATATCTCTAATCAGGAAAAGGGAAGGTTTGTTAGGTTGTAAGTCACTTCTCACAAAATCCATATAGATGGAGCAGCAGATTCCGGAAATCTACATAGAAATAACCTATCAGCAAGGCTCGATCGACTGCATGAACCCTTGAGTCATGTTGATTCGCATTCGTACGCCATGCATACGAGGACATATTGAAAGCTCGGTTCTATCAGATTTCCCGCTCCCATGTAATGCGCCTCCATTCCACGCGCCGTACATTTCACAAATATCCCGAAGAACGAAGATTTTCGCCCGACAATGACAAATGTACGGGGTAACCACACGTGGGGGCTTAAGGAAACGTGGCTAAGCTTGCTGCAGGGAATATCTTAAATGTTGAAATTTTACCGTTTTGCGACGTGGACCGCAAAGACTACGTGAGTGAGGTGAGCTTAGAAAGCAAATGGGATTACAAAAAGGTCTTCCTATGGTATAGGTAATTTACCTACTTATCTAATTAGCTTTAGTTCACTCAGGGGAATTAAATCTTACTACCACCCAACCTTGTTGACTATAGTATACCCAAGCCCACAATCGAGCTTCTTTGGAATATGGCATTTGCGTCTAATCAAGTTTCTATTTTAATAATTAACATTCTAAACATATTGGTACAGCCGCCAGCACATCAAGCTACACCAAACTGTAAAATTTTCTCAATTGAACATGAACTTTGTTATCTATACTCTATATCTCTATATCTATCTCTATGTCATGCTCACATAAATGTCTCACTGATGGTGGCGCGTGTGTTGGATCATTCGGTTCCCTACAAAATGGTTGAGCTGGATGGTGCTGATCCACGCGTCAAGTTCGTGAACGGGCGCTGTCGGTTGAGACTGGTCATCTCCTAACTTCCAGGGCTTATTTTTATCTTGTATTTAGAATTGTTTATAATTACATTTTTTTACATTGTTCTCACATACAGAAGCAACAAGAATAATGTTCCCAAGATTTTGTAATAATTCAACTTGATTTTAAAAGAGTGTCCGTGGAGTTTCTTGCCCGTTCTTCTCCATAGAGATCTACGTTTTGGAATGGGCAACTAGCTTCAACTTTCCAACTGATCGACTTTTTGACAATTCAAAAGTGCCTGTAAATGGTTTAATTGAAATAAATGCTTTGAGTTTGAGTTATACTTTTAATATTATAAAGCTGAAGAGTTTGTTTGGTTGTTTGCTTGAACGCGCTAATCTCAGGAACTGCTGGTCCGATTTGAAAAATTCTTTCAGTGTTAGATAGCCCTAGATAGCCCTATATTATCACGATAAAACCCTCAGGAGCCGAGCAAAGAGAAAAAGAGTCACGAATACGAAACACTCGCACGAGCAGGCGATTCAAAGGGACAGTGTGGGTCGGGGAGCAAGAAATTTTACGCGTACCAAATCGCGAGCAGAAGCTAGTTTTGTAATAAAGTTGAAAATCTATCAAAGAAATTTGACAGATTAGGATAGCTTGATGTGCTGGCGTCTCAAAGCTTTGCTTAACTTGGCATCCAGTAAATAAAAACATTTTCTCCTACTGCACCAGTCATCTCCAAACCCAAAATATTTCAATCCTTATTCAAGCTCATGGGTCCTCTATAATCCGTGTCGTGTTGGCTCCCTAGTCAGGTGTGTGGGATGACGTCACGTGCGGTCCACCATCAAGCGGGCACGTGACGTCATACAAGCGCGCCGGCTTATCATTTGGAGGGTAAGTTGATGTACTGCGCATCAACTTGAGCAGCTGAGGGATTTGGGAGTTCAAGGGTGTTGTTGTTTAAATGGGTTTTTGAATATATTATGAGTTTTGTCACTAGACTTTTTATGTATTTTACCAAGGAACCAAAACATTACTGTAGTTAAATAAGGATGTGTCTTTACTACCGGATCGTTGTGTTGTTCGGATTGTCATTTTGAGCACACATTTTACAAACAGTTTTCTCCAGACTTTTCACCGTACAGAAGTTCACCAATGCGAACATTACTCAGCAATTTCCAAGTATATAATTTAAATTTTATAATCTCTGTTTGTCCTACTTAAAGCCAAAAGATTTCAAAAGCTATTCCGTTTTTCTAGTGTTTGCAGTACAATTATGGCGTCGAAGATCAATCTTATGAATAACTAATAAGTTACCAAGAAGTTTTTATTTCTCAGACATAGTTTTCAACGGTTGCTACCTACATTAATAGCACAGAACTAGACGGTCCAGGTCGCCTGGCCGCCATTTTTCCTATAAAACCCCGTTAGTCTATGGTGTCCGTTATGTATGGAACTCATAAGTTGTTCTAGGAGGAGGCTGGAAGATTACTTTCGACGAAACAATTATGTACAGTTAAGCGGAAAAAACTTTGTAATAACTTGAACAATATCTACCATTGGAAATCAACATAAAATGAATAATGATACGTTATCAAAAATAAGAGAGAGAGGAAGAGATCGTCACAAAGGTATTGCTTGGTGGAGATGATGACCATCATCATCATTTCAGCCGATAGACATCCATTGCTGGACATAGGACTCCCACAATAAAAAAGTTTGACTGACTCTCTACAAAGCCGAACATCGACCCAGCCCTGCATTGCAATAGCGAGTCAAAACGATGAGATTTCTATGCTAGGCTTAAGTTAAATATTAATGTATTATATTATAAGTATTATGAGTATTAGCTATACATAAACCTTCCTGAATGAATGTTCTAAATGATGGTAAACACTGAACCAAAATCCATTGTGCTGCAAAACCTAAACGGTCAAAAAGACAGACACGAAAAGCGACTTACTTCCTACTTAGGTTTGATAATGTTTTTAGGTAAGAAAATTTTAGGAATACAATTAGGTATGTACGCAAAGGTATACATGTTCAAACAGACACATGTTTGCAATCCAGTGAACATCACTAAATCACTATCCCAAGTGATCTCCCGTTCAGTTTACACAGTGGCGCCCTCTGCCAGCACTGGGTAGTCGTGAGCTCCCCATCTGTAATCCATAATTGAGCCGGCCAGGTGATCAGTATCGCGGCCGGCTTACTGTTGCCTATCACGTTGATAACGCGTTCGCATACACACACTGTAATCTTGTTCAGAAGGGTTACTGGAATGAAATAAAAATGGAGGATAAGTTTAACGATTTTCTTTAAAACTTATCCGCGGAAGCAAGGATTGGAAATGATAAAAAGAAATTGGAATGAGTAATAGATACCTCGCTGTTACAGCTAATAGGTGAAATTCGGGCTCTTCTTTAACCAGCAAACCCTTGACTCAGCCAGCTTGGACCCAGATTTTTGCCCTTAGCAATAAAATTGGAAGTTGTTTTTGTAGTTTAGATATAATCTGAAAGCGAGCTTTAAACTCTACATAAGTGTGTTATACTCGGTAAATTAATTTCATTAGGTTTGTTCCACAAAACAAACCGTGTCACAATGGACACGCACACAAACCCGTACCCGCAAGCGTTTTCCTAAAACTCGGTACAATTACTACACAACCAATTATCTATGAACGTGCTACCGATTTATTATACCTGTGCCTCTGCCCACCCCGCGGCCCGAGCGAGCGATGTGCTGCCTGATAGCGAGCCAATGATAATTACTTTTGTTAACGGCCCGTTTCAAATTAAGAGTATTGATTGGTTGAAATTGCCTCGAATTTATAAAAAAATTAGGTTATCGCTGGTATATTTTGGCAAAGGAAATAAGTTGGTATTTAACAGACAACGCACGAATGAGAAATAGTGAGAATGTACAAAAGACTACTTTGATTAGTAGCAGCTATTTAACTGTCGCACAGAGGCCCATTGAACAATAACAAACTAGTGGTCCCCCATCATTAAAAATACGGAATTCGACCATAATTAAAAAATATTGGCTTTCTGCACTCCTTCTCCATATAATTTTACGAAATTTGATACTTCTCCGTCCGCGTAATTACCATGAAAAAGGGGTACAAAGTTTTTGCTTATAGATTCTGATCAAAAAACGCATCCAGAAGTATCCTCCTATCTGCAATTGCTTGTTCCAAGGAACAAGAAATTGTGATCATCAACTCGTTTGCAAGAGTTGTACCGATTTCTTTAATTCTCTTGTAACTTTCCAATGGGAGATCTATGATGTTCAGCAATTAACGTTTAAAGGCTGATAAATTAATCAGTTAGTAGTAATGAAGCAAACTATTCTTCTCCTTCTTTTGCTGCCTCTCCAAGTTTGGCCATCAACTCCGTTCTCCTTGTATATGAGTAAACTTTGACAATGTATAGTGTATCGTAAAGGGTCGAATTATTAGAAAACGACGGTTTCGTCACCTCCGACGCGTCCGTTGACTACCTCCCTGACATGTGCACCCGTGTACGTGAACTGTATTAGTTACAGTCTGGTACCCTGGCGGGCAGGTGGCTATGAGCACATCTCACAAACCCTAGCGCATGTCTACGTCCTCACACTATCCTTTTGGGGTAGGCATAGATACAGGACTTAGTCTATAAACGATCTTTGTAACCTCTTTTTATTTCATTTTGCCAGTTCTTTCCAACTTTATGAAAAAAAAGTTGAAGATCTTACTTTTGGGTTCGTCTTAAAAGTCGGGCTAAGTGTAATTAAACTTGTTTAATTTAAGGGCAAGACCAACGAGATAGCTTGGCGAGATAGCTTATTGGTGGCCCAGTTATCCCTTACACAAGCAGGATAACTCTGACTACCAACTATCCACACACAAACAGAAACATTACACTTTATACCCGATCATAATCAAACCGCGTAAACGTTGCATGCCTCACGGCGGGCGACGTCCAAACGGCACCGCAGATAAGATGCTATCTTAGCACAAAGCACCGCCTCTACAGCAGAGACATGCGACAGAAATGACCCTATTTGTCCGCCCTGATAAACTAGTTTTATCAGGGACATAAAAACAAATTATTAAAACTATTGCTGTGATAACCCGGATGGGGAATCAGATGGATATGGAATGTCATCGTGAACTTATATTGCCATGCTCTAGAGATAGGGAGGGACATATTATACTCGTATGAAGAGACCATAACGTTCAAACTGGGTTTGTTCAGTATGGAAGTTACACTATCTTAAATCTGTCAGCAATTATACGGTCTTACAACTTTTCAAGCTAGTAGAAAGTGCCGATGCCGAGCCAGCTACAGCTTAGATGTTGAATCTCTGGAGCCAGCAAATTGGTGATGCATGGCGTAAGAAAAAGTTTATTTTCGAGTTCTACCAACTCGCATAAAACTGTGGGACGAGACGTAGAATTTCCAACCCTTTTATTCCTTACTTACCTATCAAAGAATACTTAATTGAAATAGCAACTGCATCGTCAATCTTCGTTTATCCTATACACCATCAAGAATCATCCCTCAACTGCAGGCGTGCAATACTTACTTAGTGAAAATGCTAGAACCCCTTTTCATGGCGCAATCCTCACTCCACGACACCCTTGGGAGACAGCACTCAAATCCTTACATAGCAATATAAACGGTCCACCACCAGCTAACATGTACAACCACCCCTGCTCAGCCCCTGCAAATCAGCGAGCGTGAATTACCCTAAAATACCGTCCGTCCGTCTGTCCGTCAACAAGACGGATGTCCGGTTTGTCCGGACACCGGCCGGTGCAGTGATCAATAACGGACACTGCCTACCCCTTTGTTGACAGTCTTCAAGTAATCATGTCTTTGTAGTTTAGAGGGTGCTACCATTAACGGCTTTCAGACGATATTTAATCATAGTGATGTTGAAATTAAGAGATCAATCACGTCCGCCCAACAGTCGTTAGAGGCGGCTGAAGGGTTTCAGTGACAGTTATACTCACCATATTATTTCCTTTGTTAGAGTTATTGGTAGTTTTGTTCTGCCTGTCAGCTACCTACTGTACCTAATAGTTGATAAAAGCAGTGAGAAATGTTTTTTTTTTTAATTATAAGCCTGTGTTGGCCCGCTGCAGGGTAGAGGCCTTGTTTCCACTTTTCCCGGACTACTGCGACTGTGGGCCAACACAGGCTCATCCCGCCACCTCTTTCTGGGCCTGCCGCGTAGTCGTTTCCTGAGATTTCCACTGAGTGATGGTCTTTGCGTTTTGCTGCTCCGACATGCGACAGATGTGGCCAGCCTAGTACCATAGTTATTTGTGTTTTTTTTTATTTGTATTGCTTTATTTTGAACCAATCTCTATGTACCTACCACAACTTTAAGATAAATGAAAGCATGATTACAAGATATACTAACCAAATTTATTCATAACGTGAAATAAATAAATTAGACACAAAACTACAATACAATACAATGACAAATTACTAAGAACAATAGAATGTTCACAATTCGTGTCGATACTTTAATAAAATACGTACAAAGTCACAGTTCACTTTCTTTTGGTAGTCTCCCCAGGCGGGCTGTCCACTTTTTCCGATGTTATTTCGTATTGAGTTTCTAATCTGTGAACAAAATTGTTATATTAAAGTATTGGCTTATCAATCAAAGGGACGCCTAATTTTTCATGATGTGATGAGGAATCCGTCAACGTGTGCATTACAGTCACTCTGATTTCAATAATAAATTAGTTTCTCCAGATTATGCATCTGCTTAGAGATTGCAATCCCGCAAAACGGGATCACGCATTCCCGCGGGATTCCGTTGCTTTTATTTATCTGTTGGATCCCGCATCTTTGAAATTATGTTATAAAATCAAATTGAAACTACAGATGTTTGTGTAAAATCAACTTTTATTAAAAATTTCTTACATTAAGCAACAGAAATTATTTATTTTCTATTAATTTTGTACCTATAAGTAATTAGTAATTTACAACACAAATTATTTATTGTCAAAAAAAAATTTAAAAAAAGCTAAAAATGTTTTATAAATAAATAATTTATGTAAGAAATGTTTAATAAAAGTTGATTTTTACACAAAAATCTGTAGTTTCAAATTGATTTTATAACAAAGATGCGGGATCCCGCGTGATCCCGAGCAGGATTGAGTAATCCCGCATATTAATCCCGCAGGATTTAATGAGCTGTGGGATTGCAATCCCTACATCTGCCACACCTTTTACGTAAATAAATTCAGGAACATAGGGGATCACAATTATTTTTTGCATTATTAACGTTTAAACACGTTAGCCCTGGGCTGGCTGTCATTCTTGGATCTTTGACAGTTGTTACGGGTCATCACAAGCCCAAAAATCTGTCAGCCCGCTTTCCAAGGGATATCGCATTACCCAGTAACTGGGTTGTGGAGGTCAGATAGCCGGTCGCTCTATGTGAAATACTAATATTCAGGTACATCCGGTTAGACTGGAAGCCGACCGCAACATAGTTGGAAAAGGCTAGGCAGATGATGAAGAACGTTAACTGAAGAAGCAGAAGAATGATTCCTCTATCATTTATAAGGTGAACAAGCTCACTAATTACAATAACAGCAGAGTGTCTAACTTAGTCTGACTCTGCAATGTTAACCAAAATCATTAAAAATATTTTATCTAGTGAAGCGTGCAATCTTCATTCTATCTGCGTATTTGACCTGATCTGATCTGATCTCCAAATATGTACATACGTCAATGTCTTGCTCCGTAAATAAATTCTTTTCAATTCCACGAGGATAAACCAGCATGGCAATATTTAGCAGTCGATGACCCGAAGGCGAAAATCCTTGAGTTTGTTTTGAATTGCAAAGCGAATGATAGATGTTCATAGTGTTCATGTGTAAAATAGTTACCAGGCCTGAGTAGCTGTGAGGCAGGTACAACATACATACAAGTCTAGATTTCCACGAAAAACAACGACAATGAAGTGCCTATAGCTATTATTCTGAATAATTAAATTGTTTTACAATATGGTTTTTGTACATCCGTAGATCCGTGTTACAACATTAACAACCCACCTTTAAACGTAATTGGGATAGATATTATTCCGGGAAATAAATTAGGCAGATTTTCAGTTATTTCAAGAAAAAGAACGTCGGAGTTTCTTAAATAACTAAAATTCAGCAATTCAGTCTATAGTAGTAGGTAGCCTAAATACAGACTCTCTCTAGTTGCTACTTGAACCAATTATTAACAAGACCAAGCGAATCCTACAAACTAAATATTAGTAGATATACGTGCTACGTTTTCAGGGCTGAGTCTTTAAGGATTTCAAAATTTTGGTGCTTAGATACCTGAAAAAATACCAATTTTCTCTCAATAAATTAATATCTTCACACATACCTAAGTGAAGCTAGCAAGCACTGATTTGACCAATTCTGAGCAATGAAACTGAACGCAATCAACACATCTACCCTGCGTTTAAGACCTGTCAGTGTCAATAATATCAATAATGACACTGACAGCTCTTGAACGCGTTCTGCATCATTGGTGAGTTTCGCCCTAAGAAGCTACCGACCCCATCCATCTATTCTCCTAACTTCATTTCAATACGGGGTACCTACGGCTACGTCTACACAAGTTAACGACCGCTAAATTCGAAGGTGATTCGTAGATGCCGCTGATAGGAATCCGCATGCATAATCTCCACAATCTGCATTTCTATGCGGCTATAAGGAAAATACTCCAAACTACCCACATCGCTTATTCATGAAACTTTGTATGTATAAATAAATAGATGGATGTTTCAGTAGTTTTGTTAGGTGTTTTGAAAACCGTCAAAAAAATTTACTTGTGCAGTAATGAGGACATCTAGAAGATACGTGCCCTCTAAAATATTGATGCAAAAATTTGTACCAAGTGTGTCAACTCGCGATAATTTGTTGTAACATAATTTCAGCCTATAACGTCCCCACTGCTGGGACACAGGGACATGCCCGTTTCCTAACTGTGTTTTCCTTCACCGTTTTGAGGGTAATGGAGATGAAGTAGTATACACAAAGTATAGCGCCTGTCGGGGTTTGAACAACTCCTAAGTCGCGGCTATCACTACAGGACCACTCTCCATAATTTGTTGTAATTGTACTAAATTCTCATGTAGAGCCAAGTCTGGCAATAATATTTCATTCGACTATTCATTTACTAAATTATCAGATAGTTCTTACAACGTACAAAAATGTATCTCCCCGGTGAGGAATCGAACCCCGATTTCCCGCGTAGCCGGTTGGTTTACTCATACCTACTCACCCACTATATTACCGAGGACTTTGACAATTAGCACAACATTCCATGTCAATATCTAAGATAAATGAATATCTTTGAGTCTTGCGTGTGTCAGGGGGTTTCGGTAACCAATAGGAACACCCTTCATATATTTTGTGAGGGGCGACTAGAGCCCAATGTGTTTCTGGTGTGCAATTCTTATTAAAGCATTTTATAGCAACGTTCTTCTATGACACAAATGACACTGAAATTCGACATTGCAGTCAATCTATTGTATTTTTATTCTTTGCCCCACGACGGCTTGTGGCTTAGTAATAACAGCCGCACGGGGCCATGGATCAGATTAAGCTACGCTTGCCGCAGTCCATCAGTGGATGGTTGACCATCTTTACATACCAAAACCCTCCGAGACTCTGTAAGCCGTTGGTCCTGGCTAGTCATTCGCGGATCTTTGACTGTGGTTACGTGTCGTCACAAGCCCGATAGTCTGATAACGATTCTTACCAAGGGGTATCATATTACCCAGTAGCTGGGTTGTGGAGATCATATAGGCAATCGCTCCATGTAAAGTACTGATATTATATTACTTCTACTTCTTCATTACTCCTTCTATCTACTAAATGCAGGTACATTTAGCAAAATATTTGAAAAGTTAATACTCAAGCAATTGCTAAGACATTTTCATTTAAATAGCCTCCTTCATGATGAACAATATGGCTTTACAAAAGGTCGTTCGACTACAGACACGGGTGTTGCTCTGCTGAAACACATATTTAACGCATGGGAGAACTCACAAAATGCTATAGGCGTTTTCTGTGATTTTTTCAAAGCATTTGTTTGCGTGCACCGTGACACGCTTTTGCGTAAACTACGTCATTACGGTGTTCAAAATGAAGCTCTCAACGTAATAATTTCTTATTTAAATAATAGGCACCAATGTGAAGATATTAATGGTGTGAAATCTTGCGAGTTACCAGTTCAGTTTGGTGTACCTCAAGACTCAATACTGGGTCCATTCTTATTCGTAGTGTACTTTAATGATTTACCATTCTATTTAAAGGGTATCTGTGACGTTGTACTGTTTGCCGATGATACCTTTCTTATCTTTAAAGTAGACAGTAATAGACAAGATTTTGACGACGTAAACAGTGCACTCTCAACGGTTACGGATTGGTTTACCATGAATAATCTAGTTTTCAATGCCGAGAAAACCAAATGTATAAAGTTCGCTTTACCGAATGTAAGAAATGTGGGACCCAACATCGTCTTAGATAATGAGGTGCTTGAAACTGTAGACTCGGCAGTTTTTCTGGGCATAAACTTCAGTGGGGATCACATATATCAAGCCTAGCGGGCAGGCTCAATTCAGCCGCCTACGCCGTCAGGAAAGTAAGGCAAACACTGACCTTGATACAGCTCGGTTAGTCTATGTTAGTTATTTTCATAGCATTATGTCCTACGGCTTCTGCTGTGGGGCAAAGCGGCTGACAGTCAAACTATTTTTCTCCTTCAAAAACGAGCTTTTCGTGCAATTTACCAACTAGGTGCTCGAATTTCTCTGAGATTTTTTTTAAAGATATTGATATTCTCATGGTTCTTTTTTTTTTTTCTGGGTGGGAAATCATCAAATAACTTCTCCCGCTCTGGGTGGAGCGGGAGGGCGTGTCAGACTTTTACTGACTAAAACCCACCCGTGTTCCCTCAGTTGCCTGTGTGCCAGGGGCGGCGGTATCTCTTTCGAACAACCCGCACCCCCGGCAGGCATCGGCCCTTGCGGGCCCCTCTGTTGCTGCTGACATCTCTTTGAGGCGCGCGTGGAACACAACGCGCCGTCGACCCGGGCTTGGTCCTTACCGGACAGCGAGCTACCCATTACTCGCCGTCCGCAAGCCCGTGCCTACGGTGGCCGGGAATCAGCCTGGGATTCCCGACGCCCAGGGCGTCTCCTGCGAAGGCCACGGCTGTGAGGGCGCATGTACTGCATCTCCCTCACGTGCGCCGCCTCCCTCTTTGCGAGCATAACTGCTTCGCTGAAGGAGGCGACTGCCAGCCATGCCCTCTCGCTCCGTACCATGGCCTGGACCAGGGTCGGACGCGAGAGATCGCCGCCGCCGATCACCTCCACGAGGACACGGCGTTGCTCTGCCCAAGCTGGGCAGACCTCCACCGTATGCTCCACCGTGTCCTCTGGGCGATCTTCGCAATGGAAACACCCGGGCGTTTCCTCCCGCCCTATCCGAAACAGGAACCTCCCGAAACAGCCATGTCCGGTGAGGACCTGTGTCAGGCGGAAGGTGAGGACGCCATGCCGCCTCTCAAACCACTCCTCAAAGAGGGGACTTACCGCCGCAATCGCGGCGTGCCCAGCACTGGGTTGGCATATTCTCATGGTGGCATCGCAATTCATCTTCGCTAACATCTTACGTATTCGGCAAAATATACACTTATACACTAAAACAGTGATATTTATAGTATTAATACTAGAAATAAGAACAACTTACGTGGTCCCTTTCACCGGCTTCATAAAATTCATAACTCATTTGTGGGGCTTGGTATAACCTAAACTAATGTGCATCTGGATTGAGGGCCCATTTTTTTTTTCCTTGCGAAACAAAATAAGACTTATATGGAAATTAGTAAAAAATAGTAAAAACTTAAAGCTTGCTTTAAGTTTTTACTATTTTTTTTCTTTTTCGTACACTGTAGGATTGGCTGTACTAGTACATTCATGGTAGCTTCATTCATGGTTTACGCTGTTTTTGAGTGCTCTAATGTTCGTGTATGACGCGTCTATTTAGAATACGTCATCAAAAATACATGACATGTCATTGTTCAAATGAAATAGATAATATTAAAGCGTCTAGGTACTTACTTCGATATTACAAAATGAAAACACTGATAATAATAATAGTTACTGCACTATTAAATTATTGCATCACACAAAACATACGCTCGTTTGAGGG
Source organism: Polymixis lichenea (assembly GCA_949091785.1). Lineage (NCBI taxonomy): Eukaryota > Metazoa > Arthropoda > Insecta > Lepidoptera > Noctuidae > Polymixis > Polymixis lichenea. The sequence continues at coordinate 21,882,010 of OX420951.1, read as the reverse complement.
TACAGACCCTCATACAAGCTATTTTTACGCGTGTTTTTTACGCCGCTGATCCTGTCCAAAAAAGTAACAAAATCATATCCACCCTCTCTCCTTTAAAAAAATGTAAATCAATTTTCTCTTAAAGTATGGCATTTAGAAGAATGGACGATGTGTTACATTTTAGAAAAAAAATAGTAAAAAAAGGTATTCTAATTTGCGTTAATCTATGAAGTTGAGCCTAGCCAATAAAGCCGAAAATATTGGGCTCTCAGTTCAAACGTTTTAGTAAAATTCAACGTTCAATTACTTTTTAACAAATAACTTTTGAGTCATTATTTCTTTTTAAGTAATTCACAGAGGTTTCTTAGTAAAATATATTAAAGTCGTATGTATGTATTTCTTCAGATAAATTAATGTTTTGCAGATTCCTCAGTAACGACATTAATGAATTGAGGGCCCTAGATATACCGCCATAAATATGTAATGCCTTATTCTACAGATTTGGGAATTTCTTAAAATATTTAAGAAAATCTTAACTAAATTCTTAAATAAAAATGATCCCAGAGATGAACCCAGAGATAGTACTTTCTGAGATTTAGGCTATGCCACTTTATGCACGCGTCTGGATTGAGGGCCCAAGTTATTTAATCATAAAACTTTTATTTCACGTTTAAGAAATGTATGGCCCTTTGCTTTAAGTTTTTACTATTCTTACAATTTCCCTATAAGTCTTATTTCGTTTCGCTAGAAAAAAAAAAGGGCCCTCAATCCAGATGCACATCCTAAACTAACCTTTTATAATAAGCTTCCCTCTTCTTTGCTAGATTTACATTTTAATGCGTTTAAATCTAAAGTAAAATCCAATCTTTGTTCTACGGCAAACTATTCTATCAACGATTACTTAAACGACAAGAATTGTTGGTCGCTGTGATTAACTCAAGACAACGTTTGTGTTCTTTCACTCGAATTAGCTTACCTACTGGGGTCTTATGAGTTACTTCATATCATTGTTTATTTTATTTGACTGTATAAACCTTGTTACGTACCGTTCTCTTTAAGATAGGTATTACCTATAACATTTAATCTTAAGAATTTTGGATAGTTTTTCAACCCTTCCATCTAGTACTCAAGCATTTGTGTGTAGTAGACAGGGTTTATTTGATTAAGTTGCCAGCTTGCTTACTGCTTTTTCGCTAAGCAATCCAATTGGTCGAAGAGCGACAGTGGCGCCGCGCTTCCTCGTGTTTTTTCACTTCAACTAATCGTTCACGAACTACACGTGACGACCGCGTGCCAAAACCTTTTTTCTAATACGAAATGGTATTTCTATGATTTTGTGCAACAACCCCATCAAGACACGAACAATAACATTAACCAACACTTGTGGAAATAAATGTCCAGTGAAATTTAGCTGGATTTAGAACGACTGGACACGACGTTGAGCCCATCGGAGCGCGAGGCAGTTGGCAGGAGTTCGCAGGTAAGTGCTCATTTCAAATTCACATTTTCATACTACACAAATCATTTTTTTTTTATAGTTGATAATTTCATTTATTGTTGAATGTTAATTACTTACCTATCATTGTATAGAATCAAGTTCTTCCAACTTAACAGATTGCCGTGCTGCTGGGGAGTTTGTTGCGCAACTTCTTCCCAGCTAAAGCACTAGGAAGTGGTGAAGGGCGGGCGATTGGGTCTTATGTAATTTTGACGTTCAAAAAGCGCTGACTTTCAGCCTAGTTTGAATAAATGACTTTTGATTTTTGATTCAGCTGCATCCGGTTGGACTGAAGGCCGACCCCACCATAGTTGGGAAAATGCAAGACAGGTGATGATTCGTTGCCCCACGAAAGATATCATCTGTAACATGCATGACCTACACAAATGTAACATGCACAGGACTCCGACTCAAAGCAACCCATACAAATACATAATTATTTTATGCGGGTATCGAATGGAATGTTTTTAGAGTTCTGTACATCAAAAGGAAAAAAACGGAACCCTTATAGGATCACTATGCTGTCCATCTGTCTGTCAAGACCCTTTTTCTTAGAAATGCGTGGAGCTATCAGGTTGAAATTAATATCAAATAAGTGTATGCCTATGGTGCCTTGGAGCTTTTACAAAATCAAGCTTCTAACTAACACAAAAAATGCGGCCATTTATGCGACATATTACATGATAATAAACTTACAGGAATGAACTTACATTTGCAGTTGGAGAATTGACCATACCATGATAAATCGATTACGGGAGATCATTTTTTCAACTACACAGTTAAGTTTGTTCCCGGGATAAATTCACCCCAACTACCTATGGGACTCTTCATTGTGCGTGTTCTAACACGAACTTGGCCTTTTTTTTTACCCTGTAACCAGCTAAGTACATTTGAACTAAAGAATCACCACAAAAACTTATGAATAGAATCCCATTTCTTTTGATAACTTCCCTATCGTCCGCCCACACCCAAATATGATGCCAGGTATTTTTCCGATAAAAAACAAGCTATATTTACACACAGTTAACCTTTCGTTGCCAAACAACAATAGGTGTGTCTCATCAGTGTCGAGTGTCTGACACAACAAGACACTGTGGACACTGCAGATGGACAGAGAGAATCCACTTTGTCTATTTGTGTGAAAACCGAAATATGAATGATGCTGACCAAAACTGCCTAGATCTTCAATATTTCAACCATTATAATATCCAAATTAAAATAAATGTATACTCATGAAGATTTTTCTAATCAGCTACGTAGTCCATAACGCCTTCGAATTCGACATCAAAACGTGCTTTATGGGCTTGAGAAATTCAGGAATTCATCACTAATTTGCTACAAATTCAATAAAAAAACTGAATCAACCTTTGGTTAATAAAATTGTAAATCTTGACACAATGAAACCCTTCATTGCTCAATGGTTTTCGCCGACAAATAAGTGCGGATCATACCAATGAAACTGGACGCAATCAGCACATCTAAACCGAGTTTAAAAGCTGTCAGAGTCAATATTCCACAACAATCTTGACACTGACCGATCTTGAAACTGGTTTATAAGTGCTGAACGGGTCCAGTCACATTGGTGATCTTCGCCCCGAGCGACGCAGTGAGCCTACTGTCTCTTCTGTCCTACGCTACTAATGATCAGTTAATCTAATCTAATAACACCGACATTTAGGACACGGCACTACCAGGATGGGCGTGTCCAGGCGCAGCTACGATACGCCTGTAATTGTTCTTTGGAAAGAACAACATCAAGTAGGCTAATGGATAGTTAATCCAATAAAAAGCACATTTAGGAAAAGAGCTGACAACCAGATATTGTTTATAGGTGACGACACGACTGAGATACGACATTTGCGCTATATTCTTAGTTGCTATTACAAAACGTAGGTAGGTACTCAACCTCGGCAAAACCACAACGCTAGAAAAATATCCTTCGAATTTGTTTAAAAGAGGAATACGGCAAATCAACGAACTTTCCTTACATGGGGTAGCATGAAAAACACAGTGAAAAACGACTTTTTCCCTTGATGGCAAGGAATGTAATGTATCTAATGTAAATAAAGCAGGTATGCTGGTATAATCCATTTTTTTTTCAAGATTACCATAATTCAATACAAAAACATTTTGAATACGAAAACATCACCCCCTGAATATTTGTTCAGTACAAGAGACGACAAAACACGGTCCAACTTAATTCATGGTTTGTTAAAATAGTAACACAAACCCCTAATTAACAGAGGTATTGAATTATACTATATGGGCCATCTGTATTTACCTATGTATTACAGTAAAGTTTACAGTAAAGATCTCTTAAGATCATCCCAATCTTTTCGTGGAAAAATATAACACACATTAAGTACTGTGTACATTTTTAAGTTCATGTAACATTTAAAATCAATATTATAATAAAATAAAAATCATTATTATAATAAAATAAAAATTATTATTATAAAAAAATAAAAATCAATATTATACATATTATTTTCACACCATACTATGTGATAAACTACTTTAACGCTTAGCCCAGCCCCAATCGATCTTTCCCGTATCGTCTACTCTAAAGATCCTGGTAACCTAAAAACGTGCTATATATATCTTAATTCCCTATTCCTTCCACAAACTACCTTTACACACGTAGAACACGACAATAGACTCTATAACAACGACAAAGAAGCTATATTTGTAATGTAGGTTGGAAGTAGGATATGTGAGTGTTTAGTAGAATTACTCGTAAGTTTGTAACAGGGCGCCGACAAACCGTTTGTGAGTGACTTGTGTTTTGTCATGATCGAATTGACTTTAATGGCGAATTGTTTTTCTGGATAATTGTGATTAAATATTAATGTGATACTACAGTACTTTGAAAGCCACATTGAAAATGTATTGTACTGTTTTATAAACTAACTACGACAGCCGCCGTCCTGTACTGAGTTCGTAGAAATGTTAATATGTTCGTTGAGTTTTCTTAAATTTTCTAATGTAACGCGCAACTTTCTTCATTTTTTTCTTTCATAAGACCCTTCTCCTGACAACAACAAACACAATAAAAAAATAATTAGCAAAATTGGTGCAGCCGTTCACGTGTGATGCCGTTTCGTTCCGAGGCCGGGAAATAGGGATACATTTTTATATGCATGCAAAGGTGCATTATCTTAAAATTATATAGCACTAGCTAAGTCCCGCCGCTTTTACCCGCATAATTCTCGATCCCGTGAGAATATTGGGATAGAAAGTATCCTTTATCATAATTCAGGTCATGGTCTACCCCTGTGTCAAATTTCATCCAAATCCGTTAAGCACTTTTAGCGTAGAAGCGTAACAAACAATCATACAATAAAAACTTTTCCAAAAAACCGACTTCCGAAAAAACACTATAAAATGAAAAATAACTTTATTTCAGAAGTCGGTGACTTTGAATATATATTTGAATTTTTTGTCGTTTTTCGGAAGTCGATTGTTATTTTTTTTTTTTTTTTAAGTTTTTATTTTTCACTTTTTAGTTACAATACCTACCCCACACCAATCCGAAATTTCATCATCCTTAGGGTCAAAACAATGCATATTTATGCGATAGCAGCAATCGCGGTTGTATTGCTGTCATTCTTTGAGGAGTTCCGTTGTCTGTCTCCGAAACACATCATCGAAATTTAAATGGGACCATTTCGGCATAAACACCTCTCGGACAATAAAAAGAATTGTGCAAATCCGTCTGTATATGACGGAGTTATGCCCAAGCATTCATAATAAAAAAACTATATATATATACATAAAAGTGTCGAATTGATAACCTCCTTCTTTTGGAAGTCGATTAAAAAATGAATATTTTGTCTTCATCAGATAGTTTAGATAGCTGCAATGTAAATCATGGGACCTCAAAGCCTCTTGATTCGGACGTTCAAACTAAACTTAGCTCTACAATACCAAAAAAGCGTTATCAATCTCATTCACCATCTGACAAAAAACACAAAGAATTCCAACATTACAATTATAATACAGCGACGTTACAGAGGTCAGGAGTTCAGTCCCCTGCCGGTCTAAAAGACGGATAGACAGACAGACCATCGACCGTTCAGAATACAGTGACCACCACGTACAAACTCCCTAAAATTCAACGAATCAAGTTACTAACATGAAAAAACATTCCAATATACATATTTTTGTAGTATAATTCTCGTCATTTTATACGGGAGTCGAACCTGGGACCCCGAGGTGAGAGGCCGATCACCTATGGCATTGACTTCGTAAGGTAATCTTCTGGACATTTTAAAATGGATGGATATTAAAATGGATGGGAAGGAAATTTTGACTGACGTCAGACATGAATATTGTGTGTAGCTGTGCAGTGGGTACCGAAGTAGCTGTAGATTTAGGGATCAGTGCTACGGAATCAATAGTTTTTCGACTTATCACGATTTCAGGTGAAGATTGGTGGCCCAGTGGTAACGGCCCCAACTTACGACCTGTATGTAGGACGTGGGTTCCAACCCAGGCAGGTGTTTTACTTTGTATAAATAATTTCATCACCTCCGCTCCCAAAACGGTGAAGGAAACATCTTTAGGAAACCGGCATGTCCTGAAACCATAAATTTGAAGACATGTGACATCTACCAACCTGCACTGGGCCCGCGTGGTGGATTACGGCCCACTCCCTGTCACAGAGAGGAGGCCTGTGACCCAGAGTTTATTTATTTATTTATTTATTATGGCACTCCAACGACTAGTTCACATAAACATTACAGAAAGTTTAGTCATAATTAATCTAGTACTACAGTGAACTTATCACTTAAAGGTGTGCACAGCACTTACATGGTTTGTCTAATTAAACACGGTTAGTGAAATTGGCGAAAATAAAAATAAAATAAAATTAGTTAATAATTATAAAATCAAATAAATTACTAATAAATATAAAATGACAATGATAAAATCAACTAAATTAGTAAGAAATTAACAATTATAAAATCAAGAAAATCAATGATAATACATGCAATGAAATGGGTGAATTTAACATTTTAAAAATTATAAAAAATAATTAGTTAGAAAGTTGAAATTGTAACAAAAAATACAGAAATAGACATGAATGACAGAATACAAACAAGAATCAACTATCAGCAATCTGCAAGTTGTCGTATAATATGATTGCGAAATTGAGTCAGGGTGTTGGAGAAGATGTCAATGCTATGGGTGCGAGAGTGACTTTCGTTATACGTCCTCATCAGACGGCTCAAAGGCGCTGATCGCCCAAGGTTGGTTCGAGCTGTAGGTAGAGAGAACACAGCTAGTTTGCGATCCGGCCTGGGTTGACTACTACGGGGAACAGATACATTAATGTCTTCCAGAAGTTTTGGAACATGGATCAGTCCATTAATAATTTTGAAGAGCAGAATTTGATCCATCACTTTTCTGCGGTTTTCGAGGGATGTAAGGTGGAAATGACTCAATCTTTCAGAGTAATTAGATGTGATGGGGCAGCTGTTAGATTTATGTCGTAGGTACCTAGTAAAACCTTTTTGGACGCGTTCGATTCGATTGATATGGACCTGGTAGGTAGGATTCCACACCTGCGATGCATAATCGAGTATACTTCTGACGAGGGTGAAGTAGAGGAGTTTGAGGGTGCGAATCGACTTAAAGTCGCGGCAGACGCGCTTCAGAAATCCTACCATTTTTGTTGCCTTTTTGACAATATTGTCTATGTGTGGAATGAAATTGAGCTGACTGTCGAGGCAGACTCCCAGATCGCGAATTGTGTTAACCTTCTTCAGTGTTAGACCATTCAACGAGTACGAGGATGGAATGGTATTTAGTTTTTTAGTAAAGGTCATGTGTTGGCATTTTTCGGCGTTAAGAGTCATTCTATTCTTTATGCACCAGTTGTGCACTGAGTTTAGGTCCTCTTGCAGCAAGGATATATCTTTGAGTGAATTTATTTCCCTATAAAACTTGACATCATCTGCAAAGAGTGAACATTCACTGTGCTTGATGCAGTTCACTATGTCATTAACGAATACTAGGAACAATATTGGACCCATATGAGAGCCTTGTGGAACTCCAGAAGTAGAGTAATAAAAGGAAGACTGATGCCCCTTTACTACGACCCGTTGCTTTCTATCAGTCAGATAAGACTCAAACCATTGGAGAAGCTGGCCAAATATGCCGAGGTTTGAAAGTTTCTGCAGTAGGATCTGGTGGTCGACCTTATCGAAAGCGCTGCTAAAGTCTGTATAAATGGAGTCAATTTGTGAGCGAGAGTCGATAAGTTTGTTTAGGTCATTGACATAGAGAGTCAGGTTCGTCGTGGTTGATCTATGTGCACAGAATCCATGCTGTTGGGATGCTAGTTCTATTTTCAGAAGAGATGTTAGAATTGGACACATGAGGGATTCAAAGACCTTCGAAAACACAGATAAGATTGATATTGGCCGGTAATTTTTTATATTGTTTGCTTCACCTTTTTTAAAGATGGGCACTACATTAGCGTTTTTCCATTCAGAAGGGAATTGTGCCGTTTCGATAGAGTGGTTCAAAATGATTTTTAGCGGTAGGGCCAAGCTACTTGCACAGTTTTTAACCAATAGTGGTGGAAAACCATCCGGTCCTGGACCTTTGCATACATTTAGTTTTTTAAGGACCTTAATTACTTCTCTTTCAGAGAATGTGACCCGGCTTAAGCTATTTTGGGGATACTTGTGATTTTTCTGAAATGATGCATGCGTTGTTTCATCTGATGAGGTGAATGTTGAGGAAAAATGGGCAGCAAAGAGTTTACAGACCTCGTCCCCGGAAGTGGCTATCTGATTATTTAATTTCATCTCAGATGGCATGTCATTAGAGTTCGCTTTTTTTGCTTTGACAAAGGACCAAAAAACTTTGGGATTATGTGATATGCCCTTCTCGATTCTCCCCACGTAGTCTTTGTAGTTACTTTTGATCATTATGTTAGCTCTCTCACTCAACAATCTGTATTCGTAGTTTTCGTGGTCAGAGGTGGTCGTCAGAGTTGGTAACATTATATTCTGACTATGCTAGGTGGAAAATGACTAAAATAAGCATGACACTAAAACTAAATTCTCCAAGTCCCCTGACCGTTTTAGCTGCTTTCCAATCCCAGTGTTGTAGCGAGTAAGAATGGAGCAGTCCATCAAAATCTAAGTATTTTTTTTTTAATAGCAACGTAGCTCCGTCCCTCACATTATGGATACATATAATTTTATACTCTTTGCCTTTCAGTGACTGAAATAATGTTAATAACGTATCTCCTACCCATAAAAGTAAACAAGTCTGTATAAAGAGCTGATACACATATTTGATACCATGGCAACAACGTATTCCCTTCGGGCTGTAAAAAAATTAAGACTCAAGGAAGCGAAAAACAAATTCATGTACAACATATTACCATGTATATGTATAGCTTACGCTTTCCCCATATCAGGCGGAGCAGGGCTGCACGAAATACTTATTATGTGCGTCGTAATCATATGCTGAGCGATTTACAAAGAATATACAACCCTTCCCATGGGTGCTGCACGGCGATTAAGGGTTTATTCCATGTGGATAGGCAGTATCGGGCGCCTGTTAACGTTAACCTAGCTGTACGAAGATAAACTGATTGCTCTGATGGGGAAAAAATAGCTATGAGCTTTTGGAATATTTCGCTAAAGAGGACTTTACCAAAACACAGGAAAATATAAAATAAACTTAGATAAACAATCTTCCCACTATCCTGTTTCGTTTTTGTTCTTAAATAAGGACTTACCAGATGAACCCCTCCGCCTAAATATCAAGGAATAAAGCCCAAGAAAACCACTATAATAATGACGTGCCTGTTTAGAATAGTCCTTACAAATCGACAATCAAAATCCCAAATAGGATCTACGACCACAAAACTTACTCAAGTACATTCTATCAATTACATCAATAGCGTGTACCCAACCAACTTACGCCTGCAACAAACTCACGCGATTTACAACTCTATAGCCAATAGTCTATGAAGCAAAATGGAGTTTCTGTAGTATTCAAGATAGCAGTTATTCGGAAATTAGGGCAGGGAGTGAATAGCCTTCATTGTCGCGTCTTCCCCTTTTGATTAAAACGCGTTTGCAATCGTGGACTCGAGTGGAACTTGAGGCATTGTGGGACTGTCCTCGAATTGTCAGCGATAATTTAATAGACCCCATCGGCATCGTCACAATGTGTTACAAAACATCCCTTTGTAACGTTCCGGTGGGAGCGTCTTTGTCTCTCAAGTAATTGTAAAATTAAAATAAATGAGTTAAATGCGGTAATGTTTTGAGCATACGTAGATATAATAGCACATTCATCATAATGCGATTATATGACATGCAAATCACAATTACAGTAATTTTATTTAAACAAACTTATAATTTAATACGCGATAATAAAGAGCTATTTCATTTCAATTCATTTTATTTCCTATTCTGTAATGTCCCATGTTACGTAATCTTGCCGAAAGGAGTGCCTTCATTTTCTCGATAAGGCGCTTAAAGAAGTCTCAAAAAATGAAGTGTTGCAAAATGGTTGTAGCCAATTCAGTTTGAACAAAGTGAAATGAACTGTTTCGCAAAACGAATCCCAACAATAGCGATAGCGCCCACAAAACACGTGGTTGGCACAATACAATTTTTCCACCAAAGAATTACAACATCAATGTAAAAACGCTGCAATACTCTCGCGAAATTCTCACAAATTCACTCGGAGCACATTTCGTATTGTCGCCAACGAAAAAAGCAACAAAAGAAATAATTTCGCGATACATGTTAGCAAATGAAAAAAGTCTCTCGTCGGCCATCCATCATGGCAGTAACGAACAAAAGCTTTTAGTTGTACAAAGCGGGCAAGTCGCGTGTCGCGCCGCGCCGCGCCGCCGCCGTGCGCGTCGCCGCGCCGCGCGGGACCGCGTGTCGACATGTATGCAATCAGCCTTATTGCATGCTCCACATTTTGTCACGAGATTATATAAAACGGGAATTTGAAACAAGAGTATGTTGTGTGATTGGTTAAGTATTAGCTGCGTGGGAGTGCTGAGGGCAGCTAAGGGGAACCATCCCATCAAGATTATGAACACGACACACAAGACATTGCTGTGGAATCCATGATTTAAATCTAAACCGCCTTCGTAGATGCAGGTTCTTTACCATGTTATCCACAAAACCATACATATAATAAATTAAATTAACACGACACGTAAAAAGCTTTTTCAGGTAAATAACTTTTCAGTGATCACAATAAATATCTATTTTTTAGATCCGTCATCAAAGATACGCAAATGGTACTTACTACAACTACTATTCTAGTATTCTATTAGAGATTCTATGAATTTGGAAACGATATGAACCATAATCTCATTGAATCTTAACACTGAATTTACATGTCTCTTCATTTATAATCAATTAACACCACTCTATCCACTTACTTAATGGGATGGTATCCATCTCAAATGCTTCATCTCAGAAACTGATACCACTTTATCTTACAATATAGTATCTAATAATACTGAAGCTCAATCTTCTCAATCTCAACATATATGTACTCTTTTAACACATAGACCTCCTAATGAAATAACTATAATAGGTAGATATAGTAATTCCATTTGGTACCAATATGTAGTATTATTAAATTATATAAACTGGCTTCTGCTCGCGACTTCGTTGGCGTGGAAGTCGTACGACACAACAATCCTAAAATCATAATCCTATCCTACTTTCTACTTCGTACTAATAATTATTATAATAAATGTGAAAGTTTGTTTGGATGTTTGTAACTCAATCACGTAAAAACGGCGGAACCGATATTCAAGATAATTTCCGAACTCCATGCAGAGGCGTCTCTAGCCCTTGTGGCGCCCGTGTGCAACCAGTACCCTGGCGCCCTCTAGTCTAGTAGGAGCGGGGTCAAAATGGAATACTAATACATAGTTATATTTTCAAACGGAAATTCGGATGCAAATGGTGCAATTTTAAATGATGTCGGGAAGCAATAAGTTTTTTTAGGAAGGAAGGGGTTATAAGAATAAAAAAATCACAACTTTGTAGTTCTTTCAAAAATATTTAATTTAAAAACTGTTATAGTTAAGTACATAACAGGACGCTCGTACACACAAATGTATTTACAAAAAAGTTACTTTTCGAGCTTTTGCATTAGCGAAATCTTTAACAATGTCACTAACTTCAATTTTGATTTCATGTTCAATACTTATTAACGATAAATTTGTCAATCTACTTTGCGACAATGTTGATCTAAGGTAGTTTTTAATTATTTTTAGTTTAGAAAATGACCTTTCGCTATGTGCGACCGTGACTGGAAGTGTCAGGTATATCCTCAGTGCTGTGGACAGATTTGGGAACACTGAAATTAATTTATTCGTAAACAAGTAATTTAAAATATCCAACGGCGTAGTGGAATCATCAATAAACATCGGTAATAATTCGATTTCATTATAGAGCTCGAACTGTTCTACATCTGAAGAGCCAGCATGGCAAAGTTTATTTTCTAAATTAGAGCAATGTGTTTTTTTTGTATCAGAGTCCAAATCTTTCCAGTGTTTCAATTTTTGAAGAAATGAAAAAGTTTCATTATTTTCATTCAAAAGTTCGAACCGTTCGTCGAACTTAGTAATTGCGGTGTCTAACAAATAGTAGTAAAAATTTACTTTAAAATGTGTTTTCGCGTCTGTTATCGGTTCATCCTCCGCTTCATAATTAAAAAACCTTTTACGAGCGCGAGGGCGTGCAGGTGTGGGAAATTCTACTATTGCCTCGACTTCTTCCGCTACAGTTTTCGCCCTGTTAAGGAGCTCCTCAAAAGCGGGCTCATTACGAAATTCAGACAAACTTATTTTTGCATTATTAATCATTTTCACCGCTTCTGACAATACAACGTCTGACTTTTGAAGGGCCTTGCTAACTATATTTATCTTGCTTAAAATTTCAAACCAAATAAGCAGAGAGCAGATGAATTTAAACGACTTAATTTTTGCCAGTAATGAATTTGCCATATTTCTTGACTCTGCATCTTTGCTTCTATCAGAATATATAGTAAACAAGGCATCATACACTTTTCCCAGTTCAAAACGTAGAGCTTTTACTGCTTCAACCCTGCTCTCCCATCGGTATTTGAGAGTGGTTTTAGACTTAAAGTTGGCACTTCTTTAGCAAGTATTTGCCAACGTGCTGTTGACGCAGAAAAAAAAACATAAATTTCCTGCACAATTGAAAAGAAATTGACAATTTCTAATGAACTTTTAGCAGCGTCATTCACTACCAAATTTAGGCTGTGTGCCGCACAAGGTACATAAAATGCGCGCGGGTTTAAATCTAAAATTCGTTTTTGTAGACCTATATGTTTCCCTTTCATGTTTGCACCATTATCATAACCTTGACCACGCATATCTTGTATGTCAATTTCGTTTGAGATTAAACAATCTAACAAAAATTGAGTTAAGCCCAGGCCAGTAGTGTCTGTTATAGGAAAAAAACCCAGAAAGTGTTCTTTTACTTCAGCCTTGTTGTTGCTTGTATTTAAAAGAACGTACCGTACGACAACCGATATTTGTTCTTCGTGTGCAATATCTGGAGTGCAATCTAAAATAATGGAAAAATATTTAGATTGTGTCAATTCCAAAACAATAGCTTTTTTTATTCTTTCTCCCAATAATTGTATTATTTCATTCTGAATATTATGGCCAAGATAATGAGTTAGGCGTGACTCAGATTTTTGAATAAGGGCAATGTGTTCCGCAAGCACATTATCAAAGTTAGAGGTATATTCAACCAGCTTTAAAAAATTACCATTATCAGAATCGTAATTTTTTTTAGATCTTCCCCGAAAAGCCAGACATTGCCTCGCTAAAAAATGAATTATGTTGATTATTCGTTCCAGTACTGCAACCCAACGTTTTTTTTCCCGATCAATTTCATTTTGGTGCAAGAAATCTACCGACTTTTCTTTTAAAATAACAGTTTTCAATGTAATTTGTTTCTTAAGACATGATAGGTGCCCTAAGCTCTTTTCATGACGTTCTATAGCAGTAGACAAATGCTGCCAATCTTTGTAACCCATTTCACCATTAAAAGGAGTCGGAGTCGCATCAGCATGAAAAAGTTTACAATAAAAACAATAAACAGAATCAGTTGACTTAGAGTAAACCAGCCAGTTTCTTAAAACGGTTTGATTATTTAACATCTTTTTAGTATAATAAGCATTTGCAAAAGATCTTTTCGAACTATTCGAAGGATATGAACCCACTTTTACCTGTACTGGCCCACGCTCCATCAAAAATATTCTCTGTTTATCGGATAACACCTGTGGCCATAACGCGAGATCATTAATTATATCTTCTCGAAGTATATTCTCCGGAGACGCTTCGGCACTAGGAGATTCTTCGTCTTCTTCAACTACCGACGATAAAGACAGCAGCGGCGGCGGCGGTGAAGTAGAAGTGACGAGTTCTGCTGTAGAATTATCTAGGTTTTCATATGTCTCTGTCTCCAGGTGTTCGTCCGAGGATGGACCGGGTCGAACAAAAAACTTTTTAATAGAACTTGTATTCTTTTTCAGAGACTGTTCCTTCTCCAGCTTTCTTTTTCGACTCTGTGCACCAGAAAGTTTCGTTTTTCCATTGCCATCAGACATCTAAAATAAATAAAAAACTAAGTATAGGCACCTAAAAGAACTAACAATGTAAATTACTATAGGCCCAGAGAACTAGTTGTTGCAACTTGGACTACGTATTATTTAATTTTATTTCTAGCTTCTGCCCGCGACTTCGTCCGCGAGGAATTTGTATATCGTGATTCCCCTGGGATCTTTGCACTTTTTCGGAATAAAAGTAACCTATGTCCTTCCCCAGGACTCAGCTATCCTATCTCGATACCAAAATTCATCCAAATCGGTTCAGCAGTTGAGCCGTGAAAGCGTAAAACACAGACAGACAGACAAAGTTACTTTCGCATTTATTTATAGGTAATATAAGTATGGATATGATATGACACATCAATCAACGTCGCGGTACCTAGGTAACTAACTACATTAGGCAATCAAACGGAATAAATAAATAAAATAAAAAAGTAGTTCGTTGTTCAAATAAATACCTAAGTATACTAGTAGGTACATATTAATGCACTTTAACTTACCTTGTTTGTTCCGCACTGCAGTAGGATAAACAAATGAAAAATCCTAGGTCGTATAGGTACGAGCATAGATTTAACTTCAATATCAGTATTTATCACTCGATGTTTGGTTTTTTTTTCATGAATTTCGTTAGCTATTTTGATGACCTCCGACCTCGAGGCATGTCGCAATAATTGTGCAAGCAAATAACCAAATCTTACTTTTTATATATTTTTTATCAAAAGAAAAGCCGATTTACTTCATATTTACATGTTTATTCAAAGATGATACTTAATCAAATTTAATCAAGGCTTATTTTGCAAAACTATGGTGTGGCGGTAAAACAAAAATTGCGGCGCGCGTACACAAGCCTTTGAAAATGACCGCCGCACGTCCCTGGAAATTTTAATTTGAATTTTATAGCATTCTAATACAGCCGAGTTAGCAATGATTGTCGGCGTGTTGTCAAACGAATCAAAACAAACAGGTGCCGATGCCGGCACGCGCCTTTGTTTGGTAGCGATGCAAGATGCGACATTACGCCAATTTAATCTTTAATTATCTGTTTTAAGGCTGATTTCACGTTGAAACAAAAGTTATTGTGTAAATTTAAATAGAGTAGGAAAAGGAGTAGTCTTGCTTTGCCACGGTACCTACTATTATCTATACAGCATTGTAACTCGCTCGGCCGTAAAAGAAATGCCTACAACCGCGCGGTACCTAAACATGCGATAGGGCTGCCCGCCTCCAGCATTTTAGTTACATTTGCCTACTTTGTGTTTCCATTTAGTTTTGTGATTGTAAATATATTTTTTTTATATAAACAAATAAAATACTTTGTGAATTTAAAGAAGTGTTCAATAAAAATGCGTATGCGTGTTGTTTTTTGATTGGTAGATTTAATTAAAAAACCTCGTTAATGTTTGAGTAGGTAACAAATCGGTCTTATAAAAAAAATATTTGCGCCTCGTCTGAGACGTACGAAATGCTTTATTATTAAATTTTAAAGTATAAATAAACCGCATTATAATATACTTAAAGCTTAAAGGAAGTTCGGAATATTTCCTCCATTTTTTCTATATATCCTACTCGTTATATTAAATACGTACCTACTTGAACTTATTTTTTGTGAAAAAGTCGCGCGGTTATTGTTATAAAAACAACACACCGTCCGGCACAGTCGCGACTGTCTTCATGCCGAGCGCATGCCGAGATCGAGGCGCGTAGATATAGCTCGCGTTGCGTCCGTTTGTATGAAGTTGGAATACTGTATAGATAATATTACCGTGGCTTTGCTACCGCGCGCCCGGCGTCGGCCATAACACGAGCGCAGGGTCTATAAAGAGCGCCGCCGCCGGGCGGCCGCGGCGCCGCGAGTGACGCATCTTTGGAGGTGTCGCATTAGAGGGCGTTCGGCGCCCCCTTAGACCCGGCGCCCGTGTGCGCCGCACACCCTGCACCATAGGTAAAGACGCCTCTGACTCCATGCAGGCAAAGCTGCTGCCAAAAGCTAGAAGTATACTGTAAAATAACAGCCACATTTTTATCCAAAAATCCTGTATACTACGTTTGTAGTTTTGATCTCAGCAGCCAAAATATACAGAGTCAGGACTGTTGACGCGGAAGCAAGTAATGTACATTGTCCGTGTGCGAAGCAGCTCGTCCTGAGGTCGAAACTTGCGAGTGTCGACCTCAGGACGAGCTGCTTCTGAAACTGTTACCAATTGCTGCGGCTTTTGGTAACAGTTTCCTATTGCTTGCGAACTTTTTCGTTTTTAGTGAATTATTGATGTTACCGCATCATTACCATCACCTTGTCCTTATCCCTTCTTATGTATCGCACAAATCCTTGTCCAAACTGCTCCAACAACAACAATTTAATGAATAGTGAAGCATTCCTCCCGGCTAGCGGCTCGAGCGCTGACATCAAAGCGCTGTCAGAGCTTTATTGTCTGTGGTAATCGAATTATTATTACAAAGCGCTCGTCAAGCTCTAACTTATTAATTACGACACAATTCTAATAACAACGGATTAGGAATAATTAATTGTGGTTGTACACACAGCTTCACTAATTGGTCACCCCTCCAAAAGACATGTGCGTCCATATCCGTACTAGGCCTTAACTCACTTTTTGTATTTTGCAAAAACATTTTATTATAATAGTAATTATAATAAAATGTGTTTGCGCATGCAGTAGCATTGTTTTAGTGAATATGGTTGACATTTACGAGGAGTTATTCTACTTCTAATTAGACCGGAGGTTACAAGACCGCTTGCTGTGCATAAGATTGGAGGTTCGAATCCTAGGCACGAAATGTGCTTTTGTCATGCATTTTTAATTTAAAGTATTTTTCTATTTTGTTTTAGTAACATTTATAAAGAAATCAAATAAAGTCAAGAAAAAAATTACTTTTATAATTATTTCAAATTAAATTTTACTACAAAGATTTTACAATTTGGTTTGATCATTTACGGATTACTTAATATGGTACATATTTTGCTAACTGACACAAAAGACTCCCTAGACAATACAAGTGACATCCTTTTAATGCAAACGATAAAATAGGAAGCGCTACAAATATTTTATATTGACGTAAACTAACGAAATGTCACGTGATCTGTCACGTCGTCTCTACAATCTGCATACAGACGTTTTAAGAATTTAATCGCATTTCATATGGGTTCGCTGGCTAGTTCGTCAAACTGCGTATGAGTATGACGACGATGTTCGGTGATGCAATGGTTCGAATCCAAGTCGAAACAATAAACTCTTTTTAACCGACTTCAAAAAGAAGGAGGTTATAACATAAAGGTTGTAATATACATTTAAAATATATATTAATTGAATTGCAATTAATATATGTTTTTAATGTATGTTCGGCCATAACTCCGTCATATATAAACGGATTTGCAAAATTCTTTTTTTTTTCGAAAGGGGTTTATACCGAAATGGTCCCATTTAAATTTCATACAGATCTGATGATTCGTTTCGGAGACATACAACGGAACTCTTCAAAAAATTACAGCAAACAAACCGCGATTGCTGCTATTGCATATATATGCATTGTTTTGACCCCAAGGATGATGAAATTTCGAATTGTGTGGGGTAGGTACTATAACTAAAAAGTAAAAATAAAAAATCTTTTTCAAAAAAAAAAACAACTGACTTCCGGAATGACACTACAAAGTGAAAAATTAATTTCGCAGGGCGGTGACAAAAATTTTAAAAAAAATACATATCCAAAGTCACCGACTTCCAAAATATTCTGTAGATTATTCGTAACGAATTTAATGTTGTAGCAGTGTAACATTTTAAAACTTAGGGGTTAGCACATACTGACGCTGTGTGTACCTATCGGTGGGTAGCTAGGACGATGTTTATTGTGGAATGTTTGAGGGTTTGACTGACTAGCGGACTTTCAACCTGAAGACTCTATGAAGTTAAAAGCTCGCTGAATTGTGAAAGGGCTGGCTGCGGGGAATTTAGATTCAGTTCTGACAAGAGCCCTATACCACGAAACTTTACAATTACAATGAACAAGTTTCAATTTAGAAACTTACAATTTGACAATTCCACAATTTAGCGTACCTAACACAAAAGTTTACAAACAAACAATATAATATTTTTCCGGAAAACCCTATAAAACTAAGGGTTTTATTACAGTAAATAAATTATAGTCATTAGTCTACATATTATAAAGTTGTAGAATTGTAGCGAAAAGTCCAAAGTCTCGAAGCTTGTGTCAGGACATTACAAATTTATTAGATAGTTCATTCTCTTTTATTAAAACATTCAGTACCGAAGTAAATCAGCAGTGAAATAATATTTAATTTAGACTATTGGGGAGCAGTGGTGGCCTAGTGGTAACGGCCGCGACTTACGAGCTGTAGGTCGTGCGTTCGAATCCAGCCAGGCGCATTACTTTGTGTAAATAATTTCATCATCACTGCACTCAAACGGTGAAGGAAAACATCGCGAGGAAACCGGTTTGTCTTAGAACCAAAAAGACGAAGACATGTGGCATCTACTAACCTGCACTGGGCCCGCGTGGTGGATTACGGCCCATTTCCTCTCACGGAGAGGAGGCCTGTGTCCCAGCAGTGGGAACGTTATAGACTGAGTATGTATGTATGTATGTATTGGTGAACATATGCTACTAGAAGAAGTCACCGCCTCAGTCCAACACAAGTCGGATACAAACAGTAAATTAAAAAAATAGCCATATTAAAAGTTACTGAAATAGATCAGTAGTCAATGACGAACAAACCATTTTCAGGTCTTGCGTTAATCCTGTTACAGACTTGTATTTCTACAAATCGTACAATTATGTAGGGCATTGTGATATAGCCCCCATTATTTGTTTTGCGCTTTTAAAAATGGCAATGAAATGTAGACTGTAACCAATACTTTGTAATTTCTGTCTTACACACAAACTGTTGTACATACTTACACTGGACAAATTCAATCATGTATGATTGATTTGTTTTGAACTAAGCAAGTTGTGTTTTCGCACCTTTTTTTCTATCTCTACAGTACTATTATACAAAAACAACAAACTCAAAAGTATATAAGTTGCTGGCCCCGTTCAAATAAGGTGTGTTTAGAAAATCTGCGCTATTTATTAGGAGAGTTAAGTCCCCATTGTGCACCCCCCATCTAATAAATCGGCCGCTAATCCTGCCCAGTACCTACATAAATACATAAATAAGGTGAGCGACAATAAGCTATAAACTGCATCGAGCACATGACACAGATGTAGAGCTGTACAGAGCAATAACAAAACGCGGTGAGCAGCGAACGTTGACCCAAGCGCACCTGGGACACTCGCCCTTTAGTAGGGCTGGCACTTCCAGCACAACATATTATAAATATTTAAAAAACCTTCCAAACGTATCTTAATTATCTATGGTTATTGTCTTGCCCATTTTGCAGACAGACACATAAAACTGCAAGCTCATACCAGAATTTTGCGAAATTCTAACAAACTCTGACTGGTACCTACAATAATCTTTCGAAAGTTTGTGCAAGTTGTGGTCAGTTTAAAACGATTTTCAAGTTACCATAGACAGACTCGTATTTTCGTATTTGTTGACGGTATTCTGTTCACGATACGTTGTGCACAATTTAAAAGATGTAACCTAACAAAAACTACTAGGGTTTCATGAATTTACGATAGTATTTCAATCATTGGTATTATCCTATTAATAGGATTTAGGGGAAATTTGGCACACAGATAGTTTATTACCTAGATTAACATACAGGATACTTTTCAACGCGGTAGTACGTTTCCGTGGGATACGATCCAACCTCCACGCAGACGAAGCCGCATGCCAGTTTATCTATAAATTAAAATATAGACCGAAAGAAGATAAACAATATTCTTTATAGCTCGAGGGCTTTACAGACATGGAGTTAATATTCGGATTTGTAATGTAAATGTCAGCATCTCAAATGTCAAAATCGTGAGTGATTTCGGCGAGAATGAGCACATCGTATTTATGATGATAGGAAACCATTTACACAAGCGAATTGGGGCAGACTTTCAACTCATATCGTTGACTACTTACTTGGAAACTCGTGATTTTTTTTATTTAAAAAGAAAATTGCTTAACTTTTTCCCAACTATGTTGTGCTAGGGTCGGCTGCCAGTATAACCGTGTGCAGCTGAATACCAGCATTTCACATGTAGCGACGGCCTACCTTAGCTCCAGAACTCAGGTACCGAGTATCACGGTACCCCTTGGACCAGACAAGAAGGAGTGCGTCAAACTAGCAAGCTAGCTAGCGAGCCGCCATGTGTGCCGATGCTTATCTGGGTTAAATTCTAGTTGCTGGCGAAACTTTACAGACGTGACTGAACTTTACGTCTTTTCACGATTAAAACAAGCAAAAAATATATTCAAGAAAATCATTTGACACACCAATTGATAACGGAATCAACGGCCGGTGGTAGGAATTAGAAGAAAAAAAAACTAATATCGAAGATCAGAATCGCCAACCCTATCGAAAGTTCACAAGTGTCCACGTTATCAACAAACCGTGTTCATAATACAACGCATTGATTATCAACTAGTTTTCCCCTCGAGGATTAATTCAAAGCATTTCATGTCATTCAAATTGAACCGCTTTGTGCAACACAAAGGAGCGCGACTTGCGATGCTCCGTGGTTCAACGACTTGATTCTACTTTGTTATATACAGTGTGATACTGCTCGACAACACACATTTCGCTTTTGTGAACGAATACAGGTCAAGTGTCACAAGTTTAGTGTTAAATGTGTATAATCTAGTGAACGAGCTTCAATGGATATGTTTTATTGGCTTCGCTATCGATTCGCACGAATTTGCACGCGCGAAACGAGCGTATGGTCTACAGAAAGTAATATACTATTTAAAAGCTTCGGGAGAGTAAATTCATGTAAATCAACTAATGAGCCATTTTATTTAAGTAAGTACATATTATTTAGCAGCGGCAGTTTCTTATGTAATGTGTATTACAAAATATAGCTATCACATGATAGCATAGAAAAATGTCTCCGTTGAATAAAATCTTTGACAGAAAAAAAACGTCGTCCTTATTTATTCAAATTTAAATCCCCTACAAAAAACATAAAGTATTAATCCGAGTACCACACCAGGTCAACAAAAAAGAATGGCATAAAAGGACGGTAGCTCACACTTGTTTACCGGCCCATACAAGTTACCCCCATTTCGAATAAAATCACACTGTAAAACGTGAACCTATTGACAGCGAGTCCATTGTTATTTTGCACGTGGCAACCCAACTACTTTTTCCCATAGCAACCCTTTATTTCCACTCGCCTCGTGACGTGAGTCGTGGTTATAAAAGCTATTACAAACGTAATAATTACGTGCTTACTTAATAATACAATCGCTGTTGTTATCGTTCTTTGTTGCTATGTAATATTCTTAAACGGAATTAAAGTAGAAGACATTGTTTATGGTAACTATTAGACAGTTCTTGCATCTGCATCAGTTTTAATTAAAGTAGAAGACATCGTTTATGGTGACTATTAGGCAGTTCTTGCATCTGCATCAGTTTTAATTAAAGTAGAAGACCTCGTTTATGGTGACTATTAGGCAGTTCTTGCATCTGCATCAGTTTTAATTAAAGTAGAAGACATCGTTTATGGTGACTATTAGGCAGTTCTTGCATCTGCATCAGTTTTAATTAAAGTAGAAGACATCGTTTATGGTGACTATTAGGCAGTTCTTGCATCTGCATCAGTTTTAATTAAAGTAGAAGACATCGTTTATGGTGACTATTAGGCAGTTCTTGCATCTGCATCAGTTTTAATCTGATTGAGACAATTCCAAACGAGTAAATAGGTATATGGTGGAGTCATTGTGCTCATCATTATGCTTGAAATAACTTTTACAACAAACCCTGAAACCCTGAAATCGCGTAACAAATCAGCTGCTTCATACATTTATGTTCGAGTCGTAGGCCATAGGATGTTCGAACCGTCTAAGCTAAGCGTCTGTCTGAGACGCTTAGCTTTGTGTAAATTATTTCATCAGTACTGTCAAAACGGTGAAGGAAAACATCGTAAGGAAACCGGCATGTCGTAGAACCAAGCATTCGAAGACATGAACAAAAACTGGAGGTGTCAAGTTAAAATTAATACCTAGTAGGTCCACGGTCCTTTGGAGCCCTAAAATCAGGCTTCAAAGTCAAAGCATTAAAACATTACTATACTCGCACATAAATCAAAACATATATCTATATTAGTGATGTTCCGGATATCCGTTTCAGTACCCGTATCCACGGATATCCACGGAAGAAAAAATATCCGTATCCCTATCCGTTACATTTTTGACGGACTTTTACGGATCTTTTACCTAATTAATAATTCCTAATTGCACTACTAAACTTGTTTGTAGACATTTTTAACTCGTACAACAAACAGAAACGTTATCTATGCTGCCCAGTGTCACACTAAACTAAACGAAACAAAAGAAAGACCCGCGCAACGCAAGTCGAAACATTTTCTGTCACGCAAGCATCAAGTGGCGTCAACTATCGTTTCAAGGTCACGCGCACAGACACCGATTGAATAAGAAAATTAAGATCTGTGTCCGTATCCGCGGATCTTGACGTTAATTATCCGTATCCGGATCCGTATCTGCGGATCTACATTTTTAATGGTCCGGCACATCACTAATCTATATTTAGGGTACTTCCCGTTGCAGCAGCACAAGTAAAGGAAAAAGTAATAATTTATGGTTATTTATCATTTAAAAAAATGCGATAACAAACTTAGTTTTGCCATTGAAGAATTGACAGTGACGTAAATCGATGTACGGGAGAACTTTTTTTCCACAACAAAGTTATGTTTGTTTTTGCAGAACCCTTCATTGTGCGTGGGTGGACATGCACGTGGCTGGTTTTTTTTTGACTTTAAAAGTTTAGATAACAAGTTAGTAAATAATATTACCAACCTCAGGTGTCTCAAACGGCAGTCAGAAATGATGCTGATTCGGGAGCGCGAGTCACCCAGCTCGAGCGGCGGCAGCGTTGCTTTCGACTTGCCACTGCAACCAAGCATAGGAATCGATACTTATATGTTTTACATGGGTACCTTAAAAAAAAACTAATTCATTAATTCATTCAAGAGCAGTGGTGGCCCAGTTGTAACTGCCGCGATTTACGAGTTGCTCGTGAGTTCGTACTCAAATTATTTACACAAAATAAATCGCCTGTCAAAGTTCGTACTTCGACAGTCGATTTATTTTGTGTAAATAATTTAATCACTACTGCTCATAAAACGGTGTAGGAAAACATCGGGTTCCCAACTTTTTGTACGAGAAATTAAGTATATTAAGATGGGAGACATAAAAATGTATTGTACAAAAGAAAACAGTATTTAATTTTTTTGACGTTTTACAAACACATATTTTGGAGCTTCTTGCATTGCACAATTGCAAAACAAAATACGGTTATTTTTTTGTATACATGCGTTCTGCGCTGCGCATGCGTGGCACTCACTGGACATTGACAGTTTCGTTCTGAAATGTAGTTTGTCTACGGACGTTTACATTTCATACAGACTTTACGTGTGGCTCCGGATATCAGCGGACATAAAAACAGTATTTTGTATACTTTTTTTTATAGAACAGTAAAAAGTATTAACGAGCGAAAAACAGTATAATACTGTTTTTAACAGTATGGTTGGGAACCCTAATTACATTACAGGCCACTCCCTTTCTCCCTGTGCCTGCGTCCCAGCAGTGGGCATATTATAGGTTGCTATTATGCTTAAGCCTGGCAGACACCGTACGGTCTTTAAGGCACCTGTCTTATCGCCAGAGATTGACGACAAGCGAGTAGACCTAGCAACTAAAACGGCGACGAGCAATTACTCGCTGGTATGCGTGGTATTAATAAGAAAATATATTATATTTTCGAAAATTACTATTTTATGCTTTATGTTTACGGCTTTGGGGGGCTCATGACCCCTAGGACCCCGCCCCCCCTCGGACCGCGCCTGTATGCGTGTACTTACACCAAGCGTAAGTGTCTCCGCGAGAGTTCTGCCTGCCAAGCGAACATCGCTGAGCGAGTACTCTCTTTGATAGCTCTTGTCACTGCGACAAACGACAACTCGTTGGCGCGGCGGGGTGTGAACAGTCAGCGGTCAACTATTTATATAACTGTTTTACTTACACAGTCTTTTGTAAGTGTCTTGAGCGAGAAAATCGTTGATAGCTCGTCGCTTCTTCGTCGTTGATGGGCGAGGTGTTCAGACCGCTGCGTCTAGAAGAATTAAATTTTGCACAAGTGTTCCTTAGATAATTATGTAGCAGATTTATTGTTGAATCCGCTGTTTTACAAAACCGCTATTTGTTTTACATGATATCTCCGTTATGTAAATCTGCTGTGTGACCGTAGTCAACCAAAATGCTAACTTTCGGTTGTCGAATTTTTAATTTTATTGGGAACGGGCGATAAAGATCAGAAAACCCTATTTTTTTGTCTTATCGTGTTTGACGTGTACGTCTGCGGAGTGTTGCTACCTAAATAGGCAGCAAAAGTCTGCAGACGTACACGTTAAATTAATTAAATAATTTGACCCACTAGAACTAATAATATGACCTGCCGATCTATTCTATTAAAATCTCACCGTGAGAACTTAGTTAAAATGAGCTGTCAATCCATCATCATCCCACTAGGGATTTATCATACGGAGTATAATAATAATAATAAACTATTTATTTCAGGCGACACAGGCCCATAGATAAATACCTTAACCTAAACGTACTTTTTAAACAACTATTGTACACGAAGTGATGACTGTGTCGGCGTCGTGTTGCGCTGCGTGGTGTCGCGTAACCTTCCGCGAAAACGTCGGTACGCCACACCTTTCGGCCAAAATTCTTTCTTCATGAAGGTTTCTAGATACTGAGTTGGAACCCGCACCACAAACGATTTGAAGTTTATGTTATGGCGCGACTCCAACTTCTCTACTCTTAAGGTCCACTTGGTCTTGCTTCTGATGTACTCCACGATGTCTTCAGTAATCGTGGGGAGATGCAGACAGGATACGTACAGCTGCGTCGATGGTATTGCAGAACGCAGCAACAAATTTGGTCCCGCCAGACCAGTGCCACATCGATTACGGCAAGTGGGCTTCCTTCGCATCGACTCCACCGTCACGAAGCCTTCCTTGTCTGGCTGCCCTTTCTTAGGGCCCGGGGATACTGTGCTGAGAACCGGTGCATTGCGGCTCTTAGATGCCCCCTCAGTTAGTTTTGCACTTTTGGCAAATACTTTCTTCTGTTGCTGCTCCTTTAGGATGGGAGGTTGTGCAGTGGCAGCTGAGTAAGCACGGCGAGGTGTTGACGTGCTGACTTGTGCCGTCGCTTCTACGGTGGTAGAGGCGAGATTTTCTGGGTGCGGTATTGCATCGCTTGCAGTGACAGCGGCCGGTGACGAGTCCAATTTCGCTGACTCGAAACTAGACAGCGATGCGTTGTTGGCACCTCGACGTGTGTTCACTTTTGACGCGAACTCAGGTGACCTACATACCGCTACGGTGTTGCGTAACTCAACTATATCGGCACACAACTTACTTATGGTGTTTTGAGACGCATTGACCTTCATGACCTAACCTTCATGTCGGCTAGGCTTGCCTCCAGAATAACAATATAGTGCAACAACCTGGTGACGTCAACGTGGTCTAAAGTGATGGGAGGTAGTTTCCGCAGCTCTTTTGCCACAAAAGACGGCACGTCGTCAGGGTCAGTCTCCTTAAACACCCGAAACATGTCTTGAAGACTCCTCTCTCTCTCTTTTCATCCCTCCTGCGGTACGGCATTCGGCATTCGGCATTTCGGCATTTAAACTAATAACAGCTTAATTTAAGCTCACTTCACCCAGATTATCACGGTGAGATTTTTACAGAATAATACTGCAGCTGGTTCATTTTGTAAAAGTTTCAAGGTAAAGTGAAGTGACCTTTCATTCCCCCACATGCTAAGTTTTCACGGTCAGATTTTAACAGGACAGATCGGGTGATCTCTCTCTCTCTTACATCGGTTTTATGAAGCTCTTGCTCTTCTCGCGGCGCTTGGGTCGCACGGTGACCGTGGAGTCGCCGGCGCCATGCAGAGGTCCATGAAGGGAATCGTCGTCTGCCGGGGTCGTAGTCTTCAGTTCGCCGTACAAAGATGAAGATTCCTGTCGTAAATCATTACCCCAGTATCAATAAAGACGTAGATCATGACCACAGAATTCAAAATAATGTTAACCTAGACATCAAAAAACAGCTGTGCTGCGCAAAATGCCCTTCCAAACCCAAGGGTCTGCTGTAATCAATTGCAGGGCAGGTCAAGGTGACCGTTTATACACTCATGACACAAATTTAGGGGAACGCAAAAAAAAACGTGCGTATAAAACAAATGTGATGTAAGCTTAGGCTAAGGTATTATATCCATGGGCCTACGTCGCCTGAAATAAGTAAATTATCTATTATTTTCGAGAGTGTCTATTTCAAAGCTACATTTACGGGGCAAAGCCAAGTACATGCAGCGTGTGGTGAATTATATGGTGAGTGTACTTTCGTCTCACTGAACGAATCTGCATGTGTAGGATGACTGCTTTCTGAAGATTGAAATAAAGGGATTCTTCTAGATCTATTAATTTCAGGCTACGGAGGAGACGGTTGGGGATAACACCCGTCGTGGAGAGAACGATAAAAACACAAACATTATCTTGTCTCGAAATTCTTGTAACTTATTTTTAAGTTCAACGTCAATGCTTATTTTTCAGCGTTTGTTTTTGGAGGTTACGAGTGTTGGGAACTGCAATGTCTACGAGGTAAGTGGATTTTCTTATTTCATCCTGAAGGGTTATGTCATGGCGATATCGTAATACAGTTTATGTGTGTAATTTAACAGTATAATTTGTGGCGCGTACTTACAGTAGGATGTTTTGTATAAGACTCTGTTTGAGTGCTAGTTTTTGATGGATGATATTTGCAACCTGGTTGTGCCTGTGAGTGTCGTCTATCTGTGTGAAAGTTGTGCATGCTCCTGTTATGTGTTGAACGCTTTCTGTTTGAATGCGACATCTGCGGCATTTTTCGTGTGTGATGGTAGAGTCTTTAATAATAAATTTTCTGTAGGTTTGGTGTTGATGATTTAATCTTGTATAGCTATGATAAAGCCTTCTGTTTCATTGAAACGTTTCCTATTTTAGAACACTAATTTGATACTAATTTTAAGTGCGAGTGCTCTAGGTCATGTGTACAGAGTCTGTACCGTTGGAGTTTAATTTTAAGACTCGACAGACTAGATCTGTACTACAGGCCGGTCTGTCGAGTCTAGAGTATAGATGCGGTGGTGAGGTATTATTATTATTCATGATAAATCAATTAATAAATCTTTATTTTCAGTTTTACAGTTTTAGAGTTACCACTTGGTACCTATACATTATGAATTTCGTTTAAAATTATTATTATTAATAGCATTTTACTTAAATCTTACTTTTTTCGACAACAGAAGAAATAAATCTTTTTTTTTGACATCCCTCTAAATTCGTCCATGAGATTAGTTGGTGGTTGAAAATCGCATAACACATTACTTTTTGACTAGCCCGATTTGCAGTCAAAGTGTAAGCTATGGTCATTGAAGAAAAATTGAACATGGAAAGTATTACCTTTCCAGATACTCCCTCGGTGCTGTAGTCGGTGACCTTCTGCAGCACTTCACTCTCGGTGTTGAGGTCTTCCGTCGTAGCCCGACTGCTACTGTCCGAGTCCTGCACATAGTCCCACAACCCATCCTTGCCATAAGATCATACTATAGAGATATTTTTTGGCCTCTAGCAACCTCTCTGGATTAAATAATCGCAGTTCCCCCGATAGTGGACCGGCTATTCAAATTGCTTCCCACGTTACTCGATGCCCCAGTTTCATTTACCTCAGAGTAAACATGGGTAATTACTGTGCCTTTTGACTCTGGCCGAGATTATGGAGACAACTCATCAGCTAAAACCGCAATCTTCGTTTGTGGGGAATTACATAAGGAGGAGCCTTTATCCAGATACGTTAGCAAAAGAAGTGTTGTAAGTGGTGGTCATTTTATAACACAGCGTGCGTCACCACCTCATCGCGTAGCTTCAAGTTATCTGTAAGTGTCCAACTAGACCACGGTCGATCGTCGACCATCATCATCCGCCTAGCCATTTCCAACCATGTTGGCTCTGGGTCGGCTTCCAGTCCAACCATGATGCAGCTGAATACCAGAGTCTACACAGAGTATGTTACATGGCAGGCAATATTGTCGATGGACCGCGGTCTGATTGCACCCTATGGCCGCGTTCTAACCAACGCGAACGTCGCGCGAGTATGCGATCGTCACGTTCAATTTGTTCGAAAATGGGCCTTTAGGTTTTCCGACGAAATGAGTGACATATGATCATAGGCATCGCTTATTCACGTGTAAGATCTTTTTGGTTAGGATGCTGGGTAAGAGTACGTCCGTTAATTCAGACGCTTATAGCTATCGATCCTAGTATGTAGGTGGCATTTTTCCAGATGTGAAAGTATTTTATAAAAGAGGAAGGCAGGAAGTGAAAACACAAGCCACTTCACTGCGCTATAAGCAATTGTACTATTGATACTGAACGTTTAGTATGCATTAACTGTGTTCTAGACTTACCTCGACGCCTTTCTTAACAACCCGCCGCATGAAGGATGGCACGTTAATCTTGCCAGGGAACCTTGATTAAAGAGGCACATTTATTTGTTAACCGTTTAGTATAATCCCATTCAAAACATACATGTGAAAATGTGAGCCAAATTAAATTTTAAGAATATGCGTATGCGTGGTTGTCGACTTAGCCGACAAAATAATTGAGATCTAAACGGGAGGTTCTGTACATAATTCTGAAATTAATTAATAAGAACATACAACATTCTAAATAAATTTAAAAGACAATTACTTTTGAATTTGGCTCCCATTTTGACATTAAAGTTTTTGATGAGTTAATGATAACCCTAAACCTACTTTTTGTAAAGTTGTAGTTTGTGTTATTATTGGTTTTCCAAGTTATTTAATATTATTAATATATATTATTATGTAACTTAGACAACCGCTAGGTCGGTTTTATCGTTTTGTATTGGTATACAAAACGATAAAACCGATCTTTTACTTATCATGGAACCTATTCTCCAGCGAAAGATTTTTTTTTGTTGTTGCCATAATTTCAAAAGGCGCTAGGTGTTAATAAAAATCGATTACTTGGAAAATATTTCGTAGTTAATCGTAAAAATTCACTGTTTTCTGATTTTTTCCTTTGACTACACACAATTACCCAGCTGGACAGTTAATTTGAACTTTCTAGGTCATCTGAAAGTGGGTAAAGTATTTATCTATATTTCAGTCAGTCAGTGATAAAAATGCCGATTTTTAGGTGATAATGGTGCCGATTCTCTTGTCACAAAATTCTCTAAACTAAACTAAAAATCACTAAAATTTAGTTTATTCCTGTCAAACGACGATTTCCCATTCTGAAATTGACTAAAGTGACACAACTTATCTATATTTTAGTTTGACAGCACTAAGATTGTACTGAGTTTTTAATTTAGTGAAAATGGTAATTTTGCTATTCTGTTGTTGTCAAATTCATTATTCTATTCAATATAAAATTTCGATTGTCTAACTAAATCTGACTATTTTTAATCGCGATTAAAAAGATGTGGAATAAAATTAGTTGTCAAGAACTAAAATTCACACTGACACCTCGACTTCGGGCGCAAATACAGTACCTACTGTATCTTATTTTTCTTTTCTTTTGCTTATATCTCGAAATTGGTGTGTCCTATCGTAAAAATAATGAAAATTTCGACCCCCTTTATGAAACCCCATACACCTGTAAAACTCAACATGTAGGTAATAATTTTTCATGTTTTCGATACAAAAAGTAAAAAAATCCATTTAAAACAGGTTGCCGCTGCCCCCCCTGCGCGATTCCGGCTCTAAAAAAGATCACGGGGTAGGGCAAACGTGGAGTCGCGTTTGTCAAATTCGATTTTAGTTGTGTCAAAATTATTTTTGAATTTAGAGATCTTTTTTTGCAGAATAGCTTTAAGATTCTCATAGCCAAAAGTAAGGAATTTTAGTGATAGTTTAGTTAGTTTAGTTCGGTGTACAACAGAATCGGCACCAATATCTCAGTACCTAACCGTTTTGGCTGTATCTATAAAATTTGGGGTTCTGATTAATCTAACAGGCTATAATAAATTAACCAAATTTTATGTGTTAATGTTAAATCGATTTTCAGTTGTAAAGGGGTCAAAGGTGGCTCTCCAAATGGTTTCGGCTGCTGCATCGCCAGTTCCTTTTACTTTATAGTTTGCTTTCCAAGCTACCACGTGTCTAGATGTCAACCCAACCTTGTTGGGCTCCACATACAAGCACACCTCCTCAAACTGTAGCCAACGGCTCCTAGTTCAATAAATAGTGCTTATTATTTTTGTTAAACCCACGGCAGGGCACAGGCCTCTCTACCCTCCTTCCAGTCCTCTCTGTTTATAGCTGCTATGGACCCGACATCGCGGGAGACCCAGACGGCGATGGCGGATGAGGTAGACTGCTTGAACAAGTAGCCCTCACAAAGATTATAAACTACTAGCTTTTGCCAGCGGCTTCGCCCGCGTGGAGGTCGAAAATGATCTCACGAGACCGTATTATCTGGATAAAAAGTATCCTATGCGTTAATCCAGGTTACAAACTATCTGTTTGCCAAATTTCATCCAAATCCATTCAGCCGTTTTTATGTGATTTGTAACAAACATCCAAACATCTAAACCTACAAACTTTCACATTATAATCCCAAATAATATTAGAAATGCGAAAGTAACTGTGTCTGTCTGTTACGCTTTCACACCTAAACCGCTTAACCGATCGTCATGAAATTTGCCTGGGATATGGAGAAGGGCATAGGATACTTATTGGGTAAAAGAGAGTATTAAATAATAGTAGAATAGTAGGACTTACCAATACTCCGAAGGTATTTCTTCAATGACTGGTAGATCCAAAGAGGAAGAGCTTGGCCACTTCTGCAAACTGATATCTGGGGTGTCTTCCACCACGTGCAGACTATGCTTTCCCCAAGTGTCTTTAGGAGAAGGGTCGGGCCTCTTATCGGGGATCCAAGACTCCTCGCGTTTAGGGATGTAGCAGGGTGGATACGCACTGGTTTCCTCCCCAGGATCGTGACGGTAGAAGTGCCTTTGGGAAAACCCAAATAGTTTTAAAGAGATATAATTGCATGATCGAAAACAGAAAGATGTCGTGGTCATTTAAAAATCTTAAGTTCTTACTCAAAGTACTTTCGTAACTCTTCTGGATTATGATTGAAAAAGTGCTTCCTACAGAGATCAGGGAAAATAAGTAGCTAAATCCCAACATATATATATTACCAATCGATAAGCTTCAACCAGGCCTCGGTCACGCAGTGCACAGTGAACACGGCGGCCTGCTTCTCCATGTACTCCTGGTAGCCAATACTTAGAGCAGCCTCAACGATCTCCTCTCTGATATCAAACACTAATAGGTCGTTTTCTTCTTTTTGAAGGATTTCCGCCCTGTTTCATCAAATTCAAATTTATTTATTTTATTGTGTTTGGGTCAGCTAAGTAGTAGTAAGGTAATTTACGATAAGCCATTTACAAGATTCCACAATTTCATATTTATTTAGCTTGCACAAGGTTCTTAAATATACAAATAGTGGTAATCTATGGTATGAAATTCTGACTAACAGAAGACTTAGACAGATTAACCAGCGGGTCCCAAACTAGGCATAGCCTGTATCTTCTTGGTGACCCAAACACTTCCTATATACCTACAACGTTAATAATTCTGCTAGCGCAAGATCGTTCATAAGTTTATTACATAGAAAATTTACAATAATGTGAGTACAAAAAAAATAACATAGATTGTAAACAAGACAGAGAGTGCATAGAGGTCAGTCTATTAGAGTGTGGTGTAAGAGTGAGTGAGGGTATGTATGTGATCATAGTAAGACTAGACAATTTATTTGGAGAAACAGAAATAAGTAGCCACTAACGTTCAAAGAAGCTTGCCTGCATACGACATACATTGGCGCGCAATGCATTATATAATCTGTAGGGTGCGCCATTCGCGAGCCTATCACTCAACTACACTCACGACTGACAGTGCCACATCGTGATTAGCCAAGTTGAGTTTATTTTCATGGCATAATGTTCCAACCAGTGTTAGGCCATTCTAACTGCCTGGTCTTGCCAGTTCACATATGAGTAGGTGAGTAAAATCATCTGCATAGCGTTTTCCCAACCTTGTTCGGATCGACTTCCAGGCAAGCCAGATGCAGCCAGTCTTTTACATGGAGCGACTGCCATCTGACCTCCACTACCCAACTTGATAATACGATACCCCCTGCAGGCTTAGCATAACGCTTTCTATTTCTACGAAGAATAGACACAGCTCTTTCTCTAAAAAGTGACATTTCGTTTCTCCATTTTTGACATCGCATTGTAGAAATCCTTCCAAAATCTGTAATTTTGGCTTTCGTTTCCAACGAGCTTTCTCTTGGTCCTTTTTTAACCCCCGACGCAAAAAGAGGTGTGTTATATTATAAGTTTGACGGCTATGTGTGTCTGTCTGTGGCACCGTAGCTCTTAAACGGGTTAACCGATTTGAGTGCGGTTTTTTTCAAATAAAAGTAGTAATGTGACTATTTCAGAAGAAAATTTTCTTCCAAAACTGTCAAAATCACACTGACAACTGAAAACTTTCTACTCGATTGCCACAAAGCATACTTACACGGTTTTCTACAAAATCATAATTTTACAGGAGAGCGTTTTGAATGCAAAACTGTGATAATGAATAGAAGAACAAAGCTATCTTCTCCTATTTTAAATCATTTAGTTAAGGCATTACCAAGGAAATGGTTATGGCCAATATTACTGTAGTATATTATTTTGTAAGAAAAAATGTTGTAGCTAGTTGTCTTTGTCTTTGTATGTATACGTGACTTAATATCAGTAAAAATTGAGATACAAACAGAAAAAAAGTCTAAGACAAAACAAAGAATTTCGACTTGAATTATGTAAATGAGAGAATTTCGTAAAAGTGCAGTTGACTCTTTCTTCTTTGCTGTCGTCGTACTGTCTACACGGAACGTCATTTCTGTCTACTCTTCCGGCGACAAACTGGTGCTCGTGCTCATGGGTGCCGGGAGCAGGGTGCTAGGGGGTGAAATTGCAGACCCCTGTCTTCAAAATATAATATAGGTGTAAAAACATTCAGAACTATAAAACTATCCGAAAACACCTATCAGAAAAGGTAATTAATACAGAATCAAAAAAATCAAAATCAAAAGTCATTTATTCAAACTAGGCTGAGAGTCAGCACTTTCTGAACGTCAAAATTACATAAGACAGTCCCCCAAAACGCCCAGAACTTTATCCACTCAAGGTGAGAACCTAACATTTTCGGGTTCACTTCGCTCGCTCTTACATTATGTAAAATCTGGATTCTAAGCTTTTATGTAATACCTAATTAACAAAGTTTCAATCTCCTATTTACAAAGTATAATCGACCCTTAGCGGGGAGCTAACACTATCGAGCCTGCTTCGCTCGCTCTAGCATCGTTCTCTTGCATCTCTTGCATTCTTTCATCTAAAACAGTCTTAATATTCTTTATTTAAGTCGATACAGTTTAGGTAGTCTTTCTGTATGTATGGACAAAATAAAACCTATCCCATTCGAGGCGAGATGGAAAAGTTATCGAGCTCGCTTTGCTCACTCTTGCATCCTACATTCTCTTAACTATTAAGCTTTCCTGCATAAGTCGACAAAGTTTCTCATTGTATGAATGGATAAATGATAACCTAACATATTCAAGGTGAAGTGCAAAAAAGTTCAATTTAAAAAAAACCCCCGACCAAAAAATCTCCAAAAAGTTAAAAAATAATATTTATTGGCCTTTTAAGTTGTAAGTAATATTTTGATCAAGGCATTGTCAATTCGGGGAACGGCTAATGAAAATGCTAGGCCACCTCTGTTTAGCCTGTCACCTTTCAAACAAAATCAAACCGGTTCATCCGTTCGGGAGCTACGAAGCCTCAGACCACGGAATAGAAAAACCTGTGGAAGTGCCCACGCAGCTATCACGCGTGTCACCGCGTGTGTCACAATTGTGCGGAGAAATATGTAAGAGAATAACAACCTTCGTCAGTTGTAATAAGTCTTAATTCTGTATGGACAATAAATAAGGTTTTCGTCAAGGTTGAATTTGTTGTTCATACAAAATAAAGACTTATATCATCTGACGAAGGTTGTTATTATTTTACATATTTTCCGCATAATTGTGACACGCGGGACAGCTGTGTAGGCACTTCCACTGTTTTTTCTATTCCGTGCCTCAGACAGACACACACACAAACACACCCGCACACTGGTTCACACTCTTGTGGTGGCATTGGTGGCAACACTACTTGGTTTTCTAGACGAGATGTCTATGGTTCACAGAATTGAACTAGTGGGACTAGGATTTTGAATCACAATATAAAGCTTAGTAACTTAATTACGATATATACCGTGTAATTACTATAAGTTCCATATCCCGTATCTGGCAATTGTGTATTCTATGTATTACCTCCGATGTCGTATGTTTACTATGTGGTGAAAGAAATATACGTCTACTATACTACTGAACATGGTTTCATTTATGCAAACCGGGCGCATAGCGCGCCTAAATGCTAATAGCCTGCTGGTAAGACTGGTTGTCAGATTTTGGGCTTCTGACGACCGACCCATAACGACTGTCAAAGATCAAAGATGTATGACAGCCGGGACCAACAGCTTATCGTGCTTTCCGAGGCACGGAAGGGTGGTATGTAAAGATGTTCACCCATCCACCGATCAACCGCGATAAGCGGAGTTTAACATGATCGATCGACCCGTACTATGATCGATCGATCGGCTGTTATTACATAGCCACAAGCCGCGGCGAGGAAAGTATAGTCATAAAAATTACCATGTCCGTTCAGGAACATCCTTCGGCAAAGCTACCAGGGTCCTTTGGTCATCTGACACTTGGAGCTTGCGTCCCCTTCGGGAAATTTTAAATTTACTGAGTGACGATGCCAAACTCATGATTGGCCTGAAATATTCAGACGGTACGCTATAAATAGATTAATGATTATTTCGCCAAAATGAAAAATATCAAAAATGTAAACAAGCTCTCGAAATATTATGAAACGAATAATGCACGTCGACGTATGTCGAAGTTGTCAGAATTAAAATAAAATTGGTTTTTTTTACCGTCTATTAATTGTGTTTTATTTGAAAAAACTTTTTGGACATTTGAGTCTCATTCTATAAAAAACATACTCAAATTCTAACTTCCACTGAGAAGGCGGAGACAAAGAGTGTCCGTGTCAATGGCGTGGCCATGGCGATATTAAAAAAAAACTACTAAGATTTTGTTAAAATTGTAAAAGTTGATTCCCAAAACCATAAATTTGTTAAAGTTATGGTTAAAAGTTATATGGGTTTGAACGTAGCCGCGCCATTGAAACGCGGAGAACCGAGTGGCCACGGCCACGTTAAAACTAAGAGTTGCAGAGACCTGAAATTTATGTAAATGATAGATTGAATTTGGAAGAAAAAAAAATCCCAGGTTTATGTTTTAGGAACTGTAAGACTATAACCCCCATGGCCGCGTCAAAGTTTGATAAATCAAGGTGGGTTGTTTTTCGAAAAAACTTGATGCGCGTTGAGGCGGGGCGCGCTCTTGCGGGCGACGGGTGGTACGTGGTAGTGCATTGCTGATCACTGTCACGGGTAGACGCTGACGCTCTGAGCAAAAATAACGTAATTTTATTCGTTTTTAATTTCGTGCGTAAAATGGCTGTTCACAATATGACGGCGCGGTTGGCAGAGTGGTTAAGCAATTGACTGCTGCACTGCGTGTCGCGGGTTCGATTCCCGCACGGAACAAAAAATTGTTTGAACTAGGTACAAGTATTTGTTCCGGGTCTGGCTGTTGTGTGTGTGTGAGTTTAAATGTTTGTAAACGCACCCCACAACACAGGTGAAATTCCTAACGTGGGGCAACGTTTAAAAAAATATATTATTGTGAACCAGAACCAAAGCGAATGTGATTAAGGAGTTAAATTTCTTTGAATTTTAAAATAGTCGCTTTATTTCTGGTTTACAATATTGTTCGTTGGTGTCCTCATTTAACCTCATAGTACAGACGCCAGCACATCAAGCTACCCCAATATGTCTTTCTTTAAAAGATTTCAACTTTATTACAAAAGAATTCATGTTCAATTGAGATAATTTGACGGTTTGGGATAGTTTGAAGTGTGGGTTTCTGTACATTGTGTTACAAAAGGCCAAAGGTTTTTTTTGGTTTTAACCCACGATTGTGCATTTACGGCCCCAGCCCAGCCGTAAGCGAGGGCTCTAAACTACACGAGGGAATACATATTTTTGAACTCTTCACAATAGTCAATTTTTTTTTCTCGTATGTGTAACAACACTTACGAGGAAACAAAATATTCACTGTTGTATAATTGATGTTAAATGTTTCTGTTGTGTAAAATGATTTTTTTATCTTCCTTTACTATAATCATTTAAAAAAATCACTTAATCCAAATTATTTGTATGAAACGATTTTCATCTAATAAAGCTAAGAAAACTCTAGACAACGTCACCTTACAAACAAAACAAAAACTAAAACAAAATCGGTTCACAGAACGCCGTTTTTTATTATTTCAAATGAAAATCAAATCAAAATATTTTATTTCACATAAACCTGCAAGGGCACTTATGAAACGTCAGAAGCTAGGTGCACGGTTCCAATTTGTCGCTTCCTATGGAGAAGAGCCGGCAAGAAACTCCACGGTTACTCTTTTAAAAATAATTGGGTTTTACAATGTTTTCAAATTACAGTGATAATAGGTATGGGAGGACAGTGCAGGCCTGTCAATAAGTACCAAGTACTTAGAGGAATGAAAATAAAGAATAGAAAATCGTCTATAAATCTAATCTGTAAGGCCTACAATGTTTTCCCATTCACAATATGTAAAAGAATCTACATTAGTAAGATCAACCTATTTAAACAAAGTGACATGATTTCCATGAGAATCACTAATAAATAGGTGATTTTTGAAGCGATGTATAATGTCAAAAATGACGAGAATATGTCAGAAAGTGTAAAAAATAAAAATATTAAAAATTAACATTGTAATTTGGAAGCAGTTAATACACTCTCACAAAGTTATGCTGTTAATGAGGTACCAGGGAAGCCACATGTGCAGAAGGAATTAACGCCAAACTTCCTTGTCTTCAACGTAGTCTTTTATCTTATAATATGCTTTTTTGATAAGGACACGTTTGATATGAGTTTTAAACTTTCCATCGCTAAGTTCTGTAACCGACTTTGGCAACTTGTTATAGAAGCGGATACTGTTTATTAGAAATGACTTGCTAGTTTTACTTAATCTAAATTTTGGAATCACGATTTCATCTTTACTACGTGTATTTAGATTATGGAAGTCGCATCTTTTTTTGAAAAGACCTAAGTTTTTGCGAACATACAAGATATTTTCTAGGATATAAAGAGAAGGCAGAGTTAGTATATCAATTTCATTGAATTTGTTTCTAAGAGACTCGCGAGGCCCCATTTTATAGATAGCGCGGATTACCCTCTTTTGTAAAATGAAAACTGAATCTACGTCAGCTGCCGATCCCCACAGCAGAACGCCATAAGACATAATACTGTGAAAATAAGCAAAGTATACTAACCTAGCTGTGGCTACATCAGTCAACTGCCTTATTTTTCTTACTGCGTAAGCAGCTGAACTTAATCTACTTGAGAGAGCTCTAATGTGGGCACCCCATTGCAATTTTGAATCTAAAGTAATTCCTAGAAATACAGTTTCCGAAATAGCATCTAGTTTCTTGCCATCAAGTTTTAAATTTAGCCCTACTTGGGGTACATTTGGTAATGAGAACTTAAGACATTTAGTTTTGTTCGCATTGAGTAAAAGATTATTAGCCGCAAACCATTTCGAGAGAACAGCTAGACTATCGTTGACATGTAAGACATCCGTATCTTTTCTATCTATTCTAAAAATAAGAGAGGTGTCATCAGCGAATAAAATTATATCCGAGAAGTTTGCCATTAGGTAAGGAAGGTCATTAATATAAACTAGAAATAAAAAAGGGCCAAGAATTGAACCTTGAGGCACGCCCATCTTAACTAGAGACCCCGAGGACGTTGCCCCGTTAACATTTACTTTTTGCTGCCTGTTTGATAAATAGGAAAGTACAAGATCAGCAGCTCGTCCACGAATTCCGTAGTGGTGTAATTTACAGATGAGTGTGTTGTGGTCAACGCAGTCAAACGCTTTTGAGAGGTCACAGAAAATGCCAATTGCATCCTGGGACTTCTCCCAGGATTCCAAAATGTGACTGACGAGTTTTACTCCCGTGTCAGTCGTCGACCTACCTTTCGTGAAACCAAACTGTCGACTATGTAAAATCCCATTTGAGTTAAAATGTGACAACATCTGGTCTAGCATGACTTTTTCATAAATTTTGCTCATCTAATTATAGACCTATATCTGTGCTTCCAGCAATGAGCAAAATCACTCTTACTACCCGATTTAAAAACTGGTACTACTTTACTATGTTTCATTAAGTCAGGAAACGTACCGCTGTCTAAACATTGATTAGATATGCCTGTTAGGACAGGGGCAATTGTGTCAATGATACCTTCAAGAACCTTAACGGAAATCCCCCATAAGTCTTCAGTGTTTTTTTAAATTAAGACTTTTGAATGCTGTTTTAATTGTGGCAATAGAAATGGGTTTGAATTCAAAATTTGGAATGTCCTTACTGATGTTTTCTTTAAGAAGAGATTCAGCTAATACAGATGATGAGGGTAGAGACTTCGTAACCTCTATTGGGATGTTGGTAAAGAACTTGAGCGCAGACTCTTTTGAATATCTTAGAATAGTTTCTTACATAATTATGAAGGGCCTGATCAGAAGTCAGTGATTTACATGTAATACTGCTTTACTTGCCTCTACTGTGGCCGTGCGCATAGGTAGGTTTTGGAACTTACCTATGGCAGCGGCGAAACCACAATTTAACACAATTCCTACTGGCTTCCCTTCGGGGATTCGCATCGCATCGGCAACTCTAATTAAAAAATGAATCGTTATTAAAAAATGGCACGTCAATAGGTGGCTACTATTGTCAAAAAATATAGTTACACTACGGGTATTTAATTCATCGTAACATTAAAACAACAAAAACGGTTATTTTTAACTTTGTATTACAACTAAAATAAAATAAAATCTAAAATAACCCGGCGCCAAAACGTCATAATCGGGAACTAAAAATTCATACCGATCCCATAATTATGTTACTTTAGGTCACGTGGCACCGCTTGATATGTACGAGAGCAAGTCCCTGTACAAAGGGTTATGGCAGAGACAAATATAGAAAAATGCGTCAGCGAGAACGAGATGGAGGAATATTGCCCATTGTTTTTGGTTCTTTGAATGTAAAGAACGTACGTGACGTATTCGTTAATGATAAGTCAGTAAGTTAAAGCCGACTTCGCTTCGGCTTTTCTCTTAGAAAATTTACACCTCGCCGCTGGTAGATACGTATGCCACTCCGCTCGCTGCGACGCGAGAAAATCATTCGCGCAGCGCGTAATTCTTACCAAGGGCTTGCGGGGACAGCGCGGGGATTTTCATCGGTAACGCCCAATCGAGCAAGGTCAACGACATAGATCCAGCTCTTAAAAAGACGATATCGCCGATATCTCGCTGAAAAAGCATCGCAGAGGAATGAAGTTTTTGTAAAACCTGATGAGAATGAGATGTGAATTTGTAAAAATTTGTAAAAATACACAAAAACATCCTAGCTTTACATTTCAGGAGCGGTAGTACGGTATTGTGTTGAAATAACTCGTGATTATCTGTCGAAGAAAGTAAGAATTAGTGAGTTTTTTTTTTGTAAACAACATCTATTAATAAGTAGAACTACCGACAACATGTAAAAAAATAGTTATGTAAAGCTTTGGGCCCGCAAGGGCCGATGACTGCCATCCCTGGCAGGCATCGGCCCTTGCGGGCCTTGTGGGATGTTCGAAAGAGATACCCAGCCCATGGCACACAGGCAACACGGGTGGGTTTTAGTCAGTAAAAGTCTGACAGACCCTCCTGCTCCACTCAGAGCGGGAGATGTTATTTGATGATTTCCCACCCAAAAAAAAAATCCTTAAAATAAGTTTTGAATTTTTGACCATGGCTTATTGTTTACAGAAAACTTTCCACCTCTTTGTGTTAGAAATTCTATCTGAAAGATTCTAAATTAAATTAAAATGAAACGATAAAATATAAAAACATATTACTTATGTTTTTTCTTAAAAACCACTTAAAGGTTAGGTAAGTGATTTAATGAAATAAACAAGAATTTCTAATACAAAAGGTAGAAAGTTTTCTGTAAACAATAAGCCATGGTCACCCTATCGAAACATTTAAAACGTATTGCGATACCGTACTACAACTCCTGAAATATAAACCTGGGATATTTTTGTATATTTTCAAAAGTTTTGACAAATTCAAATCTAGGTTTTACAAAAAACTTCAGACCTCTGCGTGGCTTTTTCAGCGAGATATCAGCAATAACGGGTTTTTCACGGTTTCTATGGAGCGGGCATGTGGATAGAGTCTTACAGCTCCTAAAATGTAAACCTAGGATTTCTTTTTTTTTTTTTCTATATTTTTACAAATTCTTTAAAAATTCAATCTAACATTTACCTAAATTTCCTGGTCTTTGCAACTCTTAGTTTTAAAGATCTCGGTGGCCTTGCGGTTCTCCGCCTTTCAATGGTGCAGCCACGTTCATCATCATCATCATTTCAGCCGAAGACGTCCACTGCTGGACATAGGCCTCCTCCAAACGGGGAGGGCATTGCCATAATCGCTACGCTTGGCAGGCGGGTTGGCAATCGCAGTATGGTGGTAAAAGGCATAGAGAACGCTGCTGCCCATTCTCTGGTAAGCCCCATAATCAGCCACGTTCAAACCCTTATAACTTTTGAACCTTATCTTTGTGGTTTTATGGTAAATTTATGGTTTTGGGATTCAACTTTGACAATTTTTTACAATATCTTGATAGATTTTTTTTTTATATCGCCGTGGCCGCTCCATTAAAACGGACACGACAAAGACAGGTGGCACTCGCCGATTCTGAGATTGAACAACAAATCGCTACCCCAAAGAGTATAATAATATTACTGGGAGCGCTACCCGCTCCGCTTGCTGTCCCGCTATCATCACTTTCACGCTACCCGCCACTCTCGTAAACACAATATTAAATCATATTTATTTGCACTTAATTAATTAAACTTGGTAAAGTATGATAAAATAATGATGAATTCTTTAATAAAAGGCTGAACTTTTATTAAACAATTCATCATTATTTTATCATACTTTATCTAATGTATGAGCAGAAAGGATTATAAACCAAGGTAATTCAATAAGCTAATATAATGTAGGTAAGGTCATTTTATTTTAGTTGATTTTGCGTTCTACATCTATGTGGATGTTGAGATTGTTATTTTTAAATAACAAGTTGTAAATGAAAACAAAAAGTGGCCAGAAACAAAACTCGACCATAGACAATATTAATGACAGTTGTTTGAAAAAGTGACAAAAACCGAGCGCAAATTACAAAAAATCATTGAATTATTTTTATCTTGAAAATATATAAAGTGCAGAAGGATGAACATTTACATCAATTAGATAAAAGTGTGCTTTACATCGAACGCTAAATAATGAGTGTATATTTTCTTTGTTTAGGTTTTGTTAACGTTTGATAATAACAATGTATACTTTGAAGGGTATCTTTCCCGAACCAAGTAAGTAGTTCCGTTACATTTGATTTTTACTCTAAATGCATAGAGCTGTTGTCATGGCCATCAGTTTTATTTGTTGTGACGTCGCCAATGTTACTTTTAAGAAATTACGGAAATTGCTGAGTGACTTCAAACTGTCATGGCTATCAGTCAACAGTACAAGAGATTGAATTGATAGCT
Organism: Polymixis lichenea; assembly: GCA_949091785.1. NCBI lineage: Eukaryota > Metazoa > Arthropoda > Insecta > Lepidoptera > Noctuidae > Polymixis > Polymixis lichenea. The sequence continues at coordinate 21,839,755 of OX420951.1, read as the reverse complement.
GTGAAGTGTTCAGGCTATGATCTTACAGTTACCAGTGCATCTTTATCTTTATTGTTTTGCTACAATATAATTTAATATCGTGTATTTCAAGTTTGCATGACCAATATCTTCAGTCTGTACTGTGCCAATGAATTGACTTTATTGCTTCTAAGATGTCAAATTATATTTTAGAGAAAGAACAAAAAAAGAACTTCATCAGAGAAAACATGAAACAACTAAAATACATACAGAGTCAGAAATCTCCTAAAGAACCAAAATATAACACGAAAAATGTCCACCCGCCGCGGTTGACCAACCCTGTCGCGACCGGAAGCTCCCTCGGCCAAGTTAAGTCTTCACCTTCTAACAAGAGTGGGAAGATCTCACTCAACGTTGCAAAGACTAGCTCTACCAGCACTCGCAAAAAAGCAACAGACATAAGGATCAAAAAAGGTGACATGGCAGAGTTTCTCAAAAGAAAAGAGTTAAGACAAAAAGTAGTGGAAGACTGTGCTGATGAGGAAGTAAAGTCAACAGAGTCATCAGGTCGTCTAAGAGATATTGCTTGTCAAACCATTGAGTCTAATCTTTCACAGAAACTGGCTGACAGCACAAAGTTAACTATGTTATATCCTAAGAAAGAGAATGATGATTCTGAAGCTAACTTGAAGGCCAGCGGAGACACCGGACTTCACAAAAGTCCGCCTCCATCGCAAGCTCCCCGCCGGGCTGGTGATGATCTAATAGAAATCGACAGAAATCGCAGCCGGTTAAACGCCATTTTAGAGAGAAAAGACACCCGGGACCCCTACTTGCCATCAGGTTAATATAATTTGTACACTTATCTATACCTGGAACATTATTTAACTCTTCAGCTGCTATCAGCAGGTGATAGTCTTCTCCCAAACAGATTACAGGAATTCATAATCAACTTTTAACGTTCCTACTACTGGGACACAAGCCTCCTCTGTGAGAGGGAGTAGGCCATAATCCACCACGCGGGCCAAGTGCGGGTTGGTGGGTATCACATGTCTTCGAATTTTTGGTTCTAGGACATGCCGGTTTTCTCACGATGTTTTCCTTCACCGTTTTGAGAGCTGTGGTGATGAAATTATTTACAAAAGCAAAGCGCCTGCCTGGGTTCGAACTCACGACCTACAACTCGTAAGTCGGGGCCGTTAACACTGCGCCACCACCGCTCTGCTGCATAGAACTTCAAAACAGGTCAAAAATATATTTTTGCTACATTATGCCATTTTCAATTATCCAACAGCCAAACATATTTTCAGACTTTATTATATTATCAACCTCAGATTTGTTATTAGCACAAAAAGATAATCTTCTAAGATATCAGTGAAGTTTTTTATTATTCAAACTATGAGCAACTTAAAGTTTTGTTGAATGTTCATAGCTAAGTATCTACCATAACTGATTATAAATTGTAAGATTTCTGGATAATTACTTCTACCTCATTTTTGACAAGGTAACATACAATTTATATGGTCATGTGGAAACAATAATAGTAATACTTGGTAGGTAAAACCAAACAAATAGTTCACATTATCCCAAAATCGCTAGATGCGGGAGCTTTGCCCAGCTGTGGATTTATGATACAGACAAGCACCAGTAATTTCGTGAATACATTTGTTTGATGATGGCAGTAGGTAGCTGGTAACAAATGATTCCTTACCATTTGTGTTGAACTACGCAGTCTATGGCTTTCTATTCAAACCAAGTTGAACTGTTTGCTCTTAGTAATAATTCCTTGTTTTTGAAACATAATCAACAAACCTACAATTTGTTTTTTCCAGGTTACCAGAAGGGCGTGGTACCTAAATACCTACGTGAGCGCAAGGAACAAGGGCCGAAGGAGGCAGAGGGCGTCAGGGCCGACGATGACCACTCCATGTGTCCGCACGGACACGTCACACTGCCGGACACCGAGCGCAAGGAGACACTACGAATGCTTAGGAATAGTAAGACACTTGACTACTACCATCACATTTACATGGGATTTTCGTACATTGTTGACAACCTGCAGGAAAAACAGCATTGCATCTCTACTTACCTCTTTCGAATATAACATCCCACCAGTCATACCCCATATTTTTTCATATATGGTATTATAAAGGATGTAAAGTTGTAGGTATACATGTAGTAACCAGCGCCGATATGCCAGCGCTTCTCGGCACCGACAACCGCTGGTTGTTATCGCTGGTCGGCACAGGCAGTCTTCGTTATTATTAGCCTTTATTTACAATCTTACAAAACATGGATACAAGAAAACTATAACTTATAACTTCACTATTTACTTATGTAATAATAACTCATTCATTTGACACTGGTATTAAGATTGTTTTGCGTTTCTGAAAAAACCACCCCTTGCCACATTCTCCTGGTCATCCTCCTCCAAGTTACACCAGCTATTTGCCGGATATCGTCTTCCCATCTTAGACTCTGCCTATTTTTCTCTTATTATGTTTTGGATACCATTTGATTACATCTTGCCCATTTTTCTATCTTACTCCACATCATGTTATGTCCTGCCCACCTCCATTTAAGTTTGCTAATGCAGTATCTTACGTCGATCTCGGTTGTTTTCTTAATATTTCCACTTTTATTCTGACCTTTAACTTGACGTTGAGCATGCTTCTCTCCATAATGTGTTGGCATTTTTCAAGTTAGCGCATATTTTGTTTCATTAGGTTCCATGTTTGGCATCCCGTCATGACGGGTAAAATGTGTGAATCAAATATTTTGTTCTTTATTTACCTTTTTACCTTTAATGGTACCTGAGGGGTTTTGACCATTTCTTTCAAGGGACCAATACCTTCCCATGACAGTTGTACTCTGTTGCTTATTTCCTTTATTGTAAGATCATATGGTGATATAATCTGTCCAAGGTCTTCGACATATCCAATTTTGTTGCCTTTGACTGTGATGAGGGTTTTATTATGTCATTATTTTGGTCTTTGTAGCATTCATTTAGAATTACTCTTTCATTTTCGTACACCTGATGTTCTAGCATCTTCGGCTTCTTGGATGTTGGCAGATTAGGAAAGTTTTTACTAAGTTGCACACCATTGATGTTTAAATCCGTATTTGCACTGCCGAGATGAGTTTGGTAGACAGAGGATCTGCCTGCCGTACTCCTCTTTTTACAGAGAAGTAGGTACTCTCCAACTCTTTCAGTTCGTACTTTTGCCTTCATGTTCTTGTATCATGTTTTGAATCAATCGTATGTATTTATTTTCAACTTTTTTTTTTATTTGCGATGCAAGCGCTTCCCATATTTTTGGGTGTTGTAACGATTCAAACGTCTTGATAAAATCAACAAATTCAAAAAGTAGATGATATTTTTTACATTTCTGGATAACTTGTTTTAAGGTGTGTATGTGGTCAAATATTGAAAAAACGCTGCCAAAAACCCGCTTGCTCTCGTGGTTGATTCTCCAGAGTCCTGAGTTTTTACTAAACGGTTTAGCAGTACTTTAAAAAATATTTTGTAGACATTCAACATCAGGCTGACACGGGTCAATAGTTGGCTGTTATCGTTATTTCCATTTGTATGAAATTATAATTTATAATTGATGCTGTCCACTGTCGAAGTATGATTAGTATTATTCCGATTTTCTTAAGGGAATTTCGTTGGATATTCCATTTTCTCCGGGTGCTTTTTTCTGTCTTTGTGATTTGATTGCATTTTCTTCTTCTTTCAGAATGGAGACACCCTGCATTCTGAAAATATAAGTAGAAAAGGCTTCTTCGTAACTATTTGTATCGTTTGTTATTGGTTGATTATTTACTTCTAGTAATTCGTTGTCATTATACAGCTCACGGTAATAATCCGTGGCTTTTCTAGTATTTCGATTCTGTTTGTCTTGGTTTCCTTGTCTTTATGGTGTGTCATATACTGTCTACCCAGTTTGTACTTTCTCTTAGCTCGATCTATGCTCTTCTTCTCCAGGCAGTCTTCATACTTTTTGCCAAATCAGCACAAACCATCGCCGATAAACGCCGACAAGCGTTACATGATCTAGAAAGCTGGTAACCGGCGCCGATATGCCAAAGTTTGTTGGCGATGACAAACACTGGTCACAAACGCTGGTCCGCGCTGCCTGCACGGACCAGCACATCTTCATACTTTTGCCAAATAAGCGCGAACCAACCGCGCGTCATCGATAAGCACCGACAAGGTCTATCTGTTAATCGGCGCCCGTTCCGTAATTTTTTTATTTCTGAATTTTGTTTTCTAAATTTCACCGATTCATTCATTTCACAGGCAATTTTAACCTCGCCTCAATCACATGGTATTTTATTAGATCAAATTTTACTAATCCTTTTTATTTACTTTATTTTACCCGTACTATTAATATCTTCTTGTTTGTTTCAGGTTTTGCAGAGTTAGTAAGTGAACTAAACAAATTGCCAGTAAAAACGGACACGCTGAAAATGCGTAACAGGAAAATGGAGTTAGAAAAGCAGTTAGCAAAGCTTGAAGAAGGCATCAAAGTGTTTTCCCGACCCAAGGTGTTTGTAAAAATAGGAGAGTGAGTCGCCGGAGCTTGCTCAGAGTTACTACTTGTAAATTTGTGGTGATCAACAGGGCAGTATAGTGCAGTGAGATCTGTAAATACCTAAAAACAAACTTTGTGTTTAGGAATGTGGAACAGCTAAGCAATTAAGCAGATTGTGTTGTATGTAATATTTTTTTAATTAAGAAAAAAGATATAGCAATAGAAATTATGTCTACACTTAGTTGTTATTGATGTATGTTCACAAGCGTAGTTAAAAAAAAAACATTAGCAGAAAAAACCATTTAGTAAAGAACATAGAATCAAATACGAGGTGTATAGTATAGAATCCTTGCTTGTTGTAATATTGATAGATCTGACTGCACAAGCCCAGCGTAAGATTCCGTCCGAGCCAAATCTAAATTGTATGTAATGTCAAGTTTGTTGTATGTCTCGAAATTATCGTGAGGTCGCTCAGTTAAGTTAATCCGACGCGACGGTATCGTATGTTAGTATTAATTATATTATTGTATGTTATTCGTTGTTGTAACTAATATAATTAGATACGGTTGTATGATTTACAGTGTTTCTATAACTTTTTTTGGTGATTTAATTACAACAATTATTTGTGATTTTGGTCCATTTCTTTAAAAAATGAAAGAGGTTGTAGAAAATAGAATTATATTTCCAAACTTGACAAGATGACATTATGCCATCATTATTTGGTTTATAAAATAAATTAATCTCTAAAGCTATGATTTTAAATCACACACAATTTATTAAGGTAGGCACTTAAAATGTTTCAAATATAGTCCTGACAAATATCATCACTTTTCACTATTGTACCATGATATTGGCATGTCTGTTATCGGTATTCACAACAGGACTGTAGCTATACTATTTCGGTATAGTTCAGGCTCAATAAAATATCTTTAATTAAATTAGCACAAACATGTAACAGTAAACACTGCAGGCCTAGACAAAACACATTTCTGTTAACGCCAAACGCTACGCCAAAATGTACGGGAATGACATTACCTGCGGAAAGATTACGTCACGTCTCCACAGGTAATGTTATGCCCATACATTTTGGCGTAGCGTTTGGCGTGAACGGTAACAGAAATGTGTTTTGTCTCAGGGCCCAGTACAATTAAAAACACAAAATTATAGTGACTCCCACATTGGGACCAGATATAGCGTGGTCACGCCACATTATAATTTTCTGTGTTTATGTGGCAATTACTGACGTTGGTGAAAGAAAAACATTGGTGTGCGTTTCGATGGCGCGGCCACGTTCAAAAACCCCTATAACTTTGACAAATCTATGGTGTTGGGAATCAACTTTTACAATTTTATACAAAATCATGGCATAGTTTTCAAAAAAATATCGCCGTTGCCGCGCCATCGAAACGCACATAAACATCGTCAGGAAACCTGGCCAAACTGAAATTATCTAAAAATCGCCATTCCATTTTCAGCAATAGGTACTTGTGCGTTCTTTGTATGAAAAGCCTTCCCTAGGTTTTGTGGTTGGAGGGCCAGCAACGGACTGCGAACGACCGAATTAATTCATCGACTGACCTCACACTAGTGTAGACCGTAATGACGGGAATAAACAATAACCAAGGTACTTCTCTGCTTTAAGCAGGCATCGTTTTCCATCAATCATATTCATGGCTAGTTTATATTATCACAGAACACTATAAATTATTAAGTTTATTTAACAAACAAATATATACAATCAGAATAACTAAGCAATTCTATAACTACCACATCTGTTAGAGCCCCTTCACACTAGCGTTTGTCCAGCGTAACGCGGTGTCCTGCGTGAGCGATGGATACGACACGACACGATGCAATGCGACGCGATGCTACATGCGACAAATGTCCTACGTGATTTTGGTCCTTACTTCTCGAATCATGGAGAAGTACAGTACAATTTTGCTTGAAAGTTAATATTTAAATTAAAGAAATTTAAAAAAATATCGTAATTAACACAGAAAGAAAACAAATATAATATTTTTACAAAGAAACCCATTTTGCGAGTTCCACCATTTATAATCTAAAATAAATAACGATTCCCATAATGTTTATGTTTTTTGTCCCACAACAATCTTTGTTTACGCACTGCAGCGATCAACGCCTCTGAATCAACCATTTCGTAGTTCGTGGTGTCGCGTCTGATCGCCCTCAAAACAAGTACCTACGCGTTAAGTCGCGTCTCGCCGCAGACTATGCCGCAGGGTATGCCGTTGAATTGATCGCGTTCATCGCGTCGCGTCGTATCTATCGCTCACGCAGGACACCGCGTAAGCGTTCGATGACCGTATGCGCAGCGCAGACGCCGCGACAACGCGACGTGTCGTCGAACATTGAACGCCTACGCTGGACAAAAGCTAGTGTGAAGGGGCTCTTAGATACATATTTTCAAGACTGCTTCATAGTTTCCAGATAGCACTGCCCCCCTTGTAAATAGTTTGCCTCTTTCCGTACCCAAAATACGCGCTTTGACGTGGAGTTTGACGTTGACCAGCCCGTATCAACTAAATTAATGCTCTATTTGTATATAGCTTTTCCATCATAAATGATGCTGCATGCTCAGTTCCCATACAATATCATAGTCACAATTTCCTACTTTTATCTATATTCTTGAATTTATGTACACCAAAACATAATATTGTCTAAATTAAGCTAGTTTCTTAACATGTTGGAAGAAGTGGTCATTGAACACGATTGGGCCCTTTCTGAACCATTCCTCGTCATCTAAACGCCAGTGGTAGAAGGAGAATTCAGGGAAAAAGAACTTTATCTCTCTTTCAGCTGAATCTTGAGAATCTGAAATAGCAGAAAGTTCTTTAAGTATGTTATAACATTTCCTTAGTCAAAATCAGCTGTAGATATTTCTAGGCTGCCATAGTATTTTTTTTGTTTTTAGTATGTACTTTATGCATAGTATTTGCATAAAGTAAGACAACAGACAATCTTATAAATTATTGCCAGCGCTGACTGGAGCTGACATGGTTGACAATTCTATACAGGATAAAAAAACTAGCAGTGCGCAAATTGTAACCATCAATTCAGCATATCATTCTAGACTCCCTAGCGTAGAAATGTAGAAATTTTGCGTCGGTTATACAAAAAATATGTTTTGACCGCGTAGGTATTGCACTTTTCTATGAAACAGCTGATTTTTTTTTATAACTGACGAAAAATTTCTACGCTAGGAGGAGGTCTAAAATGATATGCTGAATTCATGGTTACAGTTTGCGCATTGGATAAAAAATTACCCTGTATAAATAAAACAAACTCGCGTTAGTTTTTTTCGGCGACGGCCGTGAGGGCGCATAGATTGCCTCTCGCGTGCGCCGCCTCCCTCTTCGCGAGCATTCCTGCTTCGCAGATCGCAGAAGGAGATGACGACTTCCCATGCACTCTCGCTCCATACCATGGCCTGGACCAGGGTCGGACGCGAGAGATCGCCGCTGCCGATCGCCTCCGCCAGGACACGGCGGTGCTCCACCCAAGCCGGACAGACCTCCACCGTGTCCTCCGGGCGATCTACGCAGTAGTTACACCCGGGCGTTTCCTCCCGCCTTATCCGAAACAGGAACCTTTCGAAACAACCGTGTTCGGTGAGGACCTGCGTCAGACGGAAGGTGAGGACGCCGTGGTGCCACTCAATCCACTCCTCAAAGAGCAATTGTGGCGTGCCCAAAGTCGGGTTAGTTACACCCCTTGTTAACACAAGAACGGCTAAATCGATTTTTATAATCTTTGATTTGTTGGTTTCATCTCAATTAAAACATGGGAAAACTCCACAAAAAACAAAATGAGGACAATTCATTTTTTCATAGATTTCATAACTCGGTAAGAGTACACCTGACATAGGTACATATGTCAGCTAGAAAACGCTTTAGTCCTTCAAGTATTAGGTTGTCTTAACTTGGTAAGAGATCATGCGCAATGACTCAAGATATTTTGCTGATAGGTTAAGACAATATTGATTGATTCTGATGGAGTACGAAGTTCGCCAGGTCAGCTAATTAATTAAAAAATTGTATTTATCATCAGCCAAAACTTGTAAGTAACTTCCCTCGGGCATTGCCGTAGTAAAAGAAATTGTTTGGAAGTTATTAAAAAAAAATTGTAACTCTACCTGATCCATGTGCTACATTTCTAGTGTCTGATATTCCAAACATGCCTCTTAAACAGTAAGGGTCCTGGAACTGTCCTTTGTACACGCTGGTAGGTCCTAGGAGCCGCCTCCACAGCTGAATGGCATTGATGTGACCCAGGACATGGAGGTCTATGCAGCCACTGAAATGGGACAAATTTTCATTCTTTTCACAATCTCACTGATTACTTAATATTCTAACCCTCTCCAGTTTTTACATTGTAGAAATATGTAAATTTGTCCGTAAGCATCAAGGGTTCTACACTAAACGTGAAGACATCCAATCACAGTACACAGTTAGGCACCGATCTAGGCTAAACATACCAACATCCCAGCCAAAAATGCATTCCACAAGTCCCTACGTAATGTCTATAAAAATATTCAACAAACTGCCAGACATAATAAAGACAGAAGAAAAGTTCAATTTATTTATCACAAAACTTAAAAAATTACTGATAAACAAATGCTACACACATATACACGTTTTCGTCGTATTGGTGGAGCCAGAGCTCTTATCGGCAAGCTAATCTGCTTCAGGGAGGGCAACACTCGCCCTAGAGTGATGCGCTTTATGAGGCGGGCATTCTCAGGGACTGATATCAGCCCTCAGGATTATATGTCCCGTATTACAGCGCGTATAGACTTCCTGAAGCAGAAAGTGTATGCATGGGCGAACCGTATTCGTAGGTATAAGCGGCGAGTGGATGATGATGCCATGTGTTCTTTTTGGCGTAGTATCTTCGGCGCCTGTCAGTCACACCGAAGGTGATTGAACTCGGGAAGTCAAGCGAGCCTGCGATCCAATACCAGAAATGGGGGCTATTACCATCTGCCCCCAAGATGTAGCTCGTGCAGTCCGTCCGTCGCCCAACTGGAAATCCACAGGGCCGGACGGGCTGCACAACTTCTGGATTAAATGGTCCCAAAGATCGCACGCTCGCTTAACGGCTCAGTACCAGACTGCTTTGGAGTCTGGTTCGCTACCCCAGTTCCTAACGACAGGAATAACCCACCTGCTCCATAAATCAGGTAGTACGGCGGAACCCAAAAATTATAGGCCGATCACGTGTTTACCGACGGTCTATAAAGTTCTTACATCCATTTTGAGAACTAAGATTTACAATCATATAAACAGTAACTCCATCATGTCTGTCTCTCAAAATGGATGTCGGAACGGGTCCCGCGGTACTAAGGAGCTGCTCCTCATTGATATGGCCATTAGCCAACAGGTTCGTCGTTCCCGAAAGGATCTTTCGGCATGTTGGATAGATTACAAGAAGGCCTATGACTCGGTGCCACATACATGGCTCATGAGGGTGCTGGAGTTATATAAAGATAGTATACTTGTAGATACAACCCTACGCACCTTCCTGATGTCATGTATGGGGCAACGGAGGACGGTTCTTCAATATCCAGGATGTTGAAATATCCAGAGGAATAGCGAGCCGATAAGGATCGAGCAAGGCATATTTCAGGGCGACAGTTTGAGTCCGGTTTGGTTCTGCCTAGCCCTGAATCCTCTAAGCACACTGCTGGAGGATTCAGGTATAGGCTATAGGCTGAGGAGAAGTGGTCAGGTTATATCTCACCTACTCTACATGGATGACCTAAAACTCTTTGCCCCAACAATTTACAACTGATGGAGCTACTGAAAGTAACTGAAACCTTTAGTAGCGCCATCAAGATGGATTTTGGTGTGGGCAAATGTGCGGTCATGCATGTAAAGCGAGGGGGATTGTGGAATCCGTGGGAACCCAACTCTCGGATTCCATAAACCTGCGAGCCCTCTCTGCAGCCGAAACCTATAAGTATTTGGGTATGTCGGAAGCGTTGGGCATCAATGTTACTGACATGAAGCAATCGTTGAAGGAACGCTTTGGCCGCCTGAAGACAGTACTTAATAGTCTTTTATCAGGCGGGAACAAGGTGCGCGCCTTCAACGGTTGGGTCATGCCGGTTTTGATGTACTCTTTCGGCATACTCAAATGGACTCAGACCGAACTCGACGCCCTGGATAGGAGGGTCCGTACGCTGCTGACTGCATACCCACGATCATCGGTCATGAGACTATACCTCGCGAAAGTGTGGAGGTCGAGGGTTCTTAAACGCTAAAACCCTCCACAATCGCGAGATATGCAGTCTCAGGGAATATTTCCTAGAGGCGGACGTGAGGATGCATCGAGATGTGGTCGCGGTGGACAAGGGCCTCACCCCGCCCTCCTTGGTTAAAGAGAACTGGCGCAAGCCTGTAGTGCTTGACACTAAAGATCGCACGGAAGTATGGCAGAGTAAGAAGCTTCACGGACGGTCTACATCGGGTCCATGTAGAGCCCCTACATGGACCCGATGTAGACCTACTAGCGTCCGTATCCTGGCTGCGTTTCGGTGACCTCTTTGGAGAAACCGAAGGTTTTGTCTGTGCAATTATGGACGAAGTTATGATGATGAACAACTACCGGAGATTTATTGTTACAGACGGCACGTTTGACATTTGTCGCGCATGCCACCGTCCGGGTGAATCAATCAGACACATTATCTCCGGGTGTTCTCGTCTAGTTAACGAGGAGTACTTGCATAGACACAACCTTGTAGCCAGGATTATCCACCAGCAACTTGCTCTGAAATACAGCCTTGTGGAATCAGGAGTGTTGTACTACAGGTGTTTGCCCGACCCAGTTCTTGAAGATGGACTTGTCACACTATACTGGGATCGATCCATCATCACTGACAGGACTATTGTTACCAATAAGCCTGATATAGTGGTGGTGGATCGACTAGAGCTGCGTACAATGATCGTTGATATAACGGTCCCGCATGACGAGAACCTCGTGAAAGCCGAGAAAGATAAACAAATCAAGTATCTTGACTTGGCTCGCGAGGTTGTCGACATGTGGGATATGGACTCAGCGATCATTGTACCGATAGTCGTTACAGCCAATGGCTTGATAGCCAAGAGCCTCGACCAACACCTGAGGAGGCTCTCGTTAGGCAGCTGGGTCAAGGGCTTGATCCAGAAAGCGGTACTCCTGGACACGGCTCGCATTGTTAGGAGGTTCCTCTCTCTGGAGGCCTGACCGTCTGTAGCTTGGACCCTGTTCCCGATACTGGTGGGCTACTATTTTCTATATTTTTAAATGTTTTTATATATTTTATATTCTAATATTTAAAAATGTAATTTATGTGTATTTAATGTGATAAAGGTAATAATAATTAAATAATACTGCAGTAATAATTATTCACAATCTCCTAAAAGAGGACTTCCTCTCTCCTACCCTTTTGCTGTGCCCTACAGGGTCCATAATGATCTCAATTATATAGTTACCACCTAAGTACACATTATGGTAAAGCAATAAAGATATTGAGTATTGATACTTACAAAACTAAATTTGGTCTAAAAATCCAATCACAGAGCCACTAGTAGTACTACTAGTACCATGACCGGCATGAAACTTGAGCTCTCAATGAAAGAGTAGTTTTTTTACCATTGGTTTAGAATGCGCAAACCGATCCCCATTCTTAAATCAAGTGCTCAATATTTTAGTCAGTCACTATAAGAGGTAAACCTATTTATTGCCATGGGCAAAAATTCTATCGCCAGGCTCCCACTGGAAAATTTCTGCTATAAAACAAATCCCAATAACATCACAGTTTTTTCAATCAGATTCATTGGTCTGGGTCCAATGATTATGAGACATAATTAGTAAAAGTCTCTTAATCAGTAACGGAATCCTATTTCTTTTTATTTATATCTTAAAATACTCACCTAGTCATAAAGGTAGTAAGGCGGTTATAGAAAAATTTCCCGACATGTTCCTCATAAAATCTACAAGCTGTATCTGTATCCAAAGTAACCCGTTTCGTTTTCAAAATAATGAACTTCTGCTTCAAAATATTTCTGATGAAAGATCGCACTACCGGGTTTGACACCGCATGTGGCTTTATTATAGCTAGAGTTAGTTCCAGCTTCTGCATTGCGTGAAAATACTTATGTTTTTCAGTTTATGTCATAACTTCTATGTTTAAATTATGTAAATATCAAGTTCACTTTTCCATTCCTTTTCTCAAAATGTTCTGTCAAATCAATAGCTTTAGCACTGCCCTGCCAATGTCAAAAACATATGTAAACGATGTTGCCAGTACGAGCATCTCACTCATACTCGTACTGGCAACATCCTTCAAATATGTATCCTCACATTTACACATCATCACAAAATAAATATTGAAATAATAACAGCATTTTGTTATTATTTCAATATTTGTTTTAGGATTGAACTGTAATGCAACAAAGAAAGTTTAAAACAAGCTCACTTTTCAAGCAGTTATTTTATTTCAATTCCAGATTTGATGCCACCAACTGTATAAAACTGCTTTTTTGAGGCTTGAAGCGTCAAAAACTTTAATTGTGAACGTCCTTTTTACCCGAGCATGTAGCTGAATGTAAGTAAATTTATAAGCCAAGTTCTATTTTACGGTAGTTTTGTTAAGTACACACGGCTACACATCAAGCATTTCCAGTTTGCGCTGATCTTGAACTGTATGAAAATCAATACTCAATCACTTAATACGAGACCAGCTTATACTGAAATTGTATAGCTTGATGTGTAGCCGTATGTACCTTTTAGTCAGAGATATGAAATCATGCAATGCTTAAAGTACAAAGCAGATTTTAAAATGGTTTTAATTATTTCCAACTTATATTTTTGGAATCGTCTCTTCTTTTCATTGGATACAAGTAGAGCCTAATGGAACATTGCATACAAGTGCATGTATTTTTTATCAAGGCATTGACGTTTAAAATTCACCATGCTAAGAATAGTTAAATGCGATTTATATCGATGGTTAAAGGGTGTAAATAAAATCCAGAGTTAAAATATTTATAAAAAGAAAAATAGTTTCAAAGGTAAAACTTTAACCAACAGAGTATAACCCATAAACTACAGCGGCTGCATCCCTTACGGGAAAATAACAGAAAAAAACTTTACCATAGACATAGACTAGCGCATTTAATAATGCACTCTGTGGACTAGCGACACAACAATAACATTGTAGGTTAGAAAAAAAACTTTTTAAATAACTTTACAAAAATGCCTGAAATAGAAGCAAAACGTAAAGCGGACGATTTGTCCTTAGTTCCGTCAAAACGCTCAAGAACTGAAATTTCCGTTGTTGGTACTCGAGAGAAAGCAGTAGTCACTTCATCAGTAAGTTGTTCCCAGTTTTCTGATTAGGTATATTTATCTGAAGAATGCGAAAACAAAACCATACGAATAAATGTTACAGGTGCCTCGTACTTCAAGCCTGTATGCACCTATTATGTTATTGGAAGGCCATCAGGGTGAGGTCTTCACGTCTAAGTTCCACCCTGAAGGTAAACATTTGGCTTCGGGAGGTTTCGACCGACAAATATGTAAGTGTACTCGGTTTTATTGCTCTATTACCTTATTTAGCTTCTTGTACAAGTATATGTATGTACTCTAAATTAAGTTGGTAAAGTTTGTAATACAAAAGTTATCATTGATATCAAATCCATTACAACCCTGTATTATACTATGTGATTCTAGTCTTATGGAATGTCTACGGTCAATGTGAGAATGTGATGGTGATGAAAGGCCATACGGGTGCTGTGATGGAATTGTGCTTCTCGCCGGATGGTGCACATCTGTACTCATGTGCTACTGACAACTCAGTGGCCGTGTGGGATGTACCCACTGGTACCAGGATCAAAAAACTGAAAGGACATGCTAGTTTTGTTAATTCAGTCTCAGGTGTGCATATTTTTTAGTACTCATGGTTATTATAAATAATCTCTTTGTTAAAATATCAATAAAGTCTACTCTCGAGACTAATCAGGATAGGCCATTTTTTGTTATAATAAGATCTCTTTTAACTGATAATATGTATAAAAACCAGTCAAGTGCGAGTCGAACTCGTTCGCTGAGGGTTCCGTACCTATCCATTATACCACCATAATAAAAAAGATATGGGCAAATTTAGATTTTCGCGAAATATTGTAAGTACCAAAATTTACCATAATTTTCAACTTTTTTTTATTTTTCGGACTTTTTCCCTTACTTGTGCTATAAGACCTTGCTTTTAACCAAAATTGACAATTCTACGTCAACCTATATGGTAGTTCCCGTGGACCTAGGGTTACGAATTTTTTTTATCGTGTTGACTCAGGACCTTGATTTTTATACACCTAATAGGGACTATAGACCTCAGTATGTGGTATAAATTTCAACTTGCTAGGTCCACCCGTTCCTGAGAAAATCGGTGGTAACACACAGACAGACAGAAAGTGATCTTATAAGGGTTCCTTTTTACCTTTCGAGGTACGGAACCCTTAAAACAAGGTTGTTCTAGAGCAGGTCCATTTGGCAATATAATAAATGAAAAAGAAACAACAACACCAATCTAATACTGCATTGTTAATTTACAGGTGCAAGAAGAGGTCCTGAATTACTAGTATCAGCATCAGATGACAACACCATAAAACTATGGGACGCGAGAAAGCGCAACCCTATAGCATCCTTCGACAGTGGGTACCCCGTCACATCAGTTTTGTTCAATGACACCGCAGAGAAGATCATCTCAGGAGGCATTGACAATGTTGTTAAAGTGTGGGACATTAGGAACAATCAGATATCCTACAAAATCAAGGGGCATACGGATTCTATAACAGGTAAATGATAAAGAAATATTGCTAATCGAATAATTTTCTAGTTTTTGTAAGGGCACTGGAAATCTAAATTGCCCAGATAGTCATTTACAGTAGACCTCAAAATTACTATGTTTTTACAAAATTCACAGTAAATTGAAACTACTACATTAAGGTTGAAATTATGGCCCAATTAAAACTTTATGGCAGCTCAGAATATGAGGTGTTGCTATGCAGTAACAGATTCACGTCTCAGCGGGTGTGAGGGGTGAGGTATTGCACAGTGAGTAGCTCGTTGCAGAGCCCCCATAAAGTTGACAAGCAATGTTGTTCAACCTTATGGTAGTAAAGCAATTACGGGGGCGACCATACAAAAATGGGCAGTTGGCACAGATGATGCTGTACACAACTGCAGATTGGCAGTGGGCACCATGATGCTGGACACAACTACAGATTGGCAGTTGGCACCATGATGGTGGACACAACTGCAGATTGGCAGTTGGCACCATGATGCTGGACACAACTATAGATAGGCAGTAGGCACCATGATGGTGGACACGACTACAGATTGGCAGTTGGCACAGACAATGCTGGACACAACTACAGATTGGCATTTGGCACCATTATGGTGGACACAACTACACAGATGTTTCTTTACACAACTACACAGATATTGCTGTAGTTTTTGACTATTTTAGTTGCCTTGGTCTGGCTTAAATACTTATTCTTAGGTTGAATCCCTGCCCAATCATAATGATAGTAAATTGAATAGCAATGAAGCTTCTTTATTCCATGTTTTATGTTCACAAAATCAAATGTAGTGTTAATAATATTTCCTGTGCCCTATTTTTGGCAAAAGCCTCCCCCATGGAGTTGTCGAAAACTTTAAGGCTTTTACCCATAACAGGGTAAAAAAATTAAACTGACACAAGATTAACAGACAATATTATTAATGCTACATTTGATTTAAAAGATTAATAATAAATCATGTTTATTTAGATCCTATCAACAATCTCATTGACTTGTACTTCATTTTCCAGGCATGGCGTTGTCCTACGACGGATCATACCTTCTCTCTAACTCTATGGACAACACTCTTCGTATATGGGATGTGCGCCCGTTCGCACCGTCCGAACGCTGCGTCAAGCTTATGTCTGGCCATCAGCATAACTTTGAAAAGAATTTGCTACGGTGCTCTTGGTCACACGATGGATCTAAGGTTTGAAAAATGATATAAAATTATTAATACATGAAAAACTCCAATACTACTACGGGTCCGCCAAATCGCCATTATTATTCTTAGTACATTCAATAGAGCGTGCCGAAAATGGCGCGTCAAGACTCATATGTAGTCCCCTCTTTGAGGAGTGGCTTGAGAGGTGGCACGGCGTCCTCACCTTCCGCCTGACGCAGGTCCTCACCGGACACGGTTGTTTCGGGAGGTTCCTGTTTCGGATAAGGCTGGAGGAAACGCCCGGGTGTTTCCATTGCGAAGATCGCCCTGAGGACACGGTGGAGGTCTGCCCGGCTTGGGCGGAGCACCGCCGTGTCCTCGTGGAGGCGATCGGCGGCGGCGATCTCTCGCGTCCGGCCCTGGTCCAGGCCATGGTACGGACCGAGAGTGCATGGGTAGTCGTCGCTTCCTTCAGCGAAGCAGTGATGCTCGCAAAGAGGGAGGTGGCGCACGTGAGGGAGAGGCAGTACATGCGCCCTCACGGCCGTAGCCTTCGCAGGAGACGCCCTGGGCGTCGGGAATCCCAGGCTGATTCCCGGCCACCGTAGGCGCGGGCTTGCAGACGGCAAGTAATGGGTAGCTCGCTGTCCGGTAAGAACCAAGCCCCGGTTGACGGCGCGTTGTGTTCCACGCACCCAAAAAAAAATGGACTCATATGTAATCCCCTGGTAAATCACAACTTTTTAAACCTAAAAATTCAATTAAATAATTTACGGGCCCCAGAGTTGGTCAGTTAGTCAGAAAGCTAGTTGTCCATTCGAAAACGTTAATGTCTATTTTATTTTATTTATTATGGGACAATAAACAGTTACAATATACAATGTTTACAAATAACAATAATATAGGTATATAGTTTTAACAATATTGCTTGGAGAAGAATGGGCAAGAAACTCCAAGGACACTCTTAAGGCTCCTATCCTACACACGCCGGCGGGTTTTTGCCTTGCGGGTATGCTGCAGGTGATATTAGGCCGCCGCGCGCCGGCACTTGCCGCAGTAACTGAGTATGCTGCCAGCCTTGTTTGCGGCATGGCCGCCGACGGGCCCCGGCATAGTGTGTAGGAGCCTTTATAAATCAAGATAATTATTACGAAATCCTGGGTACAGAGGCCAGCACATCAAGCTACCCCAATGTGGCAAATTTCTTTGATAGAGTTCAATTCAATTGGGAAAATTTGACAGTTTGATGTACTGCCGTCTGTACATTATTCTTGTTGTTTTTTTATGTGAGAACAATGTATACACATAAAGTAACAATAATCATAAAGTTATAAATAAAAATAAGGCCTGGCAATTAAGAGATGACCAGTCTCAACAGACGGCGCCCGTGGCTCCACCATTTTGTAGGGAACCGAATTATCCAACAGTGAGACATTTAATTGCGAATGACATACTCTCATCAACTCATCAATGGTACTCCTCACATTTACAAAATGGAAAAATGCTTCTAAATTATAAAAAAAAAAACATTGTTTGAAATGTATTTGAGAGATGAATAAATACTATATATTTACTACCAAAAATTAAGAAAATCAATGATTATCATTCTGAAAGGCGTGAATTTTAATAAAAACAAATTAATAATGGTTTCTCCTCTCGTCAGTCTAAACGCGCCTTTATTTCCAAGATCGTAGTAAAATCTAAGAGTAAAATAAATTAATCATGCAGATCGCCAAAGTTCGGTTTTTCATTCATGTGGCCAAAGTACCCATAATTTACTTGTAAGATAATTATGCCTTCTGGTAGATAAGTCGTTCCCACCACCTATCATTAAGTACCATTTCAACTATGTTGGTTAAACAATGCTTCCGTTGATTGATAGTAAGTTCACATAAATATTTCAAGCAAAATCCCTACTTCTCGCTTGCCTTAGTCCAACTTCTGACGATCCTTGGTTTTATGTCAGGTGGCAGCAGGATCATCAGACCGCTTCCTGTACGTGTGGGACACGACATCGCGCCGCGTGTTGTACAAGCTGCCGGGGCACAACGGTTCCGTCAATGACGTGGACTTCCATCGAACGGAGCCTATCGTGCTCTCCGCCTCCAGTGATAGACAACTGTACCTCGGCGAAATTGACAGTTAGGACTGTGAAGTGATTGTGGATAATTTGGTCTCTTGTTAGAAATGTTACTGATATTATATAATGATACTAGATAATGCGTATGAACTGATTGTGTGGAAACTGCTATATTTACTGTCAACATACAAAGATTTTTTCTCGTTAGTTATCGTAAAAAACAAGATTTCAGCTCAATACATTTCAGTCCACCGAATGTAATGTGTCGAGTAGGAAGTGGTTCTGAGGTCTAGCAGAAGCTTGATATCAGTGCCACTTCTCCAAAAGAAGGTACAAGTCAGTACAACCGGGTTGGGTTGTACTGACTAAATGTTCAAACAAGATGTCAGAAATATTTGTGAGAAAAGACACATAGGAAGTAATTTTTAAGATATTAAAACATCTATTTAATTCTGCATTTTATTTTTATTACAATTATCACATAGAAAAATACAAGCCAAATTTTCTTTCAACAGCTTGTTTTATTTAGTCAGTCAATTTTATTTTATTGTAAGGGTGAATACTTCTCTAAAAATAATGATATTTCTGTGAATAAGTTTGTACCTAAACACAGTTACATAATTTCAAAGGGAATTAAATAGTAACACATTATTTTTTCAAGGTAGTCACCAAATATTATAATTGAAAATAGTACCTACCAGTGTTACGCCTAGTCAAAGAAATTTAATTCCTGCCTTACACCCTAACATTTTCCTAAGTCATATAAACTCTGTGATGGTATTTAAGGATAACAAATCAATCAGTCATAATAAGTTAATAAAGCAAAGGGTGGGAATACACTTTAATGTTAAAAACATAACAACTTTATATGATTCTAATTCTAAATTTTCATAAGCCTAATTAAACAACTGTGTTCTTGATTGGGCAGAACACAACTGGTGAGGGGGCGGAAGTTCAGGAATGTAACCTAATTGAAAACTATCGCATTTGTAAGCCTCCAAGTCAATGTCACTCAACTCTTCCATCTTGCTGTACACACTTGGATCTTCTTCTGTTTGTGGTTCGGAATTCACTTGCCCGAAAATTGAAGAAGTATTCTGGGCAGGCTGGAAAATGTTCCCTTGACCAAATGGGGAAGGATTTTGACTTGGCTCCCTAGCAAAAATATTTTGGTTTGCAGTAGCAAATATGTCAGATGGGTTGGTTTGGTTATAATTATTCTGAGCTGCTGAAGCAAAGATTGATTTAGCATCAGTAGTTTGGTTCTGTTGTGCAAATATGTTTTGAGATTGACCAAATGCATTTTGATTATTGGCTTGAGCAAACAATTGTTTTGCTGGATCATTGACTTGAGCAAACAGTTGCTTAGCTGGATCTGCAGCTTGAGGATTGAAAATGCTATTCTGTGCTTGACTAAATATTGATTGAGCATTATTAACATTCTGATTCAATACTGGAGCAGTTTGGACAGCACTGTGAAATATGGATGCTGCTGCATTGTTAGAATTGCTGAAGTGAGTCTGTAGTTCATTTGAGAATGGTGAGGAAACTAACTCCCCTTTGTAGAGGCTTCTTAAAACTTTGATTATGTTCACATTTGGTTGTAGAAGTTGTTCATATTTCAGTCTTGTTTCTTTAAATAGATTGTTTATGTAAACTACCTGTAAGAGACAGTATTTGATTAAAACACTTACTAATATTCAATTAGATACTTAAATGTATAATAAAGACTTTTTTTTACTTGTACTTACAGCTTCTTCAATATTATTCGTGTTTTTCGCCTCATATATGAACAGTCTGGCTTCCTCTGGTGATAGGTCAGTAATTCCTGGAAATATTGGTTTTTCTTTAAAGGGAGAGTAGCAGGAGAGAATCCACTGGCCTCCTCGGAGAGCTGCTTGCACATCTGACTGCACTTGCTTCACTAGCTGCTCATCTGTGACAGCAGCAGGCTGTGTAGGTTCTGGTACTGGTTGTGTTGGTGGGATTTGTGGGTTAGCTGGAATTCAATAGACATAATTATGTAGATCAGAATACAATTCTAATAATTCACTTTGCCTAAAGGGGCTAATTAGCATACCCTGTTAAGAGACTTAGTGTGAACAGCAATTTGTGAAAACCTTGTTAGTCACAATGTCATAAAAACAATTTCGTTGCACTAATCTTAGCTGCTGAGGGACATTGTTAAATAAAAACAGCTGCATACTCTGATCTGGCAATTTTGTTGTAAATAATCAGGTTACGGCATTCTTTAAATAGGTACACAATGAAACAAAAACAGCACCACTATGTAGAATGCAAAAATATGGAGAATTTGTGCATTTTCTGCAAAATATTATTTTAAATTGAAAGCCACTCGAAACTGATACAGGAAATAGATACCTAATATATGTTGTAAAACTCACCGTGATAGGTATACTTGGATCCGTAGACATGTTCAAATCTACAGTTTTTTCCATATCGACAGTATCCTGCCTGGAAAAATTTACAAACAACCATTTTATTAACTGAATCTTTTCTAAAATTTAAAAATAATTTTGTTACTACTGTATTGAGTCGTGTGCCACTGGCTGACTGTCACTGTCAAAAAAGTACTTTGTGGTGTCAGTGTCAGTGAAGTGGTCACTGACTGCTAAGCTGACTGCACTACATAGGCTACGTTCCGAGTTACGATAATATCCACCCGTTCCGAATTAGAAAAATAGCGCTGTGAGATATCACGATTATAACAGCTAAGAACTGTCATTTTTGTCATCAATTAATACCTATTTACACCACATAAAACTTGTATAGACCCCAAATTTCATCTTCTTATTTGATTAGGTGGCGGCTCTAGCCAGAAGCACTATTTATAAGTTAGCTAAAAGCAAGATGGCGCATGTCATGACGTCATCTATGACGATTCACGGGACATCGTTATCGCGCTCACGCCAATTCGGAACGGGTGTCAAATCGATATTATCTTAACTCGGAACGTAACCTAATATCACCGTGAGCGCTGTCAAAAATGATACTTATGCTGTTATGCTATAAATAGTGCTTCTGGCTAGAGCCGCCACCTAATCAAATAAGAAGATGAAATTTGTGGTCTTTATAAGTTTTATGTGGTGTAAATAGGTTTTAACATTGAGTGAGCACTGTTAGCGCGTTCACGAGCGTTCCGTATTGATGACAAAAATGACAGTTCTTAGCTGTCATAGGCCACTTTCCGAATTAAAAAAATAGTGCTGTCAGCGCTCACATCAATAATTTTCGTTCCGAGTTAGATATCACGATTATGACAGCTATTAACTGTCATTTTCGTCATCAATACGGAACGCTCGTGAACGCGCTAACAGTGCTCACTCAATGTTAAAACCTATTTACACCACATAAAACTTGTATAGACCACAAATTTCATCTTCTTGTTTGATTAGGTGGCGGCTCTAGCCAGAAGCACTATTTATATATATACGGAGTATCAATTCATAGGTAAACTAAATTATTCAAAAATAAAATTAAAAAAATTGTATGGCGCCAAAGTAATAAATCCAAATATCTCGAAAACCGTTGTCTTAACTGAAATATCCTTACAGGTGGCCGTTCTACAATTTATTAGACATTTTTTGGTGTATTTTATATAACGGTGACAACCGCGGAACCGAAAATCTTTTTATAAAAAATATATGCACTGTATAAAAAAATGGTTGAACTAAAATTTGTACTTACATCCGGACCGATGGGCTTATAAACTTGAAATTTTGCAGAAAGGTGTCTGTATTTTAGAGAAACACTACTTACTAAGTATATTAGCAAAATTAAGAAATATTAAAACAAATTATTACTTTTATGTTTTTTATTAGTAATAAATTAAGTATTAATATTACAAGTTAATAAATTTAGGTTAGTTTTCAAAATCGTTGTCAGAAACTCAGAATCATAATCAGAATCTGCCTCAGAGTCAGGATCTAAATGAGAAACATCAAAAATTCGAAATCGCTCTCCTGAAGTTAAAGAAATCCAGTGTCTCGTTGAAAAGCTCTTGCTTTATTTTCGAACTCATCTTGGGCCTTGTTGCAGAAATAACTGGATCTGATGTAAGAAGTAGCATGTTGAGGATATCTTCATTCGAATTCTGATGCTTTTCTTTCGCGAATTGTCTTCCCTAAATCTACGAAAGTCTTTGTTGCGAGACTCGGACGCTTCCTCTAATAGGCTCCCGATTGGCACAATTGCGTTACTTGCAATGATATCTGCCCCGTGTATTAGCAATTTGTGCACTGTAGCAGGCTTATGGTACCAATTATATAGGTCTACATTGTCGTGTCTACCTATCCCTGACAAATAAAAGGGGTAGAAAATAGACTACACAATTAAAATTTAATAAGAGAAATACAAGATAAATTATAAAAAAGGTACCTTTGCACTCTATTTATTGGTAATAATCGCAGTCCAATTCCTTGACATGCATATCTTTGACTTTCACTCCTGAAACACTTCTTGGAGTTGTAGTAGCAGACACACAAGCTTGCTTAGGAATAGTTTCAGTAACTGTTCCATTCATGCCCGGGACGAAATACCGCGCACGAGCCAGCAGTATAAACGCTGCCTTCATCTTCACCCCGTAATCTTTCATGGCTATCGTCATGTCTATGGAAAGTCTTCGGAGTTCTTGGCCAGTAGTTAGGGCGGTCCATTTCATCAGCTTTTTGCCCAGTTGTGCGAGATGAAGTCCGTTTCTCATCTGGACTATTTCATTTTTGGGCATAGACGGACAACGGACATTAAGTGCAGATGTGTAACTCCATTTTATTGCTTTATTTCATTGTAATTTCCAAAATACCCAACTGTTTTTTGCTGACATTCTCCATTCCTCTGCTTTTTCTTTTCAGCCATAGATAATCTCGTATGCCAGTCTAGTCGGCCAAGACATATAAAACCTCCTTCATATAATCCGAGAGTGCGTTTAAGAATCTTATAATAATAATTAAGAATTTCCTTATTTAGTAGACAACGTAGTTACAAAGAAAAACCAAATTTAGGCTATCCAAAACGATATAAAATTATTTTTAGTCAGTACAATCTTAATGCAACCTTCCTTGAATAGACTGCATAGACAATTAAAAGAATAAGTAGACATCAGTTTGACGTGTTTGACTTAAATGCCATAACAAGAATATTAATATGTAAAAATATAGAAATTCTAATGTAAAATCAAGTAATTCTATATAGACGAATCGTTTAAGACCGATTCGCAGAGTGTTAGCACAGAGAACAAAGAGAGAAATATAATAATGTAAGAAAGTCGTAAAAGGATAATAAAACAATGATGATATGGATGAATGAAAAAGAAGCGTAAGTATAGTATCAATAATAAACAGATACTATATTTCCCCATCGACCCCGAGAAAATTTTTGGCCTAGAACAAAAATTTTGTAAGGTTAAGTAAAACAACTTTCACATAACTTACATACTTCTTTCAATCACACTGACATCTTACGAAGTTAGGCCAGGTTGGATTCACATTCAATGATCACAACTCGACTTGATAAATAAATAACAGTAGGCTTATTTTCGGAGTTGTTAGCCGCTCTCGTCGAAAACCATTAATCAGAAAAGATTTTTAACAAAGGCTTATTTATAATGGAGTTGTTAACCGCTCCAATCAACATCAGTGTTGATAGTAAATAACAAGGGTTTATTTTTATGGAGTTGTTAGCCGCTCCAATCAACATAAGTGTTGATAGTAAATAACAAGGGCTTATTTTTATGGAGTTGTTAGCCGCTCCAATCAACATCAGTGTTGATAGTTAATAACAAAGGCTTATTTTTATGGAGTTGTTAGCCGCTCCAATCAACATCAGTGTTGATAGTTAGTAACAAGGGCTTATTTTTATGGAGTTGTTAGCCGCTCCAATCAACTTTAGAGTTGATAACAAATTAGAAAATAAAAACTAAATAGAGTTATAATGGGCCGAAAAGAACTCTACAGTTTAGAAGAAAGAAAGAAAAAAATGAATAATGAGTATTGACTAAAAATAATGTAAAGATAGCAAAAACATTAAAAATTGTGCAAAAGGAAGGTAAATGAGAGGGTTTGTGTCAGTGGGTAGTGGTATGGGTAGTGTTAGAGTCAAAGAGTGTTCAAAAGGGTAAATTAGTTGTAAGAGGGAAGACAAGTAAGTAATAATAAGAGTAAGATCATTCCTTAAAGAAATTAAAAAGTTATTAAGCCAAATAAGTTAGTCAAAAAGAAGCAGTACTAATAATAGTACATTTTAGAATTTTGAAAAATAGTTTAGTGTGTAGTAGTAACTAGTTTTGATTTTACATTGGGCGCCAAACTGTCGTGTCTACCTATCCCTGACAAATAAAAGGGGTAGAAAATAGACTACACAATTAAAATTTAATAAGAGAAATACAAGATAAATTATAAAAAAGGTACCTTTGCACTCTATTTATTGGTAATAATCGCAGTCCAATTCCTTGACATGCATATCTTTGACTTTCACTCCTGAAACACTTCTTGGAGTTGTAGTAGCAGACACACAAGCTTGCTTAGGAATAGTTTCAGTAACTGTTCCATTCATGCCCGGGACGAAATACCGCGCACGAGCCAGCAGTATAAACGCTGCCTTCATCTTCACCCCGTAATCTTTCATGGCTATCGTCATGTCTATGGAAAGTCTTCGGAGTTCTTGGCCAGTAGTTAGGGCGGTCCATTTCATCAGCTTTTTGCCCAGTTGTGCGAGATGAAGTCCGTTTCTCATCTGGACTATTTCATTTTTGAGCATAGACGGACAACGGACATTAAGTGCAGATGTGTAACTCCATTTTATTGCTTTATTTCATTGTAATTTCCAAAATACCCAACTGTTTTTTGCTGACATTCTCCATTCCTCTGCTTTTTCTTTTCAGCCATAGATAATCTCGTATGCCAGTCTAGTCGGCCAAGACATATAAAACCTCCTTCATATAATCCGAGAGTGCGTTTAAGAATCTTATAATAATAATTAAGAATTTCCTTATTTAGTAGACAACGTAGTTACAAAGAAAAACCAAATTTAGGCTATCCAAAACGATATAAAATTATTTTTAGTCAGTACAATCTTAATGCAACCTTCCTTGAATAGACTGCATAGACAATTAAAAGAATAAGTAGACATCAGTTTGACGTGTTTGACTTAAATGCCATAACAAGAATATTAATATGTAAAAATATAGAAATTCTAATGTAAAATCAAGTAATTCTATATAGACGAATCGTTTAAGACCGATTCGCAGAGTGTTAGCACAGAGAACAAAGAGAGAAATATAATAATGTAAGAAAGTCGTAAAAGGATAATAAAACAATGATGATATGGATGAATGAAAAAGAAGCGTAAGTATAGTATCAATAATAAACAGATACTATAACATACCTAGCAGCTGTCTGGTACGCATATTCTTTAAATTTTATAACGTCAATAACATGGCCTGAGGTAACTGCCTGTAAAATCACTGCAAGTCTACGAATTAACTGTTCGTCTTTCCCAGTGATCGCTGCAGTTTTTTTCAGGAAACTCGAAAAATCTTCTGGCTGTATTGCCATCATGCGTTGTGCCGGATCCTGGTTTAACAATGTCTATCAAATGGTTTAGCTCAGCTTTACAATGATCTTGTATAAAAAAAATTCTTGCTTGAAACACAACTTTGCTATCATCTCCTCGCACTGCCCATTTCTTGAGGTCAAGACTATCAGTTATATGCAAAAGGCATTCCATGGCATGGCATGGTATGAGCATGTAATGTTAACAGTCCATACTTATAGAGGTCGACAGACACTCGTATTTCCTTCACAGAATCCAATTTATTCATGTCTCTTCAGACATGAATAAATTGGTTGTAAAAACAAAACAAAACAAAGAAACTTAGCAGCTAGAACTTGATTTTGGATCTGATAGGTAGGTGCAAATTTTTCCATCAATCATAGTCATCATTAATTTATGGCTGACCACATTAGTTACGCAATCTGAGGGGTGAAGTACAGTAACAACAAAACTACTTTCTTTCATAAATATGAATTGCACTGGTCGGCAATATGACGTGCTCATCGTCATATTGCCATGGCCTTGGATTTATCTAAATAGTGTTTTCTTCACATATGATTTTTAATGGTACCAGGGAAGTAATGAAAACACTAGAATCCTCTTGGTCACCGCTCATACTCTGCTTGTATCTACTTTGATTAGAAGCACCATCGAATCCCCACTTGTTTATCATAGTCAAACACTTGTCATTTTTAAGTTCGGGCAAACTTTCTAAGATTTTTTGCGCTTTTTTGTCAAGCAAACAAGATTTTGGCTGAATAATCTGTCACTGTGATTGTTGCCTGTGGGGGATAGCACTGTAATTTGGAATTCATTATTTTGTATTAAGAAGGATATACATCCTTTGCACCTTCTCGCATGGCTGTTTCCTTCAAATATTGCTGCGTTACATATTGCCATTTCGAACGCTTTAAAGAAAGAAGTAGACCCAGCGCTTTTTCGGGCGAAAACACAGATTTAGATGGTTTTTTAATAATTTCCATAAATTTGTCAGCTGCTTCGGGGCTCTTCAGCATATAGTCAATTACAGTTGCAATACTTCCCTGACCTTGTTCTCTCAATTGAACTGCAGTTGCATATGCTAATTCAGTGCTATCGCGATCTTTCTGATCCATTGTTCTTCTCTTTTCTGCTGAGTAGTTGTTCTTTAAAAGGTTTTCGAGGTGTGATTTTCGCTTTGTCATCCTTCCAACGGATGACGTGGTTGCTGTCGAAAGTTCAGGTTTAGGACAGCTTATTTCAGAACTTTCATTTGTTGGTCGTATACAACTAGGCCAGTCGATGTTTGCTTCTAGCCAAGTCCCGTAATGTTTTTAAAAATCCATGAAGTTCCTCTGGAATTTGTTCCATCTCATCATTGAAACAATTTGTCACCATCATTCTTCGTGTCAGAATTGTTTAATATGACAAACAAATCTAGGTTTGTAACAAGGCCCTTCATACTTTACACTTAATTAAATATCAACGAGAATGATTGAAATGCTCAAAACGAAATAAGTGATAGTTTATACTGCAGTGCATATGTGCTTAACTACCCTCATTAATGTTATAATATTTAGCTTATCTACCCTTATTATTGTCATAATACTAATAATTAGGTACTAATTACATTAACTTTGTCATAATACTAATAATTTAGGTAGGTAGGTACTAATTACAGTAACTTTTGTCATCAAAATTAAGGTAAGTAATTATATGATTTTGGTAATTAGATAATTCTTAATAGGTTAACGATCATACAATAAAGTGTTAAAAACGAGTTCTTAGTGCGTAATTAGATTATCACTTAATATTTTTTTTCGATGTCATTGAATATATTTCTTAATTTTGCTAACGTAGTAGTGTTTCTCTAAAATACAGACACCTCTCTGCAAAATTTCAAGTTTATAAACCCATTGGTCCGGATTTAAGTACAAATTTTCGATCAATCATTTTTTTATGTAGATAGTGCATATATTTTTTATAAAAAAACACTAAAAAGTGAAAAATAACTTTAATTTCGGAAGTCGGTGACTTTGGATATGTATTTAATTTTTTTGTCACCGCCTTCCGAAATTAAAGTTATTTTTCACTTTTTAGTGTTTTTTTGGAAGTCGGTTGTTTATTTTTTTGAAAAAAGTTTTTTATTTTTCACTTTTTAGTGGTTCACATGTGCTTACCCCTTCACAGCGTACCGGCGTGATGTTATGTTATTAACTGGTGTAAACAATTGACAGACATGAGATTTCAGCAATCCCTGTCCATTTGCTATCATTTATTGAGGAGTTCCGTTGCCTATCTCCGAAGTTCTTCATCAGATCTTCACCAAATTGAAATGGAACCACTCCGAGAAAGTACTCTTCCAAAAACTACACAAATTGCTTCAAGTGTGCCTATAAAATTTGAAGAGTTCTCTCTATTTCTCCAGGATCCCATCATCAGATCCTGACTTGATGATCATGGGACCACCTGGGAAGTATACCCTTTCGAACAAAAAAATTTTTATCCAAATCGGTCCAGCCATCTTCGAGTAATCGGGGAACATACATAAAAAAAAAAAAAAAAAAAAAAAGCTTCCGACGAATTGAGAACCTCCTCCTTTTGGAAGTCGGTTAAAAAAGCCGCAGTTATCACCGATAAATAAAACACACCAAAAATGTCAAATAAATTGTAGAACGGCCACCTGTAAGGCAGCGGTTTTCGAGTTTTTTTTTTTTGGGTTTTGGCTTCGCACGGTTTGTGCATTTAGCCAGTGTCAAGTAATTTTTCTTTTCCATCAAGTAAATGGCCCGATATCGGGCGCGAAGTTACAAAACAGTCATAGTCGTCTTTAGTCAGTCAAGTCACAGTTATTGTAAAGCGGTAGTAACTTTACAACAACCTATTAGGAGTTTTTGGGGGGAACACGAAAAGTCCACGTTAGTCACTTATTTTCACCTTCACTACATTTGTGCACTCACACGTAATTAAATTGCATAATTCACTACCAAAATTATACAATTTTATTCGCTATTTCACTAAATTTCATGAAAATAAAAAGTCGTGCGACATGTTCCAACGCGATCCCGCCAAAAACTCCGGTTTTCGAGTTATCTGGATTTGTTACTTTGGCGCCATACAAAATGTTCAATTTTATTTTTTTATAATTTAGTTTACCTATGAAATGATATTCCTTAAAATTAATCATGACTACAGAAGGCATTAGAAGCATATCACATGCAAAAAAAGAAGAAAAAAAACGAAAAGAATTTAAATGCCTATGCAACTCGATTTACAGCCCACACTCCCACAGTGCGTCGAGGCGCAGCGGTGACGTTGGCGGCGGTAGACTTGTCTCCCACCGATTGAACGTCAAAAAATCAAAGCAAGATGAAAGCATAACAAACAAGTAGAAACCGCTTTGTCTCGCATCGTCCGACCCAGTCCATCGCTTTCCTTTTTCGCACACGCGAAACTACCACAACGGTATTCTTTTCTTCACTTATCACAATAATTTTATTCGACGCATACAAATATCAACTCCCACCTGCTAGATTTGAAGGTAAATTTGTTTGCACGATTATTTTATTTTAACAGACGAATGAATCGACTGCGTTCTCGCGTCGGTCGTCGCGTTCCAAGTTAGCCGTCAGAGGCGTCAACGGATTCGACTATTCGACTAGTCCACTGAATAACGGTGAACCGTCGATTCGTTCACAGTACGTGGACGGTCGATTTAACTAGTTCGTTTATTCAGCAATCAGCGCCCATCGCCACAGAGTACATTTTAATCGCTAATTCAGACTAGAGTTTTTGGCGGGATCGCGTTGGAACATGTCGCACGACTTTTTATTTTCATGAAATTTAGTGAAGTAGCGAATAAAATTGTATAATTTTGGTAGTGAATTATGCAATTTAATTACGTGTGAGTGCACAAGTGTAGTGAAGGTGAAAATAAGTGACTAACGTGGACTTTTCGTGTTCCCCCCAAAAACTCCTAATAGGTTGTTGTAAAGTTACTACCGCTTTACAATAACTTTGACTTGACTGACTAAAGACGACTATGACTGTTTTGTAAATTCGTGCCCGATATCGGGCCATTTACTTGATCAAAAAGAAAAATTACTTGACACTGGCTAAATGCACAAACCGTGCGAAGCCAAAACCCAAAAAAAAAAAAAATTAAGACTAAAATATTGAATCTGACATCTGTCACAAATCACAAAATAATGATGTATTCAATAAAAAAAAGTGGTTTCTTTCTTTCATGTAGGTACTTGTTTTTATTTAGAAAAGTAAAAGTACCGCCACCGTTACCTTGCTAAAGCTAGTCACTGCCCTGCCAGTGGCAGTGCTAATCTCTTTGGTGCTAATCTGCGGGTACCGTCTTCTGAGTCATGTTGTTCTTGTCGGTAACGAAGTTTTGCCAATATGTTCTGTGAGTTTTGCTGTTTACGATT
This sequence comes from Polymixis lichenea, assembly GCA_949091785.1. NCBI lineage: Eukaryota > Metazoa > Arthropoda > Insecta > Lepidoptera > Noctuidae > Polymixis > Polymixis lichenea. Next base: position 21,809,189 of record OX420951.1, on the reverse strand, counting down.
AGCCGCCGTAACTTTAGCGTTATCGTGACTTTATTGTTCCCAAGCTTTCGTTTGGTGATAACTTTATTTTAGGTAGGTACTGTGCTTGAAAATAGGTTAGTTTTAAAATTATAAATAAAATAAAACAATTTAAATTTACCAATTACTATAACCTTGTGGTAATTTGCCTATTGAAATGTATACGTACTTACAGATTTTCTTATATTCTTCTAGGTAAAAGAAAACATGGATCAAATGCACATCTATTTTATGTATATGATACTTGCTGTGAGCCTTACATTTGGTAAGTTTTTGTTTCTAAAGATTCATTCATGTTTACAACTTTCATTGATTGAAGTACTTTTATGATAAACTCATACTAAACACTTCTGCATATTCTTGTAGGGGAATACACGCTTAACCTGATTTCACAAGTTCAGTTTTTTCTAATATTAACAATAGACTTATAATTTATATTAATTTTATAGTCAGAGATCATCTATCAATGAGGTATTATTTGTAATGTATCATGCATCTTATTGAATTCACAAGAAACAATCAAACAATACAACAAAAAAAAACTTTTCCTAGCGATTATTGATACAACCAGTAAGGCGACCCACTGACCAAATTATTTTCTAAAACACAGAAAAATTTAAAATGTGATGCAGGATGGACATGTTTGCCACATACCGCATGCAAATATGAATAGTTGTGATTTCAATTTATGGCAATAGAATACAAATATTTAAAATAATAATAATACATAAAGGAGGTAATACTCATAGTTAAATTCAATAGTTTTAAGTCATAACATCTCAAAATTTCATTCTTATCAATCTTATCATAAGCACATTATTATGAAAAAATAATGTAGGATTGACATAGCTTGGCCATCCTACATTTTAAAACGAAAATTGAAATGTACACTGCTCATACTTTGTTTTAGGTTTTATCTTTGCACAATTTATGTATTTAGCCAATGTCATGTTTACGCTGCTTGTACTAAGGTGCGGTTGCTGCCAAAGACTTTGGGGGGTCACAGACAAAGATTACCTACATACCTATTAATAAGAAAATATATTATATTTTCAAAAAAATACTATTTTAAGCTTTACCCTTTAGCTTTGCGGGGGGGGGGTCATAACCCCTAGGACCCCCCTCTCGGACCGCGCCTGCTTGTACTTGGGCAGTTGTGTTGTGTTGGATACTGGCATTCAGTACCTACCCAACATTACTAATGTGTTTCACAAGTTTAAATATACACGACATCATAATACTTATTCCTGTTAATATGGTACAGTACAGCCATTGAGTATTGATATTACAAAGTTGTAATCAGTAATAATAAACAACTTTAGTAACTGCCTCTGAGAATGGTCTTATTGCACAAAGGAACTTAATATGTTTGCATAAACAAAGTCTTATAAATACAACTTTGTAATAGCCATATTGATTGCATTTAACAGAAATAGGTATGATTATACACTGTAACATTTTAGTCCGTTAGTCGTCTTACAAAGGTGGTCCACTCAATGTATCCGTCACAAAATACCTCTAGGCGCGATTAAAACATTGTTACCATTAATTAAGATAATAGGTACGAAGAAAAATAAATAATGCTTTAGAATGAGGAAACACCCTCCCCGTTAATAATGTTTACGTATCAAATGGTAGAAGATATCTACCTACCTACCATTACATTCCATCTCCATAAAAGGGTGTTTCAAACTACGTCATGCGTCTTAGTGAATTATATTTTCATTATTTTAATTATGCATATGTTAAAAAAAAAAAAAACATATATGGTTAGTAGTCATTGGGAACATGAAGTGGGCTGCCGTTGTAAGACGACTAAAATTTCACGGAGTATATAGGTCGCATCTTGATTTCAAATAAATAACTTTAAAATACAGTCAGCAAAAATATACTTTTTTTAGAATACCTGATAAGGTGGATCGTATGTATTCGCGGAACGTGTATGTTAGGCTAAGTAGCAACGGAAATGGATTAATTATTTTGTGCCTATGTAGACGATATTATGTACCTATATTATGAAAAAAACAAGTTGAATCGGCTTGTATTGCTGACCGTACTTTAACTTGTTATGTGTTTGTGCGATAAAATCTGCTACCTCGGGAAGAAACAAAGCATTGTGATTAGAGATGGGACTATACCCGGTAAAAACCCAGACTTTGGGTAAATACCCATTTATACCTACCCATTTTTAATTTATACCGGGTAAAAATTTAAATCAGTTTAATTTAAACTAATTATTGTATTTTTTAATAGATACTTTGACACACAGAATTTTCATCGTCGTCCCTCATTGGACAGTTACAGTGCTATACTCTTCTCTTGTTCTAATGAGAAAACTATGTCCGCGTATGTTGTGCCGACGACGGTCTCAAATAAAAATTAACGTGAAGTCAAAATTGGAGTTCATGTTACGCAACATAACAATGATAAGCAATGAGGACAAACAAACCATTTTGAATTCAGTAGAAAAAACCAGCCAAGTGCGAATCGGACTCGCGCACCGAGGGTTCCGTACAAAGCCGTAGGTATATAAGTAAAAGTTATGAATTTCAATTTCATACCTCTACGCGTTCATGAGGAAAGGGGTAGTAAGTTTAAAAAAAAAATGTTCTCCCACACATTCCAACTGCAAATGTAAGTTGGTACGCACAATATTGAGTGATTTACAATGTTATTTTAATATCATGGACTTCTTATAGGTTTTCCCATAATCTATAAGTAGAAAAATAATTTGTGTATTTTTTTCAAAATTTTAGGTTCAGTAGTTTCAGAGATAAGGGGGAATGGTCAATTTTCGTCTATTATCTTGAATAACTTGGAAACTATTTATTATTAAATTACAAAAAATATATATTTGAGATCCTCACAATAAGCCCTTTCATTAGATATGTCACACGATGCAGTTTACATTTTATTTTATTTTTTTCCATCTTGCCCCCCAAAAGTGACCCCATATACAGATTTCGTCTATTCACGTCACATTTCTGCGTTTAAGTCACAGAAATTGATAGGTGTACCAAATTTCAACTTAATCAGTCTAGTAGATTCGGAGATAATTGACTGTGACGGACGGACAGACGGACACACGAATGATCCTATAAAGGTTCCGGTTTTCCTTTTGAGGTACGGTACCCTAAAAAGAACTAAAGATTGTATGAAACCAATACATTTAGCGGCCTAACTTTTAGACCCCAAAACACAAGGATTGACATTAAACGAAAATGAAGATCTGGAGGCAATGGAATTTCTTGAAATAATGGCTCAAACAATTCTGATGTAGTCACAGATTTAGCTAATTGCACAGCCAGGGATGGATTTTCGAGGAAGCGTTTCATTTGGTAAGAAGTTGAAGATGTAAGTCTCGTAACATTGTGGAAGGGACTTTGCCCGTCTAAAAGCTTAGCAAAATAGCAGTACGCATTTTACCTGCCCAGTGCACATCTGCAGCAACACAGCGATCGTTCAGCAAGCATGGCCACACACATTCAAAGAAACGAAACCGTTTGACATCCGAAAGGGCAGCTAAACTTGCTTTTGCGCCTTATAAATGGGGTCTGCTCCACAAGTACAATCAAATTTTAGGATCTGAAGATAGTGAATCTCCTGAAGGTAGGATGATTCCAGATCATGTTCAAGACATTGAACAGTCTGGAGAAAACCAATCTAGTGAAGATGAAAGTCGGGACGATGGTCGAAATAACCTCACTACAGAAGAAAATATCTTAGCAAGAAGATCACCAGGGCATGATTTAGAATTTTTGGAGTGTGGTAGTAATAGTAACAGTAATAAGGACTGAAATTAATATTATGAGAACTGAAGTACAACTGTGAATTTATACTAATTATAATTTTTGCTTTGTGTAATATTGGAGACTAAAACTAACCTCATACAGTAAATACCTACTAAAATAAAAGAGAGGTTTAGTCAATTTTAGTATTGTTGTGTTGTTTATAATTTAGTGGAGTGTGGTAATTTAATGATGATGATCATCACATATCCTACAAAATTACTTAAGTAGGTAATTGAATGTTAGGTAATAACCTTTTTATTACCTAACATTCAATTAGACAATATGATTGACAATATGATTTTGATGTGCTGATTTTACTAAAGTTAAAGGAATTAGAAGACTGACTATACGAGTATCATACTAATTGTGCAATTTTAATATTTTTTGAATTGATGATTATTACTTACTGTATACTATTACTGTCTAGGTTGCATTGTAATTAATGTATTCTGAAAAAATGTAAAGTAATTGTTACCTACTAATTTACTTATTTTGAAATGTTTTCACGTTATATAATATATATAATATATTTTCTTAAAGGTAGTGTGCAGCATTTATTTAACTTTAAAACATGTGCAATCAGTACAGTACTCAATATTTGTTTATATTCTAAAGATTTTATTTTATTTGACAATGTATGTTGATTAAAGATTTTAAAGATATTTAACTTCGTTTTATTTAAAATCATTATTTTATCTTCAATATTCAAGGTCAAAATTAACATGGTAGATCGTAGAAATGATTACCAAGCCAATTAAGTTATACAAAGACAGTACTCATTTTTTACCCGGTATTTTTAATTAATACCCGGTAGAAAAAGGTATTTTTTCTTTTTTACCTTTTTTACCCTTTCCTTCCAATTTTTACCTTCCCATTTTGTACCCACCCGCCCATCTCTAATTGTGATAAATGATTTTATTTCTCTAAGTAGGTTTGTACAAACACTTACACGTCAATCATATTTTTTTAAACTAGATGAGGTCGGCGTTTCCTATCTGACTACTCTGAGAAGAAAGGCCGAAACAACTCGGAGGTCACAGTCTCTTTTAAAGTCCAGACATAATCTGTCTGAAATGGTCTTTTGTGTTCCTGCCTTATGTGCATGTGCAATAAACTTAGAGCCCTGCCAGCCTCAGGAAGAAACCGGCATTGTGTTCGGGCCGCCGCGCCCTGGTAACCAAACAGGCTACCTAAAAATATTATCCTTCTGAAGTTTTAACAGATACTCTATCGTTCTTCAAAAATATGGCTGAATTAACAGTAACTCTTATTGTATCTTTATCTCTTGTTTTAGGGTCATCATATTTGTACTTAGACGATAAGTGTCAATGGCCGTTTAATTTTGGTGAGTAGTTAATATTTTTTACAATTCCAATAAGAATTTAAAATTAATATTTTATTTATTGAGGTAGGGGAGAGCGGGGTACAGTGGACCGTAGGGCACAGTGAATCCACGTCTATATCTCCATGTCTATCGGTTACAAACACGCCGCATACTGATGAAACGGGCGCGATAATAATTCATCTCACCACAGAAAGCGCCCTTGACGCTCACGCTGTGGAAGCAAGTGCTACCGCAATTTCGTCTCCTTTAAGTACTAAATCTATTACTTTTCCTGTATTTATCGAATGTTCTACAGTAAAAACTATTATTGATATTTTGTTAATATTATAAATTTATTTAGTCTTATTTTCCTAAAATAAGTCTAAATGAGCTCTCAGAATAAATTGGTGTCCTTGTCGTTTAGTTTATGTTAATCGTAAAAATGTGCTTTATTTTCAAATAATGGCGTGTTGGGGAACAGTGTACTGTTTCACTCTGGGGCACCATACTGATATTACGTAGGTACCTAACTTAATTTGGTCATTGTTTCAGACTTACTACATGGTCTGGAACCGCACAGCAAAAATGTATAAGTATTGGTTTCGTTAATCGGGAATAGATGACGGATGCGATCGATCTCATTTTAGAAGGAAATAAAATTATGAAAATTGTTGCATTAAAAAAAAAAGTTAATACAGCAGCTGTCATAAGGTTTGTCATCAAGAATATAAAATGGCCTTTTGTTTTTCTAATATAGGGTTGATTTAGTGCAATTTTGATTAAAAGTATTGATTAAACAAATTATTTTTTTATTTCATGTTTTTATTGAAACAGTTCACTGTAACCCAATCAAAAAGGTGTGGTAATGTGTTGATTCGCTGTACCCCACTATGATCGAGAGTACCCCACGTGATTATCCACTGTATCCCAGATATGGGGTACAGTGAGTTATTTCCCAAGTCAAAAAAAATCGTTTACTGCCAGAAAACAATTGATGTTATTGAGAAAGTTGAAATTTATTTCATTAGGCAACATCCCGTTCTATTATTATTCAAGCTGTATTGTTTTTTTAATTTATTGTATAGTTACTGATTTGATTCGCTTATAAAAAAAGTGATCCACCGTACCCCCTCTCCCCTACATACTGGAGTAATTCTACACTCCTTCTCCGGAACCAAGATTGCAATAAACTGTATTTATTTTCAGTGCGATACATCGTGTATATCCTAACAATACAAGGAGCCAGAGATTTATGCACCATGTGCTATAACATGCTATACAGAAAAGTGAAAACTAAGCAACCCAAAAATATCTGGCTTCAAATAGTAAATTTTGCATGTATAGCTATTCTAATAAGCAACAATCAAAGGTGTTACGCTGAAGATTTTCCGTTGATTTTTATTGCTTACTTGATCGTGGAATACCCGGAAACTGTAAGTTTATTTTAATATTTTAACGGGTGGTTCATTGGTAGGTGAAATTTTGAATGAAATGTGATATGTGGCAGACCGGTATGTTTTCGCCCTTCAGTATCAGTATTTGAAACTTCCGGCCAGGTCCATTTTAGCTATGCATGTATTTTTAAACAATCACAATTGGCACTAGCTGATAAAAACATATTGAAGTCTCGAGTACTCCCACGTCCCTTTGATAACTTAGTCGAAAAAAATTGATAAGGCAAATCGTGGCTCTTTTCAGATGGACAAATCTAAATCTCCCATAAAGTATGGAGTGGGGATGGCTTGCAATTTTTATGAGGGATACCTCATGAACGTGATACCATCGGACGGCTGCAAGTTCGGGGGCTTCGTGCAGAACATCCACGCCTTTGAGTCGCGTGAGGGCGTCGTAGTGCCGGTCAAGAAGCTGTTCATCGTCATCACAAAGTCGCTATACAGTCCCCCGGACCTTGAGCTGTTCAATAAAACAAACAGAGACGACTTCCCGAAGTTAGAAGCCTGCTCGGTGAGAATCGGTGACTTTTCAAAGGTTCGTCGCGTCTTGACAAAACTAATAGACTTAAATGTCTCGCTCACTGTCAAAACCTACCACGTAACAGTTATGGGTTAAGGCGAAATCATCCTCCTATCCTCATCCCAAAATACTTGGTGTCGGTGCAGCATGTCATCTTTCTAGCATCTGTGTTGTTTGTCATTTCAGTACTCGCCTCTTTTCCGCAAGTCCACCCATGTCGTCTTAAGCACAATCTATCCATTGTTTCTTTTGTCTTCTCCACTCTCATAACCATTGATAGTCCAAGCTTTTCTGACAAAGGTACAACATATTTCTCATTCCTTGACGTGACATGCCCATACCTTGGCAACCGATTTCCACACACACTTAAACAATTTTGGATATAAGTAATATTTGATTGTAGCTTGTTTCCCAAAAAGCGGGTCTAAAGAGTATCTCAAACAAAGGTCAAATGTAATTAGAATTACTGTCTTGGTAGACAGCTATTAACTTGCAATTTCTGGCGCAAAGCCCAACCATAAAATGACACTAAAATACATATTAACTTCATTTAGAAGAAAATGTTTAATTCCCAGGAGCCTACTCCGTGTGAGGCTGCTGATGATGATCTGTTCCAGTCGCTGGATGACGTGGAGAAGGACATCGCCGGGGTGAAGAATCGCAGCTACAAGAACTCGGCGTACAGGATCTACCGGCCGCATGGTCTGCCCGTGTCGCTAGTGGCTGAGTGCGCCACGCCTCTGCACACCTTGTACCAGGTCATAAAGAATCAGGAGCTTTATGAAGGTCAGTAGAGACTAAGAATGTGTGGGCACGAAAGTAACTGTCATTGGTATCATAATAGATACATGTGGCCATTTTGCTGTAGGTTTCGTTATACAAAACCAAAACTAGTGACAAAAACACTCACAAACCAATAAAACACTTCTATTTCAGACCTAGCCGATGTGGACGTGGAAGAAGTATGCGATGACTTTTGCAACACGCTGAATAACATACTCTCTAAGAGCTCTGAATGCAGGGACAGAGTTGAATTAGTTTTCTATGATGGTAAGTATAAACTGTTACAAATATCTTTTGGGGGTCAAATGACTTTTGAGAAGGGGACGCTGTCGGTAAATATTTGTGTAATTCTTGTGAAATTTCACTTGAATTGTAAAAAAAAAACAAACAAGCATAATCAGCTTCTAATGTTCCCACTGCTGGGACACAGGCGTCCTCTCTGTGAGATATAGTGGGCTGTAATCTAACCCGTGGGCCCAGTGCGAGCTGGTAGCTATGTCACATGTTTTCAAATTATTGGTTAAAAGACACGCCGAAACCGTGAGGACACCCTCACGATGTTTTCCATCACCATTTTGAGATCAGTGGTGATTAAATTATTTACACAAAGTAAAGCGCCAGCCTGGTTTCGAATCTGCGACCTGCAACTCGTAACTCGTCGTGGGCGTCTTTACCACCAGGCCAGCACTGCTCATGGAAAAAAAAAACAAGGTGGCGGCGTCAGTTCTGGTTTTGGTCACGCGCCAACAAAACCTTTCGCTATTACGATGCATAAAGTCAGCAAGAAAAGTCGTTGAGCACTTTGCGAAGAAATATTGAAGTTTTTTTTAATATTACAGATAAAGACCCGGAATCTAACCTGGCCGATGTGTTGCTGGATAGAATTCGTCAACTGGAACCTAACTTTGAAGAGCTAATTAGTGTTAGGAGGTAAACTTACAAACAACCTAGTCTTTCGTCTAACTTGACAATAATTCATCATCATTTTTATACTGATGCTTTATAATCATGTTGTAAATAGTTAATTTAAGTGAAACAGTGTAAGCTAAGTGTGATACATGTTGTGCCTGCTGTGCTAAGCTAATTATAGGCTATGAGGCCTCTTAATTTTAAAAATTCTGCCGAAAACCCGGATATTTGCACTATCAAAATGTGGACAAATGATCAGGCCGGACAAAGTTTAAACAGGGGCCAAAAAGCCGGACATGTCCGGACAATTTTATAAAAATACCAAAAACATTTGCTACAGACAGCACATCAAGTTACCCCAAATCTGTCAAATTTCTTTGATAAATGTTCAACTTTATGACGTAAGCATAAGGTTCATGTTCATTGGGAAAATTTGACAGTTTGGGGCGGCTTGGTATGCTGGTGTCTGTACATAATTATGGCAGTTGTCATGTTGTTATTTTGAATGTACAAACAAATGAACGAATGGTAATTATTTAATGTCACTATCAGTTTTTGAACTGTTTTTATTTTTGTTGTAATGACGACTTAATGTTAATGCACCTACGTAAAATGTTCTAATTTTTATACGATGATTATTCTGAGAATAATATAAAAAATAAAATAATACTAAAAAAATGTGTACTTATTTAATTGATGAGATTTTTTATTTAGGATATTGTCCATTATAATCAGCCTATAATGTGCCCACTGTTGGGACACAGCCTGACACAGGCCTCCTCTTGGTGAGAAGAACTGGGCCATAATCTACCACGCGGGCCCAGTTCAGGGCATGCCGGTTTCTTCCCTATGCTTTCCTTAACCGTTTTGAGAGTAGTGTTGCTGTGGTGATGAATTCATTTACTCGAAGTAATGGACCTGTTGTGTTGGAACTAGCGTTGCCGGAGGGAAATATTACGAATTATTCCCGTCGTATTATTCGCGAATCATTCGGAAGGTTTGAGTAAAACTTGGAATTATTCCCCGAGAGAATTACAAGGAAAATATATCTAGCTAGAATTCGACTATTGACCACTAGATGGTGACGCAATTACCATTGCAATCACAAAACAAAGAATACATAGAAGTGCCCCTACATTGGCTAAGCACGGGAACCAGTGTCGCCGAACTCACACATGTGTATATCAAATTGTCCATTACATTCATAAAAAACAGTGATATGATTGGCTACAAACGCAACTTTTACAAATCTTATGGCTTTCAAAAATTAAGTCTTATTACAACGAGTGAAAGTTGTTATTATTTGACATGTCGCAAACAATAAAGATGTTTTTCGTCTAAAAACCTTAAATAGACCATTTTACAACGAGTTCAGCTACTCAACGCTAGATGGCGCCGTAACCAATTAATTCTATTCAGAACGCTAGCGCTTTCGAAATAGATGTCATTTTCGCATGCACATGTAATCTCTTTTGCTACTCAGAGATGTTGACAGATATCGAAATTTTATTATTGATGTTACGTATTTTATTCGGGTGAGCAATGTAATAATTGGTTAACATTATACAAATGCTTCATAATGGGAAAGTCTTAGTAGGTGTTGCTTTGTCGTTCAAATATCTATATCGTTTCTTAAAAAATTGTATATCCTGATCTTCGAAATGCTCTGAACATATTAGTGCTTGATTTAGTTGGCATCCAGTTTTGTCTTCCCGTAGCTTCTATCAATTTTTCCTTATTAAAAGAATCTTGGGGAAAACTGACATATGTAAATACTTTTTTACTCTTTTTGAGGTCTATCGTGATTGCGTGCACCATGACACGCTATTGCGTAAACTACGTCATTACGGTGTTCAAAATGAAGCTCTCAACGTAATAAATTCTTATTTAAATAATAGGCACCAATGTGTAGATATTAATGGTGTGAAATGTTCCGGGCTACCAGTTCAGTTAGGTGTACCTCAAGGCTCAATACTGGGCCCATTCTTATTCTTAGTGTACATTAATGATTTACCATTCTATTTAAAGGGTATCTGTGACGTTGTACTGTTTGCTGATGATACCTCTCTTATCTTTAAAGTAGACAGGAATAGACAAGATTTTGACGACGTAAACAGTGCACTCTCAAGGGTTACGCATTGGTTTATTGATTTAGTTTGTATAAAAATGGAGCTACGTCTGCCAACAAACTGCTATGCAGTTTGGCAGAGGTAAATGTAACCTGCAATGAACAAATTTCTGTGAATAAACACTTTTTCATTTATTTATTTTTTTATTTTTTTCACCACGAATAATCTAGTTCTCAATGCCAAGAAAACTATATGTATAAAGTTCGCTTTACCAAATGTCAGAAATCTGAGACCCAACATCGTCTTAGATAATGAGGTGCTTGCAACTGTAGATTCGGGCGTTTTTCTTGGCATAACAGTAGATGCCAAACTTCAGTGGGGATCACATATAACAAGCCTAGTGGGAAGGCTCAGTTCGGCCGCCTACGCCGTCAGAAAAGTAAGACAATACACTGACGTTGATACAGCTCGGTTAGTCTATTTTAGTTATTTTCATAGCGTTATGTCCTACGGCATTCTGCTGTGGGGTAAAGCCGCTGACATTCAAAATATTTTTGTTCTTCAAAAACGAGCTGTTCGTGCTATTTACCAACTATTTGCTAGTTTATCTGAGAGAATTTTTTAAAGATACTGGTATTCTCACGGTGGCATCGCAATTCATCTTCGCGAACATCTTATATATAAGGCAAAATATACACTTATATACTAAAAACAGTGATATTCATAATATTAATACTAGAAATAAGGACAAACTACGTGCTCCCTTTCACCAGCTTCATAAAGTTCATAACTCATTTGCTGGGCTTGGTATAACCTTTTATAACAAGCTTCCCTCTTCTTTGCTAGATTTACATTTTAATGCGTTTAAAGCGAAAATAAAATCAAATCTTTGTAGAATTGTTGGTCGCTGTGATTAACTCAAGACAACGTTTGTGTTCTTTCACCAGAATTAGCTTAACTACTGACAGGTCATATGAATTACTTCATATCATTGTTTATTTAACTTGACTGCATAAACCATTACTTTTTTTTTATCAATTACATTTTCATTTATTGTTGACGTTAATTATATGCTATTATTGTATAGAATCAAGTTCTTCCAACATAACAGACAGCTGTGCTGCTGGGGAGTTTGTTGCGCCACTTCTTCTTCCCAGCTAAAGCACTAGGAAGTGGTGAAGGGCGGGCGTTTTGGGGGACTGTCTTATGTAATTTTGACGTTCAAAAAGTGCTGACTCTCAGCCTAGTTTGAATAAATGACTTTTGATTTTTGATTTTTTATCTATACAGAAGTTAATGTATTACGGTTAATATTACGTAATATTATATTCATTAACTATTAGCTGCTGCCAGCGACTACGCCCGCGTGAAAGTAGAACATTATCCTGAGGGAACATACTTTCGTGACGTGGTCGACCCATGTACCAAGTTTTATTGAAATCCGTTCAACCTTTCGAGCGTGAAGAAGTAAGAAACATACAAACTTTCGGCTTATAATATTAGTGTGATTAGCAACCCGCACCTACTTCGGACGGATGCAGGCTACGTGTTGTTATAACCTCGAGATTTCTGTGCAATCTTAGTTAAATATTTACAAATTATAAACATGATCCGTCCGACATACATTTTCTGGAGGATGGTGCCAGCCATGAAATGAAGAATTAAAAAGAAACAAAAATTATCGATACCGACCTACTTTACGGATGTGTCCAATCCCTAATTGAGTAGCGTCGAAGTTACTAGAATTTATGTTATGATTTTCCAGATGACGACCAAGTGCATTTAGACTTTGTGCCAATGAGTTTAAGGTTGTTTATAGTTTGCATTGAAGTCATAAAATGTGGTATTGTCATTAAAATCAAATATATTAAAAATGAACAAAGTTTAGTACTTCCCGATGATACGATACACCTCCACAAGATACATTTCTTTTTCTGCTTTCGTTTTTGCAGGTCAAAACCGCACAACAAGGCATGGTTTGTAATATTTCGCGTATTACTGAGACAACCAATCGTGACAAGTTTCTGACGGTGAATAAGCTAAATGTTGCGCATCTCGGCTTAATGTTGACACGCGCGCGATATCTGAGGTGCAGTTCATCTACTTTTCTTTATTCCATGATTGGAATGGATTACCTATTAGAGTTCGACTATTGACCGCTAGATGGCGACGCAATTGCCATTGCAAATTGTTCCGCGTGGCTGATTGTGTATTCATGCCCACGAATCTTAGTTCCTTCCTAACCTTGGTCACTGTAGCAGCAGCAAGCGAGCACTACCGACGGAAGTTGTACAGCTACAGCTTTTACCTTTACCCGCTAGATGGCGTTAGTTCAAGTAACGGCACTTGAATTAACGCCATCTAGTAGGCAATGAAGAACTATGGGTTCAACTAGGTACATGTTCACAGAACAGAAAAACTTTTTCTAAAAAAAAAAACTACTGACTTCCGGAAAAAACATTACAAAGTGAAAAATAACTTTAATTTCGGAAAGCGGCGACATAAAATTAAAATAAATATTCAAAGTCACTTTATAGTGTTTTTCCGGAAGTCGGTTGTTTTTGTTTTGGAACAAGTTGTTATTTTTCACCTTTTAGTTATTGTACACATAACGTCAGTATGTGTTAACCCATCAAGTTTTAAAATATTATGCTGTTACAACATGGAATTCGTTACGAATAATCCAAAGAATATTTTAAAAAGAGTTCATTGTTTCGACTTGGATTCGAACCATCGCATCACCGAACATCGTCATACTCATACCGGCAGTTTGACGAACTAGACAGCGACCCCATATGAATTTCGATGAAACTGTTATCTAGATACTATCGTCCGAATTATCTTTAGGTCTCTATCTAATCGATAGACGTAAGTTATTCGAGGATATCCATTAATTTAACTTTCTAACGTTTTCTTTTTAAAATTAATCCCTACGTTTACATAAAACGTCTGTATGCTGAGACGACATGACAGATCACGTGACATTTAGTTTTATGACAATCTAAAATATTTCTTGCGCTTGCGTTTGCGTTTTATGGATGTCACTTGTATAAGGACCCGTTTGTTTCAGTCGGCAAACTATGTGTACCTAATAAGTTATCTGTAAATTATCAAATCAAATTGTTAAATATAAATCTAATTTAAGATAAAAGTTTTGTTAAATAATAGCAATTAAACATTAAAAAATAATCCGTAAATGTTAAGCATATTCAGTAAAACTATACAGTAATTATAGTAAACTGTTTTTGCTAAATACATAAGATTACAAAAAGAATCTTTGGCCTAGCACGGATTTGAACGCAATGTCTTTTGGAGGGGTAACCACTTAATGGAGCTGTGTGTACCTACCCCACACCAATTCGAAATTTAATCATCCTTGGGGTAAAAACAATGCATATTTATGCGATAGCAACAATCGCGGTTGATTTGCTGTCATTTTTTGAAGAGTCCCGTTGTCTGTCTCCGAAATTCATCATCAGATCTATATGAAATTTAAATGGGACCATTTCGAAATAAACCTCTTTCAAACAAAAAAAGAATTTTGAAAAACCGTCTATATATGACGGAGTTATGCCCGAACATACATAAAAAGAACATGTCGAATTAATAACATCCTTCTTTTTGAAGTCGGTTAAAAACAGTAGAAGTCGCAAGTAGGCGGGGCCCGCGTAACCCGTGTTTTGTGGAGTTCCGCATAAAGGACTACTCAGACTTATTCAGCTCTGTTCAGCTTTTGTCCTTAAAAAACAATTATTTTGTACAGAGTGCGTTCAGCTTTCCGCGGCTGAACATGCGTTCAGCCAAAAGCACAAGCCAGCGTACGCATCTCACACAAAATCGTTGTTTTCTATGGAGAAAAGTTGAACAGAGCTGAATAAGTGTGAGTAGTCCCTAAGTCTACTCCGCGCACACACTACGCACATCAGTCTTGTTACAACCGCCACGGTGAAAAGAACTTGAAAAAAAAACACAAAAATGCCCTATTGTGCTATTTTAGAATGTAAACATGATAGCAGAACCAAAAATTTATCAAAAGGAGGTAGGTACTAAGATAAATTAATAAGAGATACTTATATATTATTATGTACCGAGGTACAAAGTAATACGGTAACTATTGTATTATTTCCATTGTTTCTATAAGTTCATATTTTAACTATTGATTTCGGTTGAACACTACCTATTTTACAAAGGAATAAACTTTTTACCATAAGATAGGTACATGGGGTGCAAGGGGCACACTCACCATCTCAGTGCCCCAAGTCAACCTCACCTGCTCGCGGTGCACCCTGCTGAATGACAAACGAGGCTCTGACAACCGACAAATGGCCTGATAACCATTTCTTAATAACACTTCGCAGCTAAATGGTGCAGACTAGTGAGGGGCAGCGGCATCACTAGTGCGAGAAGCTTCGACCTGCGATCGCCAACCCGCATGCCCAGCGTGGCGATTATGGGCAAATCCTCAAATGGCAAGCCAGAATCTACCACGGCCCCCAGTTACCAGCCGCCTTGTTATTCTTGATTTTGGCGGCGGCCACGGTAACGGCAAGGTAGGGGGTACGAAGAATCACCAGGCTACGAATGGCCGCCAAACTCAACTGACCTTGGCAACGTATAACGGACGCACGTTATGGCTCGACGAACACCTAGTGCAGCTCGGAAAAATAAGGTGGCATATTCGAGGACATTTCCAAAGCTATGCATTCCACCACTAAGGCCCACTACAACGTTCTCATGGGGGATTTTAACGCTAAACTGGGAGTACAGAATTGCAGCGAATCGGTAGTAGGATCCTACGGGTTTGGCAGCAGAAATCATAGGGGGCAAATGCTTGTCAACTTCCTTGAGAAGGAGGGTCTTTTCTTGATGAATTCCTTCTATTAGAAACAGCCCCAAAGGAAGTGGACTTGGCGAATTCCCGACGCTATGACGAAAAATGAGATACCCTTCATTATAACGGATAAAAAGCATATATTCAGGGATGTCTCGGTGATCAACAGGTTTAATACCCGCAGTGATCACAGACTTGTTCGACGCTCTCTAAATATCAACTTCAAGCTCGAGCGAACTCGTTTGCTGAAGTCTAGGCTCCGTCCAAATATGCTCCAAACCATGTTGGGATCCGAAGCCTTCCAGTCAGACCTGGAGCACCGATTCACTGCCGTGGACAGCACAAATGACGTCGACCAGGCGCTCGATCAAATGTTGGAAATCCTCAGTGAGGAAGGTACGAGATTTTGTAAAATGCGGCGTACTGGCAGGAAGTCCAAACTTTCGGAAGAGACTCTGGAGCTTATGACGGAACGACGTGAAA
Organism: Polymixis lichenea; assembly: GCA_949091785.1. Classification (NCBI taxonomy): domain Eukaryota; kingdom Metazoa; phylum Arthropoda; class Insecta; order Lepidoptera; family Noctuidae; genus Polymixis; species Polymixis lichenea. The sequence continues at coordinate 21,793,007 of OX420951.1, read as the reverse complement.
ACCCACCTATCACGTCGTCAGAACAACGGGCGCTCAACAAATTTATAAGAACATTGGGTACGACGCGACCTCCGATGCTCCAATACACGCTCTATAGAGGAAGCGATTGAGCAAAATCGAGGGTCGAAAGTATTCGTCCAATCACTTGGGAGGAGCCACCTGACGAAGTTGACCAAATCAAGTGGGGATATCGTCGTTTCGAAGCCGGAGATCCTTTCGGAAGTTGAAAACTTCTACGGCCAATTGTACGCATCGCATGCATCTCGACCTGATCCCGAAAATGAGGATTCTAGGGGCACTTTAACCCGCTATTTCACGGAGGACCTGCCAGAAGTCAGTGAAGACGAAATCGTGGCGGCTCTTAAACAGCTTAAAAATGGAAAAGTCCCAGGTGAGGACGGGATTATGACCGAGCTCCTGAAAGCGGGAGGAATACCTGTACTAAGAGAGCTTCGGGAGCACTTCAACTCTGTCTTGTTCTCTGGGAGAACTCCAGAAGCATGGTGGAGGAGTGTGGTCGTTCTCACTCTGATAACACCCTTTTAAAGAATTACAGACCCATTTCGCTCCTAAGCCACGTATATAAGCTGTTTTCAAGAGTCGTCACGAATCGTCTTGCGCGAAGACTCGACGAGTTTCAGCCAACGAAGCAGGCAGGGTTTCGTGAAGGATACATCGCCATAGACCACATCCACACGGTGTGGCAGATTATACAGAAGTTCGAAGAGTATAATCGGCCCCTGTGTCTTGCATTTGTGGACTTTTGACTCTATCGAGACTTGGTCTGTTTTGGAGTCTCTGCAGCCATGCCAAGTCGACTGGCGATATATCCAAGTGCTGAGATGTCTGTATGAAAACGCGACAATGACCGCCCAAACTCAGAATCAGCAAACTGAACACAGCCCCTTGCGGTGAGGGGTGAGACAAGGGGACGTAATTTCCCCGAAATTATTCTCTATTGCACTAGAGGATGTGTTTAAGACGCTGAACTGTTAAGGACGCGGCATTAATATCAACGGCGAGTACATGTCACACTTGAGATTTGCAGATGACATCGTCGTACTGGCTGAATCGCTGCATGACTTGCAGCAGATGCTGGACGGCCTAGTTGATTCTTCTGTACGCGTTGGTCTCCGGATGAACCTGGACAAAACCCAGGTTATGTTCAACGGTCACGTCATTCCGGGACCGATTGCTGTAAATGGCAGTGCTCTCAAAGTTGTTCCAGAATACGTTTACCTCGGGCAAACTCTGCAGTTTGGTAAAAACAACTTTGAGAAGGAAGCTAACAGAAGAATTCGGCTGGGCTGGGCAGCGTTTGGGAAGCTTCGTCGAATCTTCTCGTCACGTATTCCGCAGAGCCTAAAGACAAAAGTCTTCAATCAGTGCGTCCTGACTGTTATGAATTACGGAGCCAAAAGGTGGACGCTCACGGTACGGCTGGTCCATAAATTCAAGGTCGCTCAGCGAGCTATGGAACGAGCTACGCTCGGAGTATCTCTGAGAGATAGAACCCGGAATGAGGTGATCCGGCAGAGAACCAAAGTTGTCGACATACCTAGCTCACAGAATTAGCAAGCTGAAGTGGCAATGGGCCGGCCACATTAGCCGTAGAACCGATGACCGTTGGGGTAGACGTATTCTTGAGTGCAGACTAGGGCTTTCAAATACCGGATTTTTCAATACCGGTTTCAATACCGGTATTGGAAAAGTCAATACCGTGATCCCGGTATCAATAGCGGTAATCCGGTATTGCACGCAAGTTTAATTAGGATATTAATAAAACCAATAAAATACGTGTTTTTATTTTAAAAACAGTCTTTATTGTTCTTATTTATTGAAAATAATAAAATAAATACGTTTTATACATAGCTCTCATAAATAACAATTTGGTAATTGTTGATTCTTTAGGTAGGACTAGGAATTAGGAACATAATGAAAACTAAAACTTAATCTAGTATTTTTGCAGGAAGGCATTTCACATAGACTTTGTATAGTACAATATCAAAAAATATACATTTCTAATTACTATCTAAATATCATCATGTCTCTGCCAGGGGTGCGGGTTGTTCGAAAGAGATACCGCGGCCCCTGGCACACAGACAACTGAGGGAACACGGGTGGGTTTTAGTCAGTAAAAGTCTGACTCGCTCTCCCACTCCACCCAGAGCGGGAGAAGTTATTTGATGATTTCCCACCCAAAAAAAAAATGTCATCATGTCTCATGTAAAAATTAACAAAGGTATCATTATTTGTAGAAATGTAAGTAAAGTATAGCTTAACTAGCTAGTAATAATTTGGTTATCATTTTAGTAACATTATTAATAATTATGGAATAAAAACAATAAAAAATCTAAAACTAAACAAGTATGTTGCGGTCTTCAGGATAGTGTACAATGAAACTGGTATATTGCAGGGAATAATTGCTTGTTTTATTGGTAAAGGGTGCCTACTTACATATGTTTGGACCTAGTCTTAGTAACTAGGCTCACCTATATTAAAAATATTTAATTGACCAATGGGAGCACATTGATTTACAAAGCTTAAAAACATTCTGTGACAAAGATCCACGATGAACGCGCACCCATCTCGCTCTGGCGCGTGCGCGACGTATAGCGTCGCCTGTACGCACACTATAAATGTTTCCGACACCAGCGCATCTCGTCAGTGTACCGTGCGCCACTGTGTGGGCACGTTGCTTGTATGTGATTCCATAACTCCCCATATCACTCCCCCTCAAGAGAAGCGTACGTTTTTCTTGACCAATCTTCCGCTTCTCGTGATATAGGGTTGATTTTCAGGTGCAGTAGTAGTGGTCGAGTCATGGTGTGCTGCCGATGTATGGGAGCGTGCTGCCGACGTCTGGGTGCTCGCAAAACTTGTTCCACTTTCGCTCGTAATGTAGGCAGGTTTCAGACGATCCAGTGACACAACTGTAGTCCGTAATGGTAACTGGATTTCGTAGTACTTGGCATAGCGCTTCAGTACTTCATACGGGCCATCGTACGGTGGTGTAAGTGGAGCTCTGACGGTATCGTTTCGAACGAAAACATGCGTACACGTTAATAAGTCCTTGTAAACAAAAGGCTTGTCAGCTGATTGTGAGCGGTGCGGGGCCGGCGTGAGTGACGTCATCGTGCGAGTGAGACGGCGTACCAGCTCGGCGTCGTCGATTCTTGAGGTTTGTGGCTCAAAGAAATCAGATGGTATGCGAAGTGTTGTACCATACGTCATTAAAGCTGGGCTGAGGTTGTTGTCTTGTCGCAGGGCAGTGCGCAATCCTAACAATACCGTTGGAAGCTCGTCTGTCCATGTCGTTGTTGCCCCGCGGGCCATTAGCGCCGCTTTCATTGTTCGGTGCCATCGCTCAACTTGTCCATTCGACTGTGGATGGTACGCCGTAGTACGAATTCTGTTGATTCCCATTTTCTTCATGAGCGCGTTGAAGAGTGCTGACTCGAACTGGCGTCCTTGATCTGTCGTGATGCGTAGCGGGCATCCAAATCTCACTATCCACGTTTCATATAGCACTTGTGCGACGACCTCCGCTGTGATGTCACGGACCGGAATTGCCTCGGGCCATTTGGTGCATCGGTCAATAAGTGTGACGCAGTAGCGATATTCATTAGAAAGACGCAGTGGGCCAACGATGTCTATGTGAATGTGTTCGAAGCGTTGTGATGGCGGGAATTGTACTGAAGGCGTTGTTACGTGCCGATGTACTTTCGCTCGCTGGCAGCTTATGCAGGCTCGCGTCCAATGAGCTACGTCTTTATTTATAGACGGCCAAAATAATTTTCTTGTCATGAGTTCTCTTGTACTGCGCACGCCCGGGTGACATAACTCATGTAGCGCTTTGAAAGCTGCGTAACGGTGTCTTGCGGGGAGATACGGTCGTGGTATTGGAGTTGATAGCTCACATGTGATTGGTCGGTTACATCCTGGTATTGATATTTCTTTGAATATTAAATTTTCTTGTTTTCTGAGCTTCTCGAGTTCTTGATCTTGTTGTTGATCGATACTTAGTTGATTATAATCGATAGTTGATGGACAATTAATCTCTTCGAGTCTTGATAAAGCGTCGGCGACTGCATTTTCTTCCCCTCGTATGTACTTTATGCTCGAACAAAACTGACTTATGAAATGCAGTTGTCTCTCGCGTCTAGGTGTGTCGGTGGCACTCGCTGTTCTGGTGAGAGCGTAAGTAAGCGGTTTGTGATCTGTATGTATTTCGACGTCGCAACCTTCTATTAATCGGCGAAAGTGTTTAACAGCTGTATACATGGCTAGTAGTTCGCGATCGTATACACTGTATCGACGTTGTGTTGCGCTCATTGCTTTTGAATAAAATGCTAGTGGTTTCCAAACTTTGTCTACTCTTTGTTGGAGAACAGCCCCAAGGCTGTGATCTGAAGCGTCTGTCATGATGGCGAGGGTAGTCCCTTGAACTGGATGTGAGAGTATGGTGGCCTCTGTGATGCTTTGGCGGCATTTCTCAAAGGCTTGCTCTGCGTCCGTTGTCCACTCGATCGGGGTGCTATCATTGCGCTTTCTGTTATGTAGGTACTTGTTAAGTTCGTTCTGTAGTTCTGCTTGTCGAGAGAGACAGCCTCGATAAAAGTTGATCATCCCCAGGAAACGTCGAAGTTCGAGAATTGTTTTCGGTTTTGGGTAGGTAGAAATAGCTTTAACTCGTTCCGTTGTTGGTTTTATGCCGGTCGCCGATACTTCGTAGCCAAGGAAGTCTATTGTTTCTTTACCAAATTCGCATTTTTCTATGTTCAGTGTCAGACCATATTTGTCCAATCGCTGTAGAATTTGATGAAGGAGCTGCTTGTGCTTTTCTTCATTTTCTTCGCATAGGAGTATATCGTCGATGAAACAGAAACAGCCGTCTATGCCTCTCAGTACCTCGTGCATGAATCTTTGAAATGTTTGACTGCCGTTTCGTAGTCCAAACGTCATACAATTGAACTCGAACAATCCAAAAGGTGTTGTGATCGCTGTTTTCTGTGCGTCCTCCTCGGCGATCGGTATCCAATAGTACGCCATTTTTAAATCAAGCTTCGAGAATATTTTCTTGTTATGTAGTTGGTACGTGAAATCTTGAATGTGGGGTACGGGATAGCGATCTGGTTGTGTGACCGCGTTTAGACGTCTATAGTCGCCACACACGCGTAGTCTTCCGTCTTTTTTCTTTACTACATGAAGAGGGCTGGCCCATGGGCTTTTTGATGGTTTGCAGATTCCCATTTCCAACATGCGGTCAAACTCTTCTTTGGCTGCCTTATACTTGTCCGGGGGCAACGGGCGGGGGCGAGCATAGAGTGGGGGGCCGGTAGTTTCGATTTGGTGGACAACATGATGTTTCGGTGGTTGTTTCAGTGACATGGGACGTAGGACATCAGGATATTGTTTCAGAATGTCGTAGTATACTTGATTGTTGCTTATGATGTGAACTGATTCGGTGTTTGTAGAAATTTCTAATGCGTCGATAGATAGTTCGGTGATCTTGTCCACTAACTTTTTCTTGTCCAGGTCCACTAGTAGTTTAAAATGACGGAGAAAATCAGCTCCCAGTATAGAGGTTTTTACGTCTGCAACGACGAATGACCAAACAAAGTCTCTTCGTAATCCAAAATTTAGCCTGATGGTTTTCTGTCCGTAGGTCTTGATGGGCGTATTGTTCGCCGCGTATAAATTGTAGGTGCTTGCAGTTTTGTTATCTTTATGTTTGGCGGCCAAAACGGAGATGTCTGCGCCTGTGTCCACGAGGAAACGTTCGTGAGTGTTACGGTCGTGTACACAAAGGCGATTACTGGTGTATGGGACACCGACGTCCGCCACGGTCGGTGTCAGCTCTAGTTTTCCGACGGCTTCTTCCTTCTGCAACATGGCGACTCACAGCGCTTTGCTTTGTCTCCGTAACGGTAGTGGTAGCGGCATTCCCAGTTAGCGTCTCCAGGTTTCAGTGCCGGTCCACGATGCGTTGACTGCGAGCGTGAACGAGAACGAAAGCGAGGATTGTATGAGCGACGACGGTGTCCGTGTGTTGGTCGTCCTCGGCGTAGTTCGGCGATCTCTAGGGTGAGCTTCTCCACTTGCTTTGCTAGTGTTTCTAGCTGTGTCGTAGATGTTGTAGAAGACGAGGATGGTGCTGGCGCTGTGACTGCGGCGACGACGCTGGGACTCTCTGCGTACTCCACCATTTTGTCTGCCATCGCTGCTAAGGTGTCTAATGACGATTCTTTGTTTACGGACAAGACAACCCGAACTTGTGCGGGCAGGTGATTTAGCCATTCTATTTTCAAACCTTCTTCGGTAATCATGCCGCTTGCGAGTTCACGCATCTTCCTTAACAGCTGGGAAGGCTTCTGATCTCCCAGCTCTAATCCGCTGATAAGTTTTTGGAAATTCTTGACGTCTGATTTGTCGTAAGCTTCGAGTAGACGTTGTTTTACTTTTTCGTATTTCCCAGTTGCCGGCGGGTTATATAGTATATCGGTCAAATGTTGTAAATCGACCGCTTGCAGCTGCTGCAATAGATACCGGAACTTCTGGTCATCTGAGGTCTTCATTGGGTCAATCACGGCTTCGAATTGGATGAACCAGGCACGGGGTATTTCTCTCCAAAAAGGTAAAAGCCGCGACTGCACGGAAACAGCACTCACGTCGTAATTCATTTCTGTCTGGATTTTTGTTTGCTGTTCTTCGGACATGGTAACTTGCTCCACACAAAAAAGGTCTTCTTCACGTGTTCCGTTTTAAAATTCGGGGTCACCAATTGTTGCGGTCTTCAGGATAGTGTACAATGAAACTGGTATATTGCAGGGAATAATTGCTTGTTTTATTGGTAAAGGGTGCCTACTTACATATGTTTGGACCTAGTCTTAGTAACTAGGCTCACCTATATTAAAAATATTTAATTGACCAATGGGAGCACATTGATTTACAAAGCTTAAAAACATTCTGTGACAAAGATCCACGATGAACGCGCACCCATCTCGCTCTGGCGCGTGCGCGACGTATAGCGTCGCCTGTACGCACACTATAAATGTTTCCGACACCAGCGCATCTCGTGTGACTCTACGCGCGACGCTCGACCCGGACGGACGTGTGTGAAGTGCTCCTGCCTGCTGCGTGATTTTTCGCCGCTATCCAGATTCGCCGCGCCCCGCTGCGAACATTGTAGCCGCCCCGGCTACGGACGATTTCATTAGTTGGTGAAATTTATTTCACTGATTAATATAATCAAAAACTGTCTTTTTCAAGACATACTATTTCTTTGTCGGAGAAAGCTTCGTGTAAATTCACTTGGCCCTCTCCGGGTAAAATCCACTGTTTTTGTGGTCCTCGGTTGAAACCTCACGGTGTCAACGAATCCGAGGGGGTGTTGACCCGACTCACCCGCCGAACCCCTTCAGGGCTAGGCATCAATCGGACGGGTCCCAGACCACCGGCCTTGGGGGATCTCCTAGTCGGTACTGGTGACAGTTTTGCCTCCCCAGCTACTCACCCAGTGTCTTTGGGGTGACAAACACCCCTCGCATTGGACGTCAGGGCCCTGTTGCACATTAAGATTGGCAACAGGTTTACAAGCTTAGGGCTCACCAATAGGTACACACCCCCCTGCCTACACCCGGCAGGGAGGGCCACACATCCCCGGGCTATCCTCCCGGGGAAGTAGACGTTAGGTTGATAGGAGTTATAGGGAAATAGGCCGCTCCCTATGAGCAAATAGTAGGCTCCCCATCGCGACCATGGTAACCTCAAAATCGGCCTTTTTGGCCGAGATGAGGTTTCTCCTCTCTACCCATCCCGAGTTGCCCGATGACATCGAGCGAACTATCCAGGCATTCCGCGCAATGCCTCCCGCGCCCGTCTTACTCGCCCCCGCGATCCCCGCGACCTCCGCGAACTCGCCCGCGAATCCTCCCGCGATCACTCTCGCGACCGCTATCCCGACCGCGCCTACGTTTGCGCCCGCGACCTACTCTAGGTCACCATCTCCGGCCACCCCGGCTTGCCCTCCTTCTCCGGCCTTCTCGGAAGAGCCCGCCGAAGAAATGGACGCCGAAGACGCGCCCTCAGATACCGACACCCTTACTGGTGATTCGGACTCAAATTCGGACAAAGCAGCTGTCTCTGCTTCCGATTCTTCCCCATCGTCCACAGAAGAGAGTGGCTTCACCACTGTCGAGGGCAAGGGGAAGAAACGGAAGAAAAAGACATGCGGTAAATCCCAAGCTGCAAAAATCGCGCTGACGGACGTCTCGGCGTCTCTTCTTTCGCGCCCCCCCACCCCGCCGTCGCCGACCCCCGCCGCGGCCCCCACCCCGATCGCATCCCCGCCCGCGTCTGCACCCACCGTCGCGCCCCGCACCGCTGCGGGGAAAAAGGTGCCCCCGCCGCCCCCGGTGTTCATCCAAGAGAAGGGGAAGTGGACCGATGTGTCCAAATGGTGTTCGGAGGCTCGCATAGCCTACACCAGCGCCCGATCGACCCTTCAGGGAATCAAAGTGACGGTCCCTACGTCGCGCGACTACAGGGACCTCACAAAAATGCTCCGGTATAGAGGTGTGTCCTTTCACACCTACGCATTACCAGAGGACAGGCAATTACGGGTTGTTATAAAACGCATTCCAACCGAAATTGCGACCGAAGAAATCAAGGCCGACCTTGAGCTCCAAGGAGTCCCTATTCTAGAGGTGCACCGCATGCACCGAGCCCGTCGCGGAGTGCCCTTCGACATGGTGCTCGTAGTATGCCCTCCCTCTGAGGGCCACAATCCGATCTTCCAGATCAAGACGGTTTGCCACTTGTCTGGACTTAAAATTGAAAAACCGCGTAAATCCGGTATAATCGGGCAATGTCACCGTTGCCAGTTGTACGGTCACGCACAGTCGCACTGTAATGCGAAACCCAGGTGCGTCAAGTGCCTAGGAGATCACGGCACAGCCGACTGTGCCCGGCCAAAGGACCGTGCCCTCTGCACGGAACCTCCGGCGTGCGTTCTATGTGGTGAATCCGGTCACCCCGCGAACTACAGAGGGTGCTCGAAAGCACCCAAATCTTCTTCTCCCAAACTGGCGAAGCGTGCCGACGCCCGCCAGCAGAGGGAAGCCCCGTCGTCCAAACTCCCAGACAGGCTCAGCCCTCAGAGGCCGAGCCCCTGGAACCAGCTTAACCATCAGCAGGCATTCCCTGCGATGGCATCCGCTAGGCCCACTCCCGCCCCCATCCCTCCGCTCAGGGACCCGCGTACCGGCGCCCCCGCGCCCTCTACCTCGCCCCCCCGCGTTTCCGTACCCGCCGCCGTCGCGACCCCCGCGACGCTCCCAGCCGCGCTCCCCGCAGCCGCAGCTAGGCAAACCGCTGGCCCCGCGACCAGCATAAACGGCGCCTCAGTGTTCAACACACTGAATAGCATTTTTCTCCGTTTCTGTACCCCCCGTGCCTACCGCATGGCACAGGAGGTGCAAGCAGCCGTAAACGAAAAAGACATCGCGAAGGTCTTTTACATCTACGAAGCGTATCCCGACGTTACGCAAGCCCTCGTCCAATTCAATAACTCAAAATGAATAATACGGCCCCCGCGAGACTAAAACCCCGATCCCTAAAGCTAGGAACGTTTAACGCCAACGGTTTATTAACCCAACGTGATGAGATCGCCCAGTTCCTCCGCGACCATCAAATTGACATACTATTAGTACAAGAGTCATTCTTAAAACCCTACAACCGCGACCCGAAAATTGCAAACTATCGTATAGTGCGCAACGACAGGTCGCGTTGTCATAAGGGTGGAACACTCATCTACTATAAAAGGTCATTACACTGCATCCCTATGGATCCCCCCACCCTCAACCGGTTAGAAGTTTCAGTCTGTCGACTAGGCCTGACGGGTCATCAACCCGTCACGATAGTCTCAGCCTACCTTCCTCCCACTCCCCAACCGGAAGATTTCAGTCAAATCTCCGATGACATTTCCGCCCTGTTAGGCATGAGTGACTCTGTTATCATAGCAGGCGATCTCAATGCAAAACACCCCGCTTGGAATAGTTCTAGACAAACGACTAGAGGAAAACGCCTGTTTGACCTCTGTTCCTCCTTAGTCTTTGATGTCGTCGCCCCGATGACTCCAACTCACTTTCCCCACGATGTAAATCACAGGCCCGATGTACTCGACATTGCCATTCTGAAGCGAATCACCTTAAGGTTGGATTCCATAGAAGCAATAAACGAGCTCACCTCTGACCATCGTCCGGTTGTCATGCATCTGGCCCCGCGAACGGGTCTCCCAGATACAGACCAACCCCCCCGCACCAAAGTGGTAACGGACTGGAGGCGAGTAAGCGATTCGCTGAAAACCAACACATCCCCCCACTTGAATTCCATACCCGACCATTTCGACTCTGTCGCCGACACAACGGCTGCGATCGACTCATTCACGGGTCACGTACAATCTGTCCTGAACGAGTGTTCAAGGGAAATTCCTGAGGTGGAAGACCACCGATGGAAATTGCCGGACGATGTACGCGAACTGCTAAATGAGAAGAACGCAGCTGTTCGTGCCTACAGCAACTTTCCTTGCGATGCGAACAAGGCTCACATGCGCTATTTGCAGAGATCTGTAAAGACGCGCATGCAAGAGCTTCGTGACGCTAGCTGGGACAAGATGCTGAGCGAGTTAGAGCCGACTCATCTAGCCTTCTGGCAACTTCAGAGGAATCTCAAATCCCGAGAAGTCTCCTCCATGCCCCCCCTGACCAGGCCCGACGGCACAGTCGCGTTCGACGACATCGACAAGGCTGAATGCCTTGCCGAGAGCCTCGAAGCCCAGTGCACACCCAGTACTCTGCCAGTAGACCAGGCACACCTCGATGAGGTGGACGCCGAAGTTGAACGCAGAGCCTCCCTCCCGCCCGTCGAAGACCCTGATGATCCAATACCTCTCGTCACCCCGGACGAAGTTCACGAGATCATAAAAGGTCTGAAACCCCGCAAGGCCCCCGGCGCTGACGGAATCACCAATAGGGTGCTCCAGATGCTGCCCGCCCACATGATCATGCTTTTGACCACCATCTTCAATGGTGCCCTGAGCAACAACATCTTCCCGCAAGCATGGAAGCAAGCCACGGTCATCGGCATTCCAAAACTTGGCAAGCCCAAGTCCGAGCCCACGAGCTACCGCCCCATCAGTTTACTGAATTCGCTCGGTAAAATCTACGAGAGACTTATTTATAAGCGACTCAGAAATTTTGCCGAGACGAAAGGCCTCATTCCCGACGAGCAGTTTGGTTTTAGAACCCAACACTCGTGCGTGCAACAGGTCCACCGCATCGTAGAAGACATAAGCGCTGGTTTCCAGCGCGGCTCTATGACCGGTGCAGTATTCTTCGATATAGCGAAAGCTTTCGACAAAGTCTGGCACAACGGCTTATTATATAAGCTGTACAAACTCGGTGTGCCCGACCGTCTCGTACTCATACTTCGAGACTTTTTGTCGAACCGCACCTTTCGCTATCGCATAGAGGGAGCGATTTCCTCCCCCCACCCCATACGCGCCGGCGTCCCTCAAGGCGCCGTGCTATCCCCTCTCATTTTCACGCTATTTACTAGCGATATCCCCAAGCGTAGACTGGAAAAGTTGGCACTGTTCGCAGACGACACAGCCATTTACTACGCTGGGGTCAGTCAGGATGCGATATCCTCCAGACTCCAGACCGCAGTCAATGTTCTTGGCGCGTGGTTTAGAAAATGGAGGATTGAAGTAAACCCAGACAAAAGTCAAGCGGTTCTCTTCTCGAAACCGCGACACAGACCTGACCCCCCCCGGCCCATCTCCATGTTTGGCAAGCCTATCCCTTGGGAGAAGCAAGCCAAATATCTAGGAGTGATCATGGATCAGCACCTCTCCTTCTATAAGCACATTATGAAGGCGCGCTCACGCGCCGCCTTCGCTCTTGGAAGGCTGCATTCTGTTCTGAACGCACGTAGCAAGTTGTCACTCAAGTGCAAGTTGCGAATATACACGGCGTGCATAAGGCCAATCATGACTTACGCTAGTGCAGTCTTTGCACACACAAAGCCCCGATACATCCATAGGATGCAGACATTGCAAAACCGTTTCCTCCGTCAAGCCACAGGCTCGCCCTGGTATGTTAGGAACGAGATCCTCCATCTCGACCTTAAAATCCCAACGATAGCCCAATTCCTAAAACGTAATTCAAAGCGTTTCTTTGAATCCGCCGCGCAACACCGCAATCCATTGATTGCGAAGGCCGCTAGTTATGTCCCCAGTAGAATCAGTCGAATCCGCCGGCCGCGACATGTCCTCTCCGACCCTGATGACCCCATCACTCTTCTTCAAGAAAGCAGTAGGGCCACCAGCACAGCACACAAAAACAGACCGTGTTTCCGACCTCGCCGCCGAGGTCCTCGCGCCTCGCGAAGACCCCGAGTAAACGAATCCTCCCCCAACCGTCCCTTGCCCGCAGAAGTGCCAGCCCGCGCCGAAGCTGAGCAAGTAGAGTTAAAATCCCCATGATTAATAATAAAGAAATTATTGATCCAGCCTGTCCCCAATTGCTGCCCTCCCTGAAAGTGACTCCCTGAGCCGAGGCTCGTACCCCGCAGGGGGTGCCCTCAGTGCGCAGTTGCTGTAGGTTTTTAATTTTAGTTTGTAAGCCCTGGCTGGAGGCTCTTAGCCTAAAAACTATTAGTCCCCACAGGAAAGCCCGGTTAAGTAGTTACGGCCTCTCAAGGTCAACTACGAGATGCCCTTCCCAAAAAAAAAAAAAAAAAAAAAAAAACGCATCTCGTCAGTGTACCGTGCGCCACTGTGTGGGCACGTTGCTTGTATGTGATTCCATAACTCCCCATAAGTAACATAATTAATCAAGCGTTAATATCAATTTCTGAAAACATAGTAAAAAAATGTAAAAGTGTATAAATAACACAATAATAGAAAAGTTTTAATACAAGGTTCTGAACTTTAAACGTTTTATTTTATTTTATTACACAGACAACTGAGGGAACACGGGTGGGTTTTAGTCAGTAAAAGTCTGACTCGCTCTCCCACTCCACCCACAGCGGGAGAAGTTATTTGATGATTTCCCACCCAAAAAAAAAAAATGTCATCATGTCTCATGTAAAAATCAACAAAGGTATCATTATTTGTAGAAATGTAAGTAAAGTATAGCTTAACTAGCTAGTAATAATTTGGTTATCATTTTAGTAACATTATTAATAATTATGGAATAAAAACAATAAAAAATCTAAAACTAAACAAGTAACATAATTAATCAAGCGTTAATATAAATTTCTGAAAAACGTAGTAAAAAAATGTAAAAGTGTATAAATAACACAATAATAGAAAAGTTTTAATACAAAGTTCTGGACCTTTAAACGTTTTATTTTATTTTATTTTGAAAGTGACATCGCAAAAAGGAAAGCGCATTCAATGTTGAATCAGACAGCAAGCTGAGCTTGTTACTTACATGTTGTTCGCCAATAATGTTTTGGGTAAGACACGAAGAGGCAGTAATGACGGCGCTAGTAGATCACAACATTCACACTTTAACACTTTAAACCTATAGCGACTGCGCACTGAGGGCACCTCCTGCGGGGTACGAGCCTCGGCTCAGGGAGTCACTGTCAGGGAGGGCAGCAAGTGGGGACAGGCTGGATCAAATAATTTCTTTATTATTAGATCAGTGGGATTTTAACTCTACTTGCTCAGCTTCGGCGCGGGCTGGCACTTCTGCGGGCAAGGGACGGTTGGGGGGTATTACATTTACTCGGGGTCTTCGCGGGGCGCGAGGACCTCGGCGGCGAGGTCGGAAGGACGGTTTTTTGTTTCTGTATGCTGTGCTGGTGGCCCCTACTACTTTCTTGAAGGAGAGTGATGGGGTCATCAGGGTCGGAGAGGACTTTAACACTACACAATATCAAAGTCTATATACGCGTTATCCCGTTGACTCTGCGAAACTGACTGACAATAACAAAAACGGCATAAGTACAGCTCGATTTCCGGCATTGTCTCAGGCGGGGCGCGGGAGGGTGAGCTTAAGATAACAGCGGGACGCTTGCGCTGGTGAAAACAAGTGTGAGAATAAGATCACATCATTTTCAGATCGAATGTTTGTAATACCATAATCACGGTATTGGGGCGTCAATACCGGTATTGTAAAAGGCCAATATAAAATCCGTGATCACGGTATTACGGGATCCCGGAATACCGGTATTGAAAGCCCTAGTGGAAACCGCGAATCGGCAAACGTAAGGTAGGCCCTCAGGCTAGGTGGAGCGACGATCTTCGCCGGGTGGCTGGTACCAGCTGGATGAGAGTTACCGAAAATTGAGCTGAATGGCGTGCAATTGGAGAGGCCTATGTCCAGCAGTGGACTGCTGTAGGCTGATGATGATGATGATGAGGTACATCGTAAAGCAAACACATTTTTACGAAGTATACTAAACTTGTCCATAAGATCAGCGCGAAATCGGCCCCATTCGAAATTCAACCATACAAAAATAAAATAATAAGTATTCACAAGTAGATAACTACTTAAAGGAAAATATACCCGCATAGTAGTTGCGTAGGCATCGAATAATATTACGTTTATTATAATGAATGAACGGCTGCGGGGCTCAGTGTTTACGAAGTTGCTCATTGCCTGCTAGACGACGTTAATTCAAGTAACGGCACGCTGAAATATCTGATAGATGGCGAGTCTCCTCAAGCTACCTACTCATATTAATTCGTAATTACTGGGTCTTATTATGTTATAAAACGTACTTCATCCTTACAATATTTATTTTACTCTGCATTCTTGCTGCGGTAGTATTCCTTCCAATCGAAATATTCTTTGGAATATTTCCGAATTATTGCGAATAATTCCGAAGTTTTGCAACGCTATTTGGAACCTAGACCCATTGACCTCTGCCTATTTGAAAATAACCCTATGTGAAAAAGAGATTCTACATAAAATACAGCATAGTATCAGAAAGATTATGCTTTTAAAGGTGGTTACAGTTACAGACCATAGTCCCACGCGGACGCTTTTCGGTACGATACAATAGAAAATCAATTGTGTCTCATTGGCGGGGATTGAGAGGAAGCTTTTGTTATGAACTTCTCTCAGGCGATAAGTAGATACGAGTTAGGTATATATGTCACACGGGCAATGTTTTTTCTACCTACTTGTTTTGAGATAGTTCACTTGTTGTGTAGTTCCCTGTAAGAAGCATGCAAACAAGCATACACCATGCATGCAAGCAAGCATGCAGCATGCAATTAGTACCATGCAAAGAAGCATGCAGCATGCAAGCATGCATGAAGCATGCAAGCAAGCGTTCATCATGCATGCAGCATGTCACCAGCCGGCCAGCCTCAGCTGCGGCGGCGGGCGTTCAACTCGCGGGCCACCTCTCATGACCTCTCCCCTCCGCGCCTACGCGATTCTAAATTACACTCTAAGGGTAGGGCAGACAAGACTGCGTGGAGTCGGATTTACAGCGATTCGTTTCTGTCACTAAAACCTAATTTTTAGCAAACATTTTTAGACTAACAATTTTATAATAAATCATATCATTCGGAATAATACACAATATAAAATACAATACTTAGGACATATTATGACTTTATTTCATGCAAAATTAGGAGATTCAATTATTATAGTACTCGATATTATGACAGAATTATGTAAAACAAAATTTCGAATTTTTGAACATTATGGTTACTGAAGTTTATATCAAACGTGTTAAGGATAATGATTTCCGGACAAACTTTAGAAGAAGCAAGGAAGTATTGAAGTTAGAGACGGTTGAATTTTTCGCGATTTCTAAATTGGTCCCATGAAGAAATTTGTTCAGTTTAAAAAACCCCCGACCCAAAAAAAAATCTCTAAAAAGTAAAAAAAAAAATATTTATTGGTCTTTTATGTTGTAGGTAATATTTTGATCAACGTATTGTCAAGTCGGGGTACGGTCAAAGAAAACGCCAAACATAGGTGGCGTAGCATTTTCATTAACTTACGTTTTAGAGCGTTTTTTTTGGGTCGGGGTTTTTTTAATTTATTTTGTTTTATTTCAAGCTAGTGGTTGCTCAGCCCAGTGGTCGATATTCAACCATGTTATTTTTAATAATTGAATTCATTCTAATGCATTATTATATAAAATATTAGCGTTCTGCACTTCTTCTCCATATAAACTTTAGCTATGCCAAATTTCCTATTCCTCTGTCCAAGTAATTTTCGTTATAGGGGGTACAAAAAAAAAATCATCCCTTCTATCTAGACTTTTTAGCGGGCAGCAATGAGATTTGAATTGGGAACATGAATCGTTCAGCACGCAAATTGTATAAATTACTGGCTGTAACGGTGCGGGGAGGCGCGGTACCTAAAAAAAAACAAAAGTGCGCACGCACCTGTTAAGGAGTTTCTCGCCATAAAAGTGAGTATTTTTTAGTTAAATTCCAATAAAAACTATAAACAGAGTGTTTTATAACGTGTATGTATACGTAGTGTACCTACTCGTCTGATTCCCTTTTCTGTTTTGTTACAGGTGGCTTTGATATTCAGGATACATGGTCGTGGTAAGGAAATTTATAAATAACGGTATTTGATATCGAAAATCATTCAGATCAGTTGCCTACTTTTAGTAAAATTAACTGACACAAAAACAAAAATTGATTGATCATTCATCATTCGTGAAGAGTACAAACGAATTCTGGAAAAAAACCAGAGCCTGCTCCCTTCTGATATAAAATCTAATCGTTTTTTCATTAGGTATCAAAATGGAAAGGGCAAGGAAAAAATAAATATCTTCAATGCCCCTAGAAATCGCTGCATACCTAAAGTTGCCTGATAGCAAGCTGTACATAGGACATTGTTTTCGCCGTAGGTACATCCGCGAAAAATCCATCGAAAATAAGTAAAAAATCAGCACCCGCATTGTAGAAAATATTAAATTAAGAGCTGCAGATAATTCGCCCATACCATTGTCGCCACGCCCTTCTACATCAAAGGAATCAGTGCCTTTTCCTGAGCACCAGCCAGATACTGAGATTACAAACACTCAAAATATGAATAAATCCACAACTAGGTAGGTGTATCAATCCCAAGTGACAATAAATTTTCAAAATTGCGCCACTGTAGATATCAAATATAAATATAAATTTGTAATTGACCTTTTTACATTCATGTCATTTTTTTTTAAAATTAAACTTATTCATTATTCACATAAAATTCTCTCACATAAAAGTCTCATATTTATTTTCTCATAGAAGGAGATGAAAAGTAACAAATGAAGTATATGACTCGTAATCAAAAATATTTTTCCCTCAGGCGATGTACAGACGCCAGCACATCAAGCTACTTCAATCTGTCAAATTTCTTTGATAGATTTTCAACTTTATGATATATGCCTAAGGCTCATAAAATTTGACAGTTTGGGATAGCTTGATGTGCTGGCGTCTGTACTTTGAATCCTTCGAATACGCTCAGGATTCTATTTGAATCACTCGCTGTGCTCGGGATTCTATTCTAGAATCCTTCGCTTCGCTCTGGATTCAAAATAGCGCCCTCGCCGTAAAAAATATTATTTTGCTCCTTTGTCATACAATCTACTATGTTTCACGTATTTGCTATTTCATAAAAAATCATGTACGTATTATTACATAAAATCGCTTTTCTAGTGCGTGAAATCGTGAATTCCGTCCATTCTGTGTTCTGTGCACCTTCAATTTTGCTTGACACTTTTTGACAGATGTCAAACAAAATCGGTTTTCAACAAACAAAGTTTTTGTGTACGAATTACAACTGATTTTTGGAAATTCTTAAGTTATGACGACATTTTTGATGACATTAATTACGTGCATGCTGCGCTACGGAAGTAACTGTATCACTTTTGTTTCACTTGTTATTATTTAAATAGTGCTAATTAATTTTTAATAATAGTTAGCTTTAGACCAAGTCAAAAAGTTTGAAGTGATGGTAAACTTGAAAAGTTACATCTTAGGTTAAGTCACGGCTCCATCGTAAGTGCTAATGTGTTATTGTTATTATCTAATGAATAAATTAAACTAGGTTATTATTTGGTTTGGACGTGTATTTTATTTTTTTACTAGGTAGGTACCTACATATTTCAATCTAAATCGAAACCTAATCTTAATTTATAGACAATTCCAAAATTGATTCCTAATTCTGTTAGAGTAAGATTACTAGATGAGTCTTACTAGATTTTCTGATTGTCAGTACGCAGATTACTCCACACGGTTTGACCTGTAACTCAATTATGGATAACAATACAAATAACCTTATTTTACAGAACATTTTAATACCATCACACCTTCACACAAATATATAATGCAAATTGAACACTTTTACAGAAGCCTAAAATGGATGAAAATCAGCATATATACATTTTGAGAGTAATACTTGCAGGCGGTATTGCAATTGGTAAGTTATTAACATTCAATCAAATGTTATTATTTCACTCATTCTATCTACAGATATAAGTACTTGAATTTAGATTGTATTGATAAATAAAATGGCTTGACTGAATAAACTGCTGTCTAAGTAGTCTAGATTGTACATTGTACACACAGCGTCAGTATGTGTTAGGAGTGCGGGTTGCTCGAAAGACATACCGCGGCCCCTGGCACACAGGCAGCTGAAGGAACACGGGTGGGTTTTAGTCAGTAAAAGTCTGACAAGCCCGCCTGCTCCACCCAGAGCGGGAGAAGTTATTTGATGAATTCCCACCCAAAAAAACCCCTCAAGTTTCAAAATGTTACACTGCTACAACATTGAATTCGGTACGAATTATCTACAGAATACTTCAAAAAGAGTTTTAAGTTTTGACTTGGATTCGAACCATCGCATCACCAAACGTCGTCACACTCATACAGCAGCACTCATGCAGTTTGACGAACTAGCCAGCAAGCCCATATGAAATGCGATGAAATTTTTATGCACTATTGTCCAAGTCGCTTTATTTTTAAGTTTCAGTCTAATCGATAAACTATGTTATTTGATGGTATCCATTCATTTCACTTACTTACGTTTTCTATATAAAATTTATCCCTGCCCTGTAGTTATAACTACACTTCACATATAATATCTGTGCACAGAGACGACATGAGAAATCAAGTGACATTTAGTTAATTTATAATGTCAATCTAAAATATTTGTAGCACTTCCTATTTTATCATTCTCATTAATTAAAAGGATGTCACTTGTCCAGGGACCTGTTTGTGTCAGTTGGCAAAATATGTATAATAAGTTATCTGTAAATTACCAAATAAAATTGTTAAATCATTGTAGTAAAATAAAATCAAAGTCTTGTTAAATAATAGCAATAATAAATATTACGAAATGATTATGAAAGTATAAAATTTTTCTTGATTTTTAAATTCTCTATCTGGAGGCACGGTAGAGTCCCCCGCCAAGTCGAGCAAAAAAAAGCGGCACGGCCGTTACCATCCTTTTTTCGAAGCAGTTCAGGCCATTTTCAGAAATGTATAGAATTGTATGTATAGAATCAAGTCTATCTAACTAAACAGACAGCTGTGCTGCTGGGGAGTTTGTTGCGCCACTTCTTCTTCACAGCTGAAGCACTAGGAAGTGGTGAAGGGCGGGCGTTTTGGGGGACTGTCTTATGTAATTTTGACGTTCGAAAAGTGCTGATTCCCAGCCTAATTTGAATAAATGACTTTTGATTTTTTCGACCCCCGTTTTTTTTTTTTGGTTGGGAAATCATCAAATAACTTCTCCCGCTCTGGGTGGAGCGGGAGGGCGTGTCAGATTTTTACTGACTAAAACCCACCCGTGTTCCCTCAGTTGCCTGTATGCCAGGGGCCGCGGTATCTCTTTCGAACAACCCGCACCCCTGGCAGGCATCGGCCCTTGCGGGCCCCATCTGTTGCTGCTGACATCTCTTTGAGGCGCGCGTGGAACACAACACGCCGTCAACCCGGGCTTGGTCCTTACCGGACAGCGAGCTACCCATTACTCGCCGTCCGCAAGCCCGTGCCTACGGTGGCCGGGATTCCCGACGCCCAGGGCGTCTCCTGCGAAGGCCACGGCTGTGAGGGCGCATGTACTGCATAGCCATGCGCTCACGCTCAGTACCATGGCCTGGACCAGGGTCGGACGCGAGAGATCGCCGCCGCCGATCACCTCCACGAGGACACGGCGGTGCTCTGCCCAAGCCGGGCAGACCTCCACCGTATGCTCCACCGTGTCCTCAGGGCGATCTTCGCAATGGAAACACCCGGGCGTTTCCTCCCGCCCTATCCGAAACAGGAACCTCCCGAAACAGCCATGTCCGGTGCGGACCTGTGTCAGGCGGAAGGCGAGGACACCATGCCGCCTTTCAAGCCACTCCTCAAAGACTTACCAAGACCGAGACTTAAGAAGGGACTTATCGCCGCAATCGTGGCGTGCCCAGCACTGGGTTGCGACAATCGCACTTTCCACGTCGCCATGAGATCCTGCCGGAGCTCTGTCCGCCGTGCCGCAATTTCACGCGGCAGCGGAGTTACGCCCCGACGTTTGGCCTCCTCGCGCCACTCCCAAGTGTGCGCGAGGACCTTTGCCTCCAGATATTTTCGACCCCCTAGAAGCCTGTATTTCTAGTAACCAAGTAAGCATTGTATAAACACAGTATATTTCAAATTTCATTCAATTTGAACCAGTAGTTTAAGAATTATAACTAGTCAAAGTTCTTAATTTTGTCACTCACTGACTGACCGATCATCAAAACTCTAAGGCACTTCTAGTAGACATAGAAGCTTCAAATTTAGAATACAATTAGTGTTTAGTGTATAAATTAAAGAAAAACTAAAATATTTTGCAATTTCGGTCCAGTTTTCTAGATACACCAACTACATAAATAACTTTGAATCCCATAAAAATATATAGGATTACAAAGTTACATTTGTAGTGAATGAATCAGTGTAGCTGTACATGTGTATAATGTATAAAAAGAAGTGAGATGCCATCAAAAACAAAACTTGTAAAAAAAAAACAAGTCTTGCGAGACTTGGTTTTTTTTTTATCAATACATCGCATGAAAACAATGTCTCACAAGTAATACATTTATATTAAATTAGATTGTATAGTGCGAATGCCAAGTCAATCTATTTATTTAAAACATAAATGATTTTTAAAATTGATATGGTCACTATAAGATGTTGTTAGATTAGCTAATTACGTAATAACTTAAGACAGAAGGTCCCTTATGTAGGGACTGAATAAATCAACCGACTTGGTACCTATTACATGGATATCACAACTTTTTATGGTAGAAGAACTGAGTTGCGAGACTTGGTTTTTTTTACAAGTTTTGTTTTTGATGGCTCAATCTTACTAAAGCAACGTAGAAAAATACTTTAAAATAATAATAATTATTATGTTTATTTCGGAAAAAGTAACCATAGAGTTATTAACATAATATTAAAACAACTTATTATCTCGTGTTAGTACCAATCACCCTCTGCGAAAAATGCTTTACAATTGGAGAACCGAAACTCCACTGCAGTTCTCAGGATGAGGTTGCGACTGCCTCTCACTCGACTCAGTAGCGAAGCGGTTTCTTGCGCACAATCACGTGAAAACCGTCGGTACGAACTTGCGCAAACATGTCCGACGCGCTGCAATAGCGAGGAAGTCTCAACAACATCCTGAAACCATTATTATACTGGACGCGCAGGACATCTAGCGATCTTTTGGTGTAATTGACTTGACCCATAGATTACTCGTATGCAGAATCTGGCAGCCAACCTTAAAAATAGTAATTTTTACTTGGTCCGTACACCGAGAAAATCTACGGGCCAACATGTTGCGCCGGACGGCGAGTGCCCCACGCTCCCTCTCTATATCTAGATTAACATGGTCCTTAAGGACGTCGGAAAGAAAGTGACCTAGGTATTTAAAAGTGGATACCCTTTTGATCACTGACCCGTTTATTAGAAGCTCGGGTCCCACTTCACGGCATTTCCCGCCGACCTTAAAGACCATGTATTTACATTTTTTACATTATAAATTAATCCATGTACAGCAGCGTAGGCTTCACAAGTCTTAAGCAACTCTCTGATTGCCCTTGCAGACGGAGCCAGCAACACCATGTCGTCAGCATAGTTGATGTTGTTAATGCTAACCCCATAAACACTGCATCCGACACATGCTGCTGAGTCCCTCTATGAGTTTATCTACGTAGAGGTTGAAGAGCCTGCTCACCCTGCACTCCAACTCATACGGTTCAGAGAGCGTACCTTCCCATTTCACATGATTGGTCTGATTACCATACCAGTGCTGAAATAATCCACATATTTCCGCAGGTATACCTCTGTTTACCATCTTTCTCCAGAGCACATCATACGAGACCAGATCGAAGGCCCTGGAGAGATCAAGGAAACAGGCGTAGACCGGGGTCTTGCGATCTATATAGTACTAGCTGTTACCCGCGACTTCGTCTGCGTAGAACTACTACTTCGTGTAAATTTGTTTGGACTGAATAGGCTCTGAAACTATAATGAAACGATTCTAATGAAGCCGGCACATTGAATTATTGAGATTAACATAGGTAGACTTTTCCTGACCCTGATCCCTGACTTAACTTAGTTTAATACGTTTTTGTATACGACATTTTTTGTTTTTCCTTCTTTGGTCAAAACATGTAGGTTTTGTGGACTCGATACTCGTGAGCACGCCACATACAGTTGCCCATGGGAGAAACAGTTTTTTTCTAAATGAACACCAGCTACTTTGAGTGTCTGTCCTTGAGCTTTGTTTATCGTCATAGCGAATGCTGCTTTCAGGGGAAATTGTACTCTTTTGAATTGGAATGGCAAATCGGTAGGGATTATTGGAATACGGGGAATTAACACTTCTTCTCCCTTTGCTGTTCCTGTCATAATTATTGCTCTCACAATATTGCGTCCCAGGTGTGTAATTTGTAGACGTGTGCCATTACACATTCTTGGTGCGTCAAGATTTCGCATCAACAGGACCGGGACACCTACTTTTAGCCTCAACTTATGGGAAGGCACCCCCGATAATTCTAAGGAGTTAAGAAATTCTACAGGGAACGATGTCACTTGCTCAGTGTCCATGACATTGTCTACGGACAGATACTCAACAAAATCACCTTCCACATCTGACATGATTTGTTCGTTGATCTGCCCCACTACTTCGTTTGTCGGTGCTAAAATTGCCCTTTCGCACAGCCATTGTCTGTTCTTCATATTGGTTGCAAGATCGGGATAGACGTTGTTCTTTAAGTCATCTATGTTACAGACAACATTACAAAATTCACGATTCAATGTAATCATTCCGTCACTATTTGTTTCCATACGGTCTTCTCCGATTTTCAGAAGAGCATCCGCATATTGCACCAATTGTGTATCACTGTGCAGTTGTACTCGCATATTTGTAGTCAGACAAAATTTTTTTACATGCACCCATAATGGAGACGCTTTTAAACATGCATTTATTTCATCTGCCGGCGTGCCTCTAGTAATTACCGGCAGAGTCTGTCTAAAATCGCCAGCTAAAAGTACCACCATACCACCCATGATACTTTGGTTACTCTTAATATCTTTTATGGTCCGATCTAGTGCTTCTATCGCTCTTTTGTGGGACATGGTACATTCATCCCAAACCAACAGCTTACATTGCTGTAACATTCGTCCACGGTCACTATTTTTAGTAATGTTACAAACTGGCATTTCCTCATGAGCTAAGTTCAATGGCAGTTTAAGTACTGAATGTGCCGTTCGGCCACCATTAAGTAACGTAGCTGCTATTCCAGAAGAAGCTACAGCAACAGCAACTCCTTTATCTTTAGGAATTTGGGCTAAAAGTAAATTTAAAAGAAATGTTTTACCCGTGCCTCCTGGCGCATCCAAAAAGAATAAACCACCTTCGCCACTTTCGATTTTTTGCACAACATTCTCAAAAACTAATCTTTGTTCTGGGTTTAGACGCGGAACAGACTCAGTTATTTGTTGTTGTAAAGAAGCAGCATCGTAACTCAATTCTCTTATTATATCACTGCAAACTTCCCCAGTTCTTTGCGGCCTGCTCAACCCAAAATCTGACAAATCTTTCCCAGTTATAGTTATGACTTGGTCTTCTATCTTTGTTAGGGCTTCATTAAAAATGAAATCATTGTATGTAACGTTTGGATTATGATGTTGTACTCTGTGTAAAATATCGTCGGCCATTTGAATTTTGTACCTTTCCCACAGTTGTTGAGGGTTTGAAAGCCCACATGTCGCTATTAGTATAGCAAAAAGCATTCTCACCTTGGCCGCTGATCTACATTGTGCAGCCTCTTCCAGTGTTATATTCCAATGATTGTCATCCTCCAATAATCCTCTTGCCTCACATGCCTCTCGAAATGTTGAAAATTCTTGATTGTTGTATTTTTTGAGATCATTGAAAGAGGTTGGCCCACGCACATGGTGTAGAAGCATCCTTAAACAAAAACATTCCATGTTAGTAACATGGACTGTGTAAACCCGTCCTAAGGCATCTCCAGATTTGACACCAGGCCAGTTCTGAACCGAAGTTCCTTGAATTCGGCGTTTCCAAGCGTTTCCAGCGTTTTCTGGTTGCGTCCCATGTGTAATATCTCGGTACCTCAGCATACATAAGAGTTCTTGCAAACTCATCTCTTATGCAAAGTTCAAAAAAAGCTGTAAGGGTGGTTTTTGGTCGAGTAGATAGTCGCTCGTGGAAATTATCTTCTGTAAAATAAACTCGTTCACCGTTCTCTAAGTGTACACTTAGATGTGTAACGGTGGGGTGCCTTTCGTGCAACGGGAACCCTAATAACCGCCACACGGCTTCGTTGCTGCTAACATAACGACCAGATTGATATGTATGTACTTCATTTACGCGATTTGCAAGCTCTGTGCTCCTAAAATTGAAAATAGCTTGGTCACTGCCTTTGTTAATATATTTGCAGATATATTTGATAGCGCGCACTGAACTGCAAGCCTCAACATTTATATGGGCGTTAAATATTTTTAATAGAATAGCGGAATAAGGGACCACCCAACTATTATCAATAGTGACGTAACTCCCATTTCGTAGTTTCACAGATGCCGTTCGACCTCCGTCTGCTGGTGCTCTTCTACGATAGAGTGGGTATCCGTTTTCACTGTGGACAGTGTCTTTGTGTAATTTGCGAGGAAATTTCTTTGTGCATTTTCCATCTTTCATGCAAGGGCACTGAGGATTTTCAGGTCCACATGGACCATGAATCATGTTTTTAACTATAATATCATGAAGTGTCTTGTCAGTGCTTGGATCGGGTATTTCTGCGCTGATAATATTATCAATTTGATCGGGTCTCAACTTGTCTTTTAACCACAATAATATGTGGACATGTGGTAGGCCACGCTTCTGCCACTCTATGGAATACATAAAGCAGATCACTTCTCCAAATATTCTGCCTTTGGAAATAACAGACATAAGTTTTTTAACTTTCAACCTAAAAACTCTTGCGACTACATCATGCCTATCAATCGCGCTTTGACCCGGCATTAATTCATTTACTATTTCCGGCCATGCTGGGTTGCAAGTAAACGTAACGAATAAGTCAGGGCGACCATATGTACGTACATAAGCAAACGCATCCTGAGTATATTCGTGTAAGTACCTCGGACTATTTACAAATGAAGACGGTAAAATTATCATTCTACCAATATCATTTGGATTTAGATTAGCGTCATTCGCTACTGCGTCTTGAAGGTGGATATAATTTTCTGCTCTTAATTTAGTTTGATTTAATGTTATGTATCGTAATCGTTCACTTTCTACCTTAACGTACATATCAACATAAAACTGATTGGCCAGTTGCCTGCATCGTGATATAATATTAAAATCATTTTCTCTAATCATGATATGAAAGGCATAAAAGTCCATACATGATACCTTTTTGTTAGGCAAGGGCAGGCCAGTTACAGGATCGACTTGTGGAATTTGAAAGTGATACCCTTCTTGCCCTTTGCTAAATATTAGCGGATATTGTAACGCATCGTAAAATGTATGTGTATCCGGCACCCTAGTTAGTGTGTTATCACGGGCATGTAAAACTATATCACGGGAAGCAAACTGTTCACCACAAACCATGGCTGCGACTTCATTTATTAAAGGTGCATTATATCGTCTTTCGTGTTCCCCACTTGGTGTACGATCTGGGTGAATCACCAACTTATAATCATCTCCCGGCATTCTTTCTAAGGCTGTTGTGAAAGTGTTTATTAGGCGGTTATGTTCATGCAACATTCTCTGAATCTTTAAGACAATATCCTTTTCTACTAATTGAATGTTTTGACACCTGCGGTCAACCTCGTCGTTTTCATTTCCCATAAAATAAATCTGTAAAAATTTTGGTTGCTCATTATTTGTAGGAAGCAAAGAACCAATCCTATGATAGATTTGACCTTGGATTGTAAAAGTAGATGAAAACCCAGGCATAACCACCTCATTTTCTACACCAAATGACGTCATTTGAAAGCATGAATTATATTTCCTTACTAGCTGTTACCCGCGACTTCGTCTGCGTAGAACTACTACTTCGTGTAAATTTGTTTGGACTGAATAGGCTCTGAAACTATAATGAAACGATTCTAATGAAGCCGGCACATTGAATTATTGAGATTAACATAGGTAGACTTTTCCTGACCCTGATCCCTGACTTAACTTAGTTTAATACGTTTTTGTATACGACATTTTTTGTTTTTCCTTCTTTGGTCAAAACATGTAGGTTTTGTGGACTCGATACTCGTGAGCACGCCACATACAGTTGCCCATGGGAGAAACAGTTTTTTTCTAAATGAACACCAGCTACTTTGAGTGTCTGTCCTTGAGCTTTGTTTATCGTCATAGCGAATGCTGCTTTCAGGGGAAATTGTACTCTTTTGAATTGGAATGGCAAATCGGTAGGGATTATTGGAATACGGGGAATTAACACTTCTTCTCCCTTTGCTGTTCCTGTCATAATTATTGCTCTCACAATATTGCGTCCCAGGTGTGTAATTTGTAGACGTGTGCCATTACACATTCTTGGTGCGTCAAGATTTCGCATCAACAGGACCGGGACACCTACTTTTAGCCTCAACTTATGGGAAGGCACCCCCGATAATTCTAAGGAGTTAAGAAATTCTACAGGGAACGATGTCACTTGCTCAGTGTCCATGACATTGTCTACGGACAGATACTCAACAAAATCACCTTCCACATCTGACATGATTTGTTCGTTGATCTGCCCCACTACTTCGTTTGTCGGTGCTAAAATTGCCCTTTCGCACAGCCATTGTCTGTTCTTCATATTGGTTGCAAGATCGGGATAGACGTTGTTCTTTAAGTCATCCATGTTACAGACAACATTACAAAATTCACGATTCAATGTAATCATTCCGTCACTATTTGTTTCCATACGGTCTTCTCCGATTTTCAGAAGAGCATCCGCATATTGCACCAATTGTGTATCACTGTGCAGTTGTACTCGCATATTTGTAGTCAGACAAAAATTTTTTACATGCACCCATAATGGAGACGCTTTTAAACATGCATTTATTTCATCTGCCGGCGTGCCTCTAGTAATTACCGGCAGAGTCTGTCTAAAATCGCCAGCTAAAAGTACCACCATACCACCCATGATACTTTGGTTACTCTTAATATCTTTTATGGTCCGATCTAGTGCTTCTATCGCTCTTTTGTGGGACATGGTACATTCATCCCAAACCAACAGCTTACATTGCTGTAACATTCGTCCACGGTCACTATTTTTAGTAATGTTACAAACTGGCATTTCCTCATGAGCTAAGTTCAATGGCAGTTTAAGTACTGAATGTGCCGTTCGGCCACCATTAAGTAACGTAGCTGCTATTCCAGAAGAAGCTACAGCAACAGCAACTCCTTTATCTTTAGGAATTTGGGCTAAAAGTAAATTTAAAAGAAATGTTTTACCCGTGCCTCCTGGCGCATCCAAAAAGAATAAACCACCTTCGCCACTTTCGATTTTTTGCACAACATTCTCAAAAACTAATCTTTGTTCTGGGTTTAGACGCGGAACAGACTCAGTTATTTGTTGTTGTAAAGAAGCAGCATCGTAACTCAATTCTCTTATTATATCACTGCAAACTTCCCCAGTTCTTTGCGGCCTGCTCAACCCAAAATCTGACAAATCTTTCCCAGTTATAGTTATGACTTGGTCTTCTATCTTTGTTAGGGCTTCATTAAAAATGAAATCATTGTATGTAACGTTTGGATTATGATGTTGTACTCTGTGTAAAATATCGTCGGCCATTTGAATTTTGTACCTTTCCCACAGTTGTTGAGGGTTTGAAAGCCCACATGTCGCTATTAGTATAGCAAAAAGCATTCTCACCTTGGCCGCTGATCTACATTGTGCAGCCTCTTCCAGTGTTATATTCCAATGATTGTCATCCTCCAATAATCCTCTTGCCTCACATGCCTCTCGAAATGTTGAAAATTCTTGATTGTTGTATTTTTTGAGATCATTGAAAGAGGTTGGCCCACGCACATGGTGTAGAAGCATCCTTAAACAAAAACATTCCATGTTAGTAACATGGACTGTGTAAACCCGTCCTAAGGCATCTCCAGATTTGACACCAGGCCAGTTCTGAACCGAAGTTCCTTGAATTCGGCGTTTCCAAGTTTTTCTGGTTGCGTCCCATGTGTAATATCTCGGTACCTCAGCATACATAAGAGTTCTTGCAAACTCATCTCTTATGCAAAGTTCAAAAAAAGCTGTAAGGGTGGTTTTTGGTCGAGTAGATAGTCGCTCGTGGAAATTATCTTCTGTAAAATAAACTCGTTCACCGTTCTCTAAGTGTACACTTAGATGTGTAACGGTGGGGTGCCTTTCGTGCAACGGGAACCCTAATAACCGCCACACGGCTTCGTTGCTGCTAACATAACGACCAGATTGATATGTATGTACTTCATTTACGCGATTTGCAAGCTCTGTGCTCCTAAAATTGAAAATAGCTTGGTCACTGCCTTTGTTAATATATTTGCAGATATATTTGATAGCGCGCACTGAACTGCAAGCCTCAACATTTATATGGGCGTTAAATATTTTTAATAGAATAGCGGAATAAGGGACCACCCAACTATTAAAATATTAACCCAACTATTATGAAATAGAATTAATCAGATCCGACAGCAAACAAATCACCGCCTCAATCCCGCAAGGAAGCGTAATAGGGTGTTTCTTATTTCTCGTTTACGTAAACGACCTTCCTAATAATATAAATGAGCCATGTGTCCTCTTTGCGGATGACATATCTATACTTACCTCATGCGAAAATAACACCAATTTAAATGATAAATTAAATTCCATACTAGATTCTACAACAAATTGGATGACTGAACACAACCTAGAAATTAACTTCAATAAAACTAAAATAATTACATTCCACCCTAGCCAAAAAATACCAATAAATATAAACTATAGCTTTAAAAATAATAAATTAGAAGTAGTTGATAAATTCACCCTACTAGGCCTAAACATTGATACACATATAAATTGGAAGTCACACATTCAGAAAGTAAGGGCTAAACTATCTAAATTTTCATACGCGCTCCGCGAGATCAAAAAAACTACAGACCTTAAAACCGCACTAGTAACGTACTATGCGTACGCATACGCATGGCTTAAATACGGTGTCATCCTATGGGGCAACAGCACTGATGCACCCACACTACTTACCCTACAAAAAAAACTAATTAGAATATTAGTAAACATTGAATCCGCCGATAGCTGTATACCCCACTTCCAGGAACTAAAGATTTTATCCCTACCCTGTATCTATATACTTGAAGTTTGTAAGTTCGTGCGCAAATACCCCGATTTCTTTACAAAACGAGAAGACATACAAACGAAAATTATTTTAAGATACAAAAACAGATTAAACTTACCAACATCGCGACTAAAAATGCACTCCAACAGTACCTTTGTCATGTCCATAAAAATTTATAATAAGTTACCCGAAATAATAAAGAATTTAAATCAATATAACATCTTTATCAATAAATTGAAGCTGTTCCTTGTAAGCAAATGCTACTATAGTATAAGCGAATACCTAAATGATAAATTATAAGTAAGTTCTTATCTATTTGTATCTACAAATACTACCTATAAAATACCCTACTTACTCATAATACGAGGAATACCTTTTAAATAAATATGAAACATCCAATAAACAACTTACATTAGAGATAATAAATATTAAATACGTAATAAATAAAAATTAATAAGTAAATAAAATAACAAATAAATGTGTATAATTTATAAAATAATAAAAATGATTCATAAATTTAATTCTGTGATAATAAAACAACTTACTAACAACACCTTACTAACAACAACAGCTTACTAACAACTTAACTTGTAATATTTATCAAATTAAACACGCAGTGTTCTTCCTCCTCTCTCCTACTTGATCTATGCTGTGCCCGACAGGGTCCATAATTGTGACTAATATACTTCCCTACCAACTTTATACATTATGGTACGCAATAAAGAATTGAGAATTGAGAATTGAATTGAGAATTATCAATAGTGACGTAACTCCCATTTCGTAGTTTCACAGATGCCGTTCGACCTCCGTCTGCTGGTGCTCTTCTACGATAGAGTGGGTATCCGTTTTCACTGTGGACAGTGTCTTTGTGTAATTTGCGAGGAAATTTCTTTGTGCATTTTCCATCTTTCATGCAAGGGCACTGAGGATTTTCAGGTCCACATGGACCATGAATCATGTTTTTAACTATAATATCATGAAGTGTCTTGTCAGTGCTTGGATCGGGTATTTCTGCGCTGATAATATTATCAATTTGATCGGGTCTCAACTTGTCTTTTAACCACAATAATATGTGGACATGTGGTAGGCCACGCTTCTGCCACTCTATGGAATACATAAAGCAGATCACTTCTCCAAATATTCTGCCTTTGGAAATAACAGACATAAGTTTTTTAACTTTCAACCTAAAAACTCTTGCGACTACATCATGCCTATCAATCGCGCTTTGACCCGGCATTAATTCATTTACTATTTCCGGCCATGCTGGGTTGCAAGTAAACGTAACGAATAAGTCAGGGCGACCATATGTACGTACATAAGCAAACGCATCCTGAGTATATTCGTGTAAGTACCTCGGACTATTTACAAATGAAGACGGTAAAATTATCATTCTACCAATATCATTTGGATTTAGATTAGCGTCATTCGCTACTGCGTCTTGAAGGTGGATATAATTTTCTGCTCTTAATTTAGTTTGATTTAATGTTATGTATCGTAATCGTTCACTTTCTACCTTAACGTACATATCAACATAAAACTGATTGGCCAGTTGCCTGCATCGTGATATAATATTAAAATCATTTTCTCTAATCATGATATGAAAGGCATAAAAGTCCATACATGATACCTTTTTGTTAGGCAAGGGCAGGCCAGTTACAGGATCGACTTGTGGAATTTGAAAGTGATACCCTTCTTGCCCTTTGCTAAATATTAGCGGATATTGTAACGCATCGTAAAATGTATGTGTATCCGGCACCCTAGTTAGTGTGTTATCACGGGCATGTAAAACTATATCACGGGAAGCAAACTGTTCACCACAAACCATGGCTGCGACTTCATTTATTAAAGGTGCATTATATCGTCTTTCGTGTTCCCCACTTGGTGTACGATCTGGGTGAATCACCAACTTATAATCATCTCCCGGCATTCTTTCTAAGGCTGTTGTGAAAGTGTTTATTAGGCGGTTATGTTCATGCAACATTCTCTGAATCTTTAAGACAATATCCTTTTCTACTAATTGAATGTTTTGACACCTGCGGTCAACCTCGTCGTTTTCATTTCCCATAAAATAAATCTGTAAAAATTTTGGTTGCTCATTATTTGTAGGAAGCAAAGAACCAATCCTATGATAGATTTGACCTTGGATTGTAAAAGTAGATGAAAACCCAGGCATAACCACCTCATTTTCTACACCAAATGACGTCATTTGAAAGCATGAATTATATTTCCTTATTTTGATTAAAAAACGCCGCGATTCGTTGTTATCACCTAAAAGTAAAGACTTCAATGGTTCCTCTGGTTCTCCAAGTATTGGAATTTAAACCTTGCCACCAGAACAACACATACCCGGAGTTTCTTCTTTCCACTTGAGTGCTTCACAATGTATACATTTTTTATCCATTCCACCTATGAGAAGTAATCGATGGTTATTATACTCAATCGATGGGTCATAATCAAAAGCAGCATTGTGGAATGCTCCCCATGTATACATTGTAAACGCATTTCTCCTTTCTGACTGCCGTTCAGCATTTAACACACGTCGTCTTTGGGATTCTTCTGGCATCTCTGCAGCTATCAATGATGCGTGTCGCTCAGCATCTAAAATCTGCCGGGCCTGAGTCTGTTCATAGGTCTCGGCAGCTCTTTGCGTTGCGTGTCGCTCAGCATCTATAATCTGCCGGGCCTGAGTCTGTTCATAGGTTTCGGCAGCTCTTTGCGTTGCGTGTCGCTCAGCATCTAAAATCTGCCGGGCCTGAGTCTGTTCATAGGTCTCGGCAGCTCTTTGCGTTGCGTGTCGCTCAGCATCTAAAATCTGCCGGGCCTGAGTTTGTTCATAGGTCTCGGCAGCTCTTTGCGTTGCGTGTCGCTCAGCATCTAAAATCTGCCGGGCCTGAGTTTGTTCATAGGTCTCGGCAGCTCTTTGCGTTGCGTGTCGCTCAGCATCTAAAATCTGCCGGGCCTGAGTCTGCTCCTCAGATTCTTGGGATCTAGCTACTTGCGCAGTTCGAGCTCTTTTAGAGCTACGCGCTAAATTAGATTTACGCTTGCGAGGCATATTACTTAACCAGTTACCTACCTAAAGTAATAAAAACAGGTAAGTACTTATGCAAAAAAAAATTCTTTAGCTGACAAAAAAATTTAGTTAAAGGTACTGAGTACGAAACTATACTTAAGGTAGGTACTTATACACATGAAATAAAACAAAAACAAAACGAATTGCTAAACTAAAACTAAATGTTAAAAAAAATATACTATCCACATGGAATAAAAACAAAATGAATCGATAAAATTATATGCGAAACTACTGGAACTATTTTATTCACAAAACAACATTACTTACCTATTAATACTCAATAAAAACTATGCTGACCTTCTTAGGTACCGTAACTACTTACTAAATGTGAAAAAACTTAAAAAAACCTGCCTACTAATCTACTACAATTTTATACCTATCCTAAAAAATTAATTAAAGTATTTATTTTACCTATTAACTATAATTCTACCTACTACTAACTTATGCTAAACTAATAATAACAACCAAAACAACTAAGTAAATAACACAAAATGCTTATCCAAGAAACCCTAAACACCAATGAAAACGTAAAGAAAGCGAATACGTTGCAGCTCAAAATTGTAGATATCGCATGCGTCCGCCAACGACGTCTGCCCTCACGTGTCTGCCCGTTCGGGTAAGCATACTTTGTGATCTACACTCCTCCCACCGAGCCATCCGCGTCCCCCGCACGTCTTTGCCGCCGCGCCGCGCAGCGCGCCCGCGCCCGCCAGCCCCGCCACACCACACCATGCATCGTCACACTCACACATTCATAGTGTATAGGCCGATGGGCCTGATGGACATGTCAGGCAGAAAGTATTCTAAAAGCTGGCTAGGAGTATTTGAATTATGCGATACATAACTGCACCCCGCGTTTTCACCCGCATAATTCCGGGATCGGGATCGGGATAAAAAGTAAAGATGTCCTTTCCCAAGGTTCCATCTATCTCTATACCAAAATTCATCAAAATCGGTTCAGCGGTTTAGGCGTGAAAACGAAACAGACAGACTGTCTATGTCTTTCCCCAAGGTTCCATCTATCTCTATACCAAAATTCATTTAGTAGGCATATACGATACATAACTGCACCCTGCGTTATCTATCACTCGCATAATTACGGGATCGGGATCGGGATCGGGATAAAAGGTTGCCTTTGTCCTTTTCCAAGGTTCCATCTATCTCTATACCAAAATTCATTTAGTAGGGATATACGATACACAACTGCACTCTGCGTTTCCACCCGTATAATTCCGGGATCGGGATCGGGATCTGGATAAAAAGTACCCTATGTCCTTTCCCAAGGTTCCATCTATCTCTATACCAAAATTCATCAAAATCGGTTCAGCGGTTTAGGCGTGAAAAGGTAACAGACAGACAGACAGACAGACAGAGTTACTTTCGCATTTATAATATTAAGTAGGGATTCATTTAGTAGGGATATACGATACACAACTGCACTCTGCGTTTCCACCCGTATAATTCCGGGATCGGGATCGGGATCTGGATAAAAAGTACCCTATGTCCTTTCCCAAGGTTCCATCTATCTCTATACCAAAATTCATCAAAATCGGTTCAGCGGTTTAGGCGTGAAAAGGTAACAGACAGACAGACAGACAGACAGAGTTACTTTCGCATTTATAATATTAGTAGGGATTCATTTAGTAGGGATATACGATACACAACTGCACTCTGCGTTTCCACCCGTATAATTCCGGGATCGGGATCGGGATCTGGATAAAAAGTACCCTATGTCCTTTCCCAAGGTTCCATCTATCTCTATACCAAAATTCATCAAAATCGGTTCAGCGGTTTAGGCGTGAAAAGGTAACAGACAGACAGACAGACAGACAGAGTTACTTTCGCATTTATAATATTAGTAGGGATTCATTTAGTAGGGATATACGATACACAACTGCACTCTGCGTTTCCACCCGTATAATTCCGGGATCGGGATCGGGATCTGGATAAAAAGTACCCTATGTCCTTTCCCAAGGTTCCATCTATCTCTATACCAAAATTCATCAAAATCGGTTCAGCGGTTTAGGCGTGAAAAGGTAACAGACAGACAGACAGACAGACAGAGTTACTTTCGCATTTATAATATTAGTAGGGATTCATTTAGTAGGGATATACGATACACAACTGCACTCTGCGTTTCCACCCGTATAATTCCGGGATCGGGATCGGGATCTGGATAAAAAGTACCCTATGTCCTTTCCCAAGGTTCCATCTATCTCTATACCAAAATTCATCAAAATCGGTTCAGCGGTTTAGGCGTGAAAAGGTAACAGACAGACAGACAGACAGACAGAGTTACTTTCGCATTTATAATATTAGTAGGGATTAGTAGGGATTCATTTAGTAGGGATATACGATACACAACTGCACTCTGCGTTTCCACCCGTATAATTCCGGGATCGGGATCGGGATCTGGATAAAAAGTACCCTATGTCCTTTCCCAAGGTTCCATCTATCTCTATACCAAAATTCATCAAAATCGGTTCAGCGGTTTAGGCGTGAAAAGGTAACAGACAGACAGACAGACAGACAGAGTTACTTTCGCATTTATAATATTATATATATAAAATATATATATATATATATAATATATATAGTAGGGATAGTAGGGATTGAACGGTATGCTTGAGACCTAAAATAGCGCTTTTATTTGAAAGTCCGGGACGAAACCCGAACACGGCATCATGAAGATGTATATAATCACTACATATTATAAAACAAAGTCGCTTTCTCCGTCCCTATATCCCTATGTATGCTTAAATCTTTAAAACTACGCAACTGATTTTGATGCGGGTTTTTTTATAATAGATAGAGTGATTCAAGAGGAAGGTTTATATGTATAATACACCGACCTCCACGCGGGCGAAGCCGCTGGCAAAAGCTAGTCATTTAATAAAGTATCAAGCACACCGTCCAACGCTTTTGCAAGTATTGTCGCAAGGGAAATGGGACGGTAGTTACCCTTGTCCGCGATATCGCCCGTTTTATTTTTCACAATGGGAGTCACGATAGTCTTCATCAGATTAGCAGATATGAGGTAAGTATGCGTGACTTACACGCATTGTGAAAAACATAGACAGGACTCGCGGTAGGTGTGATC
This sequence comes from Polymixis lichenea, assembly GCA_949091785.1. NCBI lineage: Eukaryota > Metazoa > Arthropoda > Insecta > Lepidoptera > Noctuidae > Polymixis > Polymixis lichenea. Next base: position 21,756,989 of record OX420951.1, on the reverse strand, counting down.
ATGTCCTGGAGATTTGCCTCGGCTCATACCGTTAATGATTGATTACTTGCTTGGCGGAGAAACGCGTTAGAGGTTTCACTCCACGACTGTTGGGCTCAGAATCTTCCTTCACGAT